>BDSL01000002.1:890000-2090000 GCA_003116995.1 Yamagishiella unicocca
GCCCGTTCCCCAACGTCAGGGTTAGTTCAGGTGTTTTGGTTAAGAACAATGTATGACCTTACTTTGTTTAGCATTGGCCTCCTTCAGGCATGCGGCTGAAGTTTGACACACCATTGCGTTGCCGTTCGCGTTGCACGTACTCATGTCACACAGCATTCAAACGACAAGCGGAATCCTAACTTGATAACAAAAGCAATCATTGAGATCGCTTGTAGGGAAGAGATGGCAACTTGCCCTCGCACATAAATTTGCGCGGGATGACCGAACAGGGCGGAGACGGCTTCTCGTTTCCAATTTTAAGCCAACCAACAGAAGCACCCAAGAAGGTGGGCCTAACCTTAGGAATCAGTTTGAAGGGGTGCCCCCTCGGCGGTTCGTTGCAATTGCAAGCCGGTTACCGCAACCTGTACTATGCAATTGCAGATACCCTTGACAGCCTTTTCTACCGTTACTGATCGATCCGGGGCGGCTTCCGAGAATCCAATCCCTCCGGTAAGTGATTGAGCTTCAGCGCCGCCCCCTTCCCGAGCCCTGACGTTTCCCCCTCTCGGCAGGTGCCCATCTACGAAAAGCCAGCTCGGTCAAAGGTAGTTGGGGGTCCACTGTTTCGGATGGGGGCATGCCTTGGAAATAACCTTGCCCTCTGGGGGTCGTGTATTGTGTGCGTGCAGTGCAGTTGAGTGGAAGCCAGCGCCTTGGGGCCTCGAAACCATCCCTATACACCGCACACGCCATTGCTGTTCGCAGGGAGCAAAGTCATTGTCATGTGCTCTTATTTCCTGAGCGCATGGTCCTATGGAGTGACCGCACCTTGAGCCTGGCCCGCCATTCGCATGCTGCCGCATGCGGGTGTGGGAGGCCCGACGAGCTGCTGCCCCAACCACCCATGCGCCCCATCAGGTGCCCCTCGAAAAGGGCTACACTCAGGTCGACTGGTTGCGGCTGTCCAAGTCGGGCACCGACCTGAATGGCTTGGGCGGAAAGGCCCTGCGGCACGACATAAGCATGGATGAGGTCAAGCAGCATCACACCGCAGAGGATGCATGGATGGTGCTGCGGGGCAAGGTGTACAACATTGGGCCGTACTTGCGATTCCACCCTGGGGGGGCATCGATTTTGGTGAAGGCGGCTGGCAAGGACGGTACATCACTCTTCATGAAATATCACCCTTGGGTGAATGCGGAGACGCTACTAGAGAAATGCCTGGTTGGGCTCCTGTCGCAGGAGTAGCGCTCTGTTGTCATGAGGTAGCTTATTACCGCGGGGGATGCCGGAGATGCGCGAGGGGGGGCCGGCGTTGGAAACTAGATCCGAACACGGGTTGTGAGGGGCCAGAAGCCTAAACACAGCCGCTTGCAGCGGCACCAGAAGAGATCGTCGTGGCGGTGGCCAACTGCGCTAAGGGCGCTTCGTGCGGTTGCAGGCTTACGAATCCGCATACGTTTCGGGGTGTTACATTGATTGCGTGTGCCAGCATGTGGCGCTGCCGAGTACGTGAACCGGCGCTGTGAAGGGTTGGCGGTGCACGTGGCCTTCTTAGTTCGTAGTCAATTCCGCCTAATGTGACGTTTTTGTGTGCTCGTGTGAGTGGATCGGGGCGCGCAGGCCATAGCTTGCGAGGGCAGTGTGGGCCCAAGTCACGGCTTGTGGGTTGGTGGCATTGCAAGCATATGCCATCGTGTGCTGAAGAACGCGTGTGTCCAATGCTATTCAATGGCGAAGTGATGTGGTTTGGTGTTCAGGAATGCGAGTGCGCGTCTAGGGGATGACTCTCTGATTTCGAACTCTTTTCCGTGTGCCTGACTGTCGGCCGCTCAACGCGTTCTGGGGGTGCAGTAGGTTCAGATTCTCTGGCCACCGGAAGCTCTAACATGCCAATGAAGCTGGTTATGTTGCTTGACGATCGTCCGTGAGGTGTATGATGCGCAGCGAGATGTAAGGATGTCGGGTGCCCCTGGTTCCAATGATGCGTGTCTGCCGGCAGGGTTAGCGTCCACCGCCGCATTCGAGCTTGCCGTGCAAGGAGTACAGCCTTCGAAGGCCTTCCTTGTAGAGCTGTCAAACGTCATCGCCCACCAACCCATGTCTCCGCCATGGTGTCGATGCACCAGCACACTTGCAACAGCAGCTGTGCGTTCACGCACGCGTTCCGACCCCGAGGTCAGCCTACGGCCCGCGCATATGACCCAGAGCTCGACGCATCAGGTTATCAACCGTACCTCGTCTTCTCCTTCACAGTTCGACAGCTCATCCAGTGCAGGGCACTGTGTGAACGAGTTTTCAAACGTCTCCAAGCGAATGCACAGGGGCCGGTGCCTTACTAAAAAGGCATGGACGTGATGCGAAGGAACATATACTTGTTCACGATGCAGTACCGGGCCGCCGAAATGAGGCTCGCAACACCTCGGTTACGGTACCAGCATCGTTAAAGATGCAGTACGTGACAGTACGAGCAAGCCTCGCAAAATTACGACGAGCTACGATCGTCACCTGCGATGAGGGCGCCGCAGCTCCAGGGAGGTCTCGAGGAAAAATCGTCTAGCTGCTAATCGTAGCATGCGCCGCAAGTCATTCGTAAAAACACCACCAGCCAACGCGAGGACGTCAGTAACAGGGCTTCAATCAAGCGCCTCAGACCACCACACGCCCCCAAACCAGAACGGCGCCCATGGGTGCCCTCCCCTAACGCTATGCGCCAACGCGCAGTGTACCTTATGTTGAGAGCCACAGCACCTCTAAAGCTCTGTGCTGCCTACCATGACTGCCATGCAATTGAGCGAGTGGTTTCATCCAAGATGCAGTGCCAAAATTCGTGTTCCCATCGAGCGAAAATCCTCCCAGCCATATGACTCTAGCCCCAGGTCATCGCCATTGCTACCGGTATTGCGAATGTAAACCATCTGCCTGCTCCCTCTTAACCCTACACGTGACCACCCGCTACTAGAGCCTGCACATACCGCTGGTGACCAGCAAATCGATACCGTAAATTGAAGCACTGGCGGTTGCCAACTTGCTACCGATGCTGCATATTTATGCAAGTGCCGGCGGGGCCGACCCGAAAGTTTGGCTGTGTCCTGCAATATATCCTGCCATACCTCTTGACTGTCTGCATTTTGATCGCAACTATCCTACCTCTTACGCGACGCCGCTGCTCTGGGAGTGCCCCTACGATATCCAAAAGAAGCTACTAGCAAAGTATGTTCAGGAGCAGGTCATTGAACTGCTCGTACATGAACTGAAGGAAATGGACGGTGCCGGGATCCCATGTGGCGTATAGGTGCTGATCCACGGCTGCAAGGCTGACTGCCCGGACGTCAAACACGGGAATTCCCCTCGCGCCACAGTGGGCTCGTATCTCCGCCTCCGAGCGGTCCACAGTCCTGCGCCGCTTGTACGGCGTCGCGCAGGTCTTCCACACCACCTGGGTCGGCTGCGGCAGGTGCTTGTTGGCCCACTTCAACGAGGCAATGGCGTCGGTCGCAAGGCGAGGGTGCTTGGCGTCCCAGCTGTAGTGCGCACACGCGTTGATAATGACGTAAGAAAAGTCCTTCCGCTTCTCCAGTGCCCACTCCACTGCGTGCTTGGTATGCTCCGGCGTGACGTACGACAGGTAGTGGTAGTACACGTCCACCAAGCCTTCGCCAAGACCCTGCGGGATGGGTTACGTACGGGCGGAGACCGCATCGGGGCCTGAAGCTGGGAAGCACGGCTGGCACGGTTTCGCAGCAGGAGAGTGGTTGGGGAAGATGGTACTGGGCGACCGGCAACACAACCGTTGCCCCGCGAGCAGTTACCCTTCGCCCCGGGGCTCCCACGGTTCCCATCGTGTTGCAGCTCCTGGCGCCGCACCCCTTCCCCCCGCGTACCTCACTCGCACTTTGTGCACTCGTCAGCTGCGCGTGTGCGTGCTCCTTTTGGATCTCGCGGTTCATGTTGTAGTACAGGAAGCCGCCAGGGTCGTGCTCCTCGACCTGCATTCGTCGAGGAGCCGCGGGACGGGTCGGCGGGGTTTGGAGCACCCTGATACTGGCTCTACGGCGCTCCCGGCTGACACGCATTGCCGCCCCCACGCCTTCCTAGCTTTGTGGCGAGGCCAAATGTGCGGTTGTGCCAGGAACCCAAGATATGATGGCGCGACGAGCGCACAAACCCCCGGATCCCCCGCCCTTCGCCCCTGAGGCACAAGTGCCAGCAGAGGACGCCAGTACGCATCTGAATTCCGTCAAACGGAATTGCAACCGCCGTACTTGGGGCTTCACTGCCGCTGCGGCAACCTCCCTCACCTGCTCACGCGCGTTCTCCCACAACTTGTGGTACTGTTCGTCGTTCGTACGGCCGTCGTGGGTGTGGGCGTTTGAGAGGCTGTCCTTGCCGTCGAATGGGTGCTGGTACTTGCCGGCCGCTAGGAAGTGCACTAGCGTCAGGAATTGGTACCTGGTGACGCTGTCGCCTGAGTCAGGGGAGCGCCGTTCGTGCAGCAGCAACATTGACACCAGGGCGTTTGATGGCGTGTTGGGGCAGTGGCGCTGGTAATAGGCAGTGGCGAAGCGGCAGAAGGGGGGGCTTCGAGGAAGACCCGTGGATGCTAGAAAAAACCGTTTAGGACAGACGTTTTGAGATGCATGCTGGAGGACTGGGTTGGGGATACGAAAGAAGGGGGGGCAGGGACGGCGCGCACTGGCGTGCTAGGGTGGGCACAGCAGCTTCAGCAGGCAGACGCACTGGGGATATTATAACAAGCGCGATGAGGCGTCCGGCTCTTAAGGGACAGCACGTATTTTGCGGCGTGGGATTGCTCCTTTGGGGGTACGCAGGGATACGCGACGCCCGTTGGGGTCTGCGTGAGCTGCGCCGCTCCTCCCAAGCGGCCGTCCCCTGATCCCATCGCAATGTGGCCCACATGATCCCGGTCCCTTGCCAAGCGACACATGGACCCACCGATGAATAGGAGAGGGCCCAAGCTCGACAAGCAGGTTTTTGCATCTTCCGACTTCAGGCGACGTAATTTGCAAGCGTCTGGCTCATAGGAATAATGACCCGTGCGTTTATCGAGAAAGATATGGCCCTTCGCGGAGGTGGAGAAGTTTAACCTTGGGCATGCGGACCGGCCAAGGAGTGCGTTTGAAGGGCAGCGGACCGCGTGTGAGCTTCTGGCAATCTTGGGGGCATTTACAGTACGGGGGTCTTCATAACGTTGTGAGCTGCGGAAGACTGTCGCCCTGGATGATGTCTCGCCCGACTGAAAGCCAAGCTCTGGAGCACAGTCACGTAATAAGTCCGAGGATATGGGCATAATTAATAAAGCGAAAGCTACGTAAAGCAGGCTGGTTGAGCATGGGGCCATCGTGATTTCAGGCGGTTATCGTTACTCCCACTAACGTGCGTTACATTGTTAGATTGTAGCAGTTTCATGGCGTCATGCTTTGTGTAAGGTCAAGTCCATGGGCTATCACAACCGGTATTCGGGTGCTCTATGACATACAGCCTCCCTGACCGTCAGTGACCGTCGAAGGTGGCACCTACACATACGAAGCGCCAGCAATACAAAGTAACACATCAATGCTCTAGGTTTTGCCTACTATTGTTGTTATTATGGCATCAGTTTGTGTGCTTCTATTTCATACAGGCTTGCCTTTTTGATGAGGGTCAGCTTGTAACACTCGCTCATGGCGTCAGCGAGCCTTCGTCCGGGGTCCAATTCAAGGACGTGCGTTTGTATCAGAGCCGTCGGCCCTAGACTATATTCATTACATGCCGCGTTACCACCAAGAGTACGGAGCCCTTACGGGGCTTTCCGACATGAGGCAACAATCGAGTTGTGTCTCACCGCCGGCGCGCACCGGTGCTTCAATTATTTTGTAATACGTTGCCCCAGCAGCCTAGCACCCTGTTGGTCACGTTGTGGTACGTACTTCACTGGACCACCTGAAAACGCTTCTTTTGCTCCCTACAGACTAGAATGAGTTTGTACAAAGGAATGAGGATGCGTGAGGTCCTGCAACGTTGCGTGAAGTCCTGCTACGTTGTCCACCATCGTGAAGGCGCTGTTCCACGCTTGTTCAGGCGGCAATGGAATAGGGTATGGACGGGTGTGGCACTGGAAAAACATCCGGACCCAGGGACGCCTAGTACTCACTCCAAAAGCCCGTGAAACGCGCTCAGGACCTGCAGGAGCTGCACGAGCTAGAGGAGCACTCGCGTTGTCATGCGCGGAACAGGAACGCTCCAGCCGGATCACTGGCTATGCCAACAGCCCATCACAACAGCCTCACATGTCGGCGCACACCAGCCATTACGACAGCAACCCACTCCTACAGCCCTTCATTTTCGCGCCGCCTCTTCTTCTCCTTCCTATCCCGCCGGTCCTTGCCCTCGGAACGCTCCTTTTCCCTCCCCCGCTTGCGGTCCCGGTCCTTCTCCTTCTCCTTGTCCCTCTTCTTCTTGCTCTTCTTGACCCCATCTTTACTCCGGCTCTTGCTGCGCTTAGACTCGTTCTTGCGCTTGCTCTTGTCCCGGCGCCGGTCGCTGCCACCGGCCTCCGGGAGCACCCCTCCCACACTACCCTGCTGGTGCTGCAACGCCTGTTGCAGCAGCCCCTGCTGGAGCGCCCTCAGCGTCAAGGCGCCGGTACCACAGGGCACAGGAAGGCCCAGCCGCGCAAATGCCTGGGGCGGCAAGCCGGGACCGGGAGTGTGTGTGGGAGTGCGAGTGGCTGGGCTCACTCCATCGCGACATTCGTGGGCCATGGGGGCACAGGAGAATGTCGGTGTAACTTGACGGCGGCTGAGCGCAGCAGCAGGAGGGTGTGTGAAGGAAGTACTGGTATGATACAGCGGAGTCAGTCGAGTGGTCACGGCGGCTGCGGTCGGCGGTCCGCTCTCACGCCTGGCCCCTCGCACTGCCGTTTCAAGGTGTACGGCCTGGCGGTGCAGCGGCAAGACGGACCCCCACTGGCAAGCGTAGCCCGCCGCCCCTCAGTGCGCATCCGCAGGGGCTGTGGCACCCTGCACCCCAGCCGCGTGGGTGGCCGTCGGGGGAGTCATGGTGATGCCCAGCAACCCCCCAGGCGGCCCTGGAACCTCCCCGCGCGCACCTCCACCTCACCTGCTGTGTGGCGGCGGCCGCCCGCAGCCAGTCCGGAGCGGCGGGTCCGCGCTGGGTGCCGGGCCTGCGCACACGTCGTGCATGCCGCGGAGGGAGGGAGGCGCGACTCGCTGTGTGACAGGGAAGCTCCGACTGGAAGAAAGCAACACCGCCCCAGGAGGGGGACCGGCGTTTCGTTGAGCGCATGCACGAGCGACCGTCATGGCCTAGTGCTCGACCAATGGCCTCCCACTTGGCCCATCATCCTCCGTGCTTGTGCCTTCCCCGCCCAAGTGACGCCGAGCCGCTGGGTCGTATCCTGGCCCCACCACGTGCGGTACCGTCCACCCATACGCTGGGCATGTTCCTGCGGGGGCCCCTACGGCTCCCCACCAGCCACATCCCACGCACCTCCTCGCCGCACCGCCTCCGCCGTCCTGCTCTTCGTCTAAGTCCTGTGGCTCGGGCCCCACCGCGTCCGCCTTGGACCCCACGCCACCGCGGCCTCGCACCCGGTATCTCGATAGCATGGCGGCAATCTCCTCATCCGTCATCATGTACGGCCCGCCGTCATCGCCCCCGTCGCCACCGCCATCGCTGTCGCCGCCGCGGTCGTCAGCCGCTGCGCCGCTGTCGCGATGAGGGACCCGTGGACCACCTGCGCCTCCACCCGCGCCTCCATCACCGCCCCGGCTGCCGCCGCGCTCGTCGCCGCTGTGGTCGCTGCTGGTGCTGGTGCTGGTGCTGGCGCTACTGCCGCCGCTCGACACTTCAACGGGGCCGCGGCTGTTGCCCGCGACCCCGCCGCTGCCACCCGCAGCAGCCGCGTCACGGCTGTCGCCCCTCCGCCGCCCCTCCGCAGGCGGTCGACGCTCCAGCGGCTGCCGGCGTCGAGTCGGAGACTCGGAGCCTGACCGGGAGCGAGACCCTGACCTGGATCGTGATCTGGATCTGTAGTACAGGGGCGAGGCTGCCCTGCCAGCTGGTCGCGTGGATGCACCGCGATGCGCCGTGGCATGCCGGCCTCCACCTCTCGCGTCGCCCTCTCGATTCTCCGGCCGCATTGCCTCCCGCTGCGGCAGCAAAACATGCGCGTACGGGCAGCGACAGCAGTAGCAGCAACGCATCAGTCACAGCAGTAGCAGCAACGCATCAGTCACAGCAGTAGCAGCAACGCATCAGTCACAGCAGTAGCAGCAACGCATCAGTCACAGCAGTAGCAGCAACGCATCAGTCACGTACAGGTCAAAGTCAACACATTATGCCGTACGAAGGTACCGCATGGTATCACGTGCGAGCGGCATCTGCGGGCAGCCCTGAGACACGTCTGGGGGCCCCCGTAGCACCCCAGGCATGACCCACCTCCCGCCTTGTCCGGCTCGGGGAGGCGCTTCGCCTGGATCTTGACCTGGATCGTGATCTGGATGACCTGGATCTTGACCTGGACCGTGATCTGGATGACCTGGATCGCGACCTTGAAGGCGATCTCGTGCCGGACAGGCCGCGGCCGCGCTCTTCGCGGGCGATCCCGCGTCGAGCATCCGGCTCCCGCAACTCGCGCTCCACCTGCGCCTCCCGCAGCTCCCACAGCTCCGCCTCCTCCGCTCGGCGGTTAGAGGTGCGGACGCCGCGCAGCGTGTTCTGCGTAACACGCCACCGCGAGGCGCGGACGCCAGGTGACAGGTGACGGAGCCGCCAGGGAGTAGCGCAGGGGGGGAGGGTGCGGGCAGAGCAGGAGTGGACGACGACAGGGGCCCACCGCAACAGCATCAAACGCACCAGGCCTTCTCACTTGTGGTAAGGGGTGCAGTGCCTGGTTTAGGCTGCCGCCCGCTGCCCGGCGCCCTCCCTCCCTCCCCGCCCTCATGGGTTTCCCCTCAGCCCGCCCGCCTCACCTGGAGGAAGCGCTCGTTGGGGCGGCCGCGCACTGGCGGGCGGCGCAGGAAGGCAGTGACGCCCTCCGCCTGGCTGCGCTCCTGAAGCGACAGCGCGCGCTGAGTCAGCAGCTGGGCCAGCAGCGCCTCAGTGGGGTCCGCCGCCCGCCGCTGAGCAGCCTGCGCGGCGCGCTGAGCCATTTGGAGGGGGGCTGCAAGGAGGCCCGGGATGACGCCCAAGGCCAAGGCTGCGCACAAAGGGCTCTTGTTCGTTGCGTCCGCCGGAGGACAGCTCGGCGGCTCCACTCCCGGTCGCAGGTCCGAATCAACTCCTTGCCGACTCCTCCACCAGGACCTGACCAGCCAGCGGCGGGCGCCGGAAGTCGGGCGGCAATGGGCGGCGGACGGGAGAGGTGGGCTGGGACAACGACAACGACAACAAATAGCGTCGCCGCCACAGTGGCGCCGCCGTGCTCCCGCACCCCGCCTGTCAACCAATGCTCCCGTTACTCCAATGCCGCTACTCAGCCCGCTAGGCCCCCTCCGCCCGCGCACACACACTTCCATCCTCTGCCCGCCCCCGCGCCCCCACCTGCATGTTCAGGCAGCCTGGCACGCACACCGTCTTGAGCGGCTGCCCGGTGACCGGCTGCCGCAGCTCCAGCCCCCCGCAGCTCTCCTCGCCGAAGTACTGCGGGTCCACTCCCTGGCGTGACGTGCTGTACGCCACCAACTCAAAGGTGCAGCCTGGCCCGGTGAGTCATCCGCGTCGGCGGTTGGGCGGCAGCGAGGTCAGAGATTTGAGTGGGGTGGGCGGCAGCGAGGGCCGGTGGCTGCCTGCAGACTGAACCACCCTGCGCAGCACCGCTAACCAGGGCGAGCTGCGGAGGGCCCGCGCCTGGGCCCCCTCCCCACTTCCGCGCCCCATCCAGCCCCCACCCCCCACCCACCCGCTCACCCTGCGGCAGCGGCTTGAGGATGCTGTCGATGAACTGCAGCTTCAGCAGGGCTGAGCCCAGCCCCGCCTCGAAGGCGCCCACGTCGATCTGCGGCTGCTGCTGCGGTGCTCCCCGCGGATTGCCCGCCGCCTCGCTGCCTCCGGGTGTAAGCAGCAGCTGCATCCAAGGGATACAGGCGGCCAACGTGGCGCGTTGGGGTAAGCAGAAGGGGGGAGGGCACCCGGGTGGGTGGAGACAGCTGCCACCCCGATGAAGTGCGCTCCAGTGCGGGTGGGCAGTTAGGCTTGGCGGGAGGGCGCCTTCCCTTCAGCCCCCAGAGTCACCGCATGTCATCCGCCGTATCGGGGTTCAGCCAGCCAGAACAGTTCGTCTGTGCGGGTGCGTACGATATGGCAAGCCACGTGTCCCAACCGCCCGGGCGCCAGTCCTTGCCTGGGTGCTGAAGGTAACTCGCTCGAGGGGCCGGCCCTTGGCGTCCACGAACACCACGGCCACCTCGCGCAGGTGGCCCGACTCCAGGAGGGGCTGCAGAGGAGGGGGGCGCAGGCGGAGGTATGCGTGGTCAAGTGGGACATGGACGCGAGCCCGGCAACCGCGGCAGGTACGGCAACCCCTGCGCTCGCCCTCGAGTACGTTTGGGCTTGGGTACTGTGCGTGCGGCGAGGCAAGGACCATTGAGGACGAATAAGACTGACCCTTAGGCGGCTGATTGTGGAGGAGATGTAGCTGTTGAGCTCCGGATGGCGTGAGCGCCGTGTGAAGGTGTTGAAAGCGCGGCAGCGCTCAAATGCTTCCTTGTGGTATAAGCTACGTGTGTACAAAACTGTGTGGACAGCGACTTCGAGAAACTCCAATAGACAGGCGACAAGGACGGCGTGTGGGCCGAGGACATCAGCAGGCATGAGCAAGTCTCGCGAATAAGATTGATCTATCAGAAGCCAAATAAGTTTTATGCTGTGAACTTAGCCTCGCCGAGGTATTGCCAGAGCTTGTTTCGTCTGTTGGAATTTGGAACGCGTCACTACAGTAAGTCCAAAAACGTGAAAAGCGACACAACGCATAAACTGAAATATCAAAATCAAACATAGTACTGATCAAACATAATACTGATCATGTGTACATCAATCATTTCGTGTGTAGCTTGCAAAACAGGAGGGCTGGGAGTGCCAGTGGGATGTCGTGAGGTGTCTTGGGGTGGCCTATCCACTAGGGTTGCCTATGATGGGGTTCCTTGCCAAAATGCCATACAGCGTCCCGAAGGTATAACGCATGTTATGTTCTAGGCGGGCAGGGGTACAGGGATGCGGACGGTGTTGGGGACGTGTGGGTCATCCAGGCATCTAGGGTACGAGACGCTGCACGTCTCATAGAGCCCCTTGGTCTAGAGCGGGAGAGACCAAGACACAGAAAGCGACCTGCTGCAGTGCCGCTCCGGACCTCAGCGCGCCCTCCACAATGTGGGTGCCGGCAGTATCCCGACCACCTCACCGCGCCAGCCGGCACATGCGGCACATGCCGGCACCCTCACTCTTGGTGACCGGGACTGTAAATGCAGGACCTGTTCCGGGACTACGGCTGGGGCGGGGGCGCTGGCCGGGACAGCGAGGATGGCCGTGAGGATGGCACAGCAGTCAGCAGAGAGGCGATCGCGCAGTACGGCAGGAGAGAACCCCCCCTTTGTGGACCAAGGACCATCACCGGTTCTTTTCTGTAACCCCCGTTATGGCCCATGCCAGGTGCCGCATGCCTGATCAAGTGGGAGGTGCACGGTTGCAGAACTTCTGATTTTTAATCAACATAATTTGAAAGGCGCACACGGCGCATGCCGACCGTTGAGGGAAGGCGTTGAGTGCGCTGCAGCGCTCAAACGTCATGTGTTATCAAGGGTAGCGGGAGGCGGATATGCGCAGGATGAAAGCAAGGAGCGCGTACAGGCAGGCGCCGACCATGGAATGTGGGTCCAAGACACCCCACAGGCATAGGCAATACCGCTTGTCGACTGTGTATACGACCAAATTAAACTACTGATAATGCGTAAATCCTATCCAAGTCTTATGTATGTGCTGTACGAGTTACTATGAAATGCATGGGGCAGGCCTTGCCATCTCGTTCCTTCTTGTATCAGTGCACGTGAAATTATACATTGACTTGATTGAAAAACACGACATATTCCTCTTTCGCGACGGTACACACGGCAGGGTTGTCGCCCGCTGTTGCGTCCTCTGTGTAGCCTTCCTAGGGCACAGCTATGTTTGCTAAACTCACCGCCCTTGTGGGCGGTGGCTTTACGTTTCCATATGTGATAGAAGAACCTTATGACAGCGCTTGGGGGCAGTGGACGCATCATCGCGGCAAAACGAAGGACGACAGCTCGCCTGTTTCGATCTTCCGCATCAGTGCCACAGATCCGAATGACCGGAAGCTAGTTTGCGCACGGAACGGCGTTAAGCGTCTAAAGATGGTGCGCTATCGAATGGGTTCGCGACCAAAGGCCCCGCTAACATCCGCCCCTACTCGGATTCCATCGGCTTCTGGGATGCAGTCACAAAAGCGTAGTATAGAGCTTTCAGCCGCTGGCAGGCGGCCAGCGGTACCGCGCCTGCCTAACCGCCCGGTGCCCCAACCCGACGCCGCGTTCTCCCACCCCACTTCCGGTTTCTGTGTCGCAGCTGCGCCACCCCAACATCTTGGCGTACAAAGACAGCGCGGAGACGACTGAGAAAGGCGCCACGGTTGTCCTGCTGGTGACGGAGCCGGTGAAGCCGCTGAAGGACCTCCTGAAGGAGCTGGACCTGCAGGGACAGCACAGGTGCCTGGATTGGCGCGCAGCACGGCGGGGTGGTTGTGAGGACGGGCGGGGTGGCTGTGAGGACGGGCGGGGTGGTAGAACTGGGATTAACCCTGGCGGACCGCCAGCAGGGGTGCACCGGCGCTCTCATGTCGCCCAGCCGCCCGCCAGCGCTGCGATCCGTTTAGGCAGGGCGGGTGCGGCCACTCGGTTGCGGCACCCTGGTGTGGAGGCGCATCTGCAGGCGCCGGAGGAGGCTGGCAGGGGAGAGGGGGACTTGCAGCGGCGGCGGTGTTCAGCAGGCGGTGGCGGACTGCCGGACGGGCGCACCCTCCTCCTGGGCCCCTGCTGTGGGGGGTCGCCGCCTCCGCCGCCCCCTGCCCTCCCCCCCCCCTGGCGCTGGGCTCCTATGCCGCGGGGCCCACCAGGGGCGGTCGTGCGGGGCACCCAGCCGCGGGGCTCATCGCGCCACACGTCGTCAGCGACCCATGGGTCTCCGCCAACCCGCCCCAAGTGGGCACCCGCCACGCAGCCAGCCTCCACGCAGCCAGCCTCGAAGCCATGGATGGCTTCCGCACGCCGCTGGCTTTGCCTGGACCCTGGAGTCAGTGATTGGAGGGGGGCACCGCGGTGTGCATGCTGAGGGGCGCCCCTGGTGGGCCCTATGGTGGGGTCCCGGCAGCCAACCCGGCCTCCCTCCCTCCCTCCCTCCCGGGCCTGGTTGCCTGGCTGCTGACCGCAGGGACGAGTACCTCGCCATGGGTATGCTGCACATCACCAACGCGGTCAGCTTCCTCAACAACGACTGCAAGCTGGTGGGCCGGGAGGGGGGTTGGAGGGGGCCGGGGGGGGGGGCAGGGAGCGGGCTGGGTGGGAGCTCGGAGGGGCCTGGGTTGGCGGATCCAAATGCGGATCTTGGTCAACCGGCCGCAAGCACCGCAACTCCTCGAGACAGTGGGGTTGTTGGCTCGGATGGCTCCGGGTTGGCTCCAGGGTGTGGGGGACACGGGCAGGGGCAGGGCGGGGGCAGTAGCTCGTCGAGTGAATGGGCCTAAAGTTTAGCAGCAGCGACTGCTGTAGCGGCACCGCATTGCACGCCAGCCACGTGACCTGGTTCTGGAACCGTGGGCCCCCTCCCCTCCTTGATCCGCATCAGATCCACGGCAACATCTGCATGGCCGCCGTACTTGTGACGTCCTCCCTGGACTGGAAGCTGAGCGGCTTCGACCTGCTCAGCGAGCATGCGCTGCCGGCCGACCACTTGCTGCAGCACAGCAGCTGGATGGTGGGTCGGAGGGGGGAGGCGGGGGGGGCGTGAAAACCGTTGACACGAAAAAGACAGGATAGTGGGCGCATGGTCGGCGGACAGCGAGGATGTGGGCGCAGGGGGGGGGCAAGGTGCGCACTGGGAGGAGGGCGGAGGAAGGCTGGCAAGAGCTCAGCGGCACAGATGTCACCCGGGGCAGGGCGGCCACCCGTTGTAGGGTATTGTACTCCCGGTGCTGGGGTCTAGTGGGTGGGGTGGGGGATAGTGCCCCGGGGTTTTGCCCCCCTCTCAATCTCCCTCTCTAGCCAATCCTGGGTTTCCTCTCCCCTCCCCTCCCTGGACAGGTCGGCGCCCAGTTTAAGGCCGCCGAGCTGGCTCGCTGCGAGTGGTCGGTCATCCAGCAGGGCCCCCCCTGGGCGGTGGACGCGTGGGGGCTGGGATGCGTGACGCAGGAGGTGTTCAGCTGTACGGAGATGGCGAGCGTGGAGAACCTCAGGTATTGGTGGGGGAGGGGAGGGGAACGGGGGGACAGGGGGGTACATGACATAGGAAAGGGGGGAGGGAGGCGCACAGACAGGGGGGGGGCGACATGGTGACATGGTGCGCAGCGACCTCGGGAGAGGTGACGATGAGGGCGCCCGGGGGGGTTGTATAAGCGCCCGGGGGGGGCCAGGAAGGAGCCTGGAGGGGACGAAGAGGGGAGTCGGGTGGGTGCACCGGTGTTGGCTAACGTCCTGGGAGCAGGGGCGGGGTCGGTGCGGGCAGTGGGGGGCCGGTGGGAGGGGGGTCGGTGAGGGCAGTGGGGTGGCGGTGGGGCGGTGGCGGGGACCCGCTAGTCGTAGGGAGTGAGGCCACCTCGGTCGCGACCCGCTGCAGCTCTCAGCACCCCCTCTCCGTCCCCTCCCGCTCCCCCTCCCCTCTCCAGGCACACGGACCACATCCCCCCCGCACTGCTGCAGGACTACCAAAAGCTGCTGAGCTCCGCCCCCGCCCGGCGGCTCAACCCCGCCAAGGTGGCGCAGTCCCGCTTCCTCAACAACCGGCTGGTGGAGGTGGTGGCGTTCATGGAGAACATTTCCGTCAAGGACAGCGTGGAGAAGGTGCGGAGGGGAGGGGAAGAATAGGGGAGAATTGGGGAGAGGGGAGAATTGGGGAGAGGGGAGAATTGGGGAGGCGAGGGGGGGAAGGAGAGGGGAGGGGAGGGGTTTGGCGGCGGCGCCCAGCTGTCCTTATTCCTGACGCGGCAACACCATTCAACCCACCCCCCGGGTTGCACAGGTGACGCCTGCCAGGTGCGGGAGCGGCCCCCCTGGACCCCCTCCTGCCCCGTGGCCCTATGGACCCCTCCACACGCCCAGTGACCCGGTCCCTTTCCGCTGTCGTGCCGCTACCCCCCGGCCCCCCTTTCACTCCTCCCGCACGCGCCCCCTGGCCGCAGGAGTCGTTCTTCCGCCGCCTGCCCTCCCTCCTGCCCGCCATCCCCGCCCCTGTGGCAGTAGGCAAGCTGCTGCCGCTGCTGTCCTCCGCACTGGAGTTCGGCGGCGCCCCCCCGCTGGCGGTGTCGTCCCTCATGGTGATCGGCGGCCACCTGGAGGGGGAGGAGTTCAACCGCAGGGTGGTGCCTTGCCTGTCGAAGCTATTCGCGTCCGCCGGTGGGTCGGTGCGCGGTCCCCCGCCATAAAGGCGGTCCGGGGGGCGGCGGGTCGGTCCGGGGGGGGGCCTGCGGCAGGAGAGGGGGCGACAGCTCCTCACGGAAGGCTGCGGGGTGTCGCTGGTGTGGGCGCGGTGGTTGTGCTGGCGGGTGGTTGGCCGCCAGCACGCGGCCCAGTGCGCCACCGGACACGGACGGCAGATGGGGGCCCCGGGCGGCGGGAGTGATGAAGAAGGGAAACTTAGGCGTGCTGCGGGTGGCATGATATGAATGACGCCGTGCTGTGGGTGGCATGCGTGTGGTGCATCACTCCTCCCCTCCCCTCTCACACCCCTCCTCCCCTTCCCTCTCACATCCCGCTTCTTCAGACCGGGGTCTGCGCCGCTCGCTGCTGGAGTCCATCGACCAGTACTCGCAGCACCTGACCACCGCCGTCATCGAGGACCAGATCTACCCGCAGCTGCAGACCGGCTTCACGGACACCCACGCCTACATCCGCGAGCTAACGCTCAAGTCCATGCTGGTGCTGGCGCCCAAGATGTCCAACAAGACGCTGGTGTCGTCGGTGCTCAAGCACCTGTCCAAGCTGCAGGTCCGTGTGTGGGCCGCGGGAGCGAAGCGACAAGCGTCGAGAGAGAAGGGCCACAAATGCGGATTCGTGTCGGCGGTGGAGGGGAGGAGCAGCCGCCCCCACCCCCACCTCCCGCCCTCCGCCCCGCACCCCATATCCCGCAAATCAAGGCTCCCAAACCCGGACTCGGACACGGTACAGCCCGTGGGTCTCCTTTTTATGCCGCTGCCGCCCCCAATCACACAACCCCCCAGCCGCCTCACCGGTGTTTTTTGCCCCCCCCCCCGGCCCCCTCACCACCCTTCCCTGGAGCAGGTCGACGAGGAGCCCTCCATCCGCGCCAACACCACCGTGCTCCTGGGCAGCATCGCCTCGTTCCTGGGGGACTCCACTTGCCGCCGAGTGCTGCTCAACGCCTTCACGCGCGCACTCAAGGACGGCTTCCCGCCCGCCCGCATTGCAGGGGTGCGGGCGCTGGCGGCCACCAAGCAGTACTACTCGGCTGGTGGGTCGGTCAGCGGGCGCCGCAGGGGCAAAACCCACACCCCCCTCATCCCCGCCTCTTCCTCGAAACATCCCCGCCGGTTTGTCGGCCGTGGATTCGCGAATGTATTTTTACCCCTACATCCCCCCCGACCCCTCAAACCACCCAACCGCTTCCCGCGGTGACTGCCGTACCGTTACCTTACAGCGCGTATCCTCGAAACTGCTGGGTGCTCACGCGGGTTGGTTGTTTCGAACTAACTGTAACTGCAACAGCCAGCCAGCGGTTGGTTATGATTCATCCTGCTGAAACTGCTTGGTTTGTGATTCGCAGAGGATGTGGCGGTCCGGCTGCTGCCTGCCGTGTGCCCTCTGGCTATGGACCCCATTGCGGAGGTGCGGGGCGGCTCGCTGCTGTGCCTGGACACGTTCGTCAAGATGCTGAAGGATGAAGAGGAAGTGCGCCGGAGCAAGGAGACGGCCGCGGCGGAGGGCGCGGGAGCCATGGGTAGCGGGCAGATGGCCGGCGGCGCCGGCGGCGCGGCGTCGTACTTCGTGGGACAGGCGCCAGCGATGTTGGGAGCGACCAGCAGCATGCTGACGTGGGCGGTGTCCGGCCTGATGAACACGGTCGGCGGATCGGCGCCACCGACACCGGCGGCGGCGCCAGTGCCGGCGGCGGCGGCCGCGGTGAGCAGCCCGAAGGGGGCAGCGGCGGCGCCGCCGCGTGCCAGCGAGGGGCGAGGGGCGGGTGGAGCAGCGGCGGCAGCGGCGGCGGCCCCCAAGGCGGCAGCGGGCGGCGACGGCTGGGAGGACGACGACGAGGCCTTCGAGGTGCGGCGGCAGCTAGGAACGGGAAGGGAGCGAAGGGGGTGCCTCAGGCTGGGATGTCCTTGTTGCGCTGCTCCGCTTGTTGGCGCTGCGTGCAGCCCGTGATTCCAGCCCACCTGATTGGCGTGCTTTATCAGCTCGCTGAACAAGCAAGGGCCCTGCACCCACCACCACACGGGCCGCCCACCACCACCACCACCACCGTCTTTCGTATCCTCACCCAAGTTCTCCAGCATGCATTTCGAAACGTTTTTCCTAAACGGCTTTTTCTCGCATCCACTGGTCTTCCTCAAAACCACCACCATCTCAACAACCCGCCCTTCCTCCCCCTCCAGGTGGACGAGACGGAGGTAGCCGCCAGGTCCCGCTTCGCCTCCAAATCGTCCACTGCCGCCAGCCGGCCGGCCCCACCCTCACGCACCCCGGCGGCAGCGCCAGCGGTCACGGCGGGACGGACCGGCAGCGGCGGCGGCAGCGGCCGTTTCTCGGCTCCGGAACCCGATGAGGCGCTGGCGGCGGCGGCGTCCGGCGGCGGCGGTTGGGGCAACGACCTCGACGAGGCTGACATATGGGAGGACATGGCTAAAGGAGCCAAGCCCAAGCCAGGGCCCGCCGCGGCGGCGCCGGCGCAGCGGCCCGCGGCGGCGGGAGCAGCGGCGGCGCGGCGGGTGGCGAGCACGGCGGTCAGAGCCTCAGGTGAAGGTGGCGCCGTCAAGTCAAAGCTGGGGGCGATGAAGCTGGGGGCGACCAAGGTGGGGGCTGCGGCCGGTGCGGGGGGCTCCAAGAGCAACCTGGCTGGCAGCGATGACCCGGACAACTGGTAGGGTTCTGGCGGCCAACACAGGAGCAGCCCGATGAACGACGCGGCGGCAGCGGCTTCAGGCAGCGGTTTGCAGGCGTGGTAGGGTGGAGTGCGCTGGTGGAGGGTGCGGGGGCAGGTGGCGGAGCGCGCGCAGGGGGGGCGTGTCGGCGGGTGAGAGAGGGCCGGTAGCGGGTGGGGCGGCCGCAACTGTGCTTGTGGGGGTGGAGAGGCTCGGCTGCCGGCTGTCAGCGCGCGGCTGCCGGGGTGGGGAGGGGGGCCGGTGCAGCGGGGGGGTGGTGGAGTGGTGGGTGGTGCAGCGGGGAGAGGGGGGTGCAGCGGGGGTGGTGGAGTGGTGGGTGGTGCAGCGGGGAGAGGGGGGTGCAGCGGGGGTGGTGGAGTGGTGGGTGGTGCAGCGGGTGCCAGGAGGTCCGGGAAGGGACTCCTAGGCTGACGTGGACACTTGACGCCGATGAGCAAGGCTCCGTCCCCACCAGGGACCTGGGGTCTGACTGATGACGTAACAAGCGACCGGAGACCGGCGCCCCGTGCTTCTCACCACCATGCCATGATGGAGCCGGGGATGCCGGGTGCAAGCAAAGCACTGCTCCGGCATCTTGGACGTGTCCGCTGTCGGCTGCCAACAGCCTCGCGTTGCATCGCAGAGAGTCGAGAGTCCAATTGCCGAGATCGGCAGCAGCAAAGATCTCGCTGGTCTCCGACCTCAGCCGCGCGGATCACACCTCGGCACCTCGGACGGCGGTGACGCGCTTGCGCTGACGGATCATTGCCGGCTGGGGAAACGCTAAATGGCACAGGTCCGGTGCACGTCATTTCCACCTGGCCGGACGGCCCCCCGCTGGCTCGGGGATGCCAGGTGACGTTGAAGCAACACGGGGCAAGGTGCCCCTTACGGTTTCAGTGGCTGGAGCAGGGGGACCTAGATGGCACATGAGTCCAGCAGATACCGTCATCTGGCCATCGTGCCGCTTCCAGCACTCAGCGCCGCAGCCACAGCGTCACGCCAACTGCTTCCACCACAACAGATACATTTCAAACTTAAATCCTTTAGATCCCCTAAATCCACAGCGAACCCCCATACCATCCAAGTAGGCGCAACCATGACGTCCCCCGCGTCCTTTGCTATCGGGTGCCCTATGTCCCACCGCCGTCGCCGGAGTCCATGGTTTGCACACGAGTCGTGGCCCCCGTCATGACCCAAGGGTCACACCCCTCGCTGTTCCGTGCGGATGCATCGTCACCGTACGCCGCTGACCCCCATAGGGCCCGTCGGGCGGATCCTCCTCCACAGGGTGTCCTATCCAGGACGAGGCTGCACCCCGGAAGATACGACACACACGCATACACACATGTCAGCCCGGAAGATACGACACACAAACACATGTCAACCCGGAAGATACGACACACAAACACATGTCAACCAACACGTCCATCCGCTAGCCCGTTGTTCGGAATGCAAACGCAGCCCCCTCGCGCAACAGACGTACAAAAACCACAAGACGGTATACACCGAGCGCACGGCTCGCCTGCCACGCACCCCCCGGGGGAGTTAGGGTATCTCCCTCTTGCCGCTCCTCGTCCATGCCACGACGAACGACACGCGATACCATGCTGGAAGTCACCCGCAAAACAAAACTGCCGCGGCATGCACACGTCGCGGCTCAAGCCGGGTATGACGTACGCGATCTCCGCCTACGCTACGATCTCCCCACACCCGCGAAATGCAGCCGCCGTCCTATTGCACAGTCCTCCCTAGCTGACGTCTGGTTGAGCGTCACGCAACCACCAGCTAGGTCGCTACCTCCGCAGCTACAGCCGCAGAGCTACGGCGCCGCACACAGCCCCATGCCCCCGCCCAGTGCCGCCAGCATGCCCTGCACCGCCGCCCGCATGGCCGGATCCGAGCTGCCAATGCACTCGCACAGCACGCCGTACAACGCCACCAGGTGCGGCTGCTCCTTGACCCACTGCTGCTTACCCGACAGTGCCGCCACGCCGCCGACCGCCCCCAGCGCCGCCCCCGCGCCCGCGTTCACGGATACGTTCCGCATCAGCGGCGGCGGTGCCCTGCCATCCGGCGGCAAGCTGCCCCCGCCCGCACTGCCGCTTCCGGTCGCAGTGAGGCGCTTCGGCGACGGCAGGACGGAGGCCGAGGTCACGCCGTTGCCGCCGGTGCCCGCAGCGGCCGCCATGGCGGACGACAGCAGCGCGCCCGTGCTGCTGTAGGTGCGTGAGAAGAACGACGAGCCGGAGGCGCGACCCGTGGGTCCGTTGGAGAAGGACAGGTCGCCGGCCATCGAGCCCCCGCCTCCGCCGCCGGCCGTAGGGCTGACGAGGACGTCGAAGCCGCTGCTGCTGCGCCGCGACAGTGCCGGCGGGCTGAGGAGCAGCCCGGATACCGAGCCGCCGCCGAAGCTGGAGCCGGCTGCTGCATGGGCGGCCGCAGGCGGGGCGATGGACGAGGCCGCAGCGGCTGCGGCGGCTGCCGCCAGGGAGGGCGGCGGCATGGCGGCCTGCGCCCGCACCGCCCGCGATACCTCCACCCAGAAACGTAGGTGCGGTCGGGAGGGCAGCAGCGCGTCCGTGACGACGGGCAGGACCCGCAGCTGCAGCAGCAGCTCCAACACATGGCGCGCCTTGTCGTGCAGGGCGGACGGGACGGCGGGCGGAGGCGCCGGCGGCAGCGGGCGCAGCGGCGTCAGCGCCAGCGGCAGGGCCGCGGAGGCGGCTCCGCCGCCGCCGTCGGCTCCGCCGCCTCCGTTGTCCCGGTCATCGGCAGTGGATGCGGCTGCGGAGACGGGGGGCGAGGGGGAGACCGTGCCCGTCCCGGCGGTCCGCGAGCATTGCTCCGCTGCAATGTAGTCGGTGAGGATGGCCTCACAGCGCGACACGAACACGGGCAGCGCCAGCTGTGCGACCTGCGGGAGGGAGGAGGAGGATGGCCGCGGGTGGGCACACCAAGAGGAGCGAAAAAACCTAGGAAAAAACGTACGAAGGAAAGATCGCGAACACGAAGAAGGGGCCGTGTGTTCTTGACGGGACGGGGGGGCCTCTCTCAGCATACTGCCCCAGTACTCCAACCTCAAGCTAGTACCGGTAACCGGTTCTTTCCTAACCCCACCTCAAGCTGCGACTTGGCGGCGAGCTGAGGGTCGCGGCCGTCCAGCTCCTGCCGCTCCTGGCCCCGGCTGCACAGGACGTAGAGCTTGTTTAGGCACACGTGGCTGAGCCGGTTGCTGGCGGGGAGGGACGACTCGTCGTACGGCGCTCCGCCGCCGGGTCCCGCTGCGGCGCCGATGCCGGCGGTGGCGGGCGCCGCGGCGGAGGCTGAGCCTGAGTCCAGGACCTCCACCAGGGCTCGCCGCATCTGGGCGGGTGGCAGGGAGGGAAGGGGGCGAGAGGGGGGGGGAGGGCGGGAGGAGGGCCGTTCAGCCTCTCCCTACGTGTAGCATTGATCTCAGGCATTCCTTTAAGCGATTGCTGCGGTGGTATTTGCAGAGGTTATGACGGGAAAATGGTGCGTGCAGCTATTGGAGCTCCTCAGCTTTTCTTTGTGGAGTAGGGTGGCGCCGCCGCCGCCCTCGCGCGTCCGCGCTTCCCCCCCTCTCCCCTCCCCCCGCCCGCCCGCCCCCCCGCAGTGAAAAAACCCGCAAGTCATCCGCACCTCGATGGGCGCGTGCTGGCACGACATGAGGACGGTTTCGGAGAGGCAATCTAGTACGGCAGTCGTGATCTCCAGGTCGGCAGCCACCTGCTCTGGGGATAGCTGCTGCGCGGAGGCGCCGTCAGCGGGCGCGGGGCCACTACCGGCCGAGGCGCTCATGCGGCGGAAGTACCCGGGGGTCGGGGGCCCGGTGGAGGCGCCGGTGGCAGCAGCCGCGAGGGCGATGATCAGCCCCTGCTGCACCTCCGCCGGGGGCTGCTGCAGCGGCGGCATGTTGGTGGCCTGAAAGAACATCTGGAAGGAGCGGGCTAGTGCGGGCCAGGTAGAGTGCGGCACCTGCTGCTGGTGCTGCTGGTGCTGGTGGCCCTGCGGAGAGGGCGGGAAGAGCGGCGACGAAGACAACGACCTCACGAGGGTAAGGCCAAGTGGGCGAAGCGAAGAGGATGAAGCCGGACGTAATTTCCCACATGGGTGTAAGACATGTAGCTTTATGATATTCCGTGTGGCCATTAGCCCGGTATCCGTGGAACCAGCACCAGGCAAACCTCAGGCTGCACACCGCACTCGCCCGACTGCTCCCCCTCCCCACCTGGCTCTTCTGTAACCCCACCTGGCTCTTCTGTGACCCCACCTGGCTCTTCTGTAACCCCACCTGGCTCTTCTGTAACCCCACCTGGCTCTTCTGTAACCCCACCTGGCTCTTCTGTAACCCCACCTGGCTCTTCTGTAACCCCACCTGGCTCTTCTGTAACCCCACCTGGCTCTTCTGTAACCCCACCTGGCTCTTCTGTAACCCCACCTGGCTCTTCTGTAACCCCACCTGGCTCTTCTGTAACCCCACCTGGCTCTTCTGTAACCCCACCTGGCTCTTCTGTAACCCCACCTGGCTCTTCTGTAACCCCACCTGGCTCTTCTGTAACCCCACCTGGCTCTTCTGTAACCCCACCTGGCTCTTCTGTAACCCCACCTGGCTCTTCTGTAACCCCACCTGGCTCTTCTGTAACCCCACCTGGCTCTTCTGTAACCCCACCTGGCTCTTCTGTAACCCCACCTGGCTCTTCTGTAACCCCACCTGGCTCTTCTGTAACCCCACCTGGCTCTTCTGTAACCCCACCTGGCTCTTCTGTAACCCCACCTGGCTCTTCTGTAACCCCACCTGGCTCTTCTGTAATCCCACCTGGCTCTTCTGTAACCCCACCTGGCTCTTCTGTGACCCCACCTGGCTCTCCTGAAACCCCACCTGGCTCTTCTGTGACCCCACCTGGCTGCATATGTTGATGGACGGCAGGCCGGTCTGCACCACCGTGACCAGCCCCCTCGCCGCCGTGCGCCACAGGTCATCTAGCTGCTGCTGCTCCACCGGGTCGGAGGTCAGGCGGGGCAGCAGGTGGCGGCAGGCCATGCACTCGGACAAGGCGCCCACCAGCAGGGGGAAGGTGGCCACACGGACCTGCCATACACGCACGAGGGAGAGACATAGGGGGGGAAGGGCGAGTAGACCCGATGACACGAGCCGGGAGGGGGGAGGGGGGCGAGGGAGGGGGGCGAGGGAGGGGGGCGAGGGAGGGGGCGCGGGGCCGAGTCCTGGGGGTCAACACGGTGTTGGGGGGACGATGTAAGTTTTCATGTTGGCAGGAAGGCGTGCCGGGTTGGTGGGAGGGGGTCGGTTTGTGAGTCCACCGTAGACGTGTATCATGTCCAGGTCAGGCCAGGTCAGATGGTCCAGGACGAGATCGCCGCCAGAGAGTGCAAGGCGACAGGCGATGCAGGGGGCCCCCCCGACCTTCGCCCCCCCGACTGTCGCTCCCCCGCCTCCACCGACACACACTGCCTACCTGCCACGACACGTGATCCCGGTACCACGTGGACAGCAGCTCGACCAGCCGGGTCATCCACAGCGGGGACATGGCGCGAGCCTCCTGCACCTCGCCGCAGCTGGCGTACAGCATGGCGGCGGCGGCGGCGCTGCCGCCGCTGGTGGAGGAGCCGCCGCCGCCGCCGCCGCCGCCGCCACCGCCGTGCGCGGAGGGCTCTCGGCTGCTGCCGGTGTCGACGCTGGCGTTGGAGGCGGCGGAGGTGGTGGAGTCGAGGGCGGTGGAGGCGGCGGGAGGAAGCGGCGAGGACGTGGCCGCTTCCGCTTGGAAGTGAAAAGAGTTTGCCCCGGGGTTGGCTCGTCGTTGCTGCGCGACGGGGGGAAGGGTTGCAGCGGGCGGTAGGGTGCGCATGCGCGGTAGTGGGTGGCGGTGGAGTCAGTGCAGCGGCACGGTGGTGTGGGAGACTGCGAGGAAAACCCGTGTACGACGAAAAAACATGGAGTGGGGGCTCCTGGCGACGGCTGCGGCTTTGAGCCATGGGCACTTCAGCGACGAGGAGGAGGAGGAGGCGGCGACCAGACAGCTCGCCCCCCTCCTACATCTTCCCACCCGCCGTCATGGCCTTCCTGACGAGACCCTCAAGAGGGCCCCGGCCCCCCGGCCTCCTGGACCGCGCTCCTCCACGCTCCTCGTGCGCCCCCTATCCTGTCGTTTTCGTGTCACCGGTTTTCATGCCACCCCCACCTGCTGCAATGCCGCCACCTGCTGCGCGTGCTGCCGCAGCGCCAGCGTGCTGAACGGCCGCAGCATGTTGCACAGCAGGCTCAGCACGGCGGGCCACACGCCGGCGGCCGCGACGGCGGCCGGCAGCGCCGAGAGCGCCGCCAGCGCGGCCTTCTGAATGGGCCCTATGGTGGTGAAGTGGATGGACGAGGTGTCGTCCGTGCCCACGGGGTGCCGCGCGAAGCGGTCCAGCCAGCGCAGCACCAGCATGAGCTGCTCGGGGTCGGGACCCGGGCCGGGCTCCGAAACCACCACCATCTGCGCGGGAGTGGTTATGGCGGTCGTGGTGGTGGTGGTGGTGGTGGTGGTGGTGGTGGTGCTGCTGCTGCTCGCCGGCTCGGCTGCGGGCTCGGGGGCGGGGCGGCTGCGGAGCACCAGCTGTGCGGAGAGCGCGCTGATGCACGCGAGCAGCTCAGCCCGCGCCTGCAGCTGGGCGGGGGTGTTGGAGGCAGCCATCGCCGTTACACCTGCGTCGGAGGGTGGGGAGGGTGGGGAGGAGTGAGGAGGGTGGGGAGGGGGGAGAGGAGTGAGGAGGGTGGGGAGGGGGGAGGGAACGGGTAGAAAGCCGATGCGGGAAGGGGGAGTAAAACATATACATCCGCGAATCCACGGCCGAGAAACCAAGGGCGATGAAGATGGTGGTCCAAGAAGAGGTAGTTGGGGGAGGTTGGTGCATGCATTATGCTGCTGCTGTCGCTGCTGCTGCTGCCACGCACGACGCCGCAATCCCCCTCCGCGCCCGATGTCCACCTCACCTCGGTCGATGGCCACCAGCGTCTGCTGCCACATGACGGGGCTCACCAGCGGCCCGGTGCCGTGCGCCTGCATGATGGTGGTGACGAGGCTGGTGGACGCCAGGCAGACGCCCTTGCGGCAGCTGCCGAGCAGGTCGCCCAGGACCTGGCCCGGCAGGGCGGGGTTACAAGGAAGACCACGGCAGGGCGGAGCGGGGGGGGAGGAGTGGGGTTTAGGGGTTTAGGGTTTCAGGGGGTGGAGCGGGTGGGGCGCTGAGCGGCGGTTCCTGTCAAGCCGCCATCTGGCGGTGGTGCGCGGTGGGGGTGTGACGCCCACGTCATGTACGACGCCACGTCACGTACGACGCGCTGCTCACCTGCATGAGCTCCTCCCACGCCCGCGCCCACACGTCCAGGCGGCTGAGCACCGCCAGGTAGCTCCTCAGCACCTTGGCCGCCCCCGCCAGCGCCAGCACCAGCGTCTCGTCCCACTGCTTCTGCTCGCTGTTGCGGCTGTGGTGCACCAGCATCACCACGGACCGCCCGCCTGAACCCACCGCACCGCATCGCGTGGGCGGGCACACGTAAGGGGCAGCGAAACCCAAACCAGGACTATCAGGTAATTCCCGACGAAATGTGAAGCCCAGCTGCCGTACGGTAATTCGTGATGAGGTGGGAAACCCACTAGCCGTACGGTTGGGCAGTCGTTACGGTAGCCGCGAGCTGCCGTCCACACCCGGGAGATGGGCACCAGCAGGCGCGGGTTGCTAGGGAGGGCGCCAGCCAGCTGGAAGAGGAACGGAGAGGCCGCGGGTCCCCCTTCGCCCCTTTCGCCCCCTGCGCCCCCTTCGCCCCTTTCGCCCCCTTCGCCGCCTTGGCCCCCTGCGTCCGCGCCGCTGCCGCACCTTTCTCCTTGCCCAGCTCCACCGCCGCCGCCTCCTCCACCGAGCTGTTGGCTGACACTCGGTGTATGGTGATGAGCAGGTCGAACAGCAGCGACCAGAACAGCTCGTGCCAGGTGGCCGGGGGGAACTTGCCGCCGTGGCTGCCCACCGCCAGGAACAAGGTGCGGACGGCGGCGTTGCGGGCCTGAGGTTTGGGGGTGATGTAAGGGTGGGTGGGCGTGCCGGTATCAGCACCTGGTGACACGTTCCTGGGGGCTGCAAGGAAAACCCGTGTAGTAGGAAAGCATCGTGTTCCCCTGGGGCTGGGCCGGTCGGGCGCCCCCGCGTGTTGCCCTCCTTGTGACACGCACGGCCCCTCCCCCGGCTCTCCTACTCCTCCCCCTTCCCCCGCCTGGCACCCACTCTCCGCTTCCTGCGTCACGTAACCCGGTCTCCTCGCTATCCCCCACCTCCGGCCGCTGGTCCACCGACAGCGCCTTGAGGGAGCGGAAGGCGATCATCAACATGGCAATGCTCTCCGCCTCGTCCAGGTCGTGGAGGGGGTAGCTGCCGCCGCAGGGGGGCTGCAGCCCGAGCGGGGTCGCGGAAACTGCCGGCGCCTTGACCACCAGCTGCTGCTGCTGCTGCTCGGGCCAGGGTGACCTCTGAGGGGAGGCGGCGGCAGGCAGGGAGGGCACCCCCCGCGCGAACGACAGCGCGGCAGCGAAGGCCGGGGACATCTGGCGCTCCTCCGGCGCGGACGAGGAGTCGCCGCCGCCGCCGCCGTATAGGGAGCTGCTGAAGGGACTGGAGCCGCTGGCGCCGCCGCCGCTGGTGCTGTACGGCGCCAGCGTCGTTACGACGACCGTGGAGGGTCGGGCAGCGCCGGCCGCTGGAGGTGTGGTGGGGGCTGCTGCGGCCTGTTGTTGCTGGTGCTGGTGTTGGTGATGTTGGTGGTGTGCCGCTGCTCCTGCCGCGGCCACCCGGGAGAAGGTGCCCCGGCTGCGAGCCAGGTGGTCGGTGACGTTCCACAGCATGGTGATCGCGGTGAGGGAGACGTTGAGCACGGTGTCCTGAGCGGGGGGGGAGTTGTGAGGAAGGCCCGTGGATGCGAGGAAGGCCCGCGGATGCGAGAAACACGAAGGGAGGAAAGGGCTGGTGGAGGGGTGGTGGAGGGGGTGGAGGAGGTGGAGAGGGTTGAAGGGGATGGAGGGAGGCGTACGAGGCAGGGTGATACGAGGCAGCGATGAGGGATGACAGCCGTGGGGACATTTGACAGGACTCGCCGGGGCTCCTAGTGGTGCCGGGCCGGGTGTCCCTGCAGGGCGACACACGCAAAAACACACCGCCCCCGGCCCCTCCATGCACCATCTCCCGCACCTGCATGGCGAACTTTGCGATCACGTCCAACGCCTTGGCCACGTGCTCCTTGGGCAGGGAGCTTGCCAGGTAGTCGGTGGCCAGCAGCTCAACCACCTGGAGAGGGAGGGGAGAGGCGGGAGGGAGGGAGGGAGGGATGGGGGGCAGAGCGAGTGAGCAAGGGGCTTCGTGGGCCAGCCCCCCGAACGCTGGCCACCCGGCAGCACGCCGCCCCACCTACCTTCCTTCTTCGTCCCACGCAACGATAACCCGCCAACCATACCAAACCAGCCCACACGCACAACACGCACCCGGCCGCGTCTTCAACGCCCGCTCACCCCTTCCTAAACCCGGCCTCCATCCCTTCCCCATCCCCACCTCCGCACAGCATTTTTGCTCAGCGTCCTAGTACGCGGGCTTTCCCCATAACACCACCACCAACAACACCACCCTCCTCCGCCGACCATGCGCCAACTATCCTGTCCTTGCCGCGTTAACGGTTTTTATGCCCCACCCCTCCACGGGTCTTCCTCGAAACCCCTCCACCGCACCTGAACCCCCCCGGGCGCACCTGAAACCCGAGCCGCACGTCCCCAGGCCCCTGCCCGCCCCTGGGCACCGCATCCAGCAGCCGCAGCATCGGCACCCAGCCCCGCGTCAGACCGTCGCCGTGGTGCTGCAGCACGTGCAGCGCGATGCGCAGCAGCCCGTGTCGCACATCCGGCGAGCGGCCGCCCTCCCGGTAAAGCGAGTCCAGCGCCACCAGCAGCATGTGCTGCACGTCCTCCCGCTGCGCCGCCTGCTGCACGCCGCGAATGGCCACCGCGGTGGCGGCGGTGGCGGAGGCGGGCGGCGTGGTCGCGGCGGCGGCAGCCGCCGCGCCGACGCTGAGGGCGAACGGGGAGGAGGCCGGGCTGGGTGACAGGACGGGCGTGGGCTGCAACTGCAGCTGGCTGTAGTCAGAGGAGCGGCGGGCGAAGCCGCCACTGCCGCCGCCGCCGCCGCCAGCCGACGGCTGGAGCATGATGGAGGAGGAGGAGAGGGGCGAGCTCGCGCCGCCGCCGCCGCTGACATCCCTGGAGGCGCGCCTGGAGCCGAGCAGCGGCGAGGTGCCGGCGGGTATGTTGTACGGCTGCGAGGGCGTGAAGACGCCGCCCGGCAAGACGGCGAAGGAGGGGAAGGTGGGCAGCTGGGCCCGGCCGCGGGCGGCGGCCGCTGCTGACTCGGGCGAGAGGGCGTCTTCTGGGCCGGGAAGCGGTCCGGTGAACTTGTCGGGGACGTGGAGGTCGGGGTTGAGGGCGCCGGTGATGGTGCGGTCCAGCGCGTCCACGGCGGCGGCGCGCACCTGAACCAGCCCGGAGGAGGGGAGAAGAGGGTTAAGGGAAGCAGGAAGCAGGAAGCAGGGAGGAAAGGGTCAAGGGAAGCAGGAAGCAGGGAGGAAAGGGTCAAGGGAAGTAGGAAGCAGGGGCGGGAGGGCGCTGGCGCGTTGGGGTTGCAGGGCAGTGGCAGCGGCGAGGGCACTGAGGCAGCGGTAACAGCAGCCGCAAGCCGGGGCGACGGCAGTGAGGTTGGGTACGGGAGCGAAGCAGGGTGCGGAAGCGCGGCAGCAGCCCCCCCCCACCCTGTGAGGGCGAACCCGCCTCCCCTGTCCCTCCTGCCCTGTCCCGCCTGCCCTGTCCCCCCTGCCCTCCCCCGACCCACATGCACATTGCCGCTGTCCAGCACCTCCAGCACATGCGCCAGGAAGATGCCCCACAGGTCCTGCACCCGCCACAGGTTGTGCAGCAGCGTGTCCACCATGCGGTTCAGCGCGCACAGCCGCACGGGGCCGGAGCCGGGCGGCGCAGTGCCGGGGGGCAGACCGCCAACTGGCCCGCCAGCGGCGGCGGCGGCGGCGGCGGCAGCCGCGGCGATCCCGGCCGGGGCGCCGCCGCCCGCCAGGGCGGCGGCGGCGGCCAACGCGGCGGCCGCGGCGGCGGAGCCGCCGCCGCCGCCGGCGGCGGAGCTGCCGCTGGCGGGTCCGGTGGCTGTTGCGCCGCTAGCTAGGAGTCCTAGACCTGACAGGGTGCGGTGGGATATGTCCGAGAGCGCGGACAGCAGCGACACGACCGCCTCCGGGGACATGTGGTGCGTGTTCTCAAACAGCTGGTCAGCGGCGGAGGCCAGGATGCGCAGCTCGCGCTGAGCGGTGGTGGAGCCGTCGTCGGCACCGCCGTCGGCGATGGCGGCGGCGGCTGAGGACGGCAGCGGCGTGCCGCCGCCGCCTCCGCCGCCTCCGCCGGCCGCCGCCGCTGCCGCTCCCCCCGGGCCGTTGATCGGCGTTACGGCGGAGCTCATGGGCTGCAACCCAGCCGAGCTATCCCCCTCGCTGCCGCTCTCCTGGTCGCGAGGTGAAGAGGGGCAGGGGGTGGGGTTGCAGTCATGTCAGCGCTCAGCTGACAGAGCCAGGTAAGGCCCACATGACAAGCCAGGGCACCGCCCAGCACGACGATGCCGCCAACCCACTGGTGCTCGCAGCGGGCCCCCCGCTCCTCCCTCCCGGGCCACAGCAACTGCCCCCCTTCATTCCCTACTGGCCCCCTCCCCTCATCCTTTTCCGTGCGACCTGGGGCATTCCTCACCCCCTGCCGCCCTCCCCTCATCGCCTCCCCTCCCCCACCCGAGGCTGTGCAGTTCAAAACGTCTGTCCTAAACGTTTCTTTCGGGCATCCACGGGTCTTCCTCGAAACCCCCCGAGGCCAGCTTCCCATGCCGAGCAACCGGTTCCCTTCTGGGAAGCCCCGGGCCTCACCGCCAGGTAGGCCGCCGTGGTTGTGTGCGGTGAAGCCAGGATGCGGTCGAGGGCGTTCACCGCATCCACTACATACAGCCAGCCGCCGCTGCCAAGCCCATCCGCCAGGCGGTGCGCCAGGTTGAAGAGCGAGCGCAGCGCCGCTATGTTGCGGGGGGTCAGCACCACCCGCACGGAGGAGGAAGACCGGTCCACGAGGATGGCGGTGAGGAAGCCGGGGGCGATGGGCGGGGGGGAGGGGGAGGCGCCGGAGCCCGGGGGGGTGCCGGGGCCGGCTGCGGTGGAGGTGTTGAGGCGGCGGGCGGAGCTGCGGAGGAGAGGGCCGGGGCGGGGAGGGGAGGGGCGGGAGGCAATGGCGGGGAAGCGTGAAGGGACATGGTACCGAGGTAAACGGGCACGGATGTGGGTCTGGATGAGGAGGGGGAACCTGCCCTGGATGAGGAAGGGGGAGCATCGCAGGCTTGAGCCAACAACACACGGCCTCGCACGCGGTTCGAAGCCGCCAACGTGTTCCCCACGACAGCCTCCTCCTGCTGGTGGTGGTGGTGGTGGTGGTGGTAATGGGACCCGTATGGCGGCCGTGGCGGCCGGCAGCCGCCTTCCTCGCTACACGGGTGGCACGCCCGCTATCACAAGCTCCGCCCCCCCGCCCTCCCGCACCCCGAGGCACCCACCCGCCGACGCTGCGGTCGTCAGCCGCCAGCAGCAGCACCGGGGCCGCCACGCCGCCGCCCGCTGCCGCCGCCGCCGCCACCACTGCCATGTCCTCCTCCCCGGGGGGCAGCAGCGTGTGCGAGCACAGCGAGTGGAGCAGCGCGTCCCGGGCGTCCATCACACCCAGGGCGCCGGCGCTGAAGGTGATGCCCTGGGGGGGAGGGCGCGATGGAGGGGAGGGCGGGGAGCAGGGAGCAGGGAGCAGGTGACAACGCTGAGTTCGGCCCTGGCTCCGGAGGTGAGCGGCGGTTTGCGGCCGTGGCGCTGTGCGGCTTACTAGGGGTAAGGCATCTCGCAGATGGCCCCACAGCGGCCCCACAGCGGCCCCACCACGTGACGCCGGAACGGTGCCGGCATGTGGTTGCGGCCACCACCGCGCCTTGCCGACCCCACCCCCCCTCACCCCACCCCCCCTCACCCCACCCCGGGGAGCTGCATGCATCTCAAAACGTCTGTCCTAAACGTTTTTTTCTCACATCCACGGGTCTTCCTCGAGCCCCCGGGGAGCTGTGCCACGGATGCCACCGCCGCCGGGCGCACCGGCTCCGCGTCTGCCCTCCTCCCTGGAGCGCACCTGCAGCCCCCGCACCAGCAGCCCCACCAGCACGTCGTGCGAGGCCCGCGACAGCAGGGTGTTGCACACGCCCAGCACGCAGCGCCACAGCACCGAAACCAGCCCCGCAACGGCGACGCAGCGCACTTCGGGCGTGTCACGGGTGACGACTGCGGGAGCGGCAAGGAGAGCGAGTTGTTGTGTTGTGTTGTGTTGTGTTGTTGCTGGCGACACCCAGCGGAGGAGCGGCCGACCAGGTCGGAGCCCCCACGAGCAATCAGCGATTGATGCAGCTGGGGAAGGAGAAGGTAACGGGCAGTCATGTGCCCGCCGGGGCGCGATTCTAAGCGATAAGAGATCCTTCCTGGAGTACGTGCACGGCTGTTGAAGTCACGGCTGCATCTCACCCCCTCCAACCCACCACCCCGGGCCCCCGCCCCCTCTGCCTCTTACGCTTGGGCGACGGCATCCCCGGCTCCGCCGGCACCACCACCACGTCCGTGAGCGCCTCCGTGGCCGCCACCATCGCCAACACGCACTCCAGCGCCAGGTGCGCTATCACCACCTCACTTCCGTGAGCCAAGTTTGTGCCGAACGCCTCGGTCTCCTGGGGAGCGGCCAGGGAGGCGAGGCCGGCCGGAGAGCCGTGTGGGGCGGGGGGTACGTGGCAGGCAGGAAAGAAAGGCGAACCACGAAGCCAAGCCGCCGAGCCCACCCGCCTCCAGTGGTCGCAGCTTGGGCCCCCCCCTCCCGCACCGTCCTCACCATTCCTTACCCGACGCGACCCACCCACCCACCCACCCAACCCACCCATCCCCTTCTCCCGCCTGCATGCACCTCGAAACGTTTGTCCTGCACGGCTTTCCTTTCGTACACGGGCTTTCCTTGCAACCCACCCCCGTTCGTCCCCCTCCCCCGCTAGCCCCCTCGTCGGACCCCCTTCCCCACCTGCACCGAGTCCCGGGCCCCCATGGCCCGCTGCAGGTACAGGTTGCCAAGCGCCGCCACCACGTCGTCCTCCGGGGTCTCTATGGCCGTGCGCACGTACCACCGCAGTGCCTCGTGCAGGGCCCGCACCACGGCGGGCAGCACCGTGCCGCCAGTGGCGCTGTCGGCAGCAGGCAGGGAGCCGTCGCCGCCGCCTCCGGCGGCCGCGGCTGCGAGGACGGCAGGCTCGCTGGCTCCCTTCACGGCGGGGCCCGCTGCTGGCGCCTTGTCGGCGGGCAGGTTCAAATGGTAGAGCCTGTTGCGCAGTGCGGCGGGGGGCCTTATGGGTGTTACCATGCCTTCGGATGGCTCCCTACTGAGGTGGACAAAGCCAGTGTTGCCGGCGGCGCAGTGGCTGGGTGCTGGCTCCGCAGGTCGGGCGGGCGGTGCAAGCAGTCCTCCGGGCGGTGCATACCTCCTGGCTGACGCAGGTGCATGCCTCACCCACCTGGGCCAACCAGCCTCACCCTCCTGCCCACACCGCCCCACCTCCCAACCCAACCACCCCCCCACCTGTACAGCAGCGAGGGGTCCGCCAGCAGCGGCTTCAGCGCCTGTAGCGCCATGAAGCGCTGCCACCGGTGCGCCGAGCCGGGCCGCCCCACGCTGCCCGCGGTCTCCGCCAGGCGGACCACCATGGCCGCCGCCCGGTCCGGCGCCAGGTCGTGGTGGCGGCGCACCAGCGCGGCGGCGCAGCGCACCACCAGGCGGCAGTCCCCCCCGTCGTTGGGGTCCACCAGGCGGTCGCAGGCGCTGTCCAGCAGCCCCCCCACGGCGGGGGCCACCTGCGGAGGCGGGACTCTCGTCGTTTCAAGGGCGGCTCGCCTCCATCCTTGTGCGCGATAACCACCCGGCCGCGCAGCGCAGCTCAGTGCAAATTTCCTGGTGGTCTGCCAGCGCGGGCGGACCTGAAAGCACCCTCCTGCCGCTGCCAGCCCTCTTGGACATAGCCGCCCTTTCCGTGCCTCTCCCCGCCAGAGGGACTTCTTGGGTCCCGGCCCCCCCACGCACCTTTGTTTTGAGGCACTGCACCAGCCCGGGCAGGCGGTGTATGGCCGCCGCGCGCTGCAGCAGCACCGCCTCCAGCATCTCCAGCAGGAAGGTGCGGTCGATCTTGTTGCTGCCCTTCTGCTGCAGCTGCACCCAGCCCAGCTCCTTGCCTGCGCCCGGACGGGCGGGGCGGGGCGGCGGAGGCGAGCTGGGCAGCCGGGTCAGGCGCAGCTAATAGCGGTCCCTCACCAGAGGTCTGCAGCTACCGAGAGGGTAATTCCGGCGATTGACCCATTGTACGATGCCATCATTCGCTCCCACCCCCACAATGCGGTGCAGGCATAAGCTGGAAGCCGCCAGGCCCCCGGATCAGCTCCCACACGACCCACGTGTACTCCGGCAGGGTGTTGCAGTACAGCGGCCGCCCCGCCCTGACCAACCCAAACCCTTCCCCGCCCTCCCATCCTCATATGCCCTCATGCCACCATGCATGCCGCTCTCCGCCACGCACCATCCCTTCCTCCCAGCCAGCCCATGAGCTCCTCCAGCAGGAGCACCGGCACCACTTCCCGCCCCAGCGGCGTCCCGGCGTCGGCCGCGGCCGCCATCGCTGCCGCTGCCAGGGACACGGCGCCGCCGGCCGAGTAGCCGCTCCGCAGCGGAGTGGAGATGGACGCCCCCAGGGGGGAGGTCACACTGGGGGATCCAATGGCGGGCGTGGGTGCTGCTGAGGAGCGGGGCTTCATGACGGAGTGGTCGAAGATGAGTGCCACTGCCTGGGGGCCACATGGAGGCAAGCGGAGTGGGCCGGGCAATGCTGATGCATGTTGGCGGCATTGGGCTGCGTTGGAAGTGACGGTCGTGGGGAGGAGAAAGGCACCCTCCGGTTCCCGTCTTAGCTGCCGAAAGTCGCAGTGTGAGGCTATCAGGGGGACATGGTGTTTGGTTTCCTCAGGTTAGGTTACCCCACAGCCCGGCATGGCGCGCCCCCCGACCGCAGCCCCAGGGGCACGCGAGGGCATGCCGCACGCACCTGCCGAATGGTGGCCGCAGCGGTGCTGTGTACGGCGAAATTATTCTTGTTGTTGACGTAAAGGCGGAAGATTACGGACAAGAGTTGCTGGACGGCGTCCTGCACCGCCGATGGGTAGCAGGTAATGTGTGTGGGCAGGCTGTGCGGTTGTGGAGGGGGCCGAGGCTGCCGGCGGTAGGGAACATGCTATGCAGCCGCCAGCGCATCGTCAAGCGAAAGGTTTCTGGAATGTGTATGCCTGAATGCGAATAAATTGTTTAGCAGAGGATTCGCGACAGCTAGCCATGCGATCATCAGTATTGGGCGCACAGAAGATGCCGTATGACATTCGTGAACTTCAGCACCACAGGCTGCGGATTGGCTGACAGGTGTATGACGAAACAATGCAGGCGGTGCCTGCCTGAAGCCCCTGGCCACTGGAAGGCCCAGTCACACCTGCTCGTCGGCGAAGCTTGGGCTCTGAATGATGGTCAGACTGGCCTGAAGGATGCGGAGCTTGACGCTCTCATCGCTGAGACGCTCGGCCTGCGATTTCCCGCGTAAACCTCAGGGATGGTCCAGAGGAAGCTGCCGGCAACCCCCCGGTCACAAATACACACCGCCTGGAGTGCCTTGATGATCTCGCAGCGCCCCCGAATGGATACGGCGTCATTTGCGAGGAGCTTTTGGAATGCACTGAGGGCGATGCAGGCGAGTTTCGCGTACTTGGTCTCGCACGCTCGTGCAAATGGAGCGAGGATCTCCTGCGCGGGAGTGCTCCTCGTCGCATACAAGAAACTAGCAGCTCTGATTGTCAGCTTTACATGAACTGACCATTGCCTGCTGCACGCCAACCAATCCGCCATGCTCTACGCCGCGGATTTTCTGAAGAGCGCGCTCCGTCGCTTCCTTAACAGCTGGCAGCTCCGAATGATGAAGCATTCCCATAAGGTTCGTCATGGGGCCCTCCGCCTTCTTAGACTCTGCTGCCAGTAGCCGCAGGTCCGTCTCGACTACCGAGAGCACAACGTCCGCGGCCATTTTCATGTGGCAGCTCTTTGAGCTCTCAGGACTACTTCAGAATCTACCCCATCGCTTATCGGCTATTCGCGGAACATTGCAATTTGCCTGTTCCGTTAACAAACGCACAGAATGTACATGAGGATTCGGAGCTCGCCTGCCGTACATGCAAAACGGGTTATCAGCTCATCACAGCAGGCCCGTCCACCTACGAACGCTCGATTTCAAAAGTTTACGTCACAGCTCGTGCCCTCTGCCCTTGGTCCGCTTACTGTACTATCTAACATTGCAGACACTTACGCCGACTCCTCTGTGTCTGCGCCAGCAGCTTGATTCGGTCCAAGAGGTACACATTATTCACACCATGCTCTGATTCAGCGCAGGCCACATTCTACTATTGGATCTTGGAAAACTCCCACTATAAAACCACCTCCGCCGACACCAGCTCGGAGTGCATAAAATGCTGCAAAGATCTCCCAAATCCCGCGAACACTTATTGCTTCAAAATGCATTCTCATGCCTGCTCGCCAAACTTGCCAGCGTCTCGGCTGGGGCGCGGCGGGGTTGGGTATTGGTTATCCTTCAGCGCTGCCCAATGGAACGCCCCTGTAGTGCCGCACTGCGCACGCTGCGATGCGATATCGCACTCCTGCTGGCTCTCGTGTTCCTGCATACCGCTCGACTGCTGCTGTGATCCGTCGTAGCATCTACCGGCGGTGTCGTCTCCCCCCCGCGGAACGTCAAGGTGGTATATCGCAGCCGGCACCAGTGCGTCGCCCACTTGGAAAGGGACACCACCGCAGCCACTGTCGTTGACCCCACCGCCACTGCTTACACCCGCCGCAGCATCGCTCGCACTGCTGCTGTTGGTATCGTTGGCAGCTTGATCAATGCGCCTGCCCAAGCTCAAGCGGCGCCGCTGGGGTTGCTGTCGATCTCCCGACCTCGGTGCCGGGGAGGCATGACTTAGATCCAGTCCTGGCGGAAACGGAGGTTGGCAAGGAGGCGACGGTGACGAGACGACGAACAAATCGTCTGTGCCCGCGACATCCACTTCCATGCCTGCAGCGTCACCAGTCATTTGTTGGCCGATGGGGTCCCTGAAGCACGGCACCTGCACTTGTGTCTGCATTCGGCCGTTGTTATCGGAGCCCGGGCCATCTGCTGGGGTTGCCGACGAGGCTGCCGGGATGTGCTCGTGCTCTGACGTGGCCACCGTGGGCTGATGCAGGTCTTGATCCGGGTCAGTGTCGTCCTCAGCATAGGTAAGGCTGAGCGAATGCAACACCGTCATCGATAGCTCCAATGTCAACACCGTCCCATCGCCGTCGCTGTCCGTGTCATCGTTGCGTGGATCGCGATCAGCCCCAATTGATCCGGAAATGCCATCCAGCGGGACGTTGCACCACCCGTCTTGGCTGACAGTCTCCTCTTTCGTCTTGCACTTCTCTCTAGCGGTATTGCTGAACGTGTCATCCCGGCGCCCTTTCCCCCTCGTTGCTACAAATGCCGGTCCTGCGCCCGGGGCATCGTTTGATTGGTGCGAGGGCTCGAGACGCTCGTGGTTGCCTTGACGTCGTTTTGACGGGCTCTGGCCAAGGGGCTTACGTTGATCTTGGTCGTTTGTCTCGGACAGGTTTTGGTCTGGCTCGACATCGGTGACGTCACCATCGTCGTCGCAGTAAGTGAACCCCGGCGGACGCGGGCGCAGCGTTGCTTCGAGGCGCATGGCCTCGACCTCGATGCTGGGCATGCCCTCTGCAGGCAGGATGATGGACAAGGACAGGTTGCTGTGAGTTTGGGACAAGCGCAGACTGCGCGGGGTATGGTCAGGACCAGCGACTGCAACTAGGGAGGGTTATATGAGGACACAGTACGGGTTGGCTGTGAAGACGTTTGGCCTGCCGAGTTCATCTGTGTCCCAGGACCATGGGTAGTGCAACAGGACAGCAGCAGCTACATGCTGCCTAGCTACTCCGTAACGCACCTTCGTCGGTGGCGAGGGCCAAGTGCAGGATGCAGCCGTGGTTGTCGCCGTGCCCACCGTAGTTGACTGCGGAGAAGAACGTTATGACGCGGCCGCCGAAGGCCAGTTCTAGACCTTCCTGTATGCACTCGTGGCCTCGCAGGATGGCGGTGATATGGTTGCGCTGCAGACAGGGCCAAGAATTGCATAGGCAGGGTGAGATTTGCAGGGAAAGGGGTCTGGGCGCCCTTTGACATGGGCGTACCCTACCCGCGCTGCCCGCCCCACCTAATCCTATCTACCCGCTCGCCCGCGCGTGACCTAAGCATACCCGGCAGAAGTCGCGGACACGGTCCGCTCCATAGCTCACGATGCCGCCACTGTAGTTGTCGCGCTTATTGAACAAGAGGCCGTTGTGGTTGTCGTCGGGGGCAGGGTCGGACCAGACCTGGAGGCAGAATAAATAGCGTTGTCATGACACGCAATCAACGCGGATGCTGCGGGTTGGCAACCTCGAGCCCACGCTGGAGCGGCAATCGACATGGGTCATTGTCAAGCGGCCGTATCGACCAGTATACCACATCAACTGTCCCCGGAGGCGCAAAACTCACCAACTCGAGCATGACTTGCTCCGCAATGTCGAACATTCCCCCGCGGACCGGCCGCTGCACGCTGCTGATCTGCGCTAATCTTTCCAGCCGTCCAATGCCTCCGTGTACCATAAGATAGCGGCTGGGCACAAAACGGCGGGCCCGCCGCAGTGGGCGGGTGCGATCGGGGCTCTCGCATGGCTGCGTGTCGTCCTCGGCGCACGGCTCGGGCTCACCTATGTGAGTAGTAGTAGCTGTTACAGTGCGTTCCAGACCAGAAGGTAGAACCATCAGGCACATCGCCTGACACTGAAGGAGACGAAAGAGACAGAAACCGACGTGCACCGAAACAAAGGCAAACAAACCACCACAACACCAGCCGACAGGCCGGAGGCAAAACAGCAGCAGCCAGCACCCAGGGGGAATTTGCGCTAGGTAGGATATATGACGTTCTTGTTCTTCCAAACAAAGGTAAAGCACAGCACGAACTAGGCACGCGGTACAGGCTATCGCGTTATCTCTTACCTTCGTAGCCAGGAGGCACCGCAATGGCTGCCAACGGCAGATAGTCGAAGCTGTCGTTAAAGTCATCGAAGAGGGCCTCGCCACGGAGACGGCCCCACTTGGAGGTTAGCTCATCCTGCGATTCATAATTGCCGGTTGTAAGAAGACCAACAGGCTCCCAAGACCGCGCCTTTCAGGTTCTGGTCATTCGCACAACCAACACCCCTTCCTGTCACGTTCAATTCACCTTGAATCCGTAATACCCGTTGATGTTGGCGATCTGCGATTAAACAGGATTCATGTTGCGATAGGTGTAAGGTCAGACACTGCGTGATGCGCGCGGTTGGGAGAGGTCTGTTTGGCGCCCTCCGCCTATCGTACCATGATACTGACCTCATGGTTACCTCGCAAGAGGACGATATGCTCGGGCCACTTGATCTTAAGCGCGTACAGAAGCAGGACGACCTCGCAGCCGTACGGCGTGCGGTCTACGTAGTCCCCAATGAAGACCCACGGTATGCTGCGCAACAAAAAGTTGACAAGTAAGGCCACGAGCCGTCGCTCGCTATTAGTCATGGTCTGGCGGCGACGGACTCGCCGTCAACATCGATTGTAAAGCAAGCGCCCAGCGTGATATCATACCTGCCATCGGGTGCCCCCGACCAGCCCCACATGCGCATCAGGTCAGCGAATTGGCCGTGCAAGTCCGAGACCACACGGCAAGGTGCTGCGCGCAAAGATCCCGTGTTATAGCGGAATTGCAATAAAATCATGATGAACATGTCGACAGCAAGCGAGGTTGCCGCTGATGCCTCACCAGAAACGTACAACAAAGTATCTTGCTGGGCGAACAGGCTTCGCGCCTCCACTATTATGTGCTGAATCTCCTCATACGTGAAAAGGCTTGACAGTTTGGGGATCTGCGCTTCCTCGAATGACTGGCTAGGCTGGAAAAGTGCATCGAGCACCCGTTGATGTATTGGGCGAACGTCACCTCCCTGCAAAAGCGTTGCAACTTTCAGCTCTCATGTGTTAACAGAAGGCATATACGGCCTACCATTGTCAGGTAAGAACAGAACAAGTCAGCAGTCACAATCAGATGGGAAGTCGAATTTGCCGGAGCACGCATTTACTAGTTGCCTATCCTTGCCATGTAACGAAATTCTGCACATGCAGCAGCTGAGGTGTAGAACCACATGGAAGCTGGGGCCGCAAGACCACAACCCAAAGTCAGAGGAGCCCACCTTGAGGGCTACCGTACTGCTCCCACGCCTTGTATGCGCCTCGTGGATTGGAACGCTCCTCACAAACTTTCCATGCTGGTCAAATGACTTCACAAGTGGCGACAAACGAGCGCCTGTGTGTGTGTAAGACACGTTACGATGTCCGTTGGTGACATGTTGGGCATCAGTTATCACGCTTACCGGACTGGTTCGCCAACGAGCATGTCTTTGCAGGAGTAAGCATAGCGGATGGATAGCCGCAAACCTGTACATGGCCAGAAATGTTTGAGGCTCCACCGAGGCAGGCAATTCGGTGGCAGCAGGCCACGCACCTGGCCAGCCATCCCTCAGCAGCTACTGATCAACATGTGGGATTGACAGTATACGTATTCTTGAGAAACTGTCGCAAAGGTGCGCGTCGCACATCTTATTGGTTTGGGATCCAAGACAAAGGGGCCCGATGATTTGCTCCAATTATCGTTGGCTGAAGGTACGAACGCTCCTGTGCTTGTATCGCTGTATGGAGGCTCAATATGCCTGTAATGCCAATATTTGGGATAACGGGGACAACATAGCTTGCTGCCGCTTCACGTATTCGGCTCACATGTCGAATTTGCCCGCAACCACAAGGGACCTCGAAGTGCTTCGTCGCTGCATGCGGTGATCATGCAGATGATTGCATTCCCAAGCACTATCTAACATCCCCCCAGGTGCCTAACACGTACACAGTTGTCAACGGTAGCTCCTGTAACGCCAGAGGGGGTTAAGGACTGACAAGCGCGTACTGCATTTCTTTCGAGCAAAAAGAATCATACATACATTGAGAGTTTGGCAAGGCGCTGATGCATCGCCTTGCCTGCGGGAATTGACAGGACAGCACGACAGCTCGTGAACGACAGCTGGCGAAACGAAAACAATCGGTTGGATTGCCAAACACAACTTTGCTGCATGTTGCCTATCTTAAATAACATACTTATCTTCACATACCGGCTGCATGCTTTCTCGTAACGTTGTGGCACCCGGCTAGGTGCACGGTTCATAACTTTATTTGGGACTGCATGCCGATTGCGGCCATCGCTTTACCAAGTCTACGACGAAAGAAAACGACTTTGCTGTGCTCTGCGCCTTACGCGTGATTTGTCCAAACATCACTCACCATATCACTCACCATCCATTTTCGGCAGAGATAATAGTGCGAGTACTAGCTCTTCGAAACCAGTATATTACCTGATGATGTTTCGTCGCGATAAGGGGAGCTGATATGAGCGGGGCGTGCCAGCCTGCTCCCCTGCCGGTGCTGGACCCAGTTTCGAACTATGAGAAATTGCACCGGATTGGGGAAGGAACCTATGGCGTCGTATGTAAGTGTGCTTACCAGCTAAGCGTCTCTGCTTCTTTCTGTGCGCGGTGATGGAATGAGGGAGTCGGCGGGTTGGTCCCAGGGTACGTGCACGCATACCTCCTTGCATACCACATCCTGGCAGTCCCCAGCCACCTGCAGTTTCAGCGTGATGCTATCGCAACTCGACCTCGTCGCCCTCAGTAGTGGGCTGATGTTCTCGGATGTGTCGTCTTAAGGGGTGATCTCTTTTGTTTATCCATTGTGCCCGGCTGATGCTCCGACGCGCACTCCCACTACTCCCATCCCCATGATCCTCCCCGCTGCCGTTGCCTGACCAGGAACACTCACCTGCCCCGGCCTTGGGCCGATTCCCCTTCCCTCCCCTCCCTCTCGCCGGCCTCTCTCGGGGCGGCCTCCCGCCCCAACCAAACGCCTCACACCGACACTGGACGCCGCCGCACTGCCGTCGCTGCCTCTGCTTCCGACCTGGCTGACCCGGCGATGTGCCGCCGCCACGACGCCGCCAACCGCTGCCGTTCGAAACCTTTGGTCGCCGACCACTGCCGCCGCCTGCACCGCCTCCGCCTCCGCCGCTGCCACCGTCACGCGCGCATCGCCTGCCACGTGGCCCCCCTTCGTGCCCACCCTCTTTCCTCCCGCGGCCATGTACACGCCTACCCGCCCATCGATGCCTTCTGTCACCACCTCGTCTGCCATTTGACAACACATGCACACACCTCGCGTCTCGGGCACTGCCGTCGCTGCCACCCTGCTCCCCGCCGCCATCCTCGTCTCCGTTGCCGAACCATCTGACACGGCCACTCCAACTGATCCACTCGGACGTCGGCTTGCTTGCCGGCGCCACTCTCGCTGCCGCCGTCTCCCCTGACCCCCCGCGTTTACCGCCTGTACCGCGTGTCGTGATTGCAACCGCGCGATGCCAACCCCCGGGCCTGCGCCCGCACCGTTCGTCCTCTTGCCGTACGCTGGTCTTCCTGACTCGGCTGCTGCTGCCGCAACCGCCAACTGTCGGGGAATCGCCAACCCGTCACCTCTGCTGCGTCATCTCGCTGGCGTCTCGCCGCGCCTGGTGTCGCCCGCTGCGCCCTGCCCGCCCGCCCTCCCTGGACCCCGCGTCCCCGCCGTGCGACCGCTGCAGACAAGGCCCGCGACCGCACCACAGGCGAAGTGGTGGCGCTGAAGCGGGTGCGCTTCGACCGCTCGCGGGACGGAGTGCCCGTCACCTCGGTTCGGGAGCTGCGAGTGCTGCAGGAGTGCCGCCACCCAAACATCGTGGCGCTCAAGAAGGTGGTCACAGGCTCGCAGGCGGACAGGTGGGTGGGTCCAAGGGAGGATGAGAGGAAACCCGTAGGTCGGCACTCTAGACACATGAGAAGGACAGACTAGAAAACGTTTGGGAGACTGGTTTGCAAATGCATGCTGGAGGCCTTGGCTTAGGTCTGTAAGTTGGTGCGGGGTGAGTAGAGACAGCCGGCGCGTTGAAGACCTTGGGCAGGCGACGGGGTGGGTGTTGGAAAGGTGTCGCCTTCCACCTGATTGCGCAATCGGACCCGGCATCACAGCTATCTCGTCCTGGAGCCGCGGCGGCAACCTCCACCCGCGTCCCTGTTCACGGTCCACCGTTGCTCCTCAACACCTACCCCAATCCCCCCCGGTCCCCGCGTCCCTCCCTTGCGCCGCCGTTTCCTCCCAGTGTCTTCCTTGTGTTCGAGTACTGCGACCATGACCTGGGCCGCCTGCTGGACTCCATGTCCGGGGGGTCGGGGCGGAGGAGCTTCAGCATGTCGGAGGTCAAGTGCCTCATGAGACAGGTGCGGGGGCAGGGCGCGGGGCGGGGCCCGCGGCGGTAGAGACATTGAGACGGCTTTTGGACTGACGGCTGCTCCAAAATGTAACGCAGCCCTGCCAGCTGTTGCCTCCGTTGGCCTTCCGGCTGCTACCCCCTCTCTTCGGGGGGACCTCGAGGAACCTGGGCCCCCTCCCCGCGCTCCTCGGCCCTCCGCCCCTCCCGCTGGCCGCGGCGACGCCCTTCCCTCGCCTGCTTCCCACTACGCTGTGCCACGCGCTGCCTCCCACCCCTCAGCTGCTGGAGGCGGTTGCCTTCATGCACGACCGCTGGGTGGTCCACCGGGACATCAAGCTGTCCAACCTGCTATACACGAACACCGGCCACCTCAAGCTGTGCGACTTCGGGCTGGCGAGGTGCGCCCGCTGGGTGGCGAGCCGGCGGAAGGCACGGAGGGGCAGCGAGGCCTGAGCTGATGTGGTGACTCCCGGGTGCTTGTCGTTAGCGCTGGGGCCGGAGGGAAGACGCCCGTCGCGACACCCAACGGACAGTGGCTAGCCCTGGTGGCAGTCGCAGCCGCATCCACATGCTCCCCGACTTCCGACCCCCTCCCTCCCTGTCCCCCCGCAGATACTTCGCCCCATTCGTGATGCCAATGACGCCCAACGTGGTCACGCTGTGGTACCGGGCGCCCGAGGTGCTGCTGGGCAGCGAGGAGTACGACGAGAGCATCGAGTGAGCGGCGGGGCGACGCGAGGAGTGGGGGGGGGGCCACAGTGTCCGGGCAGGGAGGGACGATGGAGCGGCTCGTGCCATAAGTGGGTCGTGCGCGTCCTCCTCCTGTCCCCTGCCGCGTGCCTTGTACCCCACTGACCGAACTCCCTGCCCTGGCTGTTCCGCCCTGCCTGCCGGGCTGACCTGCCCCGCCACCCTTCTACCTTCATTGCGCCCGTCTTCCGCACCCTCCCCCCCTCTATCCCCTCTACCCCCTCTATCCCCTCTTACCCCCAGCATGTGGAGCTGTGGCGCCGTGCTTGCTGAGCTGGTGTCCGGGGAGCCGCTGTTCCCTGCCACCTCGGAGGCGGAGTGCCTCAACATGATGGCGGGGCTGCTGGGGGCGCCCAGCGAGAGGATCTGGCCGGTGAGAGGGGAGGCACCCGGGGTGACGGAGGAAGCACCCGGGGTGAAGAAGGAAGCACCCGGGGTGAAGAAGGAAGCACCCGGGGTGAAGGAAGAAGCACCCGGGGTGACGGAGGAAGCACCCGGGGTGAAGGAGGAAGCACCCGGGGTGAAGGAGGAAGCACCCGGGGTGAAGGAGGAAGCACCCGGGGTGAAGGAGGAAGCACCCGGGGTGAAGGAGGAAGCGCCCGGGGGATGGGGCTGGTGGCAGGGCCTGGGCGCAAGGGAAGGAAGTGTTGATTGGGGCTAAGCGTTGGCTGGCGAGCGAATCGCCGGTGGGGGGCGCGGACTGGCGGGCTGGCCACGAGCGGCGGACCGGCTGGTCGATAAGCGGCGTGGGGCACAAGCGGGGAGGCGTGTGCGCTGGGTTAATTATATTTCCATGGCGGCTGTGGCCCAGCCTGCTCGGATCCGCTGCCCCCCGGCACCCAGCCTTCCAGCCCATGTCCAATTGCGTGATCCCGTTCCCAGTTGCATCCGCGCCTACCCATCCCCACCCCGGGTTGCCCCCGACAACCCCTCTTCCCCAAGGGCATGTCCTCCCTTCCCAACGCCGGCAAGTTCGTCTTCCCGGAGCAGCCCTACAACTTCCTCCGCCGCCAGCTGCCCCAGCTGAGCGAGCAGGGCCTGCATCTCCTCAATGGATTGCTCACCTACGACCCCGACCGCCGCATCACTGCGCGCCAGGCCCTGAGGCACGAGTTCTTCCAGGTGCGGGCGCCCGTGGCGTCAAATGGCTGGGGGGGTGCAACGGCCTCGGGCTGCAGGCCGCATGGTGGTGCATTGCGTCGCGACCAGCCCATGTGTTCACGCGCACTGCATTCCACGGTACGGCACGCGGTGTGCCGGTGCAACGTATGTACCTGCCATGTATCGCGGATCGCGTTACCGGTAGGTGGGGAACATGCCTGCATGCGGTGGGTCGTGTACGGGCGGGGAAGACGAGGGCGCTCGGAAGCAGGAGGTGTGCGGGCTGGGCTGGCTAATGCAAGGGGAGGGGGCACCCGTGCGGGGTGGGGGCGGCCTACCCGCACTTTCCATCTGCTGAACCGCCTGCACGTGCACTTCTCCGCTGCTGGCCCACCTGCACGGGGTGGGGTGCACGACCCCGCTGCCTACCCGGCCGTTCCCGCTCAACCCCGCTGCCGGCCTCCGCAGGAGAAGCCCTACCCCAAGCAGCCCGCGGACATGCCCACCTTCCCCTCCTCACACGACGGCCCGCGAGCTGGAGCCGGTGGCGCCGGCCACCACCGGCCGCAGCACCACCAGCAGCTGGGCGCAGGCGGAGGCGGCGGAGGGCAGTACGGCGGCGTCAAGAGGAACTGGTCGGAGGCGGCGGTTGGGCTCTTGGACGCCAAGCGCCAGGCGCTAGGGACCGGGGGCGCCCGCGGAGGCGGCCTGGACGAGCGGTTCGGGGCGGCTTTCGGCGGCGGGGCGGGTGGGGGCGGGGGCCTGCTTGACAGCTCGGGTGTGCAGCTGGTGCGGCAGCGGTGATGGAGCGAGGCGACTGAGGCCGCGGGTGGTGGTGGTGGTGGTAGTGGTTGGGCTTTCGGCGACCTGGTGAGGAACTGCCGTAGGCCAGCCCAGTGCATGTGGACGCATCCGTCGGTGGCCCTCTGTTCAACAGAGTCGGGGTTCGTGGCGAGCGACGCGGGGGCCGCCGGGGTTGCGGCTTGGTGATGATGATTGCGTGGGAGACTCCGCCAGCAGTGACAGCGCGTAGGGAGCTATGAGGGGTAGTGGGTGCAAGAGGCCGCGAGGAGGGCAGCCGTTGGTTCTTTGGCATTATGGGATGGGCGTCGTTAGGGGGACATGTTGCACGGCCAAGCTCTGTGCACAAGCAAGGGTGCCCCGGGTCTGCAGTACCGCTGCTTGGACCTCTTTCCTTGGCGGCCCCATCCTTGCGCACGCTGGGCGGTTTCCTAGACGGAAGCCACACAGGGACCTTACCCACACTGGAACCCACGCGGGGCGCGCGGACGCGAACAAGCGGCATTAGTACTAGTCACTCTGGACGAGTTTGGACCCGTGTGCGCTTCCTGCTTGTTACTGGACTGGATGACCGAACCCAGCGACGCCTTCAGCGCCGGTAGAGTATCGTTATCGTGCTGTGCTGGATTTCGACACCGCCAGGGGGAGGTTGCAGTGGGGCGGCTCAAGCCCCATCGCTCGCCCACAAATGCATTTCGTAGGCAGCTGGGCTTCGCGTCATTACGGCTACGTACGTTAGATGCTCCGACCAGGCTGTAGTAGGTAGTAATACTACGGGCTCAAGACCAAAGGAAGAGACTGTAGCTGGTGGTGCAAAGTCCTGACCAAAAGTTGTTGCCGACGGTCGCAGGCGCGAGCGGGAAGGCGCTATCCGCAACCATATTCCTGCAACCATATCCCCCTGTACGCGGGGTCCCTGCTGGTGCTAAACCTGCCGCCAGCCTTGCAATTTGACGGATTTAGGGCGGAGGAGAGGCGGGGCCTCATCGGAGCAAACGCCACCGACCTAGACAGAACGAAGGCATCGGGTGACGGGGCCGCGCATGGAGTGTGAAGGCACTTCGAAGTGCGCGCTCAACATGGGGCCCAACGCGACGAGACCAGCACCGATCAAAACTGACTGCTACGATAAAGTACAGGTAGGTACACTGGACCTGACTGGACCGAGGCAAGTGGCACCAATCGGGCCTCCCAGTACCGGGAACTGGATATTTAATTGCCATAACAGAGTATCCTCATCCTCCCCCATAAGTAGTTTGGCGCAGTGGGGCGCTAGTGTCGGCTAGTGTTCACGTGTGAAGTCGATTCCTTCAACTCACTTCACAATTGAACCCTTCTTACAGGGACCGGTAGGATGTGTCATGTGCATTGTTAATATTTTGTATCACGACTTCATGACGGTCGTTAAGCCTCGTGGACAATGGGCGGGCACATATTTTTCGGTCGACGCCGATTACGACTGCTGTTGAAATGTTTCATACAAAGAGACGCAAGAGGAAGCGTCCAAGGTATATTGGATCAAACATGTATATGTGGCGGTTGAGAGCGGAGTTGGTGCAGCTATCCCACAAACGCCCAGGCCAACCATCTTTGCATTGTTTTGGCATACGGCATGGGTAAGAGACATCGGTTGCCATCCATCCGTTTTACAGCATACCGCTTCGCGTAGCCGCCAGCCGTCACCTGCACGCGCTCCAGCCAGGAAGTAAGGGTGTGATTGTCTCGTTGAACAAGTCCTTCCATGAACCCTAAACAATTCGCGGATGGCATTCCTGTGAGCGGTACGAATTTTCCAATGGACATAACATTTATACTCACCCGCGCGGTCCCAAACGAGCTCGCCGAGCTTGTATAAGCACCCCCCATCACCGTGTATAAGCATTTCACGGAAAACTGTTCACGTAATCTACAAGCAATGCGCCCCAGCTCGCAGTAGGCGACCTTAAGTAAAGCCGGTGCCTGCCGGTGCTGGAGTTAGACAGGGCAGGGTGTATATAGTGAAGGCTATGGCTTTGCGGAATAGTGAGAAGTGTCGCTGCACAGCAGGTAGTAGTGTATTCCGATGACTCGCCCCTACGGGCACTGCTGCAACAGCTATCGTGCGTAGAACAATAATGTAGATAGATGCAGCATCTAGTAACCAACATCTCCTTCTCGCGTCATCTTTTAGCCGACCTACCTAGCCTGCTGCTGTCGTTCAGTTGTCCCCAACATTTCCCAAGCTAGCAGATGAACCCTACCTGCTCTACCATTTATCATTGCAGTATCCCATAACGCAAGTTAGGATAACCGCAAATCCCACTCAACAATTACAATCAGCTGTGCTTACTCCGGCTGATGAGGGTGAAGTGGTGATCGCTCGACAACGGGGGTTACTTTGCCCGTTTGCCCGCGCGTGGTAGGTTCCGTCTGTTCTGTTGCGCATTGGACATCGCTGGCTTCCGCTCCTTTATAGGCAGGCCAGAGCGAGTGTTGTACTAAGAGGTAACGCTGTCTAGCCGCGACAGGCATCGATCGACCGAAAAAGAAGCCTAAGTGTATAAATACGCCCTTACCGCAGCCCATCGCCGTAAGGGAGCCGGCGCTGGCGTCCAGCAGACATCTCGACCTTCTAGCTAGTAAACGGAGGCCCAAGCTAGCCGGGACAGGTCCTCAAGCCAAGGAGTGGGCACATGAAGCAGCAGCAGCAGGTCGCGTGTGTTATCGATGCCGACAAGCAAGAGGAGGCGGTGTTCCTGAGCGAGTCCCTGATAGAGGACTACAAGGACAAGGCCAGATCTCTGGGTGAGCTTCCATGGAAACTACGAGCATCCCTTGCGTGGGGCACTGCGCACATGCCTTACGGATATATAGGTATCGATCGCTTTGCTGCGAAGCGGATCCATCCATCGGCAAGACACACATGTACGTGCTATGAGATGAGATAGTATAGTCCCACTCCGACATTCTTGCACCGACATTCTTGCACCAGAAGAGAGACCCTCGCCTCCGCCGCAAAGTAATGATGCCACCTGCTGAGGAATGAACCGGCTGCACGTCAACACCACCCAACCACCTGCGCTGCCTGGCCTACCTGCCTTTACCCCTCCTGCCTAACCCCTCCTACCTGCCCCTTCCTGCGTGCCTGCAGGCCTACTGAGCCCCAGCATGCAGGTGCTGTGCCAGCTGCGCAAATGGGCTCCAGTGCATGCCAAGGAAGTGTCCGACTCGCAGCCCAAGCGCTCCAAGACCCGGGACTTGGTCAGCACGGGCGCCGCGTCCCTTGCCAGCAGCGTGGTCCCGTTCACCGGGGTCTTGGTTTCCGTGCCCTTCGCGCTCTACGAGTGCTTTTCATACCTCATGGATATTGGCCTGGTGAGGAGAGTTGACAAGGCCACGCTCACTGCCAGCTTTAAGAAGCACTTCGAAGCGCGCAGCAACGAGCAGCAGGAGCAGGGAGATAGTACCAGGCCCGAGGCAGCCGCCGCGGGCGGCAGCACCAAGCCCGCTGATGAGGGCGTGAAGGCCGCTGTGGAGGGCGCAATCCTCGATGTGATCAAGAAGTTCGGCGGGGACTGGATAACGGAGGGGTCGAAGGACCTGGTGATCCTCATAATGGAGGAGGCCGCGTTGGAATGGGCGAGTCTCGTGCCGGGCGCAGCGGTGCTGCTGTGGCCGGTCAAGTTCTGTCTGCAGCGGCACCAGCTCAAGGAGTTCCGGAAGCGCATGGACGAGAAGGCCCTTGTGCGGCACCAGCTGTGGGTGGAGCAGAACCAGGAGATGCTGCTCCAGGAGGCGGAAGATGCAGAGGCTACTACTGTTGACGTCGTCCGGATCCAGAGCACGTGTAAGCTACAAAGGAGCCGGTGCATCGTGGATGCGACTTGGAAATCTGTGTAGAGCCGGCAGCAGGCAGGCCCGAGTAAACTGCTGGTTAGTAGGAGATGTTATTACGTGGGCCTGATCACAGCGAGCGCACCGCGGCGACATATGTCCCCCTGCGGATGGATGCCCTGGCTGGCTACAGATAGGTAGCGTGCCAGCGACGACGACGTCCTACGTAGGTACATATGTGGCTAGCTGGCTAGGTTGACAACATACGTAGCCCTCCGGTCGGCTCGTTCTTCATGGTTTGGCGTCATTCTGGGCCGGGTTGGCTCGTTATTATTAAGGGTTTAGCGCACAATAGGACTCACGTGTGAGCCCCTAGAACGAGCAGCCTGGTGAGGTAGGCTAGGTAGGTTACGTTGGTAGGATGTACGTACGCGCAGCAGAAGTGTGGTAGGACGAGCCGGCTGCCGGTGGACTTTAGCAGAGGTGGTAGGTCGAAGGATTATAGGAGCGAGGCAGAGCGGCCAGCAGTCTGCCGGATTTCCTTAGTGCATGCGCGTGCAGGCATATTGTATTCTATTGTATTGCGTTACAGGAGTAAGGCCCCGAAGCCCTTCCCATAATCCCCACAAACCGAGGTCAAGGGGCGCAGGCGTGGCGTCCCAGCAGACCGTATGGTCACGATTACAAGGTGGCCTATCGGCGATTGCTGGGCGACGGTGCTGAAAGGATGCGTGAGTCGGTGGTATTAATCATGTGGCTTTCAACCATTTATTAGGTACGTACTGCTGCTGGGGTTCATTCAAGGTATGTCCACTCTTCGCTTCTGCGTTTCGCACGTACCTGTAAGCATTTTATTGAAACATTCAGCCGATGCGGTAGCGGTGTCAGGCGGGTGGAAATGAACACGGCTTCAGGCCTCCGGCAGCAGCAGCTAGGAACACAGCAGGAACCCACCTGCCTAACCTCGTTCCCGTCGTCTTCCCACCCGCCCTTTTGATGACAAACTTCCACAACTCAAAAGCATTGTGTGGTTTGAGGTCGCTTGTAAGAACGAATTGAGGTATGGGCGACAGGAGTCCAGGATCACTGGCTGGGTGCACGGGGGGTCGGCGGTAACACGGGCAACTTCGTCATGTTTGCAGGGATGGCGCTAATACGGTTTTGTGTGCGGACAAAATCGTGCTTCGTCGGCCTAAACATGGCCGCCTCCGATGTCTTCTCCCAAAGCCTTCATCAACGACGTTTTGTTGTTTGCGTTTAGCTATACGACCGTTGCAGCGTATCCACTCACAGAAGTGATTAGTGTGGATAATCCCTATACCGGTAGCAAGGCACGGACGAGGTAGGTGGAGGAAGGATGGTTCGGATAGGCTGGTCCTGTGCCTTCCATCGGTCTTCCACGCCGTATCGGATGCCCGGCGGGTCCGGTCCTTGCTCGTCGCGAGTTTAAGTGACCCTGCACCAGCCAGTGCGGCCCGCAGGTGGCTGGTCCCGCGGGTCCACCACACGCTACATCGCCTGACCTACATGCCCACCATCATCACGTGGAACGCACCACCGGTCCCGCATCCATCCGACACAGAACAAGGCAACAAGCAATGCAACAAGTCAACGCCTGACACTACCACGCCGGTTGCGGCCGCGCGCCACAGAACCCGCGGAACCCGATTTCCCCAGCTTCCCCGCCGTACGCCCAGCCCCTCCACTCGTACGGCACCGGTGTGCCTCCCCCCGGTGCCCGCTCTCCTCCATGCCCTCCACAGCGTCCAGGCAGCCCATACCGTCCCCCGGCTGCCCCTCGTTCCGTCGCCTCTTACACCGGCGGCCCGTCCTCCTCAGCCCCTCTTGATGCCGCCAGGAAGGTGTACGTGCCGCCCACGCTGCAGGGTTGGAAACGGCCCGGGAAGGCGGCGGCAAGTGCGGCCTGTGGAAGCGCGGCGAGGGGCAGGGGACGAGCGGGAGGTGGGTTGCGGGCAGCTGCGGAAAAGTGGTGTCTTTCCAGAGTCGCGTCCACGTGTTCCCCAGCCTCCCTCCGGGTGTGCCACCTCGGTGCGACTCCCCATTGCATCATGGTCAGCGGTCAGCTCGCAATGGTGGGACCACGCATCCGGTCGTCAGGAAAGCGCTGCCAGGCGCACTGAATCCTCCTCCCTCCCTCGCTCCCTCCCTGCCTCCCTCCCTCCTCCCCTCCTTGTTGCCAACCTTTGCCCTCCAGCCGGTGCAGTGCCCCGCCACCACCAGATGCGGGTCCAGCTTCCGCAGCGCCTCCACCGTCTCCGGTATGCGCGACTCCATCGGGCGACTAGCCAGGTGCAGGCCTGGGCCGCCGGCGGAGGTGAATATCAGTGAATATCAGTGAATATCAGTGAATATCAGTGAATATCAGCAAGAGGCGTGGGGTGGACCGTCGGTCGGATGCGGGGCGGCGGGGAACGCGGCCTCGCCCCACGACTCCCTGCGCTGCGGTGTCCGCTCCCCAGGGAGCGACCTCCAAGAACCCACCTGCCCAGGAGCTCGAGCTCACGCCGTCCGCCCTGGGAGCGAGGGCCTGCACTCCGCCCCGCCCCGTCCTAGCCTCACCTAGCCTACCGGATACTTCGCCTCACAACACCGACGCGCGTTGCTAAGCTGCCCCACCCTGGCCCGCCCCGCTCAGCTCACCTCCCATGACTCCGAACACTGGCCCCTGCGACACCTCCTTGGCGTGTGTCACCACGTTGACGATGCCAGCGTGGGAGCAGCCGCTGAACACCACCGCGCCCTGGCCTGGGAGGGAGGCGGGGAGGGGACACGTGGTGGGAGGTCGTGCAGCAGTCACGAGGTGGGGGGTCTGGAGCTGCAGGTCGCTGGTGGTGGGTGATGGCTGTGTGGAGTGCGGGCAGGTGCGAGTGGCACAGGTGGGGGCTAGGCGGGGCGCCGGCGGCGGCAATGACGGTGGGTGTGTTGGTGGGTGTATGGCCCACCCCCTCCCCTCCCCACCCCCTCCCCTCCCCGCCCCCTTCCCTCCCCGCCCCTTCCCTCCCCGCCCCTTCCCTCCCGCCCCTTCCCTCCCCGCCCCTCCCCGCCCCGCCCCCTTCCCTCCCCGCCCCTTCCCTCCCCGCCCCTTCCCTCCCCGCCCCTTCCCTCCCCGCCCCCTTCCCTCCCCGCCCCTTCCCTCCCCGCCCCTTCCCTCCCCGCCCCTTCCCTCCCCGCCCCTTCCCTCCCCGCCCCACCTCCCCGCCCCTTCCCTCCCCGCCCCTTCCCTCCCCGCCCCTTCCCTCCCCGCTCCACTCCCCGCCCCACCTCCCCGCCCCACCTCGCAGCCGCACCGCCAGGTAGCGCTCCTCCATGATGAAGGGGTCCAGCCGCCAGGTGCCGTCAGGCTGGGGGGTGAGGGCACCAGGAGGGGGCCAGGAAGGACGTGCGAGGCTTGCCGTACCCACACCCGCACGCCACCCACCTCACCCCACCACCTCGCTGCCGCCCACCATCCGTCACCCACCACCCCCTGTCATGCCAAATGCGCCCCAGCCACAACCCACAACCCACAGAGCGCCACCTCACGCAGTTTCCTCCCCTACGTCCCTTTATCACCAGCTCCCGTACAAAGCCCTCGCGCAACCCAAACACACCTGCCCACCCCGCCACACCTCGCACCCACCCCGCCATATCCCGCACCCACCCCGCCACACCTCGCACCCACCCCGCCACATCCCGCACCCACCCCGCCACATCCCGCACCCACCCCGCCACATCCCGCACCCCGCTCACTCACCCCCAGAGTCGCATGCCCCGGCTGCCCTGTTTCGAAGCTGGTGATCCGCGGTATCACCCCCGACACAAAGAAGCAGTCCCGCAGCAGGGTGTGTGGACCCGACTGCACGTCCAGCAGGCAGCCGGGCAGTGCTAGCTCGTCCCAGGTGGGGTCCTGGGGGCGGAGCAGGGAGGAAAGATGGGCGGAGCCGGCGAACCGAGCGGCTGGCGCGGGGGGTGCGAAGGAGGGGTAGCTTGCAAGTAGGGAGGGGGTATGCTTCGGTTGGGGCGGTGTATCCCGTGTTGTGCGGCGGAGGGTTGGCGGCTGGCACTCCCGCCTGAGTGAGGCTCCTTGCTGACGGCCCACAACGGCCTCAACCACGTCCGCTCGACTGCACTACCGGTAACCAGCCGGCCCCTCCCCGCCCTTCCCCTCGCCTACCTCATTAAACGGGATGGCCTTCCCCGCCGCCCCCACCAGCAGCCCCCGCCGCAGCGGCCGCTCCGGGTGCAAGTCGAACACGAAAGGCTCCGGCCAGGGTTGGTCCTGTGGCTCCGCGTCGGGCCGGGACGTGGGCTGGGAAGTGGGCTGGCTGCAGGCGGGCTCCACAGCCCGGGGCGCGGCGGCGCCGGCTGCGGGGGTGGCGGCGGCGGCGGCGGTGGCACTGGCTGCGAAGGCGGCGGCGGTTGCGGGGGCGAGTCCCGCCATGCTGCCGCCTTCCGTGGGATCCGGGGCTCCAGGGGGGTTGCGGCGGGTGCCGGTGCCGGTGCGTGTCGCTGACGCCGCCTTCGCCACTGCCAGCAGCCCCACGCTGTGATCCACGTGCCTGGGGGGGTGCCCAGCCGGTTGAGCGGCAAGCCGTGGGTGGGCACATCGCACGGAGTGGAATGGAGGGGCGGGGGAGGATCAGGGCTTGCGGGCGCAGCGGGTCGCCAGCTGGCCGGGTGTGCCAGGTGCGGTCGGAGCGAGGCATTGAGGGGGAGCAAGCCAGCGGGGCCCCGTTGCAGTGGCCTGCCTGCCTGCCTGCCTGCCTGCCTGCCTGCCTGCCTGCCTGCCTGCCCGCCTGCCCGCCTGCCCGCCGGTTTCCTGCCTGGGTGCTACATACATACATCCTGGCCCCCGCCCGATCCCGCTGCCTCGCCTACACCCTTGCCGCCCCCGTCCCCTCCTCTCCTGCCCCCTCCTCTCCTGCCCCCCCCCCCTCGCCGCCCCCTCACCAGTGGCTCAGCACCGCGGCGCCCACCCCCTCCAGCTGCACCCCCAGCAGCTCCGCATTGCCCGCCCACAGCTCCTCCCGGGGGCCCCCGTCGAACAGCACCCGCACCACGTCGCCGTCGGAGGTGGTGGCGGCCACCAGCAGCGACAGCCCGTGGCCCGCCAGCAGCGAGCGGCGGAAGTCCAGGGAGGGCCATTCGCCGGCTGCGACGCGCTGCGGGGAGGAGGGAGGGAGAGTTGGCACACGTGCCGATGGTGGGTGGGCGGGTGTATATCATGGCGGCTTGGGAGGGGGCGGGGAGGGGGGCGAGGCGGGTGACAGGGTTTGCTGCCTGTGCTCGTGAGAAGGGCAGCAGGGTTCGTCCGGACGACCTAGAAGCAGAGATGGTAACTGCTTCACCCGGCGGAGCTCCATGATCTAGACCTTGGCTCGCCCCGCCCCGCCCCGGGTGTGTTTCGTAACCCCATCCCCTCCGAGGGATCCCCGCGCCCACCTGCACGCCCGCCGTGAACTCCGATTGGTACAGGGTGCTAGATGAGGAGTCCAGGGAGGGGTCGCAGCAGGCGCACGGAGACGAGAGCCCATCCGTCTCATTGTCGACGATCACCGTCACAGTCACTCGCTCGACTGCCTGCAGTCGCGACCAAACATCGCGCGCCGCAGCCAGCTCATCGACGTTATACGCGCCTTGCTCGTCCACCGGGTTGGCTGCATCGCCGGGCTCCGGAAGAACTGGGCTGACGATTTCGCCGCTGGCCATAGTAATATGAGGCTCTTGGAAAGGTTACTGCTACAAAATTGAGGCGAAATGAGGCGGGCTGCTCCTGGCTCGGCTAGAGGTGTTGCGCGTTTCGATTTGACGGTTGGTCAGGAAGAGCCGCGCGGATGCAGGCTGTGTGTGCTTCCTGGATAACGTCAATAACTTGTACGTTGTAAGCGCTGAGAAGTTACGGCGGACATCATGCGTCGATGCACTCTGTACACAATGCGCGCGGCTAGCCAGTCGGCCAAACAAAGACGTGTCCTGTATAGAGTCAGTCAGAAACAAACAGGGAAGCGCTTCTCAAGGCGTAATAAGGTTTTGGCTCGGCAGTTTGGTCTCTCCCATAACGGTTAACATCTCTTCACTTGCCACAGTAAGGTAACGCCGACGCGCCGAACATACCGATACAAGCAAATCCAACTGCAGAGAGCACACCGGTACTTCTACTTCCTACTGGGCGGACTGTTGCCCCGGCGCTGCCTGACCTGCGCCATGGCTGCTGGGCTGGCGTCCACTCGCCGCTGGCTTCCTGGCGTCAGGCGGTGCACCCAGCGCCTATGCAACATCCGCCTAGTGGTCAGGGACCCAGCGCCTAGCCAACGCCCGGCCAGCGGGCCCGACCTTGGTTTCGGAGGCGCTCATGTGTGTTCTGTATTCTGTATTCATGTGTGTTCTGTACATCAAGCTGCACGCCGCCCACCCAAGATCTCCGCTGCATCCAGCCCCCAAGTGTCCTGTCGTGGCTGAGTGTCGGCATCTCGGGGCGCTGGACGGTGATTGCGTGTTCGTGCGTGTTTGTGCCACCCGCCGCATCCAGCTGCAGTGTCACCGGTGCAACTGACGGAGGCGCCTAGCTGGCAGCATCATTACGGCCTCCCTCCCCCTCCATGCGACCGGCGACACGGAAACACCCCATGCGTCTGGGTGGGTCGTGGCAGCGATCAGGGGCTGGTGCGTTTGCCCTGACCTAGCGCATGAACTAATCCTGCGTCCTAGACGCCGTCTTCAACTGTACAACCGGTCTCCTGGCATGGAATGAAGGACGGTGGTGCATCACTGGCATGCTCTTCGCCGCGGTTGTCGTGATTTTCATTTTCGCACTTTCAATTGCTTGCCGCGCCTACCTTAGCCTCGTCGCTGTTGTCGTGAATCTCGATTCGACTGATAATAACATTTACATTCTGAACTTTTGACCAGGCGCGACTTAGCGAGGCGGCCCGCGGGTCGCTCGAGCCGCGGATTCCTCTTCACCCGACAAATCCCACAACCGCCATGAAAATACCGAACGAACGCCAACATGTTGCGCGGCATACATTAACATGGTGTCCTTCTCACATTTACCATATTTTCGGTCGCGGCCTAACACAGACGCAAGTTTGGCTGCCTTTTGAACGCATTTACTGTTTAGCTCAGGCAGCACGGGTCCCTCGGCGTTCCTATGCGCCCTCGGCGCTCACCGATAAGCTCAAAATAGCCGGTTCCAAGGCCTACATACCGGTACGCGAGACGACAACGGACGCTCGCACCTACCTGCATGCATGGCTGAGCGGCAGCCCCCTGCCGCCACGCACCAAAGCTGGACCGGGGCAGTCGCCGCCTACCTTCCCAAGCCGCCGCGCATAGCCCTGTACCCAAACCAAGGAGGCTCCGGACAGGCCGCGGGAAACGGCGGTGGCGGCGGTTCTGCAGTCGCCGCCTCCGAGCCGCAGGTCCAGCCGCCGGCACCCTCGCAGCAGCCGCCGCAGCGGCAAGCGCTGCCGTCAGCGCCCAATAAGTCCGGCCTCCGAGGCACGTGGTTGCTCAGCCGGGGAAGCGCTACACTGACGGCGGCGCTATCGGCGGCTGGGCAAGGGGAGTTCGACGTCAGGGTGAGTGGCGCGTCAGGGTGAGTGGCGGCAGTGGCGGCGCCGGCGGCGGCGCCGGGCAGTGACCTAGGAGCTTGCATGGCGGCGGCTGCCATCCGGCCCGTCAGCCTACATGCGGGACCAGTCATGAGCTGCGCATCCGGCTTAGCTCCGCGACCAAGTGGGGTGAGGGATACGGGAGCTGTGGATGCCGCAAGCCGTTCCGGGTGGGCCGGGGTCGGGTTGGGCGCGTGGGTCCCACGGGTCGGCGGCGGGGAGGAAGAGCAGGTACTACTGGAGGGGAGGCTCCCCTAACTGGCTGGTTTCGGAGCGGCCAACGGACCGCCACCGGGTCAGCCGGCGGTGTTGGACGGGGAGCGTCGCTGAAAGCGTGTAAAGCCGCACCAAGGGGTAACCCCACATGTGTATGCCCGCGTCACGACCCGCCGCATCTACCCCTGAGGCAGCGGCGAGGCCCGGGCTGTGTGGTAGAGCAATTGTTACAGTGGGCCGGGCTGTGTTCGTGTGTGTGTGTGTGTGTGTGTATGTGTGTGTTTTGTTTGCCGGGACCCACCTCGCTACGCAGGTGCAGCTGGAGGGGACGACGTTGTGGCACCGGGACCTGTTCAGCGGGGCCGCTGACGTGCTGCTGCTGCCGCCCCCACCTCCCGCAAGCACTGCGGCGGCGGCGGGTGACGCCTCCAGCGCCCAGGCGGCGCCCGGGCCACATGCCGCCGCCGGGGCCGCTGCATCGCACGTACAGCAGGCCTGGCTGCTGCTGCTACTGCCACCGCAGCCGAATCAACCGAGTGCCCTTGGTGGGTCTGATTCTGGTGCTGGGCGCCACCAGCAGCAGCAGCAGCAGCCGCAGCTAGGAGGAGCGCACTTGGATTCGGAGCCAAGGGCGTCAGATGCTGGCGCGGCCGTGGCCGCTGCGACGGCTCCGCCGTCGCCGTCGCCGCCTGCCGTGTGCTTCCGCTTCAACAGCCCCGGCGAGGGCCGCGCCTTCCAGTCGCTGCTGGAGGCGGCGAGGCGGGCGAGGGAGGCGGTGGTGCAGCGGGCAGCGGAGCGGCAGCGGGAGCGGGAGGTGCGGCTCCGGGCCGCCGAGGAGCGCCGCCGGCAGAGACAGGATGGGGACGAGCGGCGGCAGCAGCAGCGGGAGGCGGAGCAGAAGGTGAGTGCGGCGGTGGGGAGGTACCGGCGGTGGCGGGGGGGCCAAGTAAACGTGCGGGTTTTGCGCCAGTGGGGGCGCCCCAACCCGCTCACTGAGCCACTCACTGACCCGCCACGCACTGATCCACTCACTGACCCGCCACTCACTGAGCCACTCACTGACCCGCCACTCACTGAGCCACTCACTGACCCGCCACTCACTGAGCCACTCACTGAGCCACCCACTTGCCGGCTGCGGGCGGCCTTGCAGGCCCTCGCACACTCTCACCCGCGCCCAGCACCCGGCCTGTCCGAGAGCGACATCCGAGCCGCCATCGAGGTAGGCCTTCCACTGGGAGCCCGGAGCAGGGGCGGAGGGGGCGACGACGCGGGGCCGTGCTCCGGAACCGTACGGCGGCGTGTGCCGGGTGCCCTGCGTGGCCCGTCTGCCCAGCTATCAGACTGTGGCTGCTGCTGCCGCTGACGCGACACGCACCCCTGCTAGTACCCGACTCGCTCCCGCTGCCCCCCCCCCGCTGCGTTACCGGGTCTACTATTGTAACCCCGGCTGCCTCCCCCCCCCTGCCACCCCCTCTCAGCGCTACCTGCTGGAGCCCGGATTCCAAGGTGAGGTGCATGACGTGAGCTGCGGTGAGATGAGGGGTAACCGGGGGGGGGAGAGGGGAGAGGGTTGACCCGGTCACACGACATAGGAAATGGAGAGGTGACCGGGGGCCGTGGGGAGCTGGGTTGGGTGCGTGTGGGGTGGGAACCGGGGTGCGGTGTGGCGGCGGCGGGCCGGACAATACACTTCCGAGCAAACGGCATCAGGACCCTGCGGGCGGCACCCCCGCCTTAAGGCACAGCTGCAACTTGCACGCAGCAGCGCTTTCCGGCGTGTAGAGTTCGTATCGCTGGGGCTTCGGGAATGCGGAAGGCGACTCGAGGACTACAGAGCCCAAACCGCCTGTATCCCTGATCCCCTCGCCAAGCGGCCGCCCACCTCGTCCACCGCACCTGCGTTACCCTCCGGCCCCACCTCCCCCCGCCCCCCCCCCGGGCGCCGCCCCTCTGAACCCGCAGATCTCGTTGCGCGCGTGGAGGCGGTGTGGGAGGAGATGGAGGAGCAGGCGGAGAGGCAGCTGGGGGTGGCGGCAGCGGAAGGGGAGGAGGGGGAGGAGCGGCAGCTGGGCGCGGAGGGCGCGGAGGTCGGGGCGGGCTATGCGGCTGCGGATGGGCGGGATCGGGAGTCGTAAGCAATCAGGCCGTGTCATAGTATGGTGATGTGTGCTGCCGGCATTAGTCCGGGCTGTACGGCAGCTACGTATCCGGCTGCTGGCCCGGGAGCTGATGAGCAGTTGCTGCTGCTGCCACAGGGAGTTAGGGAAGCAGCAGGGGGGTGCGCTGGGGGGGTGGGGGTCCTGGCATTCATTCCACCATCGCCATGTACATTCATGGCATGTGCATCGCCATTACATGTAGAGGGACGTGTACCATCATTGAGCTGGAAGGTGGCACCCGACAGTCGCCACGAGACCGCCGGCACATCGTTGGGTAGCCCCTCCGCACCCCACCCCTCTCGCACCCAAGTGGTGTCAATCCAGCGAGCTGCAGGGGTCGCCAGGCAAGGCCCAGTCAGGCACCCCGGCAGCGCTGCTCCGCACCCACTTGCTAAAAAGCTAACGTCACCCCGTGGTGACCACAGTACCACCACCACCACCACCAGCACTCCCACAGCGCAGCCGCACCTCCCCGGGCGAACTCACCCGCCAGTGGAGAGCTCGGCCAGCAACAACAAGAACAAAAGGGGCAACTAGCAGGCACCAGGTCAACGCAACTCCGCCGGCCAATCTGGCACGACACCGTACCGAGTCGGCACGGTGTTGTAAACTGTAAATTTACGACACAGTAAACTTATCCGACATCCTCTCGGGTGTCGTAAATTAGCACAGTGTGAGGTCCAAGCGTATGTTCAGCCCCCATCTCCCAAACATACCCAGCGCCCCAAACTTGACCCCCCGACCGGTCAGGGCGCCCCCCGCCTCTCCAATATACACACACATACACGCACACACGTGTTTCGCTGCTCCGCGGTCCCCCGCCAGGCGCCGGAGCGCTCCGCGAGGTGGGACCTCAATCGTCCAGGGTGACGGCGTACTGCAGCGCGTTACCCAGCTCCCCCACATCCTTGCCGTACGACTGCAGCATCTCCGCCTTGATCAGCAGTGCGTCCGCCCCACTGCGGCGCGCTGCTGCGGCCTCCTCCAGGGAGCGGACGCCCACCTGGGGGTGCCGGGGGGAGTGGCGTGAAAACCGTTGAAAACCGGGGGGGGGGGAGAGTTGCAGGGGGGTAGGGGGCATGGCGAGGAGACCCTGTTACGCTACATTGGAAACGGAGGGTGGAAACCAGCCGGCGAATAATTTAAGGTCGGACTTTAGGGAGATTTTGGGGAATACAGAAAATAACCGGTTTTATGGGGGGAGGGGCGTCTCCGGGGGGGAGCGTGGGTGCAGGGCCATGGAGGCTGGGTGCAGGTGTTGGAGCCATGACTCATGCAAACCGCCTGGTGGAGCCACCACCGCCCTCGCCTGCCAACCTGAAGCCATAACCCTCGCAGCGTGAAGCTGTAAAGCCGTGAAGCCATAGAGCCAGGGGCAAGGCGGCAGACATTCCGTGCCCCGCCCCCCTCCACCGCACCCACCAGGCTGACGGCTCCGAACGGCAGCTCCCCCAGCAGCCCGTGAGCGATCTTGTTGGCAAACCCGGGTACGGCAACCGACAAGCCAACCGCCACGTTGATGGCGTAAAACACAACGCCCTGCGCCGATGCGGCAGGGGCACGGTCGGCCAGCCGGGGGGTTGAGCCAGGACAAGGCAGGAGGCAGAGGAGGGGGGGATCAGAGACAGGTCGTGTTAAGTGAGGAGCGCGCCGCCCCCGAGCCGGCGGCCGTGGCCCCCTGGCTGCTATTGATTGTAAACATACCCTGTGTTGTGTTACATGGCAAGTATCGGCTGAGTCCAAGACGTGATAACACGTGGGCGGACGGATTGCGTCGTCGGACAGATTGCGTCATCGGACGGATTGCGTCATCGGACGGAGCTCTCCCTTCAGGTGTGCAGCGGGGCCGGCGGTGGCACGTGTGGTAGTCCCTCCCCATCCTTCCCTCCCTCCCTCCCCGCATGTGGTAATCCGCCCCCCCCGGCCACCTCATTCCCACAACAGCCCGATACGTTCCGTGTTGCGACCCCCCCCCACCTGCTTCGCCAGCTCCGCCACCTCCCTCGCGTTCACCACCTCCACCGGCGCATCCAGTCCCAGGGCGGCGCTGAAGCTGCTCATCACCCCAGTGCCGCGGCCCGTGACCTGAGGGGTGGGTTGCAAGGAAACCCGTGTACGAAGGAAAACCGTTTAGGATATAAACGTTTCGAGATGCATGCTGGAGAACTTGGTTGAGATTGAGGTTGGGTGAGAGAGTGGGTGAGGCAGGGGTGCGAGCGGGAAGGCAAGGGAGGGAAGCGATGGTTGAGGGTTGTGACACCGCAAAGGTGACTACTGAGGGGTCCGGTACCAGAGAGGAAGATCCACTGAGCGGGGTGACGCGGCGGCCCCCATCACACCTGGTTGACGATGCCGATGGCTCCCGCTGCGCCCGCCTCCTTCACCTCGCACACCTGGGGGCAGAGGGCAGGGGGGAGGGGGGACGCCAGGACGGAGGCCTTGAAGGGGGGGTATTACATCCGCGAATCCACGGCCGACAAACCGACGGGCGATGAAGATGGTCTTGCAGGGGGGAAGGGGGCATGCGGGGCAACGGTGTTGGTGGGCGTATCCGTAGAGGCAATCCGTCAAGTCACGGCGACCTGACGGAACCGCACACCGCCAATCTCCCCTCCCGGCCCGAACCCCCGCCCGAACCCCCGCCCGAACCCCGGCCCGAACCCCCGCACGAACCCCCGCCCGAACCCCGGCCCGGCCCCTCCCGTGGCTCCCTTCCCTTCACCTGCAGCGGGTGTATGAGCCAGTCCCTGGCAAGGACCGGCACTCGCGGCACCGCCTGCTGCACGCTGAACAGGTCGCGGAGCCCCGAGGGCGTGTCAGCGGAGTCCGTGCGAACAGCCAGCGCCGCGGCGCCGCCTACTCTGACGTAGGCCTTGGCCAGATCGGCCAGCTCAGCAGAGGTGGTTTCGGGGCTGGGTCGGGCCACCTCGAACACCAGCACGGCGCGACCCTAGGGAGGAGGGGGTGCGGGGTGAGGGGTGCGGGGGGCTGGGGGGTGGCTTCCCGAAAACCGTTGTACGACAGGGGCTTGGCCACAAGGTGGCCGAGTGGGCCTTACAGGGTGGAGCCGCGCGGATGGCTTCCTAGCTGCACAGCGCTACCAGTGCCGGCTGCTGCTTGCGGCTGCCCATGCGCCCTCCCCCCATTCTCGCCCTTTTCCACACATGCCGTCGACGTGGATTTCTTCGCCATCGCCACCCGCCATGTTCCTGTCACAGGCCCCGGCAACGACGGACCACCACCACCACCGCTGCCATCACGGAGCCATGCGGCGACAGCGTCCTCCAGGTGGCAGGAAGGTTCCTCCAGGTGGCAGGAAGGTTCCTCCAGGTGGCAGGAAGGTTCCTCCAGGTGGCAGGAAGGTTCCTCCAGGTGCCAGGAAGGTTCCTCCAGGTGGCAGGAAGGTTCCTCCAGGTGGCAGGAAGGTTCCTCCAGGTGCCAGGAAGGTTCCTCCAGGTGCCAGCAAGGTTCCTCCCTTCCACCCGCCCTGCAGAGATCGCTCCTGAACCCTGAGCATGCCCCTTCACCGCCTCTGTGCCATGCCACGCCAGCTGGCAGCCCCTCCCTGGACACTACCTCGTCGCCTCCGACCCCGCAGGGCCCCACCTGGGGTACCGACTCCGCTATGAGTGTGGACAGGCGGTAGGGCGGGTTGGCTGGCATCTGGGTGGCGGACTGCAGCCGCTCGTCCAGTCCCTCCATGCCCAGCTCCCGGATGGTGGTCTCCAGCTCCCGCTGCTTGCGGCTGCGAGTGGTAGGGATGGAGCCAGGGAGGAGTGGGGCCGAGATCGGCGCAAGTGGCTACGAGTTCGGAGATGTGGAGGCGTGGGCCGCGCAGCGCCCATCGGGGCGCAGCGTTCCGTCACTCCGAGAGGGGCTGGTTACTGGGCGCGTGGAGCAATGCTGCGCCAGGTCAAAGCTTAACTCGGATTGCTTTACCCTCAGCTCGTGGGCAGGACACTAGGGCAATTACTACAGCCGCTGCTGCCGACTCGGTAAGGGACCCCTCGATAACACATCCCCACCGGATAGTAATCTCCAGGGCATTTATAGGCGTCTTAGGTGGCTCGTCGTCGGGGTCAGGCTTGCCGGCCGATGCTTGCAATGGCGCTGGCGTCCGCCTGATTGGCCGGAAAGCAGGGCGACGGCGCCCCACTGCCATGGACGCCATAGAGCTAGCATAACTTGTGCTTGTGCTTGGGATTACATTGCTCTGCATGGTGATTGTGCAGCCGAGCTGAAATGTTCTACCCTGTTTGCTAGCCGACGCGATGCCAATCGTCTACTCAACAAATCTTATTTCAATAAATTCAAATGATTTAACTCCGAAAGGTTGGCCGGTTGGGCGTCAACTGAGGTTGGGCGTTGGGAAGGAGGTTAAGATCATGCCGCCTTTTGTGGATGCATATCCCCACCGCTTAACGCGCATTTCAACATCAAACACAAGGAAGACACGGATGTCACAGTTAGTTTACAGTGACTGTGGCGCACTTAGCCCTGCTGGACCTTGCCCTCCAGTTGTGCCACTACCAGTAACTCTCCCCCTCCCCCGTGCCAAGCCCCCCCATCCTCTATAAGCGCTACACAGCAGATAGCGCCTATGTAAGACATGGTTTAATCCCCGAGTCGAAGAGGCATGCCAGAGGCACAGTGCGCCTTATTCCCAGCGACCTCGGACCAGCACAGACTGACCAGCAGCACTCCACCATTCCGGCTAGCGTTAGAGCGTTGAGCGAAGGAGCAGCGCTAACCCTAGGAGCTTGAGCTTATTTTTGCCAGCGGTGTGCCTTTGCACGGCAAAATCGTGGATTTGGCGGGAGCGGCGCCAACACGCGCGGCGTCCATGCAGCGCGTCTGCAGCCGGACCTGCCACAAGGCTGGAACACGACCAAACACTCTTGCACCAGCAAAAGCATACGGAGCATATTAAGCAGACTGAGCAGAACCAGCAGCGGCATGGACGACGTGCGAGCCCTGCAGGACGCCTGCCTTCGCGACCGCCAGGAGCGCGACCAATGGCACCACGCCTTTCTTGCTGAGCAGGACAAGTGCAAGAACCTGGAGGTCAGGCTGGACAACGAGGCGAAGTACGCGGCGAAGCTGGTGGAGGCGGTGGCGCAGCGCCGGAGGACGCAACACAGCGAGGTGCGGGGTCGGCGCGGCAGTCGCCTCGCATCCCTCCACCCGCTCGAAAAATGTCAGCATACCGGTGCCACATCCCTGTAAAACAATACTTCCCGCAAGTCTCTGACCGTCCTTGCAAGTATGTGCGCCTCATAAGGACGCTCATCTCCGTCGCTTTTTTTCGCGGCAACTCGTGGTGAGGCGCTGCCGCCTCTGGTCACCATAATAAGCCCCTTGGCACCCATCACGTGGTCACCATAATTGATAAGCCCCTTGGCACGCATCACGTGGTGCGGTTCCGCAGATCAGTGCATCGATGTCCTACCAGAAGACCCTGGTGGAGCTGACCGCGCTGCAGCAGGCACATCTGGAGGCGCAGCAGGTGGGACTGGTGGCCCCGTGGGTCAGCCACGCAGCCCGGACAATACCTGACGTACGCCGCACAAGATACGTTGCAGCAGCCGTTCCTGAACCTCTCCCAATGGCCCACTGCAACTGCTCGCTCTGCGAAAGGCCAACTGCGAGGAGGTGGAGGCGCTTCGAAACCAGCTGGCGGAGGCGCGCCGCTCGTCTGCGGGCCTGGCTTCGGAGCTGGCGGCGGAGCGGGCCGGACGAGCTAGTGACGTGGCTGGGCTGACTCAGCAGCTACACGCGCGAGCAGTGGCGGCGACAGCCGAGGTGGCCGAGCTACACGAGAGCTGTACGGCACCTACCACAGGGAGCCGTGGGGAGGGCATCGTTGACGCAACGAGGTGGCGGCTTGAGCACTAAATCACGAATCGCAGGGTGCACTCCTTGCAGCTCCGAAACATACGTGCCTCGCCTGAGGGGCTGGCGCCTAAACATTACGTGATCGTGCCTGTGTCCGCCAGCACCCTCGGCGCCCTTAGCACCGCTCCCGCATAATCCCCACCTGGACATGTGGCCACCCCACGAACGGCACCTCAGCGATTTGCCTGCCTGCTTCCTTGCTCGCCCCCAGACGGCGGGCGGCTGTCCCTGCTGGAGGACTTCAAGAACCAGCTGCTGGCGGACAAGGCGGCTGCGGAGGAGCGGTGGAGCCGGGAGCGGGTGGCGCTGCAGGTGGGCCGTCGGGAGAGGACCAGCACTCAGCCATGGGGCCGGTGTGGCGGCCAGGTCGAGCGTATCAGCACTCCTTGCCGACGCCGTATCCGCCATTGGGCTATGAGGTGGTATCTGGTATTGGGGTATATGAGGTCGTATCCGCAATTGGGCTGTGAGGTGGTATCTGATGACCCCTGCCCTGCGCCGCACGCGCATGCACGTACCGGTGTCGGCACAGGCGCAGCAGGCCGCAAGCGCCGCCGCCGCAGCTGGCGGCGGGGCGGAGGCGATGTGGAAGTCGCGGCTGATGCGGCTGCGGGCCGAGATGGATGTGGTCCGGAGAGAGCGGGACGCGGCACATGCGGCGATGCGGGCGGCGGGTATGGCGCCGCCGCCCCCCATGATGCCACAGGCGCCAGCCAGTGTGACGGCCACTGGCGCCAGCGGCAGCGGTGCGGGCGCAGCTGGTGGCGGCGGGCCGGGTGCACCCGTGACGGGCGCGGGCGGTGTGGCAGCGCCCTCCTTCCAAACTCGCCAGCAGCCCCAGCAGCCCCAGCCGCACGCCCAGGGTCTAGCAGCGGACCAGAGCCAGCAGCAGAATCAAACACCATTTCCCCTCAGACATGTGCGGGGTGGTGGCCTAGGAGGCCCCCGGATGGCGCTGCCGGCAGCGGGGCAGCCGCTGCGACCGGGCGCGGTGGGGGTGATGGCGGCCGCCGGCGGCTCCCAGGCGGTGGGGGCAGCAGGCGCAGCAGGGCAGCAGCACCAGGCGGTGGGGACCGGTGCGGGCGCTCAAACCGCCCCGGAGGGAGCTGGCTTGGCGCCGCGGAAAGGACGTTTGAGCACCATTCGATGACCCCCTGCGGTGCTGCGTCTGGTGCCATGATACCATAGCCATCTGTAGCGGCGGTTGGTGGGCCCCGTGCAGTTCGGGTTGCGGGTGCGAGGACGCAGCTCACACGTCACACGGCGGAGTGTTGGGAGACCCAAACGAGTGGTATGTCTCCGTGTACCGTACGTGTTCCCAATGGTACCCTTAGCAGCCGCTATATACTGTACGGCCTGACTACAATCGTTACATTAACGGCGGCCGGCGGAAATACACATACTTGAGAGGTTGAGACCGTTGTGCGGTTCGTACCACGAGCCGGAGCGGCGCAGTCGGTTTCAGCAGACGGCGCTTATGTCGGTGTAGTGTAGCAGTGAAACCGTAGATACGCGAATGCCTGCGGGGTGCCGTACATGAATGCCGGCTGGAAGCCGCGCCGCCACGTCAGCAACCCCTCCTGTCGCCCCAGGACGCCTCCCAAGCCTAGCCTGCACGACACCACGCTCACCATCCAAACAAGCCACTACCGGGCGCGAGCCAACTGCACTCCAGTAACGGTTCCCGCAACCAACGGTCCGGCGGCTCCCCTCCGGTTGCGTTCCGAACACACCAACGTCCGCCTCCCTTTCCTCGCTTACGCGGAGATCCCGCAACCTGCCCACTCACGGCCGCGGTGCCGGGCATGCCTACCGCCCACCTCCGGCCCTCCTGCTGACTGCTTCCAGACGCTCAGGCCACCATCACAACGCACCTCACCTCCGGCCGCTTCCCCCACTCGTCAGCGCCCTCTCTCCCCGTGCACCCCGCCCCCTAGTCCCCCACGAGCCCCAGCTCCCGGCTGAAGCGCACTGCCCCAGGAATCCCGTGCGATCCAACATGGAAGCAGTACTACCGCAGTACGGTACTGCTGCAGGACGGTACTGCCGCCTCGAGACATCGTAGACGCAGTAATGGTAATAGCCGGCCCTGGCTTACACTATCAGCCGCAGAATATACAAGTTCGAAAGTGACCTCCCGCCAACTTCCAAGGCCGCAAACTTGAACCCTATGGAGGCTAGGCCTTTCGGCAGCGAATAGGCCGTAGCTGTGCGCCCCTCCAAACAGTCCGGGAGATGGCACCTTGTGGCGAGTCCTATACCTACTGCAGTCCATGTTAATGCCGCTCCACCCGCCCGTGCGCCCGTGCGAGATCTGACCCTGGACTCCACTGTCCGTCGCACCTGGCAGCCCTATCGCGGCGAACACGCGCCGGGCCTCTCTCACCACCTGCACACCGCTCATTACCCGCACGACTCGATAGCAGCCGCGGTCGAACTACCACACTCCCTACCTCGCATATAGTAGTACCTCTCATTGGCATCATCTGCATCTTTAGGCCTCCAGAGCCACCGAGCCTGACTACGCGCCGACCCTGTTCGGTCGTCGCCTCGATCCGAAACGCAGCCTTCCGCCCCCTTCCCACGCACGTACGCACGAGCACCTCCATCGCTCATCTTTCAGCCGCTGCCTTGCCGCAGCACCACGCAAATGGCGCGATCACAAAGCTACTCGGCCCCCAGCCTCCCCCCTTCGCATTTCCTCCTCCCAGGCAAGCATGCTAGCTCAGCGTGCGTGCCTTACGCCCCCTGACAGCCTCGCCCTGGAGGCCCTCACCCCCTTTCGCTGCTGCCGCGCATCTCGCAAGGGTACATTTTCCTCGCATGCCCCTGCTGCCACTGCCACGGGATGCGTATGCCCTGCGTAATCCACGCCGCCTTGCATACACCGCGTCCCGCCACTTGGCGCTTGCTCAGCAAGCGGCGCACGTGGGGTGCACACCCGTCCCCCCCAACCCGCGCTTCCCCGCTACCCACCAACAAGTGCACGCGCACCTGCGTCCACGCCACAGCGCACGCGTGCACCATCCGAGTCCATCAGGACATCCCGCACGACCTACCCCTCCGAGGAGGACCGCCTTTCGGCCCACTGCTCTTCTCGGCCCCCCCCCCCTGACATGATGACAGACGCCTAATCTACGCGGAAGGGGCACCGGAGCGGCCGGGCCGACAGCCGCGTTGGGCCGACCTTCCTCCATTGGCCATGGAGCCAGCCGCCCGCCGCCCTCCCTGGCGCACACATACACACACAAGGCCATTTTTAAAACACACAAGGCCACATGCGTCAACACGAAGCATGCGCCGTGCCGACAGCCGGCCGGCGGCGAAACTGCCACCAACGCCCCGCGGAGGCTGAATCCGGACCCATCACATCCGCGTCTTGCGAGCCGGGTCATGTCATGTTAGGGGCTGAGGTTGATCACCGGCGGCAGGTCCTGCAGTCGCTCCCACAGCTGCACCATGCGGCGCATCCACGTCCTCTCGCCCCGGGAGCACCCAGCTCGCGCCACCTGAGGGGCAACGTGGGAGCGGGAGCGTGAAGCGTGGGAGCGGGGTCGGGAAGGACGGGGCCGCGGGAGGGGGCGATGCTAGTGCAGCACCGAGGGTGCGTCATGAAGCGGAGCAAGCGGAAGGGTGCATGGCAACAACCGTTGGGGGAATGATGGAGTGACAAACAGCAGCTGGAGCCAGATTCCTAACCGAGGACACAAGAAGACGCCAGGGCCTGTAGCTGTCGGCGGGCCGTACTGCTCCCGCGAAGCCGGCGGCGACAAACGGCGGCTCGCACCGTTCATCGACCAAGCGAAGTCAACCCACGTACCCCAAACATAAGTGGCCCCACTGCTGCTATCTTGTGCGACAGGGTTCACCCCACCGCGCGACCATCTTTCCCCGTCCCTACCCGTTCCACGATTCTGAGACCGCCCCCCCCCCACGTCTGTTTCAAACGGTTTTTTCGGACATCCACGGGTCTCCCTCGAAACCCCCCCGGCGCTCAATTCGCTACCCAGCCCTGCACAGCAAGCTAGCCAGCTGCATGCCGTGCTGTGTCAGCCCAGCCTAGCTTAGCCTCGCGCTAGGCTTCGCGGGCGCCGTGGGCCCCTCTCACCTGCTGCGCGCTGGTTGCCAGCACCTCGTCCTCCGGGAACACCGTCAGCGGCGCCACCGTCAGCGGCTGGACCAGCAGGTTGGAGCGACAGCTCAGCGAGGCGGCGGCAGCGGCGGCCGCGGTGTCTGACTCCAGGGACACCGCCACCGCGCTCTGGGGCGCCAGGATGCGGTAGGTCGCCAGGCCGCCCACGTGCGCGCACAGCCACGCCTCCAGCATGCCAGGGGTGCCCGCCAGCAGCGGGATGTCGCCGCTCTCAAGAAGCAGGTGGCGGGAGGGCGGCGCGGCGGCGCCGGCGCCGGCGGCCGCATCGGTACGGGATTCGGCGGCTGCGGTAGGCTGGCGGAGGCCGTGCAGCGCCTCCAGCACAATGTCAGACGCGCCGTTGGCGTCGTGGGTTTTGGCCGTGGGCGTGGCGGCGGCAGCGGCGGCGGCGGCGGCAGGCGGCGATCTGGCCGCCGCGGGTGCTTCTCCGGCGTTTGCCGCTGCCAGGTCCAGCAGTGGCCCGGCGGGGGCCGCCGCAGTGCCGCGGGAATCAGTTTCTTGCGCCTGGGTGGGCGCCTCGGCGGAGTCAACCGCCGCCGCCGCCGGCGCGGTAGTGGGTGCGGTCGCCGAGCTGGCTAAGCCCTTGTCCGCACCACTACCGCCACCACCACCCTCGCTGTCGCCGCGGCCGGCCGCTCCCGTTCCAGCGCCACTCGCCTTAGCCTGTGGCGGCGGCGGCGGCGGCGGTGCCGGCACTCTGCCCGAGCTGTGCGTCACTCGGTGGACTCCGGCAATCAGGCCGGGACACACGGCACGGGCGTAACCGCCCGGCTCGTAGCTGCCGGCGTTCTGCTGCAGCGTTCCCGGCTGCACCGCCGCTGCCTTACCCGCCAGGGTCCGAGTGACGGTGAGGCCCGGCAGAGCCTGCTGACCGCCGCCGCCGCCGCCGCTGCTGGCGGCCACCACTGCCGCCAGCGGCACACCGCGGACAATGCCGATGCTCAGGCCTGAGGGAGTGATGCCCACCCGGCCGCCGTACCCAGCCATGGACTGGCAGTTGGCCAGCACCGCCTTGAGCTCCGCCTTCGTGGCACCGCTGCTGCCGGAGCGTCGGGGTGAATTACGGACGCCGCCCGCGCTCGCCGCCTTGGATTCGGAGCCGCCGCCCGCTGCAGCGCTGGTCGCGGCAGGCAACGGCGGACAGTGCTCGGTCGTGTCGACGCCCGTTGCACCGCCGGCCGCCATGGAGGGGTCTGCGGAGGCCCTGAGTTCAATTCCCGCCTGCGACGAAGCTGCAGCACGTGCCGATTGCTGCTCCGCAGCCCCGGTGGTGGCGTTAGGCGGCGACATCTGTGACACCGGCCCCACGAGAATGGGCGCCAGGGAGGCGTCGGGCTGCCGTAGGGCCAGCGGCGGCGTCGCCGCCGGGCCTACACCTGCAACGGCTGGAGATAGTAGCTGCTGCACGCCCGGGGTTAAGAGTGACGTGGCGGGTGGTGGTGTGGCCAGCTGCGGTGACACGGGCTGACGGCCGTTCTCCGATGCGGCACCGGTTAACGGCGGCGGCGGCAGCCGCCGTGACATGGCCGGCATCGGAGGGTTACGCCGGCGCGGCGGCGGCATAGGCGCCACGTCGTGCAGGGCCCCGCTCGTGCCGCCGCTGCTGGACGGCTCACACCAGCCGTCGCCGTCGTCGCCGCTGCCGCTTGACAGCCCAGTCGCCAGGAGCTCCCGGGGCGGCATCACGTCCCGCAAAGGCTCCAGCACGGGCTGATCGGGCGGGGCGCGGGCCGCAGGCCCCGATGACGGCGGCGCCGCCGCCGCGCCGCCGGCTCCGTTGGCGCCGCTGCCGACGTCGCCGTTGGCCTGGGGGCCGCCGGCCATGCTTAACCCCATGGAGTGCACTCCCGCACCCACTGCGCTCTGCACCGCCGCCACCGCCTGCTGCAGCCCCTGGAGCTGCTGCAGCATCTCGGCCGCCGCGGCGCTGCTGATCGGCGGCGCCGCCGACGACTTGCCGCCCAGAGCCTTGCCGCCACTGCCCTTCGCGCCGCGCCGTGACGACGAGCCGCCGCCGCCGCCGCCGCCGCCGCTGCTGCTTCCGGCCTGCTTCCGCAAGCCGCTACCGCCGTTCGTGGTCGCGCCGCCACTGGAGCTGGTGCTCGCAGCCCCAGAGCTCCGAGACGCCGCCGTGGATGCGCCCGAGCCGCCGCCGCCGCAGCTGCCGCCGCGGCCCGCGGTAGCGCCCGATGCCGCCGCCGCGCCGTCCTCATCGTCGTAGTCGTCGCCGCTGCCTACCTCCTCCACGACGCACGACGAGCAGCCCCCTCCACCGGCCATCCCTGCCAGACCAACTCCCAGCGTCTGGGCGGCAATGGCCGCCGCCTCCCTCGCCGACATGGCGGTTGGCACCGGAGGGGGATTAGCCAGCAGCGCCGGCAGGCCCCCGCTGGCGGCCAGCGCCGCAGCCAACTGGCTGCTGCCCATGCGGCCGGAGCCGCCGACCATGTTCCCAACCGCCGTCGCCGCCTGGACCATAGCCTGCGCCAGCGTTAACGACGGCGCCAGCGCTGCCAGCGACGGCAGCCCGCCGCCCGCCAGCAGCGCCGGCTGCAGCGGCGTCGCGGGAGGCTGCATGCCGCCGATGCCGAGGCACCCGTCGCCGGCGCCCGGCGGCAGCGGCACGCCGCCGCCGATGGGCTTCGCCTGCGTCGGCAGGCTATCGTACACGTCCTGCGCCATGAGGTACAGACGCGACTGGTTGGAGGCCTGCATCTGCGCGCCGTCGCAAATGGCCTGCTCCCGGATGAAGCCGGGGCAGCCGGGCGCGATGCAGCAGTAGCGTCCCCCGGCGACGAGCGCGCCACTGAACCCCGCCCACCGCTCCTTGAGCACCTCCCGCGCCGACTTCCAGCACTGCAGGTGGAACGAGAAGTGGCAACCCAGCGTGCACACCACCACCAGCCGCTTGTCCAGCGGCCGGATGCAGTGCCCCACCGGGTCCACCGCACAGGCGCCCGCTCCGAAGACCGCTCCCGCCTGAAGCGAACACAGCGCCCCGCCCATGTCCGCCAGCAACGCCGCCAGTGTCGCCTCAACGCTCTCCAGCGGCTCCAGAACCGCCGCCGTACCGGGCAGCAGCCCCGCCTGCGAGGAGCCGCCGCCGCCGCCGCTGACGCCGCCGCCGGCGCGGCCGCTGCCGCCACCGCCGGCGCGGCCGCTGCGGCTGCCGCCGCCGCCGCGCGCGGCGCCGTTGGCGGAGCCGCTGCCGTTGGCGAGGGAGCCGTTGTGCGTCAGCAGGCCGTTAGCTGCCGCCGCCGCCGCAACCGACGGCAGCCCCAGCGGCAGCGGCACCTTGCCGCCGGTGGCCACGTGCAGCAGCTGCAGTATCTCGGGCCGCTTCGTCGCGCAGTCGGCCGCCGTGCGGCCGTTCTTGCCCTTGGCTGTGGGCCGGGCCCCTCGCTGCAGCAGCAGCTCCACCATGGCAGGCGGCGCCGACTGGCAGGCGAGGTGCAGCGCCGTCCACCCCTCCTGGCAGCGCTCCTCAATGACGACGGCGCCGCCGTTGTCCAGCAGCAGCGCCAGCAGTTCGGGGGTAGCGCGGGAGGAGAGGCAGGCGCAGTGCACGGACGTGAAGCCGCCCGCCTTGCTCTTCAGCGACACGGACGCCTGGGGGACAGGTGCAGGGGCGTGTCATGTGGTCGCGGGCGTGTCATGTGGGGTCGCCCGGGCGGGTCGGCGGGCTGGACGCTGCGAGCGGCGACCCAGCCGGTCCCCTAGGTGTCGTCCGAACCGGTGAAGGGCCCCGTCCAGCGGGTACCGTCGCACCCAGGCTGGCCCTGGCCAACCCAGTTATGGCCAACCCAGTTATCAACCAAACCCCCCGATGCACGCGCACCTTGGCCGCCAGCAACGACGCCACCGCCGCCGTGTTGCCCTCCCACACCGCCACGTGCAGGGGCGGCATCCCCCGCTCCCCCTGCACGTTGACCTTGGAGCCCGCCGCCACCAGCACCCGGATCAGCTCCGCCGAGCCCCGCTCCGCAGCGATGTGCAGCGCAGTCAGCTCGCCCGGGGGCAGCTTGGAGCTGCCGTACGCCTTCAGCTGCGAGGATATAGAGATGCCGGCGGTGATAGAGCCGGGAGCGCCCGGCAGCGGGATGCCGTACATGCTGTCCTTGCCTGCACCCATGAGGGGGCGGGAGGGCAGAGGGGGAGGTGGGGTAAGCGGAACATGTCGGATGACGGGCGGTGGGTGGCAGGGGCTGGGGCTGGGGAGGGCTTTCGATATTCGCGCGGTGGCGCCGGGGCCACTGACGACAGGCACCGCTGTCGGAACGAAGGCACGGCTCCTTTCAGCCCCACCGCCTCGCTCCCCCTCCTCCCCCGTCCTCACCGCTGGGCTTGGTCGGCGGCTGAGAGGGCGCGTTGACCTTGGCCCCCGCGTTGAGCAGCATGGTGACCTGCGCGGCGGCGCCCCGGCGGGACGGGGGCAGAGGATGAGGGCACCAAGCACAGCTGGGGGCATTCCACGGAACGACGCGACGGCCGCCCTCCCTGGACCAGCATGTCAGTGGGCCGCACAACTGACGGGCCTTGCACGCTTGCCGGAATGCGACACCAGCGCTGCCTCCGTCGCCCCGTACCGCACCCCCGTCAGCCGCCCCCGAGAAGTTATTCTCCTACTCCGGCTAACCCGGCCTATGATCCCGGCCCGTAGCCCCCTGCCCCTGCCCCACTCCCACCATGTTTGTGCTGTTGACGTGCGCAGCCAGGTGAAGCGGCGTGAGGCCCTCCTCCGAGTACCAGTCGGGCCGCACCCCGGGCTTGGCGAGCAGCACCTGCATCAGCCCCTCCTTGCCCTCGTAGGCAGCCCAGTGCAGCCAGTCCTGGGGGCGGGAAGAGGCGGCCGGGATCTCCAGACCCGTCCGACGACGCTGCACGAGTGCGCTACGCTGCTGCTGCCATGCGGTGCTGCTGCTCGTTTCGCGCCAGCCGCGCGCTCCCAGTAGGCCGCACCCCGCTACACCGCCACGGGGCAAACCCAGCAAGCCCCAGCGCAGCGCACAGCAGTCCATGCAAAGGCCGGGAGGTGCGGGCTGCTGGCCATCGCGCCCCGAGACCCTGCCGCAACCCACTGCTGGGCGCCTCAGGGCCGTCGAGCGTCCTGACGCCGCTGCACGTCCGCATCGTCCACCGCTCAGGCTGCTTCGGGGCCTCTTAAGTGCTCCCTTCATTGCGCCCATCTCGAAGACACCTATAGCCCTGTGGGGTGAGCCTTGCTGAGCGGCCTCTTAACGCCCCGCGCTCCCGGGCCTTCAAACCGTGTTCCCCCTCTGTCTCCAGCCCCTTCCCTCGTCGCGCTCACCAGCCAGCCAGGCGCACTTGCTCCGACCCCGCCCTGTACCGTCCCGACCCCGCATCCCACCACTACCCACCGATTTCGCTAGGAATATGTCTACGTCTCACGTGGCCATACAGCAGGGCAAAAGAATCGCCGCGGCGGCACTTCTGCGCCTGTGCCCTCCGGGTCTATATCGAGTTGGATGCACGGTGGGGGAGGACCGCCAGATTTGACCGCCCTGGATTCCTCCCCTCGCTCCGGCCCCCGGCCCCCGGCCCGCCCTCCCGGACCTACCCCCACCTGCGCGCTAGGCAGGCAGTGCAGCGGCGTGTTGCCACGCGCGTCCACGCACTCCAGGTCTGCGTTGTGTCGGATGAGCGTCTTGACCAGCTCCGGCTCCACGGGGCAGCTGGGACGTACGGCCAGGTGCAGCGGGGTCTGCTGCTCCGAGTCCACAGCGTTCACGTCGGCACCTGGGGCCAGGGGTGACCCAGATGGGGCGGCCGGGGAGGGAAGGGAAGGGTTGCGGGGGGGTCAGGAAGGGAGTAGGACCTGCTTGTGGGAGGAATGGGAGGGCGGAGGGTGCCGATGCTGGTGCCGAGCCTGGTTCTGGGGCTGGCAACTGAAATTCACTGGAGTCTGCATCGATGCGATGCGATCCATGCGATTTGATGCGATCCATGCGATTTGATGCGGCGCAGTGCGTCAGGGTGATGTGGGTCAGCGGACAGTGAGGCAAATGAAGCCTCGGTCGGCCCCAAGGGCGACCCAGCCCAAGGAAATGACCCCGGGTGCGCGACGTGGGATGTGGGCGGCAGCGGCAGTAGCATCAGGCGGGGAAACGTTTTAGCGACTGATGAGCGAACACGGCGCTGATCCCGCAGGCCCTTACGGCACTTTGACCAGGGTTGCCTTCGCTCACCAGCGCTAAGGAGACGGTCAAGGATGGCATGGCGGTTGAAGAGGGACGCGACGTGCGCCGGGGTTCGCCCACGTTTGTTCCGCGCCGTCAGGTCAGCTCCGCCAGACAGCAATGCCTCAACGACCCTGTCCTGTGGCCACTTAGCCGCTAGATGCAAGGGCGTCTCCTCCGTCTTGTTGCGCGCGTTTACGTTCGCGTTGGCGGCGAGCAAGATGCGCACTATTTCCTCCTGTCCATGGTAAGCTGCGGTATGCAGCGGCGTCCATCCATTGTTATCAGGCGCATTCACATCAGCCCCGTGATTGATCAGCTGCTGGACGTGCGACGTATCAGCAATGAGGGAACTGTCGGCGCTGGTTAGTCCTTGCAAAGCCATCAGGGTTGGGGTTCCCTCCGTTGGGACTGATGGAGGAAGAAGTGTGCCACCGTCCACTGGGGTTGGGCTGGCATCGCCGCTGGGCTGACCTTCTGCTGGTGGTGACATAGCAGATTTGCTCGCGCCACACCTCTGCGACAAGGTAGGGTAAAAGTACGCATTGAACGTTTCCGAGATCCCACAGCGATTATGTAAGAAATGCGAGGATCACGCACGCTTGCTTATTGTGGCGCGATAGTTTCGGCCCCGGGGCAAGCCACGGTGAGGAGCTCGCACAAAGGTATTTGCCACGCGACAAAGCGACAACACGAGAAACAAGTCGCCATTTCAGCTTGATGTCAGCGAGAGCGACAGGGCCCTTTCCGCGTAATCGGCGACGGGCGACCGAGAAACAAGCACTCCCTTCGGCGTCCTTATCACCTGTCAAGTACTTCGTGCTCGCCCCTGTTACTAGCAAGCTCCCCAGAGCACTGACAGTTTAGGGAAAGGATTTCTCTATGGTTCTGGTCGTCAAGGACCTATCCTACTCGTAATGGTCTTCACAAAAATAAAACTTCTACAATACAGCATGATCATTTTGGTATGGCCTATGTATGCGGCAGACGGGTGAGCGGCGGCATGGAAGTGGTCCCGTGCAAGCCCCATACATGCACTCCATGCGATCGATCGCACCCGGAGTGTCTGCACAGCATGCCGCTCTATCTTTATGGCAGTGTCCTCGATTTGGCAACACCCATGAGCAAGGTCGCTGGCTGATCGGGGGCGTTGCGATAGGGTTGCGACATACACCTGGAACGAACGCGAGGATGAAGGCTGAAAGTGTTGTTGGCCCCATGACCAGAGGAGGGGATAAATAACGCGATGTGCCAAGCAGCAGACAAGGCTTCAACTACAGAAGGGGTTCATAACATCGCTGCCGTCTCCCACTCGCGGGTGCGTGCAATCCACTAGCCTGGAACAGCCCAGAGGATGGCTGCACAAACTTACACCCTTCAGGACAGCCGCAGCAGGGCAGAGCCCGCTTGCCTCGAAGCCCAGCCGTCATGAGACGCCATCCACAGGTTACAAAATGCCGTACGACGACGTAATCGCCCAGGCATATTCCTTTCGGGCAAGGCACCCACGTGCGCAGTGTTTGCTCTCCGCCGCACATATATCGCGGAAGCTCAACCCTCATCCCGCCGCATTTGCTCATGTCCAAGCCCGCCGTCATTAGTACTATCCCATTGGCCTCATCCCGCAGGGAACCCGCCCGCAAGACATGCAACCATGACCTCCTGGCACCACCGCGCCACTGCCACATCACTCCCTGCCTAAATGCACATGTTACACTACCTCTAGCCTAGTCCCCGGTGCGTCACTCCACTCCACCGCACTGCTGGTGCACATGGGTCAGTATGTGTGGCCCACCGCCAGGACAATCCACGGCCGCGGTAGCTACCCAACAGGCCGCCGCGATGATTCCGGCCGAGTCTTTGCGCCTCGCGGCGCAGAGCTCCAGGGAGCGCCAGCGATTGCTACCTACACGATCTAGCGCTGCTGAGCCGGTTCCATAACATCCAGGAGGCCTGACCCAACCCGCCCTCGCCGCCGCAGTGCTCTGTGTCCTAACACATTCTATGCTTAATGCTCGATGCTCATGTCATGCCTACGCAGCTAATCAGCTCTAAAAATACTTGGTCTGCATTTTCGACACCGTCTCGTCCAGTGGCACGCCCTTGAGCGCCGTACCCCATTTCGCGTACTCGTCCGCGAACACAGACACGCCGTACACGTTGCCCGACTCGCCCGGCCGCCGGGTGATCTCGCCGCGGGCGCCCTTTCCGCCGGCGACGTTGGGTTGCTCCGCGGCCTCCCCCCTGATCGACTTTGTCAACGTGTCCGTCAGGCCGTGCGGCGATTTCGTGGATTTGAACATTTCAGGGTTGGCCGCAACAGCCTGCTGCGGCTTTGTCTCGTAGAGCTCCTTGTTGGTGGTGATGAGGTGGCGCTCCAACGGCTTGGCCGCCTCGGTGGCTACGTTGGGGCCTGCGCGGAGGTGGCGCCAAGAGGGAGGTAGGGGCGGGGCTCACAAGGCAGGGGCCGGAGTTACCGGTGTCAGGGCCGTTGGTGCAAGGGGGCTCCACGCGCGCCGGCTGTGGGAGCGAAGACCACCACGGGGGGTCCTCACAAAGCGCAATGCGATGCAGGTGGATGTCGGACGACAATCACGAGAGAGGGATGGAATGCAAACATGCCTTTCCGGCTTCTTCTTCTTCTGCGAAACGTACCTATTGTGTAACGTATGTTGTCGGAGAGGCCATACGTTGTCATCCGCTCCGCTAGGTTCCCATCTGTGTACATGCTGGGTTTATTGATCTTAGCCTGCGTGTCAGCGTCGACAGGAGTCTAGGTAAGTCCCTGGCGGTTGAACTGGGAAACGCCGACGGTACCCACCGGAGGCGCAGTTGTCAACATCTTCTGTTCTGTCTCTGCCTTGGTGGTTTGCCAGAGACCAGGATGGCCCTGTGGCAGCGCTTCGTGGACAACGCGCTCTTTCGTTGGCTGTGTCCGCCCAGAAGCTGAGGCCACATCGCCTTGGAAGCGGTCCTCGTACCAATTCTTGACCAGAACTGAATGCTGGTAGGTCTGTGAAACATCTGGCACATCGTTGTGGGCATACACTGCCGGAGAACGCAGCATTTTGGAAAAACAGGCGAATCGGCAAGCTGCAGTTGCGTTGAGAGCTTAATATCAGCTGAAGATGTATCAGTCAGCTATATGCTGCTTGGATATACACCATTGTGTGCCTGGTGCCAAAATAAACGATCGGCAACCTCAGTGCAGTACGAAAACCTAAGGTCCATCGGCCCTACGAGCAGAGACGCCATGTTATTCCCATTTTTTGCATCTAGGTTATCCTACGCATGCTTCTGGAAAGAAGAGCGTCGCCGTTCTACGGTTCGCAGGTTTGGCGACGTTCAGTAGTATCGCAGGGTTATCGTTAAGGCGTCTATTGAATGAATTAATGAGTAGAAAGATGACGAAACAGCTGGGGGCTTGCTCACAAGGGTGGGTCATGTACCACCATGCCCCATGGGTCCGACGTGGTAAAGCGTGACTGCCAGCATACGCTTGTCGGCCAATTTCCAAGGAAAATAAACCAAGCGTCAAATTTCGTATGAACGCTTCACATCCTGGCTTTACGGCCTAGCACGTGTGGTCATCGTCATCCGGCCGCCACGGCCGCCAGAAACGTCCGGCCACTGGCGCCATTGCCCGCACCACCCCAAGGAGAGGCCTTGAACACAGTCAGCAGCAGCGCTATTGCCGCCAGCGCTGCGGCCGCTAGCGAGGCCCTCACGGACACCAACCTGGCTTGCGCCCACCTCCGACAGCCGCCACAGCGCCTGGCAGTTTGGACAGTGACATCAGGGCCAGAGCAGACGGGGGCCGTTACTGGGTGTGCCACCAGCGCAACGGCACCTCAGAGACCCACACAGCCGTATGTCAAGTGACGCAACGGGGGTTTTTGAACCCAAAGCCGGTGGTCGGCGGAATGACGATGGGCGCACTTGACCCGCTATAGCACACCTCGGCATGGCTGGTCTGGCGAGCTGACGAGTCCCGCACTGGAACCCAACTTGCTTTTGCAGCGGTGCAGCTTGGTTGGAGAGCCCAAGGGGGGACTGTGGTGTGATGCGATGTGAGGCGGTGTGGGTCGCGGGGCAATGCAGCGCCCTGCAGGCCCCGCCCCCACTCACGAGGTGTGGTCCAGCAGGTCCGGCGCCGCCGCGTCTGCCGCCCCCATCCGCTCCATGGCCCTCCTCAGCGCCTCCAGCCGCACCCGATGCGCCAGCAGCCGGGGCAGCTGCTCAGACCGCAGGGTCGTCCACACACCCGCAGGCGGCCCCGCAGCAGGACCCGGCCCTGGCCCTGGCCCTTGCCGTTGCCGTTGCCCCTGCCCCTGCCCTTGCCCTTGCCCTGGGCCTTGGCCTTGCCCTTGCCCCTGCCCTGAAAAAGGCGCCGGCACCGGCGGTTGTTCGCGCCCCGCGCCGCTGTCGGCAGTCCCCTCGACCCCCGCCTCCACCGGTGGTTTCCCCCCGCGCTTGTCCCTTCCCGCTGCCTCCCCGCCGGACTCCGCGGCCTCCTGGTGCGGGTGCAGGGTCCCAGACGACCAGCAGCACTCCAAGACTGCCGGGGCTGGAGGGGGGGAGGGTTCGAGGAAGACCCGTGGATGCCCGAAAAAACCGTTTAGAACAGACGTTTTGAGATGCATGCTGGAGAACTGGGTTGGGGATACTAAAGCCGAAGATCGTAAGGTGACCTTTGGCGGCTAAGGGAGGTTCGAGGGAAACCCGTGGATGTCCGAAAAAAACGGAGGCGGCGGCGGCTAAGGGAGGGAGGTGGCAGGCGGGACGGCACGTGGGGTGCGTGTGCGGGTGGGTGTCGCCGACCGTGGGTAGGCGGCGACGACCCCCACCTGGCCTGCATCGGCCCCGCCAGCCGCTGCACCCCGCCCTGCTTAAAGCCCCCCACAGGTGAAGTCCCAACCCGCCCGGGCAGACCAGCGCTCCCTCGTCGTATGACGCACCGCCGGGAGGGCCGTCACATTGTCGTACGGTGAGGGCACTCCACAGGCCTGATGCCTCATCCTCTTGGAGTGCCTCCGCAATGAAGCCCCCATCAGAGGCATCGAGCTGGGTTTGACCTAGGCAGCTGCGGCCGTCATCCTGTCTGCTACTGCCGCTGCGGCTGCTGCTGCTGTCGGGCGTGCTGCTGGTGTTACTAGAGCTGCCGCAGCCGCCACGACTGCTGCTGACCGCGCCATCAGGTTGGACCCTGATGGTCGGCTTGTCCGGCACAGGAGGCTGCGGTGCAATCTGGCCCTTGTGGGTCGCATCGCCATGCGGCTGCGTGAAGTTGCCCGCGCCTGAGGGAGCTGTGCCCTGCTGGGGGGGTCGGTGCGCCTGGGTGGTGGCCTTGGGCGGCGGAGCAGGATCTGGAGCTGGAGGTGTGGCGGGGGGGGCAGGCTGTAGGCCGCTGCCGGCGCTCCGACGAATCGCGGCGACGTACCTGTGGGGGCGGGGGGCAGGGGAACGAGACTATGAGAGGGGGGGCCGGGGGGCCGGGGGGCCGGGGGGCCGGGGGAGACAAAGGGTCTGGGGACACTGTGCGTGAGAGTCCAGGGTTTACCGTAATCGTACGGCAGCTGGGTGCTACACCCCAGCTCGGCACACACCTCACTAACGGCTCATCAACGCCGCACCGTCTCGCGATGCGGCCGAGCCTCGAACTCAGGCGGAGGCGTACTAAACCAGCACTACCATGTCGCTCACGTTCAGTCTACCAAAGCGAGCGAACGTTTGGCATCAGTAGGTTAGGTGGAGGGGGGGTGCACGGAAAGCCCGCTAGGTGGAGGAGGTGGGGTGGCCCATCACCCGGCCTCGTCCCAGCTTTCCCGGGCGCCGGGGCCCCTCTTCATCCCACTCCAGACCTGCTGGCTGTCGCCAGCACCGCCACCGCCTGCAGTAGGCCCAGCTTGGCGATGCATGTATCATGCTGCGTGAAAGTCAGCACCAGCCCTGCGGCCAGGATGGTCCCAGCCTGCAGCCGGGAGGCCATCTGGGCCAGCAGCGCCCGCTCCTCTGCGGCGAGAGCGAGGAGCGGGGCACAGCGAGGGCAGAGGAGGGGACCAGGGAGAGACCGGAGGACCGGGGCGGGCGGGTTGGGCGGCGTGGGCTGTGTGGTGGGCTAGTTGGTGAGTGTGGGGCGATGGTGGCAGTGAGTGGCGGGGTGCGAGGTCAGCGGCGGAGGGCAAGGCCAGCAGCAGCACTGCGCTGTGTCGGCGACTGGAGGGCGGCCCCTGTGGTTTGGCGTTACACCGGGGGCAGCGAGTTACACCGGGGGCAGCGAGTTACACCCGGAGCAGCGAGTTACACCGGGGGCAGCGAGTTACACCCGGAGCAGCGAGTTACACCGGGGGCAGCGAGTTTCTCCTCCCCCCGCCGGCGCCCAGCCTCCCAGGCCCCTCCCACCCACCGGCAGGTGCGTCTGCTGGCGCGCAGCTCGATCCCGCGCCCTTACCGGCACACCCTCGCGACTGTGCCTGCCCTACTTCCACTGCAGCTCACACAGGGCCCTCCGCCACTCACTCCCCCCACTGCAGGTCCCCCCTTCAAGGCCGCACCCGTCCCGTCCCCACACTTTGCTGCGCCGACCCCCTTCCCCCACCTCCCTCCCCCGGCCATCCTCCCCGCAAACCGTGCCTCACCCCGCCGCCCTGACGCCTCTCAATGGCCCCAAACACGACCCTCCCCCGGCAGGGCTCTCCCACGCGCGCACCTGCCAGCGCCACCACCAGCACGGCGCGCGGGTTGCGCTGCAGCACCTCCGCGGCCCCGCCGGTCGGGGGACACAGGAAAGACAGCTCCAGGGAGGACTCGCGCAATGTCAATGTGGGCAGTGGACCTTCGCCGTGGCCCAGGGGCGCGCAGGCTGCTGGCGGGCGCGGCAAGGGGAGGCGTGGAGCAAGGGGGTGGGGGCCCTGCAGGCCTGCCGGGTTGGTGGAGGCGCGCAGCGCCATACACCCGGTGGCGCGGGGTGGGGCCTTCCAAGCGCGCGACATGGTTCCAGAGCGCTTAGGCTATGAGCATCGTGAGGCTGGGACCTAACAGTTGAGCTTAGTTTGGTCGCGGAAAGTGTCGAAACGGCCAGGTGGTTCAGCTGGTGCAGTCCATTTGCCTTGGACAGAGAAAATTAATAGGGATCGCTAAGCTGTCGCGCGACGGAAGCTGGAAGCTGCCTAACTGGGTTGACGTGTCGAGTTGTCTTGTCAGTGGCTCCGGAGCTGCCGTATATCCAGCGCGGAATGTCACGGTCATTCACACCAAGGAAGCTATTTTCATCGCAACAACCCGCAATTATGCTTGACGATCATGTCCGGGGCGAAACGCCTCTTAAGCCTGGCACGCCTGAGCTGGCGTCGGTTGGACGTCCAGCCGACCATGAGCTAGACTGTCAGCCGGGCACCAGCGGCATCGATGGAGAAGTGAGGACGCGGCGCGCTTCGGTCAGCGGTGGTGGAGGCCGCTCACACAAGCGCCTTCATACTGGGGTTTTCATTATAGGTTGGTGTCCTTCAAGAGAACAGCATTATTTATTCTCGTGAACACCATGTCGTTGTCTACTGAGACATGCGAGGAATCGGTACCGCAGGCGTCGCGGGTGGAACTGCATCTGGCAAGACGACCGTGTGCGACCAGATTATGCAACGTATGCATGACAGCTGCGTTGTGATGCTGTCTCAAGACTCGTTCTATCGCTGCTTGACGGATGAGGAGCGAGCCAAGGTCGCGAGTGAGTTGGACGGCTGTTGCGGGCCACAGAGCTCCGCGCTGCTAGAGGGTGAAGCGTACACCTTCTTTGTGCGCGTTCGGGTATAATACATCAAGCAGAAGGGACACTAGCCGCGAGCTAGTTTGGGTGAGGCCTCGCGCTGCGTCGGCGGCTGGCGTTTTGCGGTTATATATATAGACTCGCTCGGTCTCGCCTGAAGCCGTCCGCAACGCGACATGGCCAACAAAGCAAAACGCCTAACCTTCTGTTATTGAATCTCGCGCTGTGCGTTCGCCTTTCGCTCCTTACGAGTGAAATGGCTGCTCAACGTGTCTAGACGTGTCGAAGTACACTGACCGACCGCCTTTGCCTCGACACTTGGCACGCAGCCTTCAATTTTGACCATCCAGATGCCTTTGACAAGGCGTTGCTATTGGACACCATCAATAAGCTGCGGGTAAGTACCGACGCCCCATGCACTTACATGCGAATTGTTGCGAGTGCCTCGACATTGCGTGGCAGCTGTTTATAACGTTTCACTTTGAAAACGTTTCTGCATCGCAACTCATCGCACCCAAATATGTCGACTTGCGTCGCTCCTCGTGCGCGCCGTGTTCGGTCGTTGGGTCGTAATTCGCCCACTGCAACGGCAGCCCCCACACCCCAATCCTCCAGCCAGCCATACCTTTTTAGTCTCCTCCTCAATCATCGCCGCGGTCTGCGCCCTACGCGCAACCAAACAACAAAAACATATGCGCCGTAGCGGCGACCCCTGTGCAGCTGTCCGCAACCCCCAAGCCCCTCGACTCCCCGAACACTTCTTCCCTTTTGTTTTCACGCCTTTACAACCACATACCTGACCTCGGCCTTGACGTTGTGCGCCTGGCTGCCCGCGCGCCCGCGCCTGGACCCCGTGTCGGCCGGCTCGCAACCTGCCCTACGCGCAGCACGCCCCCCGCCACATCTCTCTTCACAACCTTTCCCCCCTCCTCGCCAGTCCAGTAGCCTGCGCGCGCGTCCCGGTGTCCGAAGGCAATGCACCAGCTACACTTCCCATGTCGGTTACCGGTTCTTTTCTGTGTAACTGCCCCGTCCTCACAGGAGGGCTTCGCCGTGGAGGTGCCCACCTACGACTTCGCGCGCCACACCCGCTCCGGGGAGACGCGGCTGACGGAGCCCGCCGACGTCATCGTGGTGGAGGGCATCCTGGTGCTAGCCATGCAGGAGGTTCGGGACCTGTGCAACATGAAGGTCTACGTGGACACGGGTGCGGAGGGAGGGAGGGTCGCAAGGAAAGTCCGTGTACGAAGAAAGCACTGTTTGGGGCCGTACGTTTGTTGTGTGGTGGGTTATGGTGGGTTGCAGATGATATAGCCGCTCCACCCCTCCGGCCTATTCTCAAGTACCCCCCCTGCAGCACGGGTTTTCAATGCAAACCCCTTCCCGCCCCCCTCCTCCATTGCCGCCTCCCCTCGCCCGCAGACGATGACCTGCGGCTAGCTCGCCGTGTGCAGCGTGACGTGGCGGGGCGCGGGCGTGACGTGGCGGGTAAGGCGGGCGTGACGTGGCGGGTAAGGCGGGCGTGACGTGGCGGGTAAGGCGGGCGTGACGTGGCGGGGCGCGGGCGTGACGTGGCGGGTAAGGCGGGCGTGACGTGGCGGGTAAGGCGGGCGGTGGGTTGGGGGCGGTCTGCGGGTCAGGCCGCAGGGCGGGGCAGGCGGGGGGTCGCTCGCACGGCCAGACGCCTTCCGCCGGAAGGAAAGAAACACACGGTCAGCTCATTGGGCGAAGGTTGGCCCCGTTGGTACGGCTGGGACAGACCCAGGGGACGGTGGCTCCGGCGTTCCCGGACGGCTGCCGGCGCTGGGGTGTTGGGCTGGGAGTGGTCGAAGGGATGACACGCAGAGGTGGACCTGCGGCTGTGGTGCAGGATTGACAACCTTGCCCCTGCCTGACCGAAAACTCTGCCTCCTGGCCTCGCCTGTGTGCTTGCCTCCCTGTATCGCCCCCCCCCCGCCTCCTCCCCCCCCCTTCCTCCCCCTCCTGTCCCCCGCCGCAGGTGTCCTGAAGCAGTACACCGAGTTCGTGAAGCCCATGTTCGACAAGTACGTGGCGCCCAGCAGGCGGCATGCGGACGTCATCATCCCATGGGGCAAGTAAGTAGCGCCTGGCGGGCGGGGGGGAAGAGGTATGATGGGGCCGGGGGGGGGGCACTATGAGGACGTGAGCGGAACTAGTTGGCGTGGAAGCGTGAGATGGCTGGACAGGGAGGGGGACCCTAAGTGTTCCTCCCCGGGCTGGACTGCCCCCGTGCTCCTCTCCGTACCGTCCCGCGTCACCAGCGGTTGCGGAGCTGAGTCGCAGCCGCCGCGTCACCAGCACGAGGGCACCACCAAGAGGAGACCCCTGACGCCTCGATGGAGGCGGAGCCTGTGGGGCCGCTGTGGCAGCCCCATCACCGCCACAACCCGCGCCACTGCCACCCGCACCAGCAGCACCTCACGCGCGAACTGCTGTCGTCTGCGCCCCCCACCCCTGCCCTCCGTCTCCTACGTCGTGTAACCCGGTCTTCTCGCCCCCCTCTCGTGCCCCCCCCCCCTAGGGGCAACAACCTGGTTGCCATCGACCTGATCGTGGAGCACATCCGTACCAAGCTGCAGCAGCCCGAGCTGAAGCGCATCTACCCCAACCTGGAGGTGCTGCCGAGCAACTTTCAGATCCAGGGGATGCACACGATCATCAGGGACAAGAACACCAGCAAGGAGGGTGAGCAGACCACAGCTGAGGAGGGGGGAGGAGACTACAGCGGGAGTGGAGGGGGGAGAAGACTACAGCTGAGGAGGGGGGAGGAGACTACAGCTGAGGAGGGGGGAGAAGACTACAGCTGAGGAGGGGGGAGGAGACTACAGCTGAGGAGGGGGGAGAAGACTACAGCGGGAGTGGAGGGGGGAGCCGTTGGGGAGCCGTCGGGCAGGAGGAGGGCGGCGCGGGAGAAGACGAGAGCCGGCTGGGTCGGAAGGCCGCGTAAGAATCTGTGAGGCGGCGCCCACTCACCCGCCCGCCGCCTTGCCCCGGCCCCGCGCATGCCCAGATTTCGTGTTCTACGCCAACCGCCTCAACCGTCTGGTCGTTGAGGCGGGTCTGGGCCACCTGCCCTTCACCGAGACGTCCGTCACAACCCCCACCGGCCATCACTACACGGGGGTGGCCTTTGCCCGCAAGCTGTGTGGCGTGTCTATCATCCGCTCGGGGGAGGCCATGGAGGTGGCGCTGCGGGCCTGCTGCAAGGGAATCAAGATTGGCAAGATCCTCGTACACCGGTACGGTATGAGCAGATCCACGTGGGAGCGCGGGGCCGGTCGGGTAGGTTGTGTGTAGACGAGGAGCGATGGGAGGGTAAACACCACGTGCTCAGTTTCGTGACCCATTCAGGCATCCACGCTCCCCCACTTTCGTCCTCCTGCCGCGTTCCCCCCTGCCCTCCGCTGCACGCAGCCACCGCGACAGCAGCGACGTCATCTACGAGAAGCTGCCCGCGGATATTGCGGACCGCCATGTGCTGCTGATGGACCCGCTCCTCAGCACCGGCCGCACGGCGGTCAAGGCGATTCAGGTGCGCGGTGAAGCACCTGGGGGGAAGGGGCGGGTGCGTTGGTAGCGGTTGGGGCAGTGGAGCTGGTAACGGAGCCGCAGCGGGGGCTGGGTGGTGGGGATCCGGCTGTATTGAAGGCGCGGGTGCCAGTGGCGGTGGTGCTGGGCGATGCTTAAATAATTGCGCCGTGTAGTGCGCGAATATGTGCCCTTTAAGGCTGCATGCAAGGGTGCAGATAAGGAATGCAGACCAACGCGCCACCGCTCTCCCCGACCCCCCGCCTCCCATGTCGTGTAACCGGGTCTCTTCTTTTCCCCTCTCCTTGCCGCCCGTCACCAGATCCTGAAGGACCGCGGGGTGTCCGAGGAGCGCATCCTGTTCCTCACAATCATCGCCGCACCTGAGGGCATCACGAAGGTACGGCATACGGCATAGAGTGTCACCGCCGCGTGACGATCACTGCCTCCACACAGGCGCGCCGTGCCATCCTCGGCGCTGTGTCAGCTGCACCCTCGGCCGCTGCCATCCGTGCCACGCGCACCCCTCCGCCACCCCGCCCCTGCCCCTGCCCCTACCGACACACGGATTTCCTCTCACACCCGCCCCCGCCCCTGCCACCCTGCCACCCTGGCCCCCTGCCCCGCCCCGCCCGCCGCCAGGTCTGCCGCATGTTCCCCGCCGTGCGGCTGCTGACGTCCGAGATCGACGACTGTGTGGACCTGGAGGACTACTCGCTGGTGCCGGGGGCGGGGAGCTACGGGGTGAGGCGGGGTGGGGTGCCGGGATAGGGGTGCTCTCGTGGGGCCGGGAGGTAAGATGTGGCGGTGCTGCTGCTGGAGGGGCGGTGGTGTTGCTGCTGCTGCTGGGGCGGCGCTGCATGGTTGTCTTCTTCTGCAGCACACCTAGGACCTCTTGCCGCTCCCGCACCCACGCCCTCGAAGCCCTTCTTACACGGGTTTTCCTTGCAACACTCCCGGGCACCTGCCTCACCTCCGCCCCCCACCTGCCACCCATATTTCCCACCACAGGACCGCTACTTTTGCGAGTAGCTTGGCGCTGCCCGGGTAGTGCTTGCACACCACACCGCATCACACCTCCCACCACCGCCCCATGTGCTGGAGGGGCGTCAGGAGGGTGGACTCACCTGGCCATTTGGACCCGTCCAGCGACATTGCTGGCGCTGGTGCCAGGACAATCCAGTGTTGGTGCCGACGGCTTAGTGTTGGCGCGGATTGCTGCGGCTGCTGTAGCAGGCGGTGGCTCTCCAGCTTGGCTGGGGCCGGGACGGACCAGAAGCGACGTCCGCATCCATAATGTTTGGTGCGGTGAGGGCCGGACCGGGCCGGCTCTCTTCTGTGTCAGGTGCCGCGGCTTTCGTTCGTTCGTGACTTTGCTGGCCTAGCAGTGTTGTTTTGACACGTCGTGATGTGGCGGCAGCCGTCGCCTTTTTTGGAATAATTGAGGCGTCGTTGCAGGTCCTCGCTGCGCCTCCTTGTGGCGGGAGGCAGGAACCCACCCACCTAACGCGGCGCGGCGCGGGTGGCGTTGGTGGCGGCAGCATCAGGCTCCTTGTGCACCATGGTATGCATTGTCGTAGCCATTAACGCGGCTGCACACAGAACCGCCCTCGGCTCTCTTGCCGGGCGGTGGGTGTGTCGGAGGTTCGGAGCGGTGAGGTCGACAGCAGCCGACGCGGCACGGGGAGAGGAGGGGAGACAGACGGACAAGCGCGGGCCGTGCGCGGGGGCATGCTGGCGCCCGTCTCGGTGCCTGCGCGATACAGATTCCTTGGGACGTGGAAGGGCTGCACGCACTGGGGCCATGGAAGGGCTGCACGCACACTGCAGGAGACGTTTTAGTTGCACATGCTGCTGTGAAGTACAGTAGCAGGTGAGGCCAGTTGCAGCACCCAGGCGATCTGTGGTGAGATAGATGTGACAGGAGGCTTTACGCTGACCCGGGAAGCCGCTGGTGTAGTGCATGTAGATAATTGAGTACACACACACGTCATTACTTCTGTTAAATGTGGGCGAGGGGGGTCAAGGTGGCTGGGCCCGCCGGTGCAGGATCGTTAAGACTCCTCCGGGGTATCTCCGCCGGTGCAGGGTCGTAAGACTCCTCCGGGGTATCTGGGGGCATGCGATATCAAGGCCTACTGCGGCTGAAGAAAAAAACTCTTTAGCAGGAAACGGAATACTCTGAGCGTTTGTTTTTGTTCATGCTCATATTTTGAAGAGTGACCGGCCTCCGGGTATAGTTCATGACGCGATATGTTCTTAGCAGGGATAGATCTGCGGCAGGTGTAGTCCTGAAACCAAACGTTATGTTTCATGCCTTTCATGCCTGCCCCGACACCACCACCCCGGCACACGGCTGTCATAGATGTGTGATTCGTTGTAGCTGCTGTCGATCTGTTGCAGACACTGCTGTCGCCAAGGCACGGACTGACTTCATGCCTTATTGAACGGACGAAAGTCCCCGATGCAGTTGTTGTTGTAACGGTTAGGCAGGGAATGGTGGACAGGCAGGGTGTTGTGTTAGGGCAGGGAATGGTGGACAGGCGACGAGTCGAGAAAGACATCATTGCAGACAGAGAGTGAACCAATGTTACGGCCCACTGCAGGCAGAGAGTGAATAGGTGTTACGGCTCGGAGATGGCCCTGATTTGTGGTCAAGGGGATCTCCGCACATGGAGCGTGGAAACGCGCAACAACGAAACGCTGTGCGCGCAGCTCGAGGAGAAAACAGCCAGCAAAGAGACACAAAGCCTGCATCTCGTGTCAACAAAAACTTACTGGCGCACAGCACTAAAAAACTGCCAGGCCTGGCACAACGTAAACGCAGCAACGTCGGCTGAACAACACGTCGGCCGCAAGGTGCAGCGTACTTCGATTGGCGCAAAACTGCATCCAACAGCAGTCCTCACAGAAGACATCAACACTAGTGGCACCAGGTACATACGGTATAGCCGTGACGCGGCGCAAACTGCAACGAGTTGTCCCAAAATGCGGCGGCATAAGAAGCATGCCTAGTCACTTGCAGCGACGATGTAGCGACAGATCTGACCAAAGGGCGATTAGCCAGCGGCCTCGCCGCATCACACAGCAGCGAAGCACGCGGTCAACACAGAGCACACAAGTACACTGATTATTATTCGTGTACTTAGTACTTACTTGAGGGTCATGGGGTGGCTTCCGAGCCACCAGTCGAACACGCATCTGAGTCCCCCTCACTCCTTTGCCGTGTGTCCGACAATACTCCCAAAAAACCTCGCTCCGCGCGAACGACTAATCACGCGACACCTGAATCCCTCCGAGTCTGTTGTCTGTTGCCGTGCGTCCTACCAAAAAACCCAAACCCCATGTGCTAGGTACATTCTCCGGGTGTACGACTAACAAACGTCGAAAATTCGAAATACGCGGCCGATAAAGCCGGTGTAGTTGATAAATAACCGGCATCTGCGAAACGGACGGCATGCGTGCACGGCCAGCTTTAGGACCGCCCCCTTGGCCGGTGAGCCGCCCGACGCGCAGAGGCCGCAACGTGCCGACGACCCAAAAGCTATTTCATTTTCCTTCACGCCGTCCTGCCAGCAAATCCGCGCCGCCGCCGCCGAACACTAACCGGCGCACCGCCTACCGTCCTCGACTCGAGACACCTCATGTCGTACACCCTCAAACCACTTGCCCGCCGGCCCCTCCGCTGTGCAAGCCGCGACCTCACATCCGTACAGCCGCTCCAACCACCTCACCCCGGCACCTAACCACGCCCTCGACCACACGCACACAGACCCACTTCGCTTGCGCTTTAGGGTCTTAGGACATCTTGAGTTGGTGGCTCCGACCTACCCCAGGGGACGTCCTCATTTGCGCTCGTAGCCCATTGCGGTCATGACTCGCATAACACTTACCCTCCCCCAAATCACGCTGCTCCGCTACACATCCCAAGTCAGGATTGCTTCCGAAACACGCGCAAACGAAAACATCACCTCCCCAACGCCTACCGCGTGTTATTGCTGTACGCGCTCAGTTTCAATGGCATGCGGTCTCATGTCAGGCCAGGGCGCACGAGCAGCGCCCGGCAGGCGGGAAATCCCCCGCTGATGGTGGACACAAACCATCAAGGTGAATTATTTCCCACTGCCTCTGCGGCCACAGCGGCGGTTGCGGCAGGAGCTTCTGCCGGGGCGGAGGGCGCCTCAGCGGGCGCTTCCGCTGGGGTGGCGTAGCCGTCGGCTGGGCCGTCATTGGCGTCAGCGGCCTCTGCGGGTGCCTCGACGGGACCTGATGCTTTGGCGTCGGCTGGGGCGTCATTGGCGTCAGCGGCCTCTGCGGGTGCCTCAACGGGACCTGATGCTTTGGCATCGGCTGGGGCGTCATAGGCGTCAGCGGCGGCGGGGACAGGGGCGATGGCAACGGCGATGGGCACGGCGGCGGCTCCCGGCTCCTCGCCTGCCGCATCCTTCGCGGGCGCCATCGCGCTGATGCTCCAGCTGCCGGAGGGCGGCAACACGGCCTCCTTGACTGGTTTGTAGTCCTCCCACATGTACGAAAAGGTGAAGGCGCCCATGATCGCCAGCACGCCCGCCAGCAGCAAGGAGGTGAAGGGCCACGAGCCGATCAGCCCGACGTATCCGTCCCATGACTTGGGGACACGGTAGAAGGGCACGGTGAAGAGAAGCACCAGCCCCATGGCCGTCCACAAGAAGGGGTTGAGGGTGCGGTCGCGGTGGATGCCGATCTCCAGGTGGCGGGCTACGAAGTGGCTGTAGACCGTGGTGGATGACATAGAGGACGAGGAGCTCGGGGCGGAAGCGGCCTTGTTGTCGAGGCCCTTGGCGGGAGTGTAGCTCGCCTCATCGACGACGGAGTTGGGGGGCAGCGGGCGGGTGGTGTCGCAGCCGGTCTCGTCTTCGCCCACCTCCTCCACTTGGTCCTCGGCCGGCGGCGGCGGCAGGGGCTGCAGGCCGAGCATGCGGGGGAAGTGCTGCATGAGGATGCCGAAGACGATTACCAGGCCGATGTTGACGACGAATCCAAGCCAGGCGGCCGAGACGCCAACCTGCGTCATGTCGGAGCCCGCGGCGCGCAGGATGTTGCGTTCCGAAAACACGAGGCCAAGGGTCACGCCAAGGCCGCACACGAAGCCGATGAGCACTGCCTCTCCGCGCAGGCTGCGCCAGTGCAGGCCGAGCCAGACCTGCGTGTGTAGCGTTTCGGGCGAGGCGGCAGGGGTTGGGGTGAGGAGGAGCGGACGAGCACGGGGAAGCGGAAGGAAGCGAAAAAAGGGAGGTAGGGAAGCGCAGGAGGACGAGAGGAACCGGGCACACCAGGGGTCGCGGGCCAAAGATGAGGCAGGGCGCTGACCCTCGGGAAAAACTCTCGCGAGTAGTGGCATGCAGGCTGTCCGGAGGTGAGGCAGCTGCGGCCCTCGACCTGCAGCCTCTTCCCCCCGCCTTCCCGGGGAGCTCCGCGATCTTCCACAGGCCTCACGTAGTGTCCGATATGCCCCGGGCAGCGCCCCTGCCTCCAGCCGCCCCAGAGTCATTCCACAGCCCCCTCACACAGACACATCCACGCCCCCTCCCTCCAGCACTCACTCACCGCGGGAGTGACGTGGATGGGCGTCACGTTCTGCAGAGCAAACAGCCCCGACAGGTCGGGCTTGCCTCGCTCCACCGAGTAGTTCCCCAGTGTGACGCCGATCACCAGGCCAACCACCGCCATCAACTTGGCGAACACCAGCTGCTCCGTCTGCCCAGCGTTCTTGCGGATGTACTTGGTGTAAATATCGCGCACCCACATCTGGCTGAACGCCAGCAGCGCCGAGTCGGCGGTGGACATCATGGCACAAATGGCGGCGGCGAGCAGCATCGCAGCGGCGAACGCCTGGCCCGTGCCCCGGTCTGCTACGATCTGTAGTAGCTTGCCGAAGGCGCTCTGGCCCTTGGGCAGCTTTGGAATCGCGGCGCTGGCGACCCAGCCAGTAATCATGGACGAGAACTGCACCACGAAGAAGGTAAAAACCATGAGAGACATGCCGCGCCGAATGACTTGCGGGCTGCGGGCGGCGAACAATCGCGCGGTGAGGTGGGGGAACATGGTGGCCGCGACGGTGGTCTTGAACACAAAGTCGAAGTAGGCGACGATGTTCAGGTGGGTGGGGACGTGTTGCATGGCCCAGAAACGCGTGCCGAAGATACCGATCTTGGGGTTGGACCAGAAGTCGTAGGCGGCGTCCAGGCCTCCCAGCTCGGTGCGCTGGATAATGAGGAAGATGATCGAGCCGAAGAACAGCACCACGCCCTGGAGCACGTCTGGGGGAGGGGCGGGAGGAGAAGGGCCCCGGGGGGCGGGCGCGGGCGTCAGCTACGAGCAGCAAGAAGGCGGTGAGGAGAGCCACGGGACCGGAGCTGGATGGGACCGCAAGCACGCCGCAGATCGGTACGTTGCATGAAAGTCGAGCAGCGCGGAAAGCCATCGCACAAACAGCTCGTTCCGTAAAATGGGCGTGAACGTCGAGCGGCTCCCAAGACCTTTTAGAGGGTTCCATTGTTCCTAGTTGTTTGCACAAACATCTGAAGAGATGGTGGCTCTGATCATCCTTGTAAGTTTCAAGAGTTCAACGATTGGATGAGCAGTACGGTGACTGGATCGAAATGGGCATCCACAGCCGCGCCGCGCCCCGCCCTGGTACTTACCGGTGAAGGCCACCGCGCGCATTCCTCCGAGCAGGTCGCAGACGAGCAGCACCGCGGCAGAGACGTTGATGGCGACCGTGGAGGTGATGGCGCCAGAGGTGAAGGTGCGCACCTCGCGGCCAATGGACTGGAACTGCGTGATCAGGTACGTGAACACGGGCAGCTGCAGGCAGAAGAACGACAGCAGCCCCAAGATGTGCGCGATCTGCGGAACAGCAACGGCAGCAGCAGCGTCAGTAGGGCTAGGATCTGTGGGGACGGGTGAGTCGTGGGTCCTCTGCGTCTGATTAGGCTTCTGATACAGTTAGTTGGAAGCTGGGTTTTGAGGGCGCGGTGGCCGTGACTCGCCGTACCGAGCCCCTGGCAATACCGCAACGGCGCAGTAACACATGGCATCAACCCGACTGCCTCGAATGCGTTTGAGCTGGGAGAGGGACCCGGGGCCTAACACGCTGCAGCCGGTGATCTCCGCTCAAGACTCACGTGGACGGAATTTCCGCTTGGTGGCAAGTAGCGGTCGTATATGACCTGCGAGATGGTGAAGTAGCCCCGGCGCTTGGACAGGGCGTGCAGGCGGGGGGCCATCACAGCAAAGGCGATGTAGAGGCCCACACCCGCGGGGATCCACTTGGTGACCATCCAGCCAGTACTGTATGCCTCGTTCACAATCCTGCACATGGGTGGCAAGGCACCGCCGTTCAGCTTTTTTCTCGCAGAGATCATTTGTGCAAAACAGGCTTTTGGGAGGAGATCTTGAAGGGAGGAGCAGCACAGGCTGCGCAACGCAAGGGACGGCCGAGGCGCGGCGCAACCGCTCGAGTGCTACGGCTGGTAAAAAGATACATGGGCAGGTTGCCTACCCGGATACGGAGTAGCCGGAGAACAGCGTCGCCATCATAGTCCAGAACCATACGAACGTGCCCAGGCCTTTGCCCGCGAGGAAGTGCTCGCGCACCTGCGCATGGAGCCGGGACGCGCGGCGGAAGGGTCAGAACCGTCCACGCGGCCAGAACAATCCATTCCGTAAACGCGAAAGCATGGTAATTAAAGTATCTGACCAAGACATCCAACCGCAGCTGGTGAACTGCGTTGCAGCCGCCACGCACGCCCTGAGACTTCGCCAGCGCCGAGGTCTCAGCCCAATCTCAGCAAAACGCGTTGTAAGGGACTCGCAAGTCGTTATCACAAGACGACATGCCAGCCCACCTTGTCATTGTGTCCGAGGGCTGACTTGCGGAAATTGATAAACGCCGCAAGTAAGCCAGCGCCCAGCACCAGGATAAGATATACACCCAGGACAGGGTAGGCAACATTGGTGTTCGACATTTTGACTCAGTGACAAGGTCCGTCGTCACGCGGGCGGAGGCAGGGGTGGCCGAACAAAAGTAAGAGGAGTTGAGGGTGACTAGTGTAAGCTTCCGTCTTCCCTACGCGCGCATTACCGCGGTCAGGTGCTGCGGGTTTATCTCAGCCCCGCGACGTGCGCGCAAATGGTGCGCACTGCACGTGCAGAGCACCCCGAGACGAAGCGTATGAAGAGTCCTCTAAGTGCGTGCTGGTACAGATTTCCTATTAGCTTAGCACTTGGCGTCTGAGGCCGCCGCAAGTGCGAACGTCAACTCTTTGGTTTCAGAGCGTACGGTCAGCGGCGGCAAGCTGAAAAGTGGTGCAAAAGCAAGATGCTAGCGATCATTGGAATCAGTACAATGCATTTATTTCCTTAATGCTGCCTCGCTGGACTATTACAATACAACACACTGCGTCGCCGAGCTTCACCGAAATGGATACGCACTTGCATAAAGAGGAACTGGCTGCAAAGCTGTTAACCGCGAGATTTCTCGATGACGTTCAGATTTGTGGGATCCTGGAGTTGTGAGCTTGCGACGAGGTTGATGTTGCAGTTGACTTTGACCGGCTGGTTTCTGCAGGACGATAGGTAGGACATGCCACAGCCAGTTGGTCTTCATAGTTGCACAATTAGATGCGTCCCAAGGAACATGAGCACTTTGAGTATTCGAATCCGCGTCGGCCCTACAACCGCTCCAGGTCCCGCACTGTGTCGCGCTGTCACCGAGAGATGCCCCCTGCGCCTTCGTTCCAGCCCTTTAGGCAGAATGCAACTGTTGCAAGCGATCAAGTCAGGAAGGCATAAAATCGCGTGACCGTGGATTGTCTAATGCTTTGTGCCATAACGGCGGCAGTCGCGATCGGGAACTGAACACAGGGCAACATTTTCGGTTTGCCAAATTTCAGCAGGTCCTGAGTACAACTTGCCACTTAACAAATTGGATTCCTCGAAAAATACCGTACTAAATCGGCGCGGCCGGCCGACTGGGCGGAGCAGATCTGGGGGGGTGTTTAAAAACCGTTTAAAAGCAGATCTGGGGGGTTACAAGTAAAGAACCGGTAACTCGACTGGGGTAATCTGGGGGGGGCGGCATTGGCAGGGCACCTCCCCCACGGAAGTGGGCTGCGCGTGCTCTAATAGGGTAATCAGTGTTCTGATCAGCGGGGACATGAGGAGCACCCGGGGCTAGCTGCATCGCCCGCTCGATGTGGCAGCTTTTGTAACGGCATGGTAACGGCGGCTCAAACCGAGCCCTGCGCCACTAGCTAGCCCGCTTGTGCGGATCCGCCGGCGGGTTGCAGCTACCCTGGGCGTCTGCGTTTTTGTCCGGTGGCACCCGCCAGTGCCGCCGCGCTCCAAAGCAGGGCTGCCACCTGCCAGCCAGCCAGCGAGCAGACCGATCGTACCCGAGCAGCAGGCATAAGGCTTTCAGGGAACGAAGGGGTTGGTGCGCGTGGAGCCGCTGCTGGCACCCTTCCTCCGCCCGCGTCCTCTTCCTCCAGACAGGTGGCCAGGCGATGGGCGGGAGCCGCCGACAGACCGCGCCAGCACTCCTGCACCCCTGACCGCAATCCACTGAGCGGCCTGTGATGGATGGGTTCAAACCATGGGCATGAGCCGCAGGTGGAGCTGTAGCAAACTGGGTTATTTTACAGGGTATCGTATGCTGGTTCATCACTTGTTGGTCGTGCTTCAAGAGGCGGAGAGGCCTTATTATCACGGGTCAGTTTATATCACGGGTCAGTCACGGGTCGATAGAATTAACAGTACGCCTTGACGCAGCGACGATTGCAGTCTTGTGTGCCTTTCGCCTTCCGTGCATTTGCGATTGGAATGCGGCGCTCAGTCGCCTCACAGACGCGGCATCAGACCGCCCATCACACCGTCGCGAAGCCGGTACATATCTTAACATAAACCAAATCCTTGCACAGCACCTATTGGACAGAGAAAATTACATTTTGCAGGAGGGCGGGTCGTCGCGGGCCCTCACGGCTGCCTCGCCCTATCATCGCAATACATCCGTGTTCACCATCCTGCAGTACTCAGCTACCGAACTCAGCTTCTGCCAGACGGCATCCGTGTTCATCATCCTGCAGTACTCAGCTACCGCCTACCGGGCTCAGCTACTGCCAGACGGCAGGCCCAGGTCAGCTTTGCTGTCGCGATTATAAACGCCATGATGGCTCAGCTGCCGATGGCCGCCGCAAGGAGCGGTGGCGCTCCGGGGCCGCAGACGCCTGCAGAGAAGGCCGCCGCGCGGCGCCGCGCAGTCGAGAACCACAACCAGTATCGGAAGGATCACATCAGCAACTTCTACGAAGGCTGCCCCAGATCCCTGGTCATCAACATCGAAACCAGCATCTCCACCGACGTCAAGCCCGCCGCCGACTTTCCGGCAACGCCGCCACCCGAGAGCTGCACCCCCATCACCGTCGCCGACCTGCGTCCAGGCGCCACCCACCGCGGGCGGGTGTTGCGCGGGCGACTGCTGGTGGAGCCCCTGGTCATGACGGGGGTGACGACCCTGCTTGAGGACGAGCACGGCGACGTCGTACGGGTGGGTTAATGTTTCGGAGCCCGCCTGCGTTTCTGATGCGTGTGCCGTGCTAGCGCAGCTCCAGAACCTCTGACCAACAGTTCCACGCCGTTCGATGTCGTACACACAGGTGGCGCTGTACAATTTTCTCCCCAGCCACCTGCGGGGGCTGGCCGGGATGCGCGCCGCCTCCCGGGCCCTGCCGGTGGGGCAGGCGGTGGCGGTGGTGGAGCCGTACTACAAGCTCATGGCGGACGGCGCGCCTGGCGTCCGAGTGGACAACCCCAAGGAGGTGCGCACATGCTGCGGCAGGCGCCACGCAACACAGACCCTTGGTCGCACGCTGAAGCTCCTGCCTTGCGGGCTCGCTCTTGGGCCCGGCGCACTGTTCCTTGGCGGCACAGCAACTGAAAACCCTAATCCTGCTTGCACCCGCACACGACCACGCATCACCCCAATCCCTCGCTCCCTCCCTGAAGCTGGTGCTCCTGGAGTCACTGGCCCCCTCAGACGCCGGCACGCTGCAAGCAGACGGCCTCCGTCACTTCCGCGCGGCTGAGTACAACGACGCGGCCGACTGCTACAGCCGCGCGCTGCAGCGCCTGCCCGACGCCTCCGGCTCCGGAACCGAACTGCTCGTCACCCTGCTCAACAACCTGTCCGCCACGCACCTCAAGCTGGGCCAGGCCGCCCGGGCGCTGCAGTGCGCCGTCGCCGCCGCCGCCATGCGGCCGGACTCCAGCAAGGCCCACTACCGCACCGCGGTGGCGTTGGCGCGCTTGAGGAGGCCCCTGGCGGCCCGCTGCGCCCTGCACCGGGCATTCGGCTTCATGGCTGCCGGGGGGCCCAGCGCGGCGGAGCTCCGCGGCATGCTGGCGGAGCTGGGGCCGCTGCCGCAGGCGGTCGACGCGCCGCCAGCCAAGCAGGAGGCTCAGGGGCGGGCCGATATGCACCGAGCCCTGGCGTCGTGTGCTACCCTGGACGGCGCCACTCCGACGGTGGCGACGGCGGCGGTGGGTTCCCCGGTCGCAGGAGGTAGCGGTGGCAGCGATATGGGCAGCCTGATAGCGGCGGCGGCGGCCGCCAAGGAGTCCGGCAACGCGGCTTTTCGCGAGGAGCGGTTCGACGCCGCCCTGGGTCGATACATGGAAGCCGCGCGGGACGTGCTCGGCGCCCTGCCCGCGGCCTCGTTGCTGTCGGGCCTCGCCGCCTGCCACCTGCAGCTGTCCAACCGCAAGCGCGCGCTGGCGGCGGCGACGGCGGCGGCGGTGCTGGACCCGTCGCACCCGCAGGCGCAGCATAGCCGAGTGCAGGCTCTGATGCAGCTGGGGTGGCGGTCGGAAGCGGCGGCCGCGTGCACGGCGGGGCTGGAGGCGGTGGGGCAGGGCGAGGGCAGAGACGCACTCCTCGCGCTGCAGAAGCGCATCCGCACCCTCAAAGGCACTGCGCCACAGCGCAGCGGCGCTGCCGCCGACGCCGACGCCGACGCCGACGCCGCTGCTGCCGACGCCGCTGCTGCCGACGCCGCCGACGCCGGCGAGGCTGCGGTCCATGTTCGGCAGCGGGATATGGAGGCGATGCGGGGTCTGCCCGGGTCTGTGGAGGGCACGTCGAGGCTGAACGCGATGGCAGCGGCGGCTATGATGGACCCTCGGGTCGCTTCGCGCATGGAGCAGCTGCGGCGGGATGAGCCGCTGATGTGGATGTCCATGCAGCGGGATGACCGGGTTCCGCCCTTCCATGAGGAGTTCAGTAAGGCCGGCAGGTGCGGTGGTGGTGGTGATGCTGCTGGTGCTGGTGGTGACTGATGGTGGTATCAGGGCACGGCGGCCCCATGGTGTCAGGGTTCGTCGTACACGCAGTCGCCTGCGGACACCTGCTTACCGCGCCCGCCCTGCACCCCCGCAGATGGCCCGCGCAGTGCGATGTGGCGGTGTGCAGGAGGCGGCTGTGGGAAGCATACGAGCTGTGCGTGGGCATGGCGATGCACCTGCAGGGCATGGTGCGAGTAGAGGCGACGGACCCGATGGACGTGATCATCCAGAGGTGCGGCTGGGGAGCTGGGCGGTGGGACGAGGGGCGAGCACGATGGGGGCTGCGGCGGAGGCGTCTTTCCGGGTTGCGGCCGCCGGGGCCTGGGGCTTGGGAGGGGGTGCAGAGGTCCACCGTGACAGTGCCTTGGGGTCCTACCCTTACGCGCCGCTCTATAGCGTCTCCGCCGCCCCCGCCCATTAAGTGCTTGTGTTGCCGGGTCGCACGAATGCACAGGGTGGGAGTGATGGGCCCGACAGGCATCGAACGCCTGGAGTGGCTGATCGGAGCTCCCGAGGGGGCCGTGTCTTTCAGGAGCATCCGCAGCAGTGGCTACAACCCCACCATCTTCCACAGCTTTACCAACACCGCATTCCCCGCGATACACATGAAGCCGCCGCCGCTGGCTGCCCCAGACGCGGGAGGCGACGGCAGCAGCCATACCGCCACCAACACTCCGCCGCGGACCCACGTGGCAGTTGGATTCGTGGACCTGAGCACACTGGCGGCGGCGGTTGACCTGCCAGAGTGGGATGAGCTAGTGGAGGCGTCTGTACGGGAGGTGACGGCGGCAGCGAAGGCTGGCGGCGGCGCGCCCGCCGGTGCAGCGGCGGGGGAGCGGCAGGGTCCCGCGTCATCGCCTCAACCATCTTCGGGGCGGCGGGGTCGCGAGCTATCAGCGCCGGCGCAGGCGGCGCCACTGCTCCGATGGGTGGGCTACGAGGCGTCTCCATACGCGGTGGCGAAGACGCTGGTGGTGGAGCGGATGCTGCGGCTCGGGCCCTCCGCCGCCGGCCACGTGCTGCAGGTGGGCTGGGTCCAGCGAGACGCAGTGCATCATAGTGGCGGTCAAGGGCGGGTGGCATAGGTAGGGTTTCCCTGCCTCACTCCGCACCCGAGTGCAGGTGTACCCAGTGAAGCCGCGTTGCGTTTCACCCATCAGTAACAGCCCGATGACCCCCATTTCCGCCATGCGCCACATCTCGTCCTCGTCCCCTCGTCCTACGGCGGCACCCCACCTCCGTCACTTCACCCCCAACGAGCCACGCAAACCCGAACGCAGGTGTGGTTTTCCTCCGCTTGGACCCGTGATGCCCACACCGCCTTCCGCCGGGCGCTGACGGAGCTCCTGCGGGAGCACCAGCAGGTCAGCAAGAGAGCAACAGCAGGCGGCGGAAGCAGCGGCGCCCAGCAGCTGCCCGCCGCCGCGTTGCCGTACCTGCGCATCTGGCAGCTGCGCGAAGTGGGGCTGGCGGAGAGCCGCCGCCGCTGGCTGGCGGACTGGACCATCTCCGCCGGCCTAGTGGGGCATTTCACGCAGAAGGTGCGGGCATATGCGTGAGCAAGGCGGGAAGAGGCAGCACGTCCTTTGGCGGCAGGCGGTGGCGAATTGGTGCGGCCTCACCTCGCGCCGCTGCACGCACAGTGTAGTGAGGGGCGTGAACCCGAACGACGTGAGCTAGCGATCCTGTCGCCGCTGCTGTCGTACGTGCGTGCGTTCGTGCCTGCTGCGTTACTAGGAGAACGCGCTGCATTCAATTGCTGCTGTTCATTGCGCCCGGCCGCCCTTTCCAACTGATCGTGCGCACCCACCCACCCGCCCTTCCCGGCGCGGCGCTGATGCTTGCTTGTCGCTGATGGCGCCGCAGGCTGATCGGCTAGCTCTGATCGAATATGTGTTGACGGGTCAGCTGCCGGGGCTGGGTGGCGGCGAGCTGTTGGGCAGTGTGGTCATGTTTGCGGCGCCCACGGGCGGCCCGGAGCGCTCCCTGGACGAGTGCTTCCTGGAGGTGCGTACGGCGTTACGTAAGGGCGCTATGTCGTACGTGGGGGGTAGGTATTGAGGCCGCCCTAGAGCACGCCCGGAGGCGAGGACCGTGCTGCCTGGGCTGATGTCTTTTTGTGGGACGGGGATTTTCCTTCCCGCCCTCGCACCCTCCCACCCACGCACGCATGCATGTACGTGTGTGTGTGTGTGCTTCGCTGCAGGCGTTGCCTCCAGATGAGCTGTTCGCTGCGCGAATGCCGCCCACAAGTGCGGCCAGCGGCGGCAGCGGCAGTGGCGGCAGCAATAGCAGTGCCTCTGGTGCTGCGCGGGGCAGCGGCCATCCCGACGTGGTGTCGGCGGGGGTGGCGCTGCTGCGGCGCCGGGTGGGACGGCTGGCCAGCCTCCTGCAGACGGGCCGCGTGGAGGTCCAGGTAGGCGGGCGCATGGGAGCGTGGGGGCTACAAGTAAAGAACCGGTAACTCGACTGGGGTAATGTAGTTGGTGCATAGCCTTCATACTTCGGAACGCACGCGCATGCTACTGGACGGCCACACAGACGGACGCGACGACGGTGGATGCGGTGAAGAAGTAGAAGAAGAAGAAAACGTGGGCGACAGGATGCAGGGTACAGCAGCGAGATGGGATGGCGAACGGGGAAGCCGTGGGATGCACTGAGGGCTGGAGCCGGCCCATCCCATCCCGGAGACTGAGCGTTGCCTTTGCGAAGGAGACGCGTGGGGGCGGGGCCCGCGGGTCGCCAGCAAGCAACGCAAGGGCGCACAGCTACGAATGTCATTTATGGCTGGGAGGCTGGCATGTAACGTAACGAGCGAGGTAAACATGGGTGCGCCCATACGCGAATCACCTCCGCCTCGCTCTTGCGTTTCTCCTTGCCTGCCAGGTGAGTCTGCGGGTGAGTGGAGGTGTGTTGATCATTGTGCCCCCACGCATGACCCTCCAGGTGCTCAAGTCGTTTTCACCTAGTATGGGCATCCATGCAGGTTTTAGGGTTTAGGGTTTTGAGGTCGACCGCGGGCTTCCTCTCTCCCGCCGCAGGTGCGGCTGTGCGCTGTGGAGCCTGGAGACGCCTCCGTGCATGCCACCATCTCAGCCCTGCAGCCCGCCACCATCAGCTGGTCCAACATACCCGACTACTACCACCCGAAGGACTTCCACGCAATGGCCCGGGCCTGCTCCTCCCGCAGCGCAGCCCCCTCCCCAGCCTGCGCGCCTACCGTGCACTGCATGCTGAGCATGAACTGGCCACTCGACGTGAAGGGAGCTAGCCACCTAGACTTGGGGCTGCCATACTTTGGAGAAGAGGGCGGTGGTGGTGGGAGTGGTGGGAGGCGGGGGCGGCCTGGTCATCAGCAGGAGCCGCTGCCCAAGCCTTTGAAACACGTCAGCGAGGTGAGCAAGCAAGCCACACGGATAGCCTCGAAGGAGGAAAGGCACAAAAAGGCAGCCGCGCGCCCTCATCGCCCACTGCCACTGCCACCGCCCACTACCACCACCACCACTACTGCCGCCACCACCACTGCCACCACCACCACTGCCACCGCCACCATCACCACCACCATCACCACCACCATCACCACCACCACCATTGCCACCACCATTGCCACCACCACCACTGCCACCACAACCACTGCCATCACCACCACTGCCATCACCACCACTGCCACCACCACCACTGCCACTACCACCGCTGCCACCACCACCACCACTGCCACCACCACCACTGCCACTACCACCACCACTGCCACCACAACCACTGCCACCACCACCACTGCCACCACCACCGCTGCCACCACCACCACCACTGCCACCACCACTGCCACTACCACCACTGCCACCACCACCACTGCCACTACCACCACTGCCACCACCACCGCTGCCACCACCACCACTGCCACTACCACCACCACTGCCACTACCACCACCACTGCCACTACCACCCACCACTGCCACTACCATCACCACTGCCACTACCATCACTGCCGCCTGCGACTGCTGATGCGCTCCGCCGCCCCCTCAAACACCCGCAGAGCATGCTGGCCATGCTGCAGGATGGCCAGCGCGCAGTGCACCGGTTCCTCCTCGGGTACGGCGGCCGCGGCAGCGCGCTGGTGTACGACCCCCCCGTCGACAACCCGCGCAATGTGGCTGACTTCGGTCTCTTCCTCAAGCATTACCAGGTGCGTGGTCTCGCTCCCCGCGGTTGTTGCCACCAGCACCAGCAACACCTACTGGCCGGGCGGGTACTGTATCGGATGTCACGGAAGCTAGCGCAGCAACAGGTATGGCCAGCACTACAGTAGCAGCAGCAGCCTGTTGTAAGAGAGGCCGGCTGGCGGCACCGGCGGCGGCTGGATGAGCGCCCGCTGTCGGCGTCTCCCCCCCTCACGCGCTTCCATGGCCTCTGCTGCACGCAGGCCTGGGTGGACGCCTTCTTCCACGCTGGAAGGCTGCGGCAGTCGGCGCCCTCAGCAGGCGGCACCTGCAGGGCGGAGGTCACGCAGGAACCCACCTATGCGCCGCTGACGCGCACAAACTCAACCGTTGGCTTGGCGTTCTCGTACGGCAACTAAACCGCGACCAGTGGGTCGGCGCCTGGATTGCATACGCATGTAGTGCCTTTATTTGTGGAAGTCGCGGATTCGTTTTGGGAGGCAACATAAAGGAGAGACACGGCGGATGTGTAGTTAGGCCGGTTGCTGTTGGCCTGGCATAACTTTCTGGGCGGGTTGATAGACACCGCCGAGCGCCAAGAAGTAAAACGCTACTAGCCTGGACTGTGTGCAATACTACCGATAGTAAGGCTACACGGCGCAAGCAGAAGCCGGGGCCTGGCCTCAGAGATTCAGGTTGTTGTAACGATTACAGTGGGTTCCAGCTGGTTCCAGACCATAAGGTAGAACCATCGGGCACAGGTGGAGGTCGCCTCTCATCGAAACCAGTGAGCATTTCCGTGATGCGAAGCTTTGCTAGGTCGCGATTGGGCGGGCGCTGCTAGGTTGTATCTTCGCCGGAAGCAGGCCGGAAGCGGTGCAGGAGCGTCACCAGGGTGTGAGATGTAATGTGGCGCCAACAGGCCCCAGGCGACCGCATTCCCAGGCGACCGGCCAATGCGGAGGTTATGGACTTGGCTCGCAGCAACGGCATGGCGCGGCATATACAAGCATCCAAGAGAAGCCACGACGACGTAGGCTGACACTGGTGTGGGCACGCGTGTGTAAGGGGCACGCACTGGCGTGAGCCAAAGCCTTTCCGAACGCTATCAGCCTCTGCATGGGAGCCTTACGATCAATGTACTGGCACCGAAATGCTACGGTATGAACGGCGCCAGTGGGCACGTTTGGCGGCAAACCTTGCAGACGACGCGACTCGACCCTTGGGTCGCAATCATAGCCACACTGATATAAGGCTCCTTGCGCTGCGAAACCATAACGTGCAATTGGGGCTGGGAATTAATGCAGGTGCAAAAACTTCGGCTTCCAGGCACAAAAGGAAAACTTGAGAGCCCCTCTGGACTAGGCCAGGCTGTGCCACGTATTGCTTCAGAATACCTGTCGTGTGTAATGATCAAATGCTTTATAATTGTTCGGGGAGCTCATCCTGCGAATGGCTGCGGGGGCCAGTGTGGGTCGGTCACGGATCAGAATGCTTCTACCATTCTGTAGAAGATACGCGTGAATAGCAATGTATACACATATTTAAAGAGGTAGTGGCGAGGGATTGGGAGTAGGGTTCAACCATTGGTTGGCTGAGATCAGTGCGCGCGAACGGTATAAGAAGCTTAGCCGCCCATCGTAAGTCGCTCTTAATCGCTTTAATTACACTAACTCAAACGCGTCACAATGGCCCCTCTTGCCCTTAACCGCGTTGCTTCGCGCGTGAGCGCCCCAGCTGCGAGCCCCCGGGCGCGCGTTGCCCTTGGGCCCCGCACGGTGGTCTTCTCCCAGGAGCCTCGCTTCACGCTTGAGAACAGCAGCAAATCGGTGGGTCGAGTGCGCTCAGCGCTAGTGGAGTGGCGTCTCGATTGCCCGGATTGCAAGCTTTACACTTGCTGGGTGCCCGCTGCCGTTGTGATCCCTTCAGGCGGAGGGGTTCGTGGAGAAGGACACTGCTGGTCAAAGCAACATGTACCCGACCGTCGTGAGTAACCGGTCACGCGTCACCGTGCGAATTGATGGCTCGCCGGGCGACACTTGCTGACTTGTGATCTGGTAAAAGCAACAGTATCACATTGAATACCACAAGGCTTTTATCACTTCGGGCCTAATTGTTGCTCGTGTTGAGGCGGCCAGACTGCAAGCGTTGTGGGCCAGGCATGTCCTGTGGTCAGCCGCTCCAGTGTTGTCGGCTGCAAGCCGTTGTATGCCAGTGTTAAGGTATCCATGTCACTGTAGAACGGAGATGACCATCGGCGATTGTCTCAGATCAGTTGGCTTTAACTGCAAGGGGCCCCGCCTCCTGGCTGCCCCGCATTGCTAGCACGTAGCGCCCCGCATCTAGGCAGCGGAACCGTCGAAGGGTCTGCTGCGCGCTCCTACATGCCTCCAGCCACGGGTTTCACCTTCCAAGTTCGCGTTCACCCCGCCCCATCACCCCTGCCACTATCCTCTGTTCATCCCGCCCCGCTCTCACCTCCCCGGCTCTCACCTCCCCGCCCCTCCCCGCCCCTATCCGCCACTACCTGCGAAGATCAAGCCATTTGAGGCCGGAAGCCCCGCTGACACCGTGGAGCAGGACACCTTCAACAACGGTATCGCGGTCGGAGGCTCCGTCATTGCCCTGAGCGCCATCGGCCTGGGCCTGGTTGCGCTCCTCAAAGGCGGCAGCGGCTCCGGTAAGCGTCCTAGCGTGGTGACTCGAATGCCGACCAGTGCGGTTGGGAGGGGGGTGTAGTGGGGAGGTTCGTGGACCGACAGTACCTTCCGTTGGCCGCAAGGCTTTGGAGTATTTGCCATGATACGGGTACACTCTCATGGTTCCGGAGTCACTAAAACACCTTAATAGGCCCCGAATGGCGCTGGAGGGGTTATAAAACCTAGCGGGGCGGGAGGGATGGGTTGGAATGGTACGGGGAGCGACTGGTTGTCGGCAGCTGCACGATGGTAGCGGTGAGAAGGCGGCAGCGAAGGGCCGGGCCGCCTGCTTGGCAGCTGCGCAGCCGTCGTGGTTCCGGGCCTCTGTGCTCGAGTCCCGCCATTACCGGCAGGCGGCCGCTTCCCGCTCCACCTGCGGCTCATAATGGACCGCGCAAGTGCTCATCCCTCTGCGCCCTCACGTACCGCCCTGGGAGGTCTTGGGGCTTAGTGAGGCAAGGGCTCCCACCAGAGCCGCGGATTCCCTGCCGTCGTTGTGGACCCTTCCCCGTCACTCTGCGCCCGCCTCACGCCTCACCGCGCCTCTTCGGCTTCCCTCCCTCCCTTGCCCCCGCTCCCTCCCGCGCCGCAGCCCCCGCCCCCGAGGATGCGGCCTACCTGTCGCTGTCCGCCTACTCCGCAAACTTTGCTGCGCAGCTGGCAACCCCCCAGGCCGGCCCTGCGGAGGTACTGGCCGCCCCCGCCCTTGCAGCGACCGCCGTAGAGGTCACCGCCGTCGAGGCCGCCCCGGAGCTGGTTGTGGCCGCCCCAGAGGTGGTTGCGGCCGCCCCAGAGGTGATTGTGGCCGCCCCAGAGGTGGTTGCTATTACCCCCGTCGAGGATGTGGCAGTTGCGGTCGTCGACGAGGTGGTTGAGCCGGAGGCTGCGCTCGTCGCGGCCGAGCTTGTAGTGGACGCGCAGTAAGCGTTGACGGTTGCGATACTTGATGCTCGTCCAACCGTTGCGATGGTGTAGGGCCGACACGTCAGCTGTGGCGCCGGAGTGTCCGCGGCGGAACGTGTCGGCGTTCGGGGGTTGGCTGGAGATCAGTCGGCGGGGCCGACCGACTGCAACAATGATGGCGCTGGTTTCCAGCCCCCTCCTGATCACTGCACCGCACTCACCGTCGATCCGCGGCTGGCCGTGACGGCTCGCGTCCGTACGACATCGCAACTGGCGGTTGTTTACTCCACTGGGAACGGCGATTCGAAGCATGCCTAGTATGCACGGGACTGCCTGTGCCAGTCGTGCGTTCGACGCCGCTTCGGCGCAGAGCAGGTGTGTTTTTAAGAGTGGCTGAAGTGCGGTGTCCCGTGTTGCGGAGCGGCTCGCATGGAAAGGGTGTGCTCATCAGCCAGGGCAGTAGGGTGGCGATAGTGCCGAAGACTAGGCACCCGGGGCCCCGACAATCCCCCTTTTCTCGCGCGCGCAGCTCGTTTTGACGGCTTTTGAGCGGAGGTGCGCCGCTGCGGGGGGGAGCAGGGCAGGAAGAGAGAGGAGTGATGTGTAGTTTTGTAGAGCGACTGGCTGAACTCGGCGTCGATACCCAGCCCGGGCAGCTGCTTGTGGCGAGTGATGGTTTCGCGGGCAGCGCTATGGGGAGCATACTGGAAGGATCGCGGCCTTCAGTACGTAAGGATGCTGTTGTGCAACGCAGATACTGCCTTGGTCGTCAGCGGCTGAAGCTAATTTAGCCCGGGTGTTGACGGAGCAACAGTTTACGCAACCCCTTCGTAAAAGAAGCTGATGGATTCTCTCATTCCTTCACTTCATCGGTTAAGTTGCCGCGAGAAACTTGTCACCATTGCATCCCAGTCGAGAATTACAAAATAACATCCAGAGGCGTGGTTTTACAACTATTCCGCTAGGACCGAACACTTCTACCGCAAATCCAGCTATTTCGCTGCCAAATGCCAGCTCTACACGTTCACCCTGGCTCGCCGCGCCTAACACGGTGTGATGCCCTTGATGCGGACGGAGGGGCGCACATGCCCAGAAGGGCCTTACGTCGGTGTCAGCCCAGGGCACCACAAATGTGCCCCTGAGGTGCTGTTCACGTCATGTTGTAGCACCACCCCCCGACCCGCCAAGGAACGCAGTCACAACGCCACGCCGTGCCATCCAGCAGCCAGCTACCAATAAATCACTTGCGAAGAAAATGAGGGGGGGGGGCGGTCAGCATTGCCCGCAGCCGCTAGCCGGCTCCTAGGACAACACCTCCTCGCCGCCAGCACCGCTTATGCAGCGGCGGTGTGCCAGCATGCGCAGACCGGCCCTCACCACGCCCAGCCGCCCCCTCGTCGCGACATGGACTTCTCAATGTCTGCGGCGGCAGCAGCAGCAGCGGCAGCAGCAGTAACAAGAGAGGGAAGCTATAAAAGGCTGGGAGGTGAGTTGGGTGAGGCCGTGCCGTACGTGGTTATTCAGTCACAGGCCTTGCGAGGCAGTCGTTCGCGCTCCTCCATTCCCAGCCAGCCCCCCGCGCCGTACAGACGGCCCCTTTTACAGGCCCCGTCTCACCTGTAGGATCCTCAAACCTTGGCTTGCTCATCTGCAGCCCACGCCGCACATCACCCCCTCCCGCTGCCACTCACACCCCCTCCCGCCGCCACTCACATTTCTGGTGGTAGTCCTCCGCGTCGTACCAGTCGCCGGCGGGGTCCAGGGTGGTGGCCACCCGCAGCTTGAACTTGGACTCAAGCTCCGAAACCGCGCGCATCACCTCCGCCTGCTGCTCCTCGCTGTGGTACCACACGGCGGACTTGTACTGGCACTTAGCACGCCGGGTGGGGTCGTGGTCGCGGAAGAACAGCTGGCGGGAGGGCGGAGCGGGTGGGGGCGATGGTAGGTGTGTTTGGTTTCGGGGGGTTACAGAAAAGAACCGGTTAGTCGACATGGGAAGTGTAGCTGGTTTTGGGGGGGCGCAAGGAAAACCCGTTTTCTGAAGGTGGGGACGGAGGTGACGGGTGGGCCTGGGGTTGTACCAGGAAGGGCGTCGGCCGCCTGGGACTTTGTTACCGCCGGGATTGGAACATTGGGTGGCCAGCAGCGCGCGCGCACACACACACGCACACACACACACCTTGAGCAGGTCGGCATAGCTGATCACCGCCGGGTCATACCACACGCGGAGCGCCTCTGTGTGGCCATCTCCCGAACATACGCTGTCGTACGTGGGGCTGGGGGCTGTTCCCCCTGTGTAGCCCACGCGCGTCTTCACCACACCAGGAAGCTTCGCGAACGAAGCCTCCTGTGGGAAAATAAGAAAAAACAAGGGCAGGAGGACACATGTGAGCACATCGTGAGGCCGTGCGCGCGTCGCCGGGTTGGGCTCATGGGCGGAGTTTGTGGCCGGGGTAGTAGGGGCGCAGGAACAACAATGAGCAGGTCCCTGGCGTGTGTCTGTTTTGCCGACCGCCGGCCACGAGGGCAGAGTGACATGAAATCACAATGGCACACAATGGCATTTACACAACAGCGCCGTGAGCTGCGTATGCTTCAAAGAACGCCAGGTCAAAGAGTCGCCACGCATCCCGCGCATAGCTGAGAGTGCAAAACCAGGAGCCATACCGATTTTAGGCTGACGTTTTCATAGGTACGGTCAACACTACATACCGGGTGCCAGAATCAGCCGAGAGCGAACGTGGCGACCTCCACCGCACCCGCTCCAGCTCCTGTCATTGAGGTCGCACCGTTGCCCGAAGACGAGCCGAATGCCCGTGTACTAAGGAATAGACACCGTGAGCTCGTTTGCGCAATAGAAATGCTGCCACCTGCCGTCTTGCAAGGACTGGATACCTTCGCGTGATGGCGAGCGACTAGGCCTACGCGAACAGTAGCTTGTGCGCGGACTGCCACCCTTGCCAGTGCCATGGCTATTATGGTACGTGTCGTTCGGCGCTATTCTCTGGTTACATCGTGGACGCACCCAAGCGTCGTTGTACGGCCGGGGACCGATCGGCCGCGCCCAGACGCCACCGCACTGCGGCTCGGCGCATCCTGCAACATCATAGTGACTCTATGCCTTGCCTAATACCCAATTCACATGAGTCTGCAGTGCGTTGTCCGTCGCAATGGGCCCGGGGACGTGCCTCTCGCCGCGCGCTGCCAGCCTCGTGCTGCTCAGCCTGGTTTGGGCGGGAGCCGCAGCCACATCAGCCCCGGGCGCGCACCCGAAAGTGCATAAGGCCCACATAACGACCGAGCAGCACCCGCAGGCGCATCCACAGCGGCAACGACATGGCTCGCAGCGACAGCAGCAGCCTCTGCTGCCGGCCGCCCAGGCAGCACCTACTTCCCCACAGCGCCCTTCCCCTGAAGGCCACAAGGCAGCAGGTCCGTCGCCCCCAGGCTCCAAAGGACAGCGGGAGGGCTGGCAAGGTGCCAGCAGCGGCCGCAGCGACCGGCGCCGACACCACCGGCACGGACCAGGAGGTGAGAGTACCTCAGAGCCGCCGCCCAGGCAACAGCAGCCGCAGGTCCCCCAGCGGCGCCGGAGCCTTGCATCACAGCAGCCGGCCGCCATCACCGCCGCTGCCCTGGCCTCTCAATCGCCCTCACCCAGCGCCGAACTAATCGTCGGCGAGGACTCCTCCACTGCCTTTTCCGCGACCCAGCGGGCGGCTGCAAAGCCCCAAACAGACGGCAGCTTCGCCGGGGACCGCGTCCGGGCCTCTGACTCAGCACTCCAGGAGAGGACATTCGACGAGGGCGCCTTCGGAGCCGAGGCAGGCCCCGTCTTCCCCGCCCAGACCAACAGCGCCTTCACGTTTGGAGGCTTCCCGTTCGGCTTCGGGGGCCTGGGGGTTACCACTGCGGGGCAGGTGGACGACCTGATCGTCCGGTCGGTTTTCAACAGGTGCGTCGTGTGCGCAGCGAAACCAAACACGAAACCAAGGTGGGCGGGATCGGCATCCTCTCTGTCGTTCACTCATCCTTGCTATCATATATAGACTGCTGGGAAACACGGAGATGCGTCCGCCTTACAATAACCACGTCAACGACGTGGGCTGTGGGGGGCCCGGGTCGAACCTGCGTTGCAGCGGATGCGGATACGGATACGGAGCGGACCGCCGCACCCAGCGTGGGGGGGCGCCTGGGTGTGTTTAGCCTCCGAAACCAGTATCCGCCCCCCCGGGCTCCGTTGCGCTATCCCCCAATATCCCTCAACCGCCACGCACCCGCCCTGCCAGGCTGTTCAACTTCCCCTTCTACGACTATGTCGCGGAGTCGCTGCCCAACCAGCTCACCCGGCCCATAGAGCTGCTGCCGCCGCCACTGCGGGCTAGGCTGGACCGCACAGTTGTGACGCCGGTTGGGTACGACACCTTGGATAGGTGGGTGGGGCTGTCTGTCGGCCGATCAACCGCGGATAGACGCGTTCAAGTTAGGGGGAAGGGAGGGAAGGAGGGGCTGCTATCATTGCAGGCTTTCAGCAGCCAGTGCACTAGCCACACGGACGCTCCATCTGGCGGTCCTCGCACTCGGCCTCCCCGCATCCACCCCTTTTCGTCTTCGTCTTACGGACGACCGCGCTGTCTTCCCCCACCTCCACCGCACCACCAGGCTCGCCGCCCTGTTGGTGACCCCGCCCTCCGCGTCTCCGGGCGCGTTGGTGCCCGCCGGCTGCATCGGGCCAATCTACAGCTTCGGAGTGCTGGGCGGCAACTGCTCCGTCGCGGCAGGCGACGGCACCGTGTCCTGCACGCAGCCCTCCGTGCGCCTCACGGCCACACCGCTCATCTGCAACCTGCCGTACAGGTCGGGCTGCAGCTTCCGCGGGCTGCAGCACAGGGTACGAGTGCCGCTGGGGCCCAAGGCGGGAGGCTACCTGGGCCCTCCGCCGGGTGTATACCAGGCGGGCGTGGGCGTCAATGTGACGCGGGTGTGGCTGGGTTTCAACCTTAACGCCCGTCGCATCCTCAACGACTTTGGCGTCATAAGGTGGGTCGGGGGGCTGGGTGTGGTGCGTCAGGCTGGGGTTGGGCTGGGCTGGGTTGCTCCTGTGTGCATGACGGTATGGAAAGACCGGGATCTGCCGTACTTGCGTGCATTGCCGTGTTCCACCGGCACTACAGTCCCGTGTACGAACATACGGCACACATGAACACGCGTGTGGGTTAGTGGTATTTTAGAACACACAATTAAACACACACACTCTGCAGGTGGTACGCCTACTTGGTGCAGTTCCTGTCGTTCGAGCTCACTCGGGTGGCCGTCAGCCTGGTGGCGCCAAACTCGCCTTTCGGCAACGACAGTTCAGGCAATGGCGGAGAGGGGGCCGGAGGCGGCGAGATCGGCGGTGAGGGCGATGGCGGCGGTGAGGGTGATGGCGTCGGTGAGGGTGATGGCGGCGGTGAGGGCGATGGCGGCGGTGAGGGTGATGGCGGCGGTGAGGGCGAGATCGGCGGTGAGGGCGATGGCGGCGGTGAGGGCGATGGCGTCGGTGAGGGGGATGGCGTCGGTGAGGGCGACGGCGGCGGTGAGGGCGATGGCGGCGGCGACGGCGGCGGCAGCGGTGTTGCCAGCGACACCGGCGGTGGTGAAGGCGGCGCCAGCAGGAGTGGTATTGGGAGCATCGTCGTAGGCGTCCGCGCGGACGGAGTCCAGGGAGGGAGCGCAGCAGCCTTGGGCGGCGGCGGCGGTGGCAGCAGCGCCGGGAGCAGCCGCACCGGCAGCAGCGGCAGCAGCGGCGGAGAGAGCTCTGGATACGATAACGGAGCGACCGATGGCGTGGGGTCCGGTGTCCCCAGCAGCAGTGACGGCGGCGCTAGCGGTGTCGATGCCGCCGATGTTGACGCGGGGTCAGGCAGCGCCCATCTCGACGCGCCCGTTGAGCCCTGGGCGGGCAACCGGTCCCGTCCTCCGGGCCCCGGATCGGGGCCTGCATCGGCTCTTGGTGCGGAGGGAACCGCAAGCGGCGTCCTGGGACGCGCGGCGGCGGGCGGCAGCGAACCATCTGCGGCAGCGGCGGCGGGCGGTGGTCTGCCATCTGCGGCGGCGGCGGCGGGCGACGACGCCGCTACCCCCCTGGCTGCCGTCCTGGCCGTCGCCTCTCACCTCGCGTCCTGGCGCAGCAACGCGACGCTGCTGCAGCTGCTAGCCGGGCACATGCTCGGTCGGGGGGCTGCTGGCACTGGGGGGCAGCAGGCACAGACGGCGTACAGGAGCGGAGGGGCGGGTGCCGGTGGAGACGGTGGCAGCACCGGCAGCAACGGCGGTGGTGCGGGCGGGAGGGAGCAGTACGCTCAAGGGACCATGGGCGACACGTTCAATGTCCGCGGGGACACACCGGAGGCGCTGATGGGGCAGCCGGAGCGGGATGCCAGCGGCCGCCGAGTGACCCGCGGCTCTGTGCAGGACGTGGCTGTGTTCTCGGACCTTGAGGAGCTGCTGCGGCAGCAGATGGGCACCGCAGCTTCGCTGAGTCGGGCCGGGGCGTTGACCAGCATCGCTCCCGGGACCGGTAGGGGCGTGGACGGCAGTGGAAGGGACTTCAGCCTCCCGGTGGCCGGCGGTAGCACCAGTGGGGGCAGTAGCAGCAGTAGCAGAAGCAGGGTGCAGCTGCCCGCAGCCTACAGCGGATCCGCGGCAGTAGCTCCGTCTGCTACCGGAGGTCGAACTGCAGCCAGCGGTGGCGCCAGCACGGCCGCAGTAGCGGCCCCGCTGGCGTCTGCGTTCCTTCGTTCGCTTGGCCTGGACTCGGGCTCGGGCTCAGCCCTGACCTCAAGCCTGCAGCAGCTGCTGCAACACATAGAACAGGAGCGCACCGGCAGTGACGGCGGACAGCAAAGTACGGGTGGTCCTAGCTCGGCCGCACGGGTAGACTGGCAGGGGCTACTGCGAAGCGCTGTGGGCCGAGCCCTAGGAGGGGACGAAGACCAGGTCGGGACTGGGGGGGAGCAGGAGCGGGGACCGGGCGCGAAACCGATGGGCGGCGGAGCTGCAGTCACAGCTACGGACGGCGCGAGGGGGCAGGACTTGCAGGAGTGGCTGCAATACGAGTATGATTAGGCTCGCAGCGTTATGGTTTCTGAACGGCAGGATGGTAAAATCGCAGCATCTGGCGCCACCATGAAGCCATGCCCTTGTTAAGCCCTACCGCACGGGGCCGCGGGGTGCCTTTAGGACTCCGTACAGATAATTAAGGGACCATACAACTAGGCCCGGCCCGGGGTGGCGGCTGCGTCCGCGAAGACAGCTTGGCCTTGGCCTTGGCCGTGGCTCGCGTGCAGTTGGCGGCGGCTGCTGATTTGCGAGTGGTTGGTGCCTTGCGCGCGTCTGTCGAGACATTTGGCTGCCTTTGGGTTGGGACGCCTACTGGAAACGTGAATACATGGCCATGGTAGTAAAAACGCCAGTAACACCGTCATCAGAGTTCTGCGAAACATGTACAGCGAAATGCGGTGATAATTTGTACGGGCTCGACAAAGAGTAAATATTATGTTCTACAATATTTGGAGTGGGACGCCTCCTGGAAGTGTGAATCAGAGCCAGTACAGTCTTGCAGTTTCCAAAACCCAGTAACCTCAGTACAGTCAGGTACAGTACAGCAGGCGCCCGGGGGTAATGGTTGGACAAAGGTCCACGACGCGCTCGCGTAAGTTTTGCCCGAGTGGCCTATGTCTTAAAGCTCCGTGCATCTGGCGAGTACATACACCCTGCCTTGCAAAAGGACGGCCTGCAGCCGAAACGGTTTCGTCGCAGCGGCTCCTGGAACCCCGGCCCGTTTGCGCAAGGACGGAAGTTGCAAGGGCTGGCCGTGAGTATGTATGTGATTTTCATCCGCAAGTCTCGACGCTAAGCCTGACTTATCTAAGCGAACAGTTTATACCCGTACCCGAGCCCCGCGCATGCCGCTTTGCCAACCCAACCCGCGCCAACACATGCCGTTCTTGGACCCAAACCCAGCTCTGCACATGCCGCCCATCACCCCCGAAGCCCGCCCATCCCGGAGCAAAAGGATTGTCCAAGGAATGCGCGAGGAGCTCCTCCGTAGGCGGCGGCGACGACGAAACGCTTCCATCCCATCCAACCCACATGACTCCCTGCCCGGCGCATGATACCTTCAACCCATACCCGAGCCCCGCGCATGCCGCACTGCCAACCCAATACGAAGCCAACGCATGCCGTCCTTGGACCCAAGCCCAGCCCAAACACAGCGACACGAAGCCACCCGAGCGCGCGCGGCGGAAGGCGGCGCCACCGCCAGCTGCCGTACCCCGCGCCGCCGCTGCCGCCATGGCCCCTAGCGCGACCTCAATGTCCGACACCAGCTGGGCCCCAAGCGTCTTGGCGGCCAGAACGGAAAGCTTGGCGACGCCGTACAGCCGAGATTCCATCTCGGCCGGCGTGAGGATGAACGAGAAGGGCACCTCGGGATGAAGCCGCTCGGCCAGCTGCATGTGGTTACCGTACACTGCCACCTGGTACGACAGGTGACGGTTGGCGTTGACGTGGCGGCGCGGGTCGCGGCGGTGGCGGTCGTTTTGGGCGTGCGCGTCTGGACCCTGCGGGGGCTGGGACTGGACCTGGAAGGGGAGGAGAGGGGGAGCAGGAGGGAGGGTGCCGCGGGGTTCGGAGGGGGGCGAGCGAAGCGCCCGGACGGCTGTCGTGACGGCTGCTGCGGTGCCTGCTGACGCCCGTTTCGTCATAAGGCCCTCACACGGGCCGGCCGTGCTCCCCAACCCTATCCGCGCCGCCCCCCCTCCGTCATGGATCCCCAAGTGTGACTTCCCCCTGGGGGCGCCCATCTCCACTCCGCTGCGTAGCGGCTACTCGGCCGGCGCGCTGGCTTGTTGGGTCAGCTGTGTGTCCTGAGACGAACTGGGATGCTCGAAGCTCCCCCCTCTTCTCGGTAGGGAGTCCACCGTCCAGCACAGTCAGGCGCATGTGGGTGCGGTGTAAAAAGGGAAGGCTGCTGCGATGGCAGATGTGGCGAATGGTGATCCGCAAGGGTAGTTGGGGCCTTAAAGTGTGGGTGCGACACGCCTGGACACGCCGTACACCTCCCGGCGAATTGATGCAAGACGCGTTCGATGCCGACGCCATCCGATTTCCGACAACTGGATCTTTTCTCTCCTACATTTCGTGTTGAATAGGGATTCGTTTTCGGCCTTTGCCAGGCGCACACTTGTCGCGTTCGGACGTCCGTTCGTCTTCGTCATCAAGCCATCACCGGTCAAGCGTTGAAACGTATTTAAGAGGAACTGGTAAAGAGGAATCGTTGTTTGCTTTGACGGAAACCAGCAACTGACTGGGCCAAAAGCAGGTTGTAAATGGACGCGCCGGTAGGCTTGCAGCAGCATGGCTTCCCGGTGCGCAACCGCATCTTCGCGCGCCTCATCAACGGCGTTGTGACAAACTTCGTTTGGAACCTCTACCTGGATCACCTGCTTCTGATCATCACACATATCGGCACGGTCGGCACGGTAGTGGCAGCCAGGTGCGATTGACGCCCACTCGCTGCCGCCGTCCAGGCGTTGCACCGCCCAACCAGCGCACAAGGCTACCAAGTTCATCGTGTTTGTCGGGCCTCGTCATATTGGATCGCGAATCTGGGTGGCATGCACCCCCACGGCGTGCCCAATCCACACCCGTGCCGCCTTAGGCCTGGGTCCCCCACTGAAGGATGCAGCTGTGCTCGCCGCCTGGCCTGTCCTCACCTGCGGTCAACAGGGATATTCATCACAGGATCCAACGGCAGCCGCCATGTCCCCTCCCCTCCCCTGCCCCTGCCCCTGCCCCTGCCCCACCTGCGGGTGGCCTGCGCAGACAAGACGCCACCTTCGAGGGTCGGACCACCTTCAGCACTTCAGTGGTGGTGGGCAAGCGGGACGACCCGGTTCTGGAGCTAGCGGCGCGGCAGCTTGTGGAGCTGCTGGGGGCGCAAGGGCACAGCAAGTAGGTGGGGGAGTCCAGGGAGGGAGGGAGCGGGTGCGGGGGAGAAGTGACGCGGAGTAAGGCACTCTGGGCGGAGGAGGGCAGGACAGGGTAAGCGGGGATCTGCGGAGGAGAGGGGGCGAGATCCAGGACGCGGATAGGGTGGCCGCCGCAGCCCTGCGGTGCGATGGGGTCGAGAGCGGCCACCCAGTGCTCCGTCCCATGGGTCGCTTACGAATGCACACATCGCAACGTTGGTGTGATGCTTCCATGAGTTGCCAGGCTGCGTAGGCGAAGCCAGGCTTCTGCGGCGCACATTTATTTTGGTGCTGTGGGGATTGCGGCGGTGGACCCTGTCGCATGGTAAGACGCACTCCATGTTCGCACACCTCGAAGTCGCTGAGCCGCGGCGGTGCTGCAACCCCCCCCCACCCCCGCAGACCCATCACGCTGTGCCTGGGCCTCAACGATCTGACTGCCAGCACGGTGCGGGACCTGCTGGCAGCGGTGCGGGAGGACAACGTTTGGGGCTGAGGCGGGGGAGGGGAGGAGGCAGAGAGGGAGGGAGGTCGACAGAGGGGGCGACGGCGGTACGTAAGGAGGGGCCCGGGCCCGGCGAGCTGTCGCGACAAGTGCGGCTCGACACGGGCTGCAAAGTACGGGTATCGTATCGTGTCGTGCGTGAGGAGGTGTTGCGGTAGGAAGCAGCGCTCATCCCCCTGTGCGCCGGAAATGCGATGAGCGGTTGGCCAACGGGGCGGGCGCAGCTGACGTGGAGCAGAAGCGCCACGTGCATGCGGCGGCGGGCCGAGTGGGGGGGCGCCGCGAGCCGCAGCTGGTGGGATGACGTGGCGTGACTTGGTGGCGCATTCTGGCGGATGGATGGTGCCGGCAGGGGCATGTGGGTGTTTGTTTGTCTGTGGGGGATGTCAGGCAATCCCCTTGCCAAGGAGGAGTGTTGATTCGTGATTGAGTTTTATGTGATGACTCTAGAGGTGGTGGTGGCGTCTTTTTGTCGCCAGTTACGGGGCGTGTGGCCCAGATGACACCGCCCAGGGATGATCTCCTGGTTGACGAAGCGATCACGCTGCCGGCTTCCTCCCCCCCAGCAGCAGACCACGACACCTGCGCTATGCGTGTAACCAGGTGCCGCGAGCGGTTCAGTTGGGCCCTACAGTTGAGTAATTGTTGCCGTACTACCTGAAGCCCTAAGATTCTCAAGGAGATACCGGTGACGCCTATATGGTGTGTCGCACCATGACACTGGCGAGCTCGGTTGGAGCAGCTCACGTTGCAGACGGGGGGATGCTCCTGACGGACAGGGCGGGGCCTGCCCACATGCTCCTGGCGGACATGGCGGCCCACAACGGCACCGCCCTACTTGTTGTGGTGCCTGCACGTCACCGGTCGATTGTGTTAGCAGCTGCTGCGTGATGCCGGCACACGCCGCGCCTCTTTTGCGTCCGATGCGCAGAGCAAAGGGGGGAAAAACTCTTACATGCGCCGTACACCGGAGTAAGGAAGCAGCAAGATTCGCAGTTAGGAGGACATATCATGCACTGGCATGGCGCACATACTGGCATGGCGCACATACTGGCATGCCTGTTTGCAGGCACGCCCCAAACAAACGCCCTCCATCGCATGACAGCATAACACGTGCGGGAAACCAGCCGAGCTGCATGGCGGCCCTCGGCAGCACCGTGCGCTGCTGTCCCCCGCTGTCCACACATACCGCGACACCCTTTCGGATCCCCCACCGCAACGCCCTCCCTCCCCCATAGGAAGCTTGTCCGTGTCTCCACCGGCAATCCGTATGCGCCAAACACGTGGCAGCCAACCCGTCCAGGCTGGGGCGGGCGGCGGCCACAACGTAGATCGCGGTGGCCCACACGACCGGCGCTGTGCACGATAACTGGTACTCCCGGGCCACCAGCCGGCGGGTGGAGATTCCAACGTACGTAACGAGCGTCTCCGTATCCATCCCCGCCACGACGCGGGGTATCGCTTCCACCAACCGTTATCGTTACTCTTACTCCTCCGTCCGTTAGACTCGCAGCAACAGCGCTGCCGCGCTAACGGTGTGGGCTGATGCCGCACCCGACATGGCCCTCAAATGGCCTCAAAGCTATGCAATCCATTTGCCTTCCCGGCGAGACGGGTCGGCGCCTTCGCTATAGCTTACTTCTTCATCAAAACCCTAAGGGGCCTCTTGGCCACTGCAGAGGTTGCTCCACTGGCCGGGGAAAGCCTATAGCAGGCAGGTCACCGGCTTTGCGCCGGACAACACATGCGCCTCCCTCGCCCGCTCCGAGACCCACACGGTGGCCGGCAACGAGACGGCAACGAGACAACATGCAAAGCCGAGAAGGCTGTAGCATCGCAAATACGGGCCCTGTTCAAGCACGTTCCGCTGCGCGATAGGCGCGAGTTGGCGGTCAAGTATTATGCGTACGCCCCCCTCACACACCAGCTGCTCACCCATGACAGCCTAACACGTACCACGCTACACCACCGGACAGCCGCTACCATCACCTAACGCCGCGGCACCTCCCGGCCGCGCCCTGGAGCGCCCATTACTGTACGGCCACCGAACACCAATCGTACAGCAATCGCTCCGTCTAGGAATCTGCAAAAAAAATGTTGGTCCACCTTCCGTCCTGCGCGTTTCGCGTATCGCCTCGCAGCAGCTGCCATTAGTCACAAGCGTCCTACCCCGCCCACCCCTGGGGGGCTGGCTATGGTTCCACGTACGCTACCTTCCTACATGCGCAGCCGCGCGACCCCTGCGGCCCGTGCAACTTTAAAACATGATCAGATCAGATCCCATCAGGAGATCCCCGGGGGCTGCTGCATCCCTTGGCCCAACTACGACCTGCGATCACTTCACCGCTTGCGGTATGCACGGGGTCTGCAACACCACTTCCAGATCATCGCCAACGTTACCAAAACCTCCTGTGCCAAACGCACATGTATGTGCTTATGACAGCGATGGCATGTGCATATCATCCCCACAAGGCCGCAATGTTGTCCGGCCCCCTCGGGGGGAACACACCCGGCCGTGCCCACCTCGTGCACCGCTGGGCGCCAAGGCAGGCCGGTCCAACAGTACACGGCGGCGCAACGAAACTAACGACGGCGCAACTAACAACCAAGCGCAACCGCCACCGCACGCGGACGTGGACATTAGTTAGCCCTCCGCCTGACCAGTTTCGGCAGCTTAGCAACCTCGCTCGCGGCGCTCTTGCGCAATGTATATCACAAAGCACATCCTACAACCGTCGCGGCACTAAACTCACAACCCCAATCGCAAAATTACCAGGCCTGTATCGTCGCCCGCTTCTGTGTACATACATTGACTCCTCACCTCTTCTCTAGGCTTGACTGCGTTCAACTGAAAAACGTGAACCGGATAAAGGCGCGATAGCGGTGGCAGTGGTTGAAAACGTATTAACGCTGATTAACGACCGCCGCCAACACAAAAGGGTTCGCGGCAGTCAGTTTATGCGCCGGTTTAATGGAGTAGCACATGAGGTGGTCGACCATCTCACGAGGATCCGGCCCAGACCGACCCAAGTGGTGATGGTCAGACCAAGACGTCCTGGAACCCTCCTAAATTAAGGCTGCTGGAGCCCATGGACCCTACCGCGATGGACACCTCAAAACAGGCCCCAGCAGCGCATCTTAATCGCACGCCCGGAAGCTGGTCCGGTACTCCATCACCACCCACCTACCGCCTCCCCCGTTAGCCCCATATGCACGGGGATGCCGCACTACAACCCCATTTGCACGGGGATGCCGCACTACAACCCCATATGCCCTCCCCAAACTGAACACTTGCTTCATCAGGACATTAACAAGTCCACCATCGAGACCAGCATTCTTCGGGCTGCAGAGCCTTGTTGTCCTGGCCCCCCCCCTTCTCTCCCCCTCGAAACCCACCCCATCTATACCCCGTCCCTGCCCACCTACCGTCCTGTGTCTGTTACCCTGTTGACTCCCTCATCCCGCCCCCACGTCCTTGCTACTGCGACACCTTCGCTTCCCACATCTACCCCCACCTTCCACATCTACCGGTCTACCCCCATCTCCCACATCTATCCCACCTCCCACATCTATCCCACCTCCCATACCTGTCCCACCTCCCACACGTACCCCCACCTCCCGCATCTACTCCCACCTCCAATATCACCTCCCGTCACTCGCGTTGCCACTGCCCGTTTGTGTCAGCGTTGCCACCGCCCGTATGTGTCAGCGTTGCCACCGCCCGTATGTGTCAGCGTTGCCACCGCCCGTATGTGTCAGCGTTGCCACCGCCCGTATGTGTCAGCGTTGCCACCGCCCGTATGTGTCAGCGTTGCCACCGCCCGTTTGTGTCAGCGTTGCCACCGCCCGTTTGTGTCAGCGTTGCCACCGCCCGTTTGTGTCAGCGTTGCCACCGCCCGTTTGTGTAAGCGTTGCCACCGCCCGTTTGTGTAAGCGTTGCCACCGCCCGTTTGGTGTAAGCGTTGCCACCGCCCGTTTGTGTAAGCGTTGCCACCGCCCGTTTGTGTAAGCGTTGCCACCGCCCGTTTGTGTAAGCGTTTGTACCGCCCGTTTGTGCAAGCGTTGCCACCGCCCGTTTGTGTAACCTTCCAAAGCCACTTCCCGCCCCCGCGCACCTCATTATATCGCTACGGATCTCCACCTCTGATTGCCTGTTTCCTGTCGTTGGCCAACACGTCATCATAACTCCCCATCTCCGGCCCCCTGCCGGCCCCCCACCGCCGCCCCCCAACTGCCACCGGGGTGCCGAGGGACCTAGGCGACTTGTTCGCACGAGCGGACTCACCCAAGTGCCCTCCGCGAGATTTGACGGCCGGCTGGCCGACAACCAACCAACCAACCAACCAACCAACGACCCAAACGACCCACAGGAGATGCGCCTAGCGGCCGTTCCCGTCTCCCCCTTCTGCGCGCCTCGCCGAAACCTCCCCTACTTCTCTCGGACGTGCCAGCAGGTTTCACATTGCGCCCTGCGGCTGCTCCTGCACAATCGTGACCGGCAGCTCCAGCGCCAGCGGCCCTCCGTGCGCCTGAGCCAGCTGCTTGAGCTGGCGCAAGATCTCGGGGTCAATGCGCACCATCTGCCGTACCATCGAGCCGCTGTGCTGCACGTAGCAGTACACGCCGCCAGCCTGCGCAGCATCCATGGCAGCGCCATCATGCTCGTACATGGTGGCAGCGGCGGCGGCGGCGGCGGCGCCGCCGCCGCCGGCATAGTCGCCGTAGCCGGCGTCGCCGGCACCGTCTCCCGCCACCGCGCCCCCTCTCGGGGCAGTCCCACGCGCCTCTCCCGTCTCATCCTGCTGCTGCTGGTGCTGCTGGTGCTGCTGGTGCTGCTGGTGAAGTGCCCTCTCGGGGCGCTGCTGGTGAACGGGTGAGTACCGCACTGCACCGCCCACGAGCACCGTCGGCACGGCGTGATCGTCCAAGGGCGGGGCGGCCCCCGAGGGTTCCGGAGCCGGGCGCGGCGAGTAGGTCGGCTGGCCGCGATTCTGAGGCGCCTGCCGGGGCGGAGGGGTCTCGTACCGCGCCTCGTCCCGCCATGTTTGGGAACGAGGTGCGTGCTGACAGTGGGCACCACCAACACCACCGCCACCACTAGTAGCGCCACCACTAGTAGCACCACCACCAGGAGACGCGCGAGCGGCGTGGTTCCATTGCTGCTCGCCCGCTGCTTGGGGCTCCCGCAGCTGCTGATCCCGCAGCTGCTGCCTGCGTGGCTGTTGCTGTTGTTGTTGTGGCAGCGGCAGGGGCGAGGACTGGCGGGGCTCACTCTGCCCCCCGTGATGCACCCAGCCATGGTCCGCGCCCGTGCCGTCGCCCTCGCCGTCGGCGGCGGGGACCCCACGGCCGGGGCCGACGCCGGCGAACGGTCCCGGCGGCAGCGGCGCCGCGTCGACGGCTTGCTGTCCGCCCAGCTCCCTCTTTGGGGCGCCGTACAGCTCGCCTCCGCGTGACCTGGCAGCTGCCGGCAGCTCCGCCCTGTGGTGCCCCCGCGCCTGCAGGTGGGCACCCGACCCCGAGGGGCCCGTGCCACGTACTCTGTAGCCTGCCTGCTCTGCACCATGCTGCGGTGGCTGTTGTTGCGGTTGCTGCTGCTGCGGTTGCTGCTGCTGCGGTTGCTGCTGCTGGAGGTTTCCGCCCAAGGCCGCGGCGCCGGGGTTTCCTTTTGGGTAGTGAAAGCGAACCTGCGGTGCAGCTGCCGAGAAAAAGCCAGCCCCAGCCCCAGCCCCAGCCGCAGCCCCAGCCTCGTCGCGTGCCGCCGCGGCCGCTTCCACGGCGGCCACCTCCAGTGCGGGGCGACCCGCGCCGGCTTCTCCGCTGCGCCGGCGGGCGGGCTGGGGGCCCCGTTTGAAATCCGCTACGCCGTGTCTGTCACTGCCGCCGTATGCGCCATGGCCACCGTACTGCTCATGCTGCAGCTGGTGGCAGTGGCGCAGGTACTGCTGCGGCTGAAAGTGCGGCGGCTGCACGTGCAGCGGCGGCGGCGGCGGGTGCTGCTGCTGGCCGGACGGGTGGGGCATCAGGTGCTCGTCCCCTGCCGGCGTGTGTGGCCCGGTTGCCGTGTAGGTCGCTTCCGCAGCTTGAACTTGCTGGTGCTGCTGCGGCTCACCTGGCGGCGGCGGCGGCGGCGGCGGCCGCGCCAACGCCTCCACAGGCACGGGCAACTGGGGCCCCAGGGGGTGCTGCAACAAGCCGCGGACCAACACTCCTCTGGGCAGCGGGTTCCCAGCAGCAGCAGCCCCAGCAGCAGCACCAACCTGCGGCGCCCAGGCCGCGTACGCAGTGTGGCGCTGCTGCTGCGGCCGGCGGGGACCGTACGGCAGGTGCTGTTGCGGGCGCTGTTGCTGCGGTGGCAGCTGCGCTGCGGTCCAGGGATGGGGGCACGCCTGCAAGTGCGGGTGCGACGCATCTCTCTGCTGCGGCCACGGGCGCGGTGGAGGGTGCGGGGGCTGCATGTTGGGCGGTGAAAAGCTCCGCCGATGCTTCAGCGGCTCCGGATCAGGATCCTGCTGCTGCGCTGGTTGGTGCTGCACATGTTGCTGCTGCGCTGGCGGCGGGCGCTGGAGCTGCGAGCCCGGTGGCAAGGGTTCGGCGCAGCCGCTTTTATCCGACCGGCCGCTGCCACTGCTGCCGCCTCCGTTGTCGTCCGCGAGGCGGGGTGCCTCTACAACTGGGGGAGTGCCGCCCACACCAAACAAACGTCCCGCCGCCGACGCCCGCCTCCCGCCGCCGTCCGGCTGGGCCGCCGCGCTCCCGATGGGGACCTCACGGGCCTGCTCCGCCGCCGCCGCCGCCTCCAGCTCACATTGTCGCCCGGCTGCGTCCCCAACCCGCGCCTCCAGCGCCTCCCTCCGCTCCCTGCAGGCAGCCCTCCACAAGTCCTCCACCTGCAGCTGCAGGTCCGACACGTTGCGCTCGGGGTGCAGCGCCCGCAGCTCGGTGTACTTGGCGCGCGCGAAGAAACAAAACGCCGCCTCCATGGATTGGGCCCAGCCCTGCTGCCGCGCAGCCGCGCGGCCCCTTTCCAGGCCTGCGTCAGGCGCCCCCTCCTCCGCCAGCTCATCGTCACCGCGTGCGTTGCCGCGGAGAGCGATGCGCGGCTCCGCCTCCGCCGGCGGCGACAGCGACGGGCGACGCGGGTTGGCTGGGTCCACACTACCGGTGAGACGAGCGCGGTCGCCACGGCCCTCGCCGCCGCCCGCCTTCGCCGCCGCGACGGCGAGGCCCGGCGCCACCATTGCCCTGGCCGTCGTCTCCATTTCATTCCTCCCTTGCGGCCTCCGATCCGCACCCCACGCGCCCTCACCCCCACCGGACCCGCCCTCCAGGGCCGCGGGCCCCGAAGTCACCGCCGCCGCCGCGCGCGGCGTCGCTGCAGCTGGCGGCTCCCGCAAGCCCGGCTCGCGCCACGCCTGGCCCGCCGCCGGTGTCGCTGGCGTCCCCAAACTGGCTGAAGCCGTCCTCAACGACTCCGGCGGCGGACAGTGATAGGCCGCCCGCTGCGCCGCCAAGTCCAGTGCCGGGTGATCACCACGGGGTTGGTTGTCACCGGAGGCCAGGGGCTGGTCCGCCGCCACGTGCATCTGCAGCCTCCTCGCCATCACAGCCGCCAGCCCCGGCTCCGAGACCAGGTCCAGGGCCACCTCCTCGCCGCCGCTGCGGCCCGTCCCCAGAGCGCCCAGCAGCTGTGTCAGCGGCTGCGGCCGCGACAGCTGCCGCGAGATGGACTTCTGCGACTGCAGGGAGGGCGGCAGCAGCTCGGTGGCGCCATCCGGGCCGTCGATAGGCAACCTGCGCGACCCCGAAGACGTCAGCACCGCAGCCGCAGCCGCAGGTTGTGGCTGCTGCGGCTGCTGCTGCTGCTGCGGCTGCTGCTGCGGCTGCTGCGGTTGAGGCTGCTGCGGCTGCTGCGGTTGAGGCTGCTGCGGCTGAGGCTGCTGCGGCTGAGGCTGCTGCGGCTGAGGCTGCGGCTGCGGGGTCGAGTACAAGACACCCCGGTACCTGTGGCCGCACAAGTGGATCGTCACGAAGAACCCGCAGTCGAAAGACGAGTCGACGGTGCCCATGAAGGCGCTTCCGGGACCCGGCTCCCGGGTGCCGGGGGGCGGGGGGCGCAGCGAGGGCGACCAGCTGCGCATCGCAAGCAGCTCGGGGGGATGCTGCGGTCGGTGCGGGTGGGGGTGCGGGTGGGGATGCGGGTGGGGGTGCGGGTGTGAATGGTGCTCCTCCCGATGCCGCTCGACACACAGCTGCTCATGCTGGGGCTGGGGCTGGGAATAACTCTGGTGCTGCCGCCATTGCTGCAGTTGGTCCTGCGGTTGCGGTTGCGGCTGCGGCACTGGCAACGGGTTGGGAGCGCGGTCGCTTGTGGAGGGACGCAGCCGCGACGCTGCATTGCCCGAGAGGGCCTTATGGAGCTGCACACCGTGGCTGCTGCTGCTGCTGGTGGTGGGTCCGCAGCTGCGCCTGGCGGAACCTGTCGCGAGCGCTTCGCCGGTCTCGCCCCCGGGCCGCTGCGGCGGCGTCAGCAGCTGCTGCAGCTGCTGATGGATCAGGAGCTGCGCGTCCAGCTGCTGCCGGGGCTGCTGATGGCTTTGGTGCGCATCCAGCAGGCTCGACGGCGGCGACGGCATCGATTGGCGGTGCTGCTGCTGCTGCAGCAGGCGGTGCTGCTGCTGCTGCTGCTGGTGTGCCTGCGCACCGGACGGCATTGTCAACGCGTGCACTGGCTCCGCTGTCGAGTTATGCTGCGACGCCGGCTGCGGCGCCAGCACCGGCGAGCCGGCCTGCCCCTGCAAGTGTGCCGGCAAGCCCATCATGGCAGCCAGAGGCAGCCCCACGGCCTCAGCCGCTGCAGCCGGCTGGCTGGTGGGAGCGAACCGCTTAGCGAGCGCCCGCCGAAAGCCCTGCTGTTGCTGGCCTGCCGCGGCCACCAGCGTCTGGTCATCACCAGAAGCGGCCACCAGCTGCTGCACGCCCTGGTCCGCAGCGCCTGGGCCACCTGCCGCTTCAGTCTCCGTTCCCCCCAGCGCAGCCATGCTCCCTGCCGCCTCCGCCTCCGCCGCCATTTCCAACTCGGCGGCGCCATCATCAACAACGTCTCCAGGGAGGGGCTCCTGCGCCGGGTGGTGACGCGCAGCGCCGTCCGCGTCCCCCAGCCCGCCGGCGGCAACGGAGCGGCCGCGCTTTCTGCCCCTCGCCCCCTCCCCTGCGGAGGCCAAACGTTGGTTCCAATGTGAAGGGTGGCGCGTGGGTAAGGCATGGGGTATTGCGTCTATAGCCGGTGTGGGGCGGTCGGGTTGGTTTCGGAGAACGCAGAGCGGGATTGCCGTACCTTGTGCTGCCGCTCCCCTGCCTCGTCCTCTGGAGCCCGCCCTGCCGCCGGTAGCTGCCATGGCTTTGGCGGGGGGGAAGAACGGTGCAGGCCACAAGGGGCCCGTCTTGCGGTGCAAGTAAATTTGCTCGTAGTGCCAGAGCTGCTGGCTGTAAATTTTCCGGAGAGTCCATGACTTGGACGTGAAGGTGGTTGGGAAGTTGAATGGCCGGCATACATCCGGCCACTGTTTGTAGCTCATTACGACCTCCAAGCCACCGGCGTTGCTCACCTGAGGTGGGGTTGGGTTGGGCAAACGGGGCGTGCGGGGTGTGAGCCCCGGGGGCCGAGCTGTGTCGCGAGGTGGCCAACAGCGGCAAATACTCCCTCGTTCCATACTCGCGCTAGCCGACGCAACGCAAGAAGCACCTGCTTATAGAGAAGGTGCAGGTCGAGCTCTTTACCCGAAACGATGGGGACGCGGAGGGGTGTCCCGAGCTGACTATGCACTTCGCACAGCGTTGCCCAAAATAACTTTGGGTCTTGAAGGACTTCGCCTTGCATTGCTCTAGCTGCCGGGTAGCGGGCCTGCGGCAGCAAGTCGGAGTTTTGTGTCGCGTCCAGCTATGCAGCCGGTTGCTGCGTGGAGCTTACCGCTCTTGCTGCCGGCGCCAATTGCAGACCCTCCGATTGGTCAATTTCACCTGCAGGCACTGTAACGTCTTATGCAGGGCCCGTACGCAGGGTTGACGAGGGTTGAGCAGGGCGCACACAAAACATGCCCAAGATTCGCACCGTCTTCTCCATCGCCGTGGTCATCTTTTTCCTCGTTCATCATCCTCACCACAAAGAGCTAGCGCATTGGAACAAATCTGCATGGCTGCACAACGTCAACGCATACCATTGTCTTCGTTGTCCCAGTTGTGGCTAACTATATTCCTAGTATAAACAGAAGTTTATAAAGCAATGGAGCACTAAGGGTGTAAAGGCGCCTGCGACGCAGTTGCTTTGTTGTCCGTGCGACGAATCTTAACCGGCGTCTCGTGATTTGCAAGTATAGTAGACATTTGGCCCTAGCTACTGATATATTATGCATATGTACATGTTGAAAGCAGCTCCTTACATCTGCAAGCGCTGTTGTACCGCGGAACGCAAACTTAAGTCCCAGGGGTCGAGCGCACCGTACTACTCGAGAAAGGGATACCGGTTGCAGAAAGCTGAACACGATCTCTCAGCGCCGAAACGTCATCATTATGTAAATCTCTTTCACTATTAGTCATGGTGCGACCTGCTGCGTTAGTTCCAGTCTTCCATTCTTCCATTTCAAGGAAACCGTTGGGGCCTGCGAGAATTGAAAATAAATGGTAAGTTATTACCAAGCTGCCAAGCTCGGGCGAGCCCAGGACGAGAAGGCGGGAGCCATACGGAGACGTGGCGAATGGCTGGGTAACGCTCCCCTCATACTGGATGTAAAAGCGTACTACGTATTATATTATTTTCAAGATTTTATATTTATGTGGACAACTACATTACATTACGAACTCCTAGTCGCAACGCGTCTGACGATTATTTATCGGCCTGAAGTGGCAGAGCCTTCGTACTGTTCGCACGTTTTGACATATGCTGCTTCTTTTATTCCTCTTCATGCAATGCTTTTGTTCACGGTCCGTAAGCCTCCTGGTTCGTCTGGACCTAACGACCTCCAAGAGCTCGTAATCAACCAGTCAAAACTAATACTGCACGCCTAACCCTTACACTCATGTCTTTACATGCCCCGTACTGGTGCGGAGTGTGCATCCAGACGTACGTATGTCCCCGGCGTCCAGGCGACGCTCAGGGACGCATGTCGGGCGTACCGACCGCCATGGCTCTAACAATAAGTTGCTACGGTGTCCTCAAGCACGGGAGGACTCAGGCTTTATGATATCTACGCATCCAAACGGCATCACGGACCCAGCCAGGCACCGCGTCCGACCGGACAGGCATCGCCCATAACGTGGTCCTTTTAACATTCCCAGACAATGTAATACGGATGTTACAGTGTCGTTAAGCCCAGGCGAACCTATAGAAGAGCCGGGGCTGAACCCAGCGGACGCCTCGGACGACACAGAAAAGCGCCGAAAGGCACAGGCACCACCTGCCCAAACAGCGGCCACACGGCCAAAACGGCTACACGGTCTTCGGGCACCACGAAACAAAACGCGCACCCCGCACAAAAACAGCGGGGAAGGGTGACAACAAAAAGCCCGTGCAGCGCAGCCCAAGCCCCCCCCCACCCAGACGGCGGTACCAACAGGAGTGCCCGCAAGTGCCTGGGGGACGAACCCAGAACGGCCGCAGCACACACAGACGTGCCAACCGTCGTGCCTACCAGCGAAAGGACGGTCTGCACATTGGGCATTCCAACAACGACACCACAGACAGCACCCCACATGGACAGACCAAGGGTCACCGGCTCCACCGCACGTCCACCACAGACATGCTCCCTGGGCCCGGAGCTCGCCGCCGCAAGAGGAGCGGGGTCCGGAACACCAGGCAGGAACCCCCACGATGGCGGAGAGGAGGAACGCAGCCGCCGATAGCTGGCGCTTGTGGGTGAGGGTGAGCGCGCCAGGGCACTTGACGCAGAGTGTTATGTACAGGAGGGGGCGGGAGCACATGGTACACTACGACGTACAGCCATACAGTCTTCTTCGTTGGGCATCTGGACCGGGGCCCACTTGGGGACGCAGCCTCCGGTCAACACGGCTGCTACCGCGCAAGGAAGAGCCCGCGAACTGCGTCTGACCGGATCGGTGGGTAGCAACAGACAGGATCGCCGACCCGCCGACCCGCCCTTTTGCCCCAAGCGACTCTCCGACGCCCAACCAGGGCGCCTTGCAAGCATGCAACGGCCAGAGGTCTGGCAGCCGAGTTGCATTTGCCGCCACCAATCCAGCGGTATGGCCGGAGGGAGGGCGCCGGGGGTAGCGGCCCCCTGCAGCCAACCAGGTGGGCAACCACCTCCCTGGGAACAAATAATACAGCACGGCATCGATGCGACAAGCCGCAGTGAGGCCGACTAGGTAACCAACTAACAAGAACAACGCCAACACCGCATCATGTCGACGTCCTCCGAGCAGCACGCGGACGCTACGGTAAGTCCTTCTTCTGCCAACAGCAACAGCATCACTCTCACGCGCGCACCGCGTGTTTCTCGGTTGCAAGCTCGCAGTGGCCCGGGCGGTGGGGCAGCATAAGAAAAACACAATCCCAAACCCCCCGCGCCATAACCCCGCACGGCGGCACACTCAAGGGCAGTCGCGAGCGCCCCGAGCCGTACGCCAACACGGCTTCACCAGGCAGTGAGGGCGGGGGGGGGGGCGCCACTGCCACGCCGGCCCGCATCCCTACCGACCGCCTCCATCACCTCTTCCGTACCCTCATTTAACCTGGTTTGTGAATCCCGCCCGCCGGGAGGGAGCGACCGACCCCACCCCTGGATCAGCGACCACACCGCTGGCTCTAAGCTACCGGTCCTTCTTCCCAGCTGACGAAGCTGTGGCGCTGCGCGCCGACGAAGGAATACACAAAATCCCAGCACCAGTCTCCTCACGCTGCCGAGATGGCTCTGAAACCGCCAAGGCGGGTCCGAAACCTGGCGGCCCGGAGGCAGGCACATGCCCCGCCTCGTGTCGCGCTCAGCAGCGGTCCGCCAGCTTGAGCAGCGCGTCCATGTTGGGCGCCACCGTGGGCATGGTGCCCTTGCCCTCCAACAGCCGCAGCGTGAAGATCAGCGAGGCAACGCGGTCAGCGTCCTGGGACGAGCATGGGACGAGCGAGGGCAGGCCGGCACGTGGGTGAATTACCCGGGTCGCAGGCGGCAAGTTGGGTACACAATGAAATGCCATCCCATGACCATCCCCACCTCCATCCCCAACCCCACCGTCCTACTGCCACCCCTGGAGCGCCCCCCTGCACCCACCATCTGGCCGCCAGTGGGCCCTTTCAGCATGAACTTAAAGATGCGGCCGGTCTTGAAGTCGTAGCCGGGCTCCGCCACCGCGCTCTCCGGGCACGGGGCATCCGGGCTGCCCTGTACGGCGCCCTCCACGATGGACGCGCCCACACCGGTCAGGGCGGTGGCCAGCTCCAGCAGGAATCCCGGCTTGTGGGCTGACGGCTCCCCCCGGACTATGACCTGCGGCATGTGGGGGGGTTCGAGGGCGTGTGTGGGGGGGGCGGGGGAGAAGACCCGGTTACAGGACGTAGGAAGGAAGCGGAGGGTAGGAACTAGCGGGGGCAGGGGGAGAGGGGAGGGAGCGGGGGAGGGGAGGGGGGAAGAGAGGGCAGGGCGAGACAGGGCCGGGGAGCGGGCTGTAGGGGACGTTGAGTGAGGTCGGATGTGCATTGGGCTCGGCTCCCCGAGGCTTCACCACAGATGGCGGGTCCATGTCGTGTGGCAGCGGAGCCGCCCTTTCAAAACCACGGTTTGTCGCTGCCGCCAGCTCGGTCGCCTGCTCCGTCCCTCCTGCCCCGTCCGCCCCACTTGTCCCGTCCGTCCTGCCCTCTCGCCGTAGCTTCCTGCTCCCCCCTTCCGTCCGTCCGTCCTGCTCCCCCCTTCCGTCCGCCCGTCCGTCCTGCTCCCCCCTTCCGCCCCACCTGCGTCAAGTCGGGGTGCACCGTGTTTGAGACCTCGATGGTGCCGCATTTCCACTCCTGTACGGCAGTGGGGACCAGAGGTAGAGAAAATGCGGTTCAGTGGCGGGCGGGCTTTTGAGATGAAACCCGCGGGTCGGCGGGTGGCAAGGCGGGCGAGCAGGGGGACGCGGCTGCCTGCACGTTGGGTGGCCCCAGGTCAGGTAGCCGACGCACCACCTGCCGCCGGGCGACAAGGAGAGCGGTCAGGGAGGTAGTTGACAGAGGGGGCTCGGGCGCCGACCAGCGAGGTGCAAGTGGGAAAAGGCCGGTAGGAGGGCCCAATGGACAGCTAGGCGGGCGGGGCCCGCCCCCCGCCCGCCGCCCCTCCCCGCCAGTCCCGCCACTCACATTTGCAGTGATGGCGACCTCGGTGCCGCACACGATGAGGAAGTCCTCCAGTCGCGAGCTGAGAGACTCGGCGGAGGAGTCCTTGAGCTGCTCGGCGCGGCACACGTGTTGGCCCGGGGCGGGGGGGCGCATGGAGGGTGAGGGGCGCGACAGATGGTGGGCTGGACGGGAGGAGGGTGGTGGGAGGGTAACCCACGCAGCAATACACACCCAGCGAAGGCGAGCCCCAAGCCACGGCACTGGAGGCCATGCTGATGAGGGAAGGGAATTGGTTTGTGGTAGCCCCTACCCACCTAGCTACTTCCAGCTGCCGCCTCCCCTCCCGCCCCCTCAGGTCCCCGCCTCCCCTCTCCCACCTTGCGCCCCTTGAAGTCGGTCACCCAAAGAGTGTCTCGCGCCACCCCGTCGGCCGTCGTCTCCAGGTGCCCGTGCTGCACTCGCACACTCATGCCTGTGTGCAGGGGGGGACAGCAGCGGATGCAGGGGGACATGGAGGCGCGATGGACAACGAGGGCTGCGGGATTCCGGAAGCGCGTGCTGCTGCTGGAGGGCCTCGTAGCGCTGCCGGGGTCACTGCCGGGCCAGGACCTAGGTGCCGGTGCAACCTTCCAACTCCGCTCCCCAGCAGGACCTAGGTGCCGGTGCAACCTTCCAACTCCCCTCTCCGCCTTCGGGTCCTGCTCAGCGCCTGCTTTGGGTCCCACTGGCTTCCTCCCCCCCCCTCGCTCGGCTCCGGGGCAGCGCCAGCCATCGCTGCCCGGCACGTTGCACCCAATCCCACCAATCCGACATAAAAGGCGCCTTCCCGGATGCACGAACGCAATGAGCCCCCCTTCCGGCATGCGCATACCTGGCACTCCAACTCATTGTCCGAAAACTTCTCGCCCGCTAGTTTCTGCCCTCCGTTTCCTATATAGTGTAACCGGATCTCCTCGCTACCTCCCCCCCCCCCCACACACACAAACACACGCCCCGCCCCACCCTACCGTTCAGGACCCACGAAAGCACCCGCAGAAGCCCCGGGGTGTCGGGAGCCTGTGTCGGATGGTGGGTGCAACCGAACGGTGGAGAGGGTGTGGGGATGACGACCGGCAGCAGCACAAACTGCAGCTAGTTTGCGGCAGTGGATGAGGCAGCACATGGTTTGGCGGCGGGCGACTTGCCTGGATGAGTAGCACTGTGTACAGGGGGTGGGCGGTATTGTCCACGATCACTGTGGACACCTCGCATTCTGTCAGGGTCGCCTGAGGGCGGTGTGGGGGGAGGCAGGGGCGAGGGGCGGGAGGGGCGGTGCGGAGGGGAGAGGGGTTAGTCCCCCGGGGTTTACAATGGACATGTTTTCGTCCCCTGGGGTGTATAATGGAGACATCATGACTGGGGCACGATGTTTCCAGAGAGGTTGAGTTCGTGAAATAAGAGGGAGCCGGTCCGTGGAGGAATTGATGTGGCTGTGACGTGGGCAGAGCAGGGGCCAGAGCAAGGTTTGAACGCGCCATTGACGACCGCAGATGCCCGTCGTCGTTTATACGCGCATTAAGGCCTCGTAATTTCTTGAAGTAGATGAGTTGTTGCACACTGCACCGCTTTTTAACACCCATCACACTGCATCGGCGAGCTTTCAACCCACCCAAAATTATTTCCTGCGACCGTACCTCGATGTCGGGCTTGGAGTATGGCAGGGAGACTATTTTCTCAGCAGCTGCTAGCGGGGCGACCATCGTCCGGCGACCGACAGCGGCGTTGCGCCGGAACGCTACGCATGCTGGGACAGCATTCGACCTGGAAACAGGAAACCTACTCAGCAAATGGTGATGTATGGCCAGCATCCGTCTCGGAAGCACGGAAGGGTTTGTAAGGGTTTCGATGGACAACACTAAGTATCCTGATACCGGTACTCCTTTTGATTACAACAAATAATAATTTAGAAGCTTTGTGGATCCTATTGCTGAGGCTGAGAGCGGACATAATTGAATGGAGTAAATTGGCAATTGAGGCGCCGATTCGCGATTCCAATAGACGGATACGGGAAACCAGTGCGAAACACAGATGATCAAACAGTCATTACTCGCCTATGTGTTATGCAACATGTTGTTTTAGTGCATGCCTTTGGTTGCCTTTCTCGATCGTCAATTTTCACCCAAGAACGAACCAAGGCTCAGCACGAAGTATGGCCTTGTGCAATTTCCAGATATTCGTCAATTTATAAGGTGTTTAAATATCCATTGGCTACTGCGACTCGTGCGCGCCGGCCGCCGTGCCAGGCAGACTCCCTACTGCCTGACGATGCAACATGCCAAAAATACGGATATGGATGAGAAAGATTTTAACCCTCCACTAGTTATACATGGAGAGCAGACGGCGTTGCCACCGCCACCGCCACCGCCACCGCTAGCACCGCCACCCGGAGCCTCCGCAGCAGCTGCTCGCCCTTTAACAGCGGCAGCACCACAACCTCCCTCTGCCAATGCCGGCACGGGCGCTCCGATGGCATTGCCATTGCACCCCCAGCAAGGCGGCAACGATGGACCGCCGTCGCCCTCCCTGGACTTCCTCAGCCCCTCTTTTGACCCGCTCCGGGCCCTCCACGCGCCGGGGGTGCAGCCGCCACTGCCTTTTGTTCAGCCCCTGGACAACGTGTCCAGGTTCCGGAGGATGCTGCCGCCGGAGCTGCCGGAAGCTGTGCCCAAAGAGATGGTCAAGGCCAGCGAGGTGCGGCCGGCGAGGGAGGGGTCCCAGCGGGCTCGGGAGGGAGGCTGGCACGGTAGGTAGCTCTCGGTGGTCAGCCGGGCAGGCGGGCTTGTCCTGCGGCGCGCCTGGTGCACAGCACCCTCGTGGGCCTGATATCTGCGGCGCGCCTGGTGCACAGCACCCTCGTGGGCCTGATGTCTGCGGCGCGCCTGGTGCACAGCACCCTCGTGGGCCTGATGTCTGCGGCGCGCCTGGTGCACAGCACCCTCGTGGGCCTGATGTCTGCGGCGCGCCTGGTGCACAGCACCCTCGTGGGCCTGATGTCTGCGGCGCGCCTGGTGCACAGCACCCTCGTGGGCCTGATGTCTGCGGCGCGCCTGGTGCACAGCACCCTCGTGGGCCTGATGTCTGCGGCGCGCCTGGTGCACAGCACCCTCGTGGGCCTGATGTCTGCGGCGCGCCTGATGCACAGCACCCTCGTGGGCCTGATGTCTGCGGCGCGCCTGATGCACAGCACCCTCGTGGGCCTGATATCTGCGGCGCGCCTGATGCACAGCACCCTCGTGGGCCTGATGTCTGCGGCGCGCCTGATGCACAGCACCCTCGTGGGCCTGATGTCTGCGGCGCGCCTGGTGCACAGCACCCTCGTGGGCCTGATATCTGCGGCGCGAGTCACGTGAGTTAGCTCCCCCAGCTGGTTGCCCCCACCCCTCCAACAACCTCGCAGCCTCACCCCGCGTGAGTTAGGGCCCCTCCCTCCCCCCTCCCGCTCCCACCTACGGTGTCTTTCCGCCCGCCTTCCTCCGCCCTGCCCGCCCTGCAGGAGGGCCGGAAGAAGCACCTGCGCTTCAAGGAGTCCGCGCTGCGAACTCGCGAGCGCATTCACGCCACCACCACCGTCTCGCTGGACGCCGTGCTAGCCGCCGCCGCCGCCGCCTCCCCCGGCCCGCTGGATTCGCTGCGCCGCTGGCACGCCGCCGGGTCACGCGTATGCGTCACCACACGCCACGCCAGCGGCGTGCGGGGATGCGCGACGGGCGTGCTGGCGGCGTACGACAGGTACATGAACGTCGTACTGCGCTGCGTCACGGAGAGCTACACGGTGCCTGTACGACGGGTCAAGGAGCAGACGAAGCTGGTGCCCGCGGCGGCGGCAGGAGGAGGGCCAGGCGCCGGGGCCGCAGCGGGCGGTGGGGCCGGGGCGGAGGGGGCGGGTCCGGGGACGGAGGGGATGGTGGAGGTGACGCGCACGAGAGTCGTACGGCGGCGGGAGGTACGGCATCGGCAGCTGGGGCAGGTGTTCGTCAAGGGAGACAATGTTGTGGCGGTGTATGCGGCGGAGGGTGTGGAGCTACAGGGAGGGGAGGCGATGGCGGTGGATCGGGCGGACCAGACGGCACAGTCGGAGAGGGGGCCGGGGGCGTGGTGGGCAGCCGGGGGACCCCGGGGAGGCGCCGGGGAGGCGGTGCGGACGGGCCGGGGCCCGGCTGGCGTGTATGCGGATGCGCTTGGTGGGCCCGTGGGGTTGGGTCCAGGGAACGTGAATCCACCTGCAGGTGCGGGTCCGAGGGCAGCAGCGGGGCGAGGGGCGGGGGCGGGGCCAGGGAGCGGAGAGCAGCTGCGGAGCAGCGCGGAGGCAGGGGCCGGGGTGGGGCCGAGGGCGGGGGCGGGCCCGGGTTGTACCCAGAGCTACGGTCAGGGGCAGCAGGTGGGGGCGCGGCCGGGGGCAGGGGCGGGGGCGGGGGCGGGCTGGTCGGCCTGGGGACCGGGCTCGGGCGGCTTGAGCGGGCAGGTGTCCCTGGCAGCGGGGCCGGGGACCTGGCCGCACCCGCACCCTGGGCACCAGCACCCGCACCCTGGGCACCCGCAGCAGCAGCAGCAGCCTGGGACCTGGCAGCAGCAGCAGCAGCAGCAGCCTGGGACCTGGCAGCAGCACCAGCAGCAGCCGGGGACCTGGCAGCAGCACCAGCAGCAGCCGGGGACCTGGCAGCAGCACCAGCAGCAGCCGGGGACCTGGCAGCAGCATCAGCAGCAGCCGCAGTGGTCCCACGCGCAGGGGCCACCGCGGCAGGGGGGCGCGCAGAGAGGCCCACTCATGTAAGGGGACTGAGCGGGGATGGGGGGCCGCGTGTGTTGCCGTACTTTGCTGTACAGGCCCTAACGGTGCCATCTGGATGGGGAGAGGCCGCTGGGGAGCGTGTGAAGGGGAGAGGGGGCGGGGGCAGGGTACTGGCTGGGGGAGAGCGCGCTGAGGTGAGGGCGCGACGCGACCTCCGCCCTTCCTCTTCCTTGCGGCTTGTGCGAGACGGTGAGCGACCTGGTCACACACTGAGCAAGTCGTGTAGTTCTGAATGGCTGCGAGTCCATTTGCACTTTGGACGCGCGAAACGATACGCTCGACGATAAGCGCGACGATCTGCACAGGCTGGTCCAAGTTGCAGGCATTGCTTTGATCATGTTGGGCCAACAACCGTCCATGATACCAGGGCTGTGCCGTCAACAGGACCTTGCGCGGTACTCTTCCAGCGCACGCACGGCAGCCTTGACGTATGACGCTGCCGTACACCGCCCCGCACACCGACTGCCGTGCACTTATGCTGCACGCGCCAGGGCAGCTACCTGTGTATTCTTCGGCCCTGGGCTCGCCAGCCAACCAAACAAGCAACCCGCCACGGCCGTCCAGGGAGCGCCGCTGGCCGGCTGCTGTGCAGCCATGGCGCATGCGGCGCAGCGGGAGGTGCTGCATGCGCAGGCCGTCACCGAGCTTTGTCGCCGCTACGTCCCACGTATAACGCCCCCCCATGCGACTCAAGCAGGTGTCACCCCAGGCGCACACAGGCTTGGCGTACGTGCCTTCAGGTTTTACGCCGGCGGGGTAGCTGGGAAGGGGTAGGTGTAAATATTCGATTAGATGCTGGTCTCGACAAGCGTGCAAGCGTGTGAGTACGGCTGACCTCCTGCAGCTTCTTCCCCCGCGTGGCTTTGGGAACGATTGCGGTATTTAATTCGAGCGTTGAGACTTCCTAGAAGCTGCAGGACTCATCCCCTGGGCCCGTAAGGGACAGGCCAAATTCCGGAATGCCGATACCCTTCCCAACTTTCTTTGCGCGCCGTTAAACAAGGTGCCTGGTAATGGAAGGAGCGGACATGCGGAGCTAGTTGATAACTTCGTACTTTGTATACGGCGCCTGTGAAAATTCGTGCCAGGCGCCACATTCTGTCTTCTGTCCCAACAGATATGATTTTGATGCAGCACGACTTAGTATAGGTGGCGAATGATGGGTGTGCTGAGGAAGTGTCGTGGGCACTCGTACTGTATCGCATCTTGTTGGAAGATTTGCCCTAACCGAATTCGAAGTCACCTGGCCCTGCGCTGCAACGAAGAATACAAAAACTGAACTAGATATATACTACACGTTATTGCTCTACTTGCTGCGGTAGACGGCTCAGAAGCAAGTATGAGGCGTTGCAATTCTGTTTGCAGGTGCACTTTGGCGATGCCAGGGCGCCTCTGGTATCTGATTAGTACTGCTAAAGAGTAAAACGATGAGGTGATTTACAAGTCGATCTTTCCCTCGGCGAGGCGCCCGTCGGATTTGCAGTCTGGTGCTTCACGGTGAGAGACAAGTTAAGGGTTGTTTGCACTTTGGACAGTGGCATTCATCACAGCGCGCGGCGGTAGGCCGTGGGACCATAGGCGGTGGCACTATCAGTGATACGCCTCGATACGCCAGCTGGGCTGCCCGGTTTGCCCGCGGCGACCGGCAAAATCAACGCCACGAATGGCATTTTCGCTGGAGGATGCTTTGGACAGCCTTGACGATGGGATTTGCGTCTTCGACTCAGCGACCGGGCTTGTCATGCAAGCGAACGCCGCCTACCGGCACCTCTCCGGTCTGTCCGCAGCTGGCGCTCCTGGGCAATGGGGAGACTGGCTGGTGAGTGGTGCCATCCGCTCCGCCCACGTCTTTAGCGGCTGGCGAACCGACGACCCTAACCGTTGCCAGCAATCGCGCGCGGCTGCCAGGGTCGTTGGTGCCCCTCATTGACAGAGCGGAGCCTGCGTTCTCGCAGGTTTCACCTAATTGCCAGCGATTATTGGATACGGAGGCAGCAGCGGTGGGACAATGGAAGCACACCGTAAATTTCGCGCATTGCTTGCCGGATGGGGAGGTCTCCCAGCTACAACTGACCGTCCGCCGCTTAGGCGCAGGCCCGTGCTGCATGGTAAGTTTTCTAAGCAACACTGGGATGTCAAGCGTAGTTTTGTTCGGTGTGCCGGTGTGCTGGTGACCGTTCGATCCATAGCTAACAGCGGGTTGTAGGGGGCCGCCCTTTCCTGTCAAAGGACATCGATTGCCGGTGGCCTGAACACTGAATATAATGGTCGTCTGGTCCTCTTCGGATTTACCGTCACACCTCTGCCTCCGCAGCCTCTTCCCTCCCTTTTCTTATTGACTGCTGGGCTGCCTAGCGGCTGCCGGAGACCCCCAATCCTCACCCCCAAACCCTGCACCCTTCCCTTCACAAAAATCAATCCCTTGCTTCTAGCGCCGTTGCTCTAACCACGAGGAACTCCCCATCCTCAAAAAGTCCCCCGGTGCGCATCCCCCTCTCCCTACCCAGGCGTGCGTTAAGCGGCTAGACCACCCCTCCCAGCCACCCGCCGAAGCCACCGCCAACACGAACTCCCCCGACAGCGGCGACACCTCCAACAACGCCGCCGCCGCCGCCGGGTTCGCGGCATCCGCAGCGGCGGACAGCAGCCTCCTCCGCTCGGCGGAGGCCCTCCTCGGCAGCAGCCCGCAGGCGGTGTGCGTGGTCGGGGTGCCGGTCGCCGAGCCGCACGCGCCCCTGGGCACCGCTGCCGCCGCCGCTGCCGCTTTCACCGCGGGGTCAACCGGGGGCATTTTGAGCAGCGGCAGCGGCAGCAACCTCGACTGTGCGTCCTTCCAGTGGGGGGCGTACGCACTGCTGTCGAGCGGACTGGCGGGCGAGGCGGAGGGGGACACGGCAGTGACATCACTTCCGCCGCCGTCTCGGCCACCCAGCTGCCAGGGGCACCCGTCGCAGCAGCCGCAGCCGGCGCTGCAAGGGGAGCTTGGAGAGATCATGTACATTAACGAATCCCTGTCGCAGCTGTGCGGTTATTCCCGACAGCAACTGCGGAGCGGCGGCCTGGGGCTGCTGCTGCGCCCGCCCGGCGGCGGCGCCGCCGCCGCCGCGCCGTCCGACGCCGGCGTACGGCGCGCTGTTGCCGCCCTGGGACACGCCCTGGCGGCCGGCAGGCCCACCCAACTGGAGCTGCCGTGCTACCACAGCTCGGGGCGGAGGGTGTGGTGCAGCGTGTCCGTGTCGGCGGTCGAGGCGGCGGGGGCGGAGGGGGAGCAGGGCCAGGGGGCGAAGGCGGCAGCGGCGGCGGCTGCGGCTGAGGCGGGCTGGCGGCGGCACACCCGCGCGGGACATTCTCCGCGCGGTGAGCTCGCGGTCAGCAGCGGCTGCGGCGCCGGCAGCGGTAGCAGCAGTAGCCGGCTGGGAAGCAGCCGAAAGAGGATCGGGGCGGGCGGCGGCGGGGATGCGGTACTATCGGATGAGAATTGCAGCAATAGCAGCGCCAGCAACAGCAGTAGCTGCGGCGAGGGTGAGAAGCCCGGCTCGACGGCGGGCGGCGGTGGCGACGGCGGCGGCGGCGGCGTCAGTGGCGATTGCCGCTACGCCCGAGGCGCCAGCGCACTGATCGCGGACCAGAGCGGCAGCAGCAGCCTCAGCAGCTTTCTGGGGTGCCTCGGCGGCAGCACCGGCAGCAGCTGCGCCGACGGCGGCATTGACGCATCGACTGGCGATGGAGACCTAGGGCTCAGCCGCAGCATCACAACCTCGGACATCTGTGAATGCGAAGTGGCGCCGGCAGGCCATCCCATATCGGGCAGCAGGGAGCTACGACCCGAAGAACCTCTAGAACATCAATCCGAAAGCAGCACATCGCACGACTGGGCGCGACGGTGCCAGCAGCAACAGAAGCAACGACAGCATCTAGTGCAGAGGGACCAGCGGCAGGACGAAGAACACCCGCGACAACAGCAGCAGCAGCAGCAAGAACAGCAGCGCGTAGTATTGCATGAGCGGCCGCCACAGCAGCGGCGCTTCGTGGTGGCTTTCCACGACATTACGGCACACAAAGCGATGTTGCAATCACAGCAACAAGAACTTGAAAACAACCAGCAGCGGCAACAACAGGAGCAGGGACAGCAGGACCGGGAGCCGCTTCAGCAGTGTCGGATAACGGACCCGAGGGTGGAGCACCGCCCTGCGCCCGTGGCGGAGGGGTCGTCGGATGCCCTGGCTGCTCGTGCATCTGATGCCCTGGCTGCTCGTGCGTCGGAGGAGCTGGCGGCGAGGCTGGTGGCGGGCGGCTGCGCCTCTTGCCGACTGCACAACTTCGCACTGGATTCGTTGCGCGAGGGCATCACGATCGCGGACCCGTCCCTGCCGGACAGCCCCATCGTGTACACAAACAACGCCTTCCTCACGATGACAGGATACACGCGCGAGGAGGTGGGCGGGGGGGTTCGAGGAAGACCCGTGGATGCCCGAAAAAACCGTTTAGAACAGACGTTTTGAAATGCATGCTGGAGGTGGGCGGGGGTGGGGGGTGAAGGAGGTGCGCGGGGGCGGCGGCGGAGGAGGAAGGGGCCGCGTGCGGGGTGGAGAGAGGGGCGAGAGGGGTGTTGGTGACGCACGGCCTTCAATCCACGACTGGATGATTGTGGTGAGCGGTTGGCAGGTTGAGTGCCTGGTCCTACCGGCCGTCACCTCGGTCTCCCTCCTCAATAACCACCCCGCCTCGAGCGACTCGTGCCGTGTCGCCAACACAGCACCACTCCACCCTCGGACGGAGTTTCGCAGCTCGGCCCTGAACTGACCCTGCCCTGATTTGAACAGAGATTAATTGACCCTGCCCTGAACTGAACTGACCCTGAACTGAACTGACCCTGAACTGAACTGACCCTGAACTGAACTGACCCTGAACTGAACTGACCCTGAACTGAACTGACCCTGAACTGAACTGACCCTGCCCTGCCCTGCCCTGCCCTGCCCTGCCCTGCCCTGCCCTGCCCTGCCCTGCCCTGCCCTGCCCTGCCCTGCCCTGCCCTGCCCTGCCCTGCCCTGCCCTGCCCGCTCCTGTCCAGGTCCTAGGTCGCAACTGTCGCTTCCTCCAAGGCGCCGATACCGACCCGGGGGCACTCCGGACCATCCGCGAGGCTATGCGACTGCAGCAGCCCACGACGGTCCAGGTGCTCAACTACACCAAGGGGGGCTCGCGCTTCTGGAACGAGCTGCGGCTGGAGCCCGTGCTGTCCCCCGCCTCCGGCCAGCTGGTGGCTTACATTGGCGTCCAGAATGACGTCACGGAGCTGGTGGGTGGCGGCGGCGGCGGCGGGCCCGGGGGGGTCGCATAAAAACCGAATACATGACAGGGACAGGATAGTTGGCGCATGGTCGTCGGACACCGATTTTGCGGGCGCATGCTGGACCCGGGGAGGGGTCCGTACAGGCGTCGTGTATACTGCGTCGTGTTGGTTGGCCACCGCCGCTGCGGTTTTCCTGGTGCGAATACAGACGGCCCTGCCGCTCATATCCCTCCCCCGCCACCCCTCATGTCCTCCCCCGCCACCCCTCATGTCCTCCCCCGCCACCCCTCATGTCCTCCCCCCGCCACCCCTCATACTGCTCCCCCCCCGCCCTTCCCTCGCCCCCCAATCACACAGCTCGCCCGCAAGCAGTCGGAGGCTCGCCTCCGCGACGCCAAGGAGGCCGCCGAGTCGGCCACCGAGGCCAAGAGCCAGTTCGTGGCCAACATGTCGCACGAGATCCGCACCCCGCTCAACGGCATGATCGCCACCGCGCAACTGCTTCTGGCCTCGGTGCTCACTCCCGAGCAGCGCGAGCTGACGGAGACCATCCTGGAGAGCGGCTCCACGCTGCTGGGCATCCTCGGGGACATACTGGACTTCTCAAAGATAGACCACGGCTCGCTGGAGCTGCAGCGCCGCCCCATGTGCCTGCGGCAGGTGCGCCAGGAGCTCGCTGGCTGGCTGGCTGGTTAGCTGGCTGGTTAGCTGGCTGGATGTCAGGCTGGCTGGCTGGGTGTAGGTGTAGGTGTAGGTGTACCCCATGTATCGCTGATTGGGTGGGTGGCAGCAGCAGTTGCCGCGGCTGGGTTGCCGGGCCGCGTTGCTGGTACTGTATGCGGCGTCGAGTAGCACCGCCAGCTTGCACGCAACCCCTAAGCCCTCTCCCGCCGCGTCACGTCACGTCACGTCCTATGCCACGCCGCCTGCAGCCGCCACTCCCCCAGGCAGCTGGTCCTTCCCCCCACCTCACTCCGTTCTCCTGCCTGTCCCTCCGACGCAATCCCGCCCCCGCCCCCGTCCCCGCCGCCCCCGTCCAGGCCACCGAGGCTTGTATGGAGCTGGTTGCCGCCGAGGCCGCCAAGAAGGGCCTGGCGCTGGCTTACCTGGTAGACGACGAGGCGCTGGCGCAGCCGCTGCTGGGGGACCCAGTGCGCATTAGACAGGTGGGGGGGGGGTGGAGGCGAGGAGGAACGAGAAAACCGGCGGAGCTACAGGGACAGGGAAGCGGTGCGGTGATGGGGCTAGCGGGCAAGGCCGCGGACGCCAAGACGCGGAGACGGCGCGCGGGGTCCGCTGTCAGCGCGGAGGGGGGGTGCGAGCTGGGGCGCGTGTGTCTATGTTTACGCTTTCCTGCAAACCCAGTCCTCCTCCCTCCCCCGCCCGCGCCGCCCGCTCCTCGCTCTCCTTCTGTGTCCCGTCCTCGCTCCTCAGGTCCTGGCCAACTTGCTAGCTAACGCGGTCAAGTTCACGGAGCGCGGCGAAGTGGTGGTGCGGGTGTCCCTGGAGCGGTCTGCCGACTGCTGCAACCCGCAAGCCGCGGCGGAAGCTGCTGGCCCCAACCCAGCGCCCAACACCTCGGGCTCGGGCGCGCTGCCCGCGCCGGCCAGGAAGCGGCCCGTCGGCTTGCGGGGCGGCGACAGCGGCGGCGGCGGCGGCGATGACAGCGGCAGCTGTGACGCCGAAAGCACTGGCGGCGACAGCACCGGCAGCGGCGGCGGCATGATGGTGCACTTTTCGGTGGCCGACAGCGGCATCGGCATCAGCGAGGAGTCGACACGCAAGCTCTTCCAGCACTTCCGGCAAGGCTCCGAAGCCATGTCTCGGCGCTACGGCGGCACCGGCTTGGGCCTGGCCATCAGCAAGCGCCTGGCCCAGCTGATGATGGGCGATATCTGGGTGGAGTCGGCCCTGGGTGTCGGCTCCACGTTCCACTTCACGCTACAGGCCGAGTGGACTGCGGCGGAGGGCCCCTGGCCCTGTTCCCCCAGCCGGAGCGCGACGTCCACACCGTCCCACTCCAGCGACTGCACGCCGCGCACGTCCACGGACGAGGACACCTCAGGGTCCGGCGGCACAGCCACCGTGGGGGCGGCGGTGATGGACGCGACCGGGCGCTGGTCGGCTTCCTCGCCTCCCAGCTGTTCGACGATCGCTCGGCTCAGCAGCGGCAGCAGTGGCAGCGGCAGCGGAGCAGCGGCCCGGGAGATGCGAAGGTCGCCTTGGATGCCTGACGGCACGCCGATTGACCCCAGCGGCGGCGAGGGGGCCGCAGCGGCGGCCGATGGTGGGAGTGGGGTTGGCTGTGCGGCACCGACGTCGCCGCCGCTGGCGCCGTCGGCGGCGCCGCCGCAGCAGCATCGCGTCAGTACGGGGGGCGGAAGCAGCACGGGCGGCGGCGGCGGCGGCTCCGCTGGCGCGGCGGAGGCGGCGGAGGAGCGGTCGCTGCTGTTCGGCCGGGCGGTACTGATCGACGTCACCCACGCCGCCACCTCGACGCAAGTCTGGAACAGCTGCCGCCAGCTGGGTCTGCCCGCGCTACAGTCCAACTCCTGTGCCGTACCGCTGCCGCCGCTGCCGCCGTCGGCGTCGCCGTCGCCCGCCGCGGCGGCGCCGCCGACCTCCGTACCGCACGTTTTCTCACTGGCTTCCGCCGCCGCCGCCGGCAGCGACGACGCCGCCGCCACTTGCGCAAGGCCGCAGCAGCCGCCGTACGACATCCTGGTGGTGTCGATGGACAGGCTGGTGCCTGCACTGAAGGCGGGCTGGAAGGGTCGGCCGGTGGTGGCGCTGGGCGATCGGGAGCTGCTGCCGCCGGCGCTACAGCCGCTGGTGGTGGCGCTGGCTGTGCCGGTGAGGCATAGCCGCCTGGCGACGGCGCTGGTCAAGGCGACTGCCCTCCTACGGTGGAGCGGCAGCAATGCGCCCAAGTTAGGCAACGCGCCCATCCCGAACGAGTGCATTCAGGTGCGGCGCTGCGACAGCACCATCAAGACGACCATGGTAGTGTCGATGCGTGAAGACGACAGGTGGCGGTGTGTATGCAAAGCGTTACGATAGTGTTACGTGCGCGTGCGCGTAGCGCCAAAAACTCGCCGAAAACCCCAACCAACCAACCAACCAAGCACCACGTGCTCCGGATCCCCGCCCCCCACTCGCCCCCGCGCCCCCCAGACCCTCAAGTCGTGGCGGCTGAAGCGAGGTTCCGACTGGGAGGGCATCAACCGGCGCACCTCTTTGGACAACTCGGCGCTGGAGCGGGCCGCGATGATGAAGGCAGCCGCCACCGGCGCCGCAGCCGGCGGCTCCAAGAGCGGCCTGGGGGCAGGGGCCCGTGGGTCGCCTGGCCACCAGCATGTGCCCATTCCGGAGAACGCAGGTATGGGCGAGGAGGGGAGTAGGGACACCGACCGGGGCCATGGCTGGTTTTGCTAGGGTTGGCGGCCGGGTGACCAGAGGGGCCAGCAGTGCTGCTGGACGACGGTGGAACGGAGGCAGTCTCGCAGTGCCTGGTCACGTGGCGCTTACGTTGTCCACGTCGTCGTGTACCCCTACGGCGGACGCAGGTGGGATGCACCTCACGGGGGTTTCAGCAACCCAAACACTGCCCTGGCGCCTACTCGCTCACCGCCTGCCCTCCCCTGCCCTCCCCGCCCTGCCCTGCCTCAGAGCTAGTCACTTTTCCTGATGATTATGCGGTATCCCCCGGCCAGCTGCCCCAAGGCCACCAGCTTTACCAGCCCTCATCAGCACCGCCGCAACCGCAGCCACCGGCATCGACGCCGGCTGCGGCTGTGGGTTGCCCGCCGCCTGCCGCTGCGGCTGGCTGCGCCCCCGCCGTGACCGGGACCCCAGCCGCCCCCGAGTCGGCAGCCGGCGGGTCGCAGGAGCACCTGCAGCACCTGCGCATCCTAATCGCGGAAGACAACAAGGTCAACCAAAAGGTGGGCGGAGGGCCTCTGGACACCTGACCTGCCTGTCTGCACAAGACCCGGCTCTCCTGCTCGCCTGCCACCTCGATGCTTCACCGGCCCAACGAAACCCACCAACCCTTTCCCGGTCTGGAGCCGAACCCCGAAATGCGCCCGGCCCCGCCCGCCCCCGCCCGCCCCCGCCCGCTTTCCCCTTCCCTGGACCCCCGGCCTACCTTGTGCCCAAACCATGCTGCCCGGCCCCTCCCTATCCCCTCCCCGCCTCCCGACGACCATGCGCCAACTATCATGTCCCGTCGCGTAAAACGCTTTTTACAACCTCCCCGCAATCCTCGTCCGGCACCAACCTGCAGGTGGTGCTCAAGGTGTTGCAGCAGATCCTGCGCGGCTGCCAGCCGCCCGATGTGGTGGAGAACGGGCTGCAGGTGCTGCAGGCGCTGCAGAAGAAGACCTACGACCTGATCCTCATGGTGCGTGCCGTACCGCGGGGCTAGGGGCTACGGGGCGGCCGGCGAGGGTGGCCGGGTCCGAGATGGGGCAGATGGCCGGGGGAGGCGAGCCGTGGGAATGAGGCGCTGTCGGGGCTGCGTTGCTGTCGCGGGGAGGGCTGCAAGGGAGTGGGGCTGGGGCTCAGGTCATACGCTTCGAGACGAGCATCAGCAGCAGCAGCGCAATAGAGGCCGCCCGCGTGCGTGCGGCGTCCCTGCACCGCCCCCCCGCACCGCCACGACTCCCTGGGGGATCCGCCTGTTCCACCTGCCACCTCCACCTGCCACCTGCGCCGCGCGGCCCGTTGGCGGTTTGTCGTCTCACTGGAGCCACTGCCGCCGCACCACTCCTCCACACTGGCCCCCCTCTCCTGGTGCCCCCCTTTCCTCCGCCCCCCCGCCCCTGCTGCAGGACATACACATGCCCGAGATGGATGGGCTTGAGGCCAGCAAGCGCATCCAGGAGACCTACAAGCCAGAGGACCGCCCGAGGATCATCGCACTATCGGCTGACACGGTGCAGGTGGGACCAGGGGGGTAGAGGGGGCATGGGGGTAGAGGGAAACCGGTGCGTCGGCATACACGAAAGAGAAGAGGCATCATCGGCCCGCCAGAGTACACTACCACTGGTGGGGAGAAGAGAAGAGTTCCGAGGTTCGTGGTGGGGCAGGGAGGGCTGGTGGGGATGGACACGCAGACTAGGTGCTTTTCGGCTGTCACCGTCGCGGGCCGTCACATCACCCATCACAACTACCAGCCGATGCATCACTGCCCACCCCTGCCCCGGCTGAACCCAATGCCACACCGCCAGTTTGCTGTCCTGAAACCCTACGTCACCGCTCCCGCCGCAGACGCTGCACGATCGGTGCCGGGAGGCGGGTATCGAGGCGTTCCTGGTCAAGCCATTCCGCATTGAGGAGCTGGCGCGCGTCATGCGCCCCGGCTCGCCGCCTCCGCCCCCTCCTCGGAAAGCCATGGAGCCCGAGCCCTCCGCATGTGGGGCCCCAATGACCGCGTAGCACGGTGGCATGTTGGCGTGGACAGGATGTTGATGGCTTTGTAACTTACCGATCTGCGCCGCGGTATGCGGATTTCACACGCGTAGCGCGCTGCGAGTTTTTTCGCACGCATGACGTTACACGGTTTCCTTCGTCAGTATGGCCTTACACCGCCATGGACGCGTCCTGATGGCTCGGAGGTTACTCGGCGCGTGCTGCTGCCCCCCCCCCATGCGCGCATTCCCCAGCCCACAATTTCGACAAGCCAGCGGCATCAGCAGCCGCCCTTCAGCATACCGTGCCAATGGCGCCAGCGGCACCCGCAGCGGCAGCACTGTCGCGTTTGCCGGCGCACCAGCACAGCGGCAGGCATAAGCCCACCCTGCGCGCGGCTCCGTTGGACAACGCCCATAACCAAGATGCAAACAGCCTTCGTCCGTCCGCTGCACCGCAACCCTGAAGCCCCCTGGCCAGACCGCTCTCCATCACAGAGGTCAGGCTCGATTTCGCTGTCCCCGCTCCTCATCGTGCGCACGCAGCAACGGACGCCTCCGCTTGCACGCGGCGATGGTTGCACGCGGCGATGGTTGCCAGCTAGCTCGAGTCAAGACGGCCCAAGAGAGACCACCAGGGGACAGCTTCCTCCGCGCTAGGGTCCGAGGACCGGCCGCCGTCGCAGGGCTAAGGGATCACACACGTGACAGTCGAGTGCTGTAGGGGGGCACGAGCGGGGGAAATGAAGGGTGATGAGGCCGCGGAAAAGGCACCGTAGATTACGAGAAGCAAAACACGCTGTCTGCGGTGGGCGCGTGTTTGGGGTTTGCGACCGAGATGTGAATTCGTTGATCAAAACGACACGGGGGAGATCGCAGGCCTAAGGCGCGACTCGATGTGCTATGTATGGATACCACCAGAGTGTGCTGACTGGGGCGGGGCGTCAAGCTACGCGCACCGGCATTGTTCCGCTCACAAGAACACGGCCGTAGAGCTAAGGAAAAGTATCATGCCTTCCTTGAGCCTGTTACCACCGACTTGGCCGTACGCTTGGATTGCCCAAAATGCCATGCTATCGACGTCGCGCAGGCACACAACCGCACCTTCGCACATGTACGCCAGAAGGACTTATTTGTAGGGTGCTGTGCCGAACAGCTCCTTGCGGTCCTCCGGAATGGCGTAGCCCTTGCGCTCATAGCGCGAGATGATGCGGTGCAGCGCCTCGTCCTCCCAGTCAGATGCCGCCTTGAACAAGTAATAGCCCGCAACCATTCCCCCAGCGTGAATCCATGGTCGCCGAAACCAGGCCCGGCCTTCTTGCACGTTCTTTAGGTTGGCAAAGCAGAAGCCCGCCAGCATGCCCCACTCTCCAGAATAGGCCCAACCCATGGTGCAGTAACCTAACGTATAAGCACACACGAGCGAATGCGGATGGAGCCGCTGCTGCACGTGAAATCTATACAGGAGGGGCACAGAAAAATTTCAGACCAATGCACCTACTTGCCGCCTCGAAGAAGCAGAGCACAATGCAGGTATTCTACAGCACAATAAGACAAGAAGGTACGGGCATCCGTACGATGATTTAAGCATGTGGAATAAGGGGCATGGTACTCAAAGTTGCACTTGCAAAATGTCGCAGCGTGGAATCGCAGTTTTTGGAGGAAGCTGCGTGCTGGCGGCGGCAGTGGTATATTATGTGCATATGACAGAGAGCGACACACGCCTGGTGGGTCCACAACTCAACCGCGCCAGTACCTGACAGCCTTTCGGACTGAATATGCCCGGCCATTGCATGTCCTGTGCTCGCAGAGAATGAAACAAGGTCCAAAGCGCGACCGGGAACGCCTCGACGCTAAAACTAACCAGCTATTTGCGGAAGCGCTGGAAGATTGGCGCGAAGGCAAGGAGCAAGCAGAAGCGGCAGGGTCGTCTACGCGTACATGAGGCCTTACCTCGCTTCAGAGGACACCACGTCATTGTGTGCACCATTATCGATGGCATTTCTCAAGGTACATTTACTGTCATGTGAAGAGAGGAGCAGGAATTGAAGGCAAAGGAAGCGCGAAGTGAAGGCGAAGGGGACCGGCGTGTTCCAGGTGTGCGAACTGTTTCGGGTAAGGGTGATGGCTGCCCCAGGACAATTCCAATTGACGCCGTAGGAGGTCGACAAAAAGTGGTTTAGTCGGAGTTTTTCAGTCCGAACTGGGGCATAGTGCATAACCAGCCAGTGGGAATTGGTCTGTAGTAGGGGAAGTGAGAGAGCGCTCGCTTCTTGCAGCAGTAAGGAACGCCAGGGTTCCCTAAATCCGCAGCACCTGTCTGTTCTTGGCACATTACGTCGCGACAACTGCATGTCACCTTCTGCTTCCACCATCTGTCGTACAATGACGGCCGTATTGCCTTTCCAAACTCAGTCGGATGGGGCACCCACGGTGCCCTGCGTGCCCATAGTAACCGCTGTGTGTGTTATTCGCGTTTGCAATGGCTCACCTCCAGCCCACCTACTTCTCCTCAAGCAGGTGTAGCACATAAGGGGACGAGAGCCAAGCGCGAAGAAATGGTATTGCAGAAAGCGATCTCCAGCAGCTGGGGCCTTCCGGGAGAAAGGCATGCGCGTTTGTAGGTATGGGCATGAGAGGCTGGACACCTCTACCTGACTTAATACAAATCAAGGGAATATGTTGCGGTGTCAGTCTTTATGGTGCTGGTTGCACTGCACAAGGCTGTACCAATACACTTGCTCACGGTTTGTCTGGTGAAGTCTTGCGATTGTTCCTTGAACGAAATGTGGTCAAGTATTGGTGGGGCGACCTGTGGATGGGTTTTGGTTGCGATGGTTGCGTGGCGTGTCCGCGCTGGGCAGCCCTCGCGTTGTAAGCATCCGACCTACTATGCACCCTGATACCTGATGCTGACGTGGTAGGCTCCGTGGCTTTTCTGCGATATGCGCGCGGTCGTGCCAGTTGGGTGGGCCGGCAGACCAAAGGAATTTCATCCCTGCGGTGCTTTGTTGCTGCGCAGCACCTGCCTTCCCGGCAGCTGCGGTGCCCTGCGGCACTCGGCTTCAAGCTGGGGAGCGCTCGAACTGCTTCGTGTGACGGCACCGCGGATATCTCGCCGACCCCTGCCTGGAGGTCGACCGTGCGGCAACAGCTGCACATACAGGCTGTCCTGGACGCGTGATGCCTGCGTATCCGGACAGAACGGTACTGGCGCTGCAACAGCGGGAGAGGAGAGCCTGTCATGACCTCTGATGCTCTGCTGTCTCTTTCGACTCCTTCAGTGTCCAGCAATGCGCCCGATGGTTCTGCCTTTTGGTCTGGAACCCAATGTAACAAGTACTACTTCCCAGGATACGACCAGACGACTGACAACAGTTTGTTGATGCGTAGCTATATTAGAATAGTCGGGGCAGCCACCTGGAAGCGGAAAGCTAAGACGGGGTACATGTCCGCCGGCAGAGGCTGTGAGAGCTCGGGGAAACAAGTGAGCACGGTGGTTCTTCCTGTGTCTCTATCGGTGTCAGGCGATGCGCCCGATGGCTCTACCATATGGGCTGAGATGCGAACTGGATGGATAGCAGAGGCTGTACATGGAGCCTTCTCTCTGAGGTGTGATAACGTGGGACCACACCAACGTTTTTGTAAGCATGACGAGGTACGGCTTGCTAAGCTCCAGCGAGCAACGTCGTGGGGATAAAACCGAAACACATGGATGCTACCTGACGCAGGTTGTGCTGTCCACGTCCTCGACCCGAGACGCAGCGTAGGGTGCCGGCACTGCCGGGGGGCGTATTGCCCCTCTCCTAGGACCGCGCGGCCAGCGCAGGGTAATTGATCCCGGCTGGTCCAGAGCAGCCGGAGCTCATGTCGGCTACTCAGGTGTGTAGGCTAACCTTTACGCACTTGGTTGCCACTCGAGTCTGAAACAACCCCCAAAACTGTGACAGAAGGAACCACTGTCGGCCGAGCATTAACACGCGGATATACCGGCAGCCCCCTGGCCTCCCAGCAAACGCGAACGTACAGCAACGGAGGATCCTCGATATGACGTGCGCCAGACCGACCCGCGGATCACGGCCGGAATACAGCTCGTATAACTTATGTGACGCGATACGGGCCCTGCATTTGCCGCCTGATACACGCCATGCATTTGCCCGAGGTACGCTGACCACCAAAACGAGCCCACCAGTCCAGATTCCACTGAACACTGCATGCAGGACAGCTATAGAGCCTTGGCTTATATCTAACGCAGGTATCACGGCTCGCGTGTGGGCAGCGAGTTGGCGGGAGTCCTGCCGATCCTTGTTCGCCGTCGAGGTTGCGGTTCTGCTTGGGCCCCGGGCAAATTGTCTACGAAGAATGTACAAAGGCTGCCCAGCCACGATCGGGGACTTAAGTTTGTAAAGCGTTGCGGACCATTGATGGGACAGCACCAACAGCTCAGGAGCTTCAGGAGGGGCGCAGGCCGGGCGTAGCCTGGCGGCAGGACAGTCAGGGAAGGGATAGGACCTGATAGGAGGGGCTAGGTGGGCACAACATTATTGGAGGCGAACCTATAGTAAGCTAGATTTGGCGACGAAAATGGAAGTAAATATGAATTCCAGGATAGGACTTCCGAGCTTCAGTGGGATAACGCGATAGTGGATGGGGTACCGCGTCGGTGGGGGCGGGTGGGTAGAGCTAGCTGGGGGGCGCTCTCGAGTTCAGCGCGTCCATCAGGATGGCAATATAAAGATGCAATTGATATGAGCTATTAAAGCTTTACTGGGCGGAAAGATGGCGTGAGACTCCAGTCGCGAGGGACTAACTACACAGCTGGCTTGCCTAAGCAGCATGGGGCCGGCTCGCCATAGCGTTAACGACTAGATGTGATTTTCATTTCACTCATAACGTATCATAGATAACTTAAGGAGCCTTAAAGCGAGGACACGGACAGGTCCAAGTCGTTTGCAATAGCCTTTGGCTCTTGTCAAAGTACCATTGCACCGATTCCTCAAATGCATGGAATCGAAATGCAGTCGGGTGATGGTCGCTAACAGGCGCCCTGTCATGTACGGCTGACAAAGTATACGAGTTAGCTTTTTGTACCATAACGCCACAGTACAAGCTATGAGTATCATCTACACCGTTTACATACTTCTACCTAGGACTGGATAGCCACCCTAACCAAAAAATTGTTAGGCGCGGGACCTCTGCGTTCTACTTTGTAGTCTCTGGTCCCGGTCAGGGCCAAGCATATTTGCACTCCGGACATCAGGATACGTATGTTTTGGTCATAGCTAGGGGCTTTGACCCCTACGATTCAACTGTTTAGTTTTGTTTTCTTGAGCTGCTATCAACCGTGTACCAGCTCTATTTCTTCTGAATTAGCATCAGCATGATAACTGGCAGGAGGAAATGAGTTGTGGCGGCTCTCAGGGGGCGCCGGTGCTGGCTCTGTGAGCCTGAAGAGCTGGTGGCCGGATGCAGAGCCTCGCCCCCATTATTACCGTCCCGCGCCGCTTCTGGGACCGAGAGTATGCCGGATGTGCTCTCCCAAAGGCAGTCACTGTTACTTTTGAGGTGGCTGGGCAGCCGGTTGAGGATGTGTCCGCCCATGGCTACGTCTCTGTGGCCGAGGACTCGGAGCTACGTCTGTAAGTCAAAGAGGCATACGTGATGCACCTTGCGACGTGTGGCCACTGTGGCACAACCTCCTTCCCGCCCTCTCGCACGAACACCATAGTATTTTGATAATGCTATCTGCAGGTCCGGTCTGTGGGCCGTTTCCCAGGATCGTTTTCCAGGTCACTTGGTGTTTGGATGGTCGAGAGGCGCGGAAGACAACATTCGGCTTCAGCTGCAGCCACCAGACTCCGCTGACGAACAGCACCTTGGCATTGACCGCAAACGACAAGCACCTGCAGATCTCCCGGAGCCTCAGGTGGGGACTGAGAACGTTGCTCATTGCATATCGCGGTCCTTGAACTCACAAGACCGCTGCTCCACCGATGGACCTTGGTTCCACGCTTTTGCAGGCTAAGGTGCAGGCCCTCGGCGCACGGCTGGCACTTGAATGGGAGAGTCCCAGAGATCAGGTGGGGCCCGGAGCATTCATGGACTGGCGGCAGGACGGACGGGATGGAGCGAGGCTCGCGGTGAGGCGAGGCCTTGTGACCACCGGTCTAGGCCCTCTCCCATAGCGCATACATGCTCAATGAAATCGTGATCATATATGCTCATTTCGCTGATGCCATGGCATGTTGCAGGCGGAGCCACCTCAGCGGCTAGTATCGCCAACGCTGCTTCCGGCAGCTAGACTCGGACCTCGGAGAGGAGGCGCAGGCGGGCGTATGCGTGGTGGCTCGAGGGCAACTGCGACGGGCAGGGTACGTGTCATAACTACCAGGCCCTGTACTGTAGTCGGCTGTTATGGGACTGGAAGCATTTGCAACCTGACGTACGCTGCCATTGGTGCTTGTATCTGTATGCACGGGGTGATCAATTCGTGTTGTCTGCCGTGTGCAGGGGTGTGCGAAGCTTGTGCGCACCACGACACGCCTTTATATAGGCGTGGGGCAGGTCCGCGAGTGGCTCGGCGAGGTTGGCGCCCGTACTGAGCTGCAGGTGAAGGTAAGAGGCCATGTGTGTGTGGGGGGATGTTTGCGGTTAGCGCATGTGACCGCGACACGGCAATTTAGGAGACAAAGGGTATCCCTAGAGGCGGAGGCTGTGTACCGAGTATGACTCCTTACGCGGGGTCTAGGGGACTGCAAGCGATAACCTCGCCAAGATACCTCCCCAAAGTCATTGACATTGCTCTGCGGCACAGCCCCTCGCCATAGATGCCCTTGGGTACCGGCCGCCGTGGTCTTTGTGCCTGAAATAGGGCACAATGGGTTGGGGCTCCGTGCATCATGTTTGTTGTGCAATGAATGGATGGCGTAAGTGCCTTAGCGTAATATTGTCCCGGGTCTTGGTGCTGGCTGTTTTGGAAAGTAGTGGTGAAGCGCAGCCCCTCAGTTACCACATGCAACACCGGGCTGGATTTAAAACTGTTGCAGAGTAATTGGGGAAGGCTGTGGCCTGAGGAAAGTCATGCACTAAAAGCAGAAAAGCGACAGTAGTGTTTCCTGCGATTGTGGAGGCCCTGAAAGAGGTTTTCAGTACGATTCAGCATTTCTGGCTTGTCCTGACCCTCTTCGGCCATGAATCATGCCCAGGTTATGCTGGACAACCGCATGCTTTTTGGCGTTCACCAGGCGGACCTCCTGTACAATAAGGGGGCTCACTACTACTGGATTACGAGCCGTACCCTAAAGCGCACAGCTATGGGAAAGTGGTTCCTTGGGTGGAGCCATACGCCAGCTGACGGCCTCGTGCTCCTACTGCGCTCTCCCTCCAAAGACGAGATTGCGGCCGCTATCGCTGAAGGTTTCCAGGGCAAGGAGGAAGATGAAGATACGGAGGTATCGGAACAGCAGCAGCTGCAGCAACAAATGCAGCAGCAACAGATGTTGCAGGCGCTATCGCCGCCGTCGCCACATCCCGGCCGGCTTCAGCAGACTCGCAGCTTGACAGCCCTGGCGTATGCGGACGAGGAAGCTATGATGTTGATGCAGCAGCAACAGGGCCCTACCTCAGAACTTGAGGACGTGACGGAAGGCGGGCAGTACCACCGTGGAACGCCGCTGGCGGGCGCGGCAAGGTTAGGCCCCACGGGCGACGACGACGACGCCGTCAGCGGGCTCAGCGGCGACAGTGAACTACGGAGAGCTCTCGGTCCAAGCGATCCCCGACTCATGGTCGCGATTGCAGCAGCTGAACTGCAACGGCAAGGCATGTATGGCAGCACCACCCCTGGCTCAAACATGGGCCGACGACTGGCGCCTGGCCAGAGCGCAGGACCTGGCCCTGCTCGGGTGTACAGCGGGGGCCGTGACGCGCGAGACATGCAACAACAGCTGCTCAGCGCCAGGCAACAGGCTGGCCCTGGTCTGTCGGCCATCGGACAGGGACCAGGCGGGGGGCAAGGACAGTATCGCGAGCCACCTGCTCGCACTGCTAGTGAAGGCCTCAACGCGCCGACGGTCACCATCGCCCCCGCAGGGCCCCCTCGCAGCTCGGCCGCGCAACCCTCGCGGTTCACAAACTTTTCGGAAGTGCCTGGTGGAACGGCTTTTGCCAACGTGCCGCTGCCCGCGGAAGGCCTCGCATTAGAAGCACCAATGCCGCTGTCACAGCAGCAGCAGCGTGGTGGGGCCGTCGCCATGCCATCGCAACTGGGCGCCACGACCAGCATTGCTTCAAATCTTTCCCTGGCGGGCGCCACTCAGCTTACTGGCGCCGTGAGCATGCTGCAGGCATCGGGCGTCGCAGGGCCAATCGCAGCGCCGCTGCGGCTGCCTACGAACGTCAGCGAGCTGCTGCCGCCGGAGTACTTGCCTGCGGCGGTGTCTGTGCGGTGCACGTTGGACGGCAGCCTGCAGCCAGATATCTTTGCTTGCGAGGTGCGTGGCGTCTCCTCGGGGATGTATGACGTGCGCCGGGATGCGCTGCAATTGGCTTTTGCGGAAGTTCTGGCAAGCTCAATGATTTTAGGTTGCAATGTGCATGTGCACCTAACGTGCTGCGCTGGCCCCTTCCGCCCTCAGATCCACCGCAGCCGCCAAGGGCACTGCTACCTGTACAACCTGCCACCCAGCGTGCTGGAGGGCCGGTCCCAGCAAGATTGGATGATCAGCGAGGACGGGTGTCTGGTGTTGTGTCTGAAGACGGCGCCGCAGGCTCTGGCTCTTGTCGAGAACAAGTCTGTACGCAGCAACCCAAGCAACCCACAGGTACATGCCACAAAATGATGGGTACAAAGCCCTTGCCGGGAAGTTCTATTGACATGTGTTGAAGCCTTAATGCGACGGATATGCCATCAGCATTGCCAGGCCCAGTTCCAGAGTGAAACACTGGTTGATACCGCGTTCCAACAAGACACTCATGCAGCGCGATATCATTCACACCCCGCGACCTGCGCGCAGGGCGGTGGACTCGTCGGCGGCCCAAGCGTCAACGCGGACAATCCCAACAGCCGTGGCAGCCTCGCCGGCAGGGGCCACGCAAGCATGGAGAAACCCAGCCTTGGCCGGCCGCAGCGCAAGAACTCGGATGCGGACCTGGCAGTAGCTGCAGTCAAGACTCAAGCCCCGGAGTTTGTGATTGGGACTGGTGCCGCCGTCAGCCCGAAGGCGCCGGACCCTCATGAACAGCTGCAGCAGCTCCATGAGGACCAAGCATTTGAGGCTGATGTCGTAGCAGCTGGCGCTGGGGCGTCTGAGCTCGCAGTCGTGGTTGCAACCCTGCCAGTAGCGGAGCGAAAGCCGGACGGCAGGCGAGACCGGCCGGCACAGCTGGCGGTGCCTCGACAGGCCATTGAGAGCCTGTACGGCCTGGTGGAGCTGCCCCATCCCGTGCTTGTTAGGTACCAGATCAACGGGGAGATGGAGCCTCAGGTACGGCATGATGCTCTACGAAGGTTGTAGTACAGCTGCGCAACTAGGCGGGTGGGGCTCAGCCAGGTTACTGCGGTAGAGTCCAGCGGGTCCAGTCTTGCTTTCGTAGGGGCACATGAGGGTGATGCTTGCTCCTTGGCTCGGTTGACTGATTACGTAGGCTCTGTTACGGGCTTCACAACCCTGCACATTTACTCTTGTCTTTGTAGGAGTGCGGGGCCCGCAGTAAGAGCCTGCATGACGTTGATCGCGGTTGTGACCCTGCAGGTGTACCTGGCGGAGGTAGCGGACGCAGGGGCTGGTGAGCTCATCTTGCGTGGCGCACCAACGGACGTGTTGACGGGCCGCACGCTCGTTGGCTGGCGCAGAACGAACGCCCTGTCGCACCAGTTGCTGGTGGTCTGCTTGGAAACGCGGCCGGAGAGCACAGGGCAGGTACGCAACCCGTACTAAGTGGACTGGTTTGCACAGTCCGCATATGCTTTGGTCCACGTCGTACGCCACCTAGGCATCAGAGGGCTCCCCGTCGGTTGCGGTCTTGAAGGTGATCTGCGCATTACAGCACGGCCGCATTTCCCTCAACTGATCTTGCAGGCCAAGATGGCGGCTGCATTGACGCCCACGCGCTCGGGCCGTGACGAGGAGGCACGCCGCGCCCGCGGTGATCAGCCACCAGCACAGCAGCAGGGCACACCAGCTGCCGTCCAGCAACAGCAACAGCCACAGGGGCGCCCGGGTGAACAGACAATGCACTGGGCTACCTCTAGCGAGGCGCAGATGACTAGCGGGCGGCCACATCCCGGCAGCGCTGCCAATCCATTCGGGCAACCGCAACTTTCACTGTCGGCCGGAGCGCCGGCGCCCAGCAGCTCCCAACCGTCACATCGGGCCTCGGCCCAGCAACAACTGGTGGCCCCGCCGCCCAGCGGTTCAGCCCAGCGGCAGCGCATGCCCAGCGGTGACAGCAGCGTTCTGCCCGGTCTCCAACAACAGCAGCTGCAGACAATACCAAGTGGGCCCCTCCCTGGTGTTGGGAGCAGCAAGCTGCCGACAAGTGCATCTCTCAACCCCACCAGTAGCCTCTTGCCTGCGCAGGCCAGCAACCTGCTGTTTTCCTCCAGCGTACGGCCCGATGGCCATGGTTCCGCTGCGACTGGGGGAGGACAAGGCAGCCGTCCAGCCAGCGCGGGTGCGCGCGGCGGCACTGGTGGCAACGCACCGGGCGGGGTCGGGGGACAACGCGCGCCGCAGCTTAACCTGGACAGCGCGGGAGGCGGCATGCTGCAAACGGTGGCTTCCGGGACGCAGACCCCTATGCAAGCGCCGGTATCAAGACTGCCACCTACAGCACGCACACCGCCTTCAGCGCCCATGTTCTCGTGGTCGATGGAGGGCGGCGCGGCAGGCCAGGGCGCCGGTGCCGCCGCGCCCTCGGTGTTTGCCCAGTATGGGGCCGGCCTAGCCTTGGGTCAGGAGCCATCGTCCCCTAAGGGCCACGTGGAGTTGCCACTTGCTAGTAAACGACCACAACAGCCGCCGATTGCCCCAGTGCGAGGTTGCGGCGGGTCTGGGCAGCATGGCACAGCCGCCGACGCTGCACCCACGCCTCGCAGGGCTGCGCAGACCGGAGACTATTCCTCACCCAACGTAGGTAGCCAGGCGCGTGCCTCCCAGCAGCAGCAGTCGTTACACCATGTCGGGAGACAGCATGATGACTTAGACCAGGAAGCGCGTCGGAGCCCCGGTAGCGGGAGTGGCGCAACTGCTGGCGGTGGCGATGTGGAGCTTGCCCCTAGCAGCAGAGGCAGGCGGCATTTAGGAGCTGGATCGGAAACTGACGCGCCGGGGTTGGCAGCTGCGGGCAGCGGGGGGCAGAGTGACGCTGCGCTCACACTGCGGTATTTATCCAGTCAGGGGATGCACAGCGGCGGCTCAGGGGGACAACAAACGGAGACCAGTGGTGCCCACGTACAAGACGCGCTGCCGCATCCGTCTCGCATTCGCCACGATCGTGCGCGGGCGCACTCGCCATCCTGGCGCTTCGAGGTGCAGCAGCCGGAGGTGCAGCCGACGCCGCGACTGGAGCTGCCGTCCGGGCCCCGAGCGGGAGCAGGAAGCAACCCTCACGACCTTACACCTTTGCAGCCTTCCCCGACGTCCTTGCCGGCCACTGGCCGTGCGACTCGGTGGGGCGTTGCCGCCGCAACCGGAGCTGACAGCGCCACGCAAGGTGGTACAGGATGCAGTGAAGAAGGCCGAGCGCCCACCGCAACGCGATACGCGGAAGAGCAATACGCATCTGGGAGCGCCCGTCCCCGCGCGGCAGCCACCCCCGACGATGTTGACATGGAAGGCGTTGGCGACGGGCCTGGCGGCGGCACGGATCCAAGCCCCAGGGTCGCGGACGGCAGCGATTCCAGGGCGGCGCAGGGCTCCGGTAGATCCGGTGAGATGGCTGGCGGCGGCTCGTCAGACGCGGCTTTACGGCATGCGTACGACGCTGCGGCGGAGCCACGCGACGCCGAAATGGAGGATTCGGTCCCAGGGGAGGCGCCAGAGGTGTTGCTGCCAGTCCGTGCAGAGGCGCACGGGCGGACGCTCCTGGCGGCGGCAGCGCAGCAAGGGGCCGACGGTGCTGCAATGGACGAGCAGACTGGACCGATCGGGCGAGGCATGGACGTCGGGGAGGGTCACGAGACGGCGCAGCAACACAATCCAGCTCACCAAACGTGGCAGCGAAGAGGAGATGCCGGCCAGGCCAGCCCCGAGGCCTCCAGGCACGTGTACGAGCAGCATCCCGCGGCCGCCGCTGGTCCGGAGTCGTCTAGGCAGGCTCATGGGGTGCAAGGGAGCGGCGGTGCCGCGCCTTCGGAGCACAACACGCAGCCGGTGTGGTTTCCTCGACTTGACCTGACGGGCACGACCGTTTCCGCAATGGAGCAAGGCGCCGCCGAGGTAGCCGCTCCCAGCACGTCTAAAGAGGAGCTCGCGGGGCGCGCGCGGAGTGAGGATGGAGAAGCTGGGGACGATGACAGGCATCCCCCGCGTCGGCCTGGTGGTGTGCTTCGGATGCTCAGCGCGGTTGTCCGTGAGCCTGACGAGGGCGACAAGCAGCAACGGCGTAGCTAGTGCACGGGGCTGTCCGGTTAGAGGCCATGGGGCCCAATGTGCCCTCATGTGGTGGGAGGGGCCGCCTCGCGCACTGGCATTCCCTGGCACGGGTTACAGGATCTCGCACACTAAGCGCACGTAATGGCTGTTGGCGGGGTAACTCGTGGTTACCAGTCGGCTGGTGGTTCTGCGCGGTGGTGACGTTCGTGTGTATGATTCCGGGCCCATCCAGGTTAATACACCCTCTGTTGGCGCTGCCCACTTGGTTTTGCCAGTACGGGTCCTGGTACATTCGCTAGGTGTACGAACCACTACGCCGCTTACGAGCGTGACGGACAGACAGTAATTGTTGTGCTGCGCGCTGTTGAGGGGCAATTAGGTGTGGTGCGTAGACGGGTTAGACGTAGTCGAGTATTTAACACGGATGCCGCGCAGCATGCGGGTGCAAGGCGGGACCCTGGACCGCGCAGCATGAACCGCTCTGTCGTCATGGTACCAGTGCCTGGCCGCGCTGTCGCCAGCTGCCACTGATGGCTCGGTTCCACTTGCTTTAGGCAGGTCAAGAAGTGGAATGGAGTGTGGGATTCGTGGACGATGCAGACTGGCGGGTGCGCCATGGGATGCTTGCGAGCCGAGTCATGGAATCCTTGCCGTGGGTGACGGAGAGGAGGGTGAGCCCCACCTGGAGCGATCAGTGGAGAGGTTTGCCCAGGGATGGTGGCTTTGCCTTGGGGGCTCAGTCCTTCTTTCCCGGGAATTGGTCTAGTGCGCTGCCAGGCATCTCGGCGAGCCACTGCCAGACATGGTTGGTTGACTTAGGTATGTTACCAAGACGCACGCCATTCGGTGCGGGTGGCGACCCGCCATGTATTGCCCCCTGTTATGACATTAAATTACGGTTATGGTCATTGTTCATCTCTCTGTGTTTTACCTAACCTCGGCTGGTGGTGGGGGCCCGCTGGTCCCGTAAGTGCGCGGCTTAGAGAGAATACTCAATCTGGGTGCATATTGGTTACGCTGTGTGTCTGTTCGGAGGACCAAGGTACGGCTTAAATGGGAGGGCGCATGCTAGCTTCGTAGTTAGGGGCGGCCTGTGGTTGGGAGACGAGCATGCGGTTAGGCTGCCCGATAGCCCTTCTTTCTTGTGGTGATGTGCAGGACTTCGGGTATCCTCTCATGGCCCAGGGGGCCGCCCGCGACATCTAGGCTACGCGCCATTGTTGCGCCGAAGATTGCCCCATCGCGCGGTGTGGGTCCGCATGGGTTCGGTTGTCAGCAAGATGCCCCGGGGAGTGCGCTTGGCAAGGGTGCATCACGGTTGGGTAGTTCGTCTCCTATTCCCCCGCCCACGGCGGGTGCGTGTATTGACTTACACTGACACCGCCTTACCATCATCAGGTGGGCCGAATGGCCAGTCCCGCTAGCGGCGCACGCATGCAGTCCACAACAATTAAGCCAACTCATCGTCGCATCTGTTTGTCAGCCACCCCGCACCATGAACGTGTGGGTGGTGCAGATGCCGACACCGTGATGGGGTCGGGTTTCGGTGGTGCCCGGAGCGCCCGCGCGCCGCCAGAACGGCCCCGCATAGTCTGACATGTGCGTTCAATGTCGATGACAGGAAGCTCGTGGCTGCGTGGTGTCACAGTCGTGGCGTAACTGTGGGGGGCGTTTGTGTTGCGGGTCGCCGGACAAATTGACAATGGCACCGATGCTACTCACGCGGCGCTCTGCATCTCGGACACACTTCGTGCGCTCCCGAGGGTTGTGTGAGTTTGACATGCAATAACTTATGACGGATGGCGCAGAGGGGACTGAGTGGGGATACCGTAATGGGGCTAGGGCTCGACTGTTGCCCAATGCGTAACATATGTCGTGCCAACTAACCCGCGCGGCGCTCCGGTCAAAGCTGCGCGCATATCCCCGTGTTTTTTTGCGTCGGGGTTCACGGTATGCTTGCGGTCTAGGGCCGGCGAATGCACTGGCCTTGCATTCATCGTTTAGGGGTGCCAAGTTCCAATAACCAAATATGGATGGGCACTAGGCTATGCCGTCGCCCACTGCACGCCTTGGCGATATCATTTGCGCACGTGCGCTGTCCAATAGTTCGGTGGCACTTTCCTGAACTAGTGCGCGCACCCGCTCGCCTGCAAACATGCAAGATATGGGCGTCTTGTGTCGCGCCGCCCCGCTGATATGCTCCCCCACAAATCCCGATCGCAGCCAGAAATGTTTCAGATGACACCGAAACGGGTGAAGGCAGTGCACATCAACCAGCCAAGACGGCAATGGCTGGACGGCCATGTGAAAATCGGTTGTGACTTGAATGGCGCGAAATAGGATTCGAGTAGCTTACACCAGAGCGAAATCTTGTACCGTAATCCGCACGCAAGCCCATAGGGCTGGCCTTCGTATCCACATGATGAGCCCTTCCAAAAAAGGTTCCTTGTTTCCGCGCGGCAGCGGATGATTCGTGTTCTGGTGTTAGACCCCGCTGTCACCTACGCCTGCACAACGTCATGCCGTCTCCGATAGGCACCATGCTCACGCTGATCCGCGGATCCTGCAACAGCTTGGCGTTGAGGTCACGCAGCGCTATCGCGGCCTTGTCACCCGCCTGTCGGGGCGAGGAATACCAGCAGCCACGCAGCATGAATGTTTCATGCGTGGTAAGCAGTGGTAAGCGTGGTAAGCAGCGTCGAGAGCGGTTATGGTGCAGCACAGCTCGCAGCCCCGCTGCTCCTCACCTGCGGCTCCACCACACGGCCATAGAAGAGGGTGTTGTCGATCGCAATTAATCCCCCCGGCCGCACCAGCTGCAGCAACAACTCGTAATACTGGTCGTACGCCCGCTTGTCAGCATCTGCGGGGCAGGGTGATCGCGGCCAGGATTGCGGCCGCCGAGGGGTAGGCTGGCCTTATTTTCGCTGGTCTTCTCGTTCTAGGGGTCCAAACCCGTGACTGCTGTGGAGTGAAACGCCCGGGATCGCATAGGGCCCATGCATGAACGACATGTTGCGATTGTGGAGGCATGAAGGCATACAAAGTCGTGTGTCGTGGCCACGACGGTAGATCCTTCGTAACTCCGTCCCGTCGGCCTGCATGCGCATGTGTAAGCGGAGCCTGTCGTTGCTCGAAAGCTCAGCGCTTCCCGGAAACGGCCGTCCCCCTCGAGCACACAAAAGAGCATTAGCCACGACCCCGTTATATGAACTTAACAGCTCTCCGCCAATCCTGCTAACCGCCCTCCCAGTGCCCTGGACCCCACCGATGAAAGCCATATCGTACGACCCGCCGCCGTCCCGGACGAGCAGTTGCTCCAGGGATCGCAGCGCGGGGCCGATCTGGGCCTCCACCCGGTCCGCTACACCCGCCAGCTGCCAAAAGCGCCGCGCCATCTCCACTGGCCGCTCATCCCGGTCCAGAGCCACCAGCCGCCCACCGGGTGGCAGCGCCTGCGGGTCATATCGTTAGTCGAAGGGGGGTTGGCGCCTCAGAGGTTGTGTGTGCAGTCTGCCGTCCAGTGCCTCATGCTCCATACCCTGGCCCAACCCCAACCCCTCTCGCCCCGTCAACAAGGGTTTTCCTTGCAACCCCGTCAACAAGGCGAAGCCGGAGCCTGCGCGATCCGTCATCAGTCCCTCCTCCACTTCGCTCACCCACGCTGTCCCACCGCCGCCCCATCCACCAGGGCCACTTAGGTCTACTCTCGACCCACCAGCGCCATGGCGCATGACGAGTACCCCGTGAAGACGCCCACTTCCACCACTCTCCGGGCGCCCACCAGCTCCACCAGCAGCCCCAACAGGGCCCCCTGCTCCGGTGTGATTTGCATGTGAGCCCCGTGCACCGCTGCCGTCTCCTCTCGCAGCTGGCGCAGCACCTGCACAGTGGGCAGTGGGGCACGGGGGCAAGGGCCGGAGGGCCGGATGGGCGCAGTCCCTAACCGCTCATGCCGCGGGAGCTAAGCTGGGAGGTGCCGCCCAGAGCAGCTGCCGGCTGCTCCCGGCGCACCAACCACCAGTGGCACAAACGAGGCCGCGGTGCCACCAAACTACCTCGCAAGCCGAACTCGAGCCCTGCCCAAGTGCCGCAGCATCGGCCGCCACTGCGCGATACTCGCCTCCGGCTCCCTGGTGTGCGCCAGCATGTAGCCGTACAGCCGCGGTGTCATGCCGACCGCCACCGACACCTTGTTGAGCACCTCACCCTCAACCAGGTCGCCCGAGGACGTGGACGAGGGCGGGGTGCTGGCGGGGCGGGCAGCCGGGCTGCAGAGATAAGGCAAGGGGTCACGACGAGGCGCGGTGCGGGGGGCGTGGGTGCTGGGCTGCTGGAGCCAGGGCACCAGCAACGCCTGCAGCGAGCGCGTGTGCGCACCGCCCTCGCCCTCGAGTGAGGCGTGTACAGTGTACGCACCCATGTGCAGTGCAGTCAGCGCGATAAGAGGGAGAACGGATTTTACGGATGTTAAGCAGGCGTGCAGTATACGCGTCTGAAGTTCGGATAGGGGACCGAGACGGAGGGCGGCCGTACGGCATGGGGATTCCGGACAGCGGTGAACGGTAACAGCGTGTTGTGTTTAGGAGTAGGAAGGCGCAGATTGTTCACACAGGCTGCCAAATAATTGGTGCCGCAGAGCCCACCACTGGCATGGCCGCTCACACAGCTGAGCGTTCTGCTGAGGCCATGAGTATGTACGTCCCTGGTTAGCCCAGCGTTGCGTGCGATGCTGGGGCAGGAGGGAGGTTGCTCGGGTTCATGCGGGCGGCGATGAACGCATTTGACTACCGGTGCAAATGATGATATACGAAGGTAAAGGCAAGAGTGCAGCCTTATATGCCACACTGGAAGGGCAAGGCACACGCGAAGTGTAAACCTTTATATTAACTGTAAACCTTTGTATTACACGAGCGGTGTTTCCCTGCCAAGCAACTGCTTGCAAATGCGTATGACGCCGTAAGCATGTGCATGGGTTTAGACGTGGCGAGGATCAGCGTCAACGACTAGTCGTGGAGTTGCATTGAACGAAGGCGGGCATTCACCTACTGCTAACATGACATATATGCCGGCTGCGCCAAACCCTCCTTGATGTCCATGCCCTGAGCGGCACGGAGCCCTGCAGGACATGACCACCCCATGAAATCATTATCATTTTTTAATTGTCGGGCTGTGATCCTGGAAATGCGCTTACTTGTGGCCGCTGAGCAGCGATTCTTGGCTGTATGGCCTCACCGCACATTTTGTCTCTTGCACTAGGACTTTCGTTTAAGAACTATACAACTATACAGAACTATACAATTATACACGTGAATTGTTAGCGTTGCGGCAAAGGCGGCAGCGTGTCCGGCGACATGGTACAACAGTGTCCAATATGTGAGTATCCTGACGCTACAGCTGTATACTATTACTTGTTTGCATATCAGTTGTCGCCACGCCTTATGATTATCACAATTCGTTCGAGCCTAGTCACAGGGAGACATGCAATGTCTCGTCCGGTCGTCCCCCCCGGCATGGATACCAAAACGACAATATGGCACCAGATGAGCTTTCCAGGAACGCCGCCGGGTCCTGCCTGGCCGTACTGTTTCAGTTAAAGTATGACTCTCCTCTCTCCTTCCGGGGGCTGCTTGCAATGCGGCAGGCCGACCGCAGGAACATGGGTATTAATATCGGATGGTCTGCGGCACCCTGACTAATTATTCCACTGCCATCTTCAACACTGTAGTAGGTTGGACGTTGGAGGGTCGATCCACAACAGGACCGAGACCTTTGAACTATTCGGTAGTAGTGCAACACATCGGCAAATACAGAACCGTGGCGTGCATTGCAGCCTTCTGGAATAAATGGATGTTTGCGCAACCGGTGGCAGATCACCTGCTGGCAGCTCATGATTAAAGAAAGAGTGGGATGCACCATAATCCCTGAAATACGCAACCTCTGCTATGGCACCCAACCGAAACGATCATTCCAAATGCATCCTTCATGCGCAAAGGGGCCAGACTACTGGGTAAAAGAAATGGCAAAAAAGTGGCCGACATACGTCTCGATTGTGCCTTGCGTTGAAAACCGAGGGTGTAATAGGCTCCACGCGCGGCACTTCATGCCATTGTGCAGACTATCCTTCGTTAACCCGATGCATGCGAAGGGCATTGCTGCCACACACTTTGAGGGTGTAAGTGACACGAGCTGCACGAGCATGGCACCTAGCGGACTTGGATGGGTGGTGGGCAACCTCTACAGAACTTTGGTATCTTGGCCCTGAGTCCTGTGTTAGTTCACGAGTTCCAGAGCCACTACCTTGCTGTCTGCGGTAGGGCGGCCTGCTGCACGTTCCGGATTTGCATGCGCCTGGCAGCGCCTGTTTCCTACCTAGCGCGAGCCAGGCAAGGGGCCTGGTGCCCCATGTAATCGTTTTCGCTACGCTGTTTCGCTCGGGGAAGCCTGTCACCAGTATGGACATCAGTCCTGGTGTTTGCGGGAAGTAAGCTGAACCCCGAAACCAGTCGCTCCCAGCAGGGGAGGGCAGGGAGATTAGGCGGGGTACAGTGCCAAGGGAGGGCGGCGCGGTGAAGGGTGGGCGGCAGGGCGACAGAAAGGCCACAGAGTTGCTTGCGAGTTTTCCGCACGCCGTGGAGAAGTGTGCATGTGATTAGAACAGCGATGGCGTGTAATTGCATCACAATTGTGTGGCCTCATGGGAGACAATTACATTCGTTACGTACACACATAGCCATTGGGGCACGTAGGGATGTCGGCTGGCCGTCGTCCAGCCGGAAGCCCCATCGCAGTGCTGTCCTCCCGATCCACGTGCATATAAGAGCGCTGCGAGGTTTCGATCGTTTGCTTCCTTTGTGCGGCCTCATGCCCGGTTGCGTGGTGCGTGGTGTTCATGGCCTAATGACAAACCCTTTTGAAGTGAACTCGCGTGTCCTCCTGCAGGTCAAACCCTGTTAGAAGATGCCTATCTGTAGTGTCAGACAATGTTGGAGACGCCGGACATTGCGTAAATGAAAATATCCTGGAACCCTGTCTTCCGGCGCAAGTGGTTTGTGCTCGCCTGCGGTCCTGGTATATTTGATGTGCTTCCAGTGCGCTTCGGGCGTTACGCGCTTTGCGTTGCCAGATAGAGTCGGGTACGTTAAGATGGGCCCTACTGCCTCTTTCTGCAATGTCGCGGCCCGGTCCGGCGGCTTGTCGGCTCTCTGGATCGTGAAACCTTAGGGACGCCAGGTTACACATCCAGATCCTGCGGGTGATGCAGCTTATAGGTTAACGGTTGCTTTATCAAAGGCACTGCTATGACCTTAGCCCATGCCCGCTTGTCTTAATAAGAGTGCAAAGCTAGCCAGATGTCCCCCCGGGCCCCCAGTCTGGCCCCGTACGCTGCAGAACGCAACCATGCGGCAGCCGCTTGCTATGTACGCATTGGCACAGCGGTCCACTATGCCCAGTCAGTCAGTCTGACTCTTGGGGAGGGCATCGGGAGGGCTGAGCCTGCCCGAGGGCAGGACCATGCCCTGTTCTGCCTAGGGCCGCCTCTCGCAATGCGTTTGACCGATTCTGCCAAGGCTTTCGCTTTTCGTCGGCGGCGCTCTGGTCCCACCGTAACGTGGGTCTGTCATGCAGAGCTGCAGGCCTCCTCGTTCAGGCTGTTTGGGCCGTGCTCGCGTCCGTGTGCGACTTCTGACTGGAGCACCAAAACGGCCTTGGAGTAAGATAGTACGATGCATATCCATAATTATTATGGTTTTGTCAATCGTCATCGCTCTCTGAAAGGCTAGTTGCCAGTATACACATATCTGAAGGTCAAAGCGGGCTGGAGACGAAAGCGCCACAATTGATACAGCGGTGGATAAAGCATACATTATTGTTTGCCTTTGTAAAACATTTAAGCACTGAGGTGCATACTTAGCCTCAATAGTACGGTGCGGACCCAGGAAAGCATTATGAGTATGCACGCCGATGCAAGAGGCTTGCAGAAGATCGCTTTGTGTGGACCAAATGGTACCAACGTTCATCAGGAACTGATAGATACCATGCGGCGTACATAGCGTGGCACGCACTATGTGACAGACACTGGGACTAAATACTCAGTTCCTTGCCGTTGCTCCGGTCCGCGCCACTCAGATAGCACGACTCCAAAATCCAACAAAGCCTCCGGATTCCAACATTTTTGCCAGAAGTATGCTTACTGAACGAAAGGCACCGTCCTGAGCTGAACTGGCTGCTATCCGCGCGCACCTCACCCGCCTTGCCCTGCCAGAGGCAAAGCTCATCTAGCACATCTTAAACGTTGATAATACAGCTTTCAGTCATGCCATCAGATGAGCTGGAGGTGAGTAGAAGGTTTCGGGTGGGTCTTGCGGCTTATTTGCCCGCAATCTCGCCCGCACGAAGCAGTGGTGTGTCGGCGTAATTGATATCACAGCTATGCTTGCCATGCCTAAGTTTGCGAAAGGGTGCTGGCCAGGCAATCTCAGGATTGGCCCAATGTCGATGTACTTGCCTCGACAAATTTTCCGCAGGCGCTCGTTGGCCTTTTGCATCCCTTAGCATATTGACAGTGAGGTTAAGATTTCGTTCCTGTATGAAATCCTTCGGTGTGCGCGCTAACTGTGCACACCGACGCCTGTTCGTATGTGCACCCGCGGGCACCTCCGGCCTCTCAGGAGGTCGAGCTGCTGGAACCACCCTTGTACCTTCCAGCAGCCCGGGACATTCTGATGACAATGCCGGAGCTCTGTTGCCCTGCCGAGGTGTCCCTTAGTATTTCCGTTGTGGTCGATGGTGTGGAGCTGTATCAGTGCGTCGCAAATCTACAGGTAAGCTACATAATCGGAGCTCGCAGCCTCATGCAAGCTGACAGGGCCTATACTGCTGGGGCCGCAGTCAGTTGATGACGGCATCAGGACACGAGCTTCTGATAAGCACCTGGCGACTTCTGTGCCAGGGTTGGAATGAACGTAATAACCAACTGAGATGCGCTATAGTGGATAAAGACACGAACGCTTTTGAGCTTTCTCCGCCGAAGCAAGGTTTTCGCCGCGGCTGGACCCAGTGTCTGACATAGGGAGCAAATAATATATAGGCCCCGTCTTAGATCTAGGGAGAGCTCGATAGTGGCAGCTCCACTTTCGAATATCGCAAATTTATAGCCATATTCGGCCGGAAATTCGAGCTTTGTTGTTACCTTGCAGACGTCGGGGCCAACCCGACGTGTCAGTCCATCCCACTTTTCCACACATAAATACGCCGCCTGCATTCAGGATTTGCGTTAACTCTCGCATGTACCATGTACCCTGCCATTTACATATTCCCATCAAGCTCGCATTCATGCATCGTGCTGCTGCTGCTCTGCGCATGAGGGCGCACGCACGCGCGCCCCATGCTTGATGCAGCCAATCCAACCCAACTAGCACGCACAGAGGCTCACATGTTCGTACATAGCAACATATGGCTATCAGTGCTGCACTCCACGCTCGCTGCTCGGCTTTGCTTATCCGTGCGTAGTTGGAATTTCGCGGGAAGCCCGACTCGCTGCAGCTCTCCACCGTAATTGCTTTTTTCCCATCGGATGGGAAGACGATGTAAACATTTAGGAAGTAAGGCCCAATGCGCGAGTGAGTGCGGCGGCCTAAAGTCTTCCGCCGTCGACGCCCGCCGCCGCCGCCGTACGCAAGCAACCACCCCACCGCCGCAGCTACCTACCTACTGCAGCGGCCAGACAAATAGAAGCTAATAAGGGCGAGGGCGCATCAGGGGAGAAACAGGCTTGGCACTTTTAGCGAGCATGATGGCGGCCCAGACTGTACATTGGGCAATGGAATGCCTACCTGCGCAGATACACGGTTGGTTGCTTGCTGACTTGCTGAACGCCAGGTGACACGAAAGCGGGTGACGCGGATGCGAGCCATTCGGAAACAGTTAACGACAACGACGTGTGTCGTGACACAGTGCCGGCGCTCGCCGTACACAGTGTGTGTACTTGTCACACAGGCGTCGCTGCTGGTTACACGGCGCCACCGCTGTTCCAATATTAATATATTATGTTCCTGACATACATGCGCCTGGTGTATTATTATTGTCGGCGGTAGCAATTGCAACTAACTAACTCAGCCCATGCCCATCGTCCCGCTTTATGTCGTTGCAGTCCTTGCGTTTTGTCTCCGGAATCGAGGGATTGTTGCAGCGATTTTGCGGCTGGGAGGTTGTGTCCTGGCGACCCAGTAGCTCGGACTCCGGTGGCCTCGTGCTCACTCTGCGCCGCCCGCGAGGAGGACGTCGGCAGGTGAGTGGATGGGCGGGTGAGCGGCTTGGTTGCTTGGTTGCTTGGTTGCTTGGTTGCTTGGTGCGGTGGCCGATAGGCGGGAAGGCGTGTATAGCCGGCTTGTTGCAGCTTGCAAGGGCCCCGTGCATGCATGCCCACAGGACCCACCCCGGTCACCGCCCTTCATTTAAACAAAAACGTCTTCCACTTATTATTGAAAAGAATATACACCAGGGCATGCAGCTGTATTTCTCGCTTCATCCGATTGTCATTTGATTAAAGATCCTATAGCGCAGGAGAACACACGCGCAGGAAGCAGCCGCATACATACATGTTTCCATCTGTTCCCCTTGCCCTTCCGTTGCCAATTCGTCCGTCCAACCATGCAGCAGGCAGCGGTAGTTTCCGCGAACCGTGAGCCGTTCCCTCGGGCCCGAGGCCTGCACCAACATCTGGACAGAGCATTGGCGGCTGAGGCTGCAGCGGGCGGGGGCTCTCGGTCAGCATCAGTGCGCTCAGCAGCAGCAGCCGGCGCTTACGCGATTCGCGAGCGGAGCTCCGTACCCGTGGAGACCTGGCACGGCTCCCCAGCCGCCGCGTGCGGGGAATACTCCGCCGGTGGCCTCTTATCCTTCCAGCGAATCTCCTCCGGCAGCTATGAGGATCACACTGATCATCCGCTGAGCTACACGCGGGGCGTTTCATTGGGACCACGTCGCTTCCATTCCGAAGATGGCAGCGCGGACCCGGACGCGGAGGAGGAGGATGGCGAGCAAGATGGCGAGGACGGCAACACCGATAACTTTAAGAATCGGCTGCCAGCGATGGCGGCGGCGGTGGAAGAGCTGGCGGCGGCAGAGTTAGTCTCCCGGCTACACTGGGGGCGGATGCAGCACCAGCAGCACCAGCAGCCCAACCGTGTTCAAGACCCTTACCAATGGCGGGGGCGGCCCCCGCGCCCCCGGCTGGACGAATCGTCCCAGCTGCCGCCACCAGACTCACGGGGGGACCTGAGCGCACTCGGCAGCTCCATGAACCTCTTCCACCTGCAACGGCATAGGCCGCAGGTGCAGCAGTTAGTGCTAGGGGCCCCCCCGCAGCCGCGCAAGCAGGGTCAGCAGTCGGACAGCCGCGGAGCGATCGGGCTCGGAGCCGACGGCGCCGCCGTGGACCTGGCCCGCACCTCGGGCAGGACCCACCTGCTGCGGCCTGTGGTAGCGCGGCCGGACGCCTCCCACCTGTGGCCCTCCGACCAGAATCCTCACACGCGTCCGCATCCGCACCGCCAACATGCTCAAGGCCAGCCGGCGCCCGCAGCATCCGCGCCACTCGTGCATGACCTGCGGCTGCTGCGGGGCTTGCAGCCCTACCCTGCGTTGCGCGCGGACGCGCCCCAGCCCGCTCGGCGAGCGGAGCGGCCGCCGGCGCCGGCGCCACCGGCGGCGGCGCCAGTCGCCGCCGCCCGCTTCACGGCTGCGCTGCTCATCCCTCGTTCCTTCGTGTCCGGAGGCGTGCCCGGCGCCCGGCCCGGCACCCAAGTTCAGGTGATCCTCACCATAGACGACGGCGTAAGCGACGAGCAAACCGTCGCCGGCGGGTACTACCCGGGCACCCTTGTCGTACAAGCTGACGGCAGCGGCGTGCTGGCCGACGTGCACATCTCCGAGGCGATCGCAAGGTATCAGGGCTGGGCCACGGTCGGATGGCACGTGGCGGAGCTGGACGAGCAGCCGGGCGGCGTGTACTGGGTGGAGTGGAGAGTGCGGCGGGGCGCGGCGCAGCCGGCGACCCCGCGCAGCTCGGCGGCGGTGGCGCCGCCAGCGGCGGCGTACTGCGGCCTTACGGTGGGCGCGGAGGGTGACGATGGCGGCGAGAGAGAGGGGCGGGACGAGGAGGCGCTGATGCAGGCTCTGCAGGTGTTGCTGATGCAGCAGGGTGTCCTGCAGCAGCAGCTCTCGCAGCTGCAAGCGAGGCGCAGCGGTGTGCAGCGGCAAGGGCAGGGGCAGCTGCAGGAGCTGGAGCAGCAGCAGCAGGAGCAGCTGGAATCGCAAGACTGGCAGGTGCAGGCTGCACTGGCGGCGTTGCGCGCTCGCAAGCGGCAAAATGGACAACAGCAGCACCAGCAGCGGGAGGCTGCTGCGTCCCTCGAGGCGGCATGGAGGGACCAACAGCGTCAGACCCGCAGCGATATGCGGCAGCTGCCAGAAGACCGAGCGGACCCAGACGGTGGCGCCGCCGCCGATGCTGGCAGTTCGCACCCCTTCCCGGGGCGCTACCCTGGCGACGACGGCAGCTTCAACCAGTACCAGTACCAGCTGGACGAAGACGTGGACCGGAGTGGCGTCGAGGTGCACCGAAGTGGCAGGGCGCCGAGGGACGTGTGCGTGCCCTTGGTGCTCGGCGAGCGGCCCTGGCTGCCTCTGCAGCCGCAATCGCCGGTGCAGCCCCTGCAGCAGCAGCTGGTGCCAGAGCAGCAGCAGCCGAGGCAGCAGGTGAATGGTACGGCGGCGTCACGTGGCAGTCAAAGGCGCCGCAGCGATGCTGCGCCGCCTCGGCCCCCCAGCGACCCCTCGGATGTGAAGCCCGCCAGCAGGCAACCCGCGCGCTGGGCCCGCGCGCTGCCCTCCCCTCCCCTGCCCTCCCCTCCGGGGCACGCCCTGGAGGATCGCGGCTCTGACCAGCAGCTGCCTGCCACCTCAGCGCACGGCAGCCAAGAGCTCTGCCCGGACGCTGGACCGCTTGCGGCTCCCGCCGCTGAACCGCAGGTGGGCGCGGGCAAGAAATATGACCGGCATGGGAGGAACGGCGTTACCGGTATTCTTAGCTGCAGTTTTTCGTTTTTCTGTCAGGGTCGGGGGCACGCTGCGGCCATTCGAAGCAAAGGAAGAGGTCGCTAGCCGCTAGCAGCTTCTTCCACGCCCGTTGCTCCTTCCCAGCCCTGACATCTCCGCCCGCACCCGCCTCGCTCCGGGGCCCTTCCCTTGCTGCCTGCGCCTGCTTCGGACACCCTTCAGGTCGACGAGGACCCCGTGGTGGCTCGCAGCAGCCCCCGCCTCATGAGCCGCTACCTGACCTCCGGGGAGATCCGGGTGCTGTTCACGGAGCGGGACAGCCGGGTGCTGTGCAACCCGCCGTGCGGCCTGCTGCTGCGCATGCAGATGTTCCTGGACGGGCAGCCGCTGGCTCCGCGCCAAGACGCGCAGCTGTGCAGGTGGGCTGGGTGGGTGTGTGCGCAGGTGGGGATTACAATAAAAGAACCGGTAACGCGCAGGTGGGGAGGGGAGGCCGCGGCAGGGGGGCTGCTGGCTGCGGCGCGGGCAGGACCGGCAGTAGCCCCAGCAGCAGCAGCAGCAGTAGCCCCAGCAGCAGCAGCAGCAGCAGCAGTAGCCCCAGCAGCAGCAGCAGCAGCGGTGCCAGGAAGAGGGAAGCCGTTCTCAGTGAGGCGTAAAAATCCCGTCAAGCTCACAACGCGATGAGCGTGACGGCATATGCCAACGCGTAACTTCCTTGCTCTACATTACTTGTTCAAGTTTGTTTTTGCAGAACGGGTGTTGAAATGTTTGGTGTGGTAGGTGCTCTCCTTGCCCATTCCACCCTCCCCGCTCGTGTTTCCTCCCCTCTAACCCCACCCCCGCTCTCCCCCGCCCATTGGCCCCCCGCAGGTACAACGGCAGCTCCCCTCGCTACCTCACCAGCGTGCCTGCCCAGGAGCTCAGCTCGCCACCCATTCCCTGGAAGCGCCTGGTCGACACCACCATCCAGTACCGCCGCTGCCGCTCCGGCCTGCTGCAGCTGTGGGCTACCAGCCTGAAGGGGGGGGTAGCACCGCCGGCGCAGGACGGGGTGGTGGTGGCGCTCACGGCCAAGGTGGCCGCGGCGATGCCCAAGCTGGTGTCTTTCAAGCCGCCGGGGCTGCGACGTGCGGCTTGGCTGGCGGCCAGCGGCGGCGCCGCTGCGGCGGGGGGGAGCAGCAGTGCTGGAGGCGAGGGCGAGGCGGACGAGGCCGGCGACTGCTGCACCTTCCAGGTCGCTGCCGCCGGCGGTTCCGAGCGCCCCGCGCCGCAGCGCGCGCAGGGAACGCGGTCCCGTCCGCAGCCGAAGCGGGAGAGCGACAGCGCGGGCTGGGTGGGGCCAGCCGCCCTCCGCGGAGGCGGCGAGCAGGAGGGCAGCGCGGCGATCGGTGATGCGGAAGGCGACGGCGACGAGGTCGCTGTCGCCGCCGCACCGGCGGGCCTAGGGGCAGGGTACGGCGACGGTGGGAGCACGCGTCTCACCCAGGCGCTTCTCAAGGCCACGGGCCTTCTTTCTGACGACGAGGAAGGCGGTGCCGGCGCCGGCGGCGCCGCCGCCGCGTCGGTTGCCGCCGCCAGGCAGGACTCGGAGGCTCTCGCGGGGCCGAGGGGTGGCGGCGGTGGTGCCGGTGGTGCCGGTGAGCCCGCAGACGCCTCCGGCCTGGGCTTCTGCGCCGACTTGCTGGTGGCCTGCCCGCCCCGCTCGCTGTCCCGCTACGTCACCAAGGCGGAGCTGGAGCTGCTGGTGGGCAGCGACGTGTACGTCCAGCTGTGCGAGGGCAACAAGCTCACGGACGTGAGGGTCATGTTCGAGGTCGAGGGAAAGCGGCTGCCCGAGGTGCGAGCGCGTCGCGACGTGCTATAGTACAACGTCTTGTGCGACGTGCTATAGTACAACGTTCTGTGCGACGTGCTTTGCGACGTGCTCTGTTTGCCGTTGTCTTGCGCAGAGCTGCGACCCAGCGTGCTGCCACCCCTGCCGCCCAGCCGCATCTCGCCTCCTCGCCCCTCACCTCTCCTCTCCTCCGCTCCCCTCACCTCTCCTCCGCTCCCCTCACCTCGCCGCAGGTCTTCACAGCCGACATCGAGCGCTACAACGCCAGCTCGCCCTTCTACCTCAAGGCCTCCAGCGGCCGGGGAGTGGACGGCCTGCCTTGGCGCAGCATGCCGCCGAACGCCACCGTGCAGTGGTGCCGCATGGCGGACAACACGCTGGTGCTGGCGCAGGTGCGGACCCGGAGGGTATGAGGGGCGACCCATGGGTCGGCACTGAAAAGATAAACCGATTACAACCGATTACAATAGTTTGTGAGGAAGGCCCGTGGGTCGGCACTGACTGGGAAACCGATGAGGTAAACGTTTGATACACACGATTCTGACCGATTGGTAGACACGGTTTGGGGAGGGGATGGGGAGGAGGGGCACCCGCACATCGGGGTTGGGTGTAACCGGGAGCCTCAAGGTTGGGGATTGTGGCCTGGCGTGGGGGCGATGTTACTCATAGCCACAGATATGTAAGTGCCACACGCTAAAACAACCCCCGTCCGCCCGCTGCTCCCCACGCCCATTACGGCCCCACACCCCAGGTTATCGACCCGTGCCACCGGACTGGCCGTATCCGGGACGGACCACCAGGCCGGGCCGCCTCCCAGCGCCGAGGCGGCGTTAATAAGCGGTATGTCGGCGGCAAGCGCGCCGGGAGGCCGGCCCGGAGCAGCCGGCAGGCCAAGTCGCCTGGCGGGGACGTTGACAGCGAGTACGAGTCTTCCAACGACGGAGGCAGCAGCGACGACTCAGAGACGCACAAGCGGTGCAACTGGAAGCGGCGGCGTAGGCCCCGAAACGAAGGACGGTCCTCGGAGGCGGCTCAGGTCCGTGCGCTGGCTGCCGTCGCGCTGGCTGGGGCGGTGGGTGTGGCTGTTCGCGCGCTTGGCGCGATTGCGCAAGCGGTGTTCGCGGCTCCTCGAGTGGAGGCTGTCCGGAGCGGCGGGGCCGGCCCGGCAACGCAGTTAGTGTTGGGCACTTCGTGGCTTTGCGCCGCACCTTCTGCGCCGCAGCCGGAAGGACTTGGGTCGCAGCGCACCGACCTTTTACCCTGCCCACCCCCACCGCCAGGTCTTCTCGTTACCCACCCACCGGTGTCGTGTAACCGGGTCTTCTGACCGGCCCCCCTGCTCCCCGCGGGTACTCCCTGCCCACACTGCGTGTTTCTGCAGGATGAGGAGGCGGAGGTGGATGGCGACTCGCAGATGTTGGAGGCGCTGGCGGGGGCTGCCGCCGCGTGCGTCCAGGAGGAGGAGCAGCAGCGGCACCTGGGCAGGGACAGGGGCGGAGATCCGGTCCGCGACCGCCACCCGAAGCAATCTGGCCGCCACGCAGATGAGGTGAGTGGAGTTGTGTTCATACACACCCGTATGGGCCTGGCTGCCCCGAGCTGCCAGCGTAGCTCCGCGCCTCTTGTTTGGTGCTCTTCTTCGTCCCTCCAATGCCGCTGTCTCTTGGGCCGGATGTTGAACTGCAAGCATGGAATGCCTAGTCCGCTGTGTTGTAGGACGTCGGACGCCGATTCGTCGATAGGACGTCGTTGGCAGCCTAGTCTTGGCCGTTCTGTGCCGTGCCATGAGCCGTAACCGCCGACCCCATTTCCCTCTCCTGCTGCCCGCCATCTCGCTCGCAGGGTCCTCCGTGCCCCGGCTGCTCCAGCGACACCGCAGAGAAAGCCACTGCCAACACCGGCAGCGATGACGACCACCAGCACCGGCAACCCCGCCAATCCAACAGCCTCGCCATCGTGGCCGCTGGCAGAGCTGCGCCCCCCCACGGCTCGAGCGGCTTGTTTGCCTTCGGGCCCGGCGGCGGGTTGGGTGTCCTCACCAGTCCCTCGCCGCCTCCCTCCCACTACGACCCCAACACCGGGACCAGCTCCTTCATCTCTCGGATCGTGGCGACCAACCTTTACATCGGCCGCCGCCAGCTGCAGGCGCTGTACGGCGCCAGCTTCAAGGCCGACACCAAGTCCGACATGCAGCTGTCCCTGAACGGCGTGTTGGTTCCGGAGCTGTACCACGTGCAGTGGAAGGTGAGGCGGGGGAGGGGGCCGGGCGTGGAAGGGCGTGGGGGCAGCGGGGGGCAACGTTTCGCGCATGCTTGCGGGTTCCAGGGGGGGCAGACCAGGGAGGGGAAGGGGTTAACGGCCCCCCCAAGGGAAGGGGTCAGCGCACCCTATCCACGTGTCCTCTCCAACTCCGGTCCCGGCCATAACCTCCTGAATGTCCCTGCATTGCAGGAGGGCTGCCACAAGGGCAGTTTCTACCCCAAGGGCGCGGTAGGTTGATCGGGCGGGTCGGGGGGTTTGATAAGAGAACTCGCGAATCCACGGCCGCGGGTCGGGGGGTGGTATAAAAACCAGTTACACGACATGGGTAGGATAGCTGGCGCATTGTCTTCGGCGGGTCGGGGGGAGGGGAGGCGGGTGGGGGGGATGGGTCGCCAGCACACGTGAGGCCGGGGAGCGGACGTGGCGCGTGGACGTGCCAGGGGGCGCACGTCGATGAACCGTTTATGGGCGTGCAGGCAGTGCGGGGGCCGTCGGACCAAGCTCCTTGCCCCGTAGCTGCAGCTGTAGCTACGCAGCCTGCCATATGAAGCTTTGCCCATATCTCCGCAGGGACTGCCGCCCGCGAGGTGCCCAGGCCGCCCCCCTCCGCCTACTGCCTTCTGGCTGCCCCTCGTGCCCCTATGCCCCCTCTTCGCAGCCATTGGGTCAGCTCCGCGGGCGCTTCCTGCAAGGGATATATTGGCTGGACGATTCCAAAACGCGGCTGGTGGCGGTCGCGTGGGACCAGGCGCCCGCGGACTGGCCGGTGCGGCGGCGGAGGACCACAGTGACCTCCGGCGGTTCGCCCGCCAAGCCTCGTCGCTGGCTCTGGCAGCGCCAGGCGGATCAAGTCAACGACCCGGAGGGCCAGGCCCACGCAGCCGGGAATGTTGCCCGCGGCAGCGGCGGTGACAGCGGCGGTGGCGGCGGCGGCGGCGGTGACGGTGACGGTGGTGGTGGGAGCTCCGCCAGTGCGTCCGGCTGGGAGTCTGGTGGCGAAGGCGCGGCGCGGTCAGATGACGTTGCAGCGACGGCAGCGCACGAGGAGCAGCAAGTGCGAGGGGGGGGACATGAGTCCCAAGGTCTGGGCGAAGTAGGGGAGGGGATGGGGCGGCGTGGGTCGGGCGTGGCGGAGACGACAGACGAGGCCGGCGGGAAGAGGGTTGAAGAGCCGGTGCTGAAGCTCGAACGTGAGTCGACCCCACCGCTGAAGGCCTGTGGGGTCACGGCGGCGGACGACGTACTTGGCCAGCCGCCTCGCGACAGCAACGGCGTTCTGCTGCACTCGACGGAGGGCGCTGAAGGTCGCGACCAGGATCATTCACAACAACCACATAGGTCCCAACTGCAGTCTACCAGCACGGCGGCGAAGCGGCATAAAGCCCGGCACACGCAGCAGCAGCAACAGCAGCAACCGCAACAGACAAATCAGCAGCTACAAGAGCAACAGGAGCAGCGACAGCAACTGGGACTAACCCAGGCGCTCCATGGTAGCCACCCCAGCGACCACCTTTCCCTGAAAGCTGGGCAGCATCATACGTCGACGTCGGCGGCGTCGATGGTTCTGCCGCTGGGGGCCGCGCGCCGCCCAGTTCCTCGCGGGATGGATGTGGAGGTGGAGCCCGTGGATGCGCCGGAGGGCTCCTCCCTGCAGCCCCAGGATGGGCCCGCTCCGCATTGCCTCAGACCCGCAGCAGCAGAGGTCGCCGCTTCTTCTCTTGCCCCACCGCTAGTGCTGCTGCCGGTTCAAGGCACGGAGCGGCAGCTCCGCCAGCAGCCCACGCTGCATATGCCCCTGGGGAGAGAGGCCGCATCAACCGCGGCGGCGGCGGCGATTGCGGCGGCGGCGGCGGATGAGCCCCAACAAGGCGGCCCCCGACCCCAGGCGCCTCCCCTAGTGCTGCAGCTCGTCCGTGCCCACGCCGCCGCCACCAGCAACGGCACCCCTGGGCAGCTGCGACAGCAGCTGCAGCAGCGAGACGGTGGCGCGTTTGACGGCGAGCTGTGGCAGTCCCATGCCGTGAAGAGACCGCGAACGGGCACAGCAAGCGGATACGCGCCAGGCTACGGGCACAAGCACGACGAGTCTCTGGAGCTGCTGGTAGCTCAACAGCCGTACTTGAGCGGCAGCGAAAGCGGCTCGGCCCTGGCTGTCGGCAGTAGCAGCGGCATGGGGATCTTAGTAACGGGGGCCAGAAAGCGGCACCCGGGCGGTGGCAGCTGCGGCGGCGGCCAGGAACCGTTAGCGCCAGAGGAGCGCAGCCCTGACTACTGCGTAGACCCGGCAGCGGTCTCAGGGGGGGCGCTGCCAGCGCAGCAGCAGCAGCTGCAGCGGCGGAGCGATGCCGCGGCTGCGCTGGATGCGCTGGTGGCTGCGCGAATGGCCGAAGAGGCGATGATGGGGGCTCGGAATCGCGACGGCGGCGGCGGCGGCGGCGACAATCCTCAACATTCGCCTGCTGATCAGGACGGCGACTGCCTGTCAGAGGCAACGGAGGAGCTGGTCATCCGCACCATGCCGTGGATCAGCATGTACCTGGCGCAGAGGTGGTACCCGGAAGCCGTGTTCGGGTCGGACCAGGCGCCACACCCGGTGCAGGTGGCGATCCAGATGGACGGGGCGCTTCAGACGGAACGGTAGGTGTGGGTTCGTTGTCCAGGCTGGGCCGATGGGACGAAGGGTGTGAGAGCTGTCCGGTCAGTTCAGGGCGCTAGTAAGTGGGTTGGCGCAGCAGGAGGCTTCTGCTGCGGCTGCGGCTGTTGCTGCAGCTGAAGCGCGGCTCCAGGAGTGGTGCCGCAGGCGAGCAGCCAGTCCACGCTGCACCTTTCCCCTGCCGTGCGCCGCCCTGCCGCTCACACACCACCCTGGCTGCTCCTCTCGCAGGTACCAGGCCCACCTGAAGTCGTACCCGTTCAACAACTCCGTGTTCTTGCCGGGTCTGCCTGTGAAATTGGTCAAGGGGATGATCCGAACGGGATGGCGCAAGCTGCCGGATCAGACGCTGGTGTTGCTGGTCCGCAGCGCTCGCGCGTAAGATGTAGTTTAAGATTGAGGACCCGACGCTATCAGGCAGGGCCGTGTGGGAGGCACGAGGCACGGGGCCAGAGGTTTCCTGACTGCAGCTTTTGGGGGACATGCAACGTAGGCGGACTCCTTCAAGGTATGTAGGCCTAAGTCTTGATGCAGGACTCAAGCCCCGCTTCGGGCTTGAGAGGCTGTTGGCACGCGTCCGTGACAAGCACGCAAAATTTGAAGGACACGGAAGGATGAGATAGCACTGTGCGTATGTGACATGACATTTGGTCCGTGGGCGGGCCAAGGGCGTACTGCGCTCCAAAGGCGCACACAACGGACGAGGGAGACGCTTCAGCAATCTCAGAGGGGATCTCTCTGTGGTTGAGTGAGGTGGACTCGGTTGACGGGCGCGGCATACCGATCATCAGAGCCGATGCGTCCGGGTTCTAGGAAGGGGTTGCGGATGTTGCTGGCTGATGCCGGCACGCACGCGCAAGTGCGCTTTAGAGACACTGTCCTTTGATTTACGACTTGCGGCAGAAATGCAGGACCATGCATTTCTACAGCAGCGAGGTTTCAGTCAGCAAGCTGTGCCCAGCTGTGCACCGTATCGATGAACTTGCTGCTGACGATCCCTCGCGAGCTGCGGCCGGCACAGGTGAAGAAGGGGGAGGATTGCTCGCTGGGAAGGGTCGATGGGGGCTGGCGATGCCAGCACTTCTTTGCTTGGATTAAGAAGGCCTGTGTGCCGACAGGGTTCGCGGTAGGGCTTGGCAGTGGGCTGGCACAGGTCGCGGTGCAATGGAAAAGGGGGGTGGGGAGGTGTTTCAGGTATTGTGGACGGCACCGCATAAGGTGCATAAGAGGCATGTCCATCCCCTTCATTGGCCTATTAAGTTTAAACGCAGCATCGGCGCAACCGGCTTGTGGCCTGTTTGAGCGCCGACCTGCTAATTCAACCGTTTATGGGGAAGATGGCTGGCTGCACTCCTGGTAGGGCGGCATGTGTTGGGATTGTGGACGACATGAGTAGCGGCGGTGTTACTGACAGTACCCGTTCAATTGCCTGGGCGTCCGGCCTGTCAGTTTTACGGACGTAGGTCCTCGCTCATAACTCTACACCTAAAACTCCAACACGTACGCGCGCTATGGAAAGTCCCTTGCATGTCTGCTGCAGTGTGCTTGCCGCAGGCGCATGCCACAACAAGCCGCGATCATAAATTGCGAGGTCGTGCGCTGTGTGTGTGTGTGGGGGGTTCCTTTTTATGATGCTGGTCTCAAAATTTCCGTCCTGCGCGATTCCCGAGTAGGACATTGTGGGACATTTGCTGGCCTGTTCGGATGTACAACACAATCAGGCGGCTTGCGTCAGTAATCCCGAATGGGGCATTGGTTTCATGCCATGTTTCGGCCAGCCGTCTGACCGATGCTGTTGGTGCCTGGATGCTCTCTACAGTAGTTGTACGGTGGGTGAGTGCAGCGGGTACGACGTGACGTGAACTGTCGTCGTGTGCAGGCGAGGGTGAGGTCGCCGTGTGGGCTGATCTGGGAGTCCGCGCTCCCAAGCAACGCATACGACCACCTTTTAGGGCGATGATGCGGATCGAGCGGCCCACGGCAGATGTGTCGTGATGGGAACAAATTCGCTTTGGCGCTAACTTTCTTCATGACAATACAAATTTCCACCTCCTGACTTACTCACAACCACAACATCGGCGTGCGTTCGCTTTGGGTTTCTGTTAGGGTGTGTTTTGGGCGGCGTCTCGGACAGCTTAGGTGGTTGCTGGGATTGGATGCTCGTTGGCCATGGTTGGACGCGGCAGGGTCACAGGAGCATCCACCCAGTCATCCAGGTCCTGTTTGCGAACAAGAGCAAGAACTGTCATGCGTATCCTTTGGGGTCGTTCAACGATCTATGCATTCCCGGGGTGCTTCATTAGTGCGTTATAATGCCTTACGGAGCTTCGGCGACGTTTCCATGACTGCTGCACCGTGCTGTATGACATGGGACATATGTATGCACGGGCAACATGGATTGCGGGCAATTTCAACGCCAATCTCTAGGCTCCAGGTGCGAGGAATATTGGTGCAACGTGCCGGAACTACTGTGGAGAAAGGCCTCGGGATATTGGCAGTTGCAACCGTTGGGGAGGCGATCCATCATCCATGGCCTCGCCTCTCATGCGCGTCACAGGAAATGAACAGTCTTCCTGGAGGACACCCAAATAGTCTAGCGCTACTGAAGTTGTAACTGCACCTTTATAGTCTGTGAGCGTTTCTCAGTACCGTGCCTAGATTTAAGGCGTAAATCAACTTGCAAACAGCTTACCTCCTGTATACTGAGCTACTATACCTAGTGCTAGTCCTCAATTGGGATTGCACCTGGCAACTTTGGAGCATCTCAAAATTTGAACTCCCTGGCTGGACCTTTCCATTCCGTGAATGAATGCCGTTCAGCCTTCAATGATTGACGTGAGTACCGCAAGACGCGAAGTCGGACATCTTGCCGTGTGGTCAGTAACAAGCGCGAAGCCAGGCAATGGCGTGGAAATGCTGCGGGACGGCAGTGGCGATACTTTCTGGCAGTAAGTACTATCATGTTCATGATGTAAAGCAACATGTAAGCATGTTGCCTGTCGAACGCATTCGGTGGGTCCCTAGCCCTCACACCAATCGTTTCTGGGCGCAGATCGGACGGCTTGCAACCGCACTTGATAAATATACAGTTTCAACGCAAGATGCCTTTGCTGGTGCGCGAAGAACTCCGTTAGTCCTGCGTCAGAGGAGTGCTCTCGATGTCTGCAATTTTGGACGTGCAGGAACTGCACATGCATGTGGACTACAAGCTGGATGAGAGTTACACCCCAAGCCGTGTTTCTGTAAGGGCAGGCCATACCTATCAAGACCTGAAGGTGAAAATATCACTTCATCAACCAACTTTGCCGCGCTTTCCTTGTCATGCATAACTAGCAAATCCTGCCTTCCAATGCCAACTTCTTGGCGAACCCAACTTTACAGGAGGTTCGCGTGGTGGATTTGGAGGAGCCTTCAGGTTGGGTCGTTATCCCGCTGACGGCAGAAAACTGCCCGCACGAACCTCTTAAGGCGTTTTACCTTCAGCTCGCTGTGCTCGCCAATCATCAGAACGGCAGGGACACACACATTCGGCAGGTTAAGATATGGAGTGCCCGGATAGACTCACATCGGACGTTGCCGTGCAGCATCAGCACATCACAGATGGCTGTGTACTCAACCGTCCGATAGTCAACCGGGCTCGTATTCGATCGGCACATTACAATCGGCACACTACAGATAATTTGGCTCCTAAATCGGCAGTAGGTATTCCAGAAGGTATAGGTGACAAGAGCTTTCATGGCACTGTGCCTAACACGCTGAGTGACGGTGAGTGTCAGGCAACGAATGCGGCACGGCATCATAAGAGTTTAGATTCTTCACCCTTTTTCAACCGACAATTACCTACCCAGCTCGAGGGACAGCGTCAATTGCCCCCGGGGTGAGCGTTGTGTAACTCAGCGACATTGATCACCCTCAGTAATCTGGGTAATCATTCCCCAGTGCTGACGTCTAGATTCACATTCGGGCAGTAGTGCAGGCAGCCAGTAGGCCAGGCGCATTGTTGAGGGAGTGGACTGTGTTAAGGCGTCCGGAGTCACTGGCTCGCAGTCGTGAAGGTTATTTCGTCGTTTGCGCAGGCACGCGCATGCTCGTGCTCAGTGGATTGTCCCTAGACCCTCTGGGCAGCTTTAGGGTTCATTCCAGGCGGGCCTTACACCAGGCGTTTGCCAGGTGTCTCGGCGGGTTTTCCCCTTGATGTTGTCCGCTACAGCCTACAGGCTCCCCCCATCGTTGTAATATGTTCATCGTTGCCCTCCAGGTTAGAATCTGTGCCCCTCGCAGCTAAGACGGTGCGCCGCCTTGTAGCTGAATGCCCAGGAGGTTGCTGATATGTAATGGCGTATTTGGACTTGAGCAGCAGCTACGCTGGATGACCCCAACGCGCAAGCCAAAAGCCGGTATAGTACGAAACGGCAGCTTGCGGCGGTGACTGCAATTTTTTTTGGCGGGTTACTCCATATGTTGGATGTGATAAGGGAGGAATTTAGAGGATGCGCAGTTATCCGTTGATGGAGAGAAAGACCGTACGGCAAAAGGTTGGAGAATAATGGCGTCAAGAATGTACTTACACCACCATTTGTCAACTGTCACCATAAATAGCAGAGGTATTCCTGCGCATTACATACACGCGACAAAACGAATCGCTGCAACCTGTTACGCTTTTCCTCTCACGCACACCTGCGTCTTAAACAGTTCGCTTTACAACTCGTGTGCCATCGCTCCTTATTGTTAAACCTTCTCCTGTTCAATATCCAGTACAAAATGCAACGGCATATGCCGAGTCGTTTGTCTTAAAGGCCAGGAGTTACATGCTGGTCGACCTCTGCGAGTAGGCTGCAAGCATGTCTCCTTGTTGTTGTTGCTTTGGGAGGCGTTCTCCAGGGCGGCGTTCGTCAGGGCGATACCAGGGGAGACATGATGGACAAGCCAAGAGCAAGCAAGACGAGATGCAATCCCCATTATCATGCAACAGCTTTATATCAGGTAATTCTAGTACGTGTGCCTGATCGTTGACCCACGGCAGTGTTTTGCAGTTGCGCCAACTTATGTGCTCCACCTAATAATTCAGAATACTATGATGCCCAAGAAAACTTTTCTGCTGCGGACGGTGAGTTGCGTGATGGCTGGGTCATCTTTCCTTATCCTTATGGTAAACCCAGTCGTGCCTCGTCGCAGGCTCAAGTCCAGCATGCAGCACTAGTGCGACGTCACGGCCCTCTTTAAGCCAGGACAAGCATAACGAGGAGGTACGCTGTGGCCATTGCTGTGTGACCCATGGACCTCATGCAGAGGTGCGGGCGCACCAATGTGGTAAGCCCCTGCATGTTAGGTTACGCTCCACGCAATATAATGCGAAGCAGATGCAAACTGGGAGACAAGCCAGTTTCGGAAATTTCCATTGGCGTGTTAAGAGGTAGGACGTTGCTCGCACAGGGACTGTGCGAGCAACATTCCTAATCGCAAGTCGCTCCAGCTCGCAATCCAACTCGCAACCCAGGTAGCCGTTTGGTAGGACCAGGACCGTACGAACCGAGGGAGGAGGCTTCCATGCGCATGCAGTCCATGGGGGCAGCATTTTGCGACAGGCCGGTTATCACCGTTTTCCCTGATCCGGGGCGTGCCTCTCACATTAAGTCCCACACTTTTTTTGTTAATTGCATTACGGAACAAGTAGCACGACCAATGGGGTCTGCCAAGTAGGGCGATCAAGCTATCTTCTTCACAATCTGGGTCGGATACTCCGCGTTGCAATTGGTTAGGAAAGGAGCTGCACGCAGAGTGCGTGTACAGCTTCCGTGCACCCTCATCTGGAAATATCAAGGATACATGCGCTAACCAGTTGGAAGAACCAATCGTGCGCCGGACATGGCAGTTACCCTTTGCGTGCCGTCCGCCTCGACCAAGCCGGCTCCCTTCCTTTATCCATTACCATATACGACCCAGCCTAGGCGCCCCTGACGCCCCTGACGCCCATGGCTGCATGTCCCCTTTGCTCGACAGCCATACCATCAGTCACAGGGCAACGGCCTAGGCCCTGGACACCACCACGTTTATAATCTTGGAGGCGCGGATGCGACGGTGGTCTTGGATGCCGGCCCGCAGCAGCTCACAGGGGCTGCTACAGCAGCCTCCACGGTCAGCGTCACCGTCAGCCCCGAACAGCGCGACGGTGGCCAACTGGCGGGCGCCAGCGACACCTCGGAAGAGCTGCCACAGGCGGCGGCATCAGGTGGCGCCATCGCGAGGCTCGCGAGTTGCCTCAGCATCCTCGATAGCATCCGCATGCCCGGCTCGCAGACGCCAACTGCGGCGGCAGCGGCGACGGGGGGCCCTTTCGGTTCGCCGTCTCACTCCTCTCCGAGCGGCCAGGCAGATGGTGGTAGCTGTGTGCGGCTCACCTCACGACGCCTTGGTGGCAAGCTGGACCCGGGATGCACACTGCGGGTGCGGCGGCGGGGATGGGGCGGGCGCACGTCGACCCCAGCTAAGGCTGGCGTCGGTCGATACCTGCAGGTTTGCGATGAGCTTGGGGGGCTGCGCGTCCAAAGCCACACGCACAGTGTTCAGGAGCAGAAGCGCAAAACGCAACAGGCTCCGAAACTGCAGTCGCTATGCTGACCCCGCCACTGCGCGATCCCTGCCACTGCATCTTTGTTTCCTTTCTTCTGACGACCAGAGACGGGACATGTCGGCGAGTGTGCTGGACGTCCGGGAAGCGTGGGAGGAGTGCGAGGACTGCGACAACGATGAGCCCAGCAGCTCCGGGCGCCCCTTCATGGTCCGCGGCGCGGACTACATGAAGACCAAGGTCAAGGTGCCCAGCCGGAGAGGCCTGTACCGCCTGCTAGCGGCGGACGTGATCAGCTCCGATACCAAGTTGACGCATGTCGCCCGGATGGTCAACCTGCAACACTTGCTGCGGCCGGCGGTTGACCCCCAGCTGCCGCCCCTTCTCGTCATCACTATCATGCTGCCCACATATCCGGTGCGTGCGCATGGAAGGGGCGTGCGGAAGCGGTCACATTTTGCCTGCACAAAGCGCTAGTCAGACGCGCTGGATTTCCCACGGCAGTAAACAGCAAGCAACAGGCGCATGAAGGGTTTTCACCACCTTGGCTGAAGTGATTTTGACGGCCGGGTCTGCCACCGCCTTGTCTCTTGCTTCCAATGCCCGACTGGTCGCCCTACCTATTCGCCGCACTCGTAGACCACGCTGTTCGGCGGCAATGACGGTCCGAGCAAAAGCCTCGTCCATTATTTTGGGTTGCCGCCAGACTTCAACCCCGCCACCTTCGAGAACCAGGCCGCGCTGGCACTGCTGCGTCGTTTCGTGACTAACGGCCGCGAGGCGGACGGCAGCCCTACGCGTGACAGGTGTGTAAGTGCGCACCGCAGGCCAGGGCAAAATGCAACTGCCTGTCAGTCTTGACCACACAAGGCACTGCGGGCTTGGGACGGCGTTCGTACTGGTACGCGGTTGACAGCGTGGGTGGTGCCGTCTGAGGGTGCGCTGGTTGATGGCACACGGGCCTGTCCCGCGGTCCTACCGGACCGCGCCGGACTACCCTTCCTTGGCTTCATCCCACCGCATTACGCGACACGCGCGTGCGCTCCTTTAATTTCGTTATGCTGCAGGCTCAAGCTCATCCCGCGTGTCGTGAACGTGGAAGAGTGGGCGCAGAAGGGCCCGCTCAGCCCAGCTGAGCACAAACTTCTGGCCACCTACAATGACAAACCCATCCTTACGAGGCCGCAGCACGTTTTCAACAACGGCCCTGGTTATCTGGAGGTGCGACCGTAACGACACGCGGCGTCGACCAGTGGCCGCGAGCGCCCGGTGCCAGGCCTCGGTGGCACTGTTGTGTGCGGTGTGGTGTTCCGCCCGGGGAAAAGGTCCCTGCCGCCCCTTTTTTGGTTCAGTCATGGAGGTCACCCCGCTCGCGCCGGGATATCCTATCCGTGCTCAGCTCTTATTGGCCTGTAACCCATCCGGTCTCTTATGCCTTGTTTGTATGGCAGGTCGACATTGACATCCACAGCTACCAGTTCCTGGCGCGGAAAGCTTTCGGCGCCTACTTCAGCAGGTAGGTGGGTTGGACGTTGTGGGGTTGTCACACGGACCGGCATCTGTATAGGGCCGCCTGATGGCTGCTTGTGAGTTCCTCGGCGACGTGGTGAAGAGTGTCCTGCCAGCGAGCTATCGAATGCTGTTTAGGATTGGGCGCTAGCTTTTCAGACACACCGGCACACACTGCGGTCCGGCGACCCGCGATATGCCGGTCGTTCACCATGATCACCTAGTTGATCGGCCTCGCCTCACTCGCGACTTCACTTGCGCTCAACATTTCGGGTGTTGCGCCATTGCCAAACCTTCATCCAGGCTGAAGGACGTCATATTCGAGAACGCGTTCGTCATCCAGGGCAACGGCCCTGATGAGCTGCCAGAGCAGGTTCTAGGTGCTGTACGGATGTACCGCATCGACCTGTCGCGCAACCGGCCCTTGCGTGATTACATTACACCCTCCGCGACTGCAGCCTTGGCGTCGTCCGGGAGCACGGGTGGCGCCGCGCGGGGAGATCCTGGGCCACACGGGGTGGTGGGACTGGGCGCCAGCGGCAGGCCGTCGCTGCAGGTGGCGGCGTCATTGCCACCTCCAATTCCGGAAGCGTCGGACGAGCAGGAATAAAGGGGATGATTGGCCCATCATGTGAGATGAGTGAAGCTATGTGTGGAGCATTTTCACCAAGAGATGAGGTATGGCCGTGCAGGCCCAGAGCAATTTCTTCTCGAGTTTGGTTGGTCTGTGCGGTCTGTGCAGGAGGGTTTGCTGGCTGGTTGTCAATGTCCAATTGAATTGTATTAGTGGCAGTAATGGAGGGCCATGTGTTTGCTTATTGCGGGCGCGGGCTGGTCGCAATTGCGTGCCTCCAGAACGTGGATGTCAACTGCCAGAACTGAATCTGTTGTCGGCATTGGTTAAGGATATATGTTATTTCGGTCCTTATATGCACTGGGTGGGGCTTCGCCTGGGGTGCCAGTTATTTCCGTGTCCGACTTTTGTTAGTAGATGTTAAACCTCTTTTTCTTACTCTATACGTTACCTGGGGCCGAATGGCTGGAGTAGCTCATTTATCGATAGGTAAACATCGCTAGGGGTTTTCGTTCCGCCTGGTGGAGCCCGCAGGATACAAGGTCATGTGTCTTGCAACAGTGATGCGCCTTGTGCTCATACCTATTCTGGCGAGTAGGAAGACTTTCCGAGCAGCTGGTGTCGTACACTCGTTTGGACAACCCGTGCGGGCAAATTGGATACCAAACCCGTTTGTAGATGATGCATAACAGCTCCCATGCTGTCCATGCTTCCCATGCCCTCATCCGATGCGATGCCAGGACTTTCTGCTCGCCATCGTGGACCGTACAATATTGTATGCCAGCGGCCGCCATCTGCATTGAGGATCCATCATAACCGGCTCACGTGCCTAAGCGGGGCATGCTGCAGTACTACTGTTCGCTCGCCAAAAAAACAGGCACGATCCATATGACTCAGGACGCTCCGCTCCACACAACACTCTCGCCCCAGATCGACATGTCGATCATTCCAAAACACAGCCATGAAATGACGCATGCGCAATGAGAGAAGCCTTTTGGCCCTTAAGCAAACTGCCCGTCTTCTCAAAGCTCCTCCTTGTCGTCGTCCCCTGAAGAGCCCTTCTCACTCAGTTTGGGCATGTACACACCCTCGGCAGCCATCCACTCAGTATTCTTGTTCTTGGGGGTCGCGGCCGCAACTTCAAACTGACCAGCGATAGGATTGCCGTACTTCGCTTCATGCGAGAACAGGTATGCGCCCGTGTCGACGTGCTTGAAGCGGACCTGTTCACGGTCATCCGTATGTCAGAGCGTGGAAGGTGCAGAACAATTCGTATCGTTCCATGCGTCGGGAAAACCGGGAAACGGAAAACCGGGAAAAGTGCACCGCGCAAGCATGTGATGGGAGGGCATCATGGGCGTTTAAACACTGAGTCCTTGTATAAATAGCATAGTGTGAAAGGAATTACATGGTTGTATGGCTGGCGTGACAAGGATGTCCAAGCACAGATCGGGTAAGCCCAGCCCTGAAAAGCTACGCCATGCGCTCCCAACCCTCGTCGTGAGGTGACCAGTTACACCATTCTACGGCTGTTGCTTGTAATTATTCCTGAACAGACAATGCACATAGATGGCATAACCCGCTTTCCAACACCAAATGCCCGCCCGTTAGTTAGCTTTTTTTGGCATACCTTAGTGTTCTGCTTCCAGACCTTGCCTTTGCCGTCCCATTCAACGGTCCAAACATCACCACCATCAGTCTGTGTATCACTACCGAAGGCACTGACCTGGAGATGGGGTCGTAAATAGATGTCACTGCAACCGAGTGCTAGTGCAGGCGCTCTATTGCTGGCGTGGAGGGCTTATGCTCCAAGGAAAATGGGCTTGGAGAGGAATAACATGCATTACCCAAAGCAACACCCAATAATCCGATGGCCAAAATGAATGTATGAACGCGAAGTTTCGCAGACCGTTCCGGGCCCCAACGAGCATGGCTAGGGGTGAGTCCTGAAGATCACTGCGGGTGTGCGCGTCTAAACACGGGTAACCAGGGAGCCAACGAAGTCGACCGCGCACCTCCTGGTTGCTTGTCAGAGGCGACTGATATATATGGCTGTGAAGCCACTTGCGCGTGGAAACATGAAGCATACGCAAGCGGTTGCCTTTTTTCAGCGTAGCACCGGGCACGCATGCCTCGTCCTGCAATCGAGGCGAAAGTCGGTCTTCACGCTGAGCGCGCGAAAGAACATCAGAATTGCCTACCGCGGTGCCTTGAACAAGCCAAAGACTGTTTCCATCATCACCGTCCGGGAAGCCAGTGACTGACTGCTGCTGGCTGCCGCGACTGTACGCGACCTGGTGCGAATGCAACCGTGCCTTGGTGGTCACGTGTTGCAGCTTGATTGTGCTACCGCAAGTAACCTGTGATCGCAGCCGTTCACCCAACGCGGGCCTGGTCAGCCGCTCGATCGCATCTGCACCGCTGTCCCTGACAACATGATCCAATCCACTACCTACCAGCAGGTTGTCCGCGTGGACAAAGCTGATAAGAAGGAAGACGGCCAAAACTGCCGCACCTCCTCGCGCTGAAGGCTCCATTTGCGGTCTGTCTAGGACTGCATGCCACCTCCTTATCGCGCTGGCAGAATAATATCCGTTACTAGTAGCAGCCCTGGATTATAGTGTACAAATATAGGGATGTAGGAGGTCTGCGAAATATTTACAACGTACCCAGCGAGGTTGGCCAATGCCATTATTATGAGAAACTCTCAGTACTCCATCGCCTCACGGGCAATTCCCACAGACGCAAACTTCATCCAATTCAATCACAAGGGGCAGAACGCTTTCAGCCAGAGCGGCTAACCGCAAGGCTGTCAAAAATCCAGCTAACCGTGCGAGGGCTACGTCTCTATTTCAGAGCTCGCGGCGCACGTGCAAGAGGTGGAGACCCATCGCACATCAGCGCGAGGGCCATGACCTGCCTCCATCCCTTGAAGAGAGCAGGATAACCGTCAACTCGGAGGATTCCCGCTGGTGAAATGGGCGGCAAACCCGGAAACGACACGGCGTCTGCCAGCACCTCCCTTTCCCATGCATTATAAAAGACCACCGAAAATTCTACAGCAACAAAACCGTATGCCCAATCTCCACATGAGCCGCGCGCAGCCGCATTTGCATGAACGTACGTCAACTGTGCCGGCACGCATAGCCTCGTTCCTTGCCTCACAGTATGCGCAAGGGTCATGCGAAACTGCACACGTTGCACGGCGCTGAGGATAGCAGTGTCCGACACCACAGGGGTTACGGTATGTAGCCTACCACTGAAGCCTGTGAACGTCAAAAGGCATGGGCAGCTGTTGTTCCTCGTGACGCACGTGACGCACACGACTGCTCCCATGTCATCCGACGAGTTTCCCTGTGCACTACCTCCAGGATGGACAGGGTACTTGTATAGAAGCGTTACCGTTACCGTGACACGCACACCGTCATATGGGACATCGGTAGTCTGGTCGGTTAAACCCATCTGTGTCAAGAGCGAGCCGAAGAAGTCAAAAGTCCGCCCCCTGGGACCCGCGAAACATGATCCCGCCTTTTCCGACCTCGCGCATTAAACCGAGCAGCGGTTGGATATGCGCGTACATCCGTCGTGCCCCACCGCACGAGTGCCCATAACTCACTAAGATTACATGCGCATGCTCTCTCCCTCATCCCGGCTGCAGCCAATGTGCGACGTGTCGTGCCCTTCGACCCGATACAGCTTTGCCTACAACCTCACAACTTCACCTCTCGATCGCAACGTTGGTGTGGTACAGCTGTGCTCACAGTTTGGGCTCTCCTCTGCTACGCGAAAGCCCTCAAAAACGCCGAAATGCAGACGTCCACAGACGAGGGTCTCTAACCCACCGAAACCGCCGCGCGTAACGGCACTGGCGTTCGCGCCAGTCCTTTCGGCTCGTTCTCCGCCGTGCCGCTCGATGTGTCAGCTTCAAAGCAGACACATCATTACGACTGCATCATCTTCTCAAACTGCGAGGCGCAGAGGGACATTGAAGTTGGCGTAAGTCCATAGGCTTGTGCATGTTTCAGGCTCCGCTGTGTTAAAAGTTTCACGTCCAGTCAGCTCTGTCCTGTCAACCCTGCCCTCGATGGTATTTTAGCAGTGTGTTCTCTGCCCGCGATGGAAATCCCTACACACCTCCGCGTAGTCGACGCGACCGTCGTTGTTCTTGTCTACTTCGTTCACCATCTCGCGCGCCAGCTCGATCGAAGAACCGCGCGGCATCACCTTTACGAGGTCCTCGGCGGTGATGAAGCCGTCTCCGTCCTGCTCGTTAATTGTGGGTTCAGTGCATGAACGCGCACACGCGAGTCAACGAGGATAATACCCTACGAACAACACAATCTGTACAGTGGCGGTGTAGCCGCCGCGCTGTAGCCCAAACCCTATCTGACCCGCCACGTCGCATGATGCAGCCCAAAGCCACGTGCAAGCAATACCACCTCATACCTTGTCCAGCTCCTCGAAAGATTTTCGCACGGCTTCTTTGCGGCGGGCCACGCGGTTCGAATCCAACATAGCGGCGATGAACTCCTCGTAGTCGATCTGGCCACTGCCGTCAATATCAGACGCATGGAACAGGTCCTGCATCTCGCTTTCATCAATGGCGGCGCCCACTTTTTCCAGGGCTTTGTGCAGGTCCTGACTGTCGATGCGGCCGTCATTGTTTGTGTCCATCGCCACGAACAGCTCCTGGAGAACGAGAAACAGGGAAGTCGTGTGAGTGCAATTGCAATGGTGTGCCGAACGTAAAGCAGACCCGGTGCGCGGACGAACATCAGCCGCTGCCTTCCCTCCCCCCTTAAACGGGACAAGCACTGTGAGGTGCTCTCCAGGGGGTTCAATTGGGGCTCAAGCCATCATCCCGCATGGGAGGACACAACCTGTCACACCCGCAGAAAACTGACTACGCGTCCATCGCAGGTTAAGGTAACGAAAGGAAACCGCAATGTAATTAACATTCGTCCCAACCGAGCAAGGTTGATAAATAAGAATGGAGCTACATGGAGCTACAGCTATCGGTGTAACCTGTTGCATCGTGCTGTTTCGGCTAAAAGCATCTTCGAACCACATCGCGGCCAGAAAATGAATCACTTCGTACTGACGGTAAATGAAGTCCAGGGCGTATATGGCGCCTATCCCCGTCATCCGCAGACACATACGAACGGCACAGCCTTTCCCAGGCTCCGACAGTGGCCGTCAAGGCACCCACAAGGAAGCGAGGGCTCGGGCAGGACGGGGAGCGGTGCTTAACCGCGGCTGCACACACACCCGTTCCTTTTAGGGTGACGAGCATGCTTCCCCTTGTGCCAATGTGCATGACAACATCAATTACGACTACACGCCATGTGAATTCGGTTTCCCTATGAGCGCGCCACATGCCCGTACATCCTTGCAAACAGGCGCTCTACCCTGCCTTTCTGGGCTCCACTGTGTTAAGGCGCTCTACCCTGCCTTTCTCTATTCCATTGTGTTACTCACCCGCAGGCGCTTGACGTCGTTGTCCGTCAGTGTCCTCGCCAGCACGACTAGCGCCAAGCGCTTCATCCTGCTCATACCCGCAAAGGCGCGCAGGCGTTTAACCATGTGCGCGCCCAGGGCCGCCGCCGGTGCAGTAGCCGCCACCTGGAACCAGCGATGCTGCAGCAGCTGCTTCGCCGTGGCGCGCTTTGTAATGTCCATCACCAACATGTTGGAGATCATGTCCTTCGCCGCCTCCGTTACCACCTCCCACTCCTTGCCGTCGAAGGAGTATTGCCCTGTGTGTGCGGAATATCGCCGCTTTGGTAGTTTGCTATGCTCACGCATGGTACTGGCATTGGATCGCGGCCAGCACAAGTATGGACGTCGTGGATCGACACTCTACTAAAACCTTGGGTCACTGCACAGGATCAATGTTGCCAGCAATGCTCTGTCTTCGGCTTGTGATTAGCGCTGTATGAGTGTGAAGCTCCCACATAGCTGACTCTACCACAGCGTGCTGATAACTCACGTTGGGGCACTTTCGGGCGATGCATGTGTGCGAATCCCTTTGACAAGCAGGTTGCAGCATATTTGCCATTGTATGGCAGAACGCAGACCGGATCCGAACGTGTATCATCCTTACCGGCTTGCACACGCTGAAGAATTTTCGCGTCAGTCTTGCCCCCAAATGGTGGGTAGCCGCAAAGGAGGATGAACATGATAACGCCTGCACTCCAGATGTCCGCCGACTTGTCGTAGTCCTTTTTAAGGACCTATGTGGTTCATGTAGTATCGTCAGTGAAACCCCATACGAACCCGCAAAAACCCGCTCAAAATTGCTTTAACCCTGCGTAACCCTCTCACCTCGGGGGCCACGTAGTACGGCGTCCCGAACTTCTGACTGAGGCGCTGGCCGTCGAGGCAGAAGTCACTGGTGCCAAAATCAATCACCTTCAGCACCGCGTGCGGCGTCTTATCCGACAGCAGGATATTCTCCGGCTTCAAGTCCCGATGAATGATGTTCTTCGAGTGAGCATAGGCTATGAAGTCCAGAAGGCAGTGCATTTTCTCAGCTGCATCCTTTTCGCTGAAGTGGCCCTGTTAAAAAAGATGGTTGCACACGGTGAGCCACAAGCAATACAGCTCGCGCGCTCCGGTGAACATCGCCCCAGCTTCGCCTACTCACCTTAGCGATAATCTGATCGAATAGCTCACCGCCGCTGCATAACTCCAAAATAAGGTGATAGCTTTCCTTGTCCTCAAACACTTCATAGAGCTTGATGGTGTTGGGGTGGTCGGAAAGCAGCCGCATAATAGCAATTTCCTTGAGAATGCCTGCCCAAGTAGAACCCAAAGCCTCAAACGCTCAGCTCTCCAATATAATTACTTGCCTAAGCATCACCGCACCTTCCCGCTGTTTAGCTGGGTCCTCCGCGTTCTTCTGCACCGTCTTGACCGCGTACTTCTCGTGCGTGTCTTTGTGGGAGCATATCATCACCTGAAGTTTTCCCCGCAAACTTGCTCAGTATCCATTCCACAACATATGGCTGTCTTCGCAAGGCGATGGCACTGCCCTGACACACCAACACCGTCACCTTGGCAAACGCTCCGTGGCCAACAAGCTTGCTGACTTTGTACTTGTCGTTAAAATCATGACCCCGATTCTTGTCCAGCTCTTTCTTTGCGTCCTCCAACGACTGCTCTATTATGTCCATCGGCCCCGGCTCCTTGCGGGGTGCAGGCTTGCTGGCTGCCGCCCCGCTCGCCGTAGTTGCGGGGCCGGCAGCATTGGTAGGAGCATCCCCAACGCAAGAGCATAGGTTGCCCATGCCGCCTCTGCGCCGCAGGACACAGGAATGAAGAAACCACCGACCAGCCACCGTCGCAACTAAGACATATGTCCCATGAATGAACTGCCGCAAATGCCGCACCTGCTGTGGATCTAATTGAGGTGCTCCTCGCACAGCGATAGTGTCTGCGGTCAAAGGACCGCGCTGCTGCCTTGCTCCAAGCACAACCTCCGCTGCTGCTCAAGGCCTCTCTCTGCCACGTAGCTCTCAAGTACTAGGAACGCTGTCTACGCGAGGTTTCATTTGGGCGGTGCGCTAAGCGCTGGATAAGCTTTGTGGTAGAGGAAAGCCAATAAGCCGCAATGAAGGAAGAGCAAAACACAGATTGTACAGGTTTCCTATCAAGAAGAGTACTTAGTGGTACAATGCGAAGAGTTGTAGGCAAGGTTCTGTCTCAAGCAATACAGTTGTTGGAAAGCCGTACAGCCCTGGCCGCCAGCGTGGTGTTGCATCATGACATTGCCTTATATGTTCGTTACAATTATATATATGCATGTTATACTTTCAGGGTATACTTCCTCGCGGCTAAGTATCCGCGGGCTCAACCTTCAGCAGCTCTTGCCAGGACTATCACATAATGCGTGCACCAGAAACGGTTCACGTTTACTGCAGTCACACGCTAGGCGATAGGAGCAATGCCGCGTCATTTCCCGTATTCGATTGTGTCCAACCTTCCTGTAGTGTTCACCTGGGTTATGCCAATACTGCGGCTGACGTGATTGCGTGAATATGCATCACCAACGATGGATCTGCGCATAAGACATTTCTGTGGCGATGAAGTTTGGCCGCGCTCTGACGTTGCACCCTAGCATTCCACAGATTACAGACGTACGATGTGCCCTGAGGGGTAACCCTTACCAAGGGAAACAATGCGTGGTGTACAGCAAGCCTGGCACTCTGTATCCCGCTAAACCCTGCAGTCCGATAGGGTTGGCCAGGTACCCGAGCAAGGCTTACCCTGACAGGTACCATGCGTTTCCAGCACTACCATCACTATACTGTCCTTCGCTTTAGCCCAATGACAGTATTCTTGAGGAAACTCGGATGCCCCAACCCCAGTTGCTACTAAAACACCGCCATCGCACTGTCAGCATGACACCGCCATCGCACTGCCAACATGACACAGCCATTGCACTGCCAGCATGAAAGCTGGTGTTTTTTTCTCTCTCTCTCCGCACTCTGACATAGCACAAATGTAATTCAACGTCCAATCCACCGTGACCAACCCGCACTTTGCAATATCTATTGTGGACCTCTTTGCTGAGCTTGTGCCGCTCGCTCCAGGGTGTTGTAGTTCAAAAGCTTTTCTATGAGATCCACGTGTGTCATAAGCATGCGCCGACAGCAGTAGCGGCTCAGCCCAAGACCGTCCAAAGCTTCCCTGGGGACCGCAGTGGAGTATGTTAAAACTGACCAACCTTCCGGGCAAGGAGGGGGGCCTGAAGCCCCAGCCACTCGCAGAACGGGTTCTGGGACTCACTGCTCACTGTATCCAGCCTGGAGTAGGTCCAAATACGTATCCCACTTGTTGCCAATCACCTAGAAAGAGCACGGCATGATGTGCAGTGGGCACGGTAAGTCACGCCGCCACGCAGGGCACACTTCGCAGGCATGGAAACATACCTTGCCACAAGTGAAGCAGCGAACTGGAATAATCATATTACTAGTCCTTTAAGCCAGGGCGCAATTGGCTGCTGGACGGCTGTCCCGGCTCTATCAAAGTTTGTCCCCGGCTCTAGTAAAGTTGGGATTCCGTGGCAAGAGCAGAACTTCAACGTTGGCCCTACAGGATATGACTTAATGGTGATGGGCCTCTAGATTAACCCGTCGCCGTCCGATGGAAGGCTAACGACGTTGCACACGCAAATACGCAACTACAGCTGGGGCGTTTGAGCCTAGCCTCGACCTGTATTGAACAATAGTGAAAATTTCAGGGAACGAAACATAGTTTGTGAGCCTTCGTGAGACGTACAGCCGCGATGAGTGTCGATGTGTGTCATGTATGAAGCAGGAACGCGGGCGTGTCACACGGTCACAATTAGTGTTAATTACACTCCTTTTTCCTGCATTTTGACCGCTTCTGCATTTAATCCGCAATGGCGCCGGAGGTCCGCACAAGGCAATCTTTGAAGGCTAGTCTCTAACGCGCCGACGCAGAAATGTCTACGTCAACACTAACGTTTGTTATAGTAGGACAGGAGGATCACCCCATCTATGAGGTGGATCTGACTGGCCCCAAGGAGGTAAGCGACCCCCTCCCGCCGTGTACCCCCGCACCACGGACGTGCCCTGGCAACACCCCTGGTCCCCAGGCCTTGTCCTATTTTCGCATTGAGTCTCGTCAGGCTCCTAAGCGCCTACATGATGCATCATGCATGTCGCTCAATTGACAAACACACGGACTTGTTCTATGCCTTCCCTGTTTTTCCTGTTTACGGACACACGTGTATGCCCAGCTATGCCTCCTCAAGTTCACCCAACGCAAGGGCATATGCGAGCCTGCATCCAACAAAACCCGTGCCCCGAACGAACGCAGCAACAAACCCAATACCTCCATCAGTTCGTACTACACTCGTCGTTGGACGCCGTGGACGAGCAAATGTGGCTTAGCAAAGAGCCGCACCTCAAGGTCCGACAGATCCCCCTCGGACGGGATCTTGTTGCTTGCCGACGAGGGGTGGTGTGCCGTGCCAAAAAGGCGGCTGAAGGCCGCCCGGCGGTGGGGCGTCCTTGCTGATGACGGATGGGAAGACTTGTCGCTGTTGACGTGCGCACCTGGCATTTTCTGGGCCTGCATCTCGACGCGATTGCATCAGCTGCCATCTCCCTAACGTCATACGTCTTAGGCGCCAACTGGCTCCGTCGTGACTTGTTCCTCACACGGTCGCACCTCTTTTGGGGGGATCCAGCTCGCCCGTAGTAAATTGAATATGGACGCAGGTATTCCGGTCTCAAAACCGTTCCACAGCCTCAAAACCGGTCCGGCGCATTCGCACAATGGTCTGTCGCGTTGTCCGTGTGTTGGCAAGCCCCTCCAGGGAGGACTGCCAACGCCCGTTTTCTGGACCGTGCATGGCATCTCTTACCGCTTCGGACCCCGTGTCCTGCAGGTGGTCGACCGTTTCAACGGCCTGAACGTGACGGCGTTTGTGACGGCCGGCAACACGCGCTTTCTAATGCTCCATGACGGTCGCAGCGATGATGCCATTCGGTCCTTCTTTTCAGAAGTCTATGAGCTTTATCTGCGGGTGGGTGCAAGCGCGGCATGTGTTTCTTAGGCTGGTGACTCCAGGGGTACCAAGGGTGTCGAGACTTGTTCAGAGGCGGGGCAAGGAGGGCATACGACGTAGCAGGACATGTGTTTTCGGCTCGTGTGCTTGGGCTTGGCAAGGGCACGGGCAGGGAATGAGGAGGCGGTAGAGGGCGGGCAGAGGCAGGTACCAGCCTGGTGAGCTGGGTTGTTCGAACGTAGTGCGGGTATGGTTTGTACGGCACGGAAACCTTATTTAGATGAGCCGAGGAGCGACATCCATTTAGTAGGATGAAGGCCGCGTCATTTGTAGGTGGATTGCATTGGGGGGGAATGTTGTGTGCTGAGCGGCGGGGCACTTGCGGCAGCCGTGATGTCGGGCTCCGTTCAGGACTCCAATTCCGGCCGCAGCTATCATCACACCTGCACGTTACCTTAACACGCCGCTGCCGACGTAAGTTTACTTCCAGGTTATCATTCCCAAGGGTTGTCGCAACATTCCTTCATCACGCGCTGATCGATTCCTTGAGTTCTCGCTGACGCTGAAACTCGAGCAAGCAGATCCACTCGCGTCGCTTTACAGGCCGGTTTTATCGCAGCCGGGCTCACGTCTTATCACATGCTCCCCTCCTGCTTGCAGGTGTTGCTCAACCCCTTCCACACGCCCACGACCCGCATCACAAGCCGGGATTTCGACAGAAAGGTCAAGATACTTGCCAAGCGCCTGATCGGGTAGCGTGCGCATGCGACGCAGTGGCGCTAGGACTGCGCAGCTACAGCAGCACCCTGGCAGTAGCCTGGTGTGCGGCTCATGAGGGCAATGGTGTCTTCCTTGTCGTCGCCCACACGAAGCACACGAAGATGACAATTTTATGCAACGCCGCCTGTGTGCGGCTACGGCACGGCCTGTGTCCGCCCGGGCCCACAGTGGGCCGCATCGTCGTGCAGTGCCTCACGTGGTGGCTCATGCGGGGCCGGGGACGCGTACTGATTGGCATGCTCGCTCCTGCGCCCGTGCGGGGATGTATCATACGTAGGATTAGTCCAGGCTGAATGCGAGGGCCTCCGGTGCTGGGGGTGCAGCTGTGGCGCGCCTGTCTTGAACCGTCGGGCGCTGGGTGGGTCATGCTAGCCGGACTGCTGGGCCGGTGCACGATTGTAAGCTTAGCCACTGCAACTTTACTGGTGCTGCTGCCCGCCGGCAACGCCACCTGATGGCGTATTCACTTTTTCTTTATTGGGCGTGTGCGCAATAACAACTGTGTCACGGTTCCCATGTTGTTGCTTGTCCCTCTGGTCAGCCTCGGTGCTTGTCCTGTTATGCTCGGGGGCCCTGTGACGTGAGCTGTGTAGTTGGTTGTAGTTGGCTGGTACCCATCCAATGTAACAGTACGGGTTCCCATGCGTCTTGGGTGTTAGTTACAGCGGTTACAGCCCTGCACACCGCCTGGCGGCACAGCCCTGCCATCGTTACTGGCCGTCGAGGCCTCGACCCACAAAGGACTAGGCGCGCGAACGAAAATGGGAGCGTTCACCAGCCTGGCAGTAGCGATGTCGCCGGGCGGCTACGTATGGCCGATGCCCTAATCTTAATTCCGGTGCCGAGGAGCGCAATGCAGTTGAAAAACCGTGCACCATCTCGACGCCATGCACACTGTAACGCGGGCCGCATTCGCAATACCATCACAGCCATTACTGGCAACTAACAGTTGCCGCCAACAGCGATCAGTACATATCTTGTCCATTGGAGCATTTTCACAAGACACATTTCCGACATTCGACATTCCAGTCACCTCATCCCTGCCGCACAGCACCTGGACACAGTAGCAACCTGCTGCACGATGCGGCCGCTGACAACGGACCAAACGTCCGTTGGCGAGTGCCGCAGCACAATAACCGACCCCCCCCGCACCGACCCACCCTCCCTGCCCTCGTTGAGCGACGGGACGGTTGCCGACTCACGTGGGGAGTAGCACACCTTGCGCAGGCGCCGCCACCCCTCGTTCACTGAGTTACCTCTCGCCACCAATTCAACCTTACTACGTATGATTGGCGGCCAAGCTCACACTTTCTTGATGTACAGGTAGCTGGCCCCTTGTTCTTGTTCTTCTAGCGCTGTACTCACTTTCATACTTCGCACTCACCTCGCCTCGCACACATACGCCCGTCCACAGCGCCGTCCCTCCCCGGTAAGGCTCTCACGGCACACGGCACGATACAACTCGGCATTTTAAACCTACGCGGTGAACAACGCTTCCCGCCGGACATGTACTACGGTAGCCGCTCACTCGTACGCCGCTGCTAGCGTGTCGTTTTGGTTTTGTTCATGCAGCTCTTATCTACTGTCCATTACTGCCGTCACATGGGGGCCCCGCACGGAGATGTTGTATGTGCCGCCTCTGCCCACATCACGTTCCGCCCACCGCAATGCGCCTTCCATTAGCATGATCGTAAGCATGACAACCAAAGCACTCCCACTACCCGCAGCAGCGACACCCGTCGAACCCTCTGTACACCAACCGACCACACCGCATGGCATGAGGACACAGGAGCCAGGACGCCGCCGTCCCCCGAAGTCTGTCCCCGGGCCGACCGACTCGCATGTCCTATGGTGGGGTGAGCTCGCGAGGTCCCGTTACCACGGCCCGTAGTACCAACCCTGTCCCTCTCCACAGGTTTTACGTTGCAGTCCCTCTCCTCCACCCTAGACTCCCTCTCCCCTCCCGCTCTTGTCCTCTCTCACTCCCTTCGTCGCCTAGACGCACCCCAGACGCTCCTTGCCCACTGCCCGCCCCTCCTAGCCGCAGCAACTGATACGCCAATCCCTACAACGTACTTACAGAATAGCCCACTGTAACCGTTACAGCAAAAGTATAGCCGAGACGCGCTCGGCACCGTACCAAGACAAGACACGCTCCGCGCTCCGCAAGGTTGGTCGATTTGGTTCCCTCCTCAGCCGCGTGTGATGCACGCCGTCCCACGTGGGCGCCTGCAATGCCGTCGCGCCCGCCGGCGCAGTCGCCCTGCCGCATCATTGCATGGGCTCCCCCTGCTCCTCCATGCCGCCGACCTCACGAGTCAAGAGGGCATCTAAATCCGGAAATTTATGTTCAAGGTGCTCTGCTGGAAGACGCTGAAGACCGTCAGGAGGAACGGCGCGTCCGGGTGGAACAGGTGCGCCACGTTCCGTGCCAGGCGCCTGTCGCGTACGACCATGGCCTCGTACGGCCCGGGATCCAACCGGAATCCGGCTCGATCCGGGCGGTTTCTGGGCCTGAAAGAGATGGGCTGCTCCAGGCAGGGCCGCGTGCGAATGTACGGCGAGATTACGCGGTTGTCGTAGTTGTACAACGACGGGTCCAGGTAGGGGCTGCTGCTGATGCCGCTGCTGCCGCTCATCGGCGGCATCAGCTGCATCAGCTTTCGGGCGCAGCTGGCGCGCTCGGCGGCGGCGGGGGCGCCCTCCGTGGGGGGGCCACCCGCGCCTGCGGCGGCGGCAGAACCCGCACGATGCCTCAACTTGATTCGTGCGGTCGCGAGGACGTTATCGTACGTAAACCTGCGGCATCACGCGTAAAGTCACCATTGGGGCACCATCAGTGTCCCGGCCATGGAACCGTCGACGCCCCAGCCCACTCATTCACTCGTCGGCCGCCGCCCCAACATAGGCTCCGCCTCAGCCCCACTCCGCGCTCATCGCTTCTGCACCTGCAGCCCTCAGCAAGGCCCCAACCCGCTCCGGCGCCCATCCCTCAGCCCTTCCGCCCCCCCTTCCGCCCGCCCTTCCGGCCGCTCTTCCGGCCGCCCTTCCGGCCGTCGCTCTCACCTGTCCCACAGCGGCAGAGACTCCGTCCACGGTTCCGACATGGCGTACTTGGCCTCCCGTACGTACGACTCAATCACCCTGTCGCCGGGGCCTGACAGCAGGGCGGCGGGGGGGGGGGGTATTAGAGGAAGGCCGCGAATCCACGGCGGGGGGGCATTGGCGCTAAAACACTAGCCAGGTCAAGCCGCGACGAGGGGTCGATGCCCCGCAACCTGGAGACCGGCACATCGCGAGCAGGGGTATGGCCAGCGTAAGAGCATTCGAGGTGCGCCAATACCGTAGGATACCTAACAGGCCCACCTACGGCTTCATTCACGTCTGGCATACCGTGTGTGCGGAGGCTCCGGTCGCCAGATGCGCGACCCACCCTCCCACCCTCCGGCCCCTGGGCGCGTCGTCGCACGGCGCTTCCTCTCGGAGCACAGACCTCATCTAGGCACACGTGAACGTCAGACCCCAGCCTTGCTGAACCCCACCCCGCCCCAGCCCGCCTCCCCGCCCGATGCAGCACGCACTCACTGCCTTTGAAGCTGAGCACGCGCGTGGTCTGCATGTCGAAGAGCATGAAGTACTGCGAGGGAGGCAGGCCTGGCCCGCCGCCCGGGGGCGCCGCTGCGCCGGCCGCGAACGCCGCCACGCCCAGATCCGCACCCGCTGGCGTCCGCAAGTCGATGAGCAGCCTGTTCCGGTCCAGGAGAAAGACCTGCGACGCGGAGGCAATGTGAAGCGAGGTCTGGCAGGGTTAGGCAGGGTCAGGCAGGGTCAGGCAAGTTTGGCAGGACTGAGCAGTGTGGGATTGGAGAAGCACAAGATGAGATACCCGCGACCCGCAGCATGTGCCCTCCCCCGCCGCACCTTGCGCATGAGCAGCGAGCGGTACGTCTCTATGTGTCGGAAGAGCGTCAGCGCCTCGCGCTGCTGGCGGCGCGGATTGTTGACGTGCATGCGCAAGCAGTTTCCGTACAGGTGGGCCAGCAGGCGCTGCTTGATGCCAGTCACGCACCCACCGCCCCCCTCCGGCGGGCCGGCGCCCATCCGGCCCTGCGCCACCTGGTGCTGGTGCTGTTCCCCATGCAGCTGTGGGTTGAGGGACACCCCTGGCGGCTGCTGCAGCTGGTGCTGCCTGGCATGCCGGGCGAGGGGCTGGTGCTGTAGCCCCAGGCCGCCCGGCCTGGGTGCAGCCTGCTGGGTGTGGTTGTGGTAAGGAGGAGGCTGTGCGCCCGCCGTGGAGGGGCCGGCCCGCGCCTGGGGGCCGAAGGCAACCAGGGGCGCCACGGCGCCTCCCAGGCCCTCCCTGGAGCCGTAACCCGGGCCCCCGGATGTCCCCGGCAGGCTACGTCGTGCCATGGGCTGGCTGGGCCCGCCCTGCGCCGCCAGCTGCTCGTACTGCTGCTGTCGTGCCTGACGTCGTACAGACGCCTGATGCGCCGCTGCCGCCGCCAGGTCCACCGCGGCCAATGGCGCGGCGGCGGCAATCGCTGTCGTGGCGTGTTGACTGTCACCCGTGTGCACCGGGGGGTACAGCACAGCGACGGGTGCCGGCAAGGTGGTCGAGGCTGGGGGCGGCGGCGGTCCGCTGCCGCCGTCAGCAGCCACAGCAGCCGCGGCGGCAGCAGCACCAGTGCTGCCAGCGGGCAATGCCCCTGCACCCGCACCCCCAGTGTCCGCACGGTCCGCACCCGCGTTATGGGTAGTCACAACCGCGCCTAAACCTGCGCCCGCGGCCGCGCCGGCTGCTGCTGCCGCCGCCAAGCCCCGCGCCATGCCGCCATGCCGAGGTGGCAGCGGCGGTGGCGGGGAGTACCCATGTGTAAGAACACCTGCCGTTCTCGACAGCGCCGCCGCCCTGCCCCTCAAGCCGCCACCTAGCCCCAGCCCACCAGCAGCCATGTGCGGTGACGGCCCTGGGCCCGGCCTGGCGGCGGCGGCGGCGGTGGCGGCGGCGGCGGCGGCGGCGGCGGCGGCGTGGCCGTCAGCTGCCTGCGGGGCCGCTCCGGATGAAGGCATGTTCGCGGGCTGCGGTGCGCTCCCGGGGAGGTGCGGGAACAGGGGCAGGTCGGTCCCGCGGACTAGGTCGCCGTTGATGCTGCGGCGCAGAGCCGGCAGCGGGGCCAGCAGGGCTTCGTCGGCCGATGGATGGGGAAGACCTGCGGGTCCGGCGGCCCCAGCATCGCGCATGAGGGCAGGGCGGGCGGGGTGGTAAGGTGCGGGGTGTGTGCGAAAAAGGACGGGTACACTGATATTCCAACCGGGTAACGAACACCGCCGGTCGCCACCATTGGCTGCCTCCCATCCACCGTGCAAGGAACACCTCGGACCGGTCGCCATTACAAAACATACACCAGCAAATATGCCGTTGTGTTTCTGCTGCTTTCCTCTTCCCCTGGAGTGCCCATGCTCCGAACCACATACCCCCCACCCCACTCACCTGTCAGCGACCCCCGTCCTCCTGCCTCCCGCTCCTCCCTCCGAGCCCGCAGCCAGCGCTCCTCCGCCTCGCCCGCGGTCCGCAGCACCAGCTCGTCGTCCTCGCGCACGTGCGGCCCCAGCGTGCGCACCGCCACCACCTCCTCGCCGCCCCGGAGGACCTGCAGCAGGTGGATCGCCTGGCTGCGCAGCTGCGGAGGGGCAGGAGGGGGATGAGGGGCAGCAGGGGCAGCAGGGGGAGCAGGGGCAGCAGGGGCAGGACTGTGTTCAGGGCCGGCGGGGTTTGATGGTCAGGATAAAAGTAGGATTCGCTTTCGCATGCGAGCGGGAAACCGCGCAACGTAAAAAGTTCTTCCGCCCCATCCGCCCTCCCAACCCCATCTGCCCATTCAGCCCCATCCGCCCATTCAGCCCCATCCGCCCTCCCAGCACCTACCGCCAGCACCGCTATGATGTCCTCATGCGCAGCGATGCCCAGGGTGCCGGGCCGCGTCCCCAGGTCCACAAGCTCGCCCTCGAAGCGGCTGCCGCCCATCCGCACACCATCGGACAGCCGAACCTGCGGGCGGTGGTGGGGTCGGTGCCATGTGGGCAGCGCAGGGGGGTGATGGTGGTGGAAGAGGGGACAGAACAGGACGGGAGGGAATGGCAAGGCGTGGGGCGCGTCAGCGGGGGGAGGGAGGGGGCTGCCGAGAGGCAGCAGGACGGAGGAGACCAAACACGAGTGCAGTGTCGGTCCAATAGTGGTTGAGGTGGGTGCGCTAGCTGGGATGTGCCCATTGCACTTGCTCACCCTGGGATTGCCGCCGCGCTGCCGAGACCTGTCGGTGGCCCCCTCCGCCTTCCCCCCACAGGGGAACGCAAGCATCCGCATCACAAAGTCACCCTCACCCTCCTCCCTCACCATCACCACCACCACCCTCCTCCCTCACGGTCACCACCATCACCATCACCCCCACCCTCCCTCACCATCACCACTCCTCGCCCGCCGGCTCACCAGGTGGAGAGTGATGGACTCGGCGAAGGGCAGCGCCAGGAGCGGGTCTGCCTCCGGCGGCGGCGGCGCGGGCGGCGGCGTGAAGGGCGTATGTGAGGCCAGGAGCAGCAGGCTGCCTCCCCCCATGAACAGGACCACGTCACGCGCCAGCACCTCGCCGGAGGGCGCCAGGGGGACCCGGTACAGCAGCTTAAAGAAGCTGCAGTGTACGGAGAAGGGCGCATGTGGGACAGCACGGCGGTGACCGAGTACGGCAGTAGAGGGGCGGGCTGTCATGGTTTTACGACTGTGTTACGTAGGAAGAAGTAGCCGGGATACTGACATGGGCGGCTATCAGTGGTTCCGAGGTCGCTTCCTTGGTTTTCTGGGATTTAGATTTCACTCCATAGGCCCTCGTGCACCCTTGGCTCTCGTTTGCTTGGCCCCGCGGCCCGCCCCCGCCGACGGCGGACCCACCAGCCGAATGACGCCACGAGGGCCGCTAGCTCCACCTCGTCGCGCTCGCCCTGCCAACTGACCCGTGGGCCGGTGAAGCGGTACACCACCAGCTGGGTGAAGCCGCCGGCGAGGCACACCTGGCAGGGTTTCAGGGCGGGGTGCGGTCATGTGCGTGCATGAGTGGTTCCGGTCGCGAGATCGACATGTCCTGACGTGTCACTGCATGGTTGCGTGTTAGTATAGGTTGCGTGGAGGCGTGGTCTCGTTGCGAGCAGGCAGGCGCGTCTCTTGCCCGGTGACTGGTCTGGCCACAAGCCAGGACGTGTGGTGGTGGCGCATCGCCCACGTTTCAAAGGAAAAGCGATGCAGCGCAATAGCATGTATTTGACGCCCTATGGTGCGGCTTTTGGAGAGAAGGGGCGGTCCACAACGGCATTGCAGTGCAGCCCGGCAGCGTCGGACCCATACTGATGCCTTACCAGGTATTGGCCACATGGGGAGAAACGGCATATGTGGGCTTCTGGGATGTCCAGCTGTTGGACCTGGAGGGCGGGTAGGGTTGGGAGTCGTGACGACGCGCGCGTCTTGTTGGGCGACGAAAGGCCAGGGCAGGCGCGCATGTGGTAAAAGGCCGCTTACCTTGCTGCTTGGGCAAAGACACTGGTAAAATCTCCTGCTTTGACCCGTCTGTGAGGGAAATTGTGGTGGTGCGCGCGACGACGAGCGCCAGCCGCAAAAACAGCAACAACTCGGTCGACATCAGAGGCCAGCCGTTCGAAACAAAGCGTACTCAAGTGAAAATGTGCAATATTGCAATGGATCATGCAGGTTACGCGCTTGGCATTGGCGACGAGTGAAGCAATTCTGAATCCCCCGTTACATCTGAGTCGAAAACCCACAGAACGCACCGCAGTGCCTGGCCGACGGTCTCCAAGCTCCCTTGCCATAAGGGATTTGGAGACATTTGCATTGTTGCCTGACATGCGTTCATGAACCTCTCCCTCACGAGCGGCAAACCACTGTCATTTCAGGAAGTCCGATTTGCACCACCATCATGTGGCTGAAAGTACACAGCAATTTACCATGTGGTGCCAGGTATAGCCGACTTGCGAGTTAGTAAAAACAGGGCGTTAATGTCGATCCAGAACTTAACTCCCAGCTGTACAATTGAGATTGCCGTCCCTTCCAAAGCATCGCCCGCAACCGGCCCAACAAGGAACCAACGGCTTATTGGAAGAACACTTCTCCCATAGCTTGCAGAGGTAGCAATATATGTCTCACGGTTAGGTTTCGACCGCTCCCAGTCTGCCACAGCCATTATGCTGCCAAAGCGGACATCCGCCATGATTCGCTGATATTGGCATGGATTGCGGCGCCACTCGGGTGCTTCAGTTGCTCTGTGTCGTCTGTCGGCCTCCGATGAGCTCTGCAGCTTCTACAACGAGGTCGAGGTGCGGTGCGAACACACAGCCCGCCAGCGGGACGTCTCCATCATAAAACCGATACTGACCATTCTAAGTGCGCCTGTATATCCGCATGGTAGCGCGGTCTGGGGCGGTAGGGAAGCTGCTCTAACATGCCCGGAGAGCGCCCGGAGGTTCAGGGCGTGCTAAGCGGCGCAACGCGACGTGCTGCTGCGTGCATTAGTAGCTGCTGGTCCCGTGGTTCCCGTCCATGTTAGGGTTGGCCTCGAAATGCAAACAGGCGCTCAGTGCCCAGGCACGCGCTGTTAATTTACGAAGGTTCGCGAAAGGCCCGGTTGCCGCCACGGTCACCAGCTACGATCGCAGTAGCATACGGTCAAAGGCCACCAGCGCTCAAGTACACTGCGCCTTCCCCCTTCCTGCCCCCCCAGCGCCAAGCCCCTCGGACCCGTTTACTCGATGCCAGTCTTCCGTGCCCTGCCTGTGCCCTGCCTTGTCCTGCCACCAGCGGCCGGTGCCCTGCGACACGTCGCGGGTCCTCACGCCCATCACGAACGCAACCCAACACGTCCCAGCCTCGCTGCCTGATGCGCCCGCGCACACACCAATACCCCCAGCCAGCCCCAGTGCTCAGCGCCACCCGCATCACTCCTCTCCACCACCATGACGCCCCGCACGTCATTACCAGCTCCCCCAACCTCTGCAGCTTCCTCCCCCGCGGCTCACGCTTCCCCGCCCCTCACGCTAGCGGCAGCACCGTGAGCCTGGCATCAGGCGCCACAGAGTCGAGCAGCAGGCGGATGTTGGCATCGTGTCGCACATTGGCGCCGGGTCGCTCCGCCAGCACCACCTCCCGGATCTGGAAAGACGCGCGCCGGGGGGACGGGCAGGGTGGACGGGGAGGGTGGGGGAAGAGCGGCAGTGTTGTGGAGCCAGGGACGGCAGCATCGGACAAGTAAACGCACGCCTGGCATCCGATGCCCGTGGGAGCTCTTCGGAATCAGTGAGGTCCAGGGAAGGCAGCATGCCTAATGAGCGAGCAGACAGTCAATCGGTACGGGCGCACCGGCGGGGGGGGCGTCCGAGGCGCGCCGTACTGCGCCGTGCTGTACGACAGTCGTACCTACCTGGTCGTACGATGGTATCCCGAAGTGCGTGACCGCGTCCACGACGGCGCTGTGGAAGGGGGACATGGAGGGGTTGAAGGCGGCGCTCTCGATGTAGCCGCCCGAGAAGACCTGCCCGCTGGCGGTGATGAGCGCGGCGCCCGAGTGGCAGCGGGTGTACGGCGCGTAGCACTGCGTGTACGGCACGTTGGGACGTGTGTTTAGAGGGTGGAACAACTTGCTAGGGTGCTGTGGTGTAGCGTGCGGCAGCTCGCGGGGAGCTGCGGTAGGCCGACAGGGGCGCCTCGAGGGGTCAAGGCACAAGCCGGAGTGCACCGGTACATCCCCCAACACGCGGCACGCAGCAGCACTCCATCTTGCCCACCCACCTACCTGCTGCCCGCACACCCACTTTTCCCTGGCTAGATACACCTATTCCTCCTTTGTTGGTGCACCGGTTTACTTTCCACCCACCTGCTGCGCCTCAGCCAGCGCCTCCGCAGCCGCCCGCTGGAAGTCCTCGTCGCGCCCCCTGGCCGCCACCGTCGCCTCCGCCTCCGGGTGCCAGGCCACGGGGTTGCTCTGGCGCTCCAGCAGCAACGGAAAGGGCTCGTCCTGCGGTGGTTATCAGTGCCAGTGCCCGTGAGGTGGGAAAAGCCATCCACTTTCCCTGGTGTGGATGTGTTTATGGCGGTGATGCTGCTCCGTCAGGCACCATAAACAGTCATATCCCGGCATAAGCGCACCCCTGCCTGCGCATGCGACCCACCTGCAAGTCCGAGGGCCCGAACCGCTCCGGCAGCAGGTCGGACAGGTACTTGGGCTTCGCGTCGGCACCGAATATGTACTCCAGGGAATCCTGAGATGAGGGGTTGCAAGGAAGACCCGTGAGTTGAGGGGTGGGGCATTGTGTGGTGAGGTGTACGCGGCCCTGGATGACGTGGGCGACACATGGATACGATGCGCTGGGTGCGGCAGCGGGGGGGCAGGCCAACAGGTGGTTACAGGTAGGCAGGCAGGCTGGCTCTGGGGGACATGCGCGGCGATAAGTGGCGGAGGAGCGGGGCGCAGGGCTTGCATGTGAAGCCACCCGGGAGCGCCAGGGGGGTGCGGGACCAGCCAGCCAGTCAGCGGCGGCACAGCCTTGTGTTGCAGTGCCCTCCACGTGCAGATCCGTGGACTGACGCTCATCACCGCCCTACGGCTTCCCGCCGCCAGTGACGCCATGCGACCCGGGCCCGGGCATCCGGACTGCAGCAGCAGCCTGGATCCCGCCCACCCACCCACCCTACGCTATCCACCCACCGCGTCCTTTATTTCCGCGTAGAACTGCCTGCGAAAAGGGGTGGGTTGCAGCGGGGCGAGGTGGCGAGACAGGTAGGGGGCCAGGAAGCCACACACACCGGTCGCCAGCCGCCGTGTGCTCAACACATCGACCGACCCGTGTGCTCAACACATCGACCGACCCGTGTGCTCAACACATCGATCGATCCGTGTGCTCAACACATTGACCGACCCGTGTGCTCAACACATCGACCGACCCGTGTGCTCAACACATCGACCGACCCGTGTGCTCAACACATCGACCGACCCGTGTGCTCAACGCATCGACCGACCCGTGTGCTCAACACATCGACCGACCCGTGTGCTCAACGCATCGACCGACCCGTGTGCTCAACACATCGACCGACCCGTGTGCTCAACACATCGACCGACCCGTGTGCTCAACACATCGACCGACCCGTGTGCTCAACGCATCGACCGACCCGTGTGCTCAACACATCGACCGACCTGCTTTCGTCGACGGCGCTGTCCCGCCCTACCCTGCCCTTCCACGGGTTTCCCTCGAACCCTGCCCTTCCACCCTGTCCTTCTACACCCGTATGCCGCGCTGACTCCCGCCTCGCCCCTCCCCACCAGCCCCCCAGGCAGCGCCCTTTGCAGGTCGCCCCTTTCCTACACATCCTTCATCCAGATGCTCCAGGCCTCGCGGTTGGACCCCTAGATATGCACCGCGCCGCCCGGCACTACCGGCTGCCCACCGCTTAACATCAAGCATGCTTTACATCAGCCGCGCTTTATAGCAACGCCAATACGCAGCAGGACGCGCACCTGCAGTGCCCGCAGGGCGCTGCGGAGACGGCCAGCGCCTGGATGGACGTTTCGCCGTTGTGAAGGCAGTTGACCAACAGACACTGCTCCGCGTGGATCTGGCGGTTGGAAGTGAGCGGGAGGGGCACGGTGGTGGGGACCGCTGTCGGGAGCGGGTGGGGGGTTGCAAGGAAAACCCGTGTACGAAGAAAAACCCGTTTTTGGGGGGGGGAGCGTGCCACCAGGCCTCTACGAAGCTCCAACCGCTGGTGGTAGCGCAGGAGGCGTGGGCGTCCATACCGGTATCTGTGCTATGACACCCTTTTTTTTGCGGTGCCCCGCGGCCCCTGGGGCACCGGAAGCCGTCCCAGGTGACGACCCAGGGGCCGCCCGCCCGCCACCCACCGAGTTATTAAGTGGGGCACGGGGGAACTCAATATTGACACCCACGTACACGTTGCCCGAGCCACCCAGCGCCACCGACCTGCGGAATGGGTTGGCGAGAGAGGCCCGGGCGGCATGCAGGTCGGCCAATAGATGGTGGCAAGGAGTTGGTGCCATGGATGCAGCTGGAGGGAGAATAGGCCCTTGCACGGGGAGTGAGCCCAAGGAAGGGGGCCTGATGGGAGGGGCGGTGTGTGGATCGTGCGGTGGCTGTTGGGAGTCCGTTGGCGGACACGTCAAAAGTGAGACTCGGGCTGGGGGAAGGGGTAGGCGCCCCTCCTCTCACACTTACCCGACGTAAAAGCCCGAAATAGGGGGCCGGGCTAACTTTGACGCGGGAGTGATGAGCGAAAATAGCAGCTCCTCGAGCGTATTGCCACTGCTTGCGAGCAACTGCCGCACCTCCTCCGCTGGAATTGTGAAGCGTCCCTTGAGCGGGCTGGTGTCATTGTCATGTGCTTCTTGCGATGAACAGCATGGCTGTCTCGCAACAGACGCGGCATCAGGCCTGGCAGCCCGTCGACCCACGAGAATTGCGCGCGATTGCGCTGGACGTTGCACCCTGCATCATAGGACTTGCATCAGCGCTGAAGATCACTTCCAGTAATCGAATATATACTTGTTTGCGTACCTGTTTGTGCAGGACATCCTTATTGGCATTGACGGGCAGGTACGATAAGTGGCAGCCAGGGCATGGCAGCCTTTTGCTGACTCCTTGAGAACGCTGTACTGGAAAGCCATACAATATTTCAAGATCGTCGCAGAGCGGAAGGGCAATTTAGATTGGTCGAGGGCGTTGCTGTCCCAACGAGCGATAGGTTCAATGCACTCGTTCGCCTCTGTCAGATGTCCTAATACGTCTAGCTATGCACGTTGTATATAAGCACTTCCAATCAACAATACCGTTCCCGACTGGGCCTTTGGCTTGGGCTGATGGCTTAATGGGGCTTCCAGGAGGGCCTTACGTACTCAATGCCGCGTGCCACACCCATCACCCAACCAAGCCATTGCGGTGCTCCCGCACTTCCTTCCACGGCCCGCTTCGCGCAAACCATGCCTCGTCACCCGCTCATCCGTGCCCTTCATAATCAGCCAGGTGTTACCCGTGCCCTTTGTAACAAGCTAGGTGTCACCACGGGCACTGCAACACACGTGTCGGCTGCAGGTACCGGGTCCGGCAAGTCAGCTTCAGCACCCCAGTGGGAAAGAGGCCCCTACAAAGGCCCTGATCCGCGCGCGTGTCATGGCCACGGTTCCAATTTTCCCGCCCAGCCTCCCGACACGCTGCCTTTACGGTGAACTCCCATGCGGCCGGCTACCGCATCCTCCATTCGCCACACACAAGCGCGACCAGCAGGACCTCTCGCGGGTATGCTGCCTCCCAGCGCCGCTCGGTCAATGCAACCCGACAACCAAATGCACTTGGAGAGCCAGCCACCGTCTGCTGCTGCAACTCCACACGAAACGGCAGAAGACGCCCGCCCGGTCCTCCACCAGCCGCCATCAACACACAGACCCAGCGCCTCTCGCCGCCATCCCAACACCGTACGAACCGACTCACCCCGCTCAACGCCCCAAGCCGCCCCCACCCACCAACAGCCGCGCTGCTGCACGCCGCCATCGAGCTCATACGCGCCAGCGGCGCAGCCGCCGGCGCCCCCCACCTCCTGTGGATTCGCGGATTCTCCTTAAACCCCCGCCTCCTGCGCGCATGCCGCGCCGCGCCGCGTCGCTCCCTCCCCCGCAGCCCTCACGCGCTGTGCACGCAGTTGCAGTCGCCCTCGCCCTCGATGCTGAGCAGCAGCGCCTCCTCCAACTCCTCGTCCGAAGTGGTGCGCTCCGGCAACCCGGCGCCGCCGTTCATGTGCGGCGGCCGCTTGTTCTGCGCCGCGCGGTCCCTGCGTTGCTGGTGCAGTATGGCTCCGTAGTTTTCCAGCACGTGGCCGAACAGCAGGGTGGCCACGATGTAGCCGGCGATGACGGCGCAGAAGAAGCCCACGTTGAAGGTCATGGCGATCAGCATGTTGAAGTAGTCCAGAGTGAGGCTGACGCCTGGGGCGTGGAGTGGAGCGGCAGCGGATGAATCATACAGCAGAGTGGTGGTGAGGCAGGGTGGTGGAATACCGGTAGCAGAGTGGCAGGTTGATGAAGCCGGAGGAGGGTGATGGGGAGTTGAATGAATGTGCGGAAGGTGGCATGCGGAAGGTGGCATGCGGAGAGGGCCGGGCGCGGTAAGGCGCGCTTGGGGCGTGTCCACTATTGGAACGTGTGCAGGAGTGGGCGCATGCAGCCCGCCAGACGCAACGGTCTTCTCCCCGCTATGTTGCTCTGCTCCTGCGGCCTGCCCCACCCGTGATCGCCGACTTGGCCAGTATCTCCCCCATCTGGCCGCTGCGAGGCCTCCACACGCTGGACACCCGCTCCGGCTCCATGCCGCTGAGGGCGCGCTCGTGGTTCCACTGCAGCACCAGCGCCCCCTTGATCGTCTTAAGCCCGGTGGCCACCACACCCATGGCCACGATTGCGATCACGCTGAGGGCATACTGGCCTGAGGAGGCAACAGCGGCAGAGGAAGCAGCAGCAGAGGAAGCAGCAGCAGAGGAAGCAGCCGGTCAAGAAATAGCAGCGGGGGGAACCCAGCGGATGAGAGGACGTGGGAGGCGGAGGGATGAGCGTGGGCCGATGCACCGTAAGGAGCGGGCGAGGGATGAGAGACAGCGGTGACGCGCCGCGGCACGAGGGTTGTTGCTGAGGGTGGTGGTGGTGGTAGTGGTGGTGCTATTGGTGGTGGTGCTAGTTGTCGTGGTGGTGGTAGTGGTGGTGCTATTGGTGGTGGTGGTGGTGGTAGTGGTGGTGCTATTGGTGGTGGTGGTGGTAGTGGTTGCCGGGGTGGTGCTATTGGTGGTGGTGGTGGTGGTTGCCGGGGTGGTGCTATTGGTGGTGGTGGTGGTTGCCGGGGTGGTGCTATTGGTGGTGGTGGTGGTGCTATTGGTGGTGGTGGTGGTGGTGGTTGCCGGGGTGGTGCTATTGGTGGTGGTGGTGGTTGCCGGGGTGGTGCTATTGGTGGTGGTGGTGGTGGTGCTATTGGTGGTGGTGGTGGTGGTGGTTGCCGGGGTGGTGCTATTGGTGGTGGTGGTGGTTGCCGGGGTGGTGCTATTGGTGGTGGTGGTGGTGGTGGTGGTGGTTGCCGGGGTGGTGCTATTGGTGGTGGTGGTGGTTGCCGGGGTGGTGCTATTGGTGGTGGTGGTGGTGGTGGTTGCCGGGGTGGTGCTATTGGTGGTGGTGGTGGTTGCCGGGGTGGTGCTATTGGTGGTGGTGGTGGTTGCCGGGGTGGTGCCGCGATGCTGGTGGCGACACCAGACGCTCCCGCAGCGCACCCTGGGTCATGGGTCGCCACTCCTTCCACAGCAGCAGCTCCTGCGTCCGCTGGTGGAAGTACATGAGCATGGAGGGCAGGTACCTGGCGCCCGAGGGCCGGGGGGCGGCGGGAGCGGAGCGGGTGAGCTCAGGGCTGGGGGACTGGGTGCAGCAGTGCGCGCCGCATCGGCCCTGTCCAGGCGGAGCAACGGCGGGGGGGCAATCCTACTGGACAGGCCTCCTCCTCCCTGCACCCCAGGTGAGGGCTGTCGCGGCAGCCATTACCTGGTATACACCACCCTTTAGTTTGCGTGGCTAGCTTGTCCAACACGGCCCCTCGGATTGCCTCTCCCAGTCCCCCGCCGCCGCCCCCACCCCCCCCGCCGCCCCCACCCCGCCGCTCACTTCTTGTCGTCCTCCGCGCACCACTCCGCCACGTCCTCGGGCCCCGCAGCGGTGCAGAAGGCCCAGAAGCTCTTGCACACCGCCATGTTGGGCATCTCGTGGCAGATGCCCGCCAGCGAGCCCAGCGGGTCGGGGCAGTCGGAGCGAGTGCAGTTGGCGCAGGCGGCCATGGGGTGATCGTCGCAGGCGGCGAGCACGGCCTTGTGGGTCGGGGACCAGGTGGGGGCACTGGCGACGAGGGGAAGCCGGGGCGGGCGGGAAGGAGGGGTTCGAGGAAGACCCGTGGATGCCCGAAAAAACCGTTTAGAACAGACGTTTTGAGATGCATGCTGGAGAACTGGGTTGGGGATACTAAAGCCGAAGGTCGTAATATGACCTTTGGCGGCTAAGCTTAAGCGGCTACGGCGAGACGACATGAGCGAGGACCCCGCGCGACGCACGGAAACGGGGTGGGAGGGTCAAGGAACGGGGGGCGCCGGCATTTTCTCAAGTGGGCGCAGACAGGAATGTAGTTGAAGTGGAGGAGGTGTACATGTAGGTGCCGGTGGTGGTGGTAGGTTACCTCTTCGGGGCCCCCATACAGCTGAACGCGTGCCTGCGGTGCTCGCACACAAAGCTGCCGCCGCCGTCCCCACCCACCTCCACACAGCAGCGCCGCCCCCCCTGGCGCTGACCCCTCTCTCCCTCTCTGCCCCGCCCGCTCCGGCTCACCCCGGGATCGCCGGCTGCTCGGCGCACTGCCGCACCACGCTGCCCGCCTTGCACAGCGCCCTGTAGTTCTCGCAGCCGCGCATGCCCGGCATGTCGTGACACAGCGTGGCTAGCAGCACGAAGGGGCGGCAGTACTTGGCAGCCACACGGCCTCCACCCTGGGGCCAGTGGGGGCAGGGGCGGTGGGGGGGTCGGACGACGGGAAGAGGAGCGGCCGCGCGCTGAGATGGACGGGAGGGCCTCGCCCCGCTCCGAGCCCGAGGTGGAACGGTACCATGTGGAGCGCGTCCCCCCACCCATCCGTCCAGGTCACCCCAGGCGCGTCCTCCTTGCACCACTGCGTCCTCCCGTGCACCGGCCCGCAGCGCGCGACCCCGTCCATGCTCGGATCCACGCCTTCCCGCCTCTCCCCCTGCCGCTGCTGCCTCGTGTACCACCGCCACTGTCCTCCCGCCCGCCTCTCCGCCTCACACGGCAACCCGCGGCACTGCTTCCCGGCATCCTGCCCCATACGGCCTGCCCTGGCCCTGACCCAGGCCCTGGCCCAACACCTCACCCCTAAGCTTGCGCCCTAGCGGATGACCCCCTTCACACGTTGCTCCCGCCCTTTGTCGCTTCACGGGTTACTCCCTGACCCTCCCGCTCTTCACCGCCCCTCCGACCCCCTCCCCTCCCTGCCGCGCCCCCGGCCCCGGCGCCGCCTCACCGCCTCACACGCCCTCGAGACGGCGCACCCCGGCATATCCGGCATGGAGCCGCACAGCTTGTCGATATTGGCGAGCGCTAAGCTGTCCGGGTAGGTGTACGACGTGCACGACGGCTGCGTCGAGTCAGCTATGCACGGGTCAGCAGGCGGGGGCGGCGGCGGCGACTGGCCGTTTGACCCCGCCCCCGCGCCCCAGGCTGAGGCGGCGGTGCTGCTGCCGCCATCCCGCGGCCCGCTCACTCGCGGGGGCGGCAGGCACAGCGCCGGGGCCGCCGAGGGGGTCTCCGCCGCGCAGAAGTCTGCCCACGGCTCGCAGCCCGCCGCTGGCATCTGGGTGCAGCCGGCGGTGTAGGCCACTGCAGGGAGGGCGCGGATAAGGGGGGATGAGCCCGCGAGTGAGGGTGGCTGGGAGCGTTGAGAGCGCCAGCACGGGGGCGCCGGTGCTGGTCCTAGGGTCCAGAGCCGCCAGCTTGGGCTGCCGTGCGGTGGCGAATTCTTAGTGGGCACTGCCGCTGAGCGCCACCCGACCACCTTGGCCCAGGCGCCAGGGTTACGATGCTTACGCGGCCCACATGCCTAGCTGCATGGGCTGCTGGCGCCGGCAGCTCTGTGGAGTGTTGTGAGGTGGGCCGGTGCGGTGCTGCATCGCGGTGACGGACGCGCGTTGGCCGGGGGATGGAGGCCGGCCCGGGGGTCATGCGGAACCCGCTGCTCGCCGGCCTGTAATGGCACGAGCCTACCCGCCCAACCGCGCCGCGGGAACACCTGGCTGCTGCTCCCTGCAACATCAGCGCAACAGCACCTCAACCTCGCCCAGGGCCGTTCGGTCACCTGCCCACCGCCTCCCCCATCGCCGGTTTCTCCAACCCCGAGCTCCCCTCCACCCTCTCCCTCCCTGTCCAAGGCACCTGGCAACCCCCGGGCTTCTCCTCTATTCCCCTGGCGATTTCCTAAACCCAACCTATCCCGCTTAGGGGTAGACAGGGCTGCCGTAGTCACTTACGCAGCGGATCGGACGTGAGGCAGCTGTCGGCATTGCATAGGCTACACCCCGCCATGCGGTGGCCAGCTGTGCATGCGTTGGCCATGAAGGCCTGCGCTGCGCTGGTGCTCCAGACCGGGAATGCTTTGCTGGCCACGCAGCCGCCGTGATCCGCGTCTGACGCAAATTGTTGGCGGAACCTGTGTTGGCAGCGGCGGTTCAGCGGTCCGGATTGAAACATGGCCGTCGTGGCGGCGGATAAGGCGAGGGTTGCGGTGCGTGGGTCCAGGGCGGCATGAGGCGAGTACCTGGTTGTCTTGCTTCATGGGCGCATAACAAGGGTGTGCTGTGTGTGTAAGGCGCGTGCGGGGTAGGCGCGTGAGGGGTTCACACTTAAGCCTGTACGCTTGTAACGATCAAGTCCAATCATCCTGCCAGCTTAAATACTACCCGTGGTAGCGCAATGGATTTCGCTTTAATCTCGCTTCCCTGACAAAACGCAAGTCCGAACCCATCCGTGTGACACGACCCACGTCTTGCACTCGGGCAGGTCCGGCTGGTCAGCGCAGAGGGTTATGAAAAGACGGTCTGTAGAGCATAGCTGGGCGTCAAGCGCAGGGACGGCTGCGCTGCTGAAGCTGCATAGCCGGAAGACGCTGCATGCCGGCGAGCGGTACGCGGCAAGGCCCACCGTGGCGCAGTATCCATGCAACGCCTGTGAATCCCAAGCGTACGTACTGCATATATCATAACCCCTGATGAGCGACAGATAGCTGCTGAGGAGGAGAAGCAGAGCGGCCGGGTGTGACACTGCCATAGCGGCGTCCGTGCACTCACACACGACGTACGCGCTTCTATTTCCAATACAATGACGTTATGGACCTTGTGCTGCCGAAGCACTCGCGTCTTTCAACAATCCCTTGCAGGAGTTGGAAGAGTCAGTTGGGTCACGGAGACCGCTATGATCAAAGTGGGCTTTCTCGCTTTGTAACAAAGACAACAATCGCCATGGAAGTCAATTATAATTGGCAGTGTGCAGACAGAACTGCACTATATCCAATGAAAAAAGAACGCAGAAGAGGAAGTGTCAATGTTAGACGTTGATTGTTCAAGAACGCACTAATGCAGAGATGCCTGTGGCGGTAAGCGGTGCCAACGATGTGACTGAAGCATCTGACCTTGGCCCACGCTCGTACCTCAGGCCACATTTGTACCATAAGCCCCGGAACACGGGGACTGGAGCCACTATAGCATTAGCATCTGAATAACGAAACAGGTGCTGCGTCAGATCACGTGCCAGTCTGGCTGATTAACAGGGGATGGTAGTGCTGGAACCAAACGGTGCTCAAACATTGTTGACAGCTCCGTCCTACACAAGCTCGTTCGAGCTCACATTGGTGTGATATGAACTAAATTCACATCTCCTGAGATTCTTAAACTCCCGCCAACCAAAACCATGAGCAGCAGCTTCGGCCTTGTTAGCAGAGCCTTGAAGGGCTTCACACAGATACCGAAGATTAAGGCAGCCCAGGACAAGGGACAACCAAAGTTGCCAGTCCAGCAGGAAGAAAGTAAGGCGGACATCGTGCGAGATGATGACAGGACGGCACCAGCCCCTGCCAACCAGGCGCCAGATCCTGTAACGCATAAGGAGGATAGCCCTCCGGCCTCAGCGATCAAGCGCAACCGCGGCAAGGAAGCAACTACAGCGACAAAGGCAGGTGGTGCAGCTCGTGGTCGTGTGGCAGCCGCTGCTGCCGGTGCAAAGGCCGCCGCCAACGATGATAAGCAAGAGGATGACCGGCCGCAGAGGCCGCAACGAGGTGTACGGGCACCCCCTGAGCCCGTTGTTGCCCAGGTGGCAACCAAGGCAGAACCTCAGGAGCAGGCGCAGCCGGCGCAGGTGCAGCCGGCGCAGGTGCAGCCGGCGCAGGTGCAGCCGGCGGCTGGCCGTGCTTCGCGGCCAGGGTCACAACGAAACAGCACGGGGGCGGCCGTACCGCGTTCGGGCGAGGAGATCTGGCAGTTAAACCTCCAGTTGGGGAAGCTCGCTGAAAAGCTGGGCGACCCGGAGGACGCAAAGCAGGGGCGGCGGCGGTACAAGAGCCCCACGCTGCAGGAGAAGCTCCACAAGCACTGGGGCGGGGTGGGTAGCCGGTACCCCTCCCGTGACTTCCGACGCCCGTATCCACCGGCACCAACCAGCCTGCTTTCTACTTCCCACGCTCACCCATACCATCCTCCCTACCTCGTGTGTCGCGCTTGCACCTTACCGCATCATCGCCTTTGAGATGAACCCACTCCCATGCCCTGCCTTCCGACCTTCGCCGCTGTCGCAGACCTACGGCCAAATGTTGGAGAAGGAGTTTGCGCCCCTGGACGTGGAGGAGCCGCCGGCGCCAAAGTATGAGCCGCCGCTGTTCCTTGACGGTAAGCAACAGTGGGACCGGGAGTGACGCGCGCTGCAGTGCTCGCAGTGGCTTCTAGAACCCTGCAGCCCTGGGCACGGCTCTCAAGCTGAGGCCGCCAATCCTTTCGCAACGTAGCATTCCGTGATGTCCATACTTGCGCACTGGGTGCAGAGAGCAACGACAGTGATGAAGAGGTGGCGCCGCCTCCCGAGAACGCCGACGGGGACAGTGGACAGGGGCTTGCGGCGGCCGGGGCCGCAACGGCGGCTTCCTCGCTTGCACCTGCACCAGCCAAGAAAGGCACCGCAGGCGCCGCCAAGGGTGCAGGGTGCAGCAAGCGCGCGGCTTCGGGCGGTGGCAAGAAGGGAGCCACGATGGCAGCGGCACCGGCGGCGGCGGTAGCAGCACCAGTGGTGGCGCCGGTGCCGTCAACTATGGTACTGGGCGGCGGCGAGGGGGCGGAGGGGCGCTGCCAGGCCGCGGATTCGCCGGAGGACGAGGGCGACATGGCGGAAGTCGAGGAGGCAGAGCGCGACGCGCCCCCCTCAGCGGGGCAGCAGCAGGACGAGGTCCAGGCCCAGCCACGGAGGGGCGCCCGAAAGGCAAAAGCCACGGACACAGACGCGCCGCCGGCGAAGGCTGCACCCAAGCGGCCCCCCGCAAGGCACGCAGGGAGGGGTGTTTGCCGTCGGCGTATTGTGCGGAGGGCTTGTGGGATTAGGGGCGAATGGCATCCCGCAAGCTGCAATGAACATGCCAGGCCTCCCAGGCAAGCTGCAATGAACATGCCAGGTCTCCCAGGCAAGCTGCAGCTTGGTCGGCAGCGCTGGTCGCTATGAACGGCGATGTGAGCGTGCCGGCCCTCGTCGTGCCGCCCCTCGTCGTGCCGCCCCTCGTCGTGCCGACTCTCGTGGCATGAGGGCTGGCAGGGTTCGTGACGCATGCGGGCGAGGGCGCGCAGCCGGTTGACAGGACGGGCTCCGCATTTAAGCTGAAGCGTGTCGATTAATCCCTGCCCTTGCTCCCCTCGGCCCGCCCTCATTCCTCCACCCTCTTAATACACGCCAGGCTGCGGCCGGCGTAATATTAAATTAGTATTAATCCCTGTCCTTGCTCCCCTCAGGCGAACCGGCCGGGCTGCTGCGCCCGCGGGCCCCACGACGGCGGCGGCTGCGGACGCAGGTGCCGACGCAGCCGCAGAGGAGCACAGCGTGGCTGACCCCATGGAGGTACCCACGGCGTCCGGGCCGCCGCCGCCGCCGCCCCCGGCTGCCAATCCCAGCCGCATCAGGAAGAGCCACCTGCCGCCGAGCGTGGTTTTCGGCTCGGCCGGTGCCAAGCCGCCGTTGCCGCCGCCGCCGCCGTCCACCGCGGACACCATGGACGATACCGCGGCCGGCACCGGAGACGGGGTTGTCGGCGGCGGCGCTGCGGTGTCCAAGCGCACTCGTGACGCAGCCCCTTCTCTGGACGACAAGCTGCGCCAGAACAAGGCCTTCCGGCTGGAGCAGCAGCAGCTCAAAGAGCACGAGACGATGCGCCAGCGCACCGCCGACCTGGAGCTCAAGTGCAAGGAGTACGCTGTAAGGCGGGGGGGCGGAAACGGCGATGGGCTCGGGGCGGGACGACGGCTGCAGCTCGCATCGAAGGGCTAAGGCTGGAGAGTGACATCCAGTCGTTAACAACAATGCTGATGTAGTTGCTCCGGAAACGAAGCTCATGTGGGCAGCTTTTCCTTTTGAGGGGGGGGCACCTGCGCAATCGGATCCGGCCAAGCAGGCAAGCACACTTGCTCGGGCAGGTGCGGGACCTTGTCAAGTAGCGCTGGGCATGGCGGCCCGGAGCCCACTCGAGGGCCCCCACACGCGCGTGTCATGGGGCTGCCTCCGCTGTCGCTGCAGGAGACCGTCAAGCAGCTGCAGGGCGAGGTCAAGGTCGCGGAGCGCAAGGCCGCGCAGGTGGAGAAGGACCGCAGCCGCGAGGCGAACGAGCTGTCGACGGCGCAGCGCGAAAACGAGCGGCTCAAGGCCGCCCTGGAGGAGCGGGACGAGAAGGTGCGGTTGTGGGGACTGGATTGATCGCACATGGGCTGTCTGCTGCCATCACACGGCTACCGCCGCACCGCTGTCCCACTAGGCCCAACGTCCTTTGCCAGAAATGCTTCACGGGGAATGGGTGGCGGGCTATTTCCGCGTCGGGGCCCGCGGCTCAGCTGCACTTCACTTGCACCTCACGACCGCTACAATGGGCAGTAACTGTTACAGTGGGCAGCAACTGTTACAGTGGGCAGTAACTGTTACAGTAGGCTCCAGGACTGAAGGTAGAGCCATCGGATAACAGTGCTGCCGCTGCTGTGCGCGGGTCCTTCCGCAGGTCGCCAGCCTCAAGGAGGAGGTCAAGCAGGCCAAGGCGCGCGAGGCCAAAACGGCCAAGCACGCGGAGAGCATCATGCAAGAGTGGATAGGGGGGGAGTCGAACATGCTTGCGCAGAAGCAGCAGCAGATTGACAAGTTCATGAAGGGTGTGCAGCGCGGGTAGCGGGGCCCCGACGACGGCGGCGCTCCAGCAAGTCCAGGAGGCCGTATCCAGGAGGGCGCGCGAGGGGCAAGACGCCGCGCCGTGGTTCAAATGTTGTTTGGTTGAAGAGCAGGGTGGGACGGCGCTGGGTGTTAGGGTCGCAGTGGTCCAAGGCCCGAGTAGCCGCAAGCGTTTCATCCGTCTTATGTGAGAAGCATCGCATGCGTTGAAAGTGTGTGGTTTGGGTCCGGGTAAGCTTGGACGGGAGCCATTCTCGTCCTACTCGCTACTGTCAGTTTGCCCTGTGGGTGCGCGCATGGCGAATTTCTTGGTAGGTTCGCTCATCTAAGGAATGTGAACAAGGCGGGTCGTGCGTGAATGCAGCAATTAGGATGTGCGATGTACGTGTTTCCGATAGCGTGTTCTTTGCGGAAGTTGCGGCGTGTATGTATTGGGGCCTAGGGCCTTGCTAGGCACCGCCGGAGTTGGGATTCAGCAGGTTCGGAGGAGCGATTACAAAACAGCCGGGCGAATCCTGTCGGGTAGGGAGGTCCCGCGATTTGGAACAGTAAGTTAACACCTCGAAATTGCACTGTGGTGTCGTGCCCTCTCCTAGTAAGGCCCGACGACGACCTCGGAGCTGTAACGTAGGCCTCGCAACTCGTGGCGCGGTGTCCTAACTCCGAGGGAGGGCCATCTGCTGTTTGCAACCATTAGAATGCGCGTCCCCGCCCACCTACCCACCCCGGCCAGGTGCCCTCGTCGCGGAGCGTCGCGTTGTCGGCAGCACACCCAATATTCAACCACAGCCCCTACGTCTGCCCCTCGCGGCGCAACCGATGCAAAGGCACACACATCCCCAGCACATGCGCCGCTGGTGGCATTCACCCTCGGGTCGAAATTCCCGTGGATCCTCGCAGCTCGGCTTCGCTAACACACGCCACTCTTGTCTTCCTCCACTCACACGCTTCCGCTCTCCCCGATAGCCGCCCCCTTCAAGGCCCAAGATGATGTCGGGTCTTCTCGCCCCTGCCCCCATCAGCACGTCTCCAAGATGCGCCGCGCCAGGTCCTCCTTCTCGAAGCAGTCGGAGCAGTCCACGCCCGCCTCCACCAGGATGGCCTTCAGCTCCCGAGCCCGCATCTTGAGCAGCGCCTCGTAGCTCCAAGTGCCAGGCGCAGCCCGGCTCCTCGTGCCGGCCCCTCCGCCTGCCAATAATGAGCAGTTCCCGACGTGTAGGACTGAGACGCATACCGTAGGCTCAAACCACTAGAGGTCCTGTGCGTCGTTTATACAACTGCAACCCCAGCCGCACTATCTACGGCATGACGCGCCACTCGCATGTAGGCTGCGGCTGGGGACTCAGTCACCTCCACGGCCGCACCCCTCCCACCACCACCACGGCAGCTGGAAGGGAGCGTGTTGATCCGAGCCGTGCTTTTGTCCAGATCTGCTAGCGCCGCGTACCCGCGTGAGCACCAGCGGCCCCCCCCCCGTCGCCTCACCTGTCGCAGACGAGGTCGTGGACGAGCCAGCCCGCGACGACGATGCATCGGTCGCTGACTCTGGCCGTGCAGCGCTGGCACCGCCGCCACCATACGCATCGCTGCTCCTGCTGCTGCTTCCTGCAGCGCTGCTGCCGCTTGCCGCTGCACCGCCAAGGTTCTCGAAACCTCTGAGCGATGACGACAGCGGCGCCTGCCGCTCCATGGCCGCTGCCGTCTGCTGCAGCCGCTCCATCACCTGGCATACAAGGCGCGGGTGGAGGGCAGGCAAGAACAACACCAACCACACAAGTCAATTGCCCGACCGCTCCTTACAGCTGGGGCCCCTGCCCCTGCCCCTGCCCCTGCCCCTGCCCCTGCCCCTGCCCCTGCCCCTGCCCCTGCCCCTGCCCCTGCCCCTGCCCCTGCCCCTGCCCCTGCCCCTGCCCCTGCCCCTGCCCCTGCCCCTGCCCCTGCCCCTGCCCCTGCCCCTGCCCCTGCCCCTGCCCCTGCCCCTGCCCCTGCCCCTGCCCCTGCCCCTGCCCCTGCCCCCGCCCCGTCCGGCCCCGCCCTTTCCTCTCCCAACCTGGGGGACCACACCGCCCGTGGCCGCCCCTTCAGAAATGCAGCGGGAGACCGACCCGGCCCATCCTGCCCCACCTGCGGCACGTCGACGGCTTCCCCCCGGGCCAGCGGCACTGCCAGCTCCAGGGCCCAGGCCAGGATGGCCGCCTTGCTGGAGCGGCGCACCACGTCGTCCGGAGTGGGGCCCCCACCCACGAAGGCGCTGAAGATGTCAACCTGCAGGCGCCGGGGGGTGGTGGCGGGGGCGGTGGTGCGGGGGTCAGGCAGGAGTGAGCGGACCGACGCCGGCTTCTGTGGCCGCACCCACAGCACCCCACCTTCGTGTCCAGGAACTGCAGGTGTCCTGCCCCCAGCAGCTCCAGCGACCAGCAAGGCCCCGGGCAGCTGGTAACGAAGCGCCTGGCGGACGGAACAGCAGGGCGGAGAGGGCGTTGGATTGCGTGTGCGAAGGCAACACAGATGCCCTAATCCTGAGGTGCATGCCGTAGCGCACATGGCCTTTATGCTTTTTGTCTCACCCCACCAGAGGGCCCCTCCCGCCGACACACGGGTATCCCCTCACGCCTCCCGCCGCACCCCTCCTGCGCCGCCCCGCTTCCTGATCACGCGCCGCCGCCGCTGCCGCACCCACCTGTAGTTTGCGTCGGCTGGGATGATATCCGTGTTGCGGGCCGCACCCACCACCAGTGCGGGCACGCGGCGGGGCGGGCTGCAGGCCACCCGCATGCCGGGCAGTGCGGAAGGGTAGCCGGGACCTGCGGCGGCGGGTTGAGGGGTCGGGTCCCCCGGGAGGTCACGTTCTGTGCCGCGACTGTGCGAGGCGTACGCCAGGGTTCGCCCGGCGGCAGGTGTGGATTGGGAAGGTGCTGTGCTGACCTGCAAGGTTCCAGCAATATGGTTCGCGCCGTGCACACTAGGGACCTCTTGGAGTGCTGTGGTGACGTAACTAGGGTTCCGCTCCAGCGTACGCTGCCCTGAAAGAAACGGCGTGAGCCGTTTCCCACGCGCTGGCTTCGTTATCTGATTAAGCCGCAACTAGGCACTCACCCATCGGCGTCATGCCCGTCACGTCCACGGGGTCAAGCAGAGCGATTCCCTTGACCCGCGGGTCGCTGGCGGCCGTTAGGACGCTCAGCTTGCCGCCGCGGGAGTGGCCTGCCAGCAGGATGGCCCCGGGATCTACGAAGGGGCTGACCCGTGGGTCTCTCGTGCACGAGTCCATGATGGACCTGTCGGGCAGAGAGGCGGTGCCGGAGGGGAGTAGGAGGTGCGGCCTACACAAGGTGCTGCGTTGGCGATACGACGCATCCATTTCTCCGGGCAAGGTGTCTTGTCTTGCGTTGCCGGGTGTCCAAACGACAGGCCCCAACTTGGAAACGCAACCGCCGCACTGCAGAGCCTGGCGAATACCGGTAACAGCCCCCGCACAGCCCGCGTGTGGCCCCGATCGGGTGACCCGAACTCACCCGATCGCGCCAACCATGGTGACGTCATCCACCAACTCAGGCACGTCGTACAGCACCACCGCCAGGCCCCAAGACGCCAAGTCAGCGGCGTACGACCCGTACAGCCCGCTGTGAAGCAGGAAGCCGGCGGACAGCACCACCAGCGGCCAGCGCTGCGGCGCCTGCTGCGGCGCTGCGAGTCATCAGGGCAGCGTAGGGTACCGGGGGGATTACAGAAAAGAGCCGTTTACTCGACATGGGAAATGTAGCTGGTGCATAGGCTTTGGACACCTGCCGGGGGGGCCAACAGGGGTCGCGATGGTGGTGACGAGATGTACGACTACGGCAATGATCATCCAGCCAGTACGACACAATGCAACGCCCGCTGGCTCACACTGCGGTACGAACATGCTGAAGGTGCAGTCCAGCGGGCCCGAGGTGCCCTGCCCGACCCGGATCGTCATCTGGGGCAGCTGCGATGACGTGTACGGCCCCCGGCCGAGGTACTGGCTCAAGGCGACGCCCGTGCCCGCGTTGGAGGTGTTCTGCGTGAGGGGGTTACAAGTAAAGAACCGGTAACTCGACTGGGGTAATGTAGTTGGTGCATAGACTTTATACTTCGGAACGCGCGCGCATGCTACTGGGCGGCCACACAGATGGAGGGGGGGGGTTGGGGGCGGGAGCGAACAGGGTTTCCAGAGCAGCGCCCTGGAGGCAGCTGTCCGGGGGGTGTCGTCACGGAGGGAGCGTCGTCCCCAGTCCCCACCATGTGAGCCGGTGCTGTTGACTTGCTGCCACCGCGATTGTGCTTCTTGGCAGCGGTGCTACGTGTCAGCGTCTGCGCGAGTGGGGCTGCTGCCGCTACTGCTGCGGTGAGGCCTACGCGGGCTAGCGCCGGTGTAGACGTCCGCGTTGTAAGGTGCTGTAAAACACTGTTGACGACGGAGCCTCGGTTCAACGTCATGTGTGCCATATTTTGTGGTCGAGGAGACACTTGCAGGAGGAAGGATACGCGCGGTCTGTATTATAACGTCGCGTTTTTATAAGAAGCGAAGTTGAGTGCAATAAAAAATTAATGGCGATGGCGGGGCGACCCCCATTGCAGTGACCCATGCGCAAATGCGACGACAGACGAACCAATTCCGTCGCTTGCCCTCGCCCTAGGAAAAATGCTTCGCCGCGCAGACTAGGCTATTGTAAGGGTCATTTTGCAGCGACAAGCCGTTCCATCCAACGGTCGACGGCCGGTGTGAGCATTCGTCTTCCGACTGCTTCCTTTCCGGGAACCCCCGCAATCCTTAGGGCTCCATTGGTCCGCGCTGAGAGGAGAGTAATAGCAGTATTTCACAGCGCTAGATGAAAACGGCTTGAGGGTCAGGAGCTGTGGTGAAGGAGGTCTTAACAGGGTGGGAATACACACGTTTGCGACTCCTAGGCGTGGGTATTAAGAAAGGACGTGTGAGCGGTGTGAGGGTCTAAGGGGACGAGGGAGTAAAACTATTAGGTGCGGTTCTACAATTGTAGCACCAGTACTTTTAATTGCCCCTAGGGAACCGTGTGATGACGCTGGGAACGTGCTCGAGGGTTGACTAGGTGTGACTGACTTCTGGATAGGGAATGCTCCACGGCCCAGACATTACCATCACGACCTGGGAAGGCTTCGGAGATGAATTGCTATGCTGATCAAAGGAAACAAGCAGCACGGCAACCGTCGTACAAGCCGTCTTTTGTCATGTGCCCATGTCTTCCCCTTGGAGTACCTCGAGTACAATTGCTAAACAAACCTGCGTGAGGTCTGAACTCAGGGCCTTGGCCAACATCCTCTCCCTCCCTTATTTCTCGGTAACACTCATTAAAGCGCTGCCGTTGTCGCTCTTATAAAGTTGGAACCAGTCTCACTTTATACATCAGCTGAAAGCTCCTTGCTGGCACCGCTTACTGGTTTGCGGACTGCACATGTCGCTTCGGTCAGAGCGGCTAGGCTTCTGACGAAAGATTTCAACATACTGTTTAGTGCTTCCTTCCGTCAAGTATTAATATTCAGTGGCTCTTAGTGGATTGGAGAATACCGTTTCCGACAAGTGCTTCCGCCCATGGCAGACCTTCAGGAGTTCACCAAGCAGCAGTTCGATGAAGCGTACAAACGTGCCCTTGAGAGGAAGCGCCTTTTTAAGGAGTACTTGGCCCGACATGAGGTATGTTTGGCGACGCGTCGCAACATGCGTGACGCGTGCAGTTGGCGGACGAGGTGTGGAATCAAGGGGGCCTCCCTTGTAACTCTCGCATTCGTTTTAGCGTCGCTGGATACATATACATGGCCACGCGTTTCATCGCAGCGGTTCAAGGGATGCACTCGCCCTTGGCCGTTCCCAAACCGAACCCGTGGGGTGGGCACGAAGAGGCGAGCGCTAGGGGGGCATCGCCGTGCGTGACCCGGTCCAAGTAAACGACGCAAGCCCTAACGATGCAGCATTTGGGCACATGGCCTCAGGACATCTGTGCGATGCAGGGGGAGTAGTGGCCTGCCCTGTCCAGTTCACGAAACACGCACTCAGGAACCCACATATTTGCTGTCAGTAGCGGTGGAGTACCCTACGTTTCTGGGTACTTGTTTGGGAGTCAGCGGCGGGTCGACCTCCGCGTGCTGAGATTTCTGCTGCTGCGAACCCGTGCGGCCCGCTCTGTCGACCCGGTGCTGCGCGCGCGCCGCCCTGCACCCACGAGCGTCCAGCTCACATACAGGAACCGTCATACAGCTCACTCCTCATGCTCTCTGTTGTCGCATTTGCCTCCACACAGGTTATGGAGAAACTCAACAGCGCGATTGAAAAGCTTTACGAATGCGAACGGTTGCCCGAGGACCCGCTCGAATTCATAGCGCTGGAGGTAACGGCCAGGCCAAGTGCCGCAAGCGGGATCCAGCAGCAAGGAAGCATAAAGGCCAAGCTCACGGGGGCGAAGGTCGCGTAGTTGAGGCTTGCGTGGCTGCCTGCCGTCTTGGCCGCCCGCGGATTGACATGCGGCGTTGCTGGTGGCGGCGACGGCAGTGATTATAGTGGTGGTGGTGGTGTGGCGGTAAGTTGGTGCTGCCTCCTGCTCCCTGGCCGGGTTCCCAACCCACTAGGGTACCAGGCCAATCCTAGGCGGTATGGTTCGCACGCATTTTTCTGCCTCCCTATTTCGGCGATGGGCACGAACGGTGGTTTCGGAGCACGTCATGTATGCCCTTTTGTGGCGTTGCAAGCGAGTAGGCGGACCATTGGTCGCGGAGAGCTGTAAAAGAGCACGATGCAAGCAAGCATAGGCGCGGGCGCACCGCTCGGGACTTCGTGTTGTCGCTGGGTTAGCGAGCTCTATGACGGCGAGTTTTATATAATTATGACTGGGTATTGCCGTTGGGTTCGGTAAGTCACAACCAGAATAGCGGGGGCTGTTGAGTTGCTGATGGGAATAATGCATAATATCCGCAGACTCGCGACGCGCTACGTTTGCAGGGCGTTTGCTGTCCTCTTTCGTACACCAACCGCATTCAACCCTGGAACTTCCACGCCCACTTTGTGGTGCTTGCATTTTTGGCGTGGAAGGTAAAACATCATTTGTCGCATGTGTGGTAACTGCCTCCTGGGTTTTGGAAGGGTGTAGGTGTGCGGCTTCGCGGTTCTTCAACAAGCCTGCAGGATGTGTGGTGGTCACCGTTGTCGACAAATGGGTGTACCAGTGCACCGGCGTGCGCCACACGGTGTGGAGTCCGCGCGCACCAGAACGGCACCGAACGGAGGTTTAGTTGTGTGGTCCATTGCGCCGCGTGCTGGCGTCATGCGCAACGTTCATGGTGGTGTTCCTCGCCCTCCGAACGCGCGATGTCGTCCCGATCGGTAGAAAAACATCATCAGGGAAAGCATTAGATTTACATACAAGCCTCGAGCGCCTGCCCGCTGTCGGTGCCTCCATCTCCCAATAAACCCAGATCGCTCGAGGCGCCGACTACATCCCGATGCACGTGCGTCGTCGTCGTACACGTTCACAGCACCCCATGGGGCAGGTTGGCAGTTAGTTACGAGGTTCCTAGCAAGGCAACGCAACAGCGGAGAGAAATCGCAGTGCCATGAAGAGCCCCCAACGCAGATGGCGCGGTTCCCGAAGAGCCGTACGCACAGCCCCCTTGTCACGCCGCTTACCGGCCACTAAGAGTCCAAATGTAGAAGAAATACAAGGCCCCGGTCCATCACAGCGGAAGGCGAGTTCGCGGGTGAGGCGAGCGAACAAAAGCGTATTAATCGTTCCGCGGCGGCACACATCTCACACAACCACTTGCGTGTGCGGTGGCGCGCGCGCGGCGCTCATGTGTCGCTGCTCCCCTCCAATAAGGCCTGGGCGCAGCGCAGTGCAGCTCTGACAGCCGCGCCTGCCCCAGCAAGTCCAAGCGGGTAGATGAACCCGAAACACGCCGAAATACCCTGGTACGTGTCATCGCCGCCGCATGACCACACAACAAGCAAAACAGTCGGCGCCGCGGCCGTGGGCGTGCGGGGCAGCCGGCGCAAATGCATGCGGGTCAGTCGGCTGTAGCATATATACCTGTTTTCAAATAGACAAGAGATGGCTCACGTTGCCGCGGCCCTAGGAAGAGAGACACTTCGTCGATCTGCTGCAGTCTTGTGAGCCTTGTTCTCTCGGAGCTTCCTCCCCGGCCACGCATCGCCATGGATGCGTTCAAATTCACGCACCGCGCGCGTCCCAGCGCCATGCGATGAACAGTTCACTTGTCCCCCCCCCCCCCGCCTGCCGCAGCAGCCGGCCTCAGCCTCGCAGCGCATTCCGCACACCCCTACCAGCCCAAGCCGAATGCGGTACCGGGCCTTGGGAGACATGCCGCGCATCCTTCGCCACAATAAAAACACGTGGCACGCAGCGCACAACTTACGACACCGACACGTCATAAGCACAGTCGTCCGCCCCCCGGGCGGCCGGGCGTCATACAGCCACCGCCATGCGGCCCGCGGCTCCGATGCCCATCTCCTCGCCTTGGTGGGGCGTCCGGTGGCCCCGTGCAGACGAGTACCCGACGCCTCCACCTCCGCCCGCCGCCGTGGACGGCCGGCTGGTGCTGCTGCCGCCCGACCGGCCGGGGCTCTCCGCCGCGCGCGCCTTTGCCACGGCCGCCGCCAGCTGCGCCGACCCAAAAGTCGTCGCGCTGGAGGAGACCTGTGACGACCGCGCGGAGCCCCCGCTGCGGCCGCGCGGAGCGCTGCTGGACCCGCGCATGCGGCGCAGCGCATCCGCCTTGGCCTCACACAGCAGAAAGTAGCTGGCGGTCAGGTGGTTGGCCTCGCCGGCGATGAGGTGCTGCGCCAGCGTGGGGCGGGCGTAGCCGGCGGACTCCAGCTCCGCCACGATCTGCTCGTCGCAGCGCAGGCCGCTAGGCGCCGACACGTCGGCCGTTACCTCGTAGCAGTTGACGCCGCGCTCGTGCCATTGGGGACCGTTGCGCACCCAGCTGTGCTGCCACACCTGCGGAGTGGAGACAAGGGTGGGCGCGGTGGGGGAGTCGGTGGAGGGCTTTGCCAAGAGGGCGGCGGGATGTGGGAGGGACGGCGCCGGCATGTTTTCGTTCTTGACCTAAGTTGCTGCTGTGCTGCACAAAGCACCGCCGCGGCTCACCTGTGGGAACGTGATTCGCTTGTCCGGGTCCGTGGTGAGCATGCGCGACAGCAGGTCCTTCATGGACGCAGACAGCCAGTCGGGGGCCGTGTACTGGCCCGCGATGATCTTATTGCACAGCTCCTGCAGAAGGAAGGCAGGGGCAAGTGCGGGGGGGGGGGCGGTGTGCTGAGGATAGAGCGCGGGGTAGGCGGCACAGGCCAGCGAGGTGCTTCGCTAGCCTGGCAGCGGGATAAGATCTTGCCCTCGACCAGCAGCGGGCTCGTTCTTCCTCCCCGCAATAATATACCCGCTCTCCTTCAATCATCTAGTCACCAGCCCCTCAGCGAGCCTCGCACCTGCTTATTGCCGCCGCTGGCGTGGAAGGGCAGGTAGCCCGCCACCATGGCAAACAGCACGACGCCCAGCGACCACACGTCCACCGGCGGCCCCTCATACGCCTTGCGAGCCACAATCTCGGGGGCTGCGAGGGGTGGAATGGAGAGCAGGGGGCGCTGGTTAAAAGTACAACCCCCTCCTGCCATCCGCTGCAGCGCGACCATTACAGGGAACTTACAGACATCTTTACGGCACCAATTGCCGTCCCCGCAGCCGCTACCTTCCCAGCAGCCCGCCCCTTAATCCGCACCTGCATACGACGGCGAGCCGCAGTGCACCCGCAGCCGCTTGCCGTGCACGAAGAACGCCGACAGGCCGAAGTCGATCAGCTTCATTCGCTGGTCCACGTCCAGCAGGATGTTCTCCAGCTTGATGTCGCGGTGCACCACCTCGCGCGAGTGGCAGTACTCCAGCGACGCCACGATCTGCTGGAAGAACACGCAGGCGTCCGTCTCGGGCAGCCGCTTGCGCGCACGGACGTAGTCCAGCAGCGAGCCGGCGGGCGCGTGCTCCATGACGAGGAAGAGGTGGCGGGGGGACTCGACCACCTCGAACAGCTTGATGACGCACTGAGGGTTTGTGGGAGGAGCGGAAGGCAGCAGGTGTCAGGGTATGGTGGTGACGAATGGTGTCGAAAGGCGGGCGGGGATCCCTCCGCGTAACTGTCCGATGGCGCAAGTCGACGGCCGCAGAGCAATGGGAGGGGCTAGACCCACATAGTTGCATACGTGGAAATGGGAAAACGCGGGGCTGGACCCCGGCTGATGGCCGCAGCGCGCCCCTCATCGCCTCCCCCGGTGCCCCTGCCTGCCGCACCTGGTGGCTGAGGTGCTTCATGACGCGGATCTCTCGCTGCATGCGCTTGGCCTCGTTGGGGTCCACCAGCTTGGCCCGGTCGATCACCTTGACAGCCACCTTGCGCTGGCTGAGGTGGTGCACCGCCAGGCGGACCTGCGGGTCGAGGCGAGGCGGGAGGTTCGTCATCGTCACCGGCTTCTGGGGCCCGGCTCACCCGTACGTACCAAACTCCTCCCTCATGCACACCCCACGCCAACAGACAAACCACGTCGTAATATGCGAGCAGTGATAGCTTTTAGTCTTACCCAGCCGCCACTTGGCCCCGCCCTCCCGCACTCAGCCCTAGGTAGCTTCCTTCCTCGCCGCGCAGTGCCCGTTCCGCCCCGGTCCCGCAGCGTACCTGGCAAAAGCCGCCCTCCCCGATGACCTTCCCCACGCTGTAGCCGGGCAGTAAGCTGCCGAAGTTGGCGTCGGGCTCAGTGCCCAGCACGGAGGCGGGGTTGAAGCGCGCCACGATGCTGCCGGAGCGCCTCGCGGCGGTCAGGTGGTGCGAGGCGGAGGCGGCGGAGGCGGCCGACCCGGCCGTGCTGCCGGCGGCAGTGTAGCTGGAGCTGACGGTGCCGCTACTGGTGCTGCCGCTGCTGACCGCAGACCCGGCGACAGAGGAGGCCGCGGGCGATGAGGAGGCGGCGGCCGTGGGCGAAGAGCTGGACGGCGCCGTGCTAGCCGAGCTGGCGGCCGCGGCGGTGGCTGCGGTCGCTGCAGCGGCTGTGCTGGCAGCTGTTGTTGCCGTTGTTGTTATTGTCGCTCCAGGGGCAGCAGCTGTGGGTGTGGCGGGCGCTGGCGTGGCCGCGGGTTGCGGCTTGCTGCTGCCGGCATCGCTCCAGGGGGAGTACCTGGGGGAAATGGGCGCCACGGTCTTGGGTCGCAGCGGCTGGTCGCCGGGCAGCGGCGGCGCTGCCAGCTGCGCAGCACTAGCCGCCGCCACCGCGGTCGCTGCCGCCGCCACCGCTGCTGCGGCGGAGGTGGCGGTGGCTTGGGGCGCGGCGGCGCTGCTACTGCTTACAGCCCGCTGTGCCCCGCTGGGCGCCTCCGCCGTCGTTGCCGCAGCCTCTGATCGCCGCGTCGATGCGGAAGCGGTTGCTGCTGCCGTTGCCGCGGATGCTGCCTCAGCCGCGCTGTGAGAGCCGCCTTGTTGCTGTTGCTGCTGTTGTGGCTGCGCCGCAGGCGTCGGGGCGTGCCCATAGGCCCGTGTGGGTGTGGAATCACGTGAGCGGCCCCAGACGCCGTCCTCGCGAGTTGTCCCGTAAACCGGTGTTGCCGCAGCCGCGGACGGAGCCGCAGGGGCATCGGCCTGTTGCTGCTGCTGCTGGCTCGCCTGCTGGTACGCGTAGGACCCCCCTGCCGGGCCAGGCTGCGGCTGCTGCGCCTGCTGGCTTCCCGGCGCCGGTGCGGTGCTCTCTCTTCCGCTCGCCTGCTCGTAGTCATCCGTAGACCGTCGCCACGACTGCTGCACCGGCCCCGTCCCCGCGCTCTGCCCGTACGCTGCAGCGCCCGTCGCCTGGCCTCCGACCGGCGCCCACGACTGACCCATCGCCAGCGACGCGGCCGCCGCCGCCGGTCCGGACCCGCCGTACATGCCGCCGCTGCCCTGCACATCGCTGCCGCTTCCCGGCAAGGCGGGGCCCTGCAGGTCGCCGTAGGCGCCCAAGTCTGTCTGGCTGTCGGCGGCGAAGTTGGAGGGTACCGTGGAGGGTCGCAGGCAGGTCAGCGTGCCGTGCTCCATCAGCATGCGGGAGTGGCCCTCGGCGCCGCGCGCGAAGGGCGACCCCACCTCGAACTGGTTGCTGATGCTGATCCGGCGCGTCGTCAGGTCGCTGCAAGACGCGTTGTGCATCCTGGTGGGGGTGCCCGGCGCGGAGGTGCCCTGCGTGACGGTCACGCCCCACGTCACGTGGCCGCCGCTGCCGCTGCCGCCGGGGAAGGTGGCTCCGAAACCGGGGCTCGGCGGCGCGGCGCCGCCTGGAGCCATGGCGATGGGGAAAGTGCCGTCGCTGCTGAGGCCGGTGCGCGGGGTCGTCTGTGTCGGAGGCTGTCCGGCGGCGGCACCGCCGCCGCCGCCGCTGGACTGCTCCTCCTTCTCCACATCCGGCACAGTCGCGAGGATGCTGTTGAAATACGGCCCGTTGTCGCAACCGGAACCGTTGGACGAGCGGGACGAGTTGGAGCGGATAAAGGTGCCGCGCGCCGAGACGGGCGCGCCGCCCGGCGGCGGCGCCACCTTGAGCGGCGAGGGCGGCGGCAGACCCACCGGGTGCGGCGCGTTGGCGAGGGAGGAGCTGCGCAGGGCGCTCAGCGGCGGCGGCGACAGCAACGGCGCGGTGGCGGAAGACGTGGAGCCGCCAGGCGCGGTGCCCGCGGGAGGCGGCGGCTGGACCTGGGAGGAGCTGGAGCTAGGGCTGGGGCTGGAGATGTTGCCGGAGCTGGAGTTGCCCGAGGCCGTCGCAATGAGGGACTCGCGCATGGCCTTGGTAGCAGGCGAGTACATCATGGTGGCGGCCGCAGAGCCCGGGGCGGGAGCTGCGGCGCTGCTGCTGCCGATTGGGGCCGCTAGGTGGAGCGGCACGCTGTGCGAAGCCGGTGCGAGGGACGACGGCGGCGCGAGCGGCACGGGGCCCGTGGCGGTGGGCACGGGCAGCGGCTGCGGCGGCGGGTGGCTACCGAGTGCCATCGCCGCGGCGGCCATTGCGGAGTTGAAGGACAGCGACGGCGGCGCGTTGGGGCCGTGCGTTTGCACCAACGGCGGAGCCGACTGGAAGCTCGACGGCTGCTGGTTGTAGGTCGCCTGCGTGCTGGCCCCGTTGGCCGCCACTGTCGTTGTGGTGTAGCCCTGCGATCCACCCGCGGCGGCGGCGATGGAGCCACCGTCCACGGACGGCAGGTAGTGGTAAGGGACGCTGTTGCCGCTGCTGCCGCCCGACGGCCGCGGCGACAACAGCTGCGACGCCGAGGTTCCCCCGGCCGCCGCCGCTGCGTACGAAGGGCCGGTACCCGTGTGCGGGTGCGGTTGGAGGTGCGCAACAGCTGCCGAAGAGGCGCCGTGGCCCATGTCCCAGGGGCGAGCCGGCGGGGGCCCGTTGGGCGCGTGCGGGTAGGACTGAGGGTAGAGGTGCGACGGCGGGTAGCCGGGGGGCACCGCCGACGGCCCGTGCGGCGATGCTCCGGGCGACGCGCCCGGTGAGGTGCCGCCAGCGGCCTGCTCCTTGGGGCTGTGGGCCGGAGAGCCGCTGCCAACCGTGGCGAGGTTGAGGCGGGGCGGCTGCGCCGCAACAACGTTACCGCCGCCGTTCGCCGACTGGTACGACATGTAGGGCGTGTGCATGTACGACGCAGAACCAGGGCCGCCCGGCCCCGCCCCAGGCCCCGCATGCTGCTGATACTGCTGCTGCTGGTACTGCTGCTGCTGGTACTGCTGCTGGTACTGCGACACAACCTGCGGCGCTACCGTGCCGGAGACGAGCATGCCGCCCGTGCCGCCCCCGCCGCCATACGCGACTTGCTGCTGCTGCTGGAGCCGCATGAGGCTCAGGTTGGCGCCTTGGCCGTGGCTATGGCGGCCGTCGCCCATGAACTGCGCCATAACCGGCTTTGAGGCGCTGCCTGTGCTGCTGGCGGCGCTGCTGGGTCGCAGCAAGGCGCCCCCGCCACTGCCGTTCACAGCCATTTCCCCCGAGCCGCCTCCGCTGCCCCACGCCTCCTTGTGTGGGCCACCGCCACCGCCACCGCCACTGCCGCTGCTGCCGCCGCTGCCGCCTGCCACGTACTTGCTGGCGCGGAAGCTGCCCGGCGCCTTGGCCCCGGCGGGGACGCCGCTAGGGGAGGGAGGGGCGAAGACGGACAGAAGCTGGCCGAGCTCCTGTACCACCCGCGCTGCCTGCGGGGCGGGGGATACGCGCGGTGGCGGTGATGACAGAAAACAAACGTCTTGCCACCAGGACTAGATAGAGGTCCCAAAGAATGACGAGGAATCCTGCCTGGTTCACAAACCCTCATGTGGGTCACAATCCCTTATCTAGGTCACAGCGACTACAACGTCCACAAAGTTGCGACCTCTCTTCCTGACGAAACGAACGTGCCCACGCATAAAAGCGGCACTGCCGCCCAACATTGCCGCGTTTGCGTTGTTGACTTCCTCCCAGGCCACAGCGACCGACCCACCTCGTTTGGCAGCGTCACGGACAACTTGGTGTTCCCGAACCAGTTTTCACCTGAAAATTATGGCGGCGGAGGGGCGGGGGCAGCGATCCATGAGCGGGCGCGGAAAGCGCGGGCGGTTTTCCAGGCCATGAATGGGCCAGCACCACTTCCCAGGGAACCTCTTAATGCGGCTATCCATGATGGCAGCGTCGACGCCGGGTCGGCAAGGGCAAAGCCCTTTCTCGCTTCACGCTCACTCCCGCCATCAGACACCACCGCATGCGTTATCAGAACGCGGGCTAAAATTGCTGCCTTCGGAAGAGCACCCAGAGCAGTTCGGAAGAGCTGCCGACCACCCACGCCGCATGCCACCACCCCGCAGCTACAACCCATCTCCTCACCCGACGCCCGCTGCTGCGCCTGCGACGTGGAAGGCCTCCCCATCACGGCCGCCGCCGCCGCCGCTGCGCCACCCGACGGCGGTCCCGTGGAGGAGGAGGGTCGGTTGCGGTAGGGGCTCATGTTCGCTGACGTCCGGCTAGTTGCGCTGCCCATCCCAGTCCCGTTGCGTCCATTGCCCGAGTATTGCAGGCCGTATGCGGCGAAAAATGGCTTCCCGGGAATCTGACCGTGGGAGGTCCGTTCTACGGGGAGGGGCACACATTGCCACGGGGCGAATATTAGAGAGGAAGAGTGGTCGAGGTGCTGCAGCCAGCAACAATGGCGCACGGTACAGATTGCTGTGCGAGCGGGTGCGGCCGCCGGCGACCCTACGAGTGGTCCTGCGCAACCGCTCTGACGTGGTGGGGCATTCTGCAACCCCAACACCCGCCTTCCATCCAGCAGGACCTCGCAGTGCTACTGACGGAGCGGCAGCCCACTGCGCCCCGCGGCCCGCAGGTGTAACCCGCTTACAGGGAAGCACCTGGGAGGTGCTTCAAACGTTAATAGTCACACGTTCCCTTTATAGCTGACCGCCTGCACGCGGTGATGACCAACGAGCCGCGAACGCGCCAGACACCAGCACGCGGCTTCAACCAGCAAACCGCAACGCAAGCTCGTACATGCCATGGAAGGCTGTCCGGTTGAATGCTGCAAACCATGCCCGGTCAGGCAGCCCCCTTAGCATCGGTACGGGGTTCGCTTCCCGCTGCCGCCCTCCGCCTATTTTTAACCCCGACGGCTGCGCTTCGCCGGACGCCCCGCTTACGTCTGCTTGAGGACGTGCGCTGCAAAGAAGCCGAAGTGCTTCGATGCGATGAGGCGTGCTGCGGTGAGGCGTGCTGCGGTGACGCCGCGCCCCGCTGTGGGCCCGGAGAGGCGTTGCGGGTGTGGTACGCATAGCTGCCGCCCAGGACGCTGGCGACAAGCGGCCCACTAACGGTCGGGCCGCCATTTGCGGATGTTGTGGACCTAGCACTCAGCACCGGCCGACTGCTGTTACCCTTGCGCGGCTGGGAGGGCGGGGAAGGACTCGACGCTGTAACGTTGGCACCGCTGGCGCCAGGCGGTCCGGAGTTTCCCAAAGACGAGCTTGCATTCCGCTTTTCGCCTGCATCAATAGGGTAGATTTTTCTGGCTGGGTGCAGTGGCTTCACGGGAACCAGTCCCTCAATAATGTCGGTCAAGTCTGGGGCGCGGTGCCCAACTTGGTGCCAGCTACGCCCAAGATTCCTTCAAACTTTAGGACAAGACGTGATATACCCCATACCTAATTATATGTGAAGTTAGGTCCCAAGTGCAACAACTGGGTCCTGTCGCGGACCGCGTACCTGAGGCGTAGGCCATTCGCTAGACCCTCCACGGCCCAGTAAGCCGCTCTCTTAGTTAAAGCGCTCCATTAAACAACATGGTCCCAAGTATGGCCGGTGCAAGAGCGGCTACAAGCAGGCGAAACGGTAAAGCATGTCAACGAGTTGGGTACAGTCCTTTCACTCAGGAAACATGTAGTAAATGGCCAGGTACAATGCTATGCGCTCTACGCTGATGGCGGTCGTGGTGGTAAGGGAATGCGTATTAGCCGTACATGGATTTTGCAGCTGTTGGCAAGCTCGCTAAAACCAGCACAATTCTAGTAAAGAAGCCTGGTTTAAGTAAACTGGTGTTGTTCTGCAATATTGACCGCCCTGTGCGGATGGGACAGGCCCATGTTGTGAACTTTAGGTAACGTGAATAGGGCAAGAGGCGCCGAAAACAAACATGGCAGGGCTGTCGGCAGTCAGCATTAATAGGATGTCACGGGACGTGAAGGAGCTGATCGCGGGGCCTCCAGCAGGCATCTCCGCCTGGCTGGCCAGCGAGGAAAACATCACAATTGTGGACGCACAGGTTATGGGACCGGATGGCACATCCTACGCTGGTGGACTGTTTCAGTTGCGAGTAACTTTCCCCGATCGGTGCGTGCGTGAACGCGCTGGCATACGACATCCTGTCCTCAAGCACGATAACACACACACCCTTGCGCCGTTCGCTGCATGCAGTTATCCCATGGAACCCCCAAACGTCAAGTTCAAAACGAAGGTAGCGGCTTTACCGTTTCATGCTCATTTCCTCGGTCCTCATCAACTGCGCAAACCCTATAATCGTGTACTGCCTACAGCTTCTGTAAACCCGCGCACCCGGACACGCCGTTGCTCAGGTCTATCACCCCAACGTTGCGCATGACGGGAACATTTGCCTGAGCGTCCTCAACATGCCACCAAAGGTAGGGACGTGCAGGTGCACACCGCGGCTGCCTAGCTCCCGGGACAAGCGGCTTGCATTGACAGCTAGACGATGTCAACATGTTCACCCCTCAAAGTATGAGTACGACCCGCTACTCAACCCCTCTCAGGGCGACTGGAAGCCAGCGCACAGCTTACGGACGGTGCTGCTTAGCATCCAGTCGCTGCTGGCAGAGCCAAATCCGGACGACCCTCTGGATGCTGACGCGGTATGGTAGTGCTTGTGGCGCGTGGGATTCGCTTTGTCTGCTATGGGTCTTTCGGGGTCATCTCTGGCGGTATGGGCATAGGTTTTCGCGCGGGTTATTGTGCCGTACCACCGTGCCGTCGCCACAGCAACCGGCTGAACCATGATTTTGCTGCTATTAAATTCACTATGTGGAGTAGGTGCGGGTGCTAGCGAACATAGCTTTTCCAGGCCGTAGGCTTCTGGCGGGTGTTGAGTACCGGTAGGCGTTACGTAGGTGTTAAGTGACACACCAAAACGCCAAATGCAATAATAGTGCTATTTTATTCCTGCATACGAGGACGGAAATGCAGAGAGGCGTGCAGGCATGTGAAACGTCATATGCATGGACATGCCGACATGTTGCCGCGGTCCTGTGCACTTTCCCTTCGGTTGCAGGCCAAAGAGCTCAAAACCCACCCACAGTTGTTCAGGAGCCGCGCTGTGGAATGGACGCGCCTGTATGCAAACCCCAATGTCCATGTGGCTTCCGCCGCGGCGAAGGGCTCTGACGCTGGTCACCCCTCGCAACGCCCCACCGAGTCACCGGACGCGGGTGGGAGTGGTGCGGTGTTAGACCGACGACCAGAAGGCTTCATCAAGCCGGCGCAAATGGAGCAAGCCGTCAATGCGCAGGCAACAACCGCGAATCCCAGTCGCGCTTGCGGACAAACAGAGACAAATTGCCCTTTAACACAAAAAGATGTGGCGGAGGCCACACACGCCGCGTCGGCCGGTGGGCAACAGGAAGCAGGAGAAGGTGCGGCTCAAGGTCATTTTGCTAGATCTTTGTGGCTTTGCCATAAACGTCGCTGGAATTGTTATTGCAGGATCAAACGTGGCAACCTTGGGCAAGCGCGCGCCAGATGCGGTTCCTACCGGCCCCAAGTCGCGACTATCCTTGAGCAAGCGCTCGCGCGGCCCGACGAGTTAGATATGGAGGATCTAAGATAAATTGTGATGATTGGCGGTGTATCCAGTTAAATCCTGGTCATAATTTTGATGGTCTCCTCTGAAAAATCAGGCCGCGCCGTACAAGTAATGCGCAACTGGAAAAATGACCAGGATTGGGAGCAGAGACCTTAGTCGTCGTTCCATGCTGCGCTGCAGCTAACGGATGTCACTGCTCTTGTAACTCTGCTTGCTGCCAAGTTCCCTGGTTGACATCGTAGAACGCACATCAATTCGCCAGCGTTGGCAACTAAGCAGCTGCCCAGCACAAACACCCAAAATGCTTCCTTGCCTACAGCCTCGGTTTGGCAGGATTGCCGGCCCGGCCCGGGGCCTGAGCAGCTCGCTCCCAACTCGTCGCGCGGTCACGCCCGGCCTGCTGAATGGTCAGCGCACCCGCAATTTAGTGGTTGTCCGTGAGGTGAGCTATAGCGACCATTATTACTGTATGACTCCAGCGCACATTGTATGGTCGTTGGTCTTGCCAACAATCTCTGTCGGCGCTGTGCCGCTCGGCATGTGCAGGCCGCGGCGACTGAGTTGGTGGAGGCCAAGGCAAAGGACTCTCAGACTGACAAGGCCGCTGATGTGGACTCGACCGTCGTCAGCCCCGCGCACTTGAGCAACGGCACCGTCGTATACGACGCGCGCACTGACGCGGCTCCCTCCAATATCCCCGCTGCAAGCCTGAATGGCAATGGCAACGGTAACGGCAATGGAAATGGCAACGGCGCGCATCACCACAGCAGCACGAACGGCAACGGCGTGTCCAGCACCGCTGCAAGCACTGCGCTGCCGGTGCCGCCACGCGTGCTGCCGAGCAAGCCGTTAACCGGCACCACCTCAACCCCAGAGATATCACCGATGTCCACAGCTTCCTTGGATAACGCCATGGATCCAATGGCCGCTGGCCAGATTGAGACTGTGGCTGCCACCGCCGCTGCGACCGCTGCCAGCGGCGCCGCAGACGCCAAGAAGCCCACAACCGCAGCCAAAACGCCGTACAGCAGCCCCGGCGGCCGATGGAGTCAATTCAAGACGTATTCTGTGTTTCAGGTATGTAGCGTGAGTGGGCGCTAAGGGCGAGGAGCGCGCAGATGGTTAGCGCGGCAGGGCAATGACAGGTGGTCGGGTCGGCGTCAAATAGCTATATGGCGGCGAGGCGCTAAGGTAGCGGTCCACTGAATGCGGAGCAGCGGAGAAACGTGAACTGGGCCTTCTTGCCCACACCACCTGCCCACCCGACTACTTGGCGCCGCATAGCGCGCAGCGCTGGTGCCCCCCACTCAAACCCCGCACCCGCATCTTCGTTCGTCAACCCATTTCGTGTGCCGGGCATCAAGCGAGCGACTGCGGCACCAGGGAGGGGGGAATGCAAAAGGGACGCGGAGAAATCTGTGGACACGGAGGGTACTTTGTGACTCCATCTGGGCTCTCTGCAGTGCTGCTAGGAAGGTGCTGTTCCTCCCCGTATATGTAAAAAGATGTTCCCTGGGGCCAGAAGTGGATCATGTTGGCCGGATGCCAATAGGGTGCAGGGTGCAGGCCTCGCGAGATAGCTAGCACTTCGCGGCGAGCCAACCCCGCGGACACCGCCGCTCCACAATCTAGCGCTGATGCCGATGGGGCCTCAGTGGTTCAATTCGTGATACTAGGACTGTTGCACGGGGGTTTGTGGGGAAAGCCCGGGGGGATTCTTGCACGAGGGGGCCGCTGGGGGCGGGCCAGCTGCGTCACGGTCAGGAGCAGCTGCGGCAACGTGGAGTGGTGGGCTGGGAGCGTCGCATGTCGCGAATGGGGGCGTGGGGGTGGGATGCGCGCAGGGGGGACAGCTCCAGGGGGGAGAAGCTGAGATGGCCGCGAGCGGGCAGTGGCGCCATCCCCTTGCGCCTCGTGCCAGCTCTCCTCCGCGCCTTTACAACTTAACCTGGGAATCCATACTGCCGTAAAGCAGGCGCAGAGGTCACCCGCTGCGACCGTGACACCACAGCTCTTTGGACCTGAAGGGCTTCACTTGCTTGCGCCGTAGCATATACTGGACCTCCGTCCGCCATCATCTCTCCCAACCGTCCCCGCGCCCGCCTGTGTATGCCTGCGCCGCCACCGCTCCCACAGCGTACCCTGCAGATCTGGTCGTTCGCCTTCCAGTTCGCGTGGCGCTACGTGCTCCTCAGCCAGAAGTTCACGTACGGCAAGGAGGGCATGACTAAGGAGGCGGTCTCGGCGCGTAAGAAGGAGCTGGCGATCTGGCTGCGCGAGGGGCTGGTCCGGCTGGGGCCAACGTGAGCCGGGGGGGAAGCAGGTTGGGAGCAGGGGCATGACTCCTTGCAAGGAAAGGGGGTACTAGCAGGCTGCAGCGTATCTGATGGGGGGGGCCTGCGGAACGTTCGCTCTGGAGAGGGGAATTCGGAGAAGTTGTTTCTGCATATGGGTTTCTGCGGAGAAGGGCGGGAGTTGCACGTGGTGGCAATAGCAGCAGACTGCTGCAGCAGCTGTAATGAGCGAGGGCTGCGCTTTGGGGCGCAGCGCATGGGAATCACGATGGGGCCGGGTCGGGGGAGGGGTATCTCGCTGCGCGGCAATGCTGCAAGAGGAGTCGCAGCCCCAGCATTTACCGGAGGCCGCCGCTCCTTGCTGCGACACACATCGTCGCGACCCACATCGTGATGGCCGTCCTCCGCTGCTGACGCCCTGTCCTACCCCCGCGGCCGCTCCTGCCCCCTGGCCTGCCCAATCCCCTCCCACCCCCGCAGCTTCATCAAAATCGGCCAGCAGTTCTCCACGCGTGTGGATGTGCTGTCGCCCGAGTTCGTAAAGGAGCTGGAGAAGCTGCAGGCAGGGCGGGGGGGAGCGCAGGGAGGGGAGGCAGCAGCTTGACACTCGGGATGGATCGGGGCGGGATCGTAGCCCTGTCTACACAGTGAAGCCACCGGTGCCGGTTAATCAAGAGGGTCCAGCCTTCTCGACCAACGCCGTTCCGTATTCCGTTCCTCCCGACCGCAGGAGGCCACAAAATAGTAAACCAGCAAATGGGTCCCCCACCCGCCCCCTCCCCGCCCCTCCGCTTCCTCCTCCAGGACAACGTGCCCCCCTTCGACCTGGAAGCGGCCCGCAACATCCTGGAGGCCTCCCTGGGCCGCCCCGTGGAGGAGGTGTTCTCGGAGTTTGAGATGCAGCCCATCGCGGCTGCGTCGCTGGGGCAGGTGGGCGGGGGAGGGGAACGGGGGCCGGGCTCCCGCCAGGGGGACTGCAAAAGCCCCCCTCCGCCAGGGGCAGGGGGCGGCTGGGGGGGAGAGGCACCCTCCACTCTCTCCGTTCCGCCCAAGCGACGGCCGTGCGGCCTGCCCAGCGGCTCATGCCCTCCCCTGGAGCACCTTGCGTGTACCAACATGCGGTAGATCATTGCGCAGCACACGTGGTCGTCACACACGCCGTTTTCCCCTGCGCCAGCTCAGCCCTTCTGCTAGACATCTCCGGAGCGAGCGAAACACACCTCCCACACCCTCCTTATACCCCTCCCTTCCCCCGTCCTCCCCCTTGCCAGGTCCACCTGGCCCGCCTCCGCAGCACCGGCCAGCGCGTGGTGGTCAAGGTGCAGCGGCCCGGCCTGAAGGACCTGTTCGACATCGACCTCAAGAACATCCGCGCGCTAGCGGTGTGGCTTCAGAAGGTGGACCCCAAGACCGACGGCGCGGCCCGCGACTGGGTCGCCATCTACGACGAGTGCAGCCGCATCTTGTACCAGGAGATCGACTACCGGTGCGGCAGGGCATGGGGCGGGTCCGGTCGGGCGGAATAAGGCCACGGCAGGGGGTTACAGAAAAGGGCCGGTTACTCGACATGGGAAATGTAGCTGGTGCATAGGCTACGGCGGGGGGGGGAGAGGCTGCCACTCGCAGCATGGCGCCCCGGTAAGAGCCATGCACCAGCTGTTGCGGAGTCTTACTTCAGTCTCTAGGCGACTGCGGTGGACTTGGATGGGCGCCTGGAAGGGATATGGAGGCGGCTAGCGCCGTAAGGGTACGAGCAGGCGTGCCGTTGCTCGACTCGACTTGGGCTGCTGCCCAGCCCTACGGCTCGCGGTCGCCCCCTTTCACTCTTGTGTCGTCACCTCGTGGCCCTGCCGCCGCCGCCGCCTCCTCACCGCTTGGCTCCTCCTCCTCCGCCTCCTCGCCGGCCTCTCGCCCGCAGGCTGGAGGGCAAGAACGCGGACCGCTTCCGCGAGAACTTTGCCAACGTGGACTGGATCAAGGTCCCGGAGGTGTTCTGGGAGTACAGCGGCCAGGAGGTCCTGGTGCTGGAGTACGTACCAGGTGGGGCGGCGGAGCGACCACCGTCACGCGGGTCGGTTCACCGTTTCGCTGACGACGCAAACCTTCCACTCCGTTTCTTTTCAACTCAGCTCTACTCCACTCCTCCTCCAAGCCTTTGCACCGCAAGCGTCAATCGCGTTCCGCATCTAATCGCTCCAAAACCCGAACCCAAACCGCACCCCCCCCCAGGCACCAAGATCAACGACGGCGAGTCCATCGACCGCCTTGGCCTGGACCGCAAGCGCCTGGCTCGGCTGTCCGTGGAGTCGTACCTGCAGCAGATCCTGCGCCACGGCTTCTTCCACGCCGACCCGGTGAGGACCTGGGGCTGTCCGGGAGCCCGGAGGGGGTGTGCCCAAGCGTGTAGGGCTGAGTTTTTAAGCCATAGCAACACCCCTCTCCGAAACCCTTGGTTCGGGTTTCCGCCATCATCTTGTAGCCCCAGTCTGACGTCCCGCGCGCTTGGTCCCTGGACCCGACACCGACCCCCTGCCCACGGACTCACCGGCCCACCTGCCTGCCATCCCTCCCCCCTGCGCCCCTGGTCTTCTCGCTGTCTCCCCCTGCGCCCGCCCTCAGCACCCCGGCAACGTGGCAGTGGACGCCACAGGTGGTGGCCGCCTCATCTACTACGACTTCGGCATGATGGGTAGCCTGGCGCCGGAGGTCAAGTCGGGGCTGCTGGAGCTCTTCTACGGTGAGCCCGACCAGATGGGGGCGAGGGGAAGGGAGGGGAAGGCACGAGGGGGGCGACGTGTAGCGGGTAGGCGAGCCGTCCGTCCCGACGCGGGGACCGAGGCGCTCACCTGCCTCCCGGGGTACAGAGCTGCTCAACCCCCTTGCAGCCCTTGATGCCGGGCCGTGGTTCCACACGGTGTTGCCGGCAAACCTGCCAAGACGCATCGTGCGCGTTCCAGGAGCAAGCGTTGGGGTGTCATCACCACCATTGCCACCACCAGCACCAGCACCCTCTTCCCCTTCCCCGCCTCAACCCGGCAGGCGTGTACAACCGCGACCCCGACCGGTGCCTGGAGGCGCTCACCCTCATGGGCGTCTACCTGCCCACCGGGGACAAGACGGCGGTGCGCCGTACAGCGGAGTTCTTCCTCAAGGGCTTCCAGGTGGGGCTGGGCGGTCGCCGCTGCCTGGACGTTGAGCCTGCCGCCATCGGCGTCGTCCCACAGCGACTTGCCTCGACAGACCCCGTCTCAACCACCCGGCCGGCCTCTCACCTCGCAGGATCGGCTGGAGACCCAGAAGGCCGAGCGCGACGCCAAGGGTGACGCGTACGGTTCATCGTTCAAGCCACAGCGCACCAAGGCGAGTACCGCGGTATCTTCCAGCAGACTCAGCCCCCCCCCATACACCGCCCTTGGTTTGTCGGCCGTGGATTCGCAGATTCTCTTATATATAAAACCCTCGTCATCGCGCTTGGCTTGTCGGCCGTGGATTCGCGGATTGAAGTTATACCCCCCTCCCCCACTCCATTCCAGTGCCTCGACTTCCAACGTCGGTGCACCGCACCTACCTACGTCCCGTTGCGGGCCTCCGTGATCGACTATCCCCCTTCGCCCCACACGTGTCGAAGCTCCCACAGCACCCAAACTGCGATCCCTCCGCCTGCTCCCACCTGCCGCCACTCTCTCCCCCCTCCCTTCGATGTCGCGCGCGCGGTTTCCTCACCCACCTTCATCACCAACCACGCCCAAGTTCTCCAGCATGCACCTCCAAACGTGCGTCACAAATGGTGTTTCACTCGTAAATGGGTTTTCCTCCTCGCATTACCCACCACAGGACGAGGCCAAGGAGCGGCGGCGCCAGATCCTGTCCTCTATTGGCGAGGACTTGCTGGTGGCCTCCAGCGACCAGCCCTTCCGCTTCCCCGCCACCTTCACCTTCGTGGTCCGCTCCTTCACGGTGCTGGACGGCATCGGCAAGAGCCTGGACCCGCGGTTCGACATCTCCGAGATCGCGGCGCCGTACGCCAGGGAGCTGCTGCTGGAGGGCAACCCCGTGGGCGCCAAGCTGCAGCGCGAGCTGACGAAGGGCATTGCGAACCAGGTGGGCGGAATGGGTATCGTGTCGCGGCCGTGGATCCGGGATTCGGAAACGAAGGAGGACGGGCAGGTGGTATGTAGGTATGTAACTTAAGTAGCTTTACGTGGTCTAAAGCTATGTATCTCTGTCAAGTATTTACAATCCCCTAACGGGTGTATAAATTTCCTCCGGCGATCCCCTTCCGTACCTGTTCAGGCAGGCTACGTAGTTGTACGGGAGGCTCCGCGCCTTGCCGAGTCCTGGCTTTGTTCCGTCAGTGCCGAATGACGAAACACCTTTACGTGTGCGCGCCTGCCACCCCCTTCTTCCCTACCTGCAGAACCGCGCGCTGAAGAACCTGTTCGTGGGCCCCAACAAGATCGACGACATCGCCGTCACCATGCAGCGCCTGGAGCGCGGAGACCTCAAGCTCCGCGTGCGGGCGCTGGAGACGGAGCGGGCCCTCACGCGAGTGCAGGTGCGCGGCCCCTCCTCCCCTCCCCCACCCCTTCCTCCTTGCAACCCTCCCCTTCCCCACGGGGGCGTGCATCTTAGGGGGGACTCTGTCCTCCTCCCTCACACGGGCCCTCGAGCGTAACACCTCGCCACCACTATCACCTTTCCACCACCACCCTTTCCACCACCACCCTTTCCATCACCACCTCGCTCCACGTGCACAGCACGCAGACACACGTCCCTTCACGACTTAGCGGTAGATTAACACGAAAGCTCCGGCCCCCACGTCTGTTTCTTTCTCCCAGGCCTGGCAGCGCGTCATCGCCGCCGCGCTGGCTGCCTCGACGCTGGTCAACATCGGCACGGTGCTGTCGGTGTCGGCGCTTACGACGGGCGCCACCGCCTCCTTCATAGGCGCCGCCCTGTTCGGCTTCATGCTCCTCAAGAACTACCTCAAGGTGATGCAGCTGGAGAAGAAGGAACTGCAGCTGACGGGGGCGGCGGCGTAAGGAACTCTAGGCTTGAGCCATTCGGGCCGTTGCGGGATTGGATGTGCGAGAGTGTTCGGGACAGGGTGGTTTGAAACGAGTGTCTACCTTTGCCACGGCGGTGGGGGCCAGGTCGGGTGTCGCCAGGCTGCGGTCGGTGCAGCGGAGCGGAGTGTACTGGTGCCTGTGTGGTTGTTAGGGTGGGGGGCGTGAGTAGACGGGTTATTCAGTGAGGCCAGTCCGGGCTGCCGGGGCGTTGCGGAGGGTGGACCGCACGGGCACGAGGTACGGGCACAGGATGGAGCGTAATGGTGGGAAAATGGAGTTGAAAATGTAGCATATGAGGGGAGCGGGGGGTGGGACAGCTGTGCTGGAAGGTGCAGGGGAGAGATGGCAGGGCCGGAGGGAGTTGTGCACTGTTTTTCCCCCGCCGCGGCGCGGTGGCGAGTGTGCAGTGCAGCAGTGCATGGCGCACGTGCGCCTGCGGTGCCGGCGATTCTACGGTACGGGAGGGAGCCGCCTTTGCCTGTACGAGGGTTCACGCCGCCTTTGCCTGCGATGACGAAGGGCCCCGCTGGGCGGTTTCGGAGCACCTGTGAGGGCTCGTTGGGTAGGTGACGGTGCTCTTGGGGCACACCTGGCTAGTACGATGCCACGTAAGCTGCGGCGCACGTGGAAGATGTCGCCAAAGAAGTCACTAGCCTTCGGGACAGGTGGTGTGGTGCGGGGGGGGTCGAGACCTCGCACCTCTGCCGCCCCACCTCCCCACCGTCTCCTTGACTGGTTAGCGGCACGGTTCGACATGCGTGAAGGGAAGCCGAGTGGGGCATTTGCCCCTATTTTCGCTGAGGTGCGATCCGCGATGGTGCGGCGCGGCATTGTATAGGCGGGCACTTGCGGGCGCAGGCAGGAGGGCTAGCCCGTCACAGAAATAGGAAGCCGTGCACGGCGAGGTATTAGGGGCCTCGTTGTCTGGGCTTTGGTGGTCTGCAAGGAACAGACCGTCTCCACTTGGCGCCGGGCGCCATAAACTGAGTCCGCCCCAGCCCGCGTCGTCACTGGTGCTGGAGAATAGCGCGGCCAATTCGGCAGAAATCGGGGAGAATCGCTCCGCCGTCGTTGGAATTACACTGCGTTGCAACGCGGCTCTAATCGTGGAGCAGCACGCACGCTTGTCGATACCCATTTGAATGAGTGCCGTGAGTTTGTGGCCTGGTGGTGTATTGCCCTTGCTCGTGGCTTCCGGACTGCAAGGCCGAGTCTGATAGTGTCATCCAATGCCTTTTTCCAAGAACCGATATGCTCATACGTGACACGGCATGAAGTTCTTGTTTCCTTGTGCGCGGGTGGGTCCGACGACGTGGTGGTACGGCCGACCGTCGGCTGGCCGCGCTTGGTCACACGCGGCGCCGCACGCGGATATTATTTGGGGTTCCTCTGGAGAAAATTTCTGGAGTTTGACTCCTATGTGGGCCCTGTTCATGAGACGGGGGCGTGCACTGTAAGTGTGTATCGTCCACAAGCCAAGAGATGCGGCAGGGGCTTCAGCGCACACCGCCAGGAAACCCAGGTCCTCACCTCCCGGGGGACTGCGGTACGTTCCTTCACTTTTCCGCAGCTGTGGTGGTGGACAACTGCACTGCACTCATGTTTTCATGGACGGAGGTATCCTCCCTGACGAGGTTCTCGGTCTGCGGGCCGGGCAAATGCCCATATGGGCGGGCGCCTTGCGCGGTCTGCTCCCTGCACATGGACAAGAGTATAACGCTTGCAGACACTAGCGGCCCTTTCCCCCGGCTAAAATCCAATGGGCAGTGCTGCTTGCCGTGGCAATTATTAAGCTCAACAGGAATCCCGACTTGCGTGCCGAGCGTGCGGTTTAGAACCCTGCGCTTCACTTTGCAACGTTTCAACCTCACAAACGACTGCAATCTAACCAACAATTGAGTCTCACATCCTGCTATCTGCACGCAAATCCGCATGTGCCTTGTAAGGGTTTTGGTGGTTCACTACTTCATGTTGGGGTTGGTTGATAATAGTTAACGGGTGACGCACAAACACGCAGGCATTCAGGTTTTACTCCTTTCATGCTCTTGATGGAAGAGGTAGTGCATCACTTATGTTCGTGCTTCCATACTGGCTAGAGGAGGCGCTGTCGTCGATCATACGGGGACACTGTCGATGCTGTACGACAACCACCAACTGCTCTGCAGAAGATGCATGACTTGCCTGGACCACAAATGCTCGTCAGGGCCTGCCACACACACCAACAAAGACTGGTTAATCGGTCGGCTACCATAACTCGGTAGCTGCGCACACGATGTGGTGCTGCGGCTGATTGGCATCGCTATCGGAGACTGCGATCACGGTTGCGTGTTCCTCGTCGTCGTCATCGCAGCGGCTGAGGTAGCGGCGGCGATTAAGGCATTGGCTGCTGCATTGGCGATTGACTTGGCGGCGGCAGTCATGGACGGTCATGGCGACAGCGGCTGCGGTGAAGTCATGACATCACCACGACCTTGCGCGGAGGACTAATCCTCGAAGCGTGCTGATACTTATTTGGCCGTGTCCGCCAACATTAAAGGATGCGGTACGGCGAGGTACGGCGATGAATGATAGGCTTTTCGTATGGATGAGTATGGAGGACTTCCAGAGCAGCGATTCTCGTGGCGTTGCCTTTCGAGGTTGTGTGCCCCGTCCGGCTTAGTGCGGGTTGGTGCTCGTGGCATAACCCGTGTGCGCACGGGAGCGGTGTTATACTCGCTCGACACCGAAAAGTGTAAACGGTGCTATCGCACGATTTCATCTTCTGTCACAGCATTTGAATCTTATTTCCCCTTGTTCCCCCCATCCTGCGCTGCAACATGCCGCACTCCTCTTCACCCCGATAATCCGCATACCGTTCCCCCGAAAGATTGCTCCTAGTTTGCACCCGTTTACATTCGTTGTGTCGGCGCTTCATGCGCCGCCCTTTTTATCCACGAAGCAAAAGCAAACACCACTTGGTTTTTAATTCAGATACTGCTCCGCAGATATATGTTCACGTTGTGAAGGGATCGTGGCCTGCGGGATTGCGAAAGGAATTTCGTACGGCAGCTTTTGGCTTTGAGCTGCCGCAGCCAGCGACAATGAGACAGATGGAGAGAATTCTTGCATTTCTCGTAAGCTGCACATTAGACAGATGTATTTAGAATGTTCCTCTTCTTTTACATTAGAGACGTTATTCCGCGTTTCCATACCTATGCGGACCTCAACTCAAGGCCGAGGGTCTAGACCGGCTAGCGAGGCACTTCCATTTTTGGATTAGCTTGAGGCTGTGTTAGCACGCCTTGGCGTACATTAGCAGCTCAGCTGTCATAGGACCACCGCAGAGCATCGCAGCAGCACTCTAACGCTGGTCGTGCTAAGACCCAGTTTAAATACGTAGCGGCAGGTTACGGCAGATGCATGTAGCGACCTGAAGGGAACCAGCAGGGCCGCTTGCATAGGGCAGGCAATCACAGCTGACAAGAATGGCTGGAGCGGCTCCTGCCGTGAAGTTGGAGGACGAGGTGCTCCGAAAGTTCTACCGTTCGTTCCACAAGCATGGGTCAGCCAGCTGGGCGAAGGTGGGCATTATACAGCCAACGTGGTCGCGCTGTCTGTTGGGGCAAAGTTAAGATGTTGCCCATTCGCCAGCTAGCCAGCCAGCTGTCACACAGCAGCTGCCCTCAACACGTCTTAATGCAGGTGGCTAAAGACACTAAGATGACGATTGAGCAGTGTGAGATGTTGCACAAGCAGCACATGTCGTTCTTGGGCCTACCAGCCAGCTTGGCGCTCGAGACAGCTTTCCTTGCTCTTGTAAACGATCATTACAACGCAACACAAAAGCATCTTAAGGATGAGTTGCAAGAGGACGAAGCGGTGCGTGGTGGCAGGCCAGCACGGCGTGGCACTGGAGAGCTGGAGGAGCCGGAGGCGCACGTTGCAACCAGCAGCAGCCAGGTCAGGGAGGTTGAGTATAAGCCACAACTCATATTTTCGGGTTGTTAGTAGTGCGACGAAAGCATGTGCATAGCTAGCAAAAACGCGTCTTCAACTTTTTCCTCTTTTCGAGGACAGACGCAGCTGTCCAACGGCTGCATGGCCAGTATAACTCGGCCTACATACTTGTATACGGGATAAGCACACAAGGGGATCCATTACACACTGTTCTGCAGAAGCCTCGGCGCACACCGAAGCCTACACCCCAGCGTTTGGCTGCTGAGGAGGAGCAGCAAGCGCGGCGCCAGGCCAAATCCAACCAGGGCACGCCAAAAAGCGCTAAAGCCAAGGTATGGTGGCGATGACACATCCAGCTGTCCGATAGGGGCTCTGTGTGTGATACTTCGAAGGGAGCGGGCAGACTAGTGTATGCAAGGAGGGATGGGGGGAGCCGGAATCCATATCGCGACTTGCCTTTTCATCGCATCACCCTGCCGCAATGTTGGATTGGCAGGTGCTTAAAGCACCACCTTCACCGCCAGCTGGGGAATGGACTTCTTCCCAGCGCAAACGCAGCCGACGGCTGTTTGAGGACAACGGGGAACAGGAGCCGCCACGATATCGTTCGCCAATCATTGACCGCTGGCGAGGTAAGCGGCCGTGCGATCGTATCTGCCATATATCCTAGCCCATGCTCGTGTATCCTGTCAGAAAAATGAGGCACCACATGCCTTTCTGCATTCCCTGTTACCGTGATGAGCCCCATGCCAAGTACACAGTGGTCTCCCGACAAGCTGCTGATAGCGCTTCTTCCCCAATATCATGTGGGCACCATCTTCACCTTCTTACCACTCTTGGACGTATTTCCGCCAGGGCGCCACACTACCGATGTGGACGAGGGAGTGGACGCGCTGCTGTCCCTGGCGTCTGGAGCCCATGCGTCCAACAACATTGACGACGGCCCCGTTGCGGCTGAGGTTGCCACCACGACTGCGGACGCTGACGTGGATGCGCAGGAGGTGGACCACTTGCAGGGGACGCCTAAGCGAACACGAGGTACGACAGGCAGGGGGGAGCATGCTGCCGAGAGCATCATGCTACTGGTATTTGATTGGTATGAATGCGTGGGCTGAAAGGTAAAGTCTTTACAGCACAGGGTTTGCATAGGAATCTGATGCTTGGAAGCTTACGTTGTGAAGTCACTATGGCCTTGCTGCTGCGTGACATTATGGTTGCTCAAGTGCGGATTATGTGCTTTCGCCACAGGCGGCCGTGGTGGGCGGTCGACGCCAACGCCAACGGGTACACCAGTAAAGGGTGTGGCACGACCATCGTCAGCGGTAGCGGCAGCGGCCCCCGCCGCGTCGGCAGATGCCATACCGGCGCCTAGCTCAACTGGGCTGCGCAGCCCCAGAGCACGAGGCGCAGCTTCTTCAGCCGCCGCGGCTGCTGCTGCGACTACTACATCGGGCCGTGGCGGCTCAGCTTCCGCAGGGCGGCCCAGGAAGGATCAGCTGGGATCACCCACGAGCTCTGTACAGCGGGTCGGAGGGGCCGGTGCTGTCTCGGCTCCTGGGACAGCTGATCTGAGTGACGTCGGCGTTGGCGCACCGTCAACAAGCGAGGCGGCAACAGGGGCTCCGACGGCGGGCCCCATAGAGGCACCTGGGTCGGGTGGGGGAGGAACGCCCACGGGGGCCGGAACGGCAGCTGGCCGGCCAGTCCGTAAACGGAAACCCTCAGCAATTGCTATTGCAGCAGCGGCGGCAGCGGACGATGACGATGCTGGCGGAAGCCGGAGTGCTCGGGGAGTGGTCGCTGCCGTGGCGGCAGCAGTGGCGGCAGCAGGAGCGTCCCTACCTGACGCAATGGCATCCATGCCGATGCCGGAAGCGTTGGCGACGTCGTTGCTCGGCGATGCCAGCGGCAATGGGCAGGCCACGGACATAATGTCCAATACCGCTGCATTGCTTGCCTCGGTGCCTCCTGTCAGGACCCGCGGGTCGGCGCGCAGCGCAAACAACGGGCCTGGCAGTCGGCGGGCGAGTGAGCGCCCATCGCCGTTGGCTCCTGTCCCGCCGGCTGATGCCGTGGAGCAAGAAGCAGCGCAGAACGAAGCAGGCGCAGCGGACGCTGAGTTCGAGGCACTCTCGGGGGAAGCGGCTGTACGTGCACCATCTGTGGAGGCGCCAGGTCCAGCAACAGGGCGCGGCCGTGCTAACGCAACCGTTGGGCAAAGTCAGACGTCTGTGCAAGGCTCTGTGCCAGGTTTGCGGCCATTGCGCGGGTTAGCGCAGCCGCTGCCTGGGCGTACACGGCGGCGTAAATCGCTTCCGGAGCGCCTCCCGCCAATGTGGGAGCCGCTGAAAATCACGCCGTCGCAGCCAGGTGCGTACATGGACGGGGCCCTATGCGTGTTCGTGAAAAGTCGTGGGCTAGAGCGCTCTATGGTGGGCAGTTAGGTTCAGGGGGGTGGGAGAGTGCTCCAGGTTACCCTATCACGGGGAGCAGTGTTGGAATGCTCCAGGTTGCCCTATCAGGGGACGCCATGGTTGCTCGCCTTCCCGCCGTGTCGTAACCTGCGCCATCAGTAGCGAGTCCGTGTACAGCGAAGATGTCATGGGATATCGGCGGCAAGAACGGTACTGGTGAACAACCTCTTGTGTTCGTGGCTTCAGGAGATGGCTCAGCCGCGGCCGCCACGGAAGTTGCGATACCTGACGCCGACGCGGCGGTGGCGGCGAGCACTGGCGCCGGTCAGCCAGCGACGAGCGGCGAGGGCGGGGCGCCTATGCCGGCGGCCGAGTTGGCGCTGCGGCATTGCCTGGGCCCACGCGTGCGGCGCTGGTGCATGTACGAGTTCCTCTACAGCGCGCTGGATCGACCATGGTTTCAGCGCAACGAGCTGCTGGTGAGTCGAACCGGCAGGGCTGCCTTGGCTTTACGCGGACGGTAAGTACAGTGTGACCGCAGTGCAGAGTGTCGGTTAATGCGCCACGGTCAAGATAACGCGTACTGGGTACCCGGCAAGACCACAGTACGCGTCGTCAGTTGCGGGGCAATGTGTCACCTGGCACTCACGCAGCGCGACCCATGCCACTCGCGCCTGCTGTGTGCGGGCACGCCACCGCCACCGCAGAAAGGAATTGAAGCAGCGTTTCCCAACCCATGGCTGGCTGCAGGAGTTTTGCTTGCACATGCAGCTGCCAACCACGAAGCTGACGCGGCTCGAGTGGTCCGTCCTGCGGGGCGCGCTTGGGCGGCCACGGCGGCTGTCGCTGGCTTTCCTACGCGAGGAGCGTCTGCGGCTCGAGGGATACAGGTAACCGTAGCTCAAAGGCGGTCACGCGTCCATGACCGGGTGCATATCTCAACGTGGCAGGCGATGTGTGCAGGGATGTCGAGCTGGCTGCGCAGTATGCGGTGCCCGGCTGGGTGCATGTGCAGGCCTTGCTGTGGGCGGGTTGTTGCAGTAATTTCGGGCAATTTGGGTGTTCCGTGTATCATGCCGTTGCCGTTGTGTCATGCCGTTCCGTTGACGTCATGCCGTGTCATCCATGCGAGCTTCGTGGTGAGCTGTCCTACGCCATTATCGCGCTTTGCCAGCCTCATGAGCTTGTCCCAACGCGTAATGCCGGCCATCCCCAATCGGACCCAGGGAGCACGCACGGGTGGCGTACGAGGAGGTGGCGCTTGGCATGGAAGTGCCGCCTGAGCTGCCGCGGCAGCTGCGTGTCGGCCAGGAAGTCACGGCCAGGCACACCGTGTCGCGTCAAATGCACGACGGCGTCATCCTCACAGTCAAGGGGAGCAAGTACAGGTGCGGTCTCCATGCGCCAACATCACCCCACGAAGCGAAGTGTAGGTCCCTTCACAGCTCCTTCTGGCCCAATAACGCTGCATGTTCATTTGGTGTAGCGCTTTGGCATCCCACCGTGGTGGAACACTGGCAAAACGGTTTTCGCAGGGGACCCGCAGCAGCGCTGACCCCTTGGCTTGCTCCCCCCTTGCCTTCGCAGGGTGCAATTCCACCGCGGCGATCTGATGACGGAGGTGATCCGCGACACCGACGTGATGCCGCTGGACCCGCACGAGTGCACCCCCCTGCAAATGACCATCGTGCCGTCGCTGCTCAACGGCCGCCCCTACGACCCCGTGCGGCTCGCCAGCCTGCGCGGGCTGCTGCCGGGGTTGGCCGGGCGGCCCCTGGGCGTGGGCATGCGACCATTGGGCTCCTGGGCAACGGGCCTGGATACGCAGATGGTAAGGCAGCATTGCGCTTCCTTGCTTTGGGTGGTGCGCTAAACATGGTCACTGCTGTCGGAGGCGGCGGCATTGTGACGTTGGCGACCTCGCACGCAGTTGCCCTCACTATGCTGCAACAGATTGATGCCGTAGCTGGCCTGGACTAAGCCATATAACCCATGAAACGCTTTTCAAAGGGCTGCTTCGTTGGGACAGGTTTACTGAGGCGCCTCGCCCCCCGCGCCGCTTCGTGCCCTTCGCTCCCTCCATTGCAGATGCGCGAGCAGGATGCGGCCATGGTGTCTGAGGTGCAGCACGCGCTGGAGGTCAAGGAGGGCCTGGTGGCGCGGTTGACGCAGCTCAACAACGAGGCCGCGTCGGGGCTTCACACAGATGAGAACGGCGGCCGCACCGAGAACTTCCAGCTGCAATACACGAAGGTCGTGCTGCAGCTCAAGGAGACCAACGCTGTGCTGGAAGCCGCCCTGAACCGGCTGCAGGGCCGCCAGCAGCAGGTCATGTCTGGCCCGAATAGCTCCTTTGGGGCGGTGCTGGCACTCCAGCACCAGCAAATGGCGGCAGCTGCTGCAGGCGCGGCAGCGGCAGTCGCCAGCAGCGGCGCGCGGGTTGGTGGGCTCACGCCAGGGATGCCGGGAGCGCCTCTGTCTCAGTTCCAGGCATTGCCCCAAGGACAAGCGCAGACGCCTCCCCAGCCTGTGTCACAGCTGTCCGGACCGGCAGTTGCTTCATCGCCTACGGCAGCTGCGGCGCAGTCTCGTGCGGCGGCTGGTAGGGCGTCCGTGCCTCTCTCACCCAGCGCGCCGCTGGTCGTGCCGCCCCAGCGGGCCAGTGCCGCGTCCGCAGCGGCGCCACCTGGACAAGGCTTCGCGATGCCCTCTCAGGGCATGGCGCTTTCCTTGCTAATGCCGGTGGCGAGCCCGGAGCAGCTCGTGGAACATGCTCTGGCTGAGGCTCGGACGGTGGTTGACGCGTGCCGGGGCAAGGTTGCAGAGCCGGTGCCCGCACAGCCGATGCTGATGCCGCCCGGGCCGCAGCCGGTCCCTGTGGTGGCTCCCATGATCGCGATGCAGATGCAAGCGCCGGGTGGCATGTCCGTGCCGCTAATCCTGCCGCCGGGACCCGCGCTTCAGCAGTTGTCGCTGCAACAATCGGCCGGTGCAGAGGGCCAGGTGCCAGAGCAGCCGTCATGCTTGGCGTCGACGCACTTGCCCCACCCGGCCAACAGCGATTGTGGCGGGAATGAGACGTTCACAGACGGCCTGGGCGTGGGCCTCGGCGACGCCTCAGCAGGCCCTTCCTCTGAACCCATCCGCGTCAAGACGGAGGAGGGAGGGCCGATCGAGCGGCCAGGCACGGAGGCTCTTTGGGCGCATGAGCGCGCGCCGGCGGAGGTCCAGGCATCGACAGAGCGACCAGGCACGGAGGAAGAACTGGCCGAGTGCTGGCTGCGAGACGTGATAGTAGGCTGCGTCGGAGTCCTCTTCACCATTCAGAAGTGCACTGCCGGAAACGTGCCCGCTGCTACGGTGGCGGAAGCTCTGGACCTGGCCGTGCAGCAGTTGCAGATAAAGACGGAGGGCGAGAACGACACGCTTTACAGGGATATTGTGCAGTCAGTGCAGGGCCTCAAGGGTCACTTGACAAGAGCGCTCGCATAGCGTAGAAATTGCGCCTGACAGCAACCAACAGAAAACGGGAATTTCGGACATTCCCCTGACACCTGTTTCGTGATTGGACATGTTGTGCTTGGACCAATAACGCACAGAAGGTTGAACATAAGTAAGTAGGAATTGAAACATGATGTGGTGAGCCTGCAAAGCTCTGGTCCTGGTGGGAGCCCGCTTTCGTTGTAACGGCGACATGGCTTCAGGCGGCATGAAGATGAGTTCCTCGGTTGAAGGTCAGGACTTGACCAGGCGATATGAAGGTCAGGACATGAAAGCTTTCAGGCCAATGTGCGTGTTCGACGTGCATGGGTCGCTCAAGCTTACACCTTCGCTTTAGGTTCACTATGGGCATCACTGCCGAGGGATCTACTCCAGGTAATGATGTTTCGTTTTGTGGGTCCGAGCAGTGTTCCAAGACCGGCGCTTTGCGTCCATTGCAGGCCGTGCTCTCGTATGGCGACCTGGGAACCATGAAGGTACGAAGCATCCTTAGACGGTCCGAATAAAAGTTTGTAAACGCGATTACCAGACAGCTGCCATGCCACATACCGCGACGCGCGTTGCCCCGCCAACCGACCTCAGCTGCCGTCGTTTCCCCCGGTCGTGCGGCTACAAACTCGTAGGCGGCACGTCTTGTGTGCCGTGGTTGGCAATCCGCTCAAGCGCGGCTGCAGCCGAGCATACCCCTTCACGTGCACGTCCACCAGCGGCGTACAGCGTCACGCCACGCGCTGGCCAACGCGCGAATCCCAACCCGCACCGGCGCCAGCCGTTCCAGCGACCCAACACCCGCGACGACAACCATGCCCGAGCCGGCATGGCCAGAGGACGCTGGCGCCAACATCGACCCGGCCGCGAGTCTCGAGCTGCTGGGTTGGTTGTCCAGGTCCTTTCACGGCCAACTAGAGCAGGAAGGCAGTGTGGTGCTGACGCTAATGGAAAGGGGCTCAGTTGGGGTTGCAAAATACGAAGGGGGCAAGGGTGGTGTAGCTTCCAAGCGGGCGGGTCGTTACGGCGGCAGCCGCCGCGGCGGCGCCGTAGAGCTTGGCTGGGGCAAGATTGGCGGCGACAGTCGAGGTGACAGACGGCTGGACACCGCCAGCGCTAGCGGCGCGGCTGGCAGCGCTACAAACGGCCATCCAGGTGGAGTCGGCGACGGCAACGGTGGGCCTGACGGCCCGAGCCCCCTGGTGGCCGCACTGCGGCACCTGGCCGGCACCGGGCAGCAGCACCTGCGTGTCCAGCACGCTGCGTCGTCACCGGCAGCTGGCATGTTATCGGCATCCACACCCTGCAACGGACGCGGAGGCATCGCTGCTAGCGCGCCTTCGGCACCGCAGCTGGCAGGCGCCTTGTCTTCCGGCCCCTCCGTCCTCCTGCACGACCCCAATGCACATCCTGCGGTGCCACACCCCGTCGTCCTGCCGTTGCCGGCCTGCGAAGCGCCCGGCGGCGGCCAGTGCCGCTACTGCTGCGCAGCCGCTGCCCTGCCGCCGCCGCAGCGCCACGTGCACGCACCCGGCCTCAGCGCCGTCGCGGCGCTGCGCGACCTGCGCTCCCTGGAGCTGTACGGCGTTAGTTTCGGCCCCAAACTCCTGACCCTTCTGACTGGCTTGACGCAGCTGACGCGGCTGTGCGTAAGTCTGCCGCTGCCCGCCAACAAGGCCACAGTCCTGGCAAGCCTGACGACCCTGCACTGCTTGCACTTCACCGTCAAATGGCCCTCGGCAACCGACGCCAAGAGTGCGGCGCCGCCGCCGGCAGCGGCAGCGCAGGTGGCTGGGGGGGCGCGAATGGGGCAGGAAGCTGCGTCGTCGGCCGAGCCACGCTCGGCTGCCGACGGCCGCGCCCTGCCTGCCGCTGCTGCTGCTGCTGCTGCTGCACCGGCGGCAGCAGGCGGACGCAGGGGAGAAAGTGACGTTCCTGGCACCAACGGAGTTTCTGCAATGGCTGCTGCCGGAACTGGTGCTGAGGGTGACGACAGCGCCGCTAGCGGCGGCAGCAGAGACGCGGGGGGGGGCAGCATCTCCAGGAGCGACTGCTTGGCCTTCTCGGCAGCTAACGACGATGGAGGCGACGTCGCTTATGATACCGACAGCAACGACAGCGACTTCCGAGCCAGCGCCTCCAGGAACGGCGCCCTCGTCATGGAGCATATCATCCCCTCACTCGCCGCGCTCTCTGCCCTGCCGGCCCTCACCGACCTGTCTCTTCGAATCAGCTGCAGCCACATGTCCCGAGCGCTGCTGTCCCCGCCCGCCCTCCTGGCGGAGGCGCGACGCGCCTGCCCGCGGCTGCGGCACTTCGGCTTCCGTACGCTGTCCGAGTGGCAGGTGCTGCCCAAGACCCTCTACAACTGGATGGCCGCCGAGACCTCCGACCACTCGGTGCGCTGCATCCGCGACGACGCGGCCGGCGGAAACCAGGGCGTCTTCATCTGGCAGCAACTGGACTGGCGACTGCAGGACCCGCCGCCGCCGCCGCCGTTGTACGACGGGGGCGAAGGTGGGAGTGGAGGGTCGAACTCAAGAGCGCATGCGGGCGGCGGCGGCGCCGCCGCACGGGCCGCCGCCGCAGCGGCGGACGGCGTCATGGCCGGCGAGGGCGGCGCCGCAGCCAGCGGCGGCGCGGCCGCACCCGCGCCCGCGGCTGCGGACGTGGCTGCGGGCATCCGCACCAGCAGCAGCAGCTGGCTTGGCTCGTGCCTGGACGCGACCTCCGCCCTGGACGCGCTGGCGGGCTCCTTGCCCGGGTGCAGGCTGACGTCATTGCTGCTGGAGGACTCCCACCGCTCACATTCCGCGCAGGTGAGACGGGGGTGCTGTGCACGGGGCCGGCGGCAGAGGGCTGGGGGCTTGGGTCCCTTTCGCTTTATTCTTGCCCTGGCGTCGGTGGCAGTTGCCGCATATGTGCGCTACGGCTCTTGGTTGGGGCATTACGTCGTCGGGTTTGGGAGTTGGGATGCAGGGCGGTCACTCTTGTTTCACTGTCTGCGTCGCATGGGTCCAGCAGCAGCACAAGTGATCGACTGGGGACAAGGGCTATCTGGAGGAACCATGGCTGGGCTGATTGTACCGTTGCAGGGAACCGATGTCGAAATCGGTGAGCTGCCGTTACGGACGCTGGAGGCGGTTTCGGCGCTGCAGTGCCTGATGCTGCGGGACATCCACAGACCGCCGCGCCCGCTGCAGCCCGCTAGAGCGCAGGTGGGTGGCATGAAGACCGGTTACACGACATAGGTATAGAGCGCCGGTGGGCGGGTGGAGGAGGCGGTCGAGAGCGTGCGGTTGCGGCGAATGCGACGAATCTCAACCGACAACCCAGGGAGGCCACACGCGGCGCACCACTTTCCGGTACCGTTACAGTTGTATTGTGTGACCAACGCCCGCCCTCCATTGGCCAGGAATTATGGTGCCCCCTCATACCGTGCCACCGCGCGCTCTCCGCAGGTTGCCTGGCCCGACCACCGCCGTCGCGACTACGTTGCCCAGCTGATGCAGCTGCCAGAGCTGACCTCCCTGGAGCTGCAGACGACCTGCCCCAGTTGGTTGGACGTGCTGCTGCCACCTGCGCATACACCCCCCCAACCGCAGCGCAATAGCAGCCCTGTCGGGCCCAATGGGCCCTACGACGTGACACCGCAGGGCCAGCCCGGTCATGGTGGCGAGCTGCAAGGCGGTGACGCCGCAGACCAGGGCACCGGTAGGAGCGAATCTGTGGGGTCGGCATCCCTTCGGACCTGCCCGGCTGGAGCCCGACTGCACCTGCAGCAGCGCCTGCTGGGGGAGCCGGCGCCGGGGCCGCGGCTGCAGCACCTCAGCTTGCACGTGCGCGGCTTGGCCACGTGGCTCGGTCACCTGGGCTCTGACTCTGACTCTGAGGAGGAGGGACCGGGCAGCGCCGGCGGCGATACCGCCGTGCGCGGCCCGCAGCACCTGCACCGCCTGAGCCTGCTTACCGCGCTGCGCTCGCTGCACCTGGACATGCACAGTGAGTTTCCGGGTGCCGCCGCGGCGGCTGTGGGGTACCGCATCACCGCCATGCATTACCCCCTGTATGTCGTGGAGCTGACATTCAAAATCCAAGTAGCATGGCGCCGTACGGGTACAGAGAATATGCGCTTCCGTACGAGACAGCACTACCGGCACCTCTGTCGGTGCGCACGGGCCCCCACACTAGCCTCCGCACCAGCCTCCGCACCAGCCTCCGCACCATGTAATTCTCCGCCAGGGCGTAGGGGGTGGGGCTTGGATGGGCATCGTGGGGAAGGCCTAGCATCAGTCGTTGAGCTCTTCAGAAACAGGGGATGGGGATGCAAGCTGTGCCTGATCCCCTGCAGCGCGGCCGCGAACTCCGCGCTTTTACCTGACAGCTGGTGCGCTCCCCCGCCCTCTCGTGCCCGCCGCAACAGCTGTGCTCCAGCTGTCCTGGCTGCCCTGCAGCCTGCTGCACCTGAGCCTGGTCAACGTCACGCTGCTGCTGCCTCTGGCGGGCTCAGCCGATGTGATGGGTGCGGAGACGGAGACGGAGGCCGTAGGCGACGCCACGGGGCCCAGTGGTGGGCCGCGCCGCCGCCCAGCCGCGCCGCGCGCGGGCAGCGGAGGTGCAAGTGCAGAGGAGGGGTGCACCGCTGCTGGGACCAGCTCCAGGCGTGGCGGAGGTGGCCGCGGCCGCGCCTCACGCAGCAAGCGGCGCCGCCGCGCCAGCGGAGACAGCGAGGCAGGTGATGGCGCCGATCACGCTGGCGCTGCTGGCCAAGCCAGAGCGGCCGGCTTAGCGGACGCCGGTGAGGCCATTGCCTGCGGTGGCAACTTGGTAGCTTGCAGCGGGGACGCGTCCAAGGGTGCAGCCGACGGTGTCGCGGACTGCGACGGTGACGGTCACACAACAGCCGCTGATGCCGCCGCACCCACACCAGCAGCGCCAGCAGCGCTGCTGCCGCACTTGGCCACCCTCTTCGCCGCCGGCTGCACCCTGCCGCCCCTTCGCTCGCTGCTGCCCGCGGCCGGCTGCCGCAACCTGACCAAGCTAGCCCTGGCGAGCTGCCGCACACCCAACCCCGCGGGCACCAAGACCCGCACCTCGCAACTGCTCCTTGCGGCGGAGATGGACGCGCTGGCAGCCTGCTGCTCGCTGACTGCGCTGCGCATCACGCAGCCGTCCGGGTTGCTTGACGTGGGCGGCAGCGCCGCGACCGCCAGGCTGCTGTGCGACGCGATACCGCGGCTGCCGCGCCTTCAAACGCTGTGCTGGGAGGTGGCGGCGGAGCAGCAGGACCAGCTGCTCAAGTGCCTGACCGGGCTGCGGGAGTTGCGGGAGCTGGCGGTGTGCGAGCACGTCGGGTGAGGGTGGAGGGATTTGGTGGTGATGCAGCTAAGGCGTGTGTACATTTACCAGGGGAGCTGGGAGTTGAAATTTGGGAGTGGACACAGGCATGCCGCGCCTTTGTGATACGGTTGTTGGCGTATAGATGCTGAATCGCTTCCCGCGCCCGCCCTCCCGTGCCCCGCCCCATCTGCCCCAGGCGACAAGGCCAGCAGTACCTGCAGCAGCTGACGAGGCTGCGCTGCCTGGTGCAGTTGTGCACTGCCCGACACGCCCGGGTGGCCCACATGTGGATGCGTGAGCTGGCGCCGCGCATGCCGCTGTGCGTCATCAAGAGCATGCCGCGGGGATGACAAATTCGCGCGAAGGGCGGCAGCAAGTGCGGGCGTGTGGGTCGTGGGCGCAGCGAGGAAGCGGCGGCAGTTTGTTGGGTCGCCGCCCTTGCCACGGTTGGGACTGGGTTGCCCAAGAGGTGATGTTTCAGGCGGCGCCGTCCAGGGAGATGCAGACAGGGCGGTAACTAGCGCGCTGGCTGCGGGCAGGGGAGAGCAAACGGGCGATGGCAGTGGGCTAGGGGGTTAAGATGCTGGCGGCTGGCTGCTGTTGCGCAGTGCCTTTGTGTGTGGCTGGTTGGTTGCGATGACAGGTTTTGATCGGGAAGGTGCCTCACGTGCTTATTTCCCTAGGGCTGGCCTAGCAGCTGGGGGCTCTCGGGGCTGGCATCATAGGCTGAGAGCGGGATGGGGGACGAGACCCTTTGCTGCAAAGCGAAGCTGTTAGGAAATGTCCCAGCGAAGCAGCTCGCCAACCAATGCCCACTCGTCCAGCCTAATTTTCTCCTGCCCAGCCCAACCTGTGCATGTCGTCTTCTGCATGGGCGCTTCGTCACGATGACACGTAGTGGAAGCACCAGGCAGGATCTGAGTATCTGGCGTACATATGTATGAGTAAGACCGGGGGGGGGACAGTCTAGCGGCAGGTCCCGAGTGCTTTTGTGCATGCAGAATGGCTACGACAGTGTTCGAGAAAATGGATGTTAGCTGCCAAGAAGGTTACACGAGTTTTTTCTCATAACCATGCATCATGCTCAGGAAGACGATTAGGCGATATACGTGACCTGGCAACATAAAGCAGTTCGACCTGCTACAGCTGTAAACCGCAATTGGCGTGTCGCAATGCGGCCATAGCAGCACGAGCCAGGAAGCAACGCGGTCCCAAGAGCCGTCGTACAATAGCTAGTCACAAAGATCCGTCCCCACCACATGGCACTGCCACCATGCCGCAATACTGGGCGTCATAAGCAGAGACCCGCACATAGTTGTGAGGCCTGCACGTTTCCATAAGGCAGACACCAGACACCCTACGCAACCGAGTTTCGGGCAATAGGTACATGTATAACAAGGTGTCGTATCAGCACGCACAACACAGCAGCAGGTATAGGCTACAGCATTGCGCAGCATAGTAAAAAGCTGGTGGCTGCAATGAACGGCGGGCCAGCAAACAATCCCATTATAAGTCACCGCATCATGGCGGTACAGGTTCAATGTGTGGGTTTTCGGTTTCGATATAGGTCCTAGGGGTCTGTTGCACACTTCATCTCTTCGCTTCCATCCTTCATCTCTTCATGGCCGACAGGGCCCTCGCGGTATCAAGCTGCATACTTCATCTCTGCACTTCAACTCTTCATAGGTCAACAGGGCCGTCATTACTCAAAGACTAGCACCCGTGCCCAACTCATGCTCTCTCACTACCCTGCCTAACTGCACTCGCATACGATCTTCTCCACACGACTCGCCCTCTTTCTCGTCAGAATCACTCCTTCACACGTCTCGCGCTCTGCCTCGAATCACTCACCCACATCCACTCATCCACTCACTCGGTTTCACGCCTCTGAATCAAAAATTTCCCGCGTGTGTGCCACCAGGCTCACGCACTGAGGACACGACGCTGCCGAACGCACGTCAGGTGCGATGCAGCGAGTGCAGGCCCAGACGGGGCCCGCTGCATGTCCAAAGCCGTGGGACCTGACCAGCAACACAGCGGGGCCAGTCCACCTGCAGCGAGAACTCGCCCGGCGTAGAAAAGGCCATCCAATACAATCCATCCCGCCGAGCCGCCAGGCCTGGCGCCGTCAAGGCGGACATAGTGATGCGCGGATCGTAACAGGAAGGCCAATTTCCGCGCCCTGGCAATAACTGCACAATCAGCTCTTGCTCCTCGTCTCAACGCTTTCTCTGTCCATTGCTACATCTCAGTTGTCTGCAGGCCAAGATAGTACATCCTGCGCAGGAGACACAAAGACCACCACGATAGATTAGGCCTCGTTCATGGATGAAGGAGATAAGCAACAAGCAGGACGATTGTGCAGGCAATCGAAGGCTGCAGGAGCTAGGGCTGGCGCGCTTTCACCGCGTATTCAACAGCTGAACTCGAGTCGAACCCAAGCCACTCCCACCTGTAGCCGTGGAACAACAACGTGGAGCTCTGGCCGCTCATTGAAGGCATGGCTCATGCCTGCCGTGCCCACAATCCTGGGCCGGCGAGCCGCGGCCCATCTCCTCTCTCCCCTCCGCTCCTCACTTGCACTCCTCTGTATCACAACCAGCCCTCGTATTGACTGTTTATAATACAGTACTGTGTAAGCTGCGGCTTAAGTACTCCCGCTTCTGGCGCGGGAATGTGGAATGTACAGCCACTCAGGCATTTTGGGCCGCTCGCAGCTGGACGAATATCGTACATGTGCCAGCTCGGCGCATCTAACCTGAGGTGAATGGATGACAGCTCGGCTAAACATGATTAGGCTATAGTGGCCACCTGGGCTTGCGTGAACGGGTACGTGCGGCCAAACGTGCATAGTGACTTATAAGCGTGTACTAAGCACGAAGCCGCAAAAATGTCCCAATTGTGAACCCCACGACGCAAATGACGTAAAACAATTGTCAGTGTTCATCTTAGGTTCTACTACTAAACCAATTGTTTGAAGAGTTCGTCGCGCCGTCCACTGCTTAGCAACGCGTCCTCAGCAACGCGTGCGTAGCCACAGCACCGACGGAGAGGGGTCAGACGGAAAATCGAACAAGGAGCTGGAAGCCTCGTGCTGTTCGTCCCTCAGCCCCTAGCTACCTATTTACGTCGGTCGATGCCACAGACGAGGGCCGCACAAGACGTTGCCATTTGCTGTTTCACAATAATTATTTTTAGTGTTTGGAATGCTGATGCCAATTCCGATCCGGTGGGTTGAATCTCTGCGGCATGGCTGCAGCGGCAGCGGCTGAGTCATGCAGGCATCCGTCATCAACCGGACCCCACCTTTGTCGACGCAAGGCATTGTTGCCACTGCACGAGTCAGCTGATTAGCCGTCGCTTACCGCACTTTCCTAAGCGGCCTTGTGCTACGACGGCCAGCAATCTTCCAGCAGAGCTAAGGCATTGCCCTTCTGGGAGTGGGCTTGCAAAGTTCGTCCAGCTCATAATTTAATCCAACCTCAGTACTAGTATTAGGCTCCCGGCAGTCCCATCATCTGGATATTCTGGCCCTCCGGTGCGCAAAATGCGTCACTTGTACTTACACGCACTCACCCGCCTCGTCGACTCCGTCGTCACTCCCCGCCTGCGGTCCGGCAAACAAAAATCGTCCGACACTCTGGTATCCTTCATAAATAACTTACGTGGAGTTGTGACGTCGTCGGCCGGTGGCCATCGTCAGAGACACCTGTCTGGGGGCCGAAGCTGCCATGGCCCTGATCGGCAGGGTAGCCGCCATGGCAACCACACTCTTTCCCCTTGACCTAGTCGCTAAGCCACGGTGCCCCACGGCGTCGTAGCTGAATACCACAGGGAAATCAGGCGTGCGATGCCGACGTGGGTCTGCGTTGCATATCGTTACCCTACGTTCGCTCCATGTCGCATGTCGATGCCAACAACCGCTCCCTGCCTCTTTCGGCACACATGTGCTACCAGCAGCACTCTTGAACCTGTTAAATACGCGGCATGGCCATGTCAAAACCAGCCATGAAACTTTAGTGTGTCACGAGCGCAAGAGCTATCCAACATCACGTAAACAGAAAGTGATTGCACATAGGGGGGTGTGGTGAGATTGCCATGAAGCGGGAAGCGCCCCCAGGTGCGGGTACGGTACCCGCGCTTAACACTTACAGCAATGATACTCATTAACGATGTGGCGGGCATCAAGGCGGTCAGCTCCCACCGCCACAGGGACTACAAAGGTGCAGAAGCAGGTTTGGTAGATGGCACCAGCAGGATGGGCTCATCCTGCTGCCAACGCACAGTTCGTCAATATTGACATGCAATGCCGCCATCCATCCAGCAGTTCTAGCCGGCCCACTCGAGCGTGGCGACGCGGCTGCCGCTGTCGGTACACCGTAAGTCTGCTAGCCCAGGGGACGTACGACTATTGGTACCGGCACCACGATGCTCTAACGCATTGCGGTGCCAACCTCTCCCCGAACCCCCAAGGAAATCAGCCAGCCCCCAATGATGTCGACAGACACGCGCAGGAGGCACCCACGGCTCCAGGCCAAAAGCAGCGCCGAGCTGAACCCCCGCGACGGCTGCTCAATAGGCTCCAGGACCTGCCCCGCACGTGCCACCTCCACGGCGGTCATTGCAGTACCCTTCGTATGCCATGGACCTTTTTCAGGCACAGTCAAAAGGTCAATTAGCCAGCAGCGTTCGACCGCAACCATCCATAAAAAGCTAGACAAATTGGGACACCCAGCCCAAGAACGCGCCGACGATCAATCCCATGGATGCGTACATGCCAGTGCGGTCTTCCATCGGCGCCTCCGCGCGGGGGTCGTTAATGGGTCCTGTGCCCGACCCACCAGAGCCAGGCTTCCCACCCGCGCCGCCGCCTGCACCGCCGCCACCATCGCCATAGCCCTCGCCACCCTGACCACCCCGACCCGGCTTGGGCTCTCCAAGCTTTGTCGTCTCGCCTGTTGGACGCAGGGTGTGGCACGACAGCAGCAATGCGACGTGGTTAAATCAGGCCGGCAGGCTCGTGATAGCGACTTTGGATAGATTCCAGGTGCGCGGCGAATACTTAGCGGAGCCTGGGCGTCCCAATCGGCGCCCCAGACCTGATCGATCGGTTCCCGTCTTCGACGGCGTCATGCACCCTGCCAACATACACGCTGCCGTGATTACCACCTTACATAGCCCCTTCGCAACACATGTCAAAATGGCTTTGACGAAGAGGTCATGAGCTGTAGGCAGCTCGCCACAATCTCATGCGGGCATGCATGGCTGGTGGCGGAGGCAGGCCTAGGAGCGAAGCGTCAGGCCGTCCTAACACCCATGGAACCCCCTCATTGCGGCCATGGAGGGGGCCCCATGCGGGCATGCATGCACAGGGCTCGCATTGCCACGGCTGGGGACTGGGGCTCACGGAAGGGGAATTGCAATGCCATGGTTGTAGCTGATTTAGTCCGTGATACCCATTGTTGTGTGGCACATGGTAGGAAGCAACGAATTACCGCCGAACCACGTCGAGACGCACCCGTGCGCTGATTCCAGTAGTACAGCTGCCCGGAGGAGTGAACCACCTCCGTCCACCCATCATCTTCCTCCACAGTGGTAGGCTGCGACGTAGATTCGGGGGCTGTAGGCGTCGTGGACGGGGCCTCCTCCGAGGTAGGCCCTGCGGGGCTAACGGAACCGCCCGCGCCAGCCACCACCTTGGAGCTGTCGCCGGCACTTGTCCCATTGGCAGCACCAGGCTTGCTGTCGCTGGTACCGCTGCTGCTCCAATGTGCCGCAAACACGTTGTAGGCGCCAAGCGGGGCACCTTCCCGCCTCGATGCGAGCGCCGTCAAGTCTCGCAGGACAGGCAACCGACGTCCAACCGCAAGTAAAGCCATGAGAAAAGCTCCAAATGTATATCCGTAACCGTTCGTGAAGTGAGCGAAGAGAAAATCCTGATGCTCCCGGAAGATGCCGGAGGCGCGAGGAAGTGCTAGCTGCTTCTAGCTTATGGACAATGACGTGCCTAGATCTGTTGTGGGGATTTACTTTGTCACTTTCACCCTGGTTCACTTACTTGTTCCCTACCTGTCGTACACCTGAAAAGAGCCGATCAATAGCCGATCTTCCCATTTTTATGAGCGATATGGGACCCGGTGTGGAGTTGTGAGGACTCCCAATAAATAGGGAAGCCACCCATATTCCCGTCCCTTTGCCGACTGAACCTCACCCACCGAGCTATGTCCGCCGGTCGATGCCAACGTCTCCCTTAGCGCCGAAAGATAGACGTTAGAAGTACCGGCTATTATGTATGGCCACTGCACAGAGCGTGTGGGCTGCAACGGCGGAGGGAGGGCGGCGGATGCGAGGTGAGAACGAAGCGACTTGCGACCCTACCGTGATGAGGGCCGCATGAAACGCACAATATGATATTCATTTTATCAAGCAGGATGGCTTTTGCTGTGGATCCTTGGGGGATCCCATTTCACTGGACAGCCTCGCCCTTTCCACTGCGCTTGCAGGCGACCACATATGACGCCCAGCCGATTCGTCGGCTCATCTTGCCCGCTGGTAGGTGTCGTATGTCTCTACAAATATTAACAGGCGTGATGCTTTCCTACCTGCTTATTGACCTTCCGTTCATGGCGACCCTCCGCACCACAGATCCGTTTGCGTTGCAGCGTACGCGCTCGCAAAGCCGCGGAACAGCGCCTTGGAAGGGCACGCAACGCCAGCGATGCGGTAAGGCCTATTATTGCACTGGCGCGTTACACCGAAAGGTGCAGGTCCCTCCGCCGTGTGCCTCCTTCGCCACACACCAAGGGTCTGAGCCTCCGTGCACTCTGTGCAAACGCTGCAGCCTGGAAGCTGGCTTCTTGCACTCGAAACCTCATTACCCGCTTCCATACACACATTTAGGTCGCACTCTAGGTCGGGCGGGGACTTGACAGCCTTCACTGACGGCAGCCGTAGCTGCACACGTTCCGAAAGCCAATGCTTGACTGTCCGAACCCGCAAACTGCCAACCCGCAAACAACGTTACTATACAGGTAACAACGCCTGCTGTTGTCACTGAGGTGGTCGCGTCGACTGATGTGCTCTTGAACGACATCGACGAGGCTCCGCGTGCCACACTCGAACCGAGGTCGGCAAGTACCTCCACCGATGCCGGCGCAGACTCCTCGAGTCTTCTGTCCGAACAACTTGACAGCCGCCGCTTGAGCAATCTTTCCGCCAGTTCCAGCACCAGCAGCATTGACGGCGACGCTCCACTGGAGCTACTCCGCACTCTGCGGCCGCCGCAGCTCAATGGCCGCAATCCCCAGGCCACCACAGTGACCAATGGCAGTCCCTTATGGCCCGCGGCCACGACCCGCGGGTCACCCTTGACCCCCGCAGCTTTTCCCACCTTTCCGCGCCCCAGCACCTCGACCGCAGCCGTCGCCATGGGCCCTTCCTCACCCCTGCCCCCTGCGGTACCGGCTGCGGCAGCGCAGTTGTACGCTGGGTCCTCCGTCGCCGGCAATCTCTCCGTCACTGACGGCAGCTCGGACGTGCTGGTCCCGCTGCTGGACTGGCTGCAGCTGGAGCCGCCGGCGCCGGCGGGGCCCGGCGGTCCGTCCAACGCGCAGCGAGTGTACAAGTCCGCCACGGCAGCGGTGCCGGCGAGCAGCGACGGCGGCACCGCCGCGGGGTCCAGCGCCGCTGGAAGCACCGCGGCGCCGCCAGCGTTGGTGCGGCGGAAGCGCGCTCAGGTGCGGGTGCTGGACACCTCTGAGCTGCTGTTGGCGCGCGACGAGGCGGTTCGCACGGAGCTGCTGGGGCGTACGTGGAAAGACCTGCTACGGTTTGACGAGCGGATGGGCACGGGGGTCCAGACCGCGGAGGCGGAAACGGGTGGGCATCAGCAGCACCAGCAGGAGTCCTCGGCGGCGGCGCAGGCGGCGCCGAGCCTAGAGGAGGTCCTAGAGTTCATGCAGCAGCGAGCGGCGGCGATGCGGGACGAGGACCAGCAGGAGGCGGGAGCGGGCGAAGAAGACGCGGGGCCCTCCCTGGAGGCGCGGCTGTTGGGGAACCTTGAGAAGGCCGACAGCTGGAAGCAGCTGCGACGGTTGTATTTGAAACACCGCGCCACCTTTTCGACGGCGCACCTGACAGTGACTCTGCAGCGGCTCTCGCGGTTCTACAACCAAGAGGGTGCCGTGTACAAACGCGATCGTGTGGCGTTTTACGCTCTTTGGGACACGGTTCTGGAGCAAGTGGCCTTCACCGCGCCCGACCTGGCGGGGCCGCAGGCGGTGGCGGTCGTGGGCGCCATGGCGTCTCTGCCCTTCAACTTCGGTCCACGCGTGCAGAGCACGCTGCTGACCATGCAGCGCGTCCTCAGGTACAGTCAGCACAGCGTCGTACCGCAGGCAACGACCGGCATGGGTGCCGGCGGCGCAGGTCCTGGCGGCAGCGGCGGCGGAGTGATCCTGAACGCCAATCAGGTGGTGGCCGGGCGGCGTGGCGGCGCTGCCGGCGCCAGCGCCAGCCGCAGCGCGGGTAATGCTCCCGGCCAGGGCCTCCAACCGTTTATCTCGCCGCCGGGGATGGCGGGGCCGGGGACGGCCGGCGGCAGCCCCAGCTCGGGTCCAAGTGGCGGCGCGATGCGCGGCTACGACTACGCGCTGCTGGCATACCTGCTGGGTCGAGTCAACTCGCGCGTCCGTCCCTTCCGCATGTCGTTGCGCCTGCCGCCGTCCTTCACTCGCGGCCTGCTGGTGGGCTCGTACGCCGCCTTAGGGTCGCTGTCTCCTCGCGACTGCTCGCGGCTGTTGTACGGCCTCGCCTGCCTGCGCGCCGCGCCCCCCGCGCCCTGGCTGTTCGGCTTCTACCCAGCTTCCGCCCGCGGCCTCTCATCCATGTCCGACGTGGAGCTGACAATGCTGATGTACGGCGCGTGCCGCCTGCCCATCAAGCCGCCGCCCCAGTGGATTGAAGCGTGTCTGGACGTGGTTGCCAGGCGGCTGGGCCAGCTGGACGCAGCTGGCCTCGTGGGCATCCTTCACTCGCTGGGTCGCCTTAAGTACAAGCCGCGCGGCGCGTGGCTAGGCGCGCACATGGCCGCGTCGCAGGCGGCGCTGGCGAGTGGCAGCATGGACCCGGGGGAAATGAGCCAGCTGCTGCGGGGCCTGGCGTTCCTGAGCGTTGAGCCGGAGGAGGAGCTGCTGGAGGAGCTGTGGGAGGCGAGCGGGAGGGCCATGGAGCGCGCGGAGGCGAGCCCGGCGCAGCTGGCGAACCTGGCGTGGTCGCTGGGTCAGCTCAAGGTGCGCTCAGGGGGGTGCCAGAGTCGCGGGATGTGGGTCATGGTTGTCGGGTGGCTGGCTCGGCGCACTGTCTTGGGGCCTGGAAGGCAGCGATACAAACCTGGCCGGGCGTAGGTTACGGTACCGGTATGCGACGGTATGGGTGATCTGGGGGCGGCGAGGGTGCACCTTGGCGTGCGAGGGAAAGGGGGGCCGGTGGAGATGGGCAGGGTCGGGGCTGGTTCTCCAGTTGGTGCGCGGCAGCACCGCCCGGGTCGCGCATCTAGCTGAGCGCGTGGGCAACGGCAGGGAGTGGGTGGCCGCGAGGTCGAAGGTCGGGTGGCTGTAGCGGGTGGGAAGGAGGGGCTGCGCTGTGTGCATGGTTTAGACGGACAGAAGGTTGAAGTGATTTTGTGGGGCCACGGGCTGGTGGTCCTCGCAACCCGGGTGGCAGGTAGGCGCCTGGCTGGGTGCCGGTTAGATAGGTCGGCAGATGTAAGGCGCTGGTGTGGGCGGTGGCGAGGAGGCGCGCCCGGACGCTTGGCGCTGAGTGACGTGGTCTGACGCGTTAAACAGTTGGAATGCAATCGCACTGCCCTGGTAAACCTATGTGAACTGGAACGTATGCACTGCAAATACCGGCTGTCTGTGCGACGAGGATTCCACTGTGTTTGTGGGGAAGAAGGCTCCCGGCAGGATGCATGGACCACTTCTGTGCGACGCGCTTTGCTTATCCCCTCGCGGCTTCCATACCGTGCTCACTTCCCGCCCGACCCATTACACCTCGCTGCACTTTGCAGGTGCCCATCCCGCGCCGCTGGTACGAGCAGCTGCTCGTGCAGATGCGCCGAAACCACGAGCAGCTGCGGCCGTACCACCGGCGGCGGTTGCTTGCGGCGCTACATGCGTTCGGCTGCCGCGACCTGCAGCACTGGTACGAGCTGCTGCGGGTGCCGGTGGAGGAGATGCCCGGCTACCAGGAGGTCAGGGCTAGCAAGGCGGCGCTGCGCGTGCAACAAGCCAAGGCGCAGCTGCTGGCAGAGCGGCGGCAACAGCAGCAGATGCTGCAACAGGGGCAGCCGCTTCCACAGGCGCAAGGGCCTGCATTGCCGGCACCGCCGCCGCAGCAGCAGCAACAAGAGAAAGTGCGGCAGAAAACCCCGCAGAACAAGCAGCAAGCGAAGGTGGCCCGGAGGAGGGCTATAAAATTGGGTGTGGCCTGGAGGAAGGGAGCTCGGGCCGCTGCTGCTGCGGTGGCTGTTGCATCTGCTGCGCAGCCCCAGGCAGCGTGACCCCGCTGTTTGCGGGAAAAGCGGGACGACGGTGAAAGAGAAGTCTGTGGCGACGGCGCGAATGGTGCCGTGTCAGGGCTCGTGGGGCGTATGGTGATGCGCCAAGGCGTTTGTGGCTCGGGCGTTGGCATGCTCGGCTGGTGCAGCCGGCTATAGCTGGGCAAATGCGCGTTCTGAGGGGTAGCCAGACGTGGTTAAGATATTGCAGCATATATGCATCTATGAGAGGTCTGGCGCGCGAAACATACGAGACGGTGAGACCAAGACGTATGCCCCTCGCGTTTTTTGCACTACATCGCGGGCCTTGCTGAGGGTTTAGGGACTTCAAGATTATTTCAACATGCTAGGTGCAGAAATTTATTGGGCCGCGAAGGTCGGAATACAACACAACCATCATCGATGCAGCGTCCCAACGGGCAAATCATGCGGGCGGTTCTTCAACCTGCCAAGCTTGTAACACAACTTTCTGAAGCACGCTTCCCTCTGAAACTGACGCCTATATAGATTTACCCTACAACGCCCGCGTCAGGATGATGCGGGGGGTTATGACGACCCGCGGGCGCCAACCAGCCAGGTCAAGTGCAACATCGCTGCAGCCATCCGCGATCATTGACCAGCCTTCCATGATATCTATTTAGCAAGGAGCCGCGCGTGTGATGGTGTGCGGTGCGTCCGACCCGCCAAATTGTGGCCTGCCCGCCACATTGGACACCGAGCGAGGAACTGCGAGCTCCGGCGGTGGCAGCTCACCTCGCAAACGAGACCGCCACACGTGAAGTCGCGCCGCGCTTGCAACATGTACCAGTCAGGGTTCCCATCGAGAGATCCAAGGCGCAGGAGTCAACACGTTGTTGACAGTCGAAGCGATCCCACAGCATTACCAGATGCTGCTGCTGCTGCTGCTGCTGCTGCAAACGCTGCGCATACAGCGGCGCCGGCAGCAGCCTGGGCTGGCCAGGCGACTGCACAGCAGTCGCCCTTCGTAACACCCACCGATCTGGGTCACCTACCCGGCGCAACCGGTGGCTCGAGGGATGGCGGCATGCTCAACGCCTCCCCGCATCTCAACCCTAGCGAGGCCGGGCGGCCAGCTCAGCGTGTCATCGTCCTCACAGGTGGCAGGTATGGCGTTCAAGCCTACAGCGTTCAAGAAAATTCGCCGAGCTGCAACCGCAGGGCCCCAGGTCTTGAGGGCTGCGAGGCCCAGGGCCTGCTGCCAGAGCCAGCAGCCGCTGCTCCGTGCGCGCCCGCAGCGGCAGCAGGGCCGGCGGCTGCGCCAGCGGCAACGGAACAGTGGGCTCCAGGCGCCGCCAGGTCGCCGCGGCCCCCGGACGTGTTTGTCGATTCCAGGCTGCTCCCCCAGGACAGCGGCGGGTTGACCCGGAGCATCATGGCTGCGGCTGCTGCGACAGCGCCCGAGGGGCAGGGCATTCCGAACGACCCGCGCTTGAGGTGGAAACGAGCTGCTGCGGCCGCAGCCGCAAGGACGTCCAAGCTGGCACCCGCGCCCGCTACAGCAGCAGCGGCCTCAGAACCAGGAGCTGTGGCCGATGATGCGGTGCCTTGGGGTGCAGCGGTGGCTACAGGCCCGGTGCAGGCCGCGGCCTCCCCCGAGGAGGAGGCGCCTCTGGGCCCTGGCCCCCACTGCGCCGTGGCACCAGCCGCGGGCCCTGGCGAACACTACCGCAACGAGCAGCAGCAGTTGCCGCAACCTTGCAACGCACACAACGTACAGCGGCCGCACCAATCGCAGCAGCCGCACCAGTCGCAGCAGCCGCAACAGCTGCCTGGTGGCGTATCACTCCTACCTGCCGCCGCACACAGCCCGGCCATCAGGGACCATCCCGCTGCGGTCACGGTGTCGCCTTCGCCCACGCATCCGCAGCCTCCGACCTCGTCACTACGCCCGCAAGCCCCGATCCCGCCGGCAGCGCCGGCCGCCGATCTGTATGCCCAACCCACACAGACCCCCTCGCGCCTGCACGTGCACCCGCATCGACACCAGCCCGGCCATCCCCAGCCGCCTGACCCCCCGAAACACCCACAGCAACAGCAGCAGCAACAGCAACAGCAGCAGCCGCAACCGCTGCATGACATGGCACCCCAAGCTCCTGCTAGAGTCCAGGTTGCCGCCAGGGAAGAGCACCCCCTGTCCTGGGCGCATCTGTTTCCGGCACCTCCGCACCCGCCGCCACGGCCGCAGCCACCGCCACCGCAACAGCCTCAGCCTCAGCCACCGCCGCTGCAGCAGGTATACGCGCAGGGCGCAGCTGAAGGCCCAGCTGGCAGCCCCGGCGGCGGCGTGGTGCCGGTGAGCGGCCTGCGCGCCGCGCCCCTGGACTCCCAGGACAACGGCCGGGAGCCCCTCATCCCGCTGCTGCTGACACCGCAAGCGCTTCATGTGGGGGCTGGTGCCGGGGCCGCGGGCGCATGGATGCCCCAGTCACACAACGGCAACAACAGGCGGCCTGTGGCGGCTGTGGCGGCGGCGCCGGCGGCGGTGGCGGCGGCGGAGCGCGCGGGCGGTGGCCCCGCGAGGCGTTCGATCCGAGCCGGCGGCAGCGGCAGCGGCTCAGAACCGAGGGCTCGGAATAGGGATGGAGGCCGCGACAGGCGCAAAGGTGGCGACGCTCTGCGCAGCCGCCAAACTGCAACAGGGGCGTGCGTCGGTAGCGGTGGGGCCGACCGCCGCGGCCGCGGCGGCACCGCTGCTGAGGCAGCGGCGCCGCCAGTGGTCCTCGCAGATCACCTGCTGCAGGAACTGTACGACCCCGATGCCCCGTCGGCAGCACTGTCGTACCTTGGCGGCAGCTTGGTGTACGGCAGGCGGGACTGCGCCGTCCCGCTGGGGGCCATCTTGTCTCCCTCACCGCCGGCTGAGAGCGGCGGCGGCGGTGGCGGCCCCTCGAAGACGGCTGCGATCGGGGGCAGCCGTTCGGTACCCGACCGCGGCCCGGGCGGTCTAGGCGACAAAGCCGAGTCGTGGTCCCTGGGGGTGCTCGGTGGGCTGCCGCCTCTGCCCAAGGCCACGGTAGCCCCCCCGCCCCCGAGCGCTGCGCTGCGCTGGCCGCCCAGTGGGCTGTGGCTCGTGGAGAGGAGCCTGCAGGAGGCCGCGGCAAGTGCTGCTGTCGACGCCCGCAGCAGCGGCGGCTGGGGCTGGCGGCTGGGTGACCAGGTGGGATGGTGACCTAGGCGGTTGTGAGGAAAGCCCTTGGACTAGGAAGCCGATTGGGAATCCCGGGAAGGGAAGGGAGCTGAGGCGCGTTTCCGCATCCTCGCGTTTTCCTCGCGAACACGCAAGCCTACATCTTCATGCCTTGTTTGTGGAACCGAGCAACTCATTTTCACTGACAAGTACACGCGACGCACGCATGCTCGACCCGCATCACAGCGGACTATCGGCTGGTTCTCACAGCGCCGGTCCCCCGGCCTCCCGTCCCCCTACCTGCTCGCAGCCTGTGACCCTCAGGCCGGACCTGCTGCGCCTGCTGTACGCCCCCGCCTCCCAGCTGGCCGGGCTGGCGGAGGTGCAAGCCTTCTGGCGCGACCACCACCTGCCGCTGCAGCTGCTGAGGGGGCTGGTGGTGGTGGTGATCGGGGAGCGAAGACCGCCCGGAGCACAGGGAGCAGCAGCGGCGGGCGGAGCAGACCACGCTGGTAATGAATCATCCACGGCGGCAGCGGTGGTGGCGGCGACGGAGGCGGTGGGCTCCGGCCATGGGGAGTCGCCGCGGCCGCCGCCGCCGCAGCAGCGGCCGCCGCAGCAACGGGTGATGGAGGCGAGGCGCATTCTGCGGGTGGAGCTGCCGACTGGCCCGGGTAGGGCGCCAGGGCTCGCGAAGGGCTGGTAGCAGTGGGGAAGACACGAACCGGTGAATCGACAAAGAAGAACGGAATACTACCTAGGGAAGGATTTTGGAACACGCGTGTGTTTTGGGACTGCTAGCTGAAGGATCTCAGTGTGTGTGGTGGGGATGAGCTCGTGATGAGGTTCTTCATAAAGCCTTCTTTCAAGCACCATGCCTCTCCTCCCCCTCTGCGCCCCTCCCTGGACCCATGCGCAGGGGCACCTCATCTGGTTCTGGAGCCACTGGCCAACGACGGCTCCGACCCGGGGGCCGGTGGCGACGAGGGCAGCCTGTCCGACCTGCCCTCACCGGCTGTCAGCGAGACCGCATGGGAGCGGCTGGCGGGGCACCTGCGGGCGCTACCGGCCAGGGAGGTGCGAGCTGAGGGCGGAGGGTGTGCTGAGGGGGAGCCTGCCCGCTCGCGGGTGGAGCTGGCTGGGGAGCGGGCCAGGCGGGCGGGCGTAAGAGCCATGTTAGGTCGCGTCGCATTTGTCTGATGAAAAGTAGTTTCTGGCGATTGGTTGGGCTTGTTGGGTTGCGGAACGAGCGTTTCTAGCGCATGGCGATATAGGATAGCTCCTGTTGCGACCTGTTTGCGAACCTTCCTCTGAGGGCGCCCAGCCGGGGCCGTGCGCTTGCTGGCTCCGGTGCCACGAGCGCAACCTGGCCCCACTGCAGCCCCCAAGGCACGGCGCTCAGCTGCGGGGAGTGCACACCCGACGAGGCCCTCGGGGGCCCTCACTCTGCCTAACTAGGCACCCCTCCCCGCCCTAGTCCACCCCGCCAGCCCCTGGCACCCCTGGCTGCTGGATCCCCTTCGGATCCCGTGGCCAGGATGACAACGCACCATTAATACTTTCCCAACCTCACCCCAGCCTCACCCCAGCCTCACCTTAGCGGGTCTTCCTCGAGCTTCACCTTAGCCTCGCCCGGTCCTCAGACTCAGTTCAATCTAGCCTCGCCCGGTCCTCAGACTCAGCTCAATCTAGCCTCGCCCGTTCCTCAGACTCAGCTCAGCCTAACCTCGTGTCACTCCCCCGCGCAGCTGCTTGACGCCGCCGCCCGCCTGGCTCGCCACACCGCCTGCCTGCCGCACGTTAGGGCCATCGCCGCCCTGCGTCGGCAGCTGCACCGCCCCGCGGACCCCCATTCGTACCTCACGTGGCAGGTACGACACGGTACGGTTAACGGTGCTTGATCGTAACTGGTTGAGGGCATGGGCATTATGTCTACCGAGTTGCGCATTATGTCTACCGAGTTACTGCCTGGTAGGTCGTGGCTGCCCTCCTCGCGCCGGCTGTCAGCGTCTGGAATAGGCCAGGGCGTGGAGATTTCGTGCGGGTTCGTTCTGGGAGTTCGTGCGGAGCATCAGCATCTCTTGTGTTATTAGTAGGCATTTCCTCGCCGATCTGCCTCCTCCTATCGCATCCAGGAAGCCGCGCGGCCGCACTACCAAGCCATCTGCCGCCTGCTGGACCAGCCGCTCCAGTCGTGGCAGGGGCTGGGACAGCTGATGCAGCAGCTGCGGGAGCAACTGCAGCCCCCAGACGCCGGGGCCTCCCCCAACCCGGCCAGCTCACCCCCCGCAGCGGCTGCCAACTGGGACGCGGGAGACAGCGGGGCCGCGGCGGCGGCGGCAGCGCCAGATGTGGTGGCGGGGACCCCAGCGGCGGTTGCGCCGGCTCGTCGCAAGGATCGTCGTACAAGTGGCCACGAGGAGGGGGGGCTCACCGCCGACGGCGGCCGTGGCGCGGCCGCCCGCAGCCGTGAGTTCGACAATGAGTGCACCGGGGCGGCGCCGGCGGCGATGGCGATGCCGACGGCGGCGGCGGCGCAAGCTGACGTGGCTGCGGCGGCTGTACGAGGCAAGGAGCGAGGCAAGCGTCGCGAGCTCGCTGGCGCCGGGGCGGGTGCTGGCAGGGAGGACGTGCTGCCCAGGGCGCCAGGAGCAGCGCGAACATCGGCGGCGGGCGACGCCGGAACTGCGCCCGGAGCAGTCGCAGGACATAAGGCGGCCGCCAACGACAACTTCAAAGAGGACGCCGCAGCCCCGTCGGCAAAGGACGGCGGAATGGACAGCAACCCTATGGCGGATGGGATACCGCAAGTGTTGGCGGAACCTGCTGTCGAGGATCCCGCCGCCGCAGCTTCTGCCGCCACCTTGGCGGCATCCCCAGCGGCGGCCGCCAGCGCTCTGGCCTTGCTCCGAGGCGCCGCAGGCCGCGGCACGCCGACGTCGCCGTCAGCGTCAGGCTCCGGAACCACCTCCGTGTCGGTCCTCGGCGGGAACAAGGCCCTCCACACACCTGGCGGCGGCAGCCAGGCTGCGAGGCACGAAGACGGTGGCTCGGGCGGCCGCGGGCTGTCCAAGGCAGAGCGACGCGCGCTGCGGCGCTTCCGCTGGAGCCCTGACGGTGACAGGCTCAAGCCGTCGCAGCCGCCACCGTCGCCGCCGCCGCAACAGCAACAGCAGCGGCTGGGCTTGGATTCGCCGGAGGCGGTGCGGGCGACGTCCCGGGCGGCCGCCATCGCAGCCAGGCTCACTGCGGATGCGGAAGCGGCGGTGGCGGCAGCAGCAGCGGCATCGGGAGACAGGGCGAGGGTGGAAAATTTGGAAATGGAGGAGATGGACAACGTTTCGCCCGTGCCGGTGCCGGCGCCGGTGCTGGCGCCGGTGCAGGTGCAGGTGCAGGTGCCGGCGCCGGTGGGGGTCGTCGCGTCAGATGGTGCTCCAGGGAATGCGACGGTGGCACCAAGCCCGCCTCCGGGTGAGGTGCTGCCGCCGGAAGGTGCTGCTGCCCCTTTCCCCGAGGGCGAGGCTGCGGAGACGCACGCCCACTCCAAGCGGCGGCGGCAGCAGCGACAGCAGCCGGCGGAAGGACTGGACCAGCAGGGGCAGCAGCAGCCAGCACCGCAGCTGGCTGACGCGGATGCCGGCTCACTGCTGCCGCAGCTGCCACCATCAGCGCCCCTACAGAGCCCCTCTGGCAGCCACCGGGGCACCCAGCCCTCAGTCCCCGCGCTTTCTGCGCCGCAGCCCCCGCCACCACCCCGGGAGGCCTCTGCCAAAACCTCGACCAGCCGAAGGCTAGCCTTTAGCGCGGGCCAGGCCAAAACCATGCCAGCTTCAAGCCTCCGCAAGAGCAAGCGAGGACGCAGCAGCAGCAGCGGCCGCGATGAAAACCCCGCGGTGGCAGTAGCACCTGCCGCCGCCGGCGGTGACGCCAGGGAGGGTGACCGCGCCCGCAGCAAACGCAGCCGTCGGGGCTCGAGGAGCAAGAGCCCGACTCGCTCTAGCCGCAAGCACAAACGCCTCCGGAGCTACAGCCGCAGCCGCAGCCCGAGCAGCAGCAGCCTTGGGAAGGCTACTGATCCCCCTTCTCGCCGGCTGCCTGGCAGCGGCCGCCCCGGCGGCCCGGCCTCCTCGCCGGGCCAAGGCCGCCGGCTGCGCAGCAGCAGCCCTCCGGCGCTGGCATCAGCTCGCCAGCAGAAGCCGCCGGGCGGCGGGCGCGATGGGGCGTTGAGCGACAAGGACTACGACGCGCTGTTGGGACAGTACGAACGGGATCTATACCGGCTGCTGTTCTATAAACCGCTGACGCTGTTCCAAATCCGCGACCGACTGCCCATACCGCCGCCGCTGCTGGGCCGATCGAAGCCGTCGACGTTCCTGCTGCGCCGTCCGCACCTGTTTCATCAGGTGGGTGGGTGCTATCCGAGTAGATGTTTCGAAATGTTTGTTGTTGCTGTGAAGCCGCGGGAGGTGGCCGCTTGCACTTTGCATTAAAAGGAAAGATGCTTGCACCTCGATGCCGATTGCGCTCAGAGCACCCGGTTTCCTTGTTGCCTCTGCTGGCTGTATGGGGGCTGCCATCGATGTGCATTATGAAAGGGCTCATGAACGACAGACAGCCGCCCCCCTGCAGCCCAAGCCGCGCACAGGACAGCATACCGATACATGCACTTCGCCCGGAGGCGCACAGCTGTACGGGCGAACCCCTCGCTGCTCACACTCGCCGTCGCTTCCGCCGCCCCTGTGTAGGACATGAAGCCGGGCGAGCGAGTCAACACACGCTTCAAGGCCAACCCAGATGCGCGCCACATGCTGGACCCGCCGAAGCGCGGGTCACCGCCCCCATTCGCCGACAGCGGCGTCCCCTGGCCCGCGCCAGCGCCCCCGTCACCAGTCTCCGCAACACGGCTAAGCGGCTGGGCTACATGGCAAGACGGCGGAGGTGCTGCAGCGCAAACCCCACCGCAACGGAGCGGACTTTGGGGAGCACCCGCGGCAGTCAGCGGGCGCTCGCCCTCCTTGCCACCGCCGCCGGGGCTGCCGCCGCCGTCGCCAGCGGAAGCGGTACAAGGCCGCCGGAAGCGAGCACGACGCTGGTCCCCGGGACGCGGCCGCAGCGTCAGCCGCAGCCGCAGCAGCCCCAGCAGAAGTCCAAGCCGCAGCCGTGGCCGGGAGCGAAGGCGACCAGGCATACGTGGCAGCAACCACAGCCCTCGTCGCGCCCGCAGGGCGTCGCCGTCAACCTCACCGCCGCCGTCGGCGCGCACGCCAGGGGCTGCCAGTAAGCAGCCGATGCGGCCGCCGCGGCGCTCCGAGGCGAATGCGGTGTGGAAGCAGCCCGCAGAGGAGAAGCCGACGTTGCCGGCGCCGACGGCGCCGACGGCGCCAACGCTGCCGCCGAAGCGACGGAAGGAACCAGACGAGCGGACGAAGCGTGACGAACAGCGCGAGGTGCAGCACGCCCGCGAGCCGCGCTCACCGCTGCCAGGGGCACCGCAGCCGGACGATGAGGGCGTCCGGAGGCCCGACGGTGGCACGGGCGACCGAGGGCAGCGGGATCAGCAGCAACGGCATCTAGAAGCATCTCCGGCTGCGGCTGCGGCACCCGCGTTTACAGCTTCTGCGACAGCTGCGGCAGATCCGAGGGTGAGGGTGAAGGAGGAGGAGGCCCCAGCTGTCGATATGAGGATGACGGCTCCGCCCAGCGGCGACGGCACAGTCACGCAGTACCCTACCAGTGGCGCTAGTGTTGGTGCTGCTGGTGCTGCTGGTGCTGCTGGTGCTGCTGGTGCTGCTGGTGCTGCTGGTGCTGCTGGCGTTGCTGGTGCTGGTGGCGGTGCACAGGAGCTGCGTCCGGCCGCGCCTCTAATAGTTACGCCGGACGCAGGGCTTCTGGTCGCGGCCGGCGTTGCGCCGCTGGCAGCTCCTGGCCAGAAACCGCCTACCAGCCGCGGCGGTGATGCTGCGGCTGCATTGGCTGCGGTGCGGGCGCGTAGTGGCAACCGTAATACCGGCCCCAAGGCTGCCCGCCTCGCTGCCCGCGGCAAGGACAACGACGAGGTGGATGCGGGGCAGCGGGTCCAGGAAGCCGGGGTTGCAGACGCCGGGGAGGAAGAGGGGGCGGAGGCGGGGGGAGGTCAGTTATTGAGCCAGCGGCAGGAGGCGAGGGACGGCGGCGAGCAGCGAGCAACGCAGGGCTTGGACATGGAGATGGAGGAGGGAGAGGTGGTGGAGGAGGAGGGTGTCCGGGAGGTGCTGCGGACGGCTGGTGGACGGGGCGACCGAAGCGGGTGGCCGGTTGCGGCCGCCATTGATGATGGCGAGGGTGGCAGCAGCAGCAGTGGCGGAGGCGGCAGTCGAAGCTTGGGGTCATGGAGCAAAAATCCGAGTGAGAGCTCCAGCCGGAGCAAGAGCCAAAGCGGGGGCAGCAGACTCCACAGCAGCGGCCAGAGAAGTGGCAGGAGCAGAAGCAGAAGCCGGCGCAGCACGGGCAAGGGCACCAACAGCAGCAGGTGCAGGCACAGGATTGATGGCAGGAGTAGGAGCAGCAACAGGGCAAGGAGTACTGGCAGTAGCGGCAGCAGCAGCGGCGGCGGCAGTAATGGAAACCGCAGCTACCGGACGTTCACGTGTGGGGGCAACCGCATCACGGGTTTGTTGCCTCCAAGCCAGCGCCGCTGGCGCAGCCCGATCCGAAGCCCCAGTCCCAGCCACAGCACCAGTCCCAGCCCCAGCCCCAGCCACAGTCCCAGCCACAGTCCCAGTCACTCACCGAATTATGGCCAGGTCCGCCGCCGTGGCGGACAGCCCCGTCTCGCCTTCCGCCGCTGGCGCAGTCCCAGCCGCAGCCCCAGCTCGAGCCGCAGCTTCGGTCGACGCTATGGGTCAAGCCCCAGCCGCAGCCGCAGCCGCAGCCGCGGCCGCAGTCCCGGCTTCGCTCTCGGCTCCGCGCCGCCGTTGTGGCCTCGCGGAGGCGGCCCCGCCCCCCCTCGCGGAGGCCTGCTCCCTGTCAGACAACGCAGGTGGCGCAGCCCCAGCCCCAGCCTCAGCCCTTTCGGCCGCCGCCCGCCTCTGGGCGCGCTGCTTTTCCCCCCGCCCTCGCCGCCGTCACCGCGCCTCGGCCAGCGGCGAGGCCGGAGTCCAAGCCGCAGCTACAGCCGGACCTACAGCCGCAGCCACAGCCCAAGCCCGTCCAGAAGCCGAAGCACAGGCCACGGCGGTCGCGGTGGCCACGATTGGCGGCCTCCCACAAGCCGCCACAGCCCAATCAACGGGGCGCGAGGCAGGGAGGCGCCGGCGCCGGCGCCGGGGCCGTCAGCGCAACCGCCGGTGCCGCCGCGGGACGATGCGCGGCTTGAGCCCTGGGTGGTGTCCGGCGTCCGACGGGCGTTGCTGCAGCAGCTGCATGCGCTGGAGGACAAGGAGGGCCTGGCGCTGTCTACGGTGCAACTGCCCGGGAGGTTGCGGGTTGCGCTCAAGGTAAGGCAGGTCGCTGCTGCGCCTCCGCGCGCGCTAGAGTGGGGACATCGACTTCGTGTGCAAAACGCTGGATGCAGTTGAGCGGCGTGCGGTATGCGTTGAGGAGAACACGACTGGTGTGGGTTTTGTCTTGTTTGAGGCGTGCACCTTACTTATGGGGGATGAAGAGGTGCGTCGTGTGCGAGCAGGGGACGGCGTACGTGAGAGCGAGGCAGCAGGGATGGCGCGCTGTGCTGGCCGGGCATGCTCTTTCATGGCTCATACGGACGTCATCTTGGCTGGCAAATCGCAGCAGGGTCGTCCGTGCGCGCACAGGGAACCGCATCTCGCGCACTCCACATGCCGTGTCGCAGAAGTGAAGCGTGGCTGATACCCTCCCTGGCCCCGGCAATGAACCCTAACAACCCACGCCGCCAACCAATGCCAACAAACGGCGCTCACCCATTGCGTGCTCCGGGATACCGGTACCTCAGCGTCCCGCCACAACCGACCCGCCGTTGACCTCCCCATCTCGACCCACATCCCACATCCACGCACCCTCCCCCGCCTGCAACAACAATGGGACATTGCCGAATCCCGAACCTCGACCTCAGGCCGCCCACGTCAAGTTGTCCGCGTTCGTACGGCGATTCGTGTCTGACAGGGTGGACCTGGTTACGGATGCGCATTCGCATGCCGTTCTGCACCGCCGGTCGGAGTGAGGGCTTGGGGGGTTGGAGTCGGGGAGCAAGGAGTAAGTTGAGGTGAAGTTGAGCCGCGCAAGGGGCAGGTGCCGAGAACGACCGAGACATACGGCTGGGGTGGACGAGGGGGATGAGGTAGAAAAGTGGGAAAATTGGGCAGGCAGGTTGTCCTCGTGAGGTTGGGTGTTGCAGGCTGGGGTTCGCGAGCGACACCGAGCCGCGGGTCGGTTCGGGAGCCGTCGCACAGGCGGTTGGGACTAGCCGGTTTCGCCAAGTCGGGCGTGTTCACGCGATACCGTCGCGAGCTTGTAAAGCGTTGAAAGAATCAAAGTAATTTCCGTGCTGAGGTGGCGGGACCGAGAACTCTTCGACGGCCATCCAAGGGCTCGTGACATCACGCGCTGGGCGGGATGCTGAGGTTGGCACTTGCACGGCACTTCGGTGGCAGAAATCGTCGGGCTTCCTCTTCGGCTCTCCGTTGTAATACTGTTCACAGCTGCAGATGACAAGAGTCTCTCATCCGTATGCCCTTTATCACATCATTACGTCGCCTTTGTGACCCCTGGGTCATCGCGAAAGCATAAGACAGGAACCGCAACCCTTTGACCCGCTTGCAGCTTACCAGCCAGCACTTGTCATCAGAAAAGGATGACATCCCTGTTACAGGCGATCTCGCCGGTACGTTTTGGCTCCTGAACAAGGAAGATTTCTGTAAATAGAGGGTGCAGGACGGAGCCTGACGGAGCAGGGACCGGAACAGCCGCGCGCGCGCTCTTGCAGCGCGCAGTCGACCCTGCCCCGAAACATTTGCATTGCCGTATTACAGCTGGACGCTGGGCTCCAAGCAGCCTGCCCCTTTCTTGGCTATGTTACGCAAGCCGCCTTGCAACCACATAGGGCGGACTGTCCTCCCGACCCAGCGCCTGTTCCCTACGTGCTTCTTTCGCGCGCAGGGCGGCTTGATGCGACTCGGCCACGGCCACACCGGAGGCGAGAGGACGAGCGTCGAGGGCGTGATGCGCACCGCCAAGATGTATGAGGAGGCTGAGGAATTCTCGCGGCGCATGTTGGAATTTGAGCGCGGTCTGCAGACCTTCCAGAACGCTACCACAGGTGGGCTGCGATACGGTCAGGGCGCGTTCTCGATTTCAAACGCGCTCTTGCACCTTCCTTGTTCCTCTCTGCGTCTTGTGGATCTCCCGTGCTATTTCTGAGAACGACTCCTTGACGCTGTGCTGCACACGTTGAAGCGCGGGGAACGAAGGCCGGGTCAAGCAAAATGGGTGCCCGGTAAGACAAAGCTTGACCCATGTGGGTCAGGGTACCGGGACGCGTATATCTGCCAGAAACAACACTAGTATTGGTCCGGGGACCGAGGAAGGGCATGATTGGGCGTTACAGCCACCCCGCCGACATACTGAAGTACCCTACTCGCCGCCCTCCATCCCCAATTCCCAGACTTCCTGTACGGCATCCTCCCCATGATGTCCGCCCCGCTGCCCCGGGTGTGGGACCAGCTGCCGGACGGGGGCCTGGCGGAGCCGCTGCGAGCCAGACGTAAGTGCAGGAAGGGCGGGCGGGAGGAAGGCATCGGAGTTCTCCCGGACCTGCTGATGCGGCCCACACCCGTGTCACCCTGCGCTGCCCGGCGGCTCCCCAGTCTCTCACGACTACCCGTCCGAGCTGCTGGGTGCTGATGTGGACGTCAACGGCATACGGGCCGCCGTACTGGAGATGGAGCGGCGGCTGGTGACAGGCATCAACCGCCCGCTCAGCCAGTGGCGCGAGGCGCTAGACACCGCCAAGCAACGCCTGCCGGAGGTGGGTGCGTATGGTGCGGCGAGCAAAGGGGTGGGCGTGGAGGCGGGGCTGGCCAGCCTGTAACATGGCGGGGGTTGCGGGCGCATGCCCAGCAGCCCCATCATTTGGCTGCTGGCGGAAAGCGTGCCCTCCCTGCCCCTCTGCTCGTTGCTCTTTATGCTTCGGCCTTCCGCAGGTGGATCGGCTCCGCCGGGAGCTAGCTCGCGAGCAAGGCGGCCTAGACCGCACGTTCTCCAAGGCAGAGCAGCGCCATCGCCGCGATGTGGGCCTGGACGAGCCTCACGGGGTGGCGGGGCTGCTGTTCAGGTGCGTCCGCGTGCGGCTGGGGCACCCAACCCAACACCAGTGCGGGCTGAACAGGCCCCCGCTTCCCATACGGCGACAGAAGTGTTCGCTTTGAAATGCAGCGCGGATGCAGGCTACCAAACGTTGTTCGCCATGTCCAAACAACTCGTGTGACAAACCCCCCTCCCCCGCCTCGCCGCCCAGGTGCACGCACCCTCGCACCGCAAGTCCCGCCCGCGGCCAGAGGGCTTCGGGCGGCCAGGTGGCGGCGGCGGACGCCGCGGAGGCGGGAGACACCGAGCAAGGCGCCACCGGCGCCGGTGGCGGCGCTCGTCCCTTTCGTGAGGAGTTCCGTATGGAGGAGCGAAACATGAAGACCGTGTACCGGGCCCGGCGCCGCGAGGGTGGGTGCGTGCTTTGACAGCAGCCCCGCCCTCCTTCCTTTAGTTTGGAGGATGGCACGCGCCACACACCCTCCCAAGGCGACATCGTGCTGCGGCATTGCGCTGGGTCGCATCAGCGCTCGAGTCGTCTCCTAATGAAGTCATTTCCCGCGGCGCTACGTCACTCGCCTTAACTCACTCCTCGCCTCGCTCCTCGAACTCCTCGTTCGAGGCGTTCGAGGAGTTCGAAAACAAAACGCTATGCACCGCTTTGAATCTGACACCCCTATGCAACCGCTCCCTCATCCTCAACCCCGCCCGCAACCCCTGCCCCCGAGGAGCAGCCATCCTCAAGTCCTTCACCGAGCAGGAGGGCCTGCTGAACGAGCAGCTGAGCGGGCTGTGCAGGGACGCCTCGTGGCTCAAGTCCTACATGGTGGCCTCGCTGGTGGCGTCCAAGGAGGGGCTGCAGGTGGGCCCGGAGGGCATGTGGGGGACGGCGGAGTTCCTGGGTGGCATCTCGACCCACATCGAGGTTTTACTTCTCTATATGCGTTGACCCACGGGCTTCGTCTCGACCCAAATCTTCACTTCCCTGCCCTCGCCTCCTTTACTGCCCCCCAGGCCGCCACGTACTTCCTGGGCTCCACCAAGCAGCCAGTGCCCGGGCACGCGGAGTATGTGCCGGCGGCCTCGAGGGGCATTGTGACAGGCAACGAGGCCCTCATCCGTTCCGTACCCAAGGTACGACGTACGACATCGCGGCGCAGCACACGTCCTCCTCGCAGGCGGGCTGGACAGTGGCGGCCATGGCTGAGCCAGTAATCACAGCCTCGAGTCCTGCGTCCATTCCTGCCCGCGAACACACGCCGGCTTCCCTTGCTTGCTTTGTCTCTTTTCGTGTCTGACAATGTGCCCGATGGTTCTCTACCTTTTCCGGTCTGGAGCCCACTGAAACGAGTATTACTACAACGCCGATCGGTCGCGCAATTGACTCTTCACCGGGCGACGTGTCGATTACCAGTATAAGCCTTAAGCCTCCGGCCCCCGAGTGGATGCCATTCATACCTTTCCATGCCCTTGCCCCTTCCCCTTCCCCTTTCCCTCCCGCTCCGCCCGCAGTTCCTCATCGACCACACCAGCCGCATGCAGGCCCTGGACCGCATGCGAGGCCGCATGGGCCGCGAGGGGCTGCACGCCCACCGCGCCATCGCATCGCCCATGGAGCTGCACGCGCGGGGCGACATGCGGGGCCGCGAGCTCGTGGAGCCGGCGAGGCGGGGAGCAGCCGGCCAGCCGCTGGGGGCGGCGGCAGAGTGGTCCATGGGTCACCCGGGAGGCGGTGAGGCGGCTGCAGCGGCGCCGGCCGGCGCCGGTGACGTTCTGGGAGCGGGTGCGGTGGGGAGCGGTGGTGAAGCCGCGGTGGCGCCCGTCACGCCGGAGAAGCTGATGGTGGTTGAGGGCACGGTGTTGCCGACAACCACTGGCCTGCTGAGCCCCACCGTGTGAGTGGGTGGGAGAAGGGCGGGTTCGGCAGAGGGCCGGGCATTTCCTTTGCCTGAGGCAGACGGCCGATCGACACGTAGCAGAACAGCGGGGCGAGGAGGAGGCCTTTCCTTGCGCACAAGGCTACGGGTTGGAAGCCTAGGAAGCGTGGGCTCTTTGCCGCGAAGGTGGGCCCTGATCGCCAAATATGTTTGATTACGCCGTCGGTTGAGACTTCGTTGAACACTGTTATATCTGCTTGTTCCAGTGATGAGTGTCTGTTTGAACGTTGACCACGGCCTGGCTCGTCGTGGCTCCGAAGTTTGTACCCCACTGTTGGGGCCCTTTGCCGCGAAGGTCTCTCGGTAGAGGTGTCGTCAAGGCTGCATTGCGTTGGAGTTCCTCAGTGGGCCTATCCTTTGGTGCCCACCCCATGTCCTAGCTGGTACTGAAGGGAAGGCGGTTGTAATACCTAGACTTCTACACTCCGTGAGACCCACGGGCCCGCTGCGTGATGTGTTGTGCGGATGTCGCCCTGGATTATTGCTGCAGAGATTACACAAGTGACTTTGGAGATTGTGACCGTTCCATCACTTTCAATGTGGTGCAGCACAGGCGCGCGTTGAAGTCAGAGCCTTAACGATGCGACGACTGGGCCTCAACCAGTTACCTGTGTTGCCATGAGCATTGAGTCTTTTATGGTAATTCAACCAAACCCTTCCATGCTACGTTGCCGCCAGTTTCCGTACGCCTAGAGAAGGAGCCACATGGTTCCGAGCGTGCAACATGTCTTTCTCTGTACAATAAAAGATCATATGCATAGCCATTTGATATACATACGTTTCTGTCCACGGGGCAGCCGCACCACGTGCGACCCATACACCCATTAGTGGGACGGGGACGGTACGACGACGGGGGCGGGCTTTTTTGGCCGTGCGATCTTCAGACCTTGAAAGTTACACTGTTTCCTTCAAATTAGTTTAATCCAGGAGCACTTGAGTAGCTGCTGGACTTGTTAGATTTGCTTGCAAAAGCGCGACACCTGTCGCACGGTCGCCCGGTTGTCAAGCTGCTGCGTTGCACCCATTATGCTTCCTATCAGACAAACATCGCTTGTTTCGGGTTGCTCGGCACGTGCCGAAGCGCCTCACGGAGGCCGAGGAATCGCGCAGCAACCTCAGGTGCGCTTGCGCATAAATATATCGCTAAACTTCGTTCCATTCCGGGCTTTACATCCATATTGACGTGTTGATCCTGGTCACACGCCAGGGGCGGCGGCGACTCTTCGTCGCGTTGTCGGGTCGTGGCACGCCAAGCAGCGGAGACGATCCGTTAAAAAACCTGGACTTGAAAAACCTCAACGACCTGCCTTTGGCCAAGCTATCAGAGACAGCGAACGCGGTTTGGGAGCGACTTCGGTGAGTCGTCGAGCTGGCCGGGAGGCCTTCGGTCGTTCTCCCGCTAGGATGCGCATTGCAGCGCTCCTGTGACACATGTTCCGACTTTAAAATGCGCCTACCTGCAGGGCCAGCGGTATCAATGTCAAGTTGACGCCGTCTTCGCTAAACTCGCAGCTGCTACCGCCGAGCCTGATGCCAGGTAGAGGACCCGCTGCCCCGTCAACCAACGGCAACGCGCGGAAGGCGGAGGATGCGGCTGAACTTTCGTTGGCCAACGGCGGCAGCAGCAGCGGCAAGGAGCAGCGGCTGATGGCTGCGCTGGCGCAGGCGGAGGAAGAGAAGTGAGTCGCGGGGAAAGCCGTGTGCGTTTTTCACCTTCCGCCGCTGCCACGTCCACTCACTACCATCACCCGGCTAAACCCTGATTTGCCCTTACACCGCAATTCCTACGCCACCATCCCTCGACCTCCGTCCAAACCCCACCGTCACCGACCCACATCGCACATCCTCCGTCACCGACCCACATCGCACATCCTCCGTCACCGACCCACATCGCACATCCTCCGTCACCGACCCACATCACACATCCTCCGTCACCGACCCACATCACACATCCTCCGTCACCGACCCACATCCCGTCCCCCGCCCAAAATCTAACCCGCCACCCAACTCCCTTCACCCTTGTCCGCCCAGGCGCCAGCTGGCCGAGCGCTCTGAGCTCCTCCGCGCCAACCTATCCATGCTGGAGGCCAAGAACTCCAAGATGGCACGCGAGGTAGAGAGCGCCGAAGCGGGGCGCGGCAACGCGCTGCGGCTGCGCGACATGCTGCTGGAGGAGCGGGACAGCCTGGCGGTGCAGCTCAAGGACGCGCAGGAGGAGATCAAGGTGGGGGTGCGTGGGGAAGGGAGGGCGCGATGGGGGCGGGGCAGGAGAGGGCAGGGCAGAGCGGTGACGCGCGAGGGAGGACCGGAAGGGTGTTGCGGCGATGGTTTGGGGGCGTGTCGCTTGCCAGGCAGGTGGGCTTCCGAGAGGCTTGGGGCTCAACCCCCGGCGGGTAGTGGTCACGCAGCGCAGCGCCGACGCACTCATCCGCACCTCCAATGCCTCACGAACCCGCACTCGCACCCACACCCGAACCCACACCCGAACCCGCAGCGTGCTTCCGAGGGCATGGAGGTCCGTGAGGGCGCTCTAGAGGCGCTCCGTCTGTCTCAGCAGCAGCTGCAGGACGAGCTGCGCGATGCGGTGACGCGGCTGCAGGCGGTGGACAAGAGCACGGGTGAGGGGCCTGGAGGGCAGGATGAGGGGATGCGGAGCAGGGAGAAGTTGGAGGGTTGGCGCAAGTGACGAGGGCCAGTGATGGGTGGAATGGGTGGTTAGGGAGGGGTGGTGGCGGTGAGGAGCGCAGGCGACAAGCCGGGCCTGGTGCGCAACGGACACTTGGGTTTTTCCATGCGCGCCACAGCGCTGGTGCAAGGCACCGAACCCCGTTGTTCATACTCCCCGAACCCTGTTGTTCATACTCCCCCTATGGTTCCAAACCTGTTGTTCATACTCTCCCTGTGGTTCCTCCATACCTCACTTCTTATTCACCCCAACAGAGGACCTCCGATCCCAACTCAGCTCGCTGGAGGCGTCCCGTGCTGTGGCTTCGGGGGAGCGGGACGACCTGGCGGGATACCTGCGGGAGCTGGTGGGCAAGGTGGACGAGCTGAGCGGCCTGTTTGACGGGGAGCTGCAGGTGGGAAGCGGGGGCAGGGTGGTGGGAGGCGGGGGCAGGGAGGTGTGCTGACATTGAGGGACAGGACGCGAGGTGGATGGGGAAAGACGCCCTTAATGCGTTTGGCGTCGGAAGTCTAGGGTTTTGCGGGTTGCAACTGGAAGGTGGATAAGCCTGATACTGACGAAGGTTCGAATTTGCTTGTTGCTTCGGGGTCTCGACAATTTGGCGCGGCTGGGGCGGAGGTCTGGCGGAGGCCCGCGTGGGGGCAACTGCAAGCGTATTAATTACCCAACCCATGGGTCCGCAGGCGACCCACGTAGCCACGTCTATATCCGCGGGCGCGGACGCCCCACCTTCGACATCGTCGCGCGCCACATCCGCCACGGATGCGGCCGCCACGCCCGTCTCCAACGCAGCGGCACAATTGCAGCAACTACGGTCCACCACGGAGGGCGCCTTCGCGGCGCTGCGGTCCGCGCGGGACGAGCTGGGGCTGCTGCGCTCCGAAAACCAGCAGCTGGCCCAGCGGGCGGAGGTGCGCGGAGGGCAGGGCAGGGTGGGAGGCCGCGGCCTTAGTAAAGCGGAGCGGAGGGGAGGGGGAGGGCGGGGGAGTTAATCATGAAGGGGGAGCCCAGCATGTGAGTGCCGTAAATTGGGTTCGCCGGGAACCTGCAAGCCGACGCGCGTGGAGCGGCGCAACGTTGGACCTGGGAGCGTGGGGCCAGGGCATGGGTTGGGCTGGTATAGGTGCGCACCGATGCGGCGAGGGTCCCGCGCAGCACTCTCAAACGCTGGGGCTGCGGAGGGACGAGCGTACTTGCGATGGTGGTCGGGCTGGGACGGGGGCGCTGACACGTGCCTCGGTAATGCCAGCTGCAGGGAATGCTGCTGTCACGGGTACTGGGCGACGACAGCGCGTCCGTGGGTGCGTGCACTTGTGAGGGTCGGGATCACCCTGCGGCCTTGACACCGGTGGTAAGCAATCTCCCTGCGGTGCCCACACATCTGCTCTCTGCCCCCACAGGCCCTCACCAGCAGCAACATGGAGCTGGCTGCGACCGCGGAGGCGCTGCGGCAGCAGGTGGCGGAGGCGCGGACGGAGGTGGACGAGCAGCGGCGGGAGGTGGCGGCTCTGCAGAGCCGCGAGGCGGCTCTGCAGAGCCGCGAGACGGCGCTGCAGGCGGCACTGGCGGCGTCGGCGTCGGCCGTGGCGGAGCGGGACGCATTGGCCACAGCGGTTGCGGAGCTGACCGTGGTTAAGGACGCGGCGGCGGCTTCAGGTGTGGGTCTGGTGGAGCTGGCGCAGATGGCAACGAAAGTGAGTGGGGTCGTGGGGGGAAGGGTGGTGATGCGGGTTATGACTCTGTTTTGCGGCGGGGCAACCGCCTGGGGGAGACCTGTGTGCCGCGGGCAGCGCAGCGTGGCCGGGTCGCCGCTGCCGCGGGCCACCCAGAGGGCTCTTCGTGTGCCTTGGGATGAAGCGGTACATGGGGCTGGCCGGTGTGGGGCATGCTACGCCCCTTACGAAACCTGCTGTGATCAAGGCCTGGCATGGATGGTCAGGGACATGACACAATGCCAAGCGTCGCTGGTGGGGTTCCTTAGCGGCGCCTTAGTATGAATTTCTAACCGCCCACCCTAACCCCCTCCTCTCTGCACCCCGCCCACCGATTCACCTCCCCGCCAGCTCATCGCCTTCAAAGAGCAGCTCGCCGTCTCGCGCGCCTCCGAAACCGACCTCAAGCGCCGCCTCGCCACCGCCGAGGTGGCCCTCCTGGACGCCCACCGCGGCGCCGCCGAGACCGAGGCACGGCTGACTTCGGAGCTTGAGGCCACCCGCCACGACGCCGCCGAGCTGCGCGCCGCCCTGCACGCTCGCACGCTGGCCTCACAGACGGCTCGTCGCAGCGGCGTGCCGATGGTGGTGGAGGAGGGCCAGTTCCGCAACACCAACCGCTTCTGGGTGCCCGCGGACATTATGTTCGACTTCGTCAAGGCGGTGGCGGCGAGGGAGGTGGCGCTGGTGGACGCCAAGGGCTTTCTGGGAATCGCGGTGGGTCAAGAGAAGGGCGGGCCACGCGAGGGGAGATCCCGTTGCGGTGGTAGGGCAAGGGGGCCAACGAAGTTCGGTATGCTGGGCCACCGGGGCCTTTGCGGTCCGTGCCACTTCCTCCGGATCTCCACACGTCCCTGGCCCGCCCTATATGCTCCTGCCCTTTGACGCGCCCTGCTCGACCATGCGCCTTCCCCTGGTTGGGCCCAACCTACTTGTTTTCCCGCCCGACGCCGCTGTCCGACCCCCCAGGTTCGCTCCGAGGAGCTTAACGTCATGTCGGTGTCCACACACTGGGAGTCAATCCCCGCGTTCGAGGCGTGGTCGCGGAGCAACGAGGCGCGGCGCCACCACTACCCCTCGGGGGTCTACCAGTACGTGCCCCGCCGCGGCGAGGGCTTCCCCGAGGACTACATGCCGTTCAAGGACATGACGGAGGCAGTTAATGCGAAGTACTGAACAGGGGCTGGGCAGCAGGTCGTGCCGCCGGCGACGGGGGCTGCTCTACGGCTGGGTCGAGGCGCAGTGCGGGAGGGCGGGAGGTTGCATTCGTCTTTGTACTATTCGGTGTGTCCGTAGAAGGTGTACAGGTGCATGTTTACGGCGGCAAGTCGGGCGCGGAGGCATATGAGAGAGAGAAAGAGAGAGAGAGAGAGAGCGCACGTAGGGTCCAGATGTACATGGCGGTTACCAATCGAGAGGACCGGTGCCACATGCGGTACAGCGGGCTTAACGGGTTGCAAGTGTTGAGAGGGCAGACTACAGTATGTCCGGATAGTGGTCCGGATAGCACGGCATGCCTCACGGACCGAGGTTGCAGTCAGGGTAACGGATCATTACGTCATCATGGACGAGCGGGACTTGGTGATTGGTACGTACCCATGCGGACGTCAGACGTTACGTCGCGTCGACTTGGTACATGGCAGGGACAGGTAGCTAGGGACCGCATTGCAGGGTAACGCGGTGGACTTTGTCGGGGTCGTGATTAAGCGCGTGCAGCTGGAATGAGCATAATAAGTAACAGCAAAGCGTTGTATGCCCCAATGTGTCGGAGGATGGCATCGAGATGCGGGGCAGCGCAGGAGCAGGATGGTCAGAGAAGTGTACGTGCGGACAGGAGTTGATGTGTAGAGTGAAGTGCCTGTGCCATGGACGGTGCGTCGGACGCCATGGACAGCATATTGACGACTTGTGCGACAATGTGCATATGTCGTCGTACTATGGGCCAAGCGCCTGCTCGGTGTTTCCGGGGGATCGCTGAGTTGTCATGTGAACTCTCGAGTGCGGCCCTCTGCAATATGGCGTTACTTTTTACCGAAGTATTGTTATTTGGCAACGCCGGATTGTCTTTCCGACGGCCTTGCACAATGATGGCACGGCTCGAATGCGGGCGATAATCCGATTGAGGGACGGACATTTGGGTCGGGCGGGGTCGGGGAAAGCTCATATATCAACAAGCACACGAGGGCAGGCGAGCGTGCTCGTAGAAAGCATTGCCTTGATGACGAGCTGACCTCCTTGGCGCGCATGGAAAGACCGGTATGGTCCATGTTGGAATACGTTTAGAGCTAGTCGACTGGCGCACATTGCTGAAAGATGCGCGCGTGGCTTGCAGACCTGCATGCACGCATGCGGCATGCCGGTAGACATATCGACGAATTCCATCCGGGTACATCTACCAGAAAATGCACCGGAGTGACGTGGCTATGGCAGATGCGCGTGCATGGCAGGTAATGTTCAAGGAAGTGCCCTCCCGTGGGCTCTCTCAAAGGCGCAAGAGCAGAAAAGGAAACTGGAAAGCAAAGCCAGGAGCGCAGTTTTTAAGTCATCAAACGTGAGGAAGACCCCAAAAGCAACACGTGTCTGAACGCTACAAACCAGTCAGGAGGCTGGTTAACTTGGCCAGGCTTGGCCCGTCCATGCCCGTCTTGACCGTAGCCCTACTTGCATACCTGACTGTGCACTCTCAACAGTGATGTTTTCCAACTATAACTAGCGGATCCTGAACCGCAAAATCCCTGAACCCCTAAAGGACGCCTGACAAATATGCTTACAACGGCCTCCAACAGCCTGCAACGGCGCCGGAAGCACATTGTCTACATGTGCTCCGTAGGAGGGGTAGACGATTTGATGTGCGTCGCTAAGTAATGCGGTACAGAAGGGGAGCTGACCCACAGCACGATCCACATTAGTAGCCTCCGGGACGCGAAGGATTAGGTACAGTTGCTGCTGAGGAAATAAGTAAATTTTGAAAATATTATTCAGGTTTTGTCAGGGCATGGAAGGGGCGAGCCTACCGAGCGGTCTCCACAAACGGTGGCCGGTATTTCATGGTTTGAACCTCGGCAGACGGGGCCACGGACGCCTGGTTGTACGTGTCAGGATAAGAAAATAGCTACGTTTTGCAACGTCGGGGAATAGGCTGGCAATCAATTCGAGAAGGCATCGCGCCATCGCCAGTCCGATTGGACGAGCGCGTGATTGTATCGGCACTTTCGGGAAGTCTTTGAATAGTTATAGTAATCGTGATGAAACAACTGGCGTATCCATTTAGAGCAGCCGTTGCAGGTGAAAGGCGTTCACAGGCTCACCCTGCTTCGCGCAGGGTCTTCGCAGCGTTGCAGCGCAATTCGAATGTTCAAGGTAAGATACCGTTAAGTTGGTGCGGCAATTCGCTTGACAACGAAAGGGGAACAGGGTGACACCGTGTTGGGACGCTTGTGAGTTACGACAGACTCCGTCCAACGGTTAGGGTCCCGTTTGGTACAGTATGGAACTCCCGCATTTCCTTATTATGCCATGTGCCCCTCGTGTTGCCCTGGGCTGAGGACACTACAATGTCTATTGCGACGGTGGGCCCGTCCTCGTCCACCTGCACAGCCAAAGAAAACCAGAGCCCTTGTACCAGAAATGTAAGCCCGGGCTTGACGACACTGTAGCGCCTTATTACCATATTATACGTGTTATCATATACCAGTTACAGGTTTCCTGGCCCTTTAGCGTGCTAAACTAGGTCAGCGTACGACGTGAACGGATTTTACAGTGTAAAAAGGCGCTAGCGCGGGCGACAGGCCTACGAGAAGCCAGGCAATATGCTTCATATTGTGGGCGAGATGCTTGATATCGCCGCATCGAGTCGGATACGGTCCTTGGACACGTATTCCGGCTTATGCTTACGGTGGCCGAGTTCCGACAGGAGCACCCGAGCTTTGTTTTCGCGGCAGGTCACGTTATAAAGCGGTCAATAAAATCGAAAACTGTGAACTTAAGGAGGACCCCACCTTTTTTTAGGCCCCACCCTCGGTGTCTCCTGATTTTCCCTGTGCCTTGCATGCCGTCTCCTCATCCCACGTCCAGGCTTCACTAGGCGCGGCATAACCCCCCAGCACACACATCCAAGCCTCCTCCCTCCGCGCACAAACATGAACCGAAGTCGCCACGATCATGCCCAGTCCTCCTCATCATCATCGTCCACCGCGCTCGATGGCTCTTCCTCCTCTTCGTCCTCACTTTCAACCACCACCCGCCGTCGCTTCTTCGGCGCCTCTGCTTTCGCCAGCCTTCCCCGGCCCCGACCAGCAGCGGCCCCGCCGCCAGCGCCCTTGCCATCCCGCCCGCGACCCCGCCCACCAGGAGCGCTGCCTCCGGCCTCATCCCCATCGTCGTCGCCGTCAACAACGATGGCGTCGCTGTCGATGTCATCATCGTCGCCCGCAGCCGCCACCGCAGGTCGTTTCTTCGGACCGGAAGTCCCCCGGCCAGGACCGACTCCTGGAGGTCCAACTGCTGACCCCAAAACGCAAAGCCCGGGTGAACGACAAGGGGGAGGAGTTCAGGCATCGCAGGCAGGCTCGCGCGAAGGGAGGTGAAGGCCACGCACATCACACTGCCGAACGGTCAGCACTACAAACAATCGTTGCCTACGCAGGTGGTGTCGGTACTGTGTTAGTGCTGTGTGGTCGGAGCGATCTAGTCACTAGCCCGAATGTACACTCGGGGTGTTGAAGGCCTGTGCAAACACGGTATGCATTTGAACCCTAGTGTGCCAACGCATGCAGTCCATGGCGGCGACCCAACGGCTCAACCTCGGACACGATTGCTAAGTGTGCATTGCCTTGTGCGCACGCAGGAAACAGGCACGCGTGTGCTGTCATCGTGGCGAAGCGCACATTGCATTTCACGGCGAATGCCGGTGCACTTGTCACGTGGACAGGTGAAACAGAAGGCACACGAAGGACCCGGACGTCGCTCAGTGAGGAAGCCGGTGGGTGTGTCGGAGCACGAGTGCGACCGCACGCCGCGCCTTACCTCTCCCAGCTTCATCCCGCCCGCGGCCTCCGCCTCGCCCACCACCGCCACCCGGCCCTCTGCCGCCGGCGCTGGCTCTCCGCTTGTTGGCAGGGGTGTCGCCGACATCCTCGTCGTCATCCTCTTCCCCGTCCCCCTCCTCGTCCCCATCGTCGCTGCCACTGCCTCCCTGCCGCAGCCAAACGGAAAGTGCAGCGCATCCGCAGCAGCGACCGGGGGCAGGGGGCAGCACATTCGGTTCCGCGGGGTTGCAAAAGGAAAAGCACCGACCGCAGCATTTCCATTTCTCCTTAGGTTTGCAGGACAACACCTCAAGCCTCGCCTGTCTGGATCCTGGATCACGAGCCGTACAGACCCGCCGTAATCCAGGGGCCGCAGGGCACCCACCTCTTCGTCGTCCTCGTCAGCACCGTCCTCCTCCTCGTCGTCCTCCTCCTCCTCGAGCACAATCACCGGCACCGCCGTTTGCCGCCCGCTGCGACCGCCCGCCGTGGCCCCCTTCCTGGTTGATGGCGGCCGCGCCCCGGCATCGCCCTCGTCGCCGCTGTCGTCGATGGTGATAACACTGGTGGCTGCCGCCTTGCTGCGGCCCCCAGCCGGCGTCTTGGGCACCGCCGCGGCTTTGTGGCCGGAGGCGGGCTGCCTGGGGCCACGGGAGGGGAGGAGTTGGAAGCTCAGGACGCACGGTGGAGGCGTGTTAGTCATAAATGACAAACAGGAGGCTAAGTCCCAGCCGACTAATGCTACCGAAGTCACGACCTGAAACGTGAAGCCTCGCCGTCATTGCCAGCGGCATCGACGTGTGTGCGTGCTGCGCATCAGAGCAAAGCAAGCAGCGCTCGGTGCGTCACCGGCGGGCAGCCGCAGCGCTGTGCGTCGTCGCTGCTTGGCTGGGCATGCCAAAGCGCTCGGCCAGGGGCAGCACACCAAGACCCGGGTCCGGCGCTCGTCACGAGTAATCCCAGGACCGCTAACCACGCTGTTGTGTATCTGGCCCCGTGCCGTGACACCTCCCGCCACTCCGCCGCCTACCCGCGCGGTGTCGCGGCCGCCTTGGTCCGTGCTGCGGTTGTGCTCCTCTTCTGCGCGCCGCAACAAGTAGGGCAGGTGTGGCTTAACCGGGCAAGGCCGAAGGTCCGCTGAGGCGCCCAGCAGCGGGTGCAGTGCGACCGCTGAGGCGCCCAGCAGCGGGTGCAGTGCGACCACTGAGGCGCCCAGCAGCGGGTGCAGTGCGACCGCTGAGGCGCCCAGCAGCGGGTGCAGTGCGACCGCTGAGGCGCCCAGCAGCGGGTGCAGTGCGACCGCTGAGGCGCCCAGCAAAGGGCGCAGTGCGACCGCTGAGGCGCCCAGCAAAGGGCGCAGTGAGACCGCTGAGGCGCCCAGCAAAGGGCGCAGTGCGACCGCTGAGGCGCCCAGCAAAGGGCGCAGTGAGACCTACCAGGACTGCGGACAGCGGCACGGTCCACCGCACCTCACAACTTCCTCGACGCTTCGACGGCACCTCCATACACCTGGTCCCCAGAAAGCGCGGAGAGCAGGCCGGGATCCCTGGCTCCCCGGGCACTTGATCTTCTTCTCGGGCTCGTCGGCAATATAACATCATCAGCCACGCCCTCAACCCGATTGCCCAAATGCTTAGCCACCGTCATGCCCTTGTACCTACGCATCCTTCCCGCAGTCGTCGCTGCGGAACTTACCTTGGCAGATCGCCGCCTCCCCTCGTCATCATTGTCATCCACCTCATCTTCGCTGCCGTCGCTGCTGCCGCCGTCGGCCTCGAATTCCTCGTCGTCGGAGGCCTCCCTGTAGCTGCGTTTCGCAGCGGCGGCGGCGCGCGCCGTCACTGCACGCCGCGGCAAAGGCCCCCCAATCGCCGCCGCCTCGGTGGCCCCGCCACCGCCGCCGCCATTGGTGCCGCGCTTCTTTCCCTTCCCTCCGGCGGCGGTCAGGTCAGGCGCCGAGGCACCGGGGCCTTCATCGTCATCGCCACCTTCATCATCGTCGTCGCCAGCCGCGTCATCATCTTTGTCGCCGTTGTCCTCCTCGGGAGAGTCACGGTAGAAGCGGCGCGTCGCGGCGCGCTGGGGCCGCTGTGAAGACGGCGGCGCAACGTCGACCTGCGTCCGGCCGCAACGCGGACAGCCAGCGGAGCCAGCAGGCGCAGCACACATGGGCACGAAGCAGCACACACGCACAGTACGACAAGCGGGAGGAGGTGCCGCCGAGGACGGGCAGAAGCGTTACATGACCGTTGGCAAGTGCCCGTTCCGCTGCAGCATAACTTTCCCGTTGCGGCCGTTGCTGCTGCCGATTCCCCGCGGACAGCGACGGCGAGGATGAAGGAGCGAGGGGCCGGGCGCGTGTTCCAAGCCGGTGAACCGAACTCGCCCGCTCAGGCTCACCTCAACTAGCCGGTTCAATCCAGCAAGCATATGAGAGCAGCGGCTGGCGCTGATTTACGAGTCACGCCCTCGGTACCTACAGCCTTCGCGAGCGCCTTCTGTTTCCTTCCCTTGACCAGTTCCCCGCTGCCCCGAACAAGCACGCACCTCTGCGGCCGTCTCCTGCGTGGCCGGCCCCACCACTGCCGCCGCTGCTGTCGCCGCATCCCGAGCCGCAGCCACAGCCGCGTTCTTGACCGGCCCGCCTGCCTCGCCTGCCGTCGAGCCGTCGACATGGATTAACAGGGGGGACGATGGTATGGCTGGGCAGGAATTGATACGGAAGGGTGCAGCCCCCTACCCACATGAGCGGATCCGATAAGCCGAGACCCGCATGAGCGGATCCAATAAGCCGCGACCCACATCAGCGGGGAAAAATGGGCCCTGACCCACTTCAACAGAGCAAATTTGTCCCGACCCACTTCAGCAGAGCAAATTTGTCCCGACCCACATCAGCGCAAGGCAGGCCCACGTGACCCACTGGCATGGCGATGTCCTTCCGCTCCCACAGGAGCCACAATTAGCGAGCCCCTCTGGAATCTACACAGGGTCCGTGAATGCGCGCCCACCCACCCGGCTTAGGGCCGGCTCCGTACGCGAAGTCGAAGTTGGTGTGCAGTGGCGGCTTGGCGGCTGCGTCCCCCGTGTCCGCACCGGCCGGTGCCTGAAGGTGCTCCGGCATGGGCAGGCGCTTCTCCTCCGGATTCTCCTCGGCTGTGCCCACCCACCAGACCTCCGAGAAGACCAGCTGAGGTCCAGGGAAGCGGGGAGGGGATGGAGAGAGTTAAAACCGGGGCCCACGGCCCTGCCCGAGCCACCCTCCTTCTTAAACGGCTTACATAGCGAAGCTCGCGGCCCCTCCCAACGTACAAACACCACGTAGGGAAACACCACCGCGTCGGCCGGCGTACGTAGGGCGGCACCGCGCCGCCGCCCACCGTCACCCTGACCCAGACCCACATTGTCCTCGCCGCGTACCATATTCTCAAAGACGTCCTCCGCCATCACGCTGGCGCCGCCACCCACTTTCAAAGCCATGTACTTTGCCCGCGGGAACACCAGCGTGCCGAACAGCTTGAGGCGGCCGTCCGGGAAGTCCAGGTACATGATAGGGTTACGGCTGTCCAGCTGAGCCAGGGTGCCCTACTCGGCCGGGCAGGTAGGGGGTTCAGTCGCACGGGGGAATGCCGCCGAGAGGGTGAGACAGCCGGGGAGATGCGGCACTACGCCAGGACCGACTACCAGCGGCTGGGGTACACTCCAAAACCTTAAGGGCTGAGGGAGCCGGCTGGCCGTCGTGACCTTTTCGTCTGCAGGCGCCTCTGGACAAGCAGACCATCTCCCGACCCGGTACAGTCGGGAGCAGCGCTTACCAGCTTGCCAGCAGCGGCGGGTGCCAGCAGGGCATTGACAATGACGAGGTACCTGGGGACGGAAGGGGGCGGAACGCAGCGGATGGCAGTGTCACTGATGTGGGTGATTGACTGCCGGTGGTGCTCCTGCTGGTCCTGGAGTGAGATAATCGCGAAGACGGCAATGGTGGCTCTGAGGGAGAACCGCCATTCAGCGGTGAAGTGGGTATATAATTCGAGGCGTTCACCGCCAGATGTCATGTGCCGGCCTTCGCGCCAAATTGCCCGCTTCCCCCACGCCCGATCAGCCGGGCGCTGGGGCAGGCCGCAGCCCCAGGCACACCTGTTCTTTCGTGTGGAGCTCTTCTTTACGATATCCTTGCCGTTCGCCTTAACCAGTGCTGCGGGGGGTTGCAGAAGTTCGGGGAAGTTCGGGGTAGCTTAGGCCCAGCGATCGCTTATAACGAGGGCCCAGCAGGCGCTTTTAGTAGATCGCAACTCCGCCGAATGCGCTGTAGCGACCATGGGGCACTAAGGTGGTCAAGGCCACAGTTTGTGGCTAGGGAACAATCGCTCTTGAACGATTGAGCCGATGCATGTAAGCTCGGCAAGGGGGCCCTCGCCCCACGGGACGGTATTGGATTAGGAAGGTAATGCCAAACGAGCACGGGTAAGAGGCTCTGCGTGCTCCAGACGATGATATAAATGTCACTGTGGCTTTCCACGTCGCTACGGACTAGACCATATGCCCGTCCGTACCTTTCGAAAGGGGCAGCTGCGTTGTCACACGACCAACTTCATCACTGAGCAACTGTGGAGAGGTTCATAGATGTGAAAGAGATGTGTACAATAGCCGGGCCATGATCCATGGCAGCCGCGACGGTCGGTATCGGGCTGGCGACACGAAGACCGAGCCAGATGCACACATTATGCTCACCCCCGTATCCAAAGCGAGCTCCTTTAGTCTTTCGCATTCATGTTGCTGTGCTTGCTGTTCTAGGGTTGCCTTGTCAACTACTGCGTCCTCATCGGCGCGTTTACGTGCCTTCTTCGGCGCCATACCGATTGAAATCCCGGATAAGTGAGAGATTAGGTCATTTAAGAGGCGGAGCAAAGAGAGGCCAGGCAACGACTAGTAGTCCTGACAACAGCTCGCGCCAAAACGACAAAAGTTGGCCAACTCCAGTTGATATCAATTAGCCAATTTACTTTGATGTTTATAGTTGGCAAAATCAATGGCACATCGCATACATGTGACGGTTAGCATTATGCTGCATTCCCCCCCTTTGCAGTACTGAGTTGGTTTTGCCGAATCGGCACCTCTCCTCCGATTGGCACAGATACCCACGCTCGACCTTGGAATTCCTTTGCCACATTTAGATTCCGCTAATGCAACTTATCAATGTGTGGCACGCGTTCACTGCGCTCCTGCTCCCCATCCGCTGAAGGTCGAGCCGCTGCACCATCGTCTTACAAACACCGCTGCCGTGGCAACACTCGTCATCCCGCAGGCCAAACATGCTCAGACCCGGCATGCAATGTCCAGCAACATCGCAGATAAAGAAATGTGGCGATCGCCAAGGCAGCCACTGTGGACACCGCCGCACCCGCTGCAATCCATCCATGCAGCTGCGTGCAGCAGCAGCTATTCAGGACCGCGGCTGCACGCGTGTGCCGAGCACCCCATCCCACTCCCGACACCATGATACAGCACCCAAGGGGTATACCACGGTAGGCGAAGGAACGAGGCCTTAGAACAATATTTTAGTCGAAGCGTTTGCCTGCACGCTGTCAAATGAATCCGGCCATCTCGTTGCCCACCTCCCTCGGCTCCCACGGCCCGCGGAACCCTATGACGCAACGCAACAACCCTTTAACTTCCTCTCAACTCCCTGACGGCATCATCGTGCTCTCCTGCCTGCTTCATCCGAGCATCATGGGCTGTTGTTGGGGTTGTTGCTGTAGGCCAGGCATCTGGGACGGCCCCGGACCAGCCTCCATCGCACCCGCACCCGCGCCTTGCTGCCGCGCGAGGGGCTGCGGCGCGCCTTCGATGTGCTTCAGCTGGTCTAGCACCTGCGATGACGGCAGATCAGCAGTTCGAGTCCCATCATTTTTTAACCATTTCTGCGTATGCAGAGGGATAGACTGAAATGGATTGAGAGGTTTGGGTTAGGGGAGGCGCGGACCTGGTGACTACCAACGTGTGGGGCCGTTACAAGGGAAGTCGTCATGGGGCGGTCCGCACCCCGTCCCGTGCCGCGTCGGGCGCCAACGGTGACAAGTGAGCGGAAGAAGCCCGGCGCATACGCGGTCGTGGGCAGGATTAACATGGCAACGCAGGGATGGTAGCGCACGGGATAGCGAAGACGGCATTGCTGCGCTGGCTAGCCTCCTGTCCTGGGCAGCAACCTTCATCCCGTCTCGTCCGCGGACCGGACCCCGCGGAATCCCCCACCCGTGCCACCCAAAGGAACAGACGCACGCAGGTCGATACCCCAGCAGTTCTCACATCCTTGCGGCGGAGGCGTTTCCACCCCGCTGCCGCGCCTCTTACCTCCGTCACCAGCTGCTGGTAGGACCGGTTCTTGGACACCTCCTTCAGCACCACCTCCCGCAGCAGCCGCCGCTTGTCCAGCCCCAGGATGCTGGGCTGCCAGCGCCCCACCACGGAGGAAGCTAGCGCGGGTTCAGAAGCGCCTCCACCACCCAAGGTGCCGCGGGACGACGTGGCCGCTCCCGCCGACGCGCCGTGTGTGGCGGGCGACCACCTCAGGGGGCCCATGAGCTCCGAAATCAAATCGCGGAGGCGCGGCTGAGGGGAGTGGTGCAACCGGGAAGTGACTACCGTTAGCACTGCGGCACGAGGGTCCAGACTTGTGTTTGCGTCCTCGGGCAGCGTCTATAAAGTTGGTGTTCACGTGTCGCGAACGTAGGCCACCTACCCACGACCCAGGTGGGAATGTGGCAGTGGTCCCGGCGGGGAGGGACTACCTACCGCCTAAACTCGCGCTTGCTTCCTAAACACACAGCGCGCACGCCAAAGCAAGTGTGAACGCGGAGCGAACAGTCTCGTCGTCGGTTGCGACCACCGCTCAGCTACACCCCCATCTGTAACGCCCGCTCCCGGCCGCACCTCGTCCTCGTCCGCAGCCAGGCGCCTCACGTACGTGATGAGCCACAGCCGCCACTCGGCCGGGGACTGTAGCGCCGCCGCAGCCGCCAGGTTGTGCTCCAGCAGCGCTTGCTCGCTACGCGCCGCGGCGGCTGGTCGCGCTGCGTGCGCCGCGGTGGTGGCGATGACGTCGTGCGGGTGGCGGCGCTGCGCTGCGGCGGCCTGGAGCCGGCCCAGCTCGCCCGCTGTGGGCCGGAAGTGGGTTCGCGAGAAGGGCGAGGAGAGCCAGGGGCGGTCGGTGGTCAAAAGGTGGGGGACGAGCGCGAGGAGTGTGGCACGGAGCCAGGGTCCCCCTTGCGTCCCCCTTCCCGTCCCCGTCTGCCCGGCGCCCCGCACCACTCCCAGCTCACCAGACGACGATATGTTGGTCGTGTAGGCGGAGGCGGGGAAGGCGTCGTCCGCCACCCGCATCCAGCAGCGCAGCCCCGCGTGGTGCACGTAGGCGTGCGCGTTGGACAGCACCACGATAGGTGACCCGGTGGAGCCGATGCGCGCCGACACCACTGCAGGCAGAGAGAGACCGGTCGGGAGAGGGTTGAGAGGAAACCCTTGGGTCGACACAAACAGACACGTACAGACGAGTAAAACCTTAGGCCAAAAACTCGTTTGGACACGCGTTTGTATTTGGGGAGGAGATGTGGGTTGGCGGGCTTTCGGGTAGTGCCACAACCCAAGGACCCACGACTGAGGCTATCCCCTGGCCCTCCTGCTTTGGGCTCAACCACGGCCATCTTGCCAGCGCAGCCATGGTTGGCGAGGGCCCGGTCCCACCCGTGACCTTACCCTGCGGCGCCTGCTGCTGGCCGCCTGCTGCCCCTCCCAGCAGCAGTGGCGCCACGCTGGACTCCAGCAAGCTCTCCCCGGACGCGAAGTCCCACATGCGCAGCCGGCCGTCCGCCAGCAGCGCCAGCAGCAGCGTGCTCCCCAGCGCAATGTGCATGAAGGAGGCGGGACAACCCAGTCGGATGGGCGGGAAGAGGCGTCTGCCGGCGGGGCTATACACCTACGACAGCAGCGCCAGCGGAGACATCACCATCACTAACAGCAGAGCTCGCAGGAGGACCGCAGCAGCAGCAACAGTGGCATGCTAACGTGCTTGCTAGGAATTCCCACCGACGGCCAAAGAGACATACATGACGGGTCGTGGCTGGTCGGACCTCTTGCAGGACACCCAAGATTGTGCCTTCCCGAGGACGAACGCGCCGGCTGGGTCGTACCCTGTCAGGCAGCATGCGCCGGCTGGACAGCATGGACTGCACTCAGCGCTTCAACTCGTCCGCGCTCTGCCGACTGCCCCCGCCCCAACTCAGCCCCCGCCCCGGCCCCAACTCGGGTCTTCCTCGAAACGCCCCAACTCAGCCCGAAATACCCTCCCATTCCGCAATCCCCTGCGGCCGCCCGACCACACGGCCGCACCATCAGGTCGCCGTTGGTGGTCGACACGGCCGCCAGGCGGCTGCTGCCAGCCAGCGACACGATGTGGCCCTGGATCGCATCAGACCACTGCCGCGTGGGCCCAGCCATGCAGACGAGCTCCGCGGCGGGCCGGCTGCGGGCGTCGCGGCCGGTGTTGAGGGCCTGCAGCTCCAGGGTAATCTGCACCGGGGGCCCGGCAGGTGGAGGTTTCCGTTGGATGCGGGTTAGGTCGAGTGAGAACGTCCCAGAACGTATCCCCCCCCAAACTCAGCAGTCCTTGATCTGAGGGGCTAATCTCACGTTGGGAAGCGCGCCCCAGGCACGGTACCTTCGCTGGGCATACCTTTCCCCAGCAAACTCTGCCCAGCCCCTGCTGCTCGTTAGCGGTGCCGCGCCGCGCAGTCACCTCCTGCCCTCCCGCCCTCCCCACACGCCGCTCTCCCCACACCTGCGGCTCGCCCGGCGTGCTGCTGGGCGCGTGCATCAGCATGGCAGTGAAGGGCTTGACAGGGTCCGGCGGGACCAAAGCCACCGGCGCGTGCGCGGCAACGCCCGCCGCCGCCGCCGTCGCGGCGCTACCCGCATCCCCGCCGGCGCTAGCTGCGGTGGTGGCACCCATCGGCCGCACGGCAGCTGCGCCTGGCCCCGGCGGCGAAGGCGCAGCGGCGGCAACAGGCAGCAGCATGATGCGCTTGGGTGGCGGAAGCCCCGGCTCCCGACCGCTGGGGCCGGCAGCAGCCCTGCCTCCCACCCCAGCGGCCGCGGGCTTGGCCGGGCTGGCGGCCCTTGCGCCCGCCGCCCCAGCCACGGCAGGCACCTGTTGCGGCACATTCTGTAGCGGCACGCGCGGCGCAGGCGCCGTGCGCGGCTCCGCTGCTGCCGGCGCAGGCGCCGCCGGCACCGCCCCCAGCCTGCTCTTCAGCCGCTCCTCCCGATCCGCTTCCGCCCGCGCGCGCGCCTCCAGCTGTAGCAAATCCGGAGCCGCTGTGAGGGCGCTCTTTTGGCTCCGGAGCTTCGGATCGCCGTACAGCTGCGCTAGCAGCGCCTTCACCTCCTCGTCAGGCACGCGCCGCCCCAGCTCGCCCACCTGGAACACGACCGTCGTGACGATGTCGCTGGACGCCACGACCAGTACGCGCCCATCAGGGCTCCAGGCCGCGTCGCTCACCATCTTGGCACAAAAGCCCTTCCCCACCATCAACGGCGCCGCCACCGCCGGATGCCACACCGAGAACTGCTTGTCCCACGAGCCCACGGCGGCCACGCCGCCAGCGCAGTCGTCGTCGTTGTCATCCGCGGCAACGGCGGCCGCGCCGTCACCGGCGCCGTCCGGCCGCTTGCGCGGCGGCACATAGAGGTGTGGGTTGTAGCGCACTACCGAGACGGTCCCCTTGTGGCCCACTAGAGAGAACTCGTTCGCCGCCCATGTGTTGCGCCGGATCAGCGGCGCGATGTACACGGAGTTATCGTAGCCATTGGACAGCGCCAGCGTCTGGCCGTCCGGGCTCCAGGCGGGGCGCAGCGCGAAGTGCGAGGCCGGCGCGGAGACGAAGGGCTCGGAGATGCGCGCCACTGGGACGCCGTCCTCCAGGCGCCATACAATGGCCTCCTTGTCGGCCTGGCTGGCCAGGAAGATATCAAAGGGGTCCCACGCCACGCCCTTGACGTGGCCGTGGTGGCCTTCCAGCGTTCGGACGCACTGGCCGCTGGAGGCGTCCCAGATCTGTGCGCCGGGGCGTTTCCGCGCGTGGATCGGGGAGGGATGGAGGAGGAGAGGGTGAGGAGATGAGGGGGAGCGGGGGGAAACAGTTGGGTTGGGACAGAATGCCTTTGGGAGACAGGGGCCGGCTCGGTTCCGGCCAGCAGCGGGCCAGGGCGTGGCCTCGGTCCTACTCCTTCCCAGCCCCAAACCCCTGGACCCTTCGCGCACCTTGACCTTGTTATCCACGGAGGCCGTGGCCAGGCGGTGGCTGTCGGGTGACCACGACAGATCAAATACGTTTGAGCTGTGACCCCGCAGCCGCGACTTGAGCCGCCAGTTCTCAACGTTAGACTGGTTGGTGCCGAATACCGCGCTGCCGCGTCCTGGAAGCAGCTCATACACGTAGGCGTCGCAGTCGTCGGAGCCGCAGGCCAGCCGTTGGCCCGAGGGCGAGAATCTGACGCAATTGGCCGGTTGGAAGCAGTCGCTCAGGACTGCCAACTGCTTGGGCACGGCGGCGTCCAGCTCCGCGGCTTCCGACAGCACCGGGCGCATCGACCACACGCGGACCTTGTTGTCGGAGCCGCATGTGGCGATGCGCCCACCGGTCGCGTCGATGTCAATGCCGCTAATCGATTTGCCTGCATGGGGGGGTTAGGGGAGCCGCAGATGCGGATCGATTTGTCGGGGCTGGAGGCGGGGGAAGAAGGGAGGAGCGGGAGGAGTTGCATACGGCGGGCTTTTGCGTCTTCTGGGCTGAACATGATAGTAGCTTGACCTGTGTTCCACTAGCCGTTCGAGCAGCGTGAACGCTGTCTAAGCCTCGGACATATCAGTGCTACGCCTACGCAATTGGGATTGCTGCGCTTCTTTGAGACACATGTCTTGATTAGAAACGTAGAATCATAAGTTTCCACTGGAGCCGTGTCGAGACAAGCCGCGCTGCAGACGCGACGGGCACAATTGGCGCCAAGCTAAGGTCCACGGCAAACGGACAAAGCCTGCAGCTCACCATCATGCTGGATCCACTCCGGCTGATCGAAGATGGGCATCTTGGACGAGGTGGAGCCTCTTTCATTACCTTGAAGATTCGCGACTAGTCAACAGTTATTGCACCCATTTCCTGATTTCCAAATTATTGGTGAGTATGCATCGACACCAGTTTGCTATTGCAAATGCAAATACAAGGTGGCTGTGACCATGCATGAGGGGGGGGGCGCGGGGCGTACTGTAATCGCATATAGCTTAGGCGGCTTCCAAATAGTTTTCAATACCGACTTCGTGTAAAGATAAAGCATTTGTGACTCGAACCAACTCAATTACAGGCTAACAGGGCCTTCATGTCCTCTCTTGCGTAGCTTTGGCTGACTTCATCCATTCTGCTCCTTAGCAGCTGATCTTCCTAGCGTAGGCATCATGTATGGCCGAGACAGAGGCCCGCCCCCGCCACCACCGCCGGGCGTAATGCGTGGCGGACCTCCGCCGGATTACATGGACCGAGGTCCTCGTGACTACCCGCCTCGGGACATGGACCGTAGGCGACAGCGCAGTCCTCCTCCACCCATGCACGATCGGGATCGGTATGGGCGAGGGCGCAGCCCGCCGCCAATGCCAAAGCGGTCTCGGCGCGATGGCCCCTACGATCGGGACTTTCACGAACCGCCCTTGTAAGTTGCATTACCCTGCATTCACTGTTGCAAGTGCTGCATTCGTGTGTGCGCATTGCGAATCTTGCTTGCATAGCCAGCGTTATAATACGCTGTCCCTTCCCATTCAGCAATGGCCGTGGGAGCCCAGATTATGACCGCCGCCCACCTACTCCAAAAGGCGGATATGATGAGCGTGAGGCCTTCGAGCGACGGGGCTCGGTCGGGCGCGAAAGGTGCGTTCGGTTCCTTGCATTTTCTGGCCTTGTAATATATAACGAGGATGCATGGTATGTGTTGTATCACGCAGGCCAGAGGAGGAAAAACGACCCATGACCTTCAAGGAGTTCACGTTGCGTAAAGTGCCGGACGATGCAGCGCCCGACGCAGCGCACCGCATGTATCAAGAATACCTGGTTGAATACTATGGCAGCGCGATCAAGGCGGAATTCGAGCAGAACAAGGACAGCGACGTGTGAGCATACCGTGCGTGTTGCGGGGTTACATAGCAATGAAGGTTTTTCTATTTTTGCATATTGAGCTGGCCTATTGTCCTTGACGCAGCTTCAAGTATCAGTTCGACCCCCGCAATTTTGCGAAGATTGTCGCCAGTCGGGCAGAGGAGGCTCAGGACAGCGCCAAACACATCGCGGCAGACCTGGCCTCGGGATCGCTGGATCCCAGCCACGAGGGCTTTTCCCAGGGCATGTACGACCTGGCGCCAAAAGTTGATAAGGAGAAGCCGCCTGGAAACCCCGACGAGGGTCCTAAGTTTGCACCTAACCTGTGTTGGCGTCCCGCGCGCGTGGCGTACGACCTGGACCTGAGCCGACGGTTGATACGAAAGCTGGATGCGGAGAAGGGTATTGAGGAAAATCCATTGCTGCCGAAGCTTGTCCCTGGGGCTTCTGCTGCGCCGGCGCCAGCAGTGGATGCCGCGGGAGATGGGCAGGCAGGAGCAGAAGGTGAATACGGCTTCGATAGGTGTTACGCAAACAGCTTGCGTTGCATTCGAGGAAGACAATCACATGACGCGTGGGTTAGGCGTTGCTTTGGTTAAAAGCATACATTGCGTATCCTTAATTCCTGTGAACAATCATGTCCAGGCGATGGGGCGGCACCAGCTGGCGACGGCGCCGCAGCGAGCAACGCAGCGGAGCCTGGCTCTGACGGCGCTGTGCCGGAAGGAAAAATCAGTGCCACCACCGCAGCAGCGCCTGTAGCTGCTGGCCCCGAAGAGGAGCCCGCCAGCGTTGTCAATGACTCCAACTTGATGGAGAACGTCGGCAAACTGGACTTGCAGCTGCATTGGCTCTGGAAGGTGCATGGCGTGGACTACTACGCCGGCATCGAGCTGAATGAGCACGATTGGCCTTACCGCCTAAACTCGTGTCGGCTGATCCGTGGGCCGCGGCCGGAAGAGGGCGAGCACGATGAGGTGGCCGAAAAGGCTGAGAAGGAGAAGCTGGGGCGAACGGTGGACGAGTGCTGGAATGCCCGGGTCACGCACGGCGACCCTATCGAGGCGAAATGCATGAAGGGCCGGGTAGGTGGATGGTACGGGGATTAGGGGATGGCATGCAGAAAGGCGATGAGGGGAATTCCTGCTGGCAGGTGGGTATGCCACGCAAGTTGCGCCTGCAACGATTGGGTCTGGGAAAGGAACGATTTCACCTGTCTATGCGCCGTCGCTTCTCGTTAGGCCGCGAACAATGGGTATTTGTCCACCAAGCAGCTCCCTAGTTGAGGAGGATGCAGGCGCGTATTGGGGAAACATCCGAGGGCCGAAATTTGTCCTCGTACGTGAACGCAGATTGAGGAGGAACTGGACAAGTGGATTGAGTCGCAGGTCACCATGGTTGCCGACAACAAGTAAGTCAGCCTTTAAGTGCGGTTGGCGGTTTGGTTCCTCACACCGTGGCCGACATCCGTCCTCTCGTGTGTACACCAGCGTTTGTGTGGGGCACGATACCTGTTTGCGCGTGCCCTTACTAACAAGCTCATCTCAACAGGGTGCCGTACATCGGTGATCGTAGTTATTATGAAGTAGTAGTTGCAATGCTTTAGCTACGGACGATAACTTGGTATACATACCTGCTGCACATTACCGAACTATTCTGCGCTGCTGTGCTGTCCGTTCCGTGTTGAAATCTTTACCAACCTCTTACGACACATTTAGGCCCCTAGGGTGCTGTATTATTCTACGTAGCCCCGCTACCTGATAGCCCATAGCAAGCTATATGTCAGCACGCTGGCAGTGGGCGACACCCTGCTAGGCAGCGGATCACTCGAATCAGCGCATGGGCGCACTGGCTTGAGAGCGTTTGTGACTGGGAGGCGCCGCGGGGTGGCAGCGTAAGCCGTGCAGCACAACTGGACTCGGGAGTCTGCTGTGTGGAGGCCTTATGGACGAGAATTCGTGTTGCTTGTGACCTTTGAAAGCTAGGGACTTATCACACGTAGATGCCATACAATCCCTTGTTAGAGACGAATACATCACATGCTACCTGACGAGCTCGACATGCTTTTCAACACAAGACAATACCACTTATTGCCTCTTAGCTAATAGGCGACATTTCCTTAGTTAGCTTTCACATTCAGAGACCCGGCTAGATAGTCTGATATGAGCTAGGTTGGCCAATAAATCCGTCCGACCGCGGCAAAGAAGGGCCACGCCATCTGTCGCGATCTGTCGCTCTTGGAGAACACCTGTGCCACGCAACGGTACATGCGCGTTGTCCGCGCACGTTTTGCGATCGCCGCAACCGCGACAGTTTTGTGTGTGTGTGTGTGTGTGTTGAACGTTTCTGTCGCACCTGGCCTCAGTGCCTTGTATGGCTGCGAGCTGGCTTCGATGCGCCTCCCTACCTATCTGACGGGCTTCTCCCGGTGCAGGTGGGGCTCAAAGCTGAGCAACAAGCTGTTCGTTGGCAAGAAATACGTCATCAAGCACATCAAAACAAAGCACCAGGACAAGCTGGCGACAGAGCGCGAGCGGGTGCGTCGAGGTGCCCGGATCGCCCCTTGTAGCTGGACGTTGGTTGTAATGCCTCGTACGTGTGGCGGCGCAGAATCCAGCTACCTTCCAGGCTCTACCAAACCCAGGCTTGCCCGTTTTGTATTGTAGGTCTTGGATACGCTGTACTTTGAGAACTTCCGCTCTTGGAAGGAGGACGAAGAACGCCGCCGTGTGGAGGAGGAGCAGCATGTCGGCGAGCCGATGGAGGGAGAGGGCGCGGGCATGGAAGGCGAAGGGCCTTACGGCGGCCGCGGTCGTGGCCGTGGGGGCATGATGGGCATGCGTGGACGCGGGCGCGGGCTCGGCCGCGGCATGATGGGCCGCGGGCCTATGATGGGCATGGAGGGGCCTATGATGATGCCAATGCCCATGGCGCCCATGTTCATGCCGCCAGGTGAGAGTCGGGACGGGTGCGGGATCAGTTTAGGCATCTGCTCGTGGCTCTACGCGCTGTACCTGGCGTTGATTATGCTTAGCCATACCGTTGCGTGAGGGGATCCGGCTGCATGATGCAACAGTGAGTGAAGGAGCAGTCTAACCGCGGGTTGGAGGGCTGGTACACACCATATAACAGTCGCAAGGTTGCTTCCTTTTCCGGAGGTTCGTGAGGACATCTTTTTCACCACTCCAAAACCCATTTCGGATTACGCGCCTGCCTCTTGGACAGGACCGATGGGCCCCTTCATGCCCATACTTCCTGGCCCCGTGCCCATGCTACCGCCTGGCCCCATGCCTATGCGGGGGCGGGGACGTGGCCCGCTGCGTGGACGCGGCATGCCTGGACGCGGTATGGGGCCGCCCAAGATCGACCCGCGCGGCATGCGGGAGTACTTCGACTTGGATCATCCCGCCAACAACCGTGCCGTGCTGGATTACGGCGACCTGTAGCTTTAGCGCAGAATGGCAGCGCTGACTTGAAAATTTGGTTGTGGCGTTGTCCTACTCATGATACGGCGGCTATCCAAAATGAGGCCGGTGGTCCTGGAAGTTTTGCATTTGATGCCCTGAGGAAGGGACGACAGCTATGGTGCATGAGGCCAGCATAACGGATGCATCTTCGGCACAGGACTGCGACGACAGTGATAGAGGTTCGGTTGGCGGGATTTTTTTTGCTGCATTTACAAGTGTCATCGCAATGTGTCGAGGGCTCCTGTCCCAAGTGCCAAGCACGGGGTCAGTAGATATTGGACGGCTCCATGGCGTTGTTCTTCGTCGTTCGCAAGACACAGACTCAACCTCGTCGTCAGAAATGTAGGTTCCAGCCCGATGCTAAGCGCACGGTAGGGCGTTTGGTGTCCTTGTATCAATTGGCTGCCAGATATACGGTACACGGAATTGCCATGTTATCAGTATGTATGGCGCGGAATCGCATAGCAGCTTGGAAGTACGAGATTGGAAGTACGAGTTTGAATTGCTCCTTACCGTAATCGCCTCGATTGGTTGATTGCATAATTGGTACGGAACACGCCCATGGTACCTGCGTCCGCGCACCATTTCCGTTATTATGCATCTGCTTTGTAAGAGCATTCTTTGCGAGCACAACTCTGGGTTCCGACACGGCTGAGATATATAATTTTCCTAATTGGTCCTCAAGGATAACCCACCTGAAGAATTCCTGACAGGTTACCGTGCTGTATCTTACTACCACAATGCTTGACGTTGTGACGAATGAAACTCCTTCCCTGCAAGCGCCACGCCAAAACACACGTCATCGTAAGTAGCGTTTGTTTAATGGGGCCGTACATTGCATGTCGTGATCGGCCCTAGTGGGTCCCACCACGGGTTGCCGGCGCGCCTCGTACCGACCCTGGCTTGCTTACACGGTCAGCTTGGCGTTCTTGCCGCCCTTAATGATCTGCGTGGACGTTCGTAAAACGCGCACAGGTCAAGTTAGGTGTGCGGTCAGGAGCCGCATTCAAGGCTGCAAAGCGGTAAGGTGGCAGACATGCCGAAGCATGCCGCTCGTTGTAGCGTACACGGCAAGTGCCGTCGGGTGGGCATCCAGCTCGGCAACACTGTACGACATAGGATGGCACGGCCGAGGTGCAACCCGGTGTCGTACCCAAGGGCCACAAACGCCTACCTCAAACTTTTTAAAAAAGCCCGTGGACCCCAGCAGCAAAAAGTCGCTGGGCAATCTGCGCATTGGGATCACGTAAGGTCGGCAATCACGGCGCGCGGTGCGCCTGACGCTGTTGGGCAGGCGCACACGCACTGGGAGGTACTGGGAATAGACTTGAGGCTGGGGAACGCGCAAATCTCCGAGCCAGGGCTCATGTCGAGGCATATCGTGCCGTCGTTGCACGTACGCGCATGACACGTGGCTCCTAGTGCCGTGCAGCACGATGACTTACTGAGCTGTGAGGTCCCGGAACGAGTAGCACGTGTTCGGGTAGCACTGCTCGATTGATACCTGGCAGTCGGTCTCTGTGCACCGGATGATTGGGACAGGTGAAGGGCAAGCACAAGGGCATGTCGGCAGCGTAGACGGACAGATGCCACGTATGCAATTAAGGAAGTAACCGTCAAGAGCAGAATCCAAGGGAAAACCGGGTGCCGAGAACCGGGAAAGGGTGGCGGTGAATGCAAGCCATGTTTGCGGCCCAAATAGCGGTAACCCCATTTCTTTGATTTCCAGGACATTGGATTTTGGTTTTCCTTGGGCCTACAGACGGGATCTGAGTCAACATAGGATTTGTACCACCCTTCCCATCGTGAGTCGGTTGCCTGCCACCCGACGCAACCCTCGTGTCGCCGTACGGCACAGGAGGCAAACTGCAGCCGCTGGCCTCCGTCCATTTTACGCACCGCTGCATAGCTCACCTCCAAAGTTCATTAACAACCCCTCGAAGCTGCCTGACGTGGTATTCTGCCCCAAGGTGCTCTTCACCTGACAGTTCTCCTCGAGCTCCTTGCGCAACGTGCAAGTCCCGTACGCGAACCTACGCTGGCAGATGCCGTGTATGACCACCTTCAAGCATCCTCACATACAGACTACAGGCCAGACGATACCCACCGGTTGGGAAAAAGGCTGGCGCTCGCCAGGATTGGTAGAAGCTGAAGCAGCGCCCATGCCGCGCCAGCCCGCCTTACTAACAGAAAGCGTACACTTCTGCGCTCGTTCATTGTCACTACGTATGAATCGGCCCTTCCTAGCGATGACAGCGGCGCTTGTTCCTTTACGCTCAGGGAACAGCCTATGCTAAGTTGATGCCTTATCACAGGAATGCAGGATTGGTCAAAGATTTAAACGCGTAAGCATTAAGCTTATAACGCTCTCTCTAATGCTTGTTCTGAGCCCGCCAGCTGTCGTGCACCAAACGCCGTACTCAGCGTTTGGAGGTTTGGATGCAAATGGTTCCTCTATCGCACAATTACAAGGAAGGGTTTTTAGGGAGTTTATTTTCCATAATGCCTATAGCTTTTCGAGTCATCCCGTTGTTGAGGCCACCCAACCTACAACAACAAGTATTCGCAAACACCACCAGCCCCTGAAACAGGGCAGAAATATAACACAAATTACCGCGGTGTCCTCATAAGAACTCCCCTTACGCAACCCAACCTGATGTTTCCGATACTGGTCGTCTTATTAGCAGTTCAGGCTGCGCAAGGAGGGCGAATCCAGCCTCGGCATGACGGGTAAGGTTTCGTTAGCTTACTGGTCTTCTAAATCCTTAGAAGCGAGCGGCAATTGCTGCGCCGCCTCAGCGCAGCACACTGCACGTGGAGCCATGTACCCTGTACCGGCAGCTTCGTTCACACATCCCAGAACGCTGCTCACCGCATGCACTCCTACGCCCTTCAACTATGCAGTGCCGATGCCGGCCGGGCGCTGATCGAGGGTGGCCTTCAGGGCCTCAACCCGCAGCTTGTGGCCCTCCTTAAGCGCTGTCTGGTGAGCTCCGTGACCACCTGCTTGTCGTAACCGTGATGTCGTAAGGGAGGGGTTAACGGATGCATGAAATTAAGGTTTGGCGGGGCCAGACGGGGCAGGAGGCGGGTGAGGGGTGCCACAGCCACGGCATGAAGTGCGCGAATTCAATGATGCCGCACCAGTGGCGACATGGGCCGTGCTGGGCAGCACACCTCCACCGAGGCCGCGCCATCGGCCAGCTGCCTGTCAGCGCACGCTGCAGCCCTCGCCCAGCGTGCTGCGTCGTGGCCCTCTTCTTCTACTCATTAGTAGCGACCTGCCCACCCATCTCCCTCCCTGTCACCAGGCTGACGAGGCATGCAGCGAAGCCCTGGCCGTTGTTCCCGCTGTGGAAGCGTCTGCTGCAAGGCAGCAGCAGCAGCCTGGGCCTGGCGACGACGCTGTGGCGGCGCGGCAGTCTGCCTCCAGCCTAGCGGCCGACCCTGAGGACGCGAGTTCATGGTGGGCTCAGCTCTCAGGGTCCGACGGGCTGCGCCTCGATTCCTACTACCGCAGCCACAGTGGTGGCGGCATCGGTGGCATCGTTGGCGAGGGGGATGGCGATGACGGGAGTGACGAGGAGACCAGTGTGTCGCTGAAGGGCCTTGCGGCGCTGGTGCTGCTGGCGGAGGCGATTGCTGGCATGTACCTGCCGCTGCTGCTGCAGCGCCTGCAGTCGCCGCAGTGGTGGCTGTCGCTGCTGAACTGCTTCAGTGGGGGCATCTTCCTAGCGGCAGGTGAGCGGGCGGGCGGCTGGGTGGCGGGCGGGCGGGCGGGAATGGGGACGGAGCTCGACCCATGGTGCCGCGTGCTGGCAGCACACGCACGCCGTGACGTACCTGGCCGACCTACCGCCCGCACGTCCGACCTGCGCAGCGTGGCACCCACAGCCCCACTCACTGCCGCTAGCCGAAAGGCGAATGGCAGGCCACGGAGTGGCCACAGCTGGACACGTTTGGCATTGACCGCTCGTCTGTCCCTCGCTGCGGGGTGCATCGTCACCTCCTCCAACATCCGCCTGTCGGTCCTCTGCATACACTCCTGGAGGCATACGATATGTAGGGAACCCAATACAACAACTCCACTGCTCTAACACCCGCACATGCACTGCTCCCGGCTGGCTTCCTTCCACCGCTCGCCTGATGTTGCCGCCTGCCTCCAGGAATCGTGCACCTGCTGCCGCACTGCGCCGAGGCGCAGGAGGCCCTCGGACCCATAGGGCCCAACGGCGGGGACTACCCGCTGTACCTGGTGGGTGCGTGGGTGGGTGTGAGAGGAGACCCGTGGGTGGGCACTGGAAACTATTATATTACCGATTAGGAAACGTTGGGTGGGTGGGTTGAGGCTGGCAGGGAGGGGAGGCGCGCCGGTGGGCGCGGACCCGGCAGCATGGGCCTGGGTAGCTGCGTTTGCACCAGGTTGACGGCGATTTGCCGGCGCAGGATTTGGGTACCTTCAGGGCAGGTTGCGCGGACTGGTGGCGGCTTCGATATCAAGGGATAGAGGGCTGCCTGTCTGACGGTGCGCTGACCTCCCCCTTGCCGCCCAGCCCCAGCCCCGTGTCCTGAACCCCGGCCCGCACCGCTTCGCCCTTTCATGCCCGCGCCCAGCCCACGCCGCCCTCACCTTCAACCCCAACCCCCGCCGGTGCTACTGTCGCCTCTTTTCCTGGCCTCGTGGCGACCGCAGGTTCTTGTGGTGGTGGGCTACTGCGTGGTGTTCTTCGTGGAGCGAGTGCTGTTCGATGTGCACGGGGAGGGACACTGGCACTGCCAGCACTCCAACGTGTTTAGCCACAGCAGGTCAGGGAGTCAGGGCTGGGTGGGACTGGGTTTTTGCCCAAGGGGTGGGTGTCAATGTCACCCCCAGTATTTGACGTCTCGCCGCCGCGTCGTCCCGCCCCCAGCTCCACGGGGCGGAGGGGCGTCGTAACTGTTTTGGACGCAAGTCAACCTTCAGCCTTTACCTCTCGCGGCTGGGCGTCACCGCACTCCTCCCCGCGGCTCGCCCCACGTCCTCCCCGCGGCTCGCCCCACTTCTTCCTCCCCGCGGCTCGCCCCACTTCTTCCTCCCACCCCTCCTTCCACTCACACCACACAGGTACTACAAGGCCATGTCGCACAGGACGCGACGGCTCGCCCCGGGACCCTCCGGAGCGGCCGCTGCGGGCACTGCCGCCGCCGCCGCCAACAGCGAACTGGTATTGCCCGGAGACGGCGTCCACCCCAGCCGGCTGGGCCCCAACGGCGGCGCCAGTGAGGAAGTCCCCTCCGCAAACCACCAACACGACGGCCTCGACGGCAGCACCGGCTGCCCCGCTGCGGCAAGAACCATGGCGGCGGAAGCGACTGCCGCTGCGCCGCCTTGTGGGGACACCTCTGGAGCGCCTGGGGAGCCAGAGCCAGTCGTGCCGCACCACCACCACCACCACCATGGCCGCCGTAGCAGCCACCTTCACGGAGGCCCCAAGCCCTCTGCTGGGGAGGACTGCGCGCGCGGCGGGCTGGGCTTGGTGGTGGGCGGGGAGGGTGGCGGCGGGGAGGGCGACCGGGAGGACGCCGACTCGTGCCACAGCGAGCACACACCACGCGCCGTGTGCGTGTGTGTGGAGGAGGTGGAGGAGGTGGAGGCGGCCGAGGCGCGCGAGCGGCGCTCTGCCCGGCGCTCGCACCAGCACGACCACCCGCATGGCCACAGCCATGGTCAAGGACACAGCCATGGTCACGGCGACGCTGCTGCGTTTGCTAGTGGTGCGGGTAGTGGTGGTGCTGGTGGTGGTAGTGGCAGGGGTGTGGACCAGCTGCGGGTGCCGCTGCTGCAGTCGTCGCAGGACTCGGTCCCATCGCTCCCCACGTCGCGGCTCGACGGCAACGCGGACCTCACCGGCGACCTCCGCGGCCTGGCCTGGCAGCACCTTCGCGCAGAACAGCAGCAGCAGCAATCGCAGCAGCAGCAGCTGCTGCCTCACATGTCGGAGCTCTGCCACTACCACGCGCACCACTCCCACCACGCCCACCACTCTAACCGATATCGGCCAGCCGGCCCCAGCGCCACGGGCGGGTGCAACGTGTGCGCTGCCGCGCCGCACGCCCGCGGCGGCTCCAGCGGCGGCTCCAGCGTCGTCTCGGTGCCGCATTCCCCAGCCCACCACTCCCACCACCTCGACCACCTCCACCCGCACCCGCACTCCCACCACGCACACGCACACGACCACCACCAGCACATGATCAAGCCGCGCTTCCGCTTCATGCACGGCGTGGTGCTGCTGGTGGCGCTGGCGCTGCACACCGCGCTGGAGTGCATCGCTCTGGGCCTCATAGACTCGCGGCCGCAGTTCCTGGTGCTGTTCCTGGCCATCGCCTCGCACAAGGCGGTGTCGGCGCTGGCACTGAGCAGCAGGTTCCTCAAGGAGGGGGCCAACATGACCCAGGTGGGCTTGCGAGGGACGGGGCGGGGTGAAGCGGGTCACGTAGGAGACCGCCATCCTTCGGTGCGGTTCGGTCTTGGCATGTGGGGCTGCCGCATTACTACAGGATACAGATAATGCGCAACGTTATGCCCAGTAAATCAAGGTTTTGCAGCTGTGTTGCACCTGCCACCCCCTGGCCCCCACGAACCCACACCACCGCGACATCCCCAAGACCACCCCACCCTCCCCTCAAACCCTTCACCCCGGCACTCCCCGCCGCCGCCGCCGGCCGCCCCCTCCCGCCAGGTGACCATGTACGTGGGCCCCTTCTGCCTCATCGCGCCGCTCTCCATCCTGGCCGGCGTGTACGTGGGCCGGGTGGCGCCCATAGCGCGCCTGGTGTTCAGCTGCTTCGCGACGGGCACCTTCTTGTACGTGGGCGCCTCGGAGGTGATCATGGAGGAGTTCGAGGGCGAGATGCGGGCGGACAGGCGGGACATATCCACCCGCGCGGCGCGGTACATGAAGTTCGCGGCGGTGCTGGCGGCGGTGGCACTGGTGGCGGCCAGCGGGCTGCTCCCCGAGCCCCACCACAACTGAGGCCACCATCCCCACCACCGTCACCACCACCGTCACCACCACCACCACCATCACCGTTACTTGCGGGGGCGACGCGACGTCAACGCTTCGCCGGAGCGCGCGGCGGTCGCGAGGGTGTGCGGCTGTGGGCTGGGAGGAGGGGCTTGGAAGTCGTGCGCACGCGCACGCGCGCCAAGGGGATTGTTGCGGCGTGTCTCCCTCCGGGCAGGCGCCCACCGGGTGTACGTACTAAATGTATGTACTGTTTCGGTTGAGCTCGACGTTCTAGTACGCTTTCCAGCTTCACAGGGATGCAGCCCCACTTTTCCGGGGGGGTGGTAAGGTCCCGTGCACACCGGCCCACCCCTACGGCTCTGTACTGGGGGCCGGGTGCGGGACAAGGTATGCCCACGCTCTTGGCGGGCCCTCGCGCAGCGCAAAGCAAGGGGGTGGGAAGATGCTGTGGCCCGAGGTGTACGTGGGCGATGCAGGGCAGGTCTGCTGTTTCGTGGTGACGCGGCGCGGTGAAGGTAGAGATGTAGCTGTACGCGTGCAGGGTTGGTCGCTGCGATCTCATTTGCTGCCGCTGGTGACAGGGTTGCTCGCGGGGTTACGTCGAGGTAGGGCAAGACCGGTGGATAAAGGCCATGTTGTTTTGTCCGCACCAACGTTAATGACAGGAAGCCTCCCGCCATCATTACGCGAGGCTTTACTCATGCCAAGCGCATTGCTCCGGCTGCTGCTGCCGCAGCCCAGCATTGTGATTTACAGTAAGCAGGTTTTTTGCTGGGTTGCTTTTGGTACAGTACTCGTACCGTTTTCTTCCGCTTGCAGGTGTGCAATTCTTCGTGAGGCCGGCCTGGCGTCTGGCAGGTGCGGCCCTGGAGGTACGGCCGTCATTGGTTAGGTCTCGTATGACGGTATATGGGGCCCGATAACCGTGTGGACAGAGCCCATCCTATCATTAGACAACCACCGTGCGCGAAACGTGGCCATTGTTGGTTAAATTTCGTACGGTACGGGGGATACAAATAATACCCGTTTCGACAGAGCCCAGCCAAGCATTAGGGTGCGGGCCACGGTGTACCCCAGGAAAAGCCCTGTGGTAATTGAAAACACAGTGTAAGATGATGCTACTGCTCCAGCCCCGTTTCCAGCCCTATCTAACACGTTTGCCGAGGTGGTGGTGCTATAATATGAACAAGGAGGAGGCGCGTGCGATGCAGACGGCTTGGGACTTCGGCGTCACACCTAACATGGCGAAGTGAAAGGGTGCGGGCGCTGTGACGCTGGCCGCGTTCAGAGCAACCTTCACATCTTAAAATTCCTGCGCCTGGCGCGTTTCGCCCTTCTCTGGCAATTTTATACCACTTGACTGCCCGCGAACAGCCCGTCACGAGTAAAAATACAAGTCAAATGTCACATATACTTAGTCACGAACATAGCCACCCCCCATTCCACAGTCACTGACTTGATTGCGCCGGCTGGAACTGCGGACGCACGGAGTCTCCCTCGCCGTCCCTCAGAAGCAGCCAAAGATACCCCGGGCGCTTCGTCCACACAGCTTTCCCTCCGTGTTCGGGGCACAGTACCAGCAGCTTTACTAATCGATGGCTTGGCCGGTCAACCGCGATACCATCAGGTCCGCAACTCCCCCGTCGGATGCCCTGTCGCCATCCACCAACCACATGGTTCCGCCCCCCAGCCACATGCCGCCACGCAGCAGACGTTGCAAACCCGTGTGAACCCCCTCCGGTGCAGCACAGTCTTCCCCCCGCCCCTGCGCCACCACACACGACCCCACTCCACCCTGTCTGCAGTACCCACCGCACCCTGGCCCTGGCCCCCAGATCACATCGTGCCGGGCAGCCTGAGCGCCGCCAGGACCATCACTGCCGCTGCTGCACCGAGCAGGACACGCGCCAGGGAGGGCCTCGCGCCCGGCGCCGCCGCCCCCGGCGTCACCTCCTCGATGAACACCAGGTCGATCACGTCGTCGAACTTTCCAGAGTCCAGCGGCACAGGCCCGCCGGGCTCCGAAGCCAGGCTGCCGGCCAGCATGCAGGCCTCTAAGCTGTCGGACGCAGCCGCGCACTCGGCCATGGCGGCGGCGGTGGCATTGAAGAGAGCGCTCCCCTGCGCCACCGGGGCATGACGCGGCGGCGGCACGATGGAGTGAGGTTCGGGTTGGGCCGAGCGCGAGGGCGGGGGAAAGAAAGCACAGAGGCTGATAGTCTTGGGCGCGAGTGTTTGAGGTGGCGGCGGAGGGGCGCAGGCGGGCACCGACTCACCGCGCCAAAGATGGCCTCCCACACCAGCTCATCCCGCAGGCGACACATGCCGTACTCGGGCATCAGGTCCGGGTGCAGGGAGCAGCTGGGGTCGGCGGCGCAGTCGTCGGCTGTGGTGTAGTTGCAGGCGCTCTTGACGGTGTACACCAGCTCCGCGGTGGGGCACTCGCCAAACCACTCCTGCAGCCAGATGCCTGCGATGCGCGGGGGCTGGAAGCGTCAGGAGGACGGAGCCTCAATAGGCAACGGCGCTGGCGCTGGCGCTGGCGATGGGGGCACACCGAAGACTATGGTACCGTACCCGAACGGCGCTGGCGACGAGAGGAGCTGCGGCCGCGTGTCACTCCGCATCTAGGAGCCGCCAGACTCCCGGTGCAGTGCTGCTGCGGTTCCCTCAGCTGAGCACCCGCCCACCCGACCACGGGGTTCACCGCAGCACCCACCACTGCGCATCTGCGCGACCAGCTCGTCGTAGGCGTCCCGGTCCTCTACCCCTCCCGCCGGGCTGGGGGCGCACAGGTCCACCTCCTGCTCGTTGCGCGCCTCGAACCACCAGCAGCGCGCCCAGTCGCCGTCGGGCTGTCCGCACCAGTCGCTGTCGTCGGTCAGCTGCGGCCCAAGGAAAGGAAGCGCCCAGGGGAGGCAGGCGCAGGGTGGGCGGGTATTGCTGCACCCACTCGCAATCCGCCCTCACGCCCCCACGACAGCAGTATGTCGTTCTCGCAATCCGCCCTCACGCCCCCACGACAGCAGTATGTCGTATGTGAGGGGCGCCGGAAGCAGCAGGCAAACATCCGGCCCAGCCAACAACCAGTCAACCACGCACTGAGCCAAGGTATCTGGCTGGCTACCGACATCACCGATCGGCGGCTAACCTAATGGCCTCCACCGGGGAAGGCACCTAGCCAGCCCAGCCAACCCAGCCCGCCCAGCCCGCGCAGCCCGCCCAGCCCAGCCCAGCCACCCCTGCACCCACCACGCCGACTGTGTAGCAGCGGTCCCAGAAGGGCGTCATCGTGGTGTCGTCCCGGCAGTGCAGGTACGCCAGCAGGCGGGGAAGCAGGTAGTCAGCGGTGACGGCGCAGCGGCCCTGGTCCTCCTGCCAGCGGCAGTCGTACGGCAGGTGCCGGTAGGTGCCGCACCTGCACGGCCGGGTCCCAGGGCGGTTGGCGGCGGTTGGCGGCGGTTCACGGGTACCCAGTGAGGGCGCGCAGCTGCGGGCCGATCCCATCCCCCCCGTGGGGCCCACCCAGCCCACTCCGTGCCGCTGCGGCCCTCGACGAGGGCAGCCGGCGACCAGCCGCAGCCAGGGAACACGCAGGTGGGTGGGGGCCGCTGTTACCTCCCGGTGCGTTGTCGGCTGGGCACCAGGAGGGCCCGAGTGGAGCAGCGGCCCCGCAGCACCCCGAGGGGACCTTGTGGCGCCCGAAGCGTGCGCGGACCCAGAGGCCCATTTCGTGCGTGTACTCAGAGACCCAAACCCCTCCTAGTCGCACGACGTCCCCGTGGCTTGCTCCGCCCCTGCCCCTGCCGCTGCCCCTGCCCTGGAATTCGGCCTCCTCCACCTGGATTGCTTCTTCTCGAAGCTGCACTGGTAGGCTGTCCACGCCGACTTGAGCAGCATGGTCTCAATGGGGTTCTCCGGTTCCGGGAAGTCGGGGTGCGCTAGCACGGTTGGGTTGAGGTAGCACCTGCCGGTCGGAGGGAGCACAGCGCTCTGCGGCGGTGGCGGCGGCGGTGGCGGCGGCGGTGGTGGCATGTTCGGCGGTGGCGGCGGTGGCGGCGGCGGCGGTGGTGGCATGTTCGGCGGTGGCGGAGGCGGCGGAGGGGGTGGCGGCGGTGATGGTGGCGGTGGCGCCGAAGAGCCAACACCACCCAGCTGTGCCAGCCGGCGGCGCTGGTTTGCGGTTCCATCCTGCTGCTCCTGCTGCTGCTGGTCTCCTTCCGTTGCATCTGCCGCTGCGCCTGTCGCTGCATCCGCCGTCGCGTCTGCCGCTGGGTCTGCCTGCCCACCTGTCGTTGTCGCGTCCTCCTGCGCCTGCTCCTCCGTCCCCGAGTCCGACTCCTCGTCCTCCGCAGGCGGCGGCAGAGGCTCGTACAAGCACTGCGTGGCGTAGCTGGGCCGCGCGGGACTGATGAGCCGCCGGCGCCGGCCCGCGGCCCGCGGCGGGTACGGCGTCAAGGTGGCCGGAGACTGCGAAAAGTGCTCCGACAGCAAGCTCCGCAACTTGACGAGCGCGTCTCTATTGCGCTCGTGTAGCTGCCGGCGATGCACGACCACTGCCGGTTCGGCGCCAGCATGGTCACTAGTGCTGCCCGCTGTGCGTGGCGCCAGGCAGGCACAGCCCAGGGCGAGCAGCACCGTGAGACGCAGCATATCAATAATTTTGAAAAGTATATCAATGGTGTAAACACTATCGCCTATGGGCCGCGGACGTGCTCGCGCCCTTCGACATGCTGCTCACAAACGTATCAAGGAGCTGTTTACCATGTATAAAGCCGTCAAATTACTGCATTTTTGTTAGTCCTTGGTCTTACAGACTGTTACAAAGGCGACCCAATATGTTCATACGGTTTAGTGCAAACCTGGATTGTATATGTATCGGAAGTACTATTTTGTTTGCGTAAGTACTGGCCATCAGCTGAATTATAGTGATTTTACAGGCGGTATAGTATCCTGTCGGGTTGCGTGGGAACGGACCCGAAATGTTGGAAAAGGTCCACAGATTTACATAAGCGCATTATGTTATGGAGATCACCGTGATAATCAATGAAGCGGGAGATGGCGTGGAGGCTGTCGTGCTGCTGCCGCCCGGCATTTCATCCGCAGCAGACGTGGACGTCGAGGTCGTGGGCGATGACGCCTTGCTGGTGCAGAGCGCTGGCGGTGAGGCAGTACAGGTGGCGCTCCCCTTGCCGATCGACCCAGACACGGGCAGAGTACGGTTCAAGAAGGCGACGGGCAAGCTGACGTTCACCGCGGCCGCCAGGGCCGGTGCAAAACGACCGGCAGCCGCTTGCAGCCCCCTCGAAGCCAATGGAACCACGACGGATGCTGGATCCGCCCCTCCGCCGGCAGCCGAAACCGGAACCTCGCCCGCCGAGACACGGACAGCGGATGGAGCCACACCTGCCTGCGCCACCGTCGTAGAACCAACCAGGCCTGCCGCGCCCTTGCAACCTGCAACTCCGCCCTCCGAGCCTGAGGCAGTCGACCAGGCCGGACCCCGCGCCAGACCCAGCCCAGCGGCCGACCCGGCGTCTGCATCCGTTTCTGCCAGCACCCGGGATGCTGGCTCCACCGCTCAGCCGTCGCCCTCCGTTGCAACGGCCAGCGGCACAAGCTGTACGGGTGCAGCCGCCGGTGCTGACGTGGCGGCGATGCCGGGTGCGTCCGGGGCCAGCAGTGAGGCGGCGGCGCCGCCGGTACGGCAACAGTACGCTGGAGACCTTCTGTCGGCATCTCCCAGCCGCGAGCCTCATGCCGCCGCGGCTGCGGCCCCTTGCGAGAAAGACACAGCCCCTACTGATTCCCCCGCTGCGGCCCCACACCTCACCCCACACAACAGTGGCGGCTCCACGGCCGCGGCTTCGGAGCGGTCGCCGCCGCCGCCACCACCACCACTCCACTCACCCGCCCGGTCGGCCTCCTCACCTTCCACCGCCACGGACGACGCGGATCTGTACGCGGAGTTCTACTGCAACTCGCCGCCGGCGATGACCGCGCCGCAACGTACGGCATTCACGGCGGCGCCGTCGGCGCTGACGCCGTCCGACGCCCCGCGGGCCGCCGCCGCCGCCGCCGCCACAGCGACCGGCGAGGCGCGGACGGCGGCGCCGGCGGCGAACGGCGCACACTCACATCGCGACGAGACGGCAAAGGTCGACGACCGCGGCCTCAACGCCCCTGGCGCCGATGACGCCACGTCAGCGCCGGCGGCCCCGGCCGCCAACGCCGCCAAGGTCGCGGCGGCCTTCGAGCCCACCGGCGGTACCAGCAGCCGCGCCGCGGGCTTCTCCTTCACTGCGCCCGACCTGCCGCCGCCGCTGGCGCTGCCGCCGGGCCTGCCGCCCATCGCTGAGCCGATCGACTGCCGCTACCTGGCCGTGGCCAACGGCCTGCGTGTCAGTGCGCACGCCTCCACCGCCGCCATGGCGGAGCTGTTGGGCCTGCGGCAGCGCCCCTCCGACGCGGCGCAGCGGCGTAAGGCCCACAAGGTCGACCAGGTGCTGCAGCAGGTGGCTGACACGCTGGATGCGTACGGCTACGCCGTACTCGACAACTACATCTCGGAAGGTGCGAACCGTCGCCTCCCGCTCGCGCTCGCGCGCGCAGTTCCCTTGGCGGCTCACCGCAGCAGTAGCACCAGCGATCCGGCGTCACTGCCCGCCGCCCGTTCGGCACTTCGGCTGCTGTGCCACTTGGCGCGCGCAATCGCAAGATCCGTTCGCCGGCTGCCACGCTCGTGCCGACTCCCGCCCTCGCTCCCGCTCTCTCGCCCCCTTGGTCTCCTGGCTGTCGTCACGTCGCCCTGAACACCGCACGGCCAGCGCAACGCCCCGCCCCCGACCGCAGCGGTACCAACTGCCGCTGCCTCCGTCCCCTTCTCCCCTCTCCCCTCCCCTCCCTCGGCCCGCGCTGTCTGGGCGGCAGGCGCTATACACAGCGCGCGCAAGGAGCTGCAGGTGATGGAGCCGCACTACAGCCCGGGCATGATCTGGGTGGGAAAGGAGGCGGAGGCGGGCGCCCAGATCTCCGTGTCGTCGGTGCGTGGCGACATCGTGCTGTGGCTGGACGACCAGGCGCTCAACGCCACAGCGTTCATCAAGGATGGCATGCGGAGGCCGTGCAGCTTCATGCAGCTGCAGCAGGTGTGTGCGCGCCACGGAGGAAGGGTGGGGGAAGGGGAGGGTTGAGAGGAAACCCGTAGGTCGGCAATTGGGAGATATGTAAAACCGACTAGAAGCATTTTGGGATAAGTTTGGGAAGTTTGGTTGGGATGGAGTGGAGGGCTTGGGGTGAAGTATGTGCGGTGGTGAGCGAAGCTGCCAGTGTGTTAGCGAGCACTGTGGAGGAGGGTGGGTGGGCAAGGGGCGACTGCTGTGGGGGACAACACACTACACCACACACATCCGCAGAGCTGCCTAGGCGCGGCGGAGGCGGGGCGTGCATCGGGGTAGACTTCAGAAAAGAGGCGGCACTGACAACAGGAGGAAAGCCCTTGCTAGGAGAAAGGCAGGCGAACACGCACTTGAGCCCTCAGCAGAGTGGCATAGCGCGCCGGAGGGGCTGTCACCTGATACGCCTCCCCCTGATGGTGGGCCGTCGCCGCAGATGCTGGCGGACGTGGACGAGCTGGTGTTTGAGGGGCTGCGGCCCCGGCTGCCGTACCTGGCAGGGCTGCACCGCCGCAGTGATGCCATGATGGCGGTGTACCCGGTAAGTGGGCTTCCTGCTGGGCGGCGGAGGCGGGCGGGCGGCGGTGTAGATTGCACAAGTCCCTCCGCGGTTGCCACCGCCACCGCCGCCGCCACCACTACCACCACCAACAACAACCCGTCTCCTGACTGCTCTACTGTTGCTGCAGGGCAAGGGCGCCCGCTTCGCCAAGCACGTGGACAACACCACGATGGACGGCCGCCGCCTCACGGTGCTGACCTACCTCAACCCGGGCTGGCAGGAGAAGCAGGGCGGCGCGCTGAGGCTCTTCCCCGTGAGACAGGTGGGTGTGGACAGGAGGGTACACCGGGAAGCCGACCAAGGAGGAGAGGTGGGTGGGCCGCGGCGGCGGCGGGCTGTGACGGGTGGCGTCAGGCGCCAGGGTGTCAAGTAGCGTAGAGTTTCAGATGCACTGGCCTTCCATTGTTCCATACCTTCATCTACTGTTGATACGAAGCACCGTGCCGCTTACACTTAAAACACCCAGATCAGGAGAACCCCAACATGCTGCCATGCTGCCATGCGTCGCTGCCGCCTCGGCGCGTCCTCGAACGTTGCCCTCGCCACATCTCTTGCGCAGGGCGCCGCCGGGGTGGTGGACGTGCTGCCGCTGTCTGGCCGCGTGGCGCTATTCCTGAGTGCCGAGGTGGCGCACGAGGTGATGCCGGCCTTCGCTCAACGACACGCGGTGACCCTCTGGTACTTCGACGCGGGAGAGCACGCGGCAGCGCTCACCGCCGCCAAGGTGGGCTGGGGCTGCACTGCCGGCCGTGAAGTAGCGTAGGTCCGTGGATCGATCCGCGCCGCCTCCTCGCGCTAATGTCTCGCTTCATCCATCGCCTTTGCCAGTCGCCACACGAAAAGTTCGCCCCCACGCTCGTAACGTTTCTCCCGCCCGTGACGCTTTCCCCCTTTTGATGGTTGGCGGGGTTCAGCTCTACCCGACTTCACTGGTCCTCCACCCCGACCCGCATCCCGACCCGTCATATCCGCAGATCTTGCCCGGCGCCAGCAGCCGCCCCTCCGCCCAGGCGTCCGCGACGGCCCTGCTGCGGGATCTGCTGGCGGATGAAGCCGCGTCCGGCATTCAGGCCACGACGGAAGGTGGGCGGCGGCGCCAGCCGCGCGTCAGCAGCTGGTTGCGCTACGGCGTGGTAGCGGCGCCTTGCGTGGGGCATCGGTGTGGGGGCAGAGAAGTGCCAGCGGGGGCTGAGTTGTGGAAGGGAGGGGGCACCGGGAGACTGCGTGTCGAGTTGCTGGGTGAGGTGCTTGCGAGGGAAAGGGTGGCCGTGGACTTCAATTCCTAGTCAGAGCGGCTTTCATGCCTACCTGTTGCGTCCGCAGGCCCCCTCCTCTCCCTCCCTCCAAGGCCCTCGCGCTCTCGAATCGTTTCCCCGCCTGTGCGGTAGATTGCCTAGCCTCAAACGCCTTCTCCCCCTCCGATTCCACACTGTTGTAGGCTGCGCGCAATTGGGAACTCGGGTTGCTGCGCTGGAGCTGGGGGCGCAGCAGCTGCTGGCGGCGGTCCTGGGACTGCCCAGCGCGACAGCGCTGGTCGAGACTATGCGGGTAGGTGGGGGAACCCTGAACGGCCCCGCCGAAGTTTGTGTGCATGATCCCTTAAGGGCCCTGCCCCAGCGTCCCTTGTTGCATGTACGGTCTCCTGTGCACACATGTGGTTGCACTGCTCCTCCTCCCCCCTGCGCAGAGCTTGACGCCCGACTCGTTGAGGCTGCGGCGCGAGGAGCTGCGCAACATGGGTCTGGGGTCGCAGCATCACGCGCCCGACACGTCCGCACACTCATGAACGCGGGAAGTGCCTGCGGCTGGTACCTGTCTGCACGAGGGGTGTGTGCACAACGTGTAACGGGAAGCTATCGCATGCGAACTGGAGTACATCTTGTGGCGGATCGTTTTGGGGGCCACACCTGTCCCGGTATGTGCATTAAATGGCAGTCAGCAGGGTCAGGGATAATGGCAGCGCAAAAGCATCGGAAAATTTACGGAATATGTTACCCGTAAAAGATTATTTTATTTATTGGGTGCGCGGTAAACGCGCTCAAGATAAAGTAAATTGGACATTAAAGACACATTTGAAATGCCGTGGACTGGTATCGCGGTGCGAACCCGGTGCCTTCCGTTTGCACGATGGTGGGTCACGGAAAGCTGGAGCTAACGCTCTAATGACAAGTGTTCTTTTCATCTGGTCTACATAGCTATTGACTGACGATCGAACAAAGCCAGCCGCTCTTGAACAAAGCCACAACGGCTGCTAACTTCAGTTACCATGGAGCACAGAAAGTGCGACAGCATGCGCTTGTCATGCATTTGCCCCTTGCAGTCTGGCCTTGGTGGAGTCTGCTCATGCATCTATTTTGCTGAATATGCGCCTTTCCGCGCGCCGAAACGAGTGCCCGACGGTTGGCGCACTTACAGTACTGACGGTTCTTCACAATCGCCAACCGCCATGTATATTTGCTACCTATTGCTATTGACACCACTCGTCACTCACCCAGCCGCTGCTGCACCTGCTACGCGCATCACAAGTCCACGGTTGCTGAACCGGCAGAAGTGGCGGGATCCATCTGAGGTGGCATCGCCTGCTTCTAACGGACGATGTTTGTGCACTTCTGCTCGTGCTGCTGTCCCGATGTTAGCGGCAAGGTTCAGAGTATGTCTCTGCATTCACTCCGTTGGGGCAGGATTGCTCGTCATGGCAGTATGCGCGTGCTTGAAGCATGGCCGCTGTTTATGTGTAATGGGCCTGTTGCAACTTGCCAAAAACGAACAAGGGGGGAACTGCGCCTGCGGGGCTACCTGGGCAACGGCACCTCCTGCTTTCGACCCACCACTGGACACGATGGTTCTACCTTCTGGTCTGGAACAAACTGTAACAGTTTGGACACGAGTGCGCTGCACTTTGAAAAGATATACACTCCGAAGAAACTCCCGTGCTGAACACCTACAGGTGTATAGGCCAGCTTCAGCGTAATTTTGCGTGGAACCCACAGTTCTGCCTCAGCGAGACGGGAGCGTGAGCAGGGGTGAGCAGGGCATACCACTGACACTCTGGCAGCCGTTGACTTGTCGTACATGATCGGTTTCAGTTGGCTGCAGTCGCCGCCGCTGGGGGGCGAACCATTCCAACCCTGCCCCTCACCCCGTTCCACACATACCGCAGCCTGACGCAGAGCGTTGTGGCACCTGACGTAAGAAGCCCCGTCGCCGTGATTGGCGTGTAGAGAAAAACAGCACCGCGCCGCATGTGTATGTAAGCATCGTTCAAGGCATAGGGGCGTGAGGGAGATGAAGTGCCCTGCCTGGTTGCCAGGTCGTCCGTCATCGGGAACAGGAGCGAGCATCGCCCGATAGAAGGAGGTGAGGGATCCCGCCACTTCTGTCTGGCTGCTTACCGAGGTTCAGCAGGGTTCAGCAACCGTTAATTGGTGACGCATGACAGCGCTGGACAGTAGCGATGGCTCTACCTTTAAAGGTCTGGAGCCCACTGTAACAAGTACAACAAAAAGTAGCGGCTAGGTCGCTTCGTCTGTCGCTCCTGGTTGCAAAAGGTTGCCCTTTATGCCTCTTGACCCTAACGTAACGTCGTCGACCCTTCAGCCCCGAGCAAGCCCTGCGGTCTTTGGGAAGTAATCGTATCATTCGTTTAGGCTTGTCACGGCCCGCAGCATATCTGGCATGTTGTGGACACCAGGTGAAACGTCTTTGTGGATTGGACTGAATCGAAAGATAGGCAGGTTACAAGGGCCCAATGGAATGCTTGTTTGCGCTGTACCAGTTGTCCAGCGGCTATCGGCTGTCCATTTGAACAAGCGCATGGACCATTCCATCTTCGGCGATAGCGGTTGGTCTATCCGTATTCCACACAATCACCGTAACGCCTGTGGCCTCTCCGACAGTAGGACGCCTCTCGTCTATTCGTTTGCTGGCTTCCTTGCATTCCAGGTTGCTGAGCGGACTTCTTTGCGCAGTTGCATGACCCAGCATGACCTTCATGTCGCCTTGCGCCGGCGCGAGCAAGTATCTGCGCCTCGTTTCGTCATCCGCATCCTTCACCTGGGATTAAATTCCCCGCACTCTATCAATCTAGATCCTCGCCGTCGACTCCGCAAGAAGATGGTCCCCTCATGTGTACTTTGCCAATGTACTTTGCCCCATCGCCCCCTGGTCCTACCCTATCCCATGCCCCCCCTTAATTCCTATCGTCCGTTGCAAGCGACGCGCAGCCGTTGGAGTTCGGTGCTTGGGATTTTGGTAAGGAGTTGTTGGGCCTGCCTACCTGGCTCTCCACCCCGTGAGCAGTTCTCGCTGGTCGTCTCCTGCAAGCTCCTTCGCCGGACGGGTTCACATGGATTTCGATAGGTTTATGGCCCGTCATTTCCAGCGGCGTGTGTGCAGTACGCGCCCCGGTCCGTTTCACAACGGCATGGTAACCCTTTCACCAGTCCATCACGACCCCATTGCTGGAAAATAAACCGCGGTTCTCTGTGTGTTGTGCTGTCGACGCGTCTGCCCTTGTCTGCTGGGCCCATGGGTCACGCAGGCACCGTGCTGTACATTATTTTTATTCTATGGCTTCAAGTATAAAATATTGAAAGCAGCAGCAATTATATCTGCGTCCGTATAGGGATGCCTTGAACCGCAGCGTACGAACACACGTTATGCCCCCGCTTACGCCGTGTGAAGGCCACCTCAGCGGTAGCGTAAGCACTGTGAGCCGTCAATGCGTAATAGTATTTTCCAACTATCCACAGAGTGCGCTCGTAAAGTGTCAAGTCGTCATTACGCCGCTTAGCGATGCGGCGGCAACCAAAACTATGCTAGCGTCCAACCTACACCTGAAAATAGCTGTGTTATACTGTTTCAGCATGGGGTGCATCTGCCCCTTGCTGCAAGGCGACCTGCCAGGCACACGACAGCGGACAATATGAAGGGCCGTGGTGGATCGGCAATGAAGCCGGTGGAGGAAGGTAGCGACGCCAAGGTAGTTCATTTGGAGGCTGGTTCCGGCTGGGTCTGCATTAGGGGCGCTCAGGCAGTTGACTACGATGCGAAAGGTCTGGCGGGACCGCTCAACAGCAAGAGCTGCAGTTGCGACCATATGGAACTAGTGCACGGCGAAGTTCAGCATAAAAATGCACCGCCCGATGTAACGCTTTTGGGAGCAGTGTGCCTAAGAATTGCTCGGGGCAGGGCTGTTAGCCTATGTATACACGGTTTCTTCGGGTGCCCACGACCATGCAGTTCGATAATACCTCGCAAACATCACAACTTACCTGCTGTGACTTACCTGCTGTGCGCCTTTCCGTCCCCGTTGCACGACTTCAGTCGGTCGCCCCGACCTCTATGGACGGCACATCACAGAAGGCGTCGTTAGACGAGCCCGGCAGGTTTAGAAAGCACATTTCCTTAAGCGCTATGAAGGCCGGAGAGGGCTCTTTCAGAGGGCTCTTCAGCCTTAGCAAGACGACGGATAAGTCCATCCACAACGGTGAGTTGGGCCGACGTACCCAGCATTCACAGTCAGTGACGGTGCTAATTTGCCTTTGGGGGCCTTGCTGTCCTTATCTTCTTAACGCTCCCAAGGACGGGAATAGCTCCCATCTGGGTTTTGCTGGGGTTCACTTGCAAGCAAGCGTCCGGGTCAGCGTGCTGGACCACTTGTGTTTATCCCCGGCGGATGCCACGCTTAGAGATTTTCAGCGGCATCTGCTTGGTGGCCATTACTGGTAGCGGAGCCACACAGCCCACTGAGCCGTCCCGGCACCGGCGGCAGGGCAGCCCACCACATCTCAGTCCACACATCCAGCTGCCAGAGCTGCGTACGCACCCCTGAGGGTGGACCGCCGAAACGCCCTTCCGTAGTCGGCCACCCGAGATCTCCCACACCGGCGTTATGCACACGCGCCACTCGCTACCCTGCCCTGCCATCGTCCGCGGGTGAACAAACGTACCTTGTCTGCCGCGTCGCACCCAGGCGGAACCGCCGGCGCCCTCCCTGCGCCAGCTACTCCCCTGCCCCCTGCCCCCGAAGCCAACCTGAGCCCAACGCATGAACGCACGCGCGTTGCCCTCAACCGGCCTATCACCGGCTTTGCGCGCAGGCCCCTCGATTCGCGAGGTGGGGGCAGCGTACTACCTGCGCGAGGAGATCCGTGCTGCCCGGGAGGCGGTGACCACCCTAGACACGGCCGTGTCGGGCGCGCAGTCGTTCCGCGAAAAGGCCACCAAGCTGCTGGAGGAGGCGCACCGGGCCCTGGGCCGGCTGGAGCAGGTGAGCGCGCAGGGCCGGCGGCGGGGCGGTGGGGTCAGCTGGGCAACATGCCAGGCGTAGCATGGGGAGCGTGGGGCTGGTAATGGGACAGGGATGGTTGTGTTGGGTGGCGGGGGGGGGGCTGCTGTCGGTGGCGGGAGCGGGCGATGCAGACCACCAATATGGCGGACCCGGGACCCAGGCTGGGGGACCGCGACCCGGGAGGGAAGCGGTGAGGATGGTGGGCGTGCGGGGGAGGGGGCAGCGGACCGCAGCGGGCAGCCAGTTGCCTCCGGTGCGGCGGGGGGGCAGGGGCGGTACAGGGCGGCAGGGGCGGTACAGGGCGGCAGGGGCGGTACAGGGCGGCAGGGGCGGTACAGGGCGGCAGGGGCGGTTGTTAGCGAGGAAACGTCTATAGCGACATTGGAGGGGGAACCAAAGGACTAGCGGGTGGGTGGGTGCGCCTGTTCAGCCCTGTTGGGGAGGGGGGGTGGCGGGATTGGGCGCTCCGCCATTGCTCGGCGCTGGGCGATTCTGTTGGCGCTGACGCATATGGATTTATGATTTTGAGGCATGCCACCCACCTCGCAGCTACTGGAGCCGCCCACCCAGCCACGGGTCATTGTTGCAACCCACCCACGCACCTACCCACCCACCCACGCACCCACCCACGCACGCACCCACGCACCTACCCGTGGGTACACGGGTCTTCCTCGAAACCCACGCACTTGATGCTCGCCCGGCGCAGGCGGTGGCCTACCGCGACGGCGCCCCGGAGCTCATTGTGGTCGCCTGCGAGATCAAGTGCGCGGCGCGCCGCGGCATCACGCTGGTGGACGTGTACGGCAAGTACAGCACCATGGTCAAGGTGATGACGCTCTTCATGCGCTCCTACATCCACGCCAAATTCGACAAGCAGGCGGACCACCTCAAGTCGCTCATACCTCCGGCGGAGGTCATGCGCGGCGCACCCCCCTACGCGCTGCCGTCCGCCGGCGGCGCGGCGGCGCCCGCCGCACCCGGCGCCTCCCCCCCCATGGGCGCCGCCAGCGTCCCCACCTCCCCCGGCGGCTCCGCCGCCGCAACCTCCTCCGTACCCAGCGCCGTCGCGGCAGCCTCCATGACGGCGATGTCCTCCCAGCCAGCGCCAGCGCCACCGCCGCCACCGTCGTCTGCGGTGGCTCAGTCCCTGGGCCGCAGCTCCGTCTCGCATCAGGCCGGGGCCCAGGCCGCTCCTGCGGCCCCCCCGCTGCTGGGGACGATGCTGCGGCCTAACAAACACGACCGGGTGCACGCGATGGCGTACGTGCCGGCTGCGCAGGCATCCAGCGACTACGTGTGTATCTGGTGGTCCGCCGGTCAGATGCTGGAGTTCTACTCGGAGGCGACGCAGTCCACGACTGGCTTCCAGATCGACAAGCAGGCGCTCAACGTGACGGCGCTGGGCATTGATGAGGAGGGTAACGTGTGGACGGGGCACGCCAAGGGGCTGGTGCGCGTGCGGCCCAAGCAGCAGTGGGAGTTCATGGTGGAGGACAGGGCCTTCTCGTCGTCGGTCAAGGCGATCACGTTTGACGAGGCGGGGCGCGCGTGGGTTGGGGACGACAGCGGCCGCATCAAGGTGGGTGAGGGGCGTGCTGCACCGCCGGCGCTGCGTGTGTGTGTGTTTTATAAATGCTGAGCTGCGTGTGTGTGTGTGTGGCAAGTAGACCCGGGTACGTGGCCCGGGGAAACGGAGGGGGGAAACCAACTGGCGGCGGGGGGGCGGGGACGCACGGCGTGGGGTGCTGGATGCCGGATGCGGTGGGGATGTACGTCTGAGGGGATGAACGTCCGCGCGCATGATGATGTACACAAGCTGCACCACGTCGAGTGCAGCGAAGCGCTGACACAGCAGCACGAAGCGCAAATCCCACCTGCCGCTCTACTCGTTGTTATGAACCGGCGTATTGCGTGAAAGAGGACGGGGAATGGGTAAAAAGAAATGCGCGAACAAAGGGCTGTCGGAAAAAGCTCGGCATATCTGTATCCGCGCGCACCGGTATGTGCCGGATGCGGTGCATGTTATCCAGGCGGGTTGGGTCTTGAGGGCGGGTGAGGGTCCTGGAGGAATGGCGGACCCACATGTCCGCTCGGAACGCCCTCACCGGCAGGTGCTGGGGTACGACCCGCGGGCCGGGCGGCTGGAGACGGTGGCGTCGCTGCAGCGCTCGCCCGCGCTGCTGGCAAAGATGAAGGGCGCGCTGGCGGACACCACCCGCGGCCTGTTCGGCAAGCGGCACTGCGCCAACAGCGGCACCAGCGGCCAGGCGTCGGCGGCGGCAGTCTTCGCGAACGCCTCGGCGGTGGCGGCAGCCGCTGCGTCGGCCGCCGTGGGCGTGGCGACGGCCGCTGCGGCGTCGGCGGCGGCCGCCGCAACTCAACCGATAACTGCCGCCCTCACTGGTGGGCGGGACGGTAGCCCGGGGGCGTCCAACAGCGCCTCGGGGCACACGCCACCAGTGGCTATCGAGGGGCCGGTGCGATGCATCTTCCTGCGGGGGGGACGAGCCTGGACCAGCGGCGGAAGGGCCAGCGGCTGGCTGCAGATGTGGGACGCCATCTCGTTCCAGGTTGGTCAGGGGCTGGGAGTGGGGCAGGGCAGGGCGGGCAGGGGCTGGGAGTGGGAGTGGGGTAGGGCAGGGCGGGCAGGGGCTGGGGGTGGGAGTGGGGTAGGGCAGGGCGGGCAGGGGCTGGGAATGGGGTAGGAGGGGCTGGACAGGCGGCGGGATGTGGTGGTGGCGGGGTGTGAGGGAAGATGTAATGGTTTCGGGGCTGGAGGGTGCATGCAAGGGCTGCCGTGCGCTGGCGGGCTGTGGTCCTGTCGAGAGGCCGTGCTGGTTGTACAGGCACCACGTAGTGCTCGGCCCTCGTGGACGAGCCTGGCATTTACTGGCGAAGTCAGGTCGTATCTGTTGGTGTGCGAGGAGCGTCCGTGGTACGATGGAGGTGGAGGCGGCCGTCAGCTCCTGAGGGTTTCGTTTCCCCCCTTCCCTCGGGCCTGGGTCTCATTCTGTTCCCCCCCCTGCCCCCAGGACCTGGACGTGTACGACTGCTGCGCCTTCGGCCCCTGTCACGCCATGACCTCGCTGCGGTGGCCTGCCGCCTCCGCCTCGGCCGCCTCCAGCTACCACCAGCCCGCATCCCAGCACCGCCACACCCACAGCGACGGCCCCTCCACCTCCGGCCCCCCGGATGCGCTCGCGCCCATCGCCGCCGCCGCCGGCTGCTCTTGGCGCCTGCTGACCGGCCACGAGAACGGCCAGCTGCTGCTGTGGCACCCGGACCACAAGAACCTCGCCCCGCTGCTGCGCATCGGCGAGCCGGGCAGCCCCTGCCGCGGCATCGCCGCCTTCGAGGCCTTCCACCTGGTGGCCACCGGGCACCAGAACGGCGAGCTGCACCTGTTCATGCAGCCCACCACGGAGAGCGGCCTGCCGCCGGGCTCGGACTCCGTGTCGCCGCTGTCGTTCGGCACGCTGAGGCCGCGCACGGTGCGAAGGCTGGCGGGGGGAGAGGGTTTTAAGGAAAACCCGTGGGTCGACATGGCGTGGGGGAGGGAGGAGGAAGGGGGTAGGCCAGGGAACGGCGGGGGCCAGGGCTGCGGCGACGGAGGACGGGTTGTGGCTGCGCCAGGCAGCCGCGAGAGCAGCCCCTATGGACCTGGCCCGCGGCGCGCGCGTCTTGACCCTTCCGATGAGTTCATCCGATCGCCGCCCCCAACCTCGCCCACCCCCCAACCTCGCCCACCCCCCAACCTCGCCCACCCCCCAACCTCGCCCACCCCCCAACCTCGCCCACCCCCCAACCTCGCCCACCCCCCAACCTCGCCCACCCCCCAACCTCGCCCACCCCCCAACCTCGCCCACCCCCCAACCTCGCCCACCCCCCAACCTCGCCCACCCCCCAACCTCGCCCAACCCCCAACCTCGCCCACCCCCCAACCTCGCCCACCCCCCAACCTCGCCCACCCCCCAACCCACCCCCAACCTCGCCCACCCCCCAACCTCGCCCACCCCCCAACCCACCCCCCAACCACTCCCACCCCCCAACCTCGCCCACCCCCCAACCCACCCCCCAACCTCGCCCACCCCCCAACCTCGCCCACCCCCCAACCTCGCCCACCCCCCAACCTCGCCCACCCCCCAACCCACCCCCCAACCTCGCCCATCCCCAACCTCGCCCACCCCCCAACCCACCCCCCAACCTCGCCCACCCCCCAACCTCGCCCACCCCCCAACCTCGCCCACCCCCCAACCTCGCCCACCCCCAACCCACCCCCCAACCCACCCCCCAACCCACCCCCCAACCTCGCCCACCCCCCACCCTGCCCCCAACCTCGCCCACCCCCCACCCTGCCCCCAACCCGCGCCCGCACCAGGTGACTATCCAAGCTCACAAGAGCCGTGTGGACCGCATGACTCACTCGGGTACCTCCTGCGTGACCGCCTCCATGCTGGGGACCATCCGCATGTGGCACGCGGCCGACCTGGCGGTGGAGGCGCACCGGCACGGCCTGCTCACGCACACCGCCTCGTACGGCTCGCTGCTGGGCGCTGCGAACGGCGGGCCAGGGCCGCCCAGCACCAGCAGCGGCGGGCCCAGCATGCAGGCGGGGGCCTCCCGCTACCCGCAGTCGAGCAGCCTAGGTGGGGAGAGGACCTGTGCGGGGACGCCTGTGGGGAGAGGACCTGTGCGGGGGAGGACCTGTGGGGGGAGGACCTGTGGGGGTAGGACCTGTGGGGGGGAGGACCTGTGGGGGGAGGACCTGTGGGGGGAGGACCTGTGGGGAGACCTGTGGAGGGACCTGTGGGGAGACCTGTGGGGGACTTGTTGGGGTGCAGCCATCACCAGGAGAGGTGCAGTGATGAACGTCGGGGCGTGACGTGGCACGGTGGGACGAGTGTGGCGATGCCCGGGTGGCGATGGCTGGGCGGCGATGGCTGGGCGGCGATGGCTGGGCGGCGATGCCCGGGTGGCGATGGCTGGGCGGCGATGGCTGGGCGGCGATGGCTGGGCGGCGATGGCTGGGCGGCGATGGCTGGGCGGCGATGGCTGGGCGGCGATGGCTGGGCGGCGATGGCTGGGCGGCGATGGCTGGGCGGCGATGGCTGGGCGGCGATGGCTGGGCGGCGATGGCTGGGCGGCGATGGCTGGGCGGCGATGGCTGGGCGGCGGTTGCGCTTCGGTCTGTGGCCTCCCTACCTGACGGGGCTGTGCGCGCTGGCCTGGCGGCTCAGACGGGGGAGCTGGGATGCGCTGTCGAAGCTGCTCGCGACTGTTTTCCCACCTGCTCCAACCCCCGCCTGCGACGCCCTTTTTGCCGCTCCCCCTCCAGGCGAGCTCTCCTCCCAGAACCCCTCGTCGCTGTACCAGCAGCCCTCCAACTTCAGCCGGGAGTCCGCCAAGCGCCTGGCCGACATGCAGCCGACAGCCAGCGGGCAGTACGGCAGCCCTGCCGCTGGCCTGGCGGGTTATCCCAGCGCCATGCTGGCTGGCGCCTCCACCATGTCGACCAACCTGTCGGGGGTGCTGTCCGGGTCGCAGGGTTCGATGCAGCAGGCGGCAGGCGCTGCAGGCGCCGCCGGGTCGACCGGGCTGCACCGCGCCAGTCAGGGCTCCAAGGACAGCATCGAGGCGGGGGCAGGCACCGTCACCAATCAGGTGGGGGCGCCGCGACGAGGGCGGAGTTGGGGTGGGGCTCCACTGGGGCGCCAGCGGACACGAGGGTGTGTTGCGGCTGGAGGGGGTATGGCCTTGACATCATGTGTCCCATCCGGCTGGAGGGGAGAGAGGGGACGCCCGATAGCTCCAGGGGTGCGCCCTGCACGCCAGCTAGGCCACCTGCCCCGCCAGCTACGCCACCTGCCCCGCCAGCTACGCCACCTGCCCCGCCAGCTAGGCCACCTGCCCCCGCTGTGGCCGCGCACCGCCTTGCTCCCAGACTTCCTGCAGCCCTTCCGCTGCCTACGCATGTCACTTTACGGTTTATGGGGCCCGCTCATGCCACCCCTCACCAGTGCCCCCTCCCCTGCTCCCCCTGCCCGATCCTCCCCCTCGTTCCACTCGCTCCACAGAGCAGCACCAACACGCTGGCTGAGGTGGGTCCCTCCTCCCAGGTGATGATGCCGGGTCCCGCGACCGGCATCCCGCACTTCCAGACGATTGACGCAGCGGAGCTCAGCATGCAGAAGCTGATCGGCTCGGGGGCGTACGGCAAAGTGTGGCTGGCGGATTGGACGGGCGTCCAGGTGCGGACGTTCGGGCCGCCACAGGGGGCGGCGGTTAGGGCGGGGTGAGAGGGAGTTTGCGAGGAAAGCCTGTGCACTAGGAAGCCGGGCGGGGGTGGGATGGCGGCGGATGGGACGCAGTCGCGAGCAGCGGCTGGCGCCCGAGCAGCAGCTTTACTAAATATAGGTATCAACATTAGCTTCATCCCCGGAAAGGCACCTGGAATGAGAATGGGAATGGGCAATTCCCCACAATGGGTATGTGGGAAATCGACTTTTGGGCTTCTTCTTCATGCTGCAGGGGCGGGGCTGGGGTGGATATGGCCCGAAATGTTGCTACCGCGTTGGAATGCTGCCCAGGGCCATTGGGTTGGGGATGGCCCGAAATGTTGCTACCGCGTTGGAATGCTGCCCAGGGCCATTCCCCCAGTCAAATCCGGAATGCTGTGCCGACAAACGTCCCTGTGTGTGCGTGTGTGTGGTGAGGGGGCCGGTGCGCAGGTGGCGGTGAAGGAGCTGTTTGGCCTGCACGGCGGGCGCGACAACGGGGACAAGGAGTACAGCGCGCTGATGAACGAGGTGACGCTGCTGGGCAGTTTGAGCCACCCCAACATCATGAGGTTCCTCGCGGTGAGCAGGGCGGCCGGGGGGTAAGGACGGGGGGCGCAGAGGGACGCAGCGGAGCGACACTTCGGGGCGGGGGGACGCGGGAGAAGGGAGCTGGCTGCATGGCGGTCGGCGGCGTACTTCCCAAGCCTCTCCGTCGCTGGTTTCACCTACACGGCAGCCTTCATCTGCCTGCCCAGCACCATCACCTCACCGTCCTCATCCTAATCCTCGTCATCACCACAACCACCGTGTTAAGATCCTCTCCATCCCTGCTCACCCCGCTGTGCCCGTTCCTCTCCCCCTCCGCCACTCTTCCTACCCCCCCCCCCGCGCCAACTATCCTGTCCTTTTCGCGTCAACTTGTTTTTATGCCACCCCCCCACTACATTTCCCCAGTCGCGTTACCGGTTCTTTTATTGTTTTTATTGTAACCCCCGGCCCCCCCCCCGCAGATGTGCCTGGACCCCCCCCTGATCGTGATGCAGTACTACCCGCACGGCAGCCTCTTCGACCTGCTCCACCGCGCGCAGAAGGGCTCCCTCAAGGCGGCCAAGGAGCTGTCCTGGAGCAAGCGGCTGGACATGCTGCGGGACGTAGCGGCAGGGATGCAGTACCTGCACAGCCGCAAACCGCCAGTCATACACGGGGACCTCAGGTGGGGTGCGGATGGGGTGGAGGGGGGCGAGAAAACCTTGGGTATGAAAGGACTACCGTTTAGAACACACGTGGTGGAGGTCGGCCAGGAAACGGATGGCTGCGCGCGGAAGGGGGTGGGGTAGGGAGCAAGGCCCTTCTGTGGCTCTCCCGTGTGTAGGGCAGGGCAGGCTCCAGTGGGCATGGGTGTGACCTGTGGCAGGTGAGTTGCAAGCTGGATGCTTACGATGGATGCTTCCTGCGGGGATCATGGTGACCTGGGCCAGCCGCGCTTTTTCTGCGTCCGAGCCCCTCCCTCTGCCTCCTCCCTCCCCCACCTCCTCCGGCCCAGGTCCCCCAACCTGCTGCTCGACCTGACCATCGACCACGACCGGCCCCGCTTCCACGTCAAGATCGCGGACTTCGGTCTGGCGCGCATGGCGACCAACGCCAACGGCAGCGTGATGGTGTCGAAGACCACCAACCCGCGCTGGCTGGCGCCGGAGGTGCGGTGTGGAGCGCCCGGGGGGTTAAAGAGAATCCGCGAATCCACGGCCGACAAACCGGGGGGTAGCGTAGGAACACGTGTTGTGCATACGAGGCAAAGTATCTGATAGGCTTGGATACGACTGATGTGGGGCGTCTGTTTTAGGGTTGGTGCGTATACGGCTGGTGCGGGACGTTTGTATCAGGTTTGCGCGCCGGAGGACTTTGGGGGGTGGTCGCAGGACGAGGCGAAGATCCCAGCTCCGGTCCCCACGCTAAACGGCGCCAGGCAGGTGGAGCGCGCAGTGCGCTGGAGCGTGTGAGCGTGTGAGGCGATGTGGGTGTCACAGCACACAGCGGTCAGTCGCTAGACCATGGCTGCCTCATGGCATCTTTAGGCGGCCTCGCCTGATGGCATCTACCGACGAGTCGGCGGCTGGTTCAGCGCGCTGCCGCCAGTCGTGCCTGCCTCCCCACACGGTCCACCACCGTCACCGCCCTCTCCCCCCGCCCAAATTCCCACGTCGATTCACCGGGCTGCCCTCAACCCCCTTTCCCCTGTGCACAGGTGATCAGGAATAGCTCCGTGGGCAAGGCGGCCGACGGTAAGTGCGCGGCAGGTCTCAGGTTGCTGCTGCTGCTGCTGTAGCGTCACCGAAGAAGCGCCCGTACAGTCCGCCGCGTCTGGAGTGCAGCCATCGAATCCGCGTGGTTGCACCTGTGCAAGGGCAGACGGGCCGGGGAAAGCATGGGCCGCGTCCTCAGGGCGGCCGTCCTTTCAGTAATAGAAGCAGGATGGGGCCCATGGAGTCCGATAGGTGCCAGTGCTGTCTGCTTTCGGCAGATTCCGCGATGATTCCGCGATGATTTCCGCGATGATTCTGGGGCGGGGCTGGCCTCCCACCAGGGGCTACCTCTCACGCCTCCGCTTCGCTCGCCCCAGTCGGTCTACCTGCGACGCTCCTACAAATCACCCCGCTCCTCCCCGGCATCGCCATCCGTCGCTCACCCTGCTCCGCCGCCGCCCCTCCCACCTCGCCCCGCAGTGTACAGCTTCGCCATCATCATGTGGGAGATGCTCACGTGGCAGCAGCCGTACCAGGACATGCTGTCCGTGCAGGTCATGTTCTCCACCGTCACCGAAAACTCGCGTCCCGATGTGCCGGCTGACTCGGACCTGCCCGGCGGCCCAGGCGTGTCCCTGCACCTGTACCGCGAGTTGATGGAGAGCTGCTGGCACCAGGATGCTACGGCGCGGCCGTCCTTCAAGGAGGTGGTGGAGGTGTTCCAGGTGAGGGAGGGGGGCGGGGCGGGGGTTTCGGAGAAGACCCGTGGATGCGAGAAAAACCGTACCCCGGAGGGGGTGGTGGAGGTGTTCCAGGTGAGGGAGGGGGTTTAAAGAGAATCCGCGAATCCACGGCCGACAAACCAAGGCGGAGGGAGGGGGGCTGGGAGGGGGTGGGGGAGGTGTTCCAGGAGGGGGCTGCGGGGAGTGCGGAGGGGGCTGCGGGGAGTGCGGAGGGGGCTGCGGGGAGTGCGGAAGGGGCTGGAGGGACGTGCTCTAGGGGGGGTCCACCGTAGCGGAAGCTGCGCTGGACAGTCGTGTGAATCCGCACGGGGCCACGTGCCTCGTCGCACCCCGTACCTGCCAGCCCGGTTCGGACACGGGGACACCCGCATCGCCTGCAGGAGCTCCTCCCGACAGCCACCCGACGCTCGAAACCCGCCGCCCGCCGCCTCCGTGTTGTCCACAGGCCATGCAGCGCGTTGAGATGGACACCGCCAAGCAGCAGCGCCAGCAGCAGCAGGCGGCAGCGAGTGCGCACCAGCAGGGCCGCCGCTCCCGCGGCCCGAGCGATACGGGCGGCCCGGCTGCTGGCGGCCCCGGCAACGGCGCCTTGGTGGCGGAGGCGTCCGGCTCAGGTAGTGCGCCGGGAAGCGGAGGGAGCAACAACGGCGGGGGGGGCACGGCGGCTGCGGCCGGTGCCGCTGCGCGCCGCGCCGCCGCCGCTGGCGTCGCCTCGCCGTTCTCGGGCACGGCACTGGTCGCGGCGAAGGAGCCTGAGGGGCAGCAGGGCCGCGCGGGGCCGGCGGCAACCGACGGCCTCGCGCATCCGCACCAACAGTACGGCAGCGTTCTCCCGTTGTACGGCATGAGTCCGATTCTGGAGGAGACGGCGTCTGGGGCTTCGCCGGTGACGGCCTTCACCGTTTCGGTGCCGTCGGGCGCCGCCCGCGCCGCCGCCCCGGCGTCAGCCGCCACTGCGGCGGCGCCCTCTCCCTTCTCCAGCGCCGTCGCGCCCGTTGTTGCGAACGCCGCGGCAGTGCCCGTGCGCTCTGCTCCTGGCACGTACACAGAAGCGGAACCGGCAGGCGCCTCGCCGCCGCGGCAGCATCAACTGCTCCCGCCCTCCGCCATCAACCACCACCAGCAGCCGCACGCCCCCCACCAGCACGTGCACTTCGCGGCGAGCGCCTTTGCGCAGGCGGCAGCTGAGCCCCCGCCCGAGTCGTTCTCCTCTCCCTCCTCACCCGCCTTCGGCACCCGGTCCCGCGGCGCCGCGTCAGCCCGCCCCAACCCGCCGTCCTCCGCCTCCTCCGCCGAGAGCGGTGCTGTACCTGCGTTGAGCGGTGGCAGCAACATCGCGGGGGCCCCCAGCACCGCCTCCTCCTCGCGCCAATCGTCCACGTCCACCTCCGGCCGGGCGATCGGCGCCGCCGCGGCGGCGGCGACGGCGGCTGCAGCCGCCGCCGCCATGGGCGCCGCCATCCCTGGTGGCACTGGCGCACGCAAACCGGGAACCGTGCCATCAGCCGGTGCACAGGCGGGCCGTACGGGCGGATCTGGGACGAGCACTCCGCGCCGAGACGGCGCCCCAAGTACGGGCGGTATCCCGAGTGTAAGCGGCGCGGCAGCCGCCGCCGCCACGGCATCAGCTGCCTCCGCCAAGGCGGCGGCGGCCCGCCGCGGCGGCGGTGCTGCGGCCCACATTAGCGAGGCCTACTCGGTTCCCGTGAGCGGCATCACCTCCCTCAGCCCCTTCGCCTCCTTGCCGGCCTCCCAGCTCGGCGAGCTGGACGCCGCCGCGCCCCAGGACGCCATGGCGATGGCGTACCCGCACCCGGCCTCGGCTCACGGCATCGTGAGCCCCTTCGCGCCCGCCTCCCCCAAACTCCACGGCGCGGCGGTTCGCGCCGCAGGCGCCGCCGCGGGGGCCGGGACTGTCAGTCGGGCTGGCGCCAGGTCGGTCGCCGGTAGTAGCGCCGCAGGCGCCTCCACCGTTAGTGTTCGGGGCCGGATTCCCGGACCCTCTTTTGGCCCGGGGCCTCCTGCGCGGTCCGGACCGCCCTCCGGCCAACCGCCCACGGCGCGCGGCGCCGGCGCCACCCCGCACACCCAGCCCGGGACACCGCCGCACCGCGGCCCGGCTGCTTCGTCGGTCGCTGGCCGCGGCGGCGCCATGGGCGGCACCCCTGTCGCAGTGAGCGCCGAGGTTCGGGCGCCCAGTGGTCGACACGGCTCCACCTCCATAGCCGCCCCCACGGGCTCGGGCTGCAGCACGCGCCGCAGCAACAGCGGCGAGGGGCCGCCGAGCGGCGGCAGCCGCACCTCCACCGCCGTCAGCCGCACCGCCAGCAACGTAGCCGCCGGATCCACAGGCGAAGCCACGTCGGTGCAGCCGGTCGCGGTTTCGGGGCATCAAGCACGTGCGCCACACCGCCAGTCCCTCTCCGCCGCGCACGCCCACGTGGACGGCGTAGGTGCCAGCGGCGCGCATGACGGCGCCGCGGGCGGCGGCCGGCCCACTCACCGCCGTACGCCCTCTGGCGGCAGCGTCACGGGCCAGGGCGGCGGCGGCGCCGTCACCGCCGCCATGGCCGTCCGTACCCGGGACTTGATGGCGCCGCCCCAGCACCTTCGGGACGCCACCGCGCCCTCGACCCCCACCGCTGGCTCCTCACTGCCACACCCGCGCACCCCCACCACAGTCGCGCGCACCGGCGCCGCTTCCCCGCGCGTCTCCGCTCCGAACGGCGGCGCGCCGGAGTCCCGAGCGGCGGCGAGACGCAACACGCCCCTCTCCGGCTCAGGCGCGGGAGCCGGCGGCGGCAGCCCCTCCGCCCCCACCTCTGGCCACCTGAGCCGCCTAGGCGCCGGCGCAGCTGCCCGGCCGCCAGCTTCGCCCCGCATCTACGTGCACGGCGGGCCCGGAAGCATCTCCGCCCACGCATCCAGCGGCGGGACCGGCGCCGGCGTGTCGCGCATCCCATCCCTGGCGCATGGCTCGACCCATGGGTCGGCTGCGCCGCAGCCGGCCAAGAGCTCCACCTCCCGCTCCCTGGACGACATCATCCTGCACTGCATGCGCCTGCACCCGTCCACCTCGAGCGCCTTGGCCGCCGCCTCGGGCGCCGTCTCCCCGGCGACCGCTGCCGCCGCTGCCGCCGCCGCCAGCGGCCCCTTCGCCGTGGCGCCGACGGCGTGGGAGGAAGACGGCCTGGACGCGGCGCAGCCGAGCCCGGGGGTGACCGAGGAGTGCTGCTTCCGGCAGTCCACCGAGTACCCGCAGCTGGACGTGGACCCACAGCAGGACGGCGGGGTGGCCCAGCGGTCCACTGAGCCGGGTGGGCTGCCGGACTCGCCGCCGATGCCCCCGCGGATCTCCATTTCGCGCTCCGGCCCGGTGACCCGGCAGGCGGAGGCCTCCTGGGAGCCGCCGCCGCTGCTGACGGCGACGGTCCTCGGCGGCAGCCCGTTCGCGGCGGCAGCCTACCGCAGTCCCTTTCTTATGGCGGCAGGCGACGCGGAGGCGGAGGAGGGGGCTGACGACGGCCGCCAGGGCACAGACGGCAGCCAGGACCTGGGCTCTGAGCGCTATGGTGGCGAGGGAGAGGGCGCGAGTGAGCGGTCGGCCAGTGTGGCGGAGGCCATCACGTCGCCAGTGGCGCCCAACGAGGCCGCGCCGCAGACGCAGCCCTGGGCGAATGGTCACGGCGCCGCCGCTTGGGGCAAGGAGGCCGCCTCCACGGCCACGGCAGGTGGCGCGGGTGAGGGGGCGGGCGGGCGGCCGGTGTACCAGCGCGCAGCTGCCGCCGTCGACAGCCCGTTTGCGCAGCACACCGGCGACCAGGACAGCTGGTGGGAGGATCAGCACCATGACGACTGAGGGCTCCCGGCTGGCTGGCCGACGACGGCGCGGCTGGGGAGCTGGCGGAGTGCGTGAGGTGGAGGTTCGGTGATGTCGTGTCGTTTCGCGTACAGCTGAGGGTGTTCTGCGTGTGGGTGTGGGTGCGTGTTTCTGGATTTCAGCGGCGGTGGGTTCGTGGGGGCACTAGCTCGAAGGGCCGCAAGGACGGAAGGAACGGGAAGGGTTCTAGGGTTGTAGTGAAACCACGTCATGTGGGCGTGGAGGGGTGTCGGGTTGACGAGGTGGGATTTAGGATTTTAGGGTTTCGAGGAGGGCCCCCCCCCCGCGATGAACGGATGCGTGATGCGTGCGGCCCGCCTTTCGCACCGAAGCGAACACTGCTGGTCGGCGAGACTGGAAGAACGGTGGCGTCGTCGTTGTCAGTTGGGAGAGGTTCCTGCGGCACTTTCTGGTTGTCGGAGCCCTTGTGTAAGTCTTCGAGATTGTTACCCTTGTGTGTGGGTCGCGTCGTGATGTGAGGAGTGTTTCTTGGGCGCCTGTGCCGGCACCAGCGCTGGCTTATTCTGGGCGCCAGCGCGTTGCCTCCCCCCCCTGTGCCAAGGTGCAAGGGACGTTCGGGAGACGCACTGCTCGTCATGCGATGAAGCAGGGCCTATGAAACTGAAGATGGAGTGTACCGTATGTCGGGCACCTCGGCCCATGCCCATTTATGGAAAATACTGGGGCGGTAAGGGTGTAGGGCTAGGTTGGCTGAGCCACTCCTCCACGCCTCAAGGGAATTTTCACGTGACACCTGCCTTGCCTTGCTTCAATTGGTTCGCTGTCCGAGCTGCGGCGCTGGTATTGTGTTCCTGTTTGGAAATCCGCTTGGAAATCCGCTTGTTCCGGAGGACTAGACGCGGAACAACATCGCTCGGGGGGCAGACAACCGGGCACCCGCGTCGCTATGGAGCGCCGCCGATGCCCGGCAGCGTTCATGACTCGGCCCCGTGCGGCGGGGCGAAATGGCGCAGGGACAAGTTGTGAGCGCGGATCTTTGCGGCTAGTTTCGTGCTCATGTCTGCAATGCATCTGCCGAATCGGCGCTGCTGGACACAATCCGTGACATTGCATCACGAGCTGGTGCCACATGGTGGTGCTGCGCGGTGGTGCCGCGCGGTGGTGCCACGCGGCGCCAGGCGGGCGGGGTGGAACCTGGGCGGCCTGGCAGCGGGTGGGAGGAGGAGCGCACGAGGCCACGCAACGTATGGCAGGCGATGTGGTGGGGGCTCGACGAATCGATGTTTAGCACAGTATACGGTAGAGGTATGGCTGCAGGGCGGGGGCCGCCTGCAGACTGGGGAAGCGGGCAGGCAGGTAGCGAAAGTGCGGATCGATCCCAAGCTGGGGGGGCTTTCAGGGCTTATTAGGGAGCAGGGGCCTCAACAGCGGCCGTGCGCGTAGTCGCTCAATGGGTCGAGGAGGAGTGATGGTTCAGGGACAGGGGCCTGACACTGGAGTGCCTGGCAGGTGTGCTCGAAAGCGACCAGAACGTGTACGGAAATCGTCTGCCCGCCGTTACGCCGCTGCTGGTGTGTGTTTGCGTATTGGAGTCTTTAGGCAATGGTAGTTACCAAAAAAATGGGGCGTCTGGGTGAACTTCGTTGACCCGCGCAAATTTGGGACTAGCGGGCGAGGCGGCGTCGTGGACGTGCCTGTGAAGGCCTGTGGCTGTGTTGGCGGCTAACGCGGTGATGGCTGTGATGACAGGGGGTTGACTTATCACGGCACGCGGGTGCGCCAGGGCGAGTAATATGAAGCAGAGGGTCGAGGGTCACACGCCAAGATGAGTATTTCACATGTCAAGACGACCTGTCTCACTCGCAGCCGGGTGGTGGCAGGTGATTGAGCTGTGGCGGTGTTACAACGGGTGACCTTTTGGTATGCGTTGTTAGTGACCACGGCTAGGACTGCCTCAACGCGTTCGCGTTGGTAAGGTGTACTGCTGGCGTCTCGTCGGGGACGCTGGCAACATTCCAATCGTTGTGTGGGGCAGCTCATTACATCGCCCATGTAAGGTGTATACAGGTTTGCATGGTTTCATGGCGCAGGGGACAACGCTGGCGTGCACAAGCTGCGCAGGGGTGACCAAAATCCTTGCACCGCGTACCGGTATTTGTGCCCGAAGGGCACCAATCTTTTGGATCCAAACCTCACTGCCATGCTAATGCAGGCTTTGCGCATCTATAGCCGGGTACGTAAAGCCCTTGGCGCCTTGGGCATGAGGCTGTACGGCATAATGTCACTAGTCCGTGTGAGCGTGCTGCCAAGCTGATGATAAGACATTTTGTTCAGCACGCGACCTCCCTCCCCATCCCTGGGTGGCAAGTTGCCCGCCTTCCCTGTCGTTCCCCTGGGTCCAAGTGAGCAGACAGCCCACGTGCACCGACGACTTTTACGACAACAGACACGCGCGGCGTTACTGGCTGGATCTCACCGCTGAAGATGGGGTGATGGATGCTCTGTTACCAGTTCGCTCACGTAAACTATGCTGCTGTACCATAATCAACTGCACAAGGAAAACAGGATAACGACCTAGCTCATCTGCAATACTAGTGTTCGCGACTCAGTGACTGTTGGTTGCCCACCCGCCGACGAAAACATCGCACAGTAGATGTGTCACATCATCATCACAACCACCTACACGCTTCACAGCCGAGCGATGTGTCGAGGGGCTGAAAATCCCCTTTGCATGCCTGCCCGTTCAGGCACCTGCGAGCGCATCATCCACATTCCAGATCAGGATGCGTGACCTCATTTGCCAACCTGCCTGCCCTTATTTCACCTCATCGTGTGTGTGTGGTATGGCATCATTCTCTGTCCACAGCGTCTCGGCCCACCACGTCAGCCTCTCCCCCCCTGACCACCTGAACAAAAACGTCCCAATCAGCAGAACAAGCCCGAACGCAACCCCCATATCCATACATCGACATTTACTTATATGCCATACACGTGCTCGCCCCGGTGTCCCACCACACATCGCTGACTACCCAGCCGCCAAGGCCCACAAGGCGCGGCCAAATTTCTTCCGGGGGGTAAACTCTTCTTACAAATTTCGCTTGCGTTTGGACCTGGTGCCCGGCGGGCCCGTCGTCTTCTGCTCCATCTTGATCACCACCATCGGGCCCAGCTTGTTCTCTTCCTCCACCCCAGGGTCCGCCTTCACTCCGCAGTTCACGCCCGTGATAGTCTCTTCCGTTGCGGCTGCTGCGGCCGCCGGCGCCTGCTGCTGTGCGGTGCTGACCAGCACCGGCAGTTGCAACCGGCTTGCCAGCTCCGCTAATGCAGCAGCCTTTCCAGCCGGAATGCCACCCGGCACTGCCCCTGAGTAGATGAAGAGCAGCACCAGCCCGAAGGCGTCCGGGTCGACATCCGAAAGTACAAGCTCTCGGCGACCACCGATGCTTGCAGAAGAACCGCCACCGCCACCGCATGCGCCACCAGCGCCGCCACCAATGCCGTCCCCTCCACCGCTGCCGCTATCACTGCTAAGGCGATGTTTGAAGAAGTCGCTGCATGCCGCCATCACAGCGCTGTGCACGTGGAAGGTGCGGCCGCCAGCACGAATGGCGAGGTCCGGACTGCCCGGCTGCCAGTCTGGTGGCGCATCAACACCCGCTGTGTCCGAGCCTACAGCTGCAGATGCTACTGGTGCAGCCACCGGCGCAACTGCCGGTGCAGGTACCGGCGCAGCTACCACATCCACACCCGCGTCCGCGCCGTCCCGCTGCGCCTGCTGCTGCGCTAGGCTGCTGGATGCGGCACCCCGCCGGGCTGCTGCAACTATGCCCGGATGTCCTGGAGGCAGCTTCAGCCCTAGCTGCAACACCGCCATCATGCCCTCCGGATCCGGCCAATCACCACTCAACTCATTATCCCACTCACAACTGATTGGGTCAGAACATGCCACGAGGCTGCCGTCGGCAAGGATGGTGGGCCAGGCCAGCTTGTCACGTGTGTTGGCGAGCAGGGTGGTGACGTGGCCGGCCGGGGTCACCTTGTGTAGTTGGCCCTTGTCATTATCCTCATCACAGGAGGTGAGGTAGATGTCGCCGTCACCGTCGACGCACACTCCGAGGATAGAGTCGAAGGAAACGTCAGTGCGGGACACATCCGCACTGTTGCGGCCACCAGCACCCATCCCGCCATCGCTGTCGCTGCCACTGCTGCTGTCACTGCTGCTGCCACTGCTGCTGTCACTGACTGTAACGACCTTAGTGCACGCTAACCGCACGGCGCTGCGGCTTCCATGGCCTCCTCGGCCGCCGGGTGCCCCACTGCCGCTGCCGCCTAGATCCAAACGGTAGATTTCGCAATGCGAACTGAACACCAGGCTGTCGGTGCTGGCATCATAAGCAAGCCCGGTGATCTTGACACCATTGCGTTCCAGCAAATCCTCCACATCCATAAGCACGGACACCTCCACCGGCAACTTGCATTCGATGCGCCAGCGCACGTCATGAAAGGGTTCCGATTCTGGCCCTGGCTCCGACCCTGGTTGCGACTGTGGTGCGGCGCCACCTCCTGCCACCTGCCCGGCCACGGCCTTCCACTCCTTCGGCAGCTGCATTTTGAGGATGCCGCCCTCCTGCTCTCGACCCTCGCCCATACAGACCAGGAAGAGCGCGCCTCGGCCGTCGGAGGCGATCCGGTGGATGTGTGTGTACGAGTGGTTCTCGACACCCTTCATGATCTCACGCAGCCCCCGCCCGCCTACGTCGTCTTCAATCTTGTTGTCGGCGCTGATCCGAACCAGCTGGTTGTACTCTGGCCATTGCTCCCGCAGCTCCAGTTCTCCCACGGCTGCAAAAATGGAGTCGGAGTACGCGTCGTAGCATGCGCATCGGAACGGTGTCTGGATGGGCACGACGGGCGGGCTCAGCACCAGCGACTCGGATCGCCAGTCCTGGACGCGCAGGCTGTCTATTGCGCCACGCAGCCCGATACCTAGCGTCTGGATGGAACCGTCGGCACCTGGCCGTTGCACCAACTGGCAGTAACCGCCATTGAAGGTCTTTTTGAAGAAGACCTCCACGTGCGACACAGACGCAACGACCTTGTGCCCACGCGGTGGCCTGACGCCCATGGGATGGGGGAACGGAGTTGTTAGGTGGGTGCGTTGTGGCGTTGGTTGAAATTCGGGTCAGAAAGAGGATCGGATACGAATGGAGGTCGTTTCCTCGTTGGGTTCTGGGACATTCATGCATGTTGTCTGTCTCTTCGCCGGAGCTGGAGGGCGGACGCCGCGCAAGGTGTTACAGCGCTTTACAATTGGGGCGAAAGCAGTTACTGTAGCTATGAACTTACATGTGTAAGAGACAATATGATGCCTGCCTTGTTGGGTTGGGCCGCGGCAAATGCAGAGGCCGTTAGCGTAGGAAAAGGTACGCACAAGCAGCAAGGCCGCGTAAGACGTGTGTCACCAGCTTTTAGCGCAACGGGATTGTAAAGTAGCCCTATCGCATCCAGACATCCTCTGCCGATTCCACGGGGTGCCTTTAGCCACCCGTACATGTGTACGGACGCTACGATGTTACACCGTACTTTCATACGGCAGGCGTCCGTTCAAGCCAGGGGGGCAATGGACACAACAAGAAAAATAAGTCGTTACTACTTCATTTTCGCTATTTGGCGGCCCGTACAGAATGGCCCGGGCCAGGAGGGCGGTTGTCACTTGCCAGCCCCAAAGGCAGCTTTGGAAAGCCGACTGTTGGGGCTATTTGTATAGCGGCCAGGAGGGCAGCTGCCAGCGCGAAAGACAGCTTCAGAAAGCCGGCTGTTGGGGCCAGACTTGACGGTTTGTCAAATGCCGAATACCACGAGAGAAGGCTGACAGGACGCGCTCGTCTGGCAAGGCCCTGCCAGCCAGCGTACGCCGTCCGTAATGCGGCAGATGCCGACGAAGTCAATGCAAAGGTGCCACCCAACAAGGGTAGACTCGCAAACGTGCCGTCACTATAGTATCGCGGATTATACCGCATGACGTTTGCTGTCGGCCTCGTATGCATTGGCTTTGCATACGGTTTGGGCTATCAACGTATGAACGGCTAGGGGGGGAACGCGGTCTGACGTGGCGCCACCAACTGTGTGAGGGGGCGGGTGTGGGCACACGCACGCACATGCCCATGTCACCAGATACACTCCTGGAACGCTGGCTCCACTCAACCCAGATGCGCCATGCTGGACCTCGCTGTCGTCGCTAAGGGCTGCGCAACCAGCGACGCCACTGCCTTGGAGGGCCTTTCAGCAGGGTCCGTGCTGTCCCCCTACCTCTTTCCAGTTGAAGGGGCCACAACCCTGGTCAAGTACCTTGCGTACCGGGCCCAGTGCTTTTATCCTCCCTGGGCGCTGCGCACACCCTACTGCTCATGTACATCATGCGCCAGTATGGCCGCATGCAGTCCGCGCACTACACGCCCCTTACACCACCTTGAATCGCGCCCTTTGCATGCAACAGTCAAGCACGCAATTCCACACCACGAAAGTACACGACCCGGCCCACTAAAAGAGTTACTACTACGATCCGGCCCTACTGCCACGCCCTGCCTGCTTCCTTCCAATACAACGCCAATGGAAGAACTACCAGTCTAACACCGTGCAGCATTTACCTCGACATATAAGCAACTTCTGCATCACACAATCCTCATACCGCGCCCTTACTTAAATATCACTCACCGACCCCTCGCCTGCACCACCTGCACCACTTCTGGCATTGCCCTATGGCTCGTGCGGTGATCGGTGTACTCGAAGAGCACCTTGCGGTGGTGCCTGCTCCCGGTGGGCTGGGCAACCAGGAGGCTGGGAGGCGCTGCGAACTGCCCTGCGTGGTCGGCAGGTAGCTGCCGATGCTGGGGTTCGGCCGCTGTCCCGTGTGGGGCTGTGGCTGGTGCAAGCTCCCCCTGGCTGTGAGCAGTGTGTTTGGGATGTTGTTGCCCTGGCCGCCCTCAGCGCGATTGACCTCGGCCGCTTTATTGTCCGGGCTGTTTCGCACCGGCTGGTGACCCGTCGGGGGTCCCGCCTGGTGCCGTTGTCATGCCCCACAGCCGGCCGTCCTGCTCCCGGCCGTGTTGTTCGTGCTTTCTTGGCTGACCGTATTGGCCGACTCCAGGCCTGACTGGACATGCGCTGTCGTTAGCGCTCAGGCTACAACTGACCAGGTCGTAGACACGTTAGCAGGTGAACGCCGCAAGTCGCTACCTCTTCCGGGGACTGCCCCGGGTATCCTGACTCCCGACCCGCGGCCCTCAGCTGCACTGTTTCTTGCGGGGCAACAGATGCTCGCCACTGTTGCTACACGTCTGTAACTGGGCACTTCGTGCGAGAGGATACATTGAGCACGGTCGGGACTTCCACGAGTGGCATCCCGCCGTGCTAAGGCGGCGTAGGCTACGTGGGCCCGATGTGCGCAACCTATCCCTTCGGCTCCGATCGTGAGGCAGCTATATTCCAACGCCGAAAGCTACCAGACGATATAGACGACGTCCGTTACTCAGTGTCAACTAACCGTACCTAACAACGCACTCGCGAAATATTTCACTCCAACCGTCACGCTCAGGTTCGCGTTCCTGCAGCGGCGCCGAAACCATGACTAATGCCGGCGAATCGACCATGCCGGTGCTGGGGCATGATACCGTGCGCTCGCGCGCAGTTGGTGACAGTTGCTGATTTGCGGGTGGGCAATTCCTTGGGCACATCGGTCCGGGCTGTTGGCTGATCTCACCGATTTTTTATGGCGGTGGGTCTTAGGGATGCCTGAGTTCTTGATTGGGCGGGCGGGTTCTGTATCGGCGCGGCAGGGTGTCATTCTTTCCTGTGCCTTGTGGAGCGTCTGTTGGCTGCTGGCGCTGGTGTGGGCTCGTTTTAAAGGCCCCCCTCTTGTCCTGGTTTTGCCTAGCGCCTAATGTGCTATTCAAGGCTTGCCTGTGTCCTTGGGGGCGTCTGCCGGGTTCAGGGCTGTCGTATGGTGAGGCCGGGAATGGGTCTTCTTGTCTTGGGTTTGCACGGGCTTGAGGACAATGTACCTCTAAGGAGGTATTTCACTCTAGTTGCTGCAAATAAAGTCAAGCAAGTTTCGCAGGACTGAGACTTGCCAACCTGTCCGTACAGATTAGTTAAATCATATTTCATGTTTTGTTTTGTTAATGCAGGTTTCCAAAACCATCCTGGGAAATTGAAATGCAAGCTCTCGATTTGCGGCGTGCAACGCAAGGCGCAGCCTTTGGGACTGCCCGACCGCGCCCTTGCCTGCTTCGGCGGCCTAGCAGATCTAGGCCGGTAGTTTTGAGACAAAATGTAAGGGCTTCAGCATTGCCAGTCGCTGCTGGAGAAAAGACGATTAAGCCAGAGCAAAATGTCCCCGGCATGACGGCCTTCCTCGATGGGCTCAAGTGGGACAAAAATAATTTGGTAGCAGTCATCGTACAGGTGAATGATCGATGTTGAACAGCCTCAGCCATTCGCAGCACGGCACGCGTAGCGCATAACGTCTCCCGCCGCCACGCTTTGCAGCACATCGACACCGGAGAAGTGTTGATGCAAGCTTTTGCTGACAGGGCTGCCATAAACGAGACTATGCAAACTGGGTAAGCTTCTGGACTTCCTTTTGGGCGTCGGGGAGGGGTCAGGGTTTTGGATGCAGGGGTGGTTATCTGTTACCGCGCAGTTCTCCATGACACTTGCGTTGAGCCTGTACATTATCTATGTGCCTCTTTCACCTAGGCGCATCCCTTTATCTTCCTAGGCACGTATAAAGGGCCTCCACACCCGCCACCTATTGCGCTCAGTGGCTCCAGCAACACCGTTTCAGCAGGCAGCGCAACTCGGGGACCTCCCATCTCTTTGAACTCATTAGACACCAATCATCTGAACACGCTCTCGTGCCCTTTCTCGCGTACTCCCGCAGCCTCGCGACGTTTTACAGCCGCTCCAGGGGCGGGCGGTGGTGCAAGGGTGAGACCAGTGGTCACTTCATCAACGTGCACAACCTCTTCACGGACTGCGACCGCGACTCCATTATCTACCTGTCAGACCCCATAGGGCCCGCCTGCCACACCGGCTCCAGGTATGCCGGCCTCTGCACTGCGGGGGGCCAGGTCTGGGGCGAAGGATTCAAGCCTTAAAGCAGGGCCGGGGAACAGGAGCAGAGGTAGTGACCGCCACAGGACCTGCAGTAAGAGGTGGATGGATGGCCACCAGATTGTACCAGGCAGGGAGTCACCAGACCCGGAACCCCATTAGGGCCGCATTAGGGCCGTATTAGGGCCGCATCAGGGCCGCATTAGAGCCGCAATAGGGCCGCATTAGGGCCGCTGCTGGAGACCGCGCCGGGTCATCCGCTTCACCGCGGCACTCGCCATGTCGCCGCATGCTGCATGCGCGCGTCCTGGTCACTCCTATCGCGCAACCGTCATGCTCCGTTACGACTGCACGCCAGCAGACAGCCCCCACCATCCCTTCTGGACCCCCATCGTCATCGCCCTTGGTTCGTCGGCCGTAGATTCGCGGATTTATTGCATATCCCTTTACTTGGCAACAGGCTCCTGCACCCGCCGCCAACCCCGCGGCTCCACCCCACTGCCCTCCGTCTCCTACATCTTGTCACCGCATCTCCTCCACAACCCACTGACCAGGGCGCTCGCGGCCGCACCGGTGGGCTCCTCACCGCGCAACCACCCAGCGCCTTGCTCTTCCACAGACACCACCCCGCGCCTGGTCCTTCCCATGCGCTTTACGGTCATCCGTACGCAGGACCTGCTGGTTCAAGGAGGCGCAGCTGGCGCCCGGCGGCTCGGAGGCGGAGGCGGCTGTGGCGCACGAGGGCGCTCACAACCACCCGGACCACGTGCCCCGCACCACCCTGCTGGGGCTGGAGCGGACCATTGCGCTGCGCAGGGCGGCGCTGTCGCAGCCGCCAGGTGGGCAGCCGCCAGGACAAAAGGGCTGCAGCGCGCACTGGGCGGCGGCGGGGGCGATTGTTCGTGCTGAGAAGGGAAGCTTCTCGTGGCGCAGTCGGGAGGGGTCGGCGAGAGGGTTGATGTGTCTGGGATGGAAGGGGCAGGGTGTGGCATGTTTGGCGGCGTGCCGGATGACAGCGCTACCGCTCCTAGGGTTGGGGATCCTTGCTTGCTGAGGGGGACGGGAGGCGGTGAAGGCCTAGCCACCCCCATCTTGCCAGCCCGGTCCAGCGAGCGGCCATGACCAGGCTGCCCTCACGCCTAGGCCGCCGACGCCTAGGCCGCCCGTACGCAGCCTGCTCGCGGCACTCCCCTTGCGTTCTCTGCCCAGGCGGAAGTGAGGAGAGGGGTGTGCCGGTTGCTGCAGGGACCACGTGCGGAGTGTCGCCATGCATTGGGGGCAGCGCCAGATGCTCGCTGTACGCTGCTTGTTTTCGCCCACACTACATCCCCCTCAGCACCCTACATCCCCCTCAGCACCCTACATCCCCCTCAGCACCCTACATCCCCCTCAGCACACTACATCCCCCTCAGCACACTACATCCCCCTCAGCACCCTACATCCCCCTCAGCACACTACATCCCCCTCAGCACACTACATCCCCCTCAGCACACTACATCCCCCTCAGCACACTACATCCCCCTCAGCACACTACATCCCCCTCAGCACACTACATCCCCCTCAGCACACTACATCCCCCTCAGCACACTACATCCCCCTCAGCACACTACATCCCCCTCAGCACCCTACATCCCCCTCAGCACACTACATCCCCCTCAGCACACTACATCCCCTCAGCACACTACATCCCCCTCAGCACACTACATCCCCCTCAGCACACTACATCCCCCTCAGCACACTACATCCCCCTCAGCACACTACATCCCCCTCAGCACCCTACTGGACTGGACCATGTTTCCCCCCTAGCTCCCACCTGACTGGCGGCCCCAACCTACCCTTTGACCGCCTTCGCCAGACGGCAGCAAGCCCTCCTGGACCGCCCGGCTGCTGAGTAACCCGGAGCTGCTCTGCAAGAAGGTGCGCTGCCCGCATCCCAGCTGGGGCGCCTCCACACACCAGCTTACCTATTCGCGAGCTCTTTACTTTTTATGTCGGTACACTGCGCACAGCAATCGATCTCATTGGCGTGTCTACATCACGGCATCTGCCAGGCGGGTAGCTACCCCGGGGGCCCTTCCCCTTGGCACCGCCGCCGTGGCTTGTGTCTTCGTTGACACCACAACCACCGCCAACCGCACGACCCTTGCCCTCCCTGGCGCATGGCCGCTTGGCTGAGTCAGATCCGAGAGGAGGCGGGGGAGCTGTGTCAGACGCTGGAGGCCAACGAGGGCCGCGAGCGGGCAGCCAGCGAGATGGCGGACCTCATGTACCACTCCATGGTGCTGCTGAACCTGCAGGTGGGGGGTTACATTGTATCCGCGAATCCACGGCCGGGGTTGCCTCAAACGGTTGAAGGCAAACACGGTGCTTGTTGTGGCCGGGAGAAAGGGCAACGAGATGGTGGTCTGGGAGAGGGCGGAGGCCCTAGAGCGCTGATACTGGACGTGTTGAGGGGTAATGCGTCGAGCGGCAGGTCGGCTGTTTTGAGTCCTTACCTTCCGACGGTCCCGTGTGGTCTCCCTGGCGCCGCAGGGTGTGGAGATGGAGGAGGTGCTGCGGGTCCTGCGGAAGCGCTTCACGCAATCGGGCCTCGAGGAGAAGGCGTCCAGGCCCTCGGCGAAGCCGGAGTGAGAGATGGGCTCGACATGATCGCAACTCCTCATATTGGAAAGAGGCCATGGAAGCACGGCTACGTTGCGAGTTTTGGGCGAGTGCCTTATGTGTCTTATGGACGTACTCCTCCCTCGCGGTCAGGCGGGAAAGGGACTTGCGTGTTTGAGGAAAGTGGAGTCCCCGTGGCACGTGTTACACCCGCCGATCTTTGGTTGCGCCCCTGGGCATCCTGTAAACCAAGATGAATCCACACGGGACTGTTGCGTCGCCAACCATTGTTGCAGCTGGGCTGCAAAGCAGACAGTGATACTGGTAACTTGGCCCATAGCACCCTCGTCGATCATCGGAAACGTGTTCGGCATTCCTGCGACATATCCTCGCCTCAATTATGTCCTACCCTCGGAGAGCAGTTGAGGCGCGGCTCCGGCCGGACACGTTTTGTGTCTGGACCACACGAGTGCGCCAGGGGAAGCGGTACACTTCCGAAAAAACGCTCTCCTTATTTGCAACTCGCATGCGCTCAGTTGGGGTATCGAACTTAGAAGGTTTGCAAGGAAAACCCGTCTGGACACAGTGCCGCCTTCCTGAGCTCCCTTCTCTCTGCCTCTCATATAACTGTACGCTCAAATGGTACGAAAGACACAGATCACACACACCACTCGTCGCTCAAGATACAGAAGCCTCCAGGCATCTACCACGCGATTCCTCCTCGTTCGGAAGAAGGACACAGTTCACTCTATTCACTCCGCGCGTCTCATGTCCCTCTTTGCCAACTGCCCGTGTGTCAACGCTAAGGACGAGTGGCAGAGCATCGCACCCCTTGTTGCAGGGCCCGCCTGACTACAAGAGCGCAGAGCCCTTGCTGATCTCAACTGCGATCAGCGCCGCAACGGCAAGCATAGCCACGCGACCGTTCACCTTCTCCGCCTGAGGCGTTAGGGGGCCAAAGGCCTCCTTCATGTTGGCGCCGCGGAGGATTGGAGCCAGCGAGGCTCCGGACAGCGCCAGCACCAGAGTCAACACAGGCAGAGCCGCCTGGCCGAATTGAGTCAAGACACTCTCGCCAGTGGCAAGTTCGGCGCCAATCGCACCGAGGACGCCAAGCATCGCCAACCTGGTGCAAAGGCAGCGGTCAAGCCGTCAGGATACCCTTGAAGACCGGCACTACTGACGGCAAGCCGGAAAGGACTATTGAGCTAAGGTTAAGTACCCAGAGTTTAATCCTCCTGGCCCGTGGTCCTTCGCGGAGGCGCGACGCACCTGCCGTTGATCAACTCCGGGCCTGGACCCGCGAACGACATTGCCTCTGCAACGTTCGGGTCGACGAGTAATATTGTCAGACATGAATTTGGGGGGGCCCTTTAGTTGGGTCTGTTCTAGATGGAGACGATATCAGCGAGCACTCCATGTTGAAGCACTCGTGCGCGACGGCCGCACACCAGCAAGGCAAAAGGGCACTATCACCTTTCAAAGTAATAGGCTTCGTGATAGCGCCTGAGGGAAGCGCAATCGGGCTGCTGGGACTGCCATCCGCGCGCACCACAACGGAGCGCACCACGCGGCGGCCAAATTTGGTAGGGCTGGTCCTAAGAGGCGACGCGGTGAAGGCACGGAGAGACATTCTTCGCGCTAGAGCGGAGGAAAAATACGCCTTTGCTCGTTCAATCCAAATTGTGGACGACGCCCGTGTGGAACGTAATATGTCAGATCTAACCTGTGCTTTAGAAGCTGGTTGTACAGGACTCTGAAGGTAACAGTATAATACCACACAGAATAATCTCATGTATGTGGTTCCGCCGCTCCATTCGCGGACGTTTGTGGTTGCGACGCGCGCAACCGCTAGCCTTCAGGCAATGGGCCGCATACCACGGTAAGCTCCGGGTTTTCTCAAGACCCTATACTACTTGCTGCAAGGCACTCTCACGAATAATGGCGGAGTGACATGTGCATGCATTCAGTAACCTCGGTCACCCCACCTTATCCTCCTACCTTGCTCGCTCGCCGGAGCAGGCCGAAGCATTGCAAAGCGAGGCACTCCTGTCCATCCCCGCTCCGCCTCGAAAAACCGATCAGGCCTTGCAGAGGAACGCTAGTCCCCACAAAAAAATGCCACGAAGTGCACCTGAGTACTGTACGTAACGGTTCGTCAGGGAGCTCCCCGGGGGCCAACCTCACGAACAGGCACCACAGTAACCCCGAACCTAAGGCCGCATGAGCAGGGGTCAGCATATGGGCCTTCCCTAAGCACAAATCTATGCCCCAAGCAAAGGGCACCAGCGTCTCTGCCACCAACACGAGTAGACAGCGGCAAAGGACAACATAAGCATTAACGCGCCAGCAGGATACAACGGCCGCCAATCTAGGCACAAGAAGGACCCAACAAAAGCCGGTTACTTATCAGCCGCTGTTCGATCACACACGCCCTGCCCAGGGTCCATTCCAGGGCCACCCCCTGCATTGATCCGCGCGCATCAAACTGGTAGAGCTGCCACAGTTCCACAAACACGCGCCCGGCGGCGGTGCCGCCAGCACACATTTTGCGTTCTGGACATTAGCGCTTTTCCCGATTATAGCGCACACGCATGCAACGGAGCCGCGTCGAAGAATGCGAGAGACGACAGGCGCCAGCGTGTCACGCTCAGCAATGGTCCTGGCCTGTTGCGGACCCCAGATGTATCATTTGCCGAACGCACGGTGATGGCGGGACGCCACCAGCCCCGCGGGTTGCCTTCGACAACAGGCGGCCGCAACTGACCAGGCCGCAGTCTCGATGATGACAAAGGGAAGCGATGGGTGGCGTTGTGCCTTCTGCTAACCTAAAACTTTGCGCCTCCAGTCACGGGGGACAGACCGGGGCGTCCTTCAGGCGCGACGGCATCAAGTATCAGGCAATCCTGTATTACAGCGTTCGTAAGGAATCGTGCGCTAATGGTCGTTGCCTAAGCGAACCACGCTGACGAACGAGGCGTGCGTCTGCTAGCTACCCTTGTGAACCCCCAGCAACCCATCGACGGCATATGCGCAAAAATACATGTTTACTTCTCTATGTATATATTATCGATATCCACAAACAAAAAATACATGCAGCCGCAGCTAACCCGAGTGCCCTCCAGGCAGCGTCCCCCAGCGTCCCCTCTCGCAAGGGCACCAGGCGGGTGCTCGTGGAAATTCTCCACTGGCATCGAACCTTGCCTCGTACATGGCGCTCAACATAGCATATGCACGTTCGGGGCTGAATACACTTCATAAACACGCTATATATGCCCTCCCAGGCCTGCCTCGCTTATAACGACACGACCATACGGAATAATTTCCTCCAACGTTCCTGCCGCGCACGTGAAGGTTTAACCTACTTAGCTCGCCGCCACGAAAGAAGAAACGCAACCGCCGCGGCCCGCGACAATGAACTCCAAATACAGCCATGCCAACATACCACTTCCCCGTGACGAGCCCACACCGACCAAGGCCGGGGCCGTGCCAGCGGTGGCAGTGCACACCCGGCTCGCCCCCATCACTCCCCCCACGGCCTCCTTCCCTTACAACCCTTCACAACTGCCGTACCGTCGCAGTGCCGTACGCACACAACCCATACGTACGCCATCCCGCCCGATCCCGGGCCTGACGGTTCGCCGACCACCACGAGCACTGCGGCCCTGCACTCCGCAACCCGCCCCTCGCTGCAGCGCCGCCTACGCCACGCCCTGCTTGAGGGGCGCCCACATGCCGCGCAGCTGCTCGTCGTAGCCGCCCTCCGGCGCGCCCGGCTTGGCCACAATCTCCACCGTGATGTTCGCGGCTGCGGGGTTGGTGAGCGCCTCCGCGCACACCGCCGCCACGTCGGCGCGGTTGATCTGGCCGGTGGGCATCACATCTCCCTGCCCTGCGTACGGTGCACGACGCATGTACGTACGACACGAGGGGGGCACGTGAGTGGATACGTGGCTTGGCGCAGGCAGCCCGGCCATCGTATGTATGGAGATTGGAAGCAAGCAACGTTGGGCGGTGAGGAGAGACTGCCCGGACAGACCTCGTCGCGGGGGGGCAACACAGCCCACAGGACACAGCCCCCAGGACACAGCCAACAACAGGAGCAGCCGAACACTGACGACAGCAGCACAGCACCCATCGCCCCTTGCCGTAGCCCTCTCATTGCTTCCGCTCGCGGGTCCTTACCTGTGACGATGGTGACCTGGCCGCCCTCGCCCTTGCCCAGGCCGCCGGGCCGGATCACCGTGTAGGGCACGCCGCTGGCGCGAAGCGCGTCCTCGCCTGGTGGCGTCACGTGCGGTGCGGCCCGGGGGTTCGGTGCAAACATGCAATGGAGGTGTCGGGTGGTGGGAGGCCCCAGCGGAGACCGGGAGGCAGTGCAGCGGGATGGGCGGGTGCAGGGTTTGGGATGTCGCGCAGCCACGACGGCGCTAACGAGGAGCGTGTGCTGCATATGTGTGGTCGCTACGTCGCTACACGGGGTACTCCCACGACCCACCCTTGAGCTTGTTGTCCATGAGGCCCCAGCGGATGTTGTTCAGAATCAGCCGGATGGGGTGCAGCCTGGTCCGGGGGGGGGAAGTACGCAGGGGGGCCGGAAGGAGGTTCGTGCGGTTGCGCTAGATGCAGGGTGAGTTATGGTGTTGGGTAGGACACTGCTGCGGCGATACCGACAATCTTTTGACCCTCGGGGATGGCCCTTGCGCGCTGCATCCATCATCCATACTGGCTCTCCGCCAGTATGCCACCGTGCTGTCACCCACACGTGAGGTCCTTCCAGCCGACATGATGTACATCAGGGCTCTGCTTGGCAACTAGTGCCGAGTATTTTTGCCATGAAGCGGTACCCTAGAACTCGATTTCCTAAGTACGCGGCGGATCGATGGTGGTGATGGTAGTGGTGGTGGCGGTGTACTCGCGCCCTCACCCTCTCACCAGTGCTTGCGTGTCACCAGCATGGACGAGACCAGCACCACACGCTGGGCGCCCAGCTCCTTGGCAACAGACGCGACGTTGCGGACGCCCTGCGGGTGGCCGAGTGGGGACGCGGACATTACACACTGGTGAACCACGGGTCGGTCCGGAGGCTGACGCCAGGACTGGCCGCTCGCGCGAGCTCTGGCTGCTGTCAGGGGAGACGCGAGACGTCGGGAGCACCGCAGGTAATGAGGAGGTTTCCGTGCAGATCGGCAAGTATGGAAGCAAGACCTGTGGACGCGGAGAGGACGCGTGCGCACAGGCGGGGGAGGTGCTGAGAGGAACGGGGATGCGGAGGAGCTCTGAGGAGCGCGCGGCGCTCGCCGACCGCTTCGCCGTATCTGGCTGCGAGGTGTTGCTCGCAGATGCTCAAGGGCGCACCTTGAAATCAACCTCGGCCGGCGACCAGTAGCTCTTGCCAGCTGCGGCGAAGATGACCCCTCGGGCGTCCTTGAGGACCTGACGCAAGCTGGCCTCGTCTGTCACATCGCCCTTCACAATCTGCAGCTTACTGCTCGGCTCGAGGACGCCCGCTAGCTTGGCTGGATCGCGGACGACGGCCCGAGTCGGCAAATCGGACACGGCCAGGAGGCGCTTGACGCACTCCAGCCCGGTCGCTCCCGCTGCACCAAGCACCACATTCACAGGCTGAGATGATTCAGTCATGCTGCGAGCAGAAAGTTCCTAGAAGCGTTATACAGCCGACTTGTGTACTTTTGATTACTTGATCCTAGTGCAGGAAGTGAGCAAGCAGATTTTTAAATTAATATGTTCCGTGCTCACATAACCTTGACAAGGCATTTTTGCATGCCGATGCGTCGTGGCGTCATTGTACGACATTGTTTATAACTCGCTGCTGGAACGCAGAATCGATAATGTAGGTGGCCTAAGCATCTGACATGCGCATGGTGTTTCAGTCGCGATGCCGTGTGCCACCCTCAGTTCATTCGACACAATGTGCGGCCCTACGTCACTACGACGTCGGAGTCCTATAAGGCCATGCCTTCGCTTTCGGAACTGGATACCATGTGCATGATGTGGCTTGCGGACACTGTAACATCTCATAATGAAAAATGCATGAGCGGATGTCAAGTTTGCGCAGCAGCAACCTGTGCACCTGGCGACGTCAGGCGACGCAGCGGGCGCACCTACCTACCCCTCGGACGAGCAGACTCGAAGGCGCAAGCATTATCACACGATCGCTGGATATACACGTGTCTAATTCACTGGCAATATGCTATCACGGCTGCTCGGACGACCGTCGTCCGGGGTTGGACCCTGCGCCACCTGAGACGACACGAACGCGGTTTGCTGATTTCGTTTGGTGATGCACCCCCTGCCATATACGTCGGATATGACGCAACGATATGACTCGGGAAGAGGTATATACGAAAGCTGCTTTATTGGTCATGGGTTGTTCAGCTCCACGTGGACGCACGAGGACAAGCTGGCATGCACGCGGATGCATGTCGATCACAATCATAAGCACCAATTGATACATCTAGAAGAGCTTAGGACGTATGGCAGTTCGGCTTCCGAGCACAGCGCGCATCGCATGCCAGGCCAACCATAACTACGCGCTCAGATGCACGATCCCACTTGTAAACTGCATGTTCTTAAGGTGATTATTGATATAGTAAGCTGCTATCTTGAATGGTTAGAACGTAAACGTTTGTGATGCTCGTCAATAACGGTCAGGTGGCAGTCACGTTTTGGACTTCGACGCAGTTGTGCTGATAGTCGTCGTTTCGGATGAAGGCTCTCTGATTGCAGTTTTATTAAGCTGGCTTCGGCCTCCAATCTGAGGCCAAAAACGTGAACGCGCAAGGATTAGCCTCCAGCGGCGATAGGTGCAAAGCCTACCTACTTTGGACGATGTCAAAGGCAGCGACATGCGGGCATCAACATCAAGAAATACCTGCGTGGCAGCCATGTGGTGCTCAGTCGTGTTGCCATGCCCCTGTCCATGACGCTGCTCGGCGCCGCCATTGCGGCATCATCCGATACACGGCACTCCTTTTTGGTTTTGCCCTTCTTGCGCTTGTTCTGCGGCCGGCGTTGGACCTGTTGGTTTCGAAGTAAGTTACCTCATGAGGTGGCCGTCAGCGTCCGTTGCCTGATTTCTGCATGGACTGGCTCTAGGACTACAGCTTCACAATGGCCCCAAATTCCTTGTATCCGATCTCGTTTGGCCATGTCGGCCTTGTTGACCTGCGGTGTACCCCCGGGATACCTGAACCCTACGCGTGTCGTGCAGCCGCCCGCATCCGCACGGTGTGCCGACGCAAGCCGAGTACTGTGAGGCTTACTTGGGCGCACGCCTCAAAGATGGAATCAGCCTCATCCTCACCGCCGACCCAGGCGATTTCTCCGGGACTCCGGAGGCGCACCACATCATCGCCAACCTCCAGAACAAATGGATCAAACCCCGCTCCGAGACCGTGTGCGGCGGTGTCTACTTCGGCTCCCTCATGGGCCAGGACGTCCTTGTCGTCACCACGGGTGCGGGCACGGGCTGTCTCATGCGGACCGGGTGTCAAGGGCGGCGGGTTCGGCAACACGATGTCCCTCTCATCCACAGCCTCGCCAATCAAGCGCATCCGAAAAGCTAGTACCGCGTTGCATGGTACCCTACCGTGACGTGTGCGTACGGCAAGTGCAGCACCACGATAGCCCACCCGGCACGCCGCCTGGGCGGTTGAGGCATGAAACCTCCTCTCACCCTCCCGCCTGCCCTCCCGCCTGCCCTCCCGCCTGCCCTTGCGCCCCAGGCATCGGCCCCACCGCTGCCGGGCTGTGCGTACAGGAGCTTCTGACCGCTTGCGGCCCCTCCGTCACCGAAATGATCTACTTCGGCACGTCGGGCTGGTCGCCGCAGCTGGGCGGAGTGCTCAACCCGCCCGACTGCTCCCAGGCCAACACCAACCGCAAGATCACACGGTGGGCTGGGGCCTCCTGGCTGGACCCTGCGAGGGTGCCTGCTGCCTGGCCGCCTGGGTTGTCTAGCATCTGCGGCCCTCTACCAACCAACCAGCTGCCTGGCCACCGACTGGCCATGTAGCCACTGCATGCGTGGCAGTGGAAGCAGCCGCAGCAGCTGGGCGCTGCGATGGCGGCAGCGAAGGGAGCTCGCGCTACGCCCGTGAAGGAGCGGGAGCCAGTGCGTGGCCGCGTTGTCGCTGGCGTTGACGTGGGAACGAGGACCAGTGCAGGACGGACCTAGCGCTGATAAGCTAGGAAAAATGCGACTGCACGGGGCAGCCGGCTGTCCTCGCCTTGCCTGTACTCGCCACGGCCGCGGACGCCCGACGCATCCCGCCCCGCCTCCCCCGCCTCCCCCGCCTCCCCCGCCTCCCCCGCCTCCCCCGCCTCCCCCGCCCCCTTACCCTCCCCCGCCCCCTGCCCCCCCCCCCTCCTGCCGCAGCGTGGGCGACATCTGCGTCAGCCCCGTGTCCGTCAACTGGGTGTGCAAGAAGAGCACCTGGACGCTCCAGGCCTCCGGCTACCCCAACCAGTGCTTCCGGCCAAAGGAGCTAGCAGGCCCCAACGCCACGGCGCTGTACGGCGAGTGCCTCTTCGCCACCGACAACGTGCGTGCCAGCGAGCTGTGTCGGGGTGGGAGGGCTCGCGGAGAGACGTGTATCCAGCGTGCCGTGCGGGGGCGAAGCGGGGGATGGTCAGGGCGGAAACCCGCGGTGGGGGGTGCGGTGCGGGTTTGTACCTCACCCTTCCACCACCCGCGCGCCGGACCAGCGCTCGCCTTCCCTGGAGCTGTCAACACGTCCACACACTGGGTGCTACGCAGTGCCCCTACTGAAGCGCCTGTGCCCCTCTCCTGCGAGACCCTCTTCTGTGCCCCGAGGGATCCTAACCCACCCACCCTGTGTCTAAAACCTTCGCCCGAGCTCGTGTTTCTTCTTCGGAGTTCACCACTTTGCCGGTTTCCTCCCTCTCCCCCCACCCTTGCTGCACTAGCTACACCTCCCGTGTCGAATAATCGGTTATTTTTTTAACCCCACCCTCCTTGCAGCTGGACGCCAACCTGGCGCTCAGCGACGCGCTCATGGCCGCCGCCCGCTCCGTACACGGCCGCAAGGCCATCCCTCAAAGGAGCGACCTGGTTCTGGAGCTGGAGGAGAAGTACTGGGGCCTTATGGGAAAGGGCACCGGCGTGACGTATCCGCCCATCAGCGGAGACGACCGCCCCAAGCTGTGGGACTACACGCAGTGCGCCGAGGTGGACGGCCAGGTGGGGGTGCAGGGAGTGCAGGGGGCGGGGGGTGTCAGGCTGCGATCGTGGGCGGGGGCGTGGAGTGAGAGAGCTGGGTCGTCGGCAGTGTTGAGTGTGGTCGCTCTTAAAGCGAATGAGAGGTTTACGTCGGGGAGCATCGTACTTTGCGCGGTGATAGCGCCTCTTTAAGTGTAGGGGATGGTGGGCGGCGCCACGTCACGTCACGCCACGTCACGCCACGTCACCGCGACTTCACCCCCACCCCCACCCCCACCATTCCCCCGGTGACACCCTGCCCCCCCCGCCCCCCAGTTCTTCTTCACGGGTGCGCCCTGGGAGATCAAGGCGAGGGACTACGCCTCGCAGGCCATTGCGACCGCACTGGGGTACGGCAAGCCGGGCAGCGGCGCCCGCGACTCGCTGAGCGCTGAGGAGGTGAGCCCGCAGGGGGGGCCGCGCCTTGGTGCCTGCAGCCACCCGGCCCGGCCCGGCCCCGCGTGGCTCCTGTCCCCTGTCCCTGCCTGCATTGCTCCTGCTGCTGCCGCTGCTTACCGCGCCGCTGCTACTTCTGCTCCTGTGGCGGCTGTAGCGTGGCGGCTGTTGCCCCGCGCAGTGACGCTGGCGGCCCTCCACCTCGTGCCGGCCCTGATCGCCACCCGCCACCCGACGCCATCCCCAACGCCGCCGCTCCCGCTCCCCCGCCCCCGCATGCATCTCAAAACGTCTGTTCTAAACGGTTTTTTCTCGCATCCACGGGTCCTCCTCGAAACCCCCCGCCACCCGTCCACCGCGCCGCTCTGCCGCAGGTCATCGCTGTGTCCGCCATGGAGGGCGTGGGTGTGGCGGAGGCTCTGGAGAAGTACCACCTGCTGCACACCACCAAGCGCCGCATCCCGTACACGAACGTGCGCACCCTCTCCAACTGGATCCACCAGCCGGTCGGCAAGGTGCGCCGGGAGCACACCGGAGGCGGGGGGGCAGGGGTACACCGGAGGCAGGCAGGGGGCCAGGGAGGGAGGTGCGCTGCTTCTCCCAAGCCGCCGGTCAGCGCACCAGCCGGATATACCCTCACTTGGCACGACCCGACCCGACCCGCTCTCCCGTGCAGGTGGGCGAGGGCGAGTGGGACATCTACGAGGAGGTCCCCGAGGACTACGTCAACGGCTACGCCTACGCCATCGCCACCGGCTCCGCGACCATCATGTCGCTGTTCCAGCAGCGCTGCCTGGCGCAGGAGGAGCTGCAGCGGATAGAGCAGGACCCGGGGCAGCGGCAGCTGCTCACGTCGCAGCTGCAGCAGCACGGGCTGGGCGGGCTGGCGCTGTGGGCGCGGTCGGGCGGCGAGGGAGAGGGCAGCAGGGCGGCCAGAGCGGCGGCAGCGGAGGAGGGCAGCCAGGCGGGCTCCGGCGCGGGGGGGTGGGCCGGTGGGGCGTTTGGGGACCGAGGCGGCGCAGGTAGCGGGGGGGACTCGCGGTGCAGTTTCCGTGTGGATTACTCGTAGTGGAGCCGGAGGGGGCATGCAGGGGGCAGCACGGGTTGCGCAGCTGGCAGGAGCCAGCCGGGTCGGGTGATACCCGCTACATGGGGCAGGGGTTGGATGGTGCCGACGGCGGCGCGCGGCATGCTCCGTACCGCGCTGCTGTTCGCAAGCTTTTGTACGGGGGGGGGGGACCTGGCCGAGGCCGTGGGCCTGGCTACCAAGGGGCGGCCAAAGCGGGGCGGGCGCGGGGCAGGCCAGCGGTGAGGCGGTGGGTGAGGTGGTTGGGAGGGTGGCGGGAGGACCCGGTTACATACACGACACAGGAAACGGAGGATAAACTAAATGGCGCTTAGTTTTCGGACGTGGGAAGGTACAGCGGCTGGTGCGTGCGGGTCGCGATCAGGGCGGGCGGGGTGGGGGGGGTCGGGGCGGTGGAGGGTCGAGGCGGGTTGGGCACGCAGGTGCCCCACTCCGCAGGGTCACGGGGATCCAGGGAGGGACACTTGCGGCGGCGGCTGTATGGGGCACTTGGCAGGATGGGCGCTGGAAAACGGTGAGCCTCACTTTAACAATGTGGGCTCAGCGAGCTGCTTAGACAAGTGGACGTGGGACGACTTCCGGCCCGTGTTTTCTCGCTTCTTGTTTGGCAGCGCGAGACTGGCCTCCGCAGGTGCCGGGATGTGCCCCGAAGCGCCTGGCGGTTGGCGGTTGCAACAGCGCTTGAAGAGCTGCGGGGCTCGTAACGTACCGGCCCCCTCCTTGGCTGGAGCCCACTGTAATCTGTGTGTCCTCGTGCACCTGATGGCCTTGACAACGCGAGCGGAGGTTCCCTCCCCGCACCAGCACCCGCCTGGACGGAGAAGCTCCGCCCGAGCAGCGGGCACGGAGTTGGGGAATGAACCGCCGCCGAGACACAATCAATGCACCTAGCACCTGCTTAGGGACTGGATGGCGGTCGAGGACGCCCGGCACCGGATCCAGGGCAGGATCCAGGGCAGGAGGCGAGGGGGCCTTGAGCCCAAGCCGAGGGGGCCATAACCAGGCAGAAGCGGGCGCTGGTCGGGGTGAATTACGAACCGCCCACTCCCGAGCGCTGACGTCCTGCGACCTACGGGAGCTGCGTCATTCGTGACCCACCGATCGCGGCGGCCATTGACACCTACCGGAGAATGCAACTGTTAGAAGGGAGCGTGAGCCTGCGCAGCCAGGGCCAAGCTGGGGGAAAATGTGAAGTCGTACGAGAGACCCGAATGCTCTACGTCGCGCGCCCTTCTCTCCCCGCCCAAAACGAAGTGGCCAGGTCTGGTTATACACTGCGAGCCAGATCAGAGGGATTGGCAAAGGCCGGATAGACGCACTGATTTTCTCCTAGTACGGCTCATGAGCACTTGCATGCCAGCAAGGACACACGCGATTTGCTTGCACGCGGGTGTAGGCGTCCACCGGCAAACTTGATCTGGCAATTCGTCGCTCGCATATGACAGGCGAAGCGGCGTACCTGCTAGGGACACGATCCAACGAGAATACCGGTACCTCCACTGATTCAGTTACGGGATTGAAGGAGCCTGCGAGTGTTATTTGCACACGCCAAGGGGCTGCATCGGAAGCTCTGTGTAGCGGATACTGCTGACTGCTAGCATCGCAACGACCCCGCTGCTGCTTATTCGCCGTCGCGATATGATGCGATACGTGTTCCTTTTCTCGTTGATGGTGGTGTCATTCCGCCCATCATCGGAGATATTCGCCCTTGCGTGAGTTCACGCGTCGCGGGGCGCATGCCTCCCGCAATGCGGTGTTGCGTAAACGACATTTTCAGCGTAGTAGCAATAGTAGCAACTGTTACTGAGGATGGTGCGATGCAGATATGCCACCGGCATGGCATGCACCGGGTATGTATGTGTGTTAACCTTTTGGAACCCGATGGTCTCGCAGCCGAGCCGGCCCGGCCCACGTGGCGATACAGGATGAGCGCTGCGGGGATTACCTTGGGGTCAAGCTTAACAGGAGCTTCAGCCTCATCCTCACCGCGGATCCAGGCAACTTCTCCGGCACGCCGGAAGCCAAGTTCTTCCTCGCCAACTTAAAGCGCCAGCGAGTCAAGCCCGCCTCCGAGACCGTGTGTGCTGGAGTCGTCTACGGTTCCCTCATAGACCAGGACACCGTGGTCGGGACGACTGGTAAGTCATGGTGAGGCGGACTACAAATCACAAAATTCTAAATTTAAATTTGAATTTGAAAATCACCAAGGGTTAATCTGGATCCACTCGGGTTTGACCCATCCGGCTAGTATTGCAACGGCGGCAGCACGCACCGGTTATTAATCGCAGCAATTACAGATCCCGGGAGGCTAGCTCTGGAGTAATTAGCTCACTTCTAATAATAGCCGGCACCGACACTGTCCCCCCCCCCCCCGCTTCCTGCACCCACCACGCCGGCTCCCCCTCCCCAGGCATCGGTCCCACCGCTGCCGGGCTGTGCACTCAGGAGTTGCTCACCGCGTGCGGCCCCTCCATCAAGGAACTGCTCTACATGGGCACCTCGGGCTGGTCGCCGCAGCTGGGTGGCGTGCTGAACCCGCCCAGGTGTGACCAGGCCAACCCCACCGCCAACATCACAAGGTGCGGCGCGAGTGGCGATGAACGGGTGACAGGTGGGCGGTGGTTGGCTTGTGCGCGCCTCACCGTACCGAGCGAGCTGCTATATGACCCGCCGCTTCTAATGCAGCGTCGCCGTACATCCCTTGGCCCCCCCTTCCCCTCCCCCGGTCGACGTATGACCTCCGACTTTAGCCTCCTCAACCAAGTTCTCCATCATGCATCTCAAAACGTCTGTCCTAAACGGCTTTTCTTCATACACGGGTTTTTCTTGCAACCCCCCTCGTCTTTTGGAGCCAGGATCGGCGATGTGTGCATTAGCCCCATCTCCGTCAACTGGGCTTGCAAGATGGCATCCTGGGACATGCAGGCCTCGGGCTACCCCAACCAGTGCTTCCGGCCGGCAGAGAGCGCGGGGCCCAACGCCACCTACCTGTACGGCGAGTGTGTATTCGCAACCGACAACGTACGGCGGTTTGCTGGGTGCGCAGAAGGCGCTGCTCGCTCCCATGCTGCTCCGCCCGCACTCGTGCCGCCCCCTTACACCTACCACTTTACACCCCCGCCCCCACAGCTGGCCGCCAACCTTCACCTCAGCGACGAGCTCATCGCTGCCGCCCACGGCGCCCGCGGCTCCAACGCAGCCCCCATGCGCAACGCCAACCTCCTCGCCATGGAGCAGCTATACTGGCACCACATGGGGGAGGGCACGGGTGTGGACTACCCCCCCGTGCTCGCGGACTACCGGCCAGTGGTGTGGGACTACAAGCAGTGCGCCGAGGTGGACAGCCAGGTGGGTGGGCAGGGGGTAGGGGCCAGGGTGTGCGGAGTGCCAGGGGGCCAGAGGGCCAGGGCGGGGGCATACAGGGGTTTTGTGGGCGCGGGGCCTTGCTGGGCGGTGCGCTGGGCAGAAGTTTGGAGCGGGTTGAGTGGTGACAGGGGTCAGGGAACGGGCGGATGGCCGACTGGTCTAAAAGCCATGATGGGCCATGAGCAAAGGGGAAGGCGCAAGAGGAGAACCAGCCAGGCGCTCGCCGCCCTCCGACCCGATCTTCAGCCGATCTTGCGCCAAGCCCTGGTGACGCATCCCCCGTGCCGTCCTCCCCGCCCTCCCAGTTCTTTTACTCCGGCGCTCCGTGGGACGTCGTAGCTCGCGACTACGCAGCCCTCGCGATCAGCAGCGTGATGCGCTCCCTCACGCCCCCCGGGGGTGCGGTGGGACCCGACCAGGTGGGTGACGCACACAGGAGGCACCCCACAGCGGTGGGGGCGGTTCCTAGCTCATGCAGGGGACCCGTTATCCGGGTTCCTAGCTCATGCAGGGACCCGTTATCCTGGTTCGGGCGGGAGGGTGACTGGGGGAGGGAGGGGCCTGTCCTGCGCGCCCGCTGTCCACACGCCCGGCTGCTGGCGTGCGGAGTCCGGTCCCCCACCGTTGCTGCCTCGGGCGCGGGAGTAGTGACTCCGGCCTCCGCCCTCACCCCTACCTATCCGTGTCGCGTAACCGGTTCCTATGCCATCCTCCCTACCCCCACCCAGGTGATTGCGGCGTCCGCAATGGAGGGTGTGGGCGTTGCGGAGACGCTGATGAAGCACAACCGGTTGGCCACCACGACGCATAGCATTCCCTACACCAACATCAGGGCGCTCTCCGACTGGCTCCACGAGCCCGTCAGCAAGGTGCGTGTTTCAGGAGGGGGGTTAGGCGGCGAGAAGCCGTTGGAGGGTTAAAGGGGCCGTGGGATGGGTGGTGAGAGCGAGGCGTCGGGTGGGTGGGGCGGGAAGGTGCAGGGAGCCTGGGCCGCCTTTCATGGCCTCACGCCGCCAGCTACACGCCAGGGCTGCCAGCACCCAGGGCTGCCAGCACCCAGGGCTGCCAGCACCCAGGGCTGCCAGCACCCAGGGCTGCCAGCACCCAGGGCTGCCAGCGCCCAGGGCTGCCAGCACCCAGGGCTGCCAGCACCCAGGTGGGGTCATAACCGACCCCACCATGGCGGCGCAGGTGGGCGACAACGAGTGGGCGCCGTATAAAATGGTCGCGGAGGACCTCTCCGTCGGCTACGCCTACGCCATCGCCACTGGGTCGGTTGCCGTGATGTCGCTCTTGCAGCGGCGCTGCGTGGCGGCGTGCGCGGGGCAGGCTGGGGGTGGCCGCCGGCTAGCAGGTGCAGCCTGCCGCGGGGGGGATGTCGCCAGGGAGTGTAGCTTCACGGTGAGCTACGTCTGAGGCGGTGGTTGTCGATAGGCCGTAGGTACACAGAGCAGTGAACTTTGGGTCCCTGTAACCCTTACCCAGTAACGTTGTTGTTGTAACGGTTGCAGTGGGTTCCAGACCGAGAGGTAGAACCATCGGGCATCGGTGGTGGTGGTGCGTGGAGGGCGGGCGATCGGGCGATCAGGCGAGGCACAGCCCGTCCTGGCCTGGTGGGAGGGGGTTGACATCCGCACGCGATGGATTTCGGTTTGTGAGGTGGCAAGGTGTTGGTTGCGCGGACGACTCGCTCTGGGAGAAATGGGTTGTGGGTTCATGCGTGCATCGTGGCAGGGGGATGGGACGCATGGGGTGCGGCAGGTTGCTTGTGGGTTGCGATTCGGAAGGGGTACCGCACCAGTGATGGTTTTCGAGACGTGGGGTGCTGAGCAGACGACGGGGCGGCGCGCCGATGAAGGGTGGACCTCCCACACCCGTGGCACCTCCCGAGCTCACGATGTTGTCTCGAGCCAGCCGCGCGCGGTAACGCGATGTTCCAGGACCACAGCGTACAATAGCGGTTTGCCTGACTTGACGCAGGAGGGCACTGAGCTGGGATGCTCTTATAGCAGCACAAGTCTTAGGATTCGTAATCAATAAAAGGGTACTGGTCGACAAATTAAGTGGTCACGAGGACGTAATAGGGTCATGATCGAGACTCCAGTTAGACTCTCGACAGAAACTCCGGGCAGCCTCACAGCTGCACACGTTGGCCGGCGCCGGGCGGACTGTACGGTACGGGATCCGTAGAGGTCGCCTTCGCCCTCTTGGCAACAGGGATTTAGACCCCTAGAGGCAGACTGGGTTGCCAGTGAACTTTGGAACAGGCAAAACTGCTATTGAAACCTTGTCCTGGCTGGTCGTAACCGCCTGAAGGCAGTGCGTTTTAGTACTGGTCCGTCAACAGATGCGGCCCAGCGCCCCGTGACGTGTAACACCAGCCCAATACCGATATTCGGGTGAAGTGGCCTCTGAAGGTGCTGCTGGCGGAGGACTTTGCGTACATGATGGATGAGCCCGAGATCTCAGGTTGGCGACGTTAGGTAATGGATTCCAAATGAACAAAAGCATTCCAGAGCGGAACCTTTTCAAGGATGTTGATGATCCTTTAGGTCCGTCAGCATGTGCCGGCTGGGCGTACCTGAAGCCATAACCGGTGGCGATGGGGGTGTGTGTACACGAGTCTCATGCCTGTCGTACACGCGCTGCAAACGCGTTGTGTTCTTGGTCTTCGTCGCGCCCGATTGATGTGGGGGCTGGCAGGCGACATGGAAGGCCCAAAAGCTGGACCCGCCATGACACCGGTATCTCTGATCCGTGTGTGTAACGCTCGACGTTCCGTCCTCTCCCTAGCTCCCAGAGTTCCGCAAGCGCCACTTGCACTGACCAATAGGGAACTAGGTGCGGTAAGAACAGCTGTTGAACTACACGGCCAGGCAGCGTGGCGCACCCGCCGCTGGCGCATTCCACTGGCGTCCTTGCTTATTTAAGCAGTTGCGGCACGAGCGGGCCAACTATCCTCTCAGTTGCTGACTAGACCAAACCCCCAAACTTCCGATCACATCTACCATCATCATCGGGGGGTTGCCGGGGTCACGTGATGTACGAAACACCTGGCGGCCCCCTCCTCCTCCTCCTCCTCCTCCACCTGCCCCTTCACGGGTCCCAATTACACGGGTCTTCCCTCACACGCCCCCTCACGGGTTTCCCTCGCCGCCCCCTCCCATGCCTAAAAGAGCACACGTGCGGTGGGCTGCAGCCACGCAACGGGGGTGCCTAATAAGGCTCCTCCTCTTCGTCGCTCCCAAACATACCGCCCATGACGCCGGTGCCGTCGAACTTGACCTCCGGGACGCCGCCGTCGTACGGCACGGTCACTCTGCCATACGCCCCGCCGCCGTACGCCCCACCCGGGCCGCCACCGCCGCCCAGGTCCCCGTCGTCGTCGTCCTCTTCGTCATCGTCGTCGTCGTCGTCCCCCATCCCGACGTCGTACTCGGACTCCATGACGCTGTCCTCCCCGTCCGACCCCTCCGCCGCCGCGCCGCCGCCGACCTTCCCGCCGCCGCCAGCGGCAGCGCTGGCAGCAGCAGCCCCGGCGTGACGCTGCTGCTGCGCGGCCCCGCCGGCGGCGCCGCGCGCGCGGCGGCGGCCGCCTCCTCTTCCCCCTCCTCCTCCACCGCCCTCCTCTTCCCCCTCCTCCATCTCCATCTCCTCCCCCTCCTCGTCCCCGGCCGGACCCAGCACGTGCCTCCCGTCGCCGCCGCCGTCATCCTGCTCGTCCAGCAGACGGAACTCATCGTCCTCGTCGTCGCTGCCAAACAAGCCCGCCACGCCGAGACCGTCGTCATCGTCGCCGCCGCCGCCCGGCGCCGCCAGCCCCCTCAAGTTCATCTGCGCCATGAGAGCGCGGAGCGCGTCGTCAGCCGCTCCAGGGAGCCCGCCAGTTGCCGCCGCCGCCGGCGCGGCCGCTGGCCTCGCCGACGTCGTGGCGTCCGCCATTTCCACGTCAGCGTCGGCGGCCGCCCCGGCGGCGGCCGCCCCAGCGGAGGGGCCCGCGCTGCCTCCAGCGGCGGAGCCAGCGGCCCGGGCGGCTGTGCCGTTCGCCCCGCCGGCCGTCGTCGCCGCCGGCGTCGTGACTGCTCCAGCGGGTGCGAGCTGCTCCATGAGCTGCAGGAAGCGCTGCTGGACGGCGTTCTGTGGGCCGTACAGGGGGGACGGGAGAAGGAAGCAGGATCGGTTCCGGGTCGTTAGTGGGGGTCGGTCAGCGCCAGTGGGATGGGCGGGGGCAGAGCTTGCCGCTGCCGGGGCAGGGGCGGGGCCCCACGCATGTATGCGGCGGATGCGGTGCCTGGGGCCCGCGTCCGTCTCCCCCAAGGCACGCTGCAGCCAGTGCAGCAGCCCTCGCCCCCCCAGCCTCGTTATCCGCTCGTAGCGGAAATGAAGGCCGCCCCCACCGCCCAACGCCACCGCGACATCACCCCCGTCGTGCGTGTCGCTGCTACCAGCTGCTGGGAGGCCGGGCGGCTGACCGCCACCGCACCGACCGCCTGTCGACTAGGGAAGAAACGAGGGCCCCTGCGCCCGTCCTCGACTGCCCCATCTGCACGTGGTCTTGTTTTCCTCGCAACCCCACCTGCATGTTCTGCAGCGCGGCATTGCTGAACCAGCCCGTCTTCTCGCTGCAGCGGACGCCGTCGGCCTGGGCCGGGGTCTCCTGCGGGACGGGGTGGGTGGGATGGGGTGTGTTGCTGGGTGGATAGGTGGTTTGGCCCCCTGGTGCGTCGTCATCGCGGGGGCCTGCTAGCAGGGGCCAGCAGGAGGTGACGCCCGGAGACCTGTCCTCACCGCCCTGGCCCCCCCCCCCACCCACCCCTGCCCCATCCATACACACACGCACCAGCAGCGTGTCCTGCACCTCCTTGACCTGCAGGTCCACCAGCTGGAAGGTGGAGCTCTGCTGGGTGGGCAGCGCGCGGAAGCTGGGCGGGGGGGGGGGCAGGTGCGGTGGAGGGGGCCCCAGGTGCAGGGGGTTGAGGTGGAGGGCAGGTGCATGCGGATCCACGCAAGAAGCACGAGGGCAGCGGGCTACAGTGGGGGCTGGGCCGGCGGCTGCGGCGCTGCTCAGCGAGTCCTACCAGGCACTTCCACTGCCTGATAGGCGGCTGGAGGGCTGGAGGGCTGGAGGGCCGGCGGCATTGCGGCGGGCGGCTCACTCACTTGTGGAGGTCGTCCATGGAGGATGGCGCCAGGGAGGCCAGTGGCGGGGCCGCCGGCGGGGGCGATGAAGGCGTCCCAGCCCCGGGCCCCCCGGCCGCCGCTGCTGCCGCTGGTGCAGCTGGTGCTCCCGCGGCGACCGCCTGGCGCTCCAGACCCATCCGCACACCAGCCTTGAGCATGCCCCGGTACCTGCGGACCCCGAGGGGGTGGCACGGCGAGTGGGTGGGTTGAGGGGCGCGTTGCACCTGCCAGTACTTCCGCCCCGCCCGAGTTGCCGCACATGCACCTCCCGTCAGTGGATCCTGCAAGAGTAAAGCCGAGTCGCTGAATGCATGTTGACGCGCCAGGAGTGCGGCTGCCCTGCCTCTCCAAGGAAAGGGTATGAGAGGAGACCCGAAGGTCCGCGGACAGGGGCAACCGCGCGCGGAGCAAAGAGGGTGCGGGCCTCAGGCACGGAGGGTCAGGCCGGTCCCGAGTGGGAGCGGAAGGCTGCCCTCACCCCACCTAGTTACGTTCCTTCCTCTGTTACTCGGTTTACGGGTCTCCTCCCCACTCCCCCGGTCGTGCACTCCATTTCTCGCATCCACGGGTCTTCCTCGAAGCCCCTTCCCCCCCTTCTAGCCGCCCACCAGTTGTTGGGCAGGGAGTAGATGATCGCCTGGTACTTGCGCGCCTCCACGTCACTCCGCGGGTCGTGGCCTCGCCGGATGAACAGCCCGCGCCAGGGACCTGGCGGCAGGGGGGAGGCGCGCGTCCGGCTGTCAGAGAGCGCAGCCAGTCCCCAAGAAACCTACCCCCCCACACACAGACACCAGGTGTCCGAAGGCTATCCACCAGCTACACTTCCCATGTCGAGTAACCGGTTCTTTCCTGTACCCCCCCCCCCAAACACACACCTTTGGACGCCGCCTCGTCCTCCGCCCATTCGCAACCCCGTCCTTGCAACCCTCCCTCCGGGCGTGAGCCAAATGGGCCCCGTCCCTCCCCTGCCGCCCACTCACGCCCCCTCCCTCCGGCCCACACTCGCCCACCACAAGCGTCCGCCCTCCTTGCATCCCCACGCTGCAGCGGCCCTCTATGCCTTCTACTACAACGCAGATTGCAACCTTCAGACACCACCCGGGCCCCCTCTTCTTCATCGAGTAACCCTTCTCCTCCGTTGGTTCGCCGTTTCCCGCTGCCCCTCAATCCAGCCCGCATCCGTCACCCCAGCGACCCCACCACCCGGGCCATCCCTTGACCTCACCACCACCTGGACCCCCTTCGCCTCACCCCGCCCTGCCCCCCACCCCAGCCCTCACCTGTCTTGAACCGGTAGCACAGCCGCTGCACTATCCGCTCCACCGCCGCCGCGTCACATCCCCCCGGCATTGCGGCCACCACCGCCGAGCACGACATGCACCGCTCCCGGATCAGCTCCAGCCCCCACACGGGCCGCTGCGCCAGCAGCCGCGATACCTCGCTCTCTAGGACTCGGTACGCCCGCACGTCCGAGATGCCCGCCGCGGCCGCCGCCGCCGCCATGTCCGCACCCGCCGGCTGGCTGGCGGCGCCGGAGGCCGCGGCTGCCGTACCCGCGGCTGCCGCCGCTGCGCCGGCGGCGGCAGCCGAGGGCGCAGTGGTGGGGTTGGCGGTGTCGGCTGCTGCGGCGGCCGCAGCAGCGGTTGCCGCCGCCGCCGCCGCCCCCGCATTTGCGGCCGCCACGGGCGGCGGAACCCCCTCCGCGTAGAAGCTGATGACCGGGGCGTCGCCCCAGTTGGGCTCGGCCCGGCCGGCCACTACAGGGCGGCGCAACAAGAGGAGGGCCGCGGGGCCGCGTGTCGTGTTTGGTGTTAAGGGCGGCGGGGGCTCATGGCCAGCCGGGTGTACGCGACCAGTGCGTTGCGCTGCTGCCCGCCGCCCAAACCCACACAGCGCCCGTCAGCCACGTCCGCCCGTCCTGCAGCTCTCCCATCTCCCCTCCCCACTGCCTGACAAGCGCCCCCCTCCCGACTCAGACACCCGCTCTGCGCCCCTCAGGCAAACACTCGCAGCAGCGCCGCCGGTGCTGCCACCAACACGCTCCGCCCAGCCCTCAACGGCGCCTCCGCGCGCAGGTCCGCACGGTGCGCTCACCGCGCAGCTGATGCTTTGACTGCAGCTGTTTGAATGCGTAGTCCTGGGGCAGATCCAGCCAGGAGAACAGCTGCGGGAGGAGCAGGAAGGGCTGAGGCGCCTTGGTGGGCTCCGCCCGGTCCGGCCGCTGGTCGTATGGCAGCAGCTCGCGGGTGCGAGAGGGTAAAAGCGGGTCGTACGGGACGAAGGCGAAGTCCGCGAGGCCGGGAAAGCGGAACGTGGGGGCGACGCGAGCGACGAGGCTGACCGTCACGCCGCCGGAGGGGCTGTCCGGCGCACCCGTTCCCGGCTGCTGGGGAGCAGCTTCATCGTCAGCGGCCGCCTCCGATGCGCTTCCTTCGCCCGCGACAGCGCTTGGCGGCGCATGGGGGTGCTGTGGCGCCTGCTCCCGTGGCCGAGCAATGCGTAACAACAGGCGCGTGTGTTCGAGGCGCTCGCCATAGAGCGGATGGCTGGTCCTGTCTTCTGGGCGGTGCTTTAGCTTCAGGTATTGTTGCTTCGAGCTGACTGCAGCCGCGATGGCTTCAAGGCCATCAAGTGTGCGCAGAGCCTTATTGATGTCGCGTACAAAGCCAGGGTATTCAATTGCCACAACCTCAGCTGATGGTATTTCGACGCTGACTTCGTTGAGGGTCATGGTATTTGGACGTTCGAGCTGTCAAATTGTGAGAAGTCAGCATGGCAGGTCTGAGGACATAATGTCCCAATTATGAAACAAGCATTTAAAGCATTTTACATCAAGGGGAGAGGCGCTTGTCGCTTTGCGTGCGCCGTTGCGGCAGGCGGAAGGCGGGAAGGCAAAATGTCAGGAAGTCAATGCGCTACCTAATGTATATCACCGTAAACTGTAACTGAGTCATGAGTTTAGTATGTATCGCCCCTGTATGTCAAGTCATAATCAGCCATGCCTCAAAACCCCGTGCCGTCCTGACCATGGGGTCGGTCTTGCAAAAAGGCGTGCGCTCGCAGCCTAGGCTAGCGTGAAATTACTTCGATCAGTCGCAAGGCATGGCCAGCCATACGAGTCCCTCGCCCCTCCTGTCCCTTGGGTCCGTCATTGATACTTCAGGCCTCTAGGCAAAAGATTGCTTCACCGCACACTCTTCTTCCAGCATACCCCCACGGTATAGACGACAAGCAATATGCCAAGTAACTGCAGCGCCGGCATGGTGAACATGCACCCGTTCTTCTTGAAATTTAGCAACGTCTGCAGCACGAGAGGAGAGAAGAGGGCACGCCCACGGGATCAGGCAGCTCGGTAGGCGGGCACGGCGCGTGGAGTGTGGCTTCAACTCGGGCGCCGCGTACGGGGTGGCGTGAAAAGCGGCGACACGAAAACGACAGGATAGCGGGCGCATGGTCGGCGGACAGCGAGGGGTAGGAGGCGCCTTCACGGAAGCCAAGCGCCACCCGTGGTGGCGCCAGAGCGACCAACCCAGCCCGCGCAACCTCCGCGACCATCCCCGCACCTCCGCCCCGCAACATCCACTGCGCCCTCTCTCCCCGCCAGCGCCCCTACCCCAGCGGACGGCACTTGCGTGTCGCCGGAGCCCCCGGGCGCAGGTGCCGGCGGTTACGACAAGTAAAGCTGCGATAAGTGCGGCTGCGGCGCGCCCTTTGCCCGAAACCCCTTGACCTCCTGCATCCGCTCCCTCAGGGACCTGCCCCCACCCCCCGAAAACAACACGCTCGCTTCCACCTGATTACGGCCAATGATCAAGGTGCCGGCCTGGGGCTGGCGCCAGCACGCAAGAGGCAGCTCCGGGTGCCACCCCCCAGATATATACTTTTACCCTCCCTTCCCTTCCCGGCCCCCCCGCGGTTTTCCCTTCCGTACACGGGTTTGCTCTTTCGTACACGGGTTTTCCTTGCAGCCCCGCCCCGCCCCGCCCCGCCCCGAAAGGCCCCCCGGGTTGTCCCCGCCCCCGCTCACCAGCATCGCCGCCCCCAAGTGCACCACCGACGCCAGCACGACGTGGAAGGGGTTGCGAGCCATGTAGCCGTCGAACGCCAGGACCATGAGGCAGGTCAGGATCATACCGAAGGACAGGGAGAACAGCGCGCCTACCTGCTCCATGAGGCGGATGAAGGGGGCCACGGGGCAGAAGTGGGACGAGGGGCGGGGGGCCAACCAGGGAGCGGACAGGGGTCGTGTTTTGTGTCTTAACGCGGCAGCACTGTCGCAAGGTGGGTAAGGCCGACCCACATCGAAGGGGCAGCGAAGGAGCCCATAGGCGGCAGTTGGGTCTTCACTGCGGACGCAGCTGCCGGTAAAGGCCCGCACCCACCGGCTCTCCCCACCGAAACCCCCCCGGCTGCCTGCACCGCGCCCTCACCCCGTCCCCCCTCCCGCCTTTGACCCCACCGCACACCCACCAGGAAAATCGACATCTGCGGGCACGCCTCGTTGTAATAGGTTCCGTCGCCGGTGGTGAGCGGCAGCATCGACAGGAAGAAGAACACCGCGTGGCAGGCGCCGTGGCCGTAGCCCCAGGCCATGGCCATGTACAGCTTGTCCAGCAGCGAGAAGCGGTGGCCGGAGGAGCTCGCCATCACGTCCAGGGTCTCCAGGCTCTTGCTGCGGAGGAGACAAAGGCGGTGGGGTCGGGGCGGTGGGGCCGGAAGGGCGGGGCCAGCGACGGGGTGCGAGTGTGGGTCGGGCGGGGGTGGACGCGCGCGGGTTTGGTTCGGGAGGCACGGGTTTGGGGGGCCCGGCAGGCGGCCGCCTGGGCGGGCCGGGCGGTGCTGGACGCGGTCTATGTGCCGTGTATCCTGAGGCCGTGTCCCAAGAGGGAGGCGCCACCATTCGGGGAGGCGGGGCGCTCAAGGGAGGGGAGAGAGGCTGCGTCCCGGCTGGAAGTCCCAGCGCCTTTGGCGCCTGGGCACGTGTTCCGCAACGAGGCGGCCACGACCCTGGCCCCTGTTGACCGCTTTACGTCCCCGATAAGCACCCACCTGTGCCGCTCCGCCCAGCCGCCCCTTCCTGCCCGCATCCCGGACATGGGACCCCGCGTACGGCCTCACAGTCCCAGTGCCTGGCAGAACTACAGAACTACAGAACTACAGAACTACAGAACTACCGGGTACTCCCAGCACCGTGTCGGGCGAGGTGGCCGCCAGCGGAGCGCACGCCGCGGGAGCTCCCCCCACCTCCGCCGCCCCGCCGCAGCGCCGCCGCCCCGCAGCGCCACGTCACGCGGCGGCCCGGCGGGCCCAGCGTCCCTGGCTCTGCCTCGCTGCCACCACCCACTCGCATTGGCGGTGCGGAGGCCAACCCACGTCGCCGCCTGGCTTCCTGCCCCCAGCACGCCGGTGCGCACCATCGGCGGCGCGAGCTGTGTCCCCGTGGCCGCCCGCACCCCCTCACCGCCACCACTTCACCGCGCCAACCCGTGCTGCCCTCCCTCTGGAGCTCACCACCTGACCCCTGAAGCCCCAATGACACCGTCAGCGCCAGCGCCTCCCCTCCACCCGCCCAGCCCACCGTTGGAGCTGCGGCAGCCTGTAGCGGGCCCCCCTGGAGCTGGTCCCCAGTCCTTCCCCCCTCCCCGCGCCATCCTCTCCCGCCACCCACCGGTGTAGCCTCCAGACGCCATAGCGGGTGGCCTCCTGCATGAAAACTGACGCGGCCAGCATGCCGGCATAGGGCCCCTGGCTCTGGGAGAGCGGGACAAACCCTGCGCAGCGGCGGGGGGTGGAAGGGCGGGGACGCCTTCGCTGCGCGACCTGTACTGGAACGTCCTCAGGGGAGGAGATCAGGGGGCAATGGGGAGCGCGGCTCCAAGCCAGTGGCGGCAGCAGGGCTGGGCGCCGGGCAAGTGGTACGGGTGGAGCGGGTTGGGGAAGCGGCTCCGCGCATCGACGCATCAAGGCTTACCCCTGAAAATGGCCGAAATGATTAGCAGGACTACGAGCCAAAGGAAGGCGCTGCGAGGGATTTGTGGGAGGCGAGGAGGCGGGGGTTGGGGGAGGGGCAGGTGCAAGGCGCGGTCTCGGCGCTGATGCGGGACGCTTGAGGTGAGAGGCAGACAAATGGGCCAGCGCCGAATAGCACAAGTACTTAGCCAGTTGTCCTCTCACGCACCTAAATAGGGAGACGAGCACCAGGAAGGACTTGCGCGCAATTACAACTATAAAGAAAGCTATCCCGGGGCCGAGGCCCAGAAAGAAAAGACCAAAGAAGTCGATCGGCATTGTTCCTGTGCTTGCGTCAGTGAAGAAACACCGTTTACCCTATTGGCAATGCGGCATGGCCATGGAAGTATTCCCTTATGCGATAAAAGGGGCAGTATGAGTTATATCGTTTTGCAGCACCGGTTTGGAACTCAATGCAAATTGCTTTTGCCACGCTTGAGGTCACTCTCGCAGAGAGGTGCTCCGAAAATCCGTACTTTCTACATCCCGTCCATAGCAATCGCCGCCCATCCAATATATCCCCCAATTGGGTAGCTACCTGAAATCTTAAAAGAGGGGGGAACTGTTCCCCCAAAGTTGCGGCAACATATTCCGCTCCGGCCCGTCACCCATTGTCATTCCCGACCCAGGAAGTTCGCATCAGCACGACTGTGTATTTTATTGATTGGTATGGCATAGTGACACCAAAGGCGACCATGGAACAGGAGCTCGAAGCGTACCTGGCGACCCTTCAGGCCGGGGTTCATCGACATGAGGCTGAAGTGGCTGCCATGCAGGCAAGCTTCGACGAGGTTGGACGAGTACGGCAGCTGGTGACACGGCTGCCGGACAAGGTAGGATCGGCTTATGCATGGGTGGCCCTTCGTGTGTTTTCTTGTAGGCCCGATGCAGTGTCCTTGCAAAATGTGTCCAGGTAACAGTGGCGGCGCCTGTGCTGCGGAGCGCTGCCACCCGGAGCTCACCCCCTCTTTGCCACAACCACAGCCTCGCCCGCCGCCACGTCTCCTGTACCCTTCGTCGACACCCCACGCGAGGATGCAGGGCGCCGCCCGATGCCCGCCGTGCATTCCATCTCACCTTCATGCCGCACACAGCCTATCCCACATCATGTCGCCTTCCCGCCCGTGGTTCCTCGCAGCTCAGTTTCCACCCAGTTCGGCTGTGCCTCCTCTTGCGCAGCATCCCATACAACGCATCCCGCTCCCCTGCCTCCATGCCCCCTCCCAAAAGGTACGGCACAAGGCCATGGTGCCGTACGGAAAGCATGCCTTCTTCGAAGGCGAGCTGATACACACCAACGAGTTCCTGCTGGGTCTGGGCTGCGGCTACAAGCTGGAGGCCTCCGCCAGGGACGCGGCGGCGGTGCTGGAGCGGCGGCAGGCGCGGGTGGAGCCGGCGCTGCGGCAGGCGCGGCGGCAGCTGGACGAGATGCGCAGACGGGTGGCGGAGCTCACGACGACGGTGCCTAACGAGGAGGGCGATCAGTTCATGGAGATCCGCCAGGATTACGAGGAGTCGGAGGCGCTGCTGCAGTCCGCCAAAGCGGCTCCGGCGGTGGCCCCGGCAGCAGCGGAGGTGGTGGTGGCGCCCGGCGTGCCCGGGAAATCGTCGAATAAAGAAGCGAGTGGGCAGCAAAATGCGTGCTCTAAAGCGGACCGAAGAGCAGAAGAAAGCTTAACAGAAGCAGCGGCAGCAGGAGCAGAGGCGGCAGCGGCTGGCAAGTGCAAGGACGAGGGAGGGAGCAGCGGCAGCGGTGGTGGCGAAGACGATGCCGACCGGCGCATCTTTGAGCGCTTGGAGGAGCTGGAGAGGCTCGAGGCGGAGGCCGGCAGCAGCGGCAGCGACCAGGAAGCGGAGGACGGCGAGGTGCAGGTGCAGGCGGGGGGGACGGGCCCTGGTGCGGCGGCCTCAGCTCCAGCGGCCGTGGAGGGGCCGCAGCCGGGGGGTTCGTCAGCTCGTCGAGGCGGCGGTGGCCGGAGCGCCGAAGCTGCGCAAGCGGCATCGCCGCAGGCTGCAGCGGCGGTGAAGGCGGACGGGGGTGTCAGGCAGCAAAACAAGGCCGGGACGCCTCTTAGGAAGGGCTTTCTGCTGGGGGGAGGCGGAGGCGGAGGCACCGCGGGGCGCGGAGGCAAGCAGGGCAAGGCCAGCGGTGCGGCGGCGGACGGCGCTCCAAGCAGCTCGGGAGCCACCGCCTCGGGCAGGGGCTCCGGCGCAGCGGGCAGCACGCAGCCCACGGAAAGCCATGGGCCCGGCGGCGTCGGCGCCGCTGATGATGTGGCCAGCTGCACCTCGCCCGCAGGGCGGAGACGCCGGGTGTCGTTCGCGGACGGGTCGCAGCCGGGTCAGGCGGACGACGCCTCGGACTCGCAGAACTTGTGCGTGTCGCCAGCCTCGTCGCCGGCACAGCGCCAGCAGAGCAGCGCGGCGTCCGGCGTCCGGCCGGCGCTGAAGGCGGGGGGAAGCAGGGCGGGTTGGGAGGAGCACCAGGCAGTCGGGGCAGCGGAGGGCGCCGCAGGCGCGGGCGGAGCGCGGGCTGGGGGCCGCGGGGCGGCGATTGAGGACGGCGGCGATGCGGCGATGGCGATGGCCAGGGCACGGGAAGAGGCGTTTACGGGCCTGGTACGTGAGCGTGCCGTGGAGGACGTGGATGGCAGCGCGGGGATTGTTGGAAGCACAGGGGCTGATGCCGGCGCGGTAGTCGGGTTGCTAGGCGCAAGCGGGGCCCAGCGCGAGGAGTCGCCGCCGCCCAAGCGCGTATCGAAATTCAAGCAGCAGAGGATGGGAGCTGCATGATTATCTGGATTGATGCGGAAGGGCTATCAGTTGTTTGCGACATGGTGACTTGGTGAGCAAATGAGCATGAAAGGGTGCCGTACGGCCCCATGCGGCCACTTTAAAACGCCCTCAAAGCCTCAATCTCGAAATTGTCCACAATTCAAAGCTGCTGGAAGAGTCAATCAGTATTTGCCCCGTAAGGCGCCTGTTCATAAACATATATACTTATAGAGGCCTCACACAGGTGCTGGGCTCGCGGCGGCGGTAACCATGGAGGCTGCGTCCACCAGCAGCCGGTGCCAAGGAAGCGCATCCACATGCCAAATAGGGCGACGTGGTTGGAGGATGCCGTCGGCTCGCGTACTTCGGCTGCGGTCACAAGCTGCTGTCGAAGTCGGCAAGCTGAACCACGAGCCAGTGCCGACGCCGAAGGGCTACCAGCCAGCCGTCGTCCCTGGTAGCCGGACAAAGCCGACCCCGTTGCTATCTCCCGCGCTGGTAAGTTACAATGTGACGATTCACCCACTTCTTCATGCTCAGCCTTGGCGCACGCTCTGATTGCGCCGCCACCATTCATCCCTAACCCTCAGATGGTGCAGCGGCTACAAAGCTCAATGCATGGATACGGACTCGAAAACTTTGGCTCATTCTACAGCAGCATTATGGGTGGCATTGTGACGGACCCGGCGCTTATGCTGATGCCGGTGGACGACCAATTTGTCTGCAAGGGCTTCGGCATCGCAGAATGCGTGGTACTTCGGCAGGGCTACCTGTACATGCTGGATGAGCACATTGCGCGGTTGCAGGCTTCATGCGAGCAGGTTGGACTTAGGCTTCCCTTCTCGGAGGCGGCAATAAAGCGGATCATCCTCGATACCGCCGCAGCAAGTGGCAAGCTCAACGGTGCGCGTCGTGCTTATCTTCCCTACAAATGAACAAGTGTCCGATTCGGAAGAATGCTCACAAATGCTCTTGGGCATGCGCAGGGCAGCTGCGGTTGTGGGCCACCCCCGGTCGTGGCGGCTTGAGCCCGCTGCAATTAGGCGGCAATGAGCCGGCGCTTTACGTCCTCTGCTTAGCTGACACATACGAAATCGACCGTGTGGACGCATGGGATGCCGTGGTTGCGGAGCAAAAGATCCAAGCGACGACGGTCAGCAACGTCCTGAGCAACCAGCACCTCCTCACGTCTGTAGCGCAACTGGAAGCTGCCTCCAGGAACGCCCAAGTGGTGAGTAATTATCGAACGCTTCCTCGTTCTGTTTGTTGAGTTGTGCGGGGGCTGACCGGGACTGGTACGTGTGCGGTTAAGTGCCCTACACCGTACCAATGCTTAGCGTGTGTTTCCTGCCTGCATGTCAACCCCCTGTTGCAGGCCATCTTCACCGACGCTGAGGGGTTCGTGCAGCACTGCGCCGGCTACACGCTTTGCATCCTCACCAAGGCTGATGTGCTCGTGTTCCCACCCTTCGAGAACACCGCACCCAGCGTCACGCTGGCCCGCATCCTTGACATGATCCCCGAGGTGTGTCACGACAGCTGCGCGGATACTGCGGCGGATGCGTGCTTGCTATGGCACTAGCACGTGCCGGTTTGACGGAGACATAGCATCGTTAACGACACATTGGCAATCAGGGCTACAATTCAGTACGGCAGCAGCAGAGCAGTTGAAATGATGACGAAATATTAGATAACCATCTTTCACACGTTGAAAGACATGACGTTTGCAATATAATCTATCCCCTGACCAGCCGCTCTGCTGCCACTCCTCACGCCATGGGCCACGAAGTAAGGACACGCCGCGGCCGCCGCATCAATTTGCACGTGGCACGAAATATGAGCGCATTGCACATGGATGGCCAGAAGCCTGGGGGTGACGATATAAATATGACACAATCACCATCTTTCACCTGATTACAATGATTAGAAGTCCAACTCCGACCCAAGGCTCTGGTATCCGGCTCAAAGGCGCTTACGCATCTGTGGACCATCCGTGTCATTTATTTCTCGATTATGCACAGCACACCCTTGCATCTGAAGCACGTGCCGTGTCGCGCGTCGACATCTGCCCTGTCTTGCAGCGCATTCTGGCACGTGTCAGCACACCGTCTTACGTACGCCCGGGGATGATGATATAAATATGACACAATCACCATCTTTCACCTGATCACCCTGATTAGAAGTCCAACTCTGACCCGAGGCGCCTCACATACCGTTCACGCGCACCAGTATTACAATCCGAACATGGCACGGACACGGCACCTGCACACTTCGTTGCGCGCCGCGCAACGCACCCTGCGCCTGTCCCAGCAGCACCAAACTCAGTGTTGCCGCGCTGCCCCTCCCACCTCACCCTAACCGGCAGGAGCGCGCACGGTCTCCGGACGATGTGGTCGTGTCGTCCGTGCAGCAGCGCAAGCTGCACATCTCGGAGGTGGTCGGCGCCAAGGAGTGCTTCCTGGTGTGCACCACGTACACGGTCGCGCCTGTCCGGAGTGTGGACGGCGAACCCATCGCGGACAACTCCACTGGCCTCACCACTCTCGCTCTGCACTACATGCTGGACAACGACATGCAGCCGCCGCCGCCCGGGGTGTACAGCCCACTGCACGTGCCTGTGCCGTACGGCTACATGTCGGGCATGCGCAGCCAGCTGGTATAGGGGTCGCGGTTGCGGCGAATTTACGAGGGCTGGGAAGGCCCTGATTGCTCGGATGTGGGAGGAATAGCGGAAGGCGGTTATAGGGAAGGCGGCGGGATTGCGAGGTCTCCTATTGCAGGCCCGCAATTGCAGGAGGCGACGCGGCGCGTTGTGGACACACGGGTCGCAGTAATTCGTCACCCTAATGTAACGTTACTGGATATGAGCTGAAACCGGTTGGCATTCGTCCCCGATTCCATGAGGCCTGTGGATCGCCGCCCCGCCAGCACGTAATTTTGTGCTCGTGACCTAGTCACAACAAGTTCATGAGATGCACAGTTTCAGCCCGGCAGCAGCGATGGCGTCGGGCGCAACGGATTCCTCACCGACGAGCGCCATGCACGCATGTAAGAGAATGAGGTATGACTACGAGACGTTTGACGACTGATGAAGCCCGCCACTCCCGGCGACAGTCATCCCACTCCCTAGCCTAGCAGCTTTTTAACCCATTCCAGGGATGCCCGCGACCGGCTCAAATACGGCCCATGCATGAATAGTGTTCTCTCACCAATATTCCTGATCGCATCACACGAGAATCCTCCACGTGCGTTCTGGTTGCCTCTTCTGCAGAGAATCATAGGTACATGGCGTTGGCCAGGCACCTCACCACGCCATGCTCAAGATAAATAAACAATAAAACACCCAATAGTTATGGACCCCGGGAGTGCAGACTTGCGCAGCCTCCGCCCATCTCACACCACAGGCTGTATGGGCGGAGCCCGCCGACCCTGCCCCTCCCCATGTGCAGTTGCCTCCAGTTTCGGACGACGGATTCCGCTCTGCCCCTTGTCCCCTACAGCTCCCCGGCCAGAGGCACCCCCAGCGCCAGGTCAGGATGCTTGAGGCAGAACATGAGCTTGACGGCCGCGCATTCGGGGGTCATGTGCGGCCCCGCGTCCACCCCCATCTGGGCCGCCAGCTGGCCGGCGCGGTACAGCGCGGGGTGCAGCGGACCCGCGAAGCATTGGCTGGTCAGACAGACCTGGCGGCGCGCGGGACGTTTTGGAAGCGGTGGGAACCCGGGAGGATTGGCCGGAGGTGATAGCGCTCTAAGTACTGTCTAAGTGTCCATACCCAAAGTAGCTTTTTCGAGCGTTATTGAAGGAAGCGAGTGGTTAGGGTGTGGTGGTGGCGATGGGTCGTGCCTCGTGGGAGGCCGGTGCTCGAAGGGTACTTGGGGGGCGGATAGTGGGTCGCTTAGGGCGCGGTTTAGGGTTTAGGCGCGACGTTGCCCACCTGCAGCCCCTGGGCCGTCTGGTCCTTGAGCCAGGGCAGCCAGCCGTAACTGGGCTGGTCGGGCAGGTTGCCTACACCGAAGGCCTCCAGCACCACGCCGCGCACGCCGCGGCCGTACAGATCGCCGTACGCGATGCGCGGGTCACTGCCCGGCACCACCGGGATGCGGATGACGCGGGGGTCCAGCTGTTGGCCCGGCGTGGTGTGTGCACACACGGGAGGGGCGGGAGAGGGCGGGAAGTACGGTAGCGTCAGCGCAGCGAGCCGGACGATGACTCAGGACGCCAGAGCAAGAACACTCCACAACAAACCGTCGACGTTTCCCTTGTCGTGTGCAGGCAGAGCTTTGCTGCCCGAAGGTTGGCCGGTCGATGCAGCCAACATTGTTGAATACGATAGCCACCCCTCTCTCTCCGGCTCTTACCTTGAAGCGCGGCTTGTATGCGCCCTCCACCCGCAGCAGCATTCGCGTGTTCCAGTCCACGTCGATGCCCAGGGTGGCTAGGTAGGGGTAGGTCAGTGAGTCGAAGGCCTGGTAGGCGGCGGAGTTGACCTGGCGGCGGAGAGGAAGAGGGGGCGAGGTGGGATGACGTATGGCTGCCGTGTGGTTGGGGGGTGGGCCATTGATGGGAGAGCGGTAAGGGCATCGAGGCGGCGGTAGTTAGGGGGTTATCGCGGCGGCTGCCGGCGCACGCCCCGCACCTTCTGCGTGCGGTTACCCCGCATCAGCTTGCCGCCGAAGCACACCGCCACCTCCTGCAGCGCCACGTGGGGTGGGCTGAAGGCCGAGGTGGCCACCTGCGGAGACGCAGCCGGCAGCAGCGGGGTAGCGGGGCAGCCGGCTTGGGTTTTCGGGACTGGGTGCTGCCGCAAAAGCTCTGGGCGGTGAAGAGTTAACCAGGGGTGCATGACGGGCTCGTGTCAGCCCTGACAACCTGGTCCGCTAGGGTTCCGGCCACCCTTGGCGCTAAGTGCCTCCCAATTCACAACCGCGCGTGCCACGTAGTGCCGTACGCGCGGCTTGCCCCTCAATCCCCAACCCGCACCCCTACCTGGATCGAGTCCAGCAGGTTCTGCCTGGCGTCCGTCCTGGGGGCCCGTAGGGGCAGCTGGCTGCCTGTTAGATACCCGGCAGTAGCAGCAGTCAGCAGCGCAGCACAGTAGTAGCAGTAGGGCGGGGGCAACGGCTCATGTTGCTGTCTCGAAGCTGCTCGACCGCATGCCACTGGCAGCCTCTCACCCACCCACCCACCTAACCTAACTGCGCGAAGCCCCATCCCCGTTCCCATGCACCCCGCACGCACCCGTCATGACGATGGGCTTCTTGAAGCCGCACAACATCAGCGACAGCGCGGCAGCCGTGTAGGCCAGGGTATCCGTACCATGGACCACCTGCATGGCGGTGGACGGTCCAGGGAGGGCGGTGGACGACTGGCTGGCTGGCGGAGATAGGGGCCAGGCCTACTACCGGTACGGTCGACGCGAGGTTCCGTACGTTACACGTTGCAGCTTTTCGCAACATGCCATGGAGGACGCCGACGGTTGACAAGCCGCTGGCAGGTCCCGCTTGCTTCGCCGCCCGCCACATACCCCGCCCTGCTGCTCTGCCTCTCCCGATTGGGCCCCAGCGATATGTTTCCCCGTGCCTCCATTGCCCGCTTGTCCGCCAACCCACCACAAACGCGTCATAGTGCGGCCGATTGCTGTCGAGCGCCCTGGCCATGGTGATCCAGTCGGAGGGGCCCACGCGACTGCTGTCCTTGTTGAACAGTACCTGACGGAGAGGGGAGCCGGTGACCAGGGGCTTATGCGGGGATGTCAGCAGGAGCCGCGATGGCAGCGCGAGGGTACGGGTGCGATCGGAGATACCGAAGGCACGCGTGAATCGACATTGGAAGGAAAGAGGAAATCGGAGGTGGGACGGCGGGGACGACGGAGAGGGGTGCTGGATACTATCTGTTTCGCTGCCGCCAGCACCAACTAGCCCAGCACTACCCACCCGTACCTGGAGGTCAACGTTGGCGAACTTCTCCAGCTCCGGAACCATTGCTGTACGAGGGGCGGCCGGAAGGTTGTATGCGTGTTGGTTAGGGGCAGCCCGCACATCCGGAATGGACCGGGAGTTGCTGCGAGTCTCGGGATGTACCATAATCAACCGCCAACAGGTGGTTCAGGTCGACTCCAATCCGTCCGTCCTGTCTTCCGCAAATTGTGGGTGCCGTCCCTGACTGTTGATCTTCATTTGAGACCCCCGGCTCGACCTTCGCTCCCTCGTCAACTTGATTCGCCTCTTTTGCAACTCCCCCCCTCCCTGCACCCAACGTCCACCGCCCACCCGGGGCACCATCACAACCAAGCACACATGCAACCTACCCCTCTCATTCACGGCTCCACTCCCAACCCCCACAAAGCCCAAAAGGGCCTTACTTAGTAGGCTGGACAGCATATCCCCAGGCCGCAGCTTGCCCTTGTATGACGCTTCCGTGGCCCCAGCCCGGACACGCAGGTTGTGGCTCTCGTCCTCCTCAAACGCCTCCTGCGCCGACACACGAGAGGGGTGACAGTGCGCAGCAGGGGAATTTGGGTCAGGGCCGGAGGTTTGGGGTCCAGGTCGGGATTTGGGTCAGGGCAGGAAGGCTGGGGTGCACTTGGGGATTTCGTGGGCTCCGGCCGGCCAAAGCCGAATACGCCTTCGGCTTTGGTGACTGGGAATCCTCAGCCATCTAGCCCAGCCCGCCTGGCCGACCGCCTCCGACACGGTTCCCGCCAACCACCCTCCCTATCTCGCGCACCTCCGGGTCCATCCCCAACGTGCCGCCTGTGTGCAGGAACAGCACGCGGGGAAGAGGCCGCGTGACGGTGCGGAGCCGGCCGTGGGGCCGATGTGCATGCGAATGCGGGTGCGGAGCCCCAGGGCTTGGGCTGGGACTTCGGCTTGGACCCGCGCTAGGGCTGGCGCTTGGGCTGGAAACGCTGCCGTTGGTCGCTTGAGTGCCCCCCCCGAAAACCGATCCTACTCCGGAAGACAGTGGTGCTGTGGACGCTTTACTACCGACGTCTGGCTTCTTTACGGCCGCGGAGGCCTTGTCCAGGGATGTCGTAACGCCAACAGCTGGGATGCTCCGGCCGGCCCTGCGAGGCTTCCTTGCTTCCTGGTTTGCGATGTTGCCATTACTGCTGGTAGATGTACCGTGAGGCGAGATGGCCGCGCTCTCGCCTGCCGCGTCGAGTGTGCGATGGCCATGGCTATCCTCGCTGCTGGTGCTGGCGTGCGCCGTGGGGTCACCAGCAAGGATTAACCCAGGATATACGCGCCGGTCTCCACCACTTAGCTCAAATCCATGTGAAGCGCTTGGGGAATTCCCTGACGCCGGGTTACCCGACGGAAGTAAGGGATCGCCGTCGGCCAAGCCACCGACAATCCCAGAGCGCAAAGAGCGCTTTAATACTTGCATGCTACGTACGCCATCGTAAGGGTGCTGACTGGGCTTTTGCCACCGCTGTAGGCGCACTCCGTCGGGTCGACGGGTCACGAGTGACTGGACACTTTTGTGCGAAAGGAGTCCTCGGCGTTGGTGTAGCATTGTAAGTATATTGCCGATGGGAAGAAAATCGCCAGCTGTTGGTCACGTTGAGGGATGGCCTATCCGTCCTGAGTGGGATTCGCGGTCTTAACGCCGTCTCTGGGCGATATCACCTTTGGCTGTCCTCGTAAAGATTAGCCGTATGGAAAATATTTTTCAGGTATGGGTATGCCGCCGAAGCCACGTATGCGGATCCAAGCAACAACGAATTGAAAGTTCGTTGCCAATTGACCCTAGTCAGCCTGAGGTCCGCGGCCAAACGTAAGAACTTTTGTGAAACAACAAATGTGCTGGTTTTATTTGATGCAACACAACGCATAGACGACGTCTCGATAAGCTCCGTGCGTGCCCAAGAGGGTCAACGGAAATTACGGCAGCACGTTACTTTGGCCAATCCGCTGATTCGTACGGCAGGCCCAGGTGTAGGCGCTGGGTGAACAGGGGTAAATCGCACATACATCCACACCAAACACCCACACTAACCCCCCAGACCCGCCCATCCGAGCCCATCCAACTGAAATGCCTGGTGTCGCCTGGCGACACCTGGTGCCACCAAGTGCCAGTGCCATCGCACCCTGGAGTATGCACCATTTCTTCCAGCTAATGGACACGCCCTACGGCGGCCTCCAAGCAATAATAAGACGGGCGGGCGGGCTTCAAATGCCCTGAATACAACAAATGATAGATAAGGAAGTCCGCTGCTCAATGTCGACCACGCTCTTCCTTGCTAGCATACTTTGGTAGCTGCTCGGAAGCCGCCTACTGTAAGGGTTTTTGGAGCCCGCTACCACATTGACTGCATCCTCGGCTCAGCTCGGCTTGAGGACTCTACGCCCTTACTTAGTACGGGTTGTAGAAATGAACCGAAAGTCATACGCCCATACGGGTTCTTATGAAGTTCCTAAGGAATCCTCTATAGCGTGATTCGTTCAAGTTAGTAAGTTTTTTCTGGCAGGCCCCCGCCCGCATGGGCGAGGCGGGGTGCACTGGTTCATGTGCCTTTCGTGACGTCGGCAGTTGCCGACAGTCTGCTTGCACTGGCCTGCACTGGCTCCTCGTACGGTATTACAGTATACGGTCAACAGCAGTCGCGGTCGTCCTGCATGCGAACTCTGTTCCTACTGTGAACGAACCGGCAACCGCTGTGCACTGAAGTAGAAGGGTAATCACCTATGCCGTAAGAGCTCATCACGTCACCACGGAACATGAGGAAAGAGCACATCTACAAGAGTTTGGAGATCTGCCTCTCTTTCAAGAGGATACCTAAAAGAGAAGGGAGATCTGTCGGCAAGCGCACCTCATACCTATGGCTGCTAATGCGATTGTCGGCGAACTGGTGTGGAAATATGAATTAAGCTGACAGCTATCTCCACGGGTTTAACTCTGTCGACAAATGGACATACCGGTGCGTTTCCTTCGTCGCAGGTGAGGTTATTTATTGACATGAACCGTCATAAACCTCAGGGGGCGGGCTTCGGGACACACCTCCGGGTAGGTTTATACAACCACGGTTTCTAAGCCTGTGTCACTATATTTCTAGGCACATGGGCTCCCAATGAGTGTACCGCGGGCAAATCTGGGCGCATTGGATGTGGCGGCGCTTGCTTCCTTGCCGCACCACTGTAGGCCTCTCTGGCATCACTTCTCGACGTTGCACATTATGTGAGATGACGCTGAATATGTTTACCTTCTCGTCGGTCTGTTGTTTTGAGCGTAACTGGCAGTCTGCTTCTGATGTGTGCAAGTACCATGGTAACAAGCTTTCAACCCACGACTGCTGTTATACATTGTCGCCGCTCAAACTCTGGCATGCGCACACGCGCGCGGTGGCGCCACAGCTTTTGTCCTTTGGTGACCACGGCACACGAGAGGTCAGGGACGCCGTCGCAGCGGATGCTGAAAACTGCGGAACCCGCATGATTGTCATGTAGCAACAGGCATATCCGCATGCTCTTAATCCCAGAAGCATTCCCTCGCATGTACAAGACGACCCACGCCTAGGGCAACAGCTCGGTCAAAGTCCTAGTTGATGAAGAGTGGTGACCGGAACAGATCTTTGCCGCCTCACAGCGGGCTCGTGCCGCTGCCGGCCTCAGTGGTTAAGGCGCCCAGCGTCCTTGGCAGCCCTCAATAGTACTCGCTGGCTGGCTGTCCGGCATCACCCAGCCGGGGCTCGTCATCGACCACAGGCGGCGGCGAGTCCCGCCGTACACTGTCACGCTCGCGCTCCAACCTGCAACCCGCACGGAAGGACAGGTGGGGCCGGTAAGGCGGCGTTGCATAACCAGCCGCAGCCTGGGCCGAAAACGTTGCGCCGGACGGCGGCGATGAGACGTGTGCACACACGAGGTGCGTCTTTAACACGAGCTACGACGGAGGAGGCAGTATGTGGGATCCATGACCCTGTCAACCCGCACCAGAGCGAGGCAAGTAGGTGCCCGTCCAGGACGGAGGGTTTGTGTTTCCTCGCCAAGGGACACGCCAACATTCGAAAGCAACCCCCTGACCTGCCCCACCGTGAACCCCAACGCCTGCATGTGGCCACAAGGCAGCCCTGCCCCATACTCGCACCAACCTCGGAGAAGCATCGCGCACAGCGCGCGGGCTGCGGTCCCGCTCGCGCTCCCGGTCCCCGCGTGGGCTCCGGCTGCTGCGCTGGTAGTCCCGATCCCGGTCCCTCTCCCGGTCTCGGTCACCGCCGCCCACACGGCCGCCGCGGTCGTAGTCGCGATCCCTGCCGCCACGGTCGTAGTCCCGGCCGCGCTCGTAGTCCCGGCCGCCACGGGCGGGGGGGCTGCGGCTCCGGCTGTGCCGGCTGCCGCGGCGGGGTGACCGGGACCGCGAGCGGCTGTGCCGGCTGCCACGGCGTGGAGAGCGGGAGCGGCGACGGTCGCGTCTTTCGTGATCGCTTCCGCCATGGCTGCCTGCAGGTGACGAGGGAGTTCGAGGTCACGGCAACAGTTTCGGGCAGTGATAAGATAGAGCATACAGGACATCAGGATGCGCTGGTTTCCTCGATGATCGGCCTTTGTTGAGGGGGTCAAGTAAGCGGCATCAAACACCGAGGAGACAGGACACAATATAGGGAGACATGGGTCTGCATGGAGCCAGAGTCAGCACACACAGCAAATTTCGTCAGGAGGGGCTCCATCTTTCTGTCACATCACGCCGTACCTGAGCGCCCGCTAGTGGTCGTCTTGGTCTCGATGACCATCATCTCACGCGGGGTCTTCCGTCCCTCCTTCGACAAGCACACCTGCATTCAGGAGCAGCAGCGAGAAAGCTCTTTCCTTTAGAACGCAAAAGCAATGGCATACAGCGGCGTGATAGTTTCTGGGACACCCGCGGTCCAAGCGCATGCCACCCTGGCAAGCAAGCCGCGGACAAGGTGGTCGTCGCTGCAAAGGCATGGTGCGCCCACAGACATCGCCTGCTCACATTTATCTCTCGGCCGTCTAGTGTCTTACGGTCCATGTGATAAATTGCCTCATCGGCGTCCCGCGCGTCGCGGAACTCAATGAAGCCAAAGCCGCGAGAGCGCCTGCGCGTAGATTGCAAAACGGGAGGGGCAGGTGCCTGAGGCGCGCTGGCATGATCCGCGCATCGACTGCGACGCCCCAGGGCGCAAAGCGCAGGGCCACAAGCGAACAACTCTTGCAGGCCGCCCCGACTTGGCACAGGGACTGACTGACACACATATACACCCAATCAGGCTCAGCGGTAGATTAACACACTCTTAACACAATCGCGATGACCGGCATGATGCTTCGTCTCCGCCTCAGCGCCCACAGGCGCAGGAATGGAGCTGGAAGCGTGAAATGGTGTCTACCCCTCGCATGCACCGCGCTTGGACATCGACGCAGTGTCGGGCGCGCACGTGCTCGGTGAAGGCTTAATGAAGCCATCGTCACTTCAGCACCTTTCGAGGACAGATTGCAGGGCCTCAACAACAACTCTTGCGGGCCAAGCAGGGCCTTGCTGCTTGCTGGTCCTGACCTAAGCTTGCTTAAGGCGCCAAGGTGCACGCTGTCGCTAAAGCGGCCGCTGCGGGGTTGCACGCTGCTTGCCTGCTAAGCCGCGCATGAGAGGGTGTGGCGAGCCGTGCTTGAACGCTTGGCTTGGCCATTCTTGCGGTGCCAAGAACGATACAGCAGCTGCCTGTACTTGCTTGCACCAGCCTTGCTTGCTTGTTCTATGTGGCTCACTCGCTCGCTTCCTTGCACACTTGCTTGCTCGCAGTGGGTCGTTGCTTGCTTCTTGCTCTCGCCTTGCTTGCGGCCCTCTTGCACGGTCTCAGGCAGACTCAGCCTTCGGGCGCTGCCCCGCTCGCTTCTCTTGCATGTGCTGTCATGCTTGTTACGCAGTCACTCGATCGGCAGCGTACTGGCATGCGTCCATACACAACGTGTGGATGGCAGCTTCTGTGTTACCCTGCCGCGAAAACAGCACGCCATGTCCATTACGGTTTGCAGCTACTACACACGTACCCTGTCGTGAACATGCACGCAGGCCCCTGTGCCTACATGCGGCCCCCATGCAAACCTTTACACAGCCGAAATTCCTTTCACACGACGGATACCCAAGACAAGCGAGGCGAAGCCGTGGACAAGGGAGCACACGTAGCTTCCCCCCGGATACCCATTCATAAACGCAAAGAGTACAGTACGCAGTTCTCCGCTAGGATGTTAATGTTGCATGCTAAGGCTTTTAAGAAAACATTATGTCTCCTTAGCGCACACACTCACTGCGTGTAGTAGTCCCTTGGAATGTAGACATCCCGCAGTTCGCCATACTTTTCAAACGTAGCTCGAAGATCCTCGGCACTGCAACCAGCAGAATTCGCTTTATCGTGAGGTAAGAAATAACGATGGGCCGTGCGGCGACACACGTCTCGACGTGCCAGGAAACATTGCGAGGGAACTGAATGAACTATGCAGCATATTTAAGTCCTTGTGGCAGGTGTATCCGCATGCGTGTTGCCGTGAGCTGGGCCATTGACCCAAAAGACTAAACAACTTAGCCGCCCACGAGCTATACATGATGGCTGTCACATTCTCAATACCACTAAATACCATTAAGATGAGTTGCGATGGCCGTTGTATGTAAGTATGGCGCGCACTTGAATTCGCCACGATTCCTTTGAATCAACAGAACATGGTGAGAAGAGCTTGCGTTTACTTACGTGAAAGTCAAAGGGATATTGCGGACTAGCACGGAAACCTTGTTCCGCACGCCCGCAGATGCTGGCCCATAGTCCTCACGCTCCTTGGCTCGAGACATCCTTTCCCGCTGCTAAATACCTGATATTATGCCGCTAAGCGTTCGGCGTCGACAAGGGGATAAGCCGCCAAAGGCGTACCCAGGGCGGCGACCAGTATTTGCGGTTTCAGTCACACACGACCGAATACTACGCTTGATAAGTTATTGTTGTGTGATATGGTACTTCGCATATGAAACATGCTTCCTAGTATCGGTTCTGGCCTTCTCTTGATAGAAGCGCCAACCTGTCGTACATGTAGCATTGACTGGCCACGAACGTTGGCATCCCGGCATCCTATTAGGACCTTTGCTTGGCAGTTCCATACGATGCATAGTGGTCAAAAGGACTGGAGTCCTAGCCATTGTCTGCCACCCTGGTTTGCCACTTGCTAAGGCTTGCTTTCGCCCCCCCCCTCGCCCCCAGACGCCCCTATCCCTAATACTCGCTTGTCCGCAACGCCTATGCATGTCGATTTCTCCCGTTCAAACCTTCCCAGCACAGGATAGCACCAAATTGTGCGTACTCATGCCAATCGCCACAGGTCGCCACCGGCAGCGCACTTACTCTCGTACCATGCTCATATCAACATTTACGGTGCGCCTTTCTCCTTACAAGCTGGCACGAGCTGGATTGTACGGGGTATTAACACCCAGGCCGATGGCGTCGCCTGATTAGCCTCTATACAAGCACGAATATCATGAGCCGCGCAGCACTGTACGCCACAGTATATGGACGCGCGCACTACAGTGTAATCTCGCGTAAGAATGCTGTGTACGTTACATCTGCCCAGGGAGACTCATAAAAAGGGACACCAGCAGCGGATGGCACCGTTTCCTGCAAGGCGCGGTAGGGGTTCATATTCAGGCTGGTTCAGAGGGGTAGCCGAGGGATGCGCTGCCCTAACCCTACATTACACCCCAAGATCTTCCACCGCGCAAATGATATACAGAGGGTGGATCCTGAAAGAATCTGCCGGAGTGGAGTGGGGGGCCTATAACCATTGTGGTGATGAAACCAGTTACCCCCGCGAAAACCCGTTGCCTAATGCGCATGGCCATTTTCCCATTTCTTCCTCCTCTTGCAGCATCTTCAGCGGGCATTTTGTTGTTATGTACCGATGTGGGGTCCGCAGAATGCAAACAGCAAACCAATTCAATGCTTCTGTACCGAATATGCCATACTTAGGGTTGGAGCCTTGATAACTTCATGTCGCCCGCAAGGTCAGTGCCACCCAGCGCCATAAATCACGAAGGGTATTCCTAAGTTGCACCAAACTTCGGGGCCATATAACGTGATCGCTTCGCCCGTTCAACGGTCGCGTTGGCACCGCTCGAGTGCCGGAATGGAGACAAAACACAACAATTTTATTATAAACAGCCAGATCAATGTATGACAACCTTTTTAGGAACTCACTAGGGGTTTGATGGTGACAGGTGACTGGCGCGATTGGTGTACGTACACTATTACGGCTATATGCCAAGTGGTGAGTTATGACAACCTGGCCGCCGCTTTAACTCCGATGTAACTGTTAAAACATTATGTACTGATGAGCGCACGCGGTCATGACGGGGTCCAACGCGGGCATATCCAACAACTTAGCGCCTACACAGGGCCGAGAAGTGCACGGGAGCAGAGCAGGCTCACGTACTTACGATCGACCATACCTGAAATTAACAATAGCATATGCGGCGTCTTAGCTTCGCTTTATAGCATGCGGGTGAGCCATACGCAGCCTTGACAACGTCCCTGCCACCGCTTCCTCTCTTTGAGACGTGTTGTGATTCGCCCTGATCTACGATAAACGCAGGTATCAATACCAACCTCCTTTCTGTAGGCGGAGATCATATTATTCGTTGCGGTCTTCGTTCCAGGTGCGGTTTCGGCACTTTGACAAAGCCCGGAGAGTGACTGCTGTGCGTCTTGTTAAGCGCATTTGGCTATACGAACTCTTGATCAAATTGATAACGGCCCCCTGTTGGCTGATGCGATGATGGTGCAGATGTTCATACTGTCCCTTCAGTTCCTGCTCTTTGCCCGTCTCGTGCAGGGCGACATTTTTAGTGATCGCCGCATTGTCAATTAGTTTGGGTCGTTTATATCTTCTGGTAAGTGACTGGGAGTTCTTGCGAAGACCGCAACGAATATTTGTGCAATGTTTGTTGACGGCGTGGGCCGACCACACAGCCGCGCATATCTTCCCTACAGCCAAGGGTAACCTCTTACTGCCTGTGGATCTGTGTACATTGGTCACGACGCCATACTTCACCCTGCACATACTGTTGGCCCTCCGTCCATAACGTCACACCTGCGACCACCTGCGGCCCGCTACCCCTCATTGCGGCCCCCCCCCAGGGTTTCGCGATACCTCGGCAACCAGCGTTGCTGGTGGAGCTGGGGCTGCGATGGCGTGTTTGGAGGGCCATCGATACATGGATGGTATGCCGAAACAACAGGAGCATCAGGGGGCAGGTGGTGTTCGCGAACGGCGTGCCACTTCCCCGCAGCCGCGCCAACAACATCCGCACGGACAAGATGACCATAACCGCCATGATCGCCTTTGTCAGCAGCAGCAGCAGCATCAAGATAACTCCCATCCACGGCAGCCGCGTCCTGTGGGTGACGAACAACTGCGCTGCAGCTCATCCCGCCTGCACCACTGCCCTTCAAGCCCCGACCCTCGCAGCCACTCCACTGAAGTAGACGGCTTAAGTGCGGGCAACGCTGCACGCGTCGCCACCCGCCGGGCCTCATATTCGTACGACGGCACGCCCTGCCATGATGCCCTCGACTGGGCGACGCTGGCGCCGTCGGAGGTACGGCAACCGCTTGAGGTGGCTTGGGCGACGGCGACGGACACGGAGCTGCGCAGGAGCACCGTCGTGTCGTTGGGCAAGATATCTCTGTCGCAGGACGGCGGCGGCGGCGCCTCCGGGCATCACTCGGCTCACACGCCCACGACACGGGGGTCGGAGGCTACAACGGGAGACGGCAGTCCGCCGCCGGCCTTGCACGGTGACCACGGTGGCGACACCGATGGTGGCAACGCCAATACCTGCCAAGCCGGCGAGAGGGAGGTGCTGGTAGCTGGGTCCAACTCGGGCATGTTGGCCAGCGGCGCCGGCAAGTACACCCATAGGCAGCCCGGCGCAGATGGCCCCAAATCCGCCGACGCAGTCAACTCTGGATGTCCTGCTTGGCGCCTGCCGCTGCCGCCGGCGCCAGTGTCCGTCAGGGGACTGTGCTCGCCGCAGTCTTGGCGGCAGCAGGCACAACAGGCCGCAGGGGGCCATAGACCGCAGCAGGAGCCGCGGGGGTTGGCCTTGAACCTGCCGGCCCTGGCCCTGGCGGACCACCAGCTGCGCAGGTCGCTGCTGGCCAGCTGCAAGGCGTTCTGCACCGAGGACGACAATGGTGACCAGATGCCTACGGAGGGCGTCGAGTGGAGCAGCGCTGTGTCTGCTGGCGCCGCGGCAAACCGCGAGTCTGCGGTTGCCGCCAGGCACGTCAGCGGGCCGATGCAGCCGCCGCAGGCACGGCTGCCTTCAGAAGCAGGACACCACTACCACCGCTCGCTGCGGCGCCCCTTCGGCGACTCTCCCGCCGCCTGGGGCTCTCGTACCCCCCGCAGCAGCACGGGCGGCTGTGCGCGGGCGCTGCACGACGTGTACGACGACTTGCACAACATCAGCGGCGTCAGCAGCGACAGCGGGGAGGATGACGGCGACGACCTGCGGAGCGGCGGCAGCGTCGCGTCGGTGGGCTGTATCAGGCGCCGGTTCGGCACAGACGCAGATGGCTCGTACCTGTACGGCGAGGAGTGCGAAGGCGACGAGGACGAGGCCGAATTCCTGCACCGCACTCGCCGCTTGTCGAGCGCCGTTGCAATGGATCGCGGCGACGGTGCGGCCTCGGCAGGCACCGCCGCTGCCTGCAGCAGCGGCAGGAGCGCCCTTGCAGCCCCCTCCTCCGCCTTTACTGCTGCCGCGGCGCAAGGGGCAATGCACCGGCGCGCCTTGCGCATAGCGGTGGCCAGTCGCTGGCGTGCCGCGCTGCAGGACGCCCAGCGGCAGGCGTCATTACCATCGTCGCCGCTGACGCGGTCGCCGCGGGGTGCCACGCCCCTAGCTGGCTCGGGGCACGCCTCCCCGGTCTCCTCCTCACAACCCGCCAGCCCCTGCTTCACCAGCACCGGTTTCTTCCCGGCCGGCACGTCCGCCACCCCGGGGGATGCTGCGGCGGCTGCGGGAGGGGCCGGCGACAGCAGCATCAAACACATGACGCTAGCCTCTCCCCCCATCGTCGCTGCCCTGAGGCTGCTGGCTGCGGAGGGCGCCTCGGGGTCGGGCCGCAGGTTCACCCGCTCCACCTCCGCACACGAGTGCGGACTCCGCAGGATGTCGAAGGTGCAGGTGCTGCAGCAGTCCGCCAGCGCAGCGCTGACCCTAGACGGGCCCAGCGCTGCTGGGGCCGGGGCCGGGGCCTGTGGCTATTCGACAACCAGCCGCCAGGGACCGGGCGCGGCTGCTAGCGGCGCAGCCGCCGGCTGCATGCCTAGCATGCTCAGCCGCCAGGCGTTGGGCCGGGAGAACTCTCCTGCCGGGGACGCTAGCAGCGACGGCGGGTCCTCTATTGATGGGGCCTCCCGCGCCGGGTCCCTTCGCGTCGCACCCATGGGAAGCGGTGTGGTGGCACCGAGCCGGCTTTCGTCGCTCCGCGGCACTCCCACGCCGGCGTCCACACCGCCCCTGGTGGCCAGCCCCTGGATGCACGGGCACGCGCCCACCGCGGTCGGGAAAGGGGACTTGGCGGCCTTGAAGGTGGCGGCCGCGGCTGCGGAGGCCGAGAGGTCCGGCGCTGCGGGTGATGCCTACGGCGGCGGCAGCAGCAGCCCGGCGTCTGTGGCGGGGTGCGCTCAGGAGCAGGCGGCCAATGGTGGCGTGAGCGTGTCCACGGGGCACAGCAGCCCTCGCCCGACGAGCCCCGCCGCCACCTCTCCTGTAACGGGCGTTGCGGATGTGCTGGTTGGCTCCCACAGCCCCGTGGTGGACCGCGCCGCAGATGGGCTGGGCAGCGGCGTGGACAGGGCAGCTGGGCTGGTGTGGGCAGAGGTGGCGGCGGTGGTTGCGGCAGATGCCGATGGCGGTGCCCCCGCCCACCTCGGTGCTGCTGCTACCCATGCGGACGCGGAGGCAACGGCGATCTGTTGGACCGCAGCGGGCGCCCTGGAGGCAGCCAGGTTCACGCTGCCGCCGCTGCTGTTCCTGGTGCTGCTGCTGACGCCAGCCGCGCTCCCGAGCGCCGTGCTCGCCACGGCGGCGGTGGCGGTGGTGGCGGTGGTGGCCGCGCAGCAGGCGGCCGCGGCACTCGCGCTGCAGCGGTCACGGCGTCTTCGCGCGCAGCTCGAGGCCGTGCGCTGCCTGCTGGGCTCGGTGCTGGCGGCGGGTGTCGTACATCAGGCGCTGGGGCCGCCGCGGCTGGCCGCTGCGCCGGCCGCACACCCAGCTGCGGCCCACCTTGCGGCCGCGGCTGCGTCGCTGCCGGCGGTGGCGGCGGGTTTCTCCGGCACCACTGTGCTGGTGGCGGTGGCGGCCGTCGCCGCCACTGTGGCGGGTCTTGCCACGTTTGGCGGCATCTGGCGCCGGGACAGCGCGGCCGCCGGTGAAGGGCGCAGCAGCGGCAGCGACGCAGGCAAGGCTGTTTCCGATGACAGTGGTGACGCAGGTGCCAGGCAGCGGCGGCATCAGCTGCTGCTGAACGAGAGCGATGCGGCGTACAGCTGGTCGGAGGCGCTGTACACGCCCACACCTGGCCTGGCGTGGCTGGCTCGGCAGCACGCGCTGCTGACGCAGGTCAAGCTGCAGATGATGGCGGCCGCTGACGTGGCGGGCATCGTACGAATGCTGTCCGACCACGTGGAGGAGCTGTACGACGGCCTGGGGGCGTACCTGCTGATGGTGCTGCCGGCGGAGGCGGACGAGCACGGCGACGACGCCGCGGCGGCGGAGCACCAGACTGGTGGCGGCGCCGCGGCGGCGCCGCCGCCACCGCCGTCGCCGTCGGTGGCGGTGCTCGTGCCGCTGGTTCACTGCGCGGCGCTGCGGCTGTGGACGCCGCAGGATGCCAATGGCGCGGAAGAGTCGCTCGTTTCGCTAGAGGAGCTGCCCACGCTCCTGGGGTGCCTGGACGGCAGCACGGCCGCCTACTTCGCGGACGTAGCCGGGGCGGCTGAGGCTGCGGCGGCGAGGCCCGCGGTCGCATCCGACGGCGCCTCACCGCACGGCCCTGCCTTCGCCGCCGCCGCCGCACCTCCGTCGCCGGCACCGACTGAAGGCCGTCAGGTGCTGCCGCCGGATGTGGCCATGCTGGCAGCGGACGTTGGCGCGTCCGGCTTCTTTGCGGCGCCCATTCGCTGCCAGGAGCACCGGTTCGGACTGCTGCTGGTGGCTCGGCCCTCCGACCCCGACTATCCAGGCCCGGCGACGGCGGCGCCGCTGCTGGATGAGGAGCTGTTCGGGTTGAGCTGCTGTCTGGCGGACGAGCTGGCAGTGGCGCTGTACGTCAAGCACATGCAGGTGCGTGCGGCAGTGGAGGAGGCGGCTGTCCGGGCCCCCTCGGGAGGGAGGGCAGTGCAGTGCAGCGCGGGTCGGTGCGCTCTGGGCGCCTGGAAATGCGGGGGTATGCTATCCGCGACTGGCGGCGGTGCATCGGTCCGGACGGATGCCTCCGCGTCCTCGTTTGTGTGGCGTTGAGGGAGTCCTGCGGTGCGTGGTTCACATGTCGATTCACCTTTTTTCGCCCCTCCCTCCCTTCCCCACTGCCTTCATCCCCGCAGGCCGAGCTGGCGGTGTCGGAGCTGCTCATGGCGGACATAATGCCGTACGAGGCCGTACAGCTGCTGAAGCGCCGCGTCCAGCGTACCCTCGGCGCGGCGTCCAGCGCCGGCGCCGCTACCGCCGCGGCCGCGGCCGTCGCTACCGCCGCGGGCCCCGCCGCCGGGTTGTGCCACCCCCGCCACTCCACGGCGCCGATGCTGCGGCGCGTGGGCTCCCTCTCGCCCTCCCCGCACGCTGGCACCTCGGTGATGTCCTCACCGGCGTTCAGCCACGTCGCTGCCGCGGCGGCCCGCGGTGTGTTTTCCGCCCTCCACCCCACGCTCTCTCTGTCCTCCCTGGCCACGCTCTCCCTCGCGGACTCCTCCCTGGGGCCCGCATCCACGTCCCTTGGCGGCACGTCCTTCTCCATGTCGAACTCCTGTGCGCCCAGCGTCATGACTGCTGGCAGCACCAGGGCCGCGCTGTCCTTCACGCAACCCGGGAGCACCTCAGTCGCCTCCATCGCCTCGGCCCTGGCTGGTGGAGGGGCTTGCTTGCGCCGCTTGTTGCGACCGGCTTCCCGGGGGTTGCCGTCACTGCCGCCGGCGCAGCTAGCGCCGGAGCCCTTGGAGCCCGCGGCGTACGGCGGCCGAGCAGGTTCCGGAGCCATGCCGGCCTGCATGCCTGCGGCGGCGGCGGCGGCGGGGGCTGAGTATGAGGAGGTGGGAGCAAGGGTAGCGGCGCCGGAAAGCGCCGCTGGTTCAGGTCGGGTGAAGGCCCTGTGCGGTGTTGCAGTGGCGGCAGGCAGCGCAGGCGGGTGGATGACCTCATCCGGCGACAGCACAGCCGCGGCGACGACGGCGTCAGAGGCCTTGGCGGCGGAGGCGATGCGCTGGCGGTCCAGCTCCGCCGGGGAGGTGGGCTCGGTGGCGGCGTACGCGGATGGCGAGGTGGAGGCCATGGAGGAGGAGCTGCGGGCTGGGGGGGGCCGCGACAGCGGCCGCCTCTGCGAGGAGGGCGACGGCGTTGACCTGGACGGCCTGTGGACGTCGGACTCTCCCGCGGCGCTCCGGCGCACCAGCAGCGGCGGAGGCGGAGGCGGAGCCTCTGGCGCCGCCCGGCCGTCTTCTGGTGCCGACACAGAGGACGTGTCCATTGGTGCCTGCAGACCGCAGGACGCGACCTGCCGCCCGGGGGGCGCCCTTCCTCCCCCGGCCCAGCCAGCGCTGTGCGCCACGGCGCCCAGGCAAACGCACCTGCCCTGGTGCCGCAGCCCCGCGCGCTCCGGCGCCGCCGGCCTGCTGCCGGGCATTGACGAGGCGTACGGCGGCGCGGAGCAGCTGCTCGACGGCGGCGATTGCTGCGACGCCGACGGGAGCGGTGTGGCTTGCGCCCCTGGCAGCGACAGCAGCAGCGTCCCCATGGGCCGTGGCCGCGGTGGTGAGGCCAGGAAGAGCGTCACGTACAGTGGCAGTAGCCGCGACTGCGCGCCGCCGCCCATGCCCGGCCGCCAGACCCGCCGGCCCGTCCACCTGTCGGCCAGCGGCCACAGCTTCAGCGGAGGCCTGACGCTGGTGAGCAGTAGCAGCGCCGCCGCCACCAATCCCGCAACGCCGGCGGCAGTAGCCCGCTTCTCCACGGGCGGCTACTGGCAGCCCCACCACTCCAACCTGCCGCGCCTGGTGATCCCAGACACGGCAACGTCGCTGCCCGCCGCCGCCACCGGTACTGCAGCTACAGCGGCTGCCATGACTAGGCTGCACTCCTGGCGGACGAGCAGCCACCCCAGCATCAGCGCTGGCGGCAACTCCAGCCACAACGGCGCGCTGCAAACCAGCAGCGGCCAGGTCGGCGTCGGCGCCGTGGGGCCTCCCTGGAGCCCCATCGGCGCGGGCGGCTCGCCCGGCCTGGCGGCCGACGGCGTCAGGAGCAGCGGCGGCGGCAACGGGCCGTTCGGCCTCGATGTGCCGTACAAGCAATGGCACTCGAGCGTCACTGTGCTCTTTGCCGACATTGGTGAGCGGGTGGCCAAAAGACGGTTGTTGCGGTTGCTGCGGTTACCGTCCCCACCCATCCGCCCTCCCACTACAACTAGGACCACATGCGCACCGCATCCGACCGCAGGCACGAACCCCCTGCCCCCCTCCCTGGCCTCCCCCACCGCCTTACAGCGGCCGGTCATGTATCAGGCACGTTCAGGCGCGAACCCCCGGGAGGTCATGTTCAGGCACGACCCCCCTGCCCCCCCCCCGGCCTGCTTGACCTTTCCTGTCCCCCCGTCCCCTCGTTCCCTCCCCCGCCTTGCCCCTGACCCTCCCCTTCCGTCGACTGTCGACTGCCGACGTCTCCGCAGTGGGCTACACCAACATGGCCCACTCGCTGGCTCCGGAGCAGGTCATGGCGGTGCTGCACTCGCTGTTCAGCCGCTACGACGACATGCTCGCGCCGCTCAACGTCTACAAGGTGGAGACCATCGGAGACGCATGTGAGTGGCGCCGTCGACCCTGCTCCATCGTAACCCACATACCTCCACCCCAACCCCACCCCACCCCGTCATTTCCACGGGTCTTCCTCGAAACCCCGTCATTTCCCTCCCCCCACTCCACTCACCGGCTTTCTCTCCCCCTCCCCCATGTATCCCTCTCTCCTCCCCCTTACCCCTCGCGCGCAGACATGGCCGCCACGGGTCTCATCCACGAGTGCACCTCCCACGCCGTCGACATGGTGCAGTTCGGGGTGGGAATGATCCGCGCCGCTGCGACCGTGTGCGACCCGGTCACGGGGGAGCCGCTGCGCATCCGCGTGGGCATCAACAGCGGACCCGTCATGAGCGGCATCGTGGGCGCCTGCCGGGCGCGCTACTGCCTCTTTGGTAGGTGGGGCGGGTTGTGAGCAAAGCCCGTGTACGAGGAAGCTGGAGAGGGGTTGTGGGGAGGGCGCGGAGGGAGGCGTTCAGGGATGCCGCCCGCGCACGGCCCAGGCCATCGGGCTCGCCACTCGCGGTGGAGCGCTCAAGGCTGCCAACACCGCAGCGGCCCGCGGGCTTCGCGCGAGTCGCACCGTCGCCGTCTCGCCGCATCTTCTTGCCCGGCTGTCTGTGCCCCGATCGGCGCAGCCAACCCGCTGCAGTCTGCGCAAAACATATTTCAATGGCCGCCGTGCCCCGCCCAACCTCCCAACCGCTCCTTGCAGGAGACACCGTCAACACCGCCAGCCGCATGGAGAGCACCGGCGTGCCGGGAGCCATCCAGGTACGCCGCGAGCAACGGGGGATGAGCGCCCGGGAGGCGCGGCTCGGAGCCTGGGGCTCGGGGCGGAGCCTGGGGCTCGGGGCGGAGGGAGCCAGGGGGCAGCTGGGGGCAGCAGCAAGTTCTGTCCGCGGGTGTTATGCAACGATGTGTCCAGCCTCCACGGGTGACCACACTCCTCCCCGCCCGAACCTCCGCCGGCGCCCCACCAGATCACCCACGACACATACATGGCTCTGCCGGAGTCCAGCCGGGCGGAGTGGAGCTGCCGCGGCGAGGTGGATGTCAAGGGCAAGGGCCTGCTCCGGACGTACCTGCTGAGGCAGGACGAGCTCAAGCTATAAAAGCACAACGTGAACGAAATAAGTCAACCAAGTTGGTCTCCATAGTGCCACCATTCCCTGGTGCTACCATTCACACACACTGTGCGATTGGTGTTTCGTTCACCCCAATCCGCAGAGACGCCGTGACGGCGTCACTTGGTAGTGCCGGGGCCGCTGCTGCAGCCGGAGTGGCGGGGAGGGGATCGACCGAGTGAGGAAGGGACACAGGCCGGCCGGCAAGGCCAGCGCAGCACAGCGCACGAGGTAGTACGACATGGGCGCGCGGGCGGAAGGCCGCCGCGAGCGATAGGGACATGGAGGGAGTATCAGCTCGACGCTCGAGCACGAGCGAGTAGTAACCTATGGTAGTAGAGCGCGAGACATGGTAGCTTGCATGCAGGTTTTATGGTCCCCCCCGGGGTGTCCGTGGGGCGCAGCACAGGGGGCGGATGCCGCCTCCCTCCCTGCGCCCGGCAGGTGCTTGTTTGTCCGTTCTGCATCGAGGCGCGGTGTGCGTTTGTACATGTCCAGGACCGAGTACATATCAGCGTTCGCATGCCGTTTATTCGCGTCACGTGGGCAGTACCGGTATATTTGACGGGATTACTTCCGCTGTCAAATGGCCCGCCGCCTGCGCGCGGTGCGCCCCTCTCCCCTCGAGGCCTGTGCCTCCCAAGCAGCGAGGTGCGAGCAGGGAGGGCGGGGCGGGGTTCCGCTAGCGCGCGGCGTTGTTGTGAGTTACAAGGGGTTTAGCCCGGACCCGAGTGTCCTCAACGGCGTCGATGTAGAGTGCCGTACAGGTGCTTGCGACTTTGCAATACCGCCGGCCGGCCTCCGCGAGGCTCGGCGGAGAGAGAGAGAGAGAGAGAGAGAGAGAGAGAGAGAGAGAGAGAGAGAGAGAGGCATTAGTGTTTGACGGGAAAAAGGCCCTCATACGCCGGAGTTCGGCGGCTGGGTTGCTTAGGTATACGTGTTTGTGTCGGTGCGCGTTTCCCACACGTGCCAGCCACCGGTATACAATAATCCACGACTCGTCCAGCAATGGGGGTCCTTCCATGATCCATCCCCGTTCCCCCCACGTGTTGTGACGCCGAGGCCGCAGCAGCGTCCCTTTCGTTCGCCACGTGCGCCATGCGCGCCGGACACAATCCGCGCGCCTGCTAGGCACGGCGGCCTAGGTTGGCTTTTTTATTGCTTGCAACGCGCATTGCGCTCGGGTTTGCAGGAATTGCACCCATGTCGAAACCAACCGAGCGCCCGCTTTGCGGGTACCACACGTGGCATGCCGCTGGCGATTGACGGGCGCGCAACGATATCGGCAGCGTTTGATGCCGTCATTATGATGTCCTTGGGATGGGCTTTTGCTTGACCATTAGGGAGGAGTTCCCTGCAGGTTGGATAAGGGAGATCTTTTATCGTGTGGAGTAGAGGATCGGGGGGGCTGGGGGCGTCGTCGGGTGCGGGGCCGCTCCATGCCCCGCGACCCCGCAGGAGAGTGGGGGGCGGTGCGAGGCTGGACTTCCATCGGTTTCGGAGCCAGGTTTTGGCACTCCCCGTAGCAAACTGTACCGCGTGCGTCCTTTTGTGCGCGAAGTGGCGTCCGGGGCGGCCACCGCAGTGCAACGGCGGGCCTTGCTGCCCGGGGCGGCTGCACTGAAGCAGGGAAGGGCCGCCGGGTGTGGGGCCTTCTTATTAACGTGTAGGGTTGAGAAACATCGGTATTGTTGTATTGGGCGATGGCTTGCTGAGTGGCGGCCCCAGTGGAAGGGCCCATGCGACCAACGGGGTGCGGCCGAGCACACCTTCCCAACCTGGCATGCTGGCGGGCTCCGCCCCCGCCGGGTTGCGCGCTGGTGGGCAGATCAACGGCAGGCAGGTGAAAAGGTGCATAGGCCGGGACGAGCGGCTGAGAAAATCCGGATCCGGATTCTTTCCTTTTTTGATCAACCTTAAAGAATGCATACGGTGGGTGGCAGGGAGCATTGAGGCGTGTAGGCTGGTCGCCGCCGAAAGCTAGCTCGTTGTTTGCGGCCGCGGCGCTGCGTTTGGAGCCTTGTTTGTTTGGTGGTTGCAGCCTGTTGCTCCGGGTTGCCCCGTGTGTGCTCGTGATGGCCGGGAGGGCGCGGAGTTAAAGGAGGCGGGCGGGTCGCAGCGGGAAGGGGATAATTGTGATTATTGCATTGTCGTTATCCAGTTTATGCACAGGACAACATGAATTGGGTCATCGCATAATCGTAGTGTTTGTGTGAGCCGTGGCCGGGAATGGCGACGGCGTCACTGAAGCCCGATATCAACTGAGTAATGGTAAGCTAGCATTCTCCTTTTAAGATCCATGCATGGTGCTCTGGACTCGGTCACGATAACGCGGTAGTGGGCCCCCCTCGCCTGCCCCTCTTCTCGCCACCCACCGCATCCCGGCCTGCCCCGCCCACTACCGCCGTGACACCACATGGCACAACCACCCTAAAGACATGGATCCGGAGAGGCATGCGTGCCAGGTGCGCTGGCCCTCGATTACCAGCACCCTCGTTTGCTGACATGCAGCAGCGGATTAGCAGCATTAGCACCCAGGCGCCGGTCCTCGCTGGTCACATCAGCAGCTACCGGTATGGCCAAGGTTGCGGCACAGCTGCGAATCGCAGCCGGCACTTTTTTCACCCCCGCCAGGGCCTGAGCAGGCAACTGCCGCCACCACTGGCCCCCTTCTGATCACACCGCCACATAACAGCACTCGCGGTGCCGCCTAGCGGTCCAAGAGCGCCTCCGCCCTCCCCGCCCCGAGTCCGACACACTGCTCCATGCGCAGCCGCAGCTACCCGCGGCCAGTTGGGCGCCCCTGGAGCCACGTCAACCATAAATTAGATGTTGGTCCGGCTCGTCAACGATCGGTTGCAAAACTCATGCCCTGGAACAGTATTTGTGGAATGCTCACACCTCAATGACGGCAAATCCAACATACGGTATCATGTACTATGCGTGCACGCGCAAATCCATGATGCACCCACATCCACACGCGCCAGTCATCAGAGCCTCAGCTGGACGGTTTCCCACAAAACAACATCCAACTTAATCCCGTACAACGTAGTGTCCGCCCGCAGCAGCCATGCAACGCTTGCGCATTTACTTGTCCGTAAGTTTTCCAAGAGCAGCTCGTTGCGTTTTTATTACCCCCGCCGGTGAAGCTGCATACTGTCGCACCCCTTTTGCAATAATCGTTTGATCGCAACGCCCGTAAACTCCCAGGTGGAGACATGCCCGCCTGGCCCACGCGGTACGCACTCCCACGAATAGCATATGTTGCTTCTTGCTGTGCTCCACTCCAGTCCCACCCAGGCCTCCAACGCGGACAGCGCGCCGTTCCCTTCCCGGTGCACCAAATGTAAGGCACCACCAATCCCTGGATACGCACTAACGAGGACACCGGTACTTCCCCCGACTAAGCCTCCAGAGCCATACCTGCCTCTCCTCGGTGAGGAAGATATCACCGCAGCGTCGCCTCAGTGCTCGCACCCCCTCACCCGCCCTGCCCTGCTACAACAGCTGCCCGACGGCCCAACTCTACAACCCACGCCATCAGCCCCGCGCTGCACAACCCTCCGGCCCTCATACTCTCCCCGACCCTGGCAGCAGCGGGGACGATATCCCAGCATCCCCCTCGCCGCTACTCCCCCCGCCGCGCCCTTTGCCGCCTGCACCTGGGCCGCGGGGTAACCCCCCCGCCTCCGCCGCCGCTGCCTCCTCGTGCGGCGTCTCCGCGCCCGACACCGGGCGGTATACGAAGGCATCTCCTAATACGGCGGTCACAGGTGGCTGCACCCACTTCGCCGGGTTGTGGTGCACCAGCTGCGAGTAGGAGAACACCCCGGCGGTCGTGATGGCGTAGCCCGTCAGCCCCACCACAGTCGCGGGGTTGCTGAACACCGCCAGGGCGGCCAGGGCGGCAACCACCTGGGGGAGAAGCCAAGGAGGGCGGGTAGCGAGGGACAGGTGGAGGGATGCGCAATGGTGTTGGCGGAGGTGTTGGTGTTGGTGTTGGCGATGGCGGTGGCGGTGATGGCGGCGGCGGTGGTGTTGGTGTTGGTGTTGGTGCTGGTGGTGTTGGTGGTGGTGCGAACAGGGAGCTCAGAAAGGTGGGGGTTGTCGCCACGGGGCGCTACACCGCCCAGGACGCCAGCCGCATCCCGGTCCACCCCTCCCCATGCCGCCTCCTCCTCAGCAACAGCAGCATCCAGCTGAACAGGACTGCGGGAACGCCGCTGCCATGTCTGCCCCCATCCTCCGCCGTACCCATCCCTGCTGCCCCAGCCCGCCAGCCAGGCACTCACGTTCTTGAAATTCCCCAGCACCTGCAGCGTCAGCGCCCCCAGCTTCTTCGATATGAGGAAGTTGGTCCAGTTGGCTAGGAAGGCCATGGTGCAGGAGAAAAGCAGCAGCGGCAAGAAGGAGGGCTTGGAGGCGTGCAGCGCCGCGGCTTGTCTCAGGCTGTGCGGCTCCGTGACGATGGTGAGCAGCAGCAGCAGGGCGGCGGACAGGGCGGAGGTGTAGGCGAGCAGGGTCATGGGGTGGAAGCGGTCCGTCTCGTCGGTCAGAAGCACGGCCTGCCCGGGGGGGGCAGCAAAGGGAGCGGGAGGCGGGTTGCGAGGAAAGCAACCCGTGGAGAGGGGAGGGGGCGGTGGTTTCGGTGTGAAACGCGGGGTCGCGCCCTAGGTACCTGGGATTCCCTTCCTTCCCGCCTGCTGGATGGGTTGACTCATTGCATGTAAGGACACGCGGGTGAGAGGCGATTGCGTGCCCCTCCCTCTCCCCTTCCTGCCCGCCCTACCCCGCTGGCGGCTACCCACACCGCATACCCCCCCCCCGCTCGCTGGACCACCACCTTCACCACCCTCGGTTTGTCGGCCGTGAATTCGCGGATTCTCTTATACCCCCCCCGCCCCAGCGCGGGAAGGACGCCGCCGCCGCCATACGCGCGTCCCCGCCCCGGCCCCAGCCTCAGCCTCCGGACCCCAGGAGCCTCCCCCCCTCCTCCCATAACCGGTCCTTATGCCACTGTCCTCCCCTCCCTTCCCCCCTCACCTACACTTCCCCTGTCGAGTTACCGGTCCTCTTCTGTACCCCCGCACCTGCAGCACCGTCTTGAAGCTCCTGCTGAGGCAGGCCACGATCTGCAGCACCAGCCCCACCACATTGAACAGCGGCTCGCCCCCCGAGGCCACCACGATGCCCACCATCACCGGCAGCAGCGCCGCGTAGGTTAGTCCGGCCTCCCGCCGCCCCTGGATCAGGTACGCCAGCACGGCGGTGAAGGCGGGGGTGGTGGAGCCTGGGGGCGGGGGCCGGGTGGGGTGGAAGCGGGCGGAGGGGTACTTGCGGCGACTGATGGGCACACGGTTGAGGGGTACGGTTGAGGGGTACGGTTGAGGGGTACGGTTGAGGGGTACGGTTGAGGGGTACGGTTGAGGGGTACGGTTGGGGCGTTTGTTCGCAGTGGAGGTGGAGCAGTGGTGGCGCGAGGGTCGGCGGAGGAGTGGCCCCAGGCCCCCAAGCCGGTGCGGTGTGGTGTGGTGGGCGGAGCGACGGCTGCAGCAGCACCGGCCAGACACCCCCGCAGCTCCCTCCACTCCACAGGCCCGCATCCCACCAACTGCCCCTCCCGAGTATTGGTTCCGTGGCCCTTCAGTGGATGCCCTGCTCGCGATCATGCCGTTCTCCCTAACCGCAGCCGCCGGCAGCAGCCCCTCACCTAGGGGGGGTACGTCGTGTTTCCTCACCACTCCCCTCGCCTAGGGGGGGTACGTCGTGTTCCCCTCACCACTCCCCTCGTCTAGGGGGGTTTGTCGTGTTTCCTCACTACTCCCCTCACCTGGCGCCTAGTGCCGTTTCCTTTCGCCCGCTGCAATGTATCTCGTCACCACGGGCTGGGATTGGACGAGTTTATGCCACAGCCATGTCCAGACAACGGACCCAGTCCTCCCGCATGCACCCCGAAGGTGAATGCTGAAGTGTCCGACAGCTCGCTTTGTGTTCCTCCAGGGCGCCGTAGGCGAGATTCATCCGCACGTTTCCCGTAGTGCAGACGATGTTCCCCGGCACGCAAACCCAAACGCGTGCTCCCGAACATTCGACGACTTTTCCGCCTCCTCCTCCTTCTCCTCCTGTGTCACATACACGGGTCCCTTCGGGCCCCCCCCCACCTAGTGCCTACGCGCCAGCCATCCTATCCGTGTCGCGTAGACGGTTTTCATGCCCCCCCCACCTAGCGCCTGCACGAAGCTCGCCGGCAGGTACGCGAGCGACGCCATGCAGGTCGCCACCGAGACGGTGAACGACGCCGCCAGCACCGCCACCTTGCACATCAGCGGGAAGCTGACCACCTTGGCGGGCACGAACCCCAGTCCCAGCAATGTGATCGAAGCCGTGCAGCTGGTCGCCATGTGCAGCAGCGTCAGCAGGGAGGTGCTCGCGAAGCCGGTTTCGGAGATGAGCCACTTGTTGGAGATGATGAGGGCTGCGCCGGGGGGTCAAGAGGGGGGGGAGAGGGGAGGCGGAGGCGGGGGCGGGTTGCGGGACTTGCGGGAGGGGAGGATGGGGGCGTGGTGGGGTTTCGAGGAAGACCCGTGGATGCGAGAGTGGTGGGGTTCGAGGAAGACCCCTGGTGGGGTGGGGGCCGGCGGAGGTGCGGGGCTGTGGAGTTACGGCAAGGCGAGGCAGGGGGCGGCGGGGCCGCGGCGGGCCCTCGCAACGGAACGAGACGGGGATGGAAGGGGCAGCGAATCTGTCATCGGCGGGGCAGCGCGGGTGCAAGCGCGCGTGCGTTGGAAATCGGCGGAGTAGAGGAAATGCGTTGGAAATCCCGTCCCTGTGTAACCGTACGGCGGAGGCCGTACCACGTCCCAAAGCGCAATGCGCGTGCTGCTTGCGACGGCAATGGAGGAGGAGAGGGGCAGGGGGTGTTCGTGTTGTTGTTCGGAACGGCCAAGCAGGAATAGCCGAGAGGGGCGAGTGCATTGCATGGTGCCGCGCTGATGTGGGAGTGGATGAGGGGTCAGGGGAAGAGTAGGTTTAACTCAGGGGGGAGTACGGCATTAGTGGGGTCCGGGGTGACGAACGGCGTGTTGTCGCGTTGAGTGTCAACGGGTTGCTAACCGAGAGTCGATATCCCGCCGAGACCAAACCCGGTCGAGATGTGCATGTACCGGTTGAAATATGCATATACAGAGCTACCCAAATGTCACTGTTGTAAGCGATGATCGACAAGTTTGCTTTGGGGCTGACGGCCAGGAAGTGGCCCAATAATTTCTGGACGAACAATGTAGGCAAGATGAACTGCAGAGCGTAACAGTGTCTGTTCTTACCAACGTTGACGCTGTACCAAACGGCTACAAGTAGGACCGGCTGCAATAGTTTATTGTACCGCGAGGCCATTGTCGTTGACGTGGCCACGCCAACCGCTCCTAGGCTTTTCCTCCGATTTATTGCGTGGTGCCTATGAAGTTAGCGGCCACGTGTACCTGGCCTATACAGCGCAGCGCCTGGAAATCGGCAACGTAAATAGGCAACCGAGGTGAGTAGAGAACTATGGTATCCTAGCGGTAACGCCAAGGAAATAGTGACTTGGTAAACAGAATATTTTGGCTGGTAGACGGTCATTTTTGTCACATAGCCAAGGCGCTAACACCGTATGGGCTGACCTTTACAGTGGGATTGTAGAACTGAACTAGAAGCATTCGAATAGCCGTGGCTTTGTCGTTAACCCTATGGTCCGGAAAAACAGTTGCACGACGGGCAGCTAACGCAGCCCTGCAGGTCGCAGCCAGTCCGTGAGCAAAGTACGAAACGCTCGTGACCGTACTTTGGACTTGCGTAAACGGAAGCCCAAGCCGCACGGGCTACGCCTGCCTGTCGACTGCGTCGACTGCGTCCCACAAGGCCTCGACGCACCAACTCAACACCCAATGCCGTAATGCCGCAATGCCGTACAAGGCATGTTCGCGACTGAAGTGTAACAGGTTAACTAAAGCCTTGGAACACGCATGTGCATTGATACATTACAAATTTATCCTTGACCCAGTTGGTATGGGCTTCCGCTCCATAACTTTTCCCCAATCCCCCCGCGACGGGCCAGCCTGCGACAGGCCTGGACAGGACACCCGCTGTGCTGCCCACTTGGCCGCCATCCCTTTACAAACGCTCACAACACCTCCACCAAAACAACCACAATTCCCACCCCGACACAGTGCCAACCCGTCCCTCCTCGACTCCGCCCGCCGCACCCGTTCGGCCACTCTGCCCTGAACCCCTCGTTCTCCTGGCCTACGACAGTACGACTCCATGGCGCACCGACAGGGGTCCGCTGCGCTCCAGGAGCTCAAGGGCACGCGCCACCCTTGCCACCCCACCGCCACCTTCACACGGGTCCTCTACACTACCCCACCGAAGGGCCCTCATCTCGCATCTCGCCCCATCCTCACATCGCCTCCATCTCACGCCAGGGCTCCCGTGCCCTCCGCGCCGTACTCCTCACTCAGCAGGCGGTCCACGTGGAACACGCCGTGGCCACGACCCGCCCGGCGGACCTGACTCACCAGTACGGCAGCTGCCTTGACGTCCTTGGACTGGGGGGGGGGCGGTTGAGGGTTGGGCAAGTAGTGGCACATGTGGTGGAGGGGGGATTGGTCGGGAGGTTGGTCGGCGGACGCGGCGATGGCACATGCACGTACGCACACACATACACATACAGCATCTATAAAACATACACATACACGTACACATACACGTACACATACACGTACACATACACGCCGCTGGAGCCCGCACCTGCTCGTGCAGCAAGTGGTCCTCCAGGAAATGGGTCACGTCCGCGTCCTCCGCCCGCTGCGCCACGGAATGCAGCTCCCGCAGCTTTGTGAAGTTGAGCTTCTCCAAGCTGAGGGCCAGCTCCGTGGCGTGCAGCGCGTCGCCCTTCTCTGGGGAGGCCAGGGTACGGGCGAGTGCGCGCTTGGGTGCACTAGTACTGCTGCTGCTACAGCGTGGTGCCGTAATGTGAACGGGCGCGCTAGTTCACTGCTAAGCTGCGAATGCACCAGTGCGAGCATGTGTGTTACAGTGTGCCGACACACGCTCGGACGCTACCCGTCCATCCACTGCTCCCACTACCCCGAAGGGGGGGATGATCTGTGGTGTGTGTGTGGGAGGGCGATGCGCCCAGAGGCGGAGGGGTAACGACCTCATGAGGCTGCTGCTGCCGCTGCCAGCCGAGTTGCCCACTGTTTCCCAGAACGACTCCTACCTCGCCTCCGCTCCGAAACCCCCCTCCGACCCCCCTCCCCGGTCCACACGCACCGGGGTGCCAGTACTCGGACTCCGGGGGCGCAATGACCCGCAGCCGCACCCGCCCGCCCCGCTGGGTCTGGCGTTGTCGGGTCGGGGACAAAATGTGGTGGAGGTTGGAGGTTGGAGGTTGGAGGTTGAGGGAGCCGTGTGCACCAGGCAAATTATGGTCGGAAGGGCCAAGACAGCAGGGAGGGGAGCGAGGTCGGAAGGAAGAGGCTGGGACGAGAGGCTGGGGAAGCCCCCCCATTTTACTTGCACCCCACCTGGTAGTCGATGAGCAGCCGGGCGTGGTGCCGCTCCTCGTCGCTGTTGTGTCGGAAGTAGGCCGCGAAGCCCGGCAGCCCCACGTCATCCCGCGAGAAGAAGGCGTACATGGAGGTGTACACGTAGCTCATGTTGAGCTCGATGCTGCGCAGGGAAGTACGACAGTACGACGGTAGGTGGTCGCGGGCCGTCGCGGGCAATCGGCCAACGCGCAGCGCCCGAGACGGGGACATGAGGGGGGCCGGCACAGCCCGCCGCCAACGACCCCTTCGCGCCCCGCCTTCGCTTCGCCTCGCCGCCTGGGCCTTCCCCCCTCCCACTCGCCGGCTATAGTCTTCTTGGACCATCATCTTCATCACCCTTCGGTTTGTCGGCCGTGGATTCGCGGATACGACACCCGCCCTCCCACAGCAGGCGGCCGCAAGCTAAGACAGGCGGATGATACCATCCAGGTATACACGACGGCAGGCTGCTATCGTTACCTCATCCCTCAGGCAACATCCCGCCCCCGGGCGTCTTCCTTACCTCCTCCACCTCCCCCCCTCCCTCCCCGCCCCGGCCCCCTCCGGCCTCAGCCTTACTTTATCTGCTCGTTCATGGCTGCCTCCACTTCGGCCGAGAAGCTGCTCCGAGCCAACGATCGGGTGGCCGCCCTGCCCGGCTCGGCGGCCGGGTCCATCAGCTGCTCGTCCATGGCCGCCACCATAGGGGCCACCTCGCCCATTGGCTGGAACACAAGGCCCAGCTGGGAATCCTGGGAGACCCCGGCGGGAGGGGGACAGGGTGGGCGGCGAGAAGGAAAGGAGGGGAGGCAGAGGAAGGGAGGTCGGCCGTCTGCCAAAGTAGACAACCCAGACGATCGATCGCGTGGTCCTGGCCTCACCCCTCATTCCCACAAAGGAGGTAGAGCACTAAGGCGAGATCAGTGGTGGCGGTTGGGTGCGGGGGAGACAGGCGACCGCTGCGCCCTTCCGCACTTTGCTCCGCTCCGGTGGCGACCCACGCCGCGCCACCGCCCACCGCCCGCTTCCGAGGCCTACCCGCTCGAAGACGGGGTCGCTCCCTTCGCGCCCAGCAGCAGCACCACCGCCGCTGCTAATGCTGGCGTCGCCGCTGCCTTGTTGCTTGAAACCCGGCGGCGCCAGGAGGCCGCGACGAGGCTCGGGGGCACCTGCGGCGCGGCGCGCAGCTGCCGAAAGGCCGTGGAGGCGGCCCCGGCTGGCTGCGGGGCCGGCAGCCGCGCATTGCCGCTGCGGCTTCGCTGGTCCGCAGGAGCTGCGCACTGAGGATGAGCTCAGCCGCATCCTTGATGACGAGGGATGCCTGGAGGCTTCCGGAGGGGGCGACTGGCCCGTGGGTCGCTTGGCTCCGAGGGCGTGACGAGGACGCAAACGCGCGAAGTTGCAGCTATCGGAGGAACAGGGCCGCTAGCAGGGACGTTGGATGATTAACAAGTAATTCTCGGTTGTGGCAGGAGGCTGACGTCAGGGGGGGGATGCTACGAAAAAGCGAAGTGGACGAGCGCGGCACCGATTTTTGGCAACATTGCCGTAACGTTCCGATTGCCTTGCATCCTCGCCACCGCACGTTTGACCCAAAAGCCACGGTCCTCAGAATCCTCCACACGTTGCCATTTCAACTCTCACGGATGCAGGTCTGGCTGTTTCGAGCAAGCCGAGGGGCGGGCGCTCCTTGGCTTCGCGGTGCAACCGCCACCGGCGCCCAGCTCCAGTGGCCGTCGCAAGTCGCTGCGGCCGCGAATCCCAACAACAGCGACGTAGCGAACAACTCCTCCTGGCCAGCCCATCTCCTGCGCTTCTTCCGAGAGGAAGCGGCCGCCGATGCGCGAGGATCTGTTACCGCCCTACGCCGGCTGAGCTCGCCGGCTGGTGCCCGCGGAGGCACGCAGGAAGCCGTCGCCGGGGTGAGGCAGGCCGACTCCCCACTCACGCCGTGGGCACGGCCCCAGCCAGGAGCCGCTGAAGGCAGCTGCCCGCGGAAAGGGGTTGGGTGCGCCTAGTTGACGTACCCTGACCAGCGAGGGGAGTTGCTCCTTCGTTCAGTTTCCACCCGGGTCACAGGCTTGCTGCACCATTTCCCGCCACGGCACCGCACGACGCATTTCCCCCCACCATCGACCCATTTCCTGCACACGGCATTAACCCATCGTCCGTACCCCCACCACCAGTCACGCAGAACTCGTGCCGTCCATTGCTACACACGCAACGCTAGCTGGGAAGGGTGTAAGGTGTCGTATGAGTCGTACAAGGGACGCCCCTCCCTCCCTCTCTTCCCTGCAACCCACCCCGAGCCGCAGGAGCGCTTCAGCCCCGACCAGCCCGACGGGGGGCCCCGGGCGGCGGCCGCTACCCTGGCAGCAGTGCGTGAGGACCTGGCGGCGGCAGCTCAGAGGGGCAGCGGCCCCAGCGCCGTACTCCAGGTGCGCCGACAGGTGCCCACAGCTGCTACTGCCACTCCTGCTGCTGCTGCTGCTACCGCCGCCACTGCTGCTACTGCCGCACTACCCTCTCAGCGCACACCCCTCAACGAATTTATTTCCTCTTCTTGATATTTTTGGATCACACCACACACCGCGTACCTCCCAGCAAAGCTCCAGAGCCACATGGGCCCTACGTAGCCGTCGTCCGCCCAGAAAGCAGCCTGGTCTGCGCCAGACCGTCGTGTCCCTCCCCCCGCTTCGCACGTGTGCCGTACTTGCAGGTAGTTGAGCGCACGGGCAACGACTTCGACGAGGAGGCGCTGGTGGCGGCGCTGCAGGCGGTGGCGGACTCCATAGATGCCGCCGGCCAGCAGCAGCAGCAGCAGCAGCAGCAACAGGGCGGTGCGTGATGGGTGGTGGGCGATTGCGGATGCCGCGCGGCAGCGGAAGCAGCAGCAACATGCTCATCGTCAAACAACACGACGCGCCCCTTTTCCATACCTCCCTTCCCGCTCCTCGACCCCCCGCTCTTGCATTGCTAACCCCCGCACGTTAGTTTCTTGCTTTTCCTTCAACAGGCCCGCCGACGGGCCACCTCCACAGGTTTCTCGGTAACCAACCCAAGTGCTCCAGCATGCGCACGCAACCACGTACCCGAAGACGACGCTCCGGCGGGTTCATTTCTACCCTCCGCTTCCCATGTCGTGTAACCGGGTCTTCTCCGGCCACTTCCCCCGCTCCTGCTCCTCGCCTTCGCCCCGCTGCTGCTGCCTCCTCCTCCTCCTCCTCCTCCTCCTTCCCCCCTGTGCGCAGGAGGCCAACCGGGCGACCGCGGCGAGGCGCAGCGGCGCGCGGTCGCGAGTCACCGCACCTTCCAGTCGCTCCTCAGTAAGGATATGGCAAGGGAAGGGGCCGTAGCTTCATACCTGATACCTGATGCCTGACACCCATGTCTGCGGCTCGGGGTGTAGGTGGGCCGCACCCTGTGCTCGCTGTGCCTGCTCGCTCCGGTGCGGCCGCCCGGTGCTGCTGCTGCTGCTGCTGTGCTCCCTGCGCGGAGCGCTGCGGTCCGCAGCCGCTCCGGTGCGTCCGCATCCATCCCGCGCTGGCAGCTGCGGCAGGTTTCGGACGGTCGCCTCTCCCCCGGCCCCGCCTACGTGACGGCTGCAGGCATGGTGGTGGCGGGCGCGGAGCGGCTCACTCCGGCGCAGGCCGCTGCGGTGGCTCGCAGCCTAGGCCGCCTGCGCGTGGAGGACGAGGTGAGGAGGGGTGGTGGTTTCGGAGCCGTGTGGGGCCGCGCGCAGCCGCGGCTGCTGGTGCTAGCCGTACGCATACCGCTGTCCCCGCTTCCTGTCCCCTCGCCGAGGTGGTGGTGGTGGTGGTGGTGGTTGCGGTGCCGCGACTTGTATTGCAGCGCGGTTAAGGTGATCGTACGGTATGGCAGTCTGGGTGTGCTGCTGCTGCGAAGGCGAGGCGAGGGGGAAAAAGGGACCGCGAAAACCCTGACTGGTGCTATGTTTGCTGTGAGGTGGTCACTGCTGCGGAGGTTATGTCCGAAGGTCTGCGCCCCGCCCCTCACGCTCCGCGCTGCCCGGCTGGTCGGCAGGGCGTGCTGGACTCCATCGGCCGCAACGTGGTTTCGGAGCTGCACCGGCTGACGGGGGAGCAGCTGGCGGACCTGGTGGGCGGGCGCTCGGGGTCGCAGCAGGGGCTGGGGCCGCTAGAGGCCCAAGTCAACGCAAATATCAACAACACCACACGTCGACACCAATACCAGCACCATCGCCCGCATAAGCACTCCACCTCACCACCATGGACGGAACCCGTAGCCCACACGCAACCACCTCTCCCTACCAGAGAAAAGAACCCTCCCCGTCCTCATTCTTACCCATCCCACACATACACCCCGCGTCTCTCTTCGTTCCCAAACACCCTTGCGCGCATCCCCTCCCCTCCACCGCCGCCCCCCCACCGCCCCTGCTGCCCCCTTCCCCCCGCCAGCTGGAGGCCTACCGCGACACCGGGTCTAGTCCCGGCAGGGTGCTGGCGGACGCAGTGCACCAGCGCCTGCGTGGTGAGGCGGCGAATGCAGGTGGAGGCGGAGGAGGCGGAGGCGCCGTGCAGTCAGGACGCGCCACCGCCGACGGCGTTCCACTGGGCAGTCCGGAAGGCGGCAGGGCTCGCGAGGGGGGCCCGCCGCTGGCGCCCGCGGACTCGGAGCGGGTGCGGCAGGCGCTGGAGGAGCTGGGGTACGGCGGCTCGGCGGCTTCGGAGCCGCCGGCGCGCCAGGGCCAGAGCGACCGGTCGCATGGGGCGGACTACACCTAGCTGGGTTGATGGCTTGGGTTACAGAAAGGCAAAGGAGGGGTTACAGGAAAGAATCGATGGCTGGAGGGCGGGGGGCAGCACTGGGCTGCAGGGAAGGATGGGGGGGGACTGCGAGCCGGGGGGCGTCGGGGGTTTGGAGCCATCCCTGGAGGCGCCGCATGGCGATGACATATGAAGGAAACATCCGGTGGCGAAGGAACGGCAGGGTTTGTGGGGGCGGACCGTCTGCCTTTAGGCACCGCCTCGCCTCGTGTCGCCTCATGCGTGGGGAAGGGTATGAGAGGAAAGCCGTGGGGAGGGGGGATGGCGTGAAAACCCTGTTACGCGACATGGGAAGTGTAGATGGAAAGAGGGGAAGGGGGGAGAGCGGGAAAGAATGAGCGCGGGAGGGGTGTGAGGAAGTGGCATGCGAAGGTGCCCGTTTGGAGTTGGGGGTCGGTCGTTTCGGCTTCGTGTTGGACGACACCGCCACGACACCATCCTTCGTGGGTAGATTGCGCTTGTCGGGTTTGGTGATTTGGAAACGCAAGGGGGCCCCTGGGACTGGGGATTCGCCAGGGTTGAGGAGCACTGGAGCTATCCACCAGCAAGGCGGTTGCACAGCTGCCCCAGCCGGCTGTCCAGGACACTGCTGCATGTTTCGCGTGCGGGTCAGCTCGGTGTTTACGTAATGAAGTTCGCCTTGGCTTGTTCCAACGCTTCAACAGTAATGGCAGCTGATTTTGTGTGCGTGGCTTGCTTATCCTAGCCCAGCGTGCCCTCCTACATAGCAGGATGGTAACGGAACGAGAAATGACGTGTGGTATCATTATTATCATGGCTCATGCGACTCGCCGTTTCTGCCTGACCCAGGGCGCTTACTGACAGCTGGTCGTGTTGCTGCAAGCAGTACTTTATGTAAACCTTGCAAAATAGCATGTTACAAAGCGTTGGTTAGGATGCACACCTTTGTGTTTCAGCTGCTCTTTGGATTGTGTACAACCAGCTGGCGTACAGACGCAGGTGTAGCGTCAGAGGGGGCGAGGCGCGACGGGTGCACCATTGACGGTTGGCATGCTTCATTGCTATATAGGATGTATGTAGGTAATAGCTTCAGACGTGCGTAGATGCCTCCTTGTGTCTCAGGACCTAAGCAAGCACTACAGCGAATGAGGCCATCCGTCGAGTGCATGCCTTGCATGACAATCACAAACCCAAGCCCACTTGCACCAGTATGATGTGAAGCAATCAGCCCGCAGGGCGTCGGCGGGATGTCGAGATTAGTGTTGTTCGTACTGGTCGTCGCCTTGCTCGGCGGCGAATATGCCAGCGCAAAAAAGTCCAGCAAGTCGAACGCGGGCGCGGTAGCCATGCTGGCGGAAGCACACGTAGCGCAGCACGGTGTGCGCCTGCCGACGCCTCAATTCACAGCGGCGCTGCGCAAGTCCGCGATCGACATCTCGCACGCCAGCTGCCGCAAGAGCCTGGTCATGATCGCCATGGCAAACGAAGAAGCGCTGCAGCACACGGTGCCGGTGTTCCTGCAGAGCCTCAGCCGAGTGAAGATATCGGAGGGGGGGGACGCCGGCCAGCCTCTGGACGGCGGGCTGGTGCTGGTGGCGTGGTCGGAGGCGGCGCTAGGCGCCTGCGTAGCGCTCCAGGCCAACTACAGCCACCAGTGCGTGCGGGACGAGGAACACCGTGGCGGGACGGGCTCCTTCGGCTTCCACAGCAAGGGTTTCAACGCGCTCGGGTGAGGGGGGGGGGGTCAACACGGGGAGGGGAGCAGGAGAGGGCAGTTCACGTCCTCACGACGCCATGTCTCGTACGTCAAACATTGCATGAAAGTTTAGGAACGGAGTATTTATGGGCCGCTGCGCCGGCGAGCGCGTGGGTGGGCGCTGCGCGTGCGCGAACGTACCCTAGCTGACACGGCCAGGTGGTTGCAGTGCGTATGGGCCTTACATGGCCACCGCCCGTAATCCTTAACCCTAAAACCCTAACCCGGCGGCGACCACAGGTTCGCCAAGATCAAGTACATCCTCAACGGCCTGTCCGCCGGGTACGACGTCGTGTTCCTGGACGCCGACATCCTCATGCTCCGAGACCCGCTGCCGTACTTCCTGAGCGGCGGCGGAGACATGTACGGCATGCTGGAGAAGTGTCTCATCGTGGACGAAACCCTCTCCTTCCACACCCGCAACTTCCAAAGCATCACCACCAACATTCCGTCCTTCAACATCGGCGTGCTGTACTTCAAGGCCACCGCCGCCGTGACGCGCTGTGTGTACAACTGGATCTGGGACATGCACGGGCAGGTGGCGTTCCGACCAGCGATATGGGACCAGGTGAGCAGTGGGGCCCGGAGGGAGGGGTGGAAACCCGCTGCGGTGTCGGCGTGCGGTGGTGCTGCTCGCCCGCTGTGTCCCTGGGACCACGTCCAAGCCAGCTAGCCGATCAGGAGGTGCAGGAAGCCACCAACGGCCATAGGGATTTGGGCACCAAGCGAAGCGTGGACATGCGCTCGAGCCCCCAGCAGCGCGCGACAACCCTCTCGACACCCTCGGCGCCGCCCTCTCCCTGCTCACCCTTCCTGCTCACCCCCTCCACACACAGGACATTTACTACATGATCATGAAGAAGTGCGCGCGGGACTTCAACGTGCGGTGGCAGGTGCTGGACCCCCGCTTGTTCCAGTCGGCCTGCTACCCCTGGTGCGGTTGCGTGTACGCAGACAAGGACATCAGCCCCAGCCGGTACGGCACTGCAGCCCGCGGCGCTGAGCCCATAGGTGACCGCCTGTGCGAGCCGAAGGTCTGGTCCAAGTGGGTGTTGCGCCACTTTCCCTGCTCCGGGTCTACCTCAGTCAAGGCGTCGTACATGCGTCAGATGATGGACGGGGTGCTGCTGGACGAGCCGGCCAAGATTACCTATCGCTGGGCGTGATGGGAGTGGCAGCGTGCGACGGAATTTGTCAGCATGTGAACGCGTGCGATGCCGTGTCGTTTAATGTGAGAGTGGATCAGGAGCAGGAAGGGATGTACGAGCATGTTTGGGCTGAACACGACTGGCAAGCGAGGGTTTGTGGCGCTTGTCGTCTGGGGATTGACCGTGGGCACAAAGGGTGCGCAGGCAATGGCGGGAGGGTAGCGCATGCTGGGGCAAACCCCTGGGATCGCATAACGGCGGCGGTAAGCGATTAATGATTGTTCTTTATTTCTTCCCTTCTTAAATTCGCTCTTGGAAGGGGTAGCATTTATGGGCAAAGGCAGACGCGTTTTACCTTTTACATCTTCCTGGTTGTCGCTCCGGAGTGGTTTCGGTGGTTTCGGCGCCAGCACCTTCAAGGTTCCTTACATTACTTGGTCAACCAAAAGTTGTCCTGGTTTGATTGCAGACTTTGCCCACGGGCATCGAGGCTACTTAGTTTCGGCCGGCACATGGCATGCCTTCCGGTTATAGGCCGCGATGCTGCAAGCTTTTTTAACCGACATTCACTTCACAACGAAAGCTGTCACCTGGTGCACTAGATATTGCGGGGTTAGCGGCCTGGCAACCTATTACGGTTGCGATTTGAAAAAGCGGGCCTTCACGTTTTGGCGACCGCAGGCGCTACAGCCTCGCGATCGTGATGCTCCTTACAAATCACCACATCTACCTGATTGCCCATCCACGTGCCCGGGCCTGCCGCACGGAATTCGCGATGTGTACTCCGGAGCCTTTGCGGCTCCGCCTGCCGCCCAACACCGCACCATGGGATGGGGCAATGCTATCGGCGCAAGACTGGGGCCGAGGGTCAGGCAAGATGCCAGCAGCCTCTCGGGGCTGCACATGACACCCAAGCGACGGCTATCCAGTTTTGGTGGTGCGGCCTCCGATGCCGACGACGTGGAGTGTGTCGTGATCGGAGCAGGTGGGAGGAGGGCGCCTGAGGTTGGCTGTTCCACGTGCGTGTGTGTGGGCGAACAGCCGCACGACTCGTTTCTGTTGGCCAGGGTTCAGCGCTCCAAGCGCTCTGGTCACCACGTGCAAACATGGGCATATGAAATAACCAAGAGCAGGAAAAGGGCAGAGGTTGCTTGGGACAACAAGCAGGTACATCAAACACATGGTAGACGGATTGGACGATTCGCATCCGTAGCCTGAAGCCACACACCCTGTCCGCAACTCAGCCCCGTCACACCGCCACAGGCATCATCGGGTTGGCAGTGGCGCGGGCGCTGGCGCTCCGGGGCCGGGAGGTGGTGGTGCTGGAGGCTGCGGGGGCAGTGGGCACCGAAACCAGCTCGCGACACAGTGAAGGTGGGGAGGAGGGAGGAGAGGTGCAGTGGGTTTCGGGGGTTTGCGCGGGGCGCTGGGCTGTGCGACAGATGTGTGATCGCACGTGGTGTGAAGCAGCGGTTGGGCCTGGAGTTGTTGCCATGCGTGGCACTGGAGCCGGCGGGTGGGCCGGTGGGTTGCAAGGAAAACCCGTGTGCGAAGGAAACCCGTTCAGGACAGACGTTTCGAGATGCATGCTGGAGAACAGTGGGTGATTGGGCCGGTGTTATAAGCGGGAGGGCTGCCGCTCTGTTCTTTGCGGGGTCGTCGTACTGCGGAGGCCTGCGAGGTGGGCCGGTCCCTGGCCGCAGCCAGCTGCGGCCGCAGAGCGCCTCACCAGCGAGGCTCCCAGCGCTTCAATGGCGGCGCAGCAGCTGCAGCCCCGCAACCTTAACAACCACCGCTTCGTGTTGCGCAGCCAAGCCCCGCTCCCTCCCTCCCTCTCCTGGACTGTGCACTGGTCTGGGGCCGTCCATGCGCCGTTGAGCCTTATGATCCGTCCCACCCACCCCGCGCCACACACAGTCATCCACGCGGGCATCTACTACCCCCCCGGCAGCCTCAAGGCGCGCATGTGCGTCGAGGGCAAGATGCGGCTGTACGATTTCTGTCGTACACACAATGTGCCGCACAAGAACCTGACCAAGCTCATCGTCGCCACCAGCATGGAGTGAGTGGGTTGGTCCCAGCTGCAAACGGCGAACCCCAACACGCCCAAACCCCAAACCTCTCTTCCCTTCCCTGGCCCTGGCCCTGGCTCCCCCGTGGCGGCCAGCCAGCTCCCCGACCTGGACGCCTTCCGCACCAGCGCCGCGCGCCAGGGGGTGGCTGACCTGCAGCTGCTCAGCGGCGCAGAGGCGCGGGCGCTGGAGCCGGCGCTGCGCTGCGAGGGCGCGCTGCTGTCGCCCTCCACCGGGATACTGGACAGCCACACGTGAGTGCCGCAACGGGAAGTGGTGGTTGCGGGATTCGATCGGGGGCCCCTGATGGCCGCCAGCGCATCTTGGGGGTCCAAGTACGGCGCTACTTGTCCTGTCGCGTCGATCTCTTCCCCGGCCGGCCCTCCCATCCGCCTCCCGGCGCGGGCTGCAGCTACATGGAGGCACTGCTGGCGGAGGCGCAGACCCACGGGGCGATGCTGGCGCTCAACACACGTGTAGTGGGCGGCTGGCTGGAGCCGCCACCCGTTGGAAGCCCCAACGCGGCGGCGGCAGCCTGCCCCCTACCCGCCAGCCCCCCACCGGCGAGCTGCTCGCCGCTCTCCTCCCCGCCGCCAGCACCGCCACCGGTTCCCTCGACGGCGGCTGTGCCCACGGTGCCCACGGTCGGGGGTGTGCCGTACAAGGTTCTGGAGCTGCACAGCAGGGCGCCGCCGGGCGGCGGCAGTGGCGGCGGCGCAGCCGGCGCGGGCTTGCCGGCTGGGGGGCCGGGGCCGGGGGTGGGTGGCGCGGTGGAGGTCAGCCGGCTGCGGGCTCGCTGGGTGGTGAACGCTGCCGGCTTGCACGCCGTGCGGGTGGCGGCGAGCATGGCGGGGCTGCCGCGCAGCTCCATCCCGATGCTCCACCTGGCCAAGGCGAGTGAGGCCGCGGGGGGAAGGGGAGGAGAGGAGACCCGTGGGTCGGCACTGGGGCATGGAACCGGTTAGGGGACGTTTGGTGCACATGTTCAAAACTGCATGCTGGAGGGCTTGGTTTAGTTAGGCAAGTCCGGAGGTCGGGTGTCGACCACCGCTGCTGTGTCGATCCTGGGTATGTCTAGATGGCCCGGGGGGAGGCAGCTGCATGGGCGGAGGGGGGGGGGAACGAATCTCCAGCTCCGCCACTCTCGCCACCCTGGCCAACCCAAACACGCATTTCTCCGCTACCCTCCCGTCCCTCCTCACCCCGCTCCTCAACGGTCTCCGCACCTCGCCGTGCAACACAGGGCAACTACTTTTCTCTGGTGGGCCGCTGCCCCTTCAGCCGCCTCATCTACCCGATGCCGGAGCGGGGCCTGGCGGGGCTGGGCACCCACCTCACGATTGACATGGGGGGGGCAGCCAAGTTCGGCCCGGACGTGGAGTGGCTGGCGGGGTCCGGGGCGGAGCCCAGTGCGCCGGAGGCCGTGGATTATCGGGTGGGGCCGTGAGGGGGGAGCATACACGTAGGGCAGGAGAGGACCGGAAGGGAGAGTATGAGAGGAAACCCTGTGTGTAGGCACTGACCGGAAAGGAGGGGCGTGCAGGCGGCACGGTGGGGCCGTGTGGGGATAGGTTTGGGCGGCCGGGGCTGATTTGCGCCGGGGCTGGAGCGGGGAGGGGCGGAGGTGGATTGAGGTGGGTGAAGATCCACGCGTGTGGGGATCCGTGGGACAAGGAGGTGGGGCGGAAATGCGGCGGAGCGCGTGTCAGGTCCCCTTGCGTCAGGTGTGTGTGTGTGGCTGCCAGCTCCGCATCTTGCACATGACACGGCCCTCGTCGTCCACTCAAGAATGGTGAGGTGCGCTGCAGCGCGCCGCGTCGTCAGCATCGGCGTCGTCGTCGTACCGGACCTGCATTTATCCCCCACGCCGCACGATAGTGGCAGCGCCCTGGAGCTCCCCCTGCCGGGCCCTGCTGGGCTCCCTCTCCCCCTGCTGGGCCCATACTCCCTCTCCCCCGACCCGTGCCTGTGGCGTTATCTTTTCCGCGCGTCTTCGGCTTGCCCTGCCCCTGCGGCCCCCGTGACCCCCTGTGCTCGTGCGTCCCCACCTGCGACCCAGGTCGACCCCCGCCGCGCCCAGTCTTTCTACCCCGCAATCCGCCGCTTCTACCCCGGCTTGCCCGACGGCGCGCTGCAGCCGTCGTACAGCGGTGTACGACCCAAGCTGTCGGGGCCGGGCGAGCCGCCTGCTGACTTCATGGTGCAGGGCGCACAGCAGGGGCACGGCGTGCGGGGCTGGGTCAACCTGTACGGCATCGAGTCGCCGGGGTTGACCTCGTCCCTGGCGCTCGCTGAATATGTTTGCCGGATGCTGGATGGCGCCGCTGAGGGGTGAGACTGACTTTATAACAGTAGTAGGGGAGTTGGACTTGGGAGGCCGTGATGCGCCCTTGGTGCGTAGAGCGACCCGGCGAAATGGGTTCTTTCGGGTCCTGCAATACATTGCTGTCGCCAACGACATTTTACTATGTTAACGATTCTAGCTTGATATGTGGACATCTTCGCAAGAGCTCGGCCGGGGGCCGGCATTTGCGATGCGATGGGCTCACTGGTGAGGCCTTATGTTGGAATGATGCGTGCCTGATCCGCAAGCCTACGTCCATAGTGGTAAAGCAGCTGACCGTCTCTAGTCTATGCGTTGGCAATTGTGTCTAGTAGGCGCGCCTTTGGGCGGTAGGTCGTTAGGCTTTAGGTCGCACCAAACCTAACGCTGGTGAGTCCCCCATAGCCTGACTTCATCATTGTAAAAAGAGATACCTTCCCAAATCTGTGGCTCAGTCGCGGCTCTTGCGTTGAGGTAAGAGCTCCTCTCGCTACTATTATTCCCTCGCGCTGATCACTTGAATGAAATACGTACGTAGGAGGACTATATATGCATGGTTGGCTGCGCGGGTGCTCGGTTTTTACGTGGCGCTCTAAAGCTTGGCTGCTGCCGCGCGATGCAGGCTGTTGGCCCTTAAGCAGCGAACGTTGGCACTATGGCACACGTCGGCTGATCCTAATGATCTGACACCAAAAGCCTTAAGGATAGCGCCGGGTCTTACCACGCGGCGAAGTCTACGCTCCGGTTGCAGCCGGCCCGCTGGCCCGCCTGCCGCCCCGCCTCGCCTTTGCGCTGATGCTACCGGTGACGGGGGCCTTCCAGAGCCCTGCTATGGGCTGCGGCGGCGCCGCTAGCGCCTCCGCTCGACTGGCGTGTACGGCCTCCCCCGCGTCGACGCCGCGCGCCCGGCCGCTGGCTCAGCCCGCCCTGTCCACGCAGCCGAACTCAGCGCAGCAAGCACAGCACGCCGTCGAACGGCCGCTCCCTCCTGACAGCGGCTCCATGCTTCCCGGCTTGCTGCACCTCCGCCTCAGAGCGCTTGCGGGCGCTCACGGCCCCGCCGTTGCCGCCGCGCGCCTCAGGACCTCGGTCCGCGCCTGCTCCCTGAGCCGCGTTGACCACGCCGCCATGGCGGCTTCAGATCCCGCTTGCAACAGCCCTGGTCTGGGCTCGGGCTCGGCCTGCGCCTCCACCTCTTCCTCCCTCGCCGGGCCCGCCTCTGCGCACCCTGTCCTGCGGGGACTTGGGTCGCGCAGTGGCCACGGCCAGAGTCTCTGGAGCAGGCACGGCCGGGTGGCGGCGGCGGCGACGCCGGGTCCGGCGTCGTCGTCGTCCATGTCGCCGCTGGCGGCGGCGGCGGCACCGCTGCCCGCCTCCCGCCAGCGCCAGCTCTCCACCAGGGTGCACGCGGGCGGCCCCGGAGGGGCGGGGTCGCCCCAGCCGGGATCGCCCTCGAAGAAGCAGCAAAAGCAGCAGCAACAACAGCAACAGAAGCAGCAGGCGGCGCAGCAGGTGGCAGCGGTAGAGGCCGCCGCGGCGCCTGTGGTGCCGCCCAGCGCGGTGCGGTATTCTCCGCTGCACTACAACATAGAGGAGTTCTGCTCGCGAGTGGTGCCCACGGAGGGCGAGAAGCGGCAGCGCATGGAGGTCATTGAGGCGTGAGTGCGGGAATGGGGGTAGTCTGGGCGGGTGTGGGAGGGCGGCTGTGGGTGGGCCCGGTCCGGTCCGGTCGGGGCGGGGGGCTGTTCCGGGCGGATGAAGCTGTGGGTGCCGGTCTCCTCGCAGGGGGCAGGGCAGCGTGGAGGTTTGGAGTCGGCGGCGGGCTGGGTGCTTCCGTTGCGGGGCGTTGTGGGGCGTCGTGGGGCGGGCCCGGGGGTGTGTGTGGCATACAAACCGTTTACGCGGCATGGATAGGATAGCTGGCGCGGGGCCTCCCAGCCTGGACCACGCAGCTGCGACGGGTCGTGTGGGGGATCGCGGCGGGGGGCAGGACGCAGCGCCCTGACGCGCTGCTGCTGCGGGCTGACTGGCGACCGGGCACACAGCCCAGGACAGGACAGGACAGTCGACTGGGCGCAGCCTGCCAGCCTCCCGTCCTCAGCATGCGCGCCGGGGGAGCTGGGAGGGAACCGTGGGTCGGCACATGGATAGGATGACAGGTTAGGGGGCGGCAAGGGGCCGAGACCGCGCGGGAAGCCCGGCGCGTGGGTCTCAGATCCGAAGTTCTTGGTGTGACGGCGGCAGTGGGTGCAGCGGCAGTGGGTGCAGCGGCAGTGGGTGCAGCGGCAGTGGGTGCAGCGGCAGTGGGTGCGGCACGATGATGAAATGCGGGGGTAGTGGGTAGTGGGCAGTGGGTCGTGGGTCGTGGGTGAGTTTCAGAGCCACGTGGAGTTTGGGAAGGGGTACGGGGAAACGGAGCGGGGCGGACGGGGTTGGAACGGAACGGAAGAGAGAGGAGGAGCAGGGCCCACCAACAGGGCATCCCTGGCTGACAAACAAACACAAACACGCCACTGCCTCGCCCATCACCCGCAGGCTGCGGTCCGGTGTGCGTAAGGTGTGGCCAAATGTACGGCAAGTTGAGCTTCAGGTGTTTGGCAGTTTCGCCAACGGTCTGTCCACGTGGAACAGCGACCTGGATCTGGTGGTCACGGGGGTCATGGAGCCGGACAGGATAACGGGAGGTGGGTTGCAAGGGAGACCCGTGTACGCGTGGGAAAACGGGAGGTGGGTGGTGTGGTGTGGGGGGTATGGGGTTTTGCATGGAACCCCAGTCGGAGGCGACGTAACACGGGTTTAAGGGTCGGGTAAGGACGCGTGTTTCTCACAAGAGAGGAAGAATAGGGCGGGTGGGCAGTGAGGAAACCCGTGGTGGGAGGGGAAAGGCGCGCCTGAGGATCCTTATTGGCGCAAGGGCACCCGAACCAGACTCAAGTGAGTCGTGTGCCCCACACCACACCACACTACTCGGTCCTGGCCTCACGCCCACCACGCGTCCCGCGCCCCCTCCGTGCGTCGCGCGGGGTCCTCGCTTCCTGTCGTCGCGCCGTAGCCGCTTTAGCTTAGCCGCCAAAGGTCATGTTACGACCTTCGGCTTTAGTATCCCCACCCCAGTTCTCCAGCATGCATCTCAAAACGTCTGTCCTAAACGATTTTTTCGGGCATCCACGGGTCTTCCTCGAACCCCCTCCGTGCTCCTCCCCCTCCCCCTTTTTTCTGCCACCCTCCGTTAGGCTACGAGCCAGCCGACCGCGCCAAGATCACCGCGCGGCTGCGCAAGATCGCTGAGGCGCTCAACCGCTCCAAGAACATCGACATACAGCGCCAGCAGCTCATCCCCCGAGCTAGGATACCCATCCTGAAGGTGCGACCAATCAGCACGCATCCGGAAGCGCGCCACGCAAGAGCCATGTTGCTGATCTAACAACCCCATGTCGACCCTCCTCTCAAGTTCGCTCCCCTTGGACATGGCTTGTACTTTACCAGCAGACCCCTCCCCTCCGTCCTGCCCCCTTCCTCATGCCCCAACGGATTCCCTCTGAACCCCCTTGTCCCTTGCCCCCTGCTCCCTGGCCGCTGGCCCCTTGCCCGCAGCTGTGGACCAAGAGCCGTGTGTTTGTGGACGTGAGCATGAGCGACGACAGCGGTCCCCGGGCTGCCCGCTACATGGTGCAGCAGTGCAGGGCATACCCCCCGCTGAAGCCGCTGGTGGGTCCACAGAGCCCAGGGCCTCACTACGCAACACACCGTGCCTCCGAACGCCGTGTCTTCATGACCCACCTACCCTGGCGTATCGTGGCTCACGCACACCTGCCTGTCCCTCTCTCAGCTTGCACACGCGGGTTGGCTGCTGGCTGGCGACCTGGCACGTCTGGCTGCTGCTGTTTCGTGGCTGGCTCTGTTTGCTGGCGTCAGCAACCTCCTCGCCAAGCCGCCGCCCCCTGCCCCCGCACTCCGCGTGTGCGCAGGTGCTGGTCCTGAAGACGTACCTAAAGGCATGCCGCCTGAACGAGGTGAACACGGGCGGCCTGTCCAGCTACAGCCTCACAAACATGGTCATCGCGCACCTGCAGGAGGAGCTCAAGGTGTGGAGGGGTGGGAGCGAGCGGGCGAGCGCCGGGTGTTCGGGGGAGGGGGGTGAAGGTGGAGGGGGGCCGCGAGCGCGGGGAATGGGGAGGAGGCGTAGCACGTGTGCCTGCGACCCAGGAATGAGTCGCACGGTGGTTTGAGGGAAAGCATGTGGTCACGACATCGAGCCGCAGGGTCCCAGGGAGGCCAACAGTCCGGTGAAAGGCGGCTCTCACCGCTTTCACGGGACTGCTGGCCTCCCTGGGTCCTTGCGGCTCTCAGAGCCGTGTCGCCAGCCTGCAGAGCCGTGTCACCAGCCGGCGGTGGCACCGCGGAGGAGAGCACTGTGGGGCTGGGCTCGCCGTAGAATCGGCTGAATGGCGCCTCTGGCCTCCAGGTCGCGTCACCTCCCTCCCTCCTCCCCTCCTGCCTCCCTCCTCCAGGCCGGCCATGACATCAGCGACCTGGGTGAGACGCTCTACACCTTCCTGCTCCGGTACGGCGAGGAACACGACTACGGCAGCCAGGCGGTGAGTGGGCCGGCGGGGGCGGTGACTCACGGGACGGGGCGTCAGGGGGCCCCAGGCTGGCGCCATTTCCTCACTGCCGACACGCCAACCACCAACCGCTCCATTTGCCTGCCGTTTCTTAACACACGCCCTGCACCCTGGGCCCCCTCCCTGCACCCTGGCCCCCCTCCCTGCACCCTGGGCCCCCTCCCTGCAGGTGTCTGTCAGCAGCGGCGGTATCGTGCCCAAGATGTCCCTGGGATACGCGATGGAGTCGGCCCGCCAGGCGGCCGTATCCATGGGGTCATATGACGGGGCGGTCAGCTGGAACGAGCGGCTGTTCGTAGACTGTCCGCTGACGGGTGAGGGAAGGGGGGTACATAAACGAACCGTTGACTCGACATGAGGGAGGGGTGGGGGTGGGGTGCGACGACTGGGCGCTCGAGGGAGGGCGGGTGAGGCGCTAAGACCGGCGGCCCGCGCGAAAGTCGCCCGACCGCCTGGAAATATGAAGGGAGTACAGTATCCGCAGCCCATTGGAGCAGCTCCTCGTCCCCTCCTCACTCTGCTCGCTGCCCCTGTGTTCTCCTCCGAGCCGCAGGGCGGGATGTGAGCAACGGCACGTACCGCATCGACCTGGTCCGCGGCGCCTTCGTGCAGGCGGCCCGCAAGCTGGAGGCGCTGGCCCGGGGGCGGCGCATCTCAGACACCACCCTCAACTACCTGCAGGTGCGGGAGAGGGGGCAGCTTATACGACATAGGAGACAGAGGACAGAAACTAGCAGGGGGGGAGGTAGTGAGGAAACCTGTGGGGAGGGGAGGGGAGGGGTGGCCGCGTGGGCGGTTTCATACGCCGGGAGGGCGGCGGAGGTGTGAGGGAGGAGGGCAGGTGCGCACCGCTAGTTGGTCCACGCAACAGGGAACTTGCCGGTCTTGAGGGGCCTGGGGGGGCTGGAGGGGCCTTGGTTCACCCCACCGCGTGTGCCTCAGGTCAGGGCGCCCCTGTTGGCGTGACGTGACGGGATCGTCAGCCGCCGGTTGACCCCTCACCCTTCGCCTTTTGCCCCGTCCCCCCGGGTCGTGACCTGGCCCAATCCGAGCAGGCCCTGTTCGACGTGACTCGCGTGCTGAAGCGGTCGTACCCTGATCCGTACGAGCCGTACGAGGACGAGTACCTCAAGGTCATTGGGGGGCGCGGCGGACCTGCCGGGGAGGACGAGGTGCGGCTCCAGGGAGGGCTGCAGCATAGGCAGAGCATTGCCGTCAGTGAGCGCCCGCAGTACGCGCACCACCACGCACCCATTCGACGCGCCGCCCTACCCGCCCACGCCGCCACACTGCAGCAGTTACGTCGACCTCCTCTGTGGCGTCCTTTGCCCGCTCGTTCGTTCTTGGGTTGTTTCGCTTTGCCATCAATCTTTGCCACCCGATCACGACCCCCTGCAATCAATTTTTGCCACCCCACCACGACCCCCTGCCGTCACCCGCTCACCCACCGCACCGCACCGTACCCTGGGCGCTGCAGGAGGATGAGGAGCTGATGGTGGGCGGCGGCGCCACCGACGGCGACGGCAACGACGACGACCTGGACGGTGACTACCTGGAGCGGAGCCCCACCACCACCACCACCCCCGCGGCAGCATCCACCTCCTCGGCACCCGGCCGGGGGGGCCAGGGTCGGCGGTGAGGCGGCGCCGAAGCTTAGGTGCCCCGCGCAACCGCCAACCACCATCACTACCACCGCCGCTGCCGGCGCCACCACTGCCGCCACCGCCACCACACGAGCCGTGTCCGTTGGTCTGGTTGGTTGGTCTTAGCACCACCGTTGGTCTGGTTGGTTGTTCCCGCGGCGGCGCCGGCAGCGCATGCAGTGGCGTTGCGGTCGCGGGGGAGTGGAAGCGCCGGCCGCCCCGGCCGTAAGGCGCAGCGCCGACGGTGATGACTGGTGCTGGCGCTTCGGCGGTGTCAGCTTGCGAGCGGAGGGCCCAGCGGGGTGTAGTGGGTATGCATTGCGCTGACGCTGGCCATGGTGCGGCTGGTTGTGGGGTGCTGGCGCGGCTGGTGTTGGCCAAGTTGGGACTCGTTGTGCGCTTAGTGAGCTGCAGGGGCGAGCAGGACTTTGGTGAGCCGTGTGCTACGTGTTACGAACCGTGTGCACGGTATGTGGAGGTGAGGTGATGTAAACGAGGTGCTGCAGCAGGAGCAGCGGCACGCTGGGGGCAGCCAAGCAGGCAAGCGAGGCTGATGGGCAGCGAGCGAGTGCGTCCGGGTGCCTAGTTTTGGCAGCGCGCCGAAGCGACGTTGGCGGCGCGAGGAGCGCGCGGCGGGAATGTGGCGCGTGCGGTCGAGGCGTCCCTGAGGGCCTGCGTTCCGCGCTGCTTGAGACGCACCATGACAGACGCGGTGGCAACGTAATGACAAGTGGCCGTGTGGCTTGTAAAACAAGGCTGGCCACCCAGCAACTTTCGGAACGGGCGGGAGAGTGAGCTGATGATGCGCCACACGCAGGTCTGCATAGGGCGCCCTCGAGGTGCCCGCAGCCGCAGCTGCCCCTCGATCCACCTCCTCCCCGCCCCACAGCTGCATGGCCTTGGCCTGGTGTTGGCTCACCCCCGCGCACGATTGCACGGTGTGGGGCTACCCTGTGCATGCGGCTATGAGCAGCAGCCATGAGCAGCAGGCTGATGACGGCTGATGGACCTGCCATCGCTTGTAAGTTATGTATCGTGCGTTCAGCATGGATAGACCTCGCAGTTGCACCATTAAGAAGGTGGCGTGTATTGCAATACAATAAGCATGTAGAACCGTACGCAGCGCTGTCTCGGGTAGTTTCGCACGCACGAAGCGGTTGTGGCCACAAGGGAAAAGTCCGGGTGTACCTGAAGCGTTGACCCCTCAGTGTAGCACCTTTCCTTGACCTTCCACCTGAAATCAATATCTTGTTAAAAATGAGGTGGTACAGTATCCCCGAGCCCGGGCGAACCCAGGACAAGAGGAGAAGGATTGTTGTCTAAAAAACGGCAATATCAACCGTCATCCGCTTACTCATGTCTGTGCAAATCAAATGGCAGCGCGTTGTGGCTAGGACAAGTTCGTTAGATAGCAAGCGTATGCTCGCACCATTGGCATCACACTTGTTGGCAAACTGGATTAACAAGTAACACACTGGATTTACAGATTACACACTGAATTAACATGTCATACATGCGCTTAGGGTCTAGATAATTTCTCCATCTCTCGTTATTATCATCCTCTCTCTTTGCCATGCAGCCTGTTCAACTGCAGCTTGGCAAGCGGTGAGTCACACCAAGAGTACAGCCTTCGTATGGCGGTACCCATACACTGCATACCACCACTGACAGTTACCCTACTCTCCTTGGGCTGTCCTGAATCGGCAGGAATGACTGACTCTATTCTAGGCGGGGACCTTGAGCTATCCCTAAATAACGACCGGTCTGGTTCCAAAACGAAATCTCAGAGCAACCTGCGGGGAACTTCCTGTCGTGTGAAGTCTGACGAAGACCTCGCGAAGGGCCTCCTGAAATCGACGAACCATGCTATGTGCGTCCCTTCGTCACAAGCTGGTTAAAAACAATGTGTAACGTTATTTCCCTTCCTGCACACAGGGCTGGCCTTATTCGCGACCTTCAGATGCGCGCGACGAGGGCTCGGAAGTGCGACGTTGTCGCGAACATCGACGCTGGGGGCGGTGCTAGAATGGTGGATACGGCCCCAGGTGGTGCCGTCGGTGCACAATCTCCTGATCCTATCATTGATATTGAGCAAGGAGGTGGGAATGCGCCTGGGCTATGGGTCTTGGGCGGGGCCAGCACCGTCTTCATAGACCCCGCTGGACAGCGGGCCGCAACCACCGCGAAGGAAGATGTGCTGAAAGAGGAAAGCGAGCGTTCAATTCCTCAAGTAAGGCCATCGGTCGCGGTGGCCGTGGACAGCAACCGGCCGAGCGGACGACCGCCCTTGGCGCAAGCGCCCGGCCCAGGCCGGTGCATGCGCAGCTACAAGAAAGCGTGGGAGGCTAGTAAGGTAAGCATGCCCGTAAAGTCATCCAGCCAGGAGCAGCTTACCATGGGGCCTAGGCGCTGGCGACCTACTGTCGTACTCGGGGCGCCTCCTGCCCTCCCCATAACGGGCCCCCGCCAGCACCGCGGCTTGTTACAGTCCATCGTTCAATCCCCACCAGCGGCCATCTATACCGCCAGGGCGCCGCACGGAAGGGACCCGCTCAACCTGCCGGCGCTGCGGCCTCGTACGGCAGCAGGCCCTTACACCCGCCCCACACGCCTGCTGCTGACGGGCCCTATGTTATCAATGCCCACACGCTGCCGCCTCCGCATCCTCGATACACTGGTGCCGCCGCTGCTGCCAGCACCCCTCCCCGCCCCTCGCCTGCTCACCCCCGTGTCCGTACTGCGCCGCAGGAGCTGACCCAGATCGTGCGTCTGTACCCGGTCAGCACGGTGCTCGTCCCCCTGCTGGTGTTCATGCTTCTCACCGGTCTGGGCGTATGGGGCGTCATCGCGGGGGCCAATGCGCACGTGCAGCAGCGCAAGGACGACGCGCGCAGCCGGGCAGTGGATGCGGCGACTGGCTTCCAGGTGGCCACTGGGGACGAGGAGGGGATGCCCTCTTAACGGATGGGATGAGATGGGAAGAGGAATACGAGGGGGGGGGGTGGAAAAAAGGACCCGATAGGGAGGGGGAGCGGAGTTACAGAAAAGGACCAAGGGGGGTGGGGTGGGGTGGCGAGAGGGGTTTGTCGTCGGCCGCATCCAGGCGAGGGTCGGCTATGGGGCGGACGGTAGGGGTGGGTCGTGGCGGCGCTCTAACCGCGATGATAGCTGAGCCCGGGGTCTGAGCCTGGGGTCTGCGCGCTGGGGTCTGAAAGAGTGGAGCGGCGGGTCGGGTGGGTTGGGTAGGGTAGGGCGCGGCGGGCCGGGGTGGGGGCAGTGAGGGCCGTCCAGGAGGCGCCCGCTGGCTGCACACCTCGCAGGGCACCCAGGTCGCTTGCCCATCCCTGGTGTACGGTTAATCGGTAATGCCACTGGTGCTGAGCCGCGTGTGTCCCTGGGTGGCTGCGTGCGTCCCCCCCCCGCAGATCCAGCTGCAGCAATCTTTCACGCCAGGCGTCACCTTCTCGCTGCTGGTACGACAGCGGCCGGATTGGCAGTACTGGCTGGACAATTTCAACTCCACGGCTCAGGAGCTCATGTCTCGGGTGGGTGGGTGGGTGGGTGGGTGGATGGGTGGGTGGGTGGGTGGGTGGGTGGGTGGGTGGGTGGGTGTCATGTCGGGGGGGAATGGGGGGTCGAGTGGCCGGCTGCGGGTTGAGGCTTCCCCCAGTGGTGCGTGCCTTCCGGGTTATGGCTCACGGGGAGGGGCTCCAGTGCGCTTGCGTGGTGGCCGTCGCCATGAGGAGGGACACGAGGTCCGCAACAGGTTCCTTACAAGACCCACGGGTCGCCCTCACCGTTGCTGCACGGCAGCTCCCTGCCTGACGTGGCGGCCTGTCGTTTGCCTCCCCCCTGCACTCGCCTCCCCCCTCCACTCGCCTCCCCGCCTCTCCCCTCCACCCGCCTTTCCCCCTCCCCCTTCCCCCGCCTCCCCCTTCCCCCGCCTCCCCCCTCCCCCGCCTTCCCCCCCCTCCCCCCCTCGCAGGTGCCGGCCGGGGCCCTATGGAACCTGCAGCTGCAGCCGTTCGGTCAGGTCATGGCCATCTACCCGTACCGCCCCGCGGACGCCAGCCAGATGTTTCCGCCGCGTGACCTGCTCGGAGGTGGGCCGGGAGCGAGGGAGGGGCAGGCAGCAGGCACCAGCATAGGGGGGCCCTGTTCGCACTCGTACATACCCGGGTTCCACTACGGCACTCACCGGGGGGTGCGCGGTTTGGGGCTAGGGGAGGGAGCCCGGTTCTCGTGCCCCTTCGCAGAGCTGACTGCCCTGCTGAGCGCCACAGTTATGTGCGGTGAGCTTTGAAGCACGGCGTTGGCCCTGTTGTTGGGCAAGTGGCGGGTTGTTTCTTGTTCCCCCTCGCCGGTGCACAGGCTCCCCACCCCCCGGGCCTTGGGAGCTATTACACACATGTCGTACAACCGGTCTATATGGCACCCCTCCGGGACCGGGCCGGCTCCCTTCCTCCGCAGTTCCCCAGCATGCATCTCGAAACGTCTTTCCTAAACGTTTTTCCCCGTGTACACGGGTCTTCCTCGCATCCTTCCTCCGCAGACCCCGCCCGCCGCGAGAGCGTCCTGGCCAGCATTCGTACCAAGAAGCCGCAGGTCGCCGGGCCGTTTACCCTTGGTCAGGGCTACCTGGGAGCTCTGGTCCGCTACCCCATCTTCGTGCGTGAGTGGGCGACGGAACACCGCGCCTGCCTGCCCGCCAGTGCCTGCCTGCCCGCCAGTGCCTGCCTGCCCACCAGTGCCTGCCTGCCCACCAGTGCCTGCCTGCCCACCAGTGCCTGCCTGCCCGCCAGTGCCTGCCTGCCCACCAGTGCCTGCCTGCCCACCAGTGCCTGCCTGCCCACCAGTGCCTGCCTGCCCACCAGTGCCTGCCTGCCCGCCAGTGCCTGCCTGCCCACCAGTGCCTGCCTGCCCGCCAGTGCCTGCCTGCCCACCAGTGCCTGCCTGCCCGCCAGTGCCTGCCTGCCCACCAGTGCCTGCCTGCCCGCCAGTGCCTGCCTGCCCACCAGTGCCTGCCTGCCCACCAGTGCCTGCCTGCCCGCCAGTGCCTGCCTGCCCGCCAGTGCCTGCCGGCCTGCCACCGCGCCTGCCGGCCTGCCAGTGCCTGCTGCAGCCGATGCCAACCGCTGCCGCAGTTGCACCCCTCCTTTGGGGCGGTATGCGTCCCAAAACATCTAGCATGTGCAAGACGTAGACTCGCGCTGTGCTTGCCTTCCCCGTCCCGGGGCCGCAGCTGACGTGGACGCCAACGAGACGTTTGGCTTCCGCTACCGCGAGAACTCCACCGCCATCCCCTACTCGGGGCTGCCTGCCAGCGTCCACGACTGCACGGTGTGCTACAACACCACCACGAGAGAGAAGTGGTGCGTGTCGGGAAGGGCGGGAGGGCGCCGGGAAGCGAGGGTGGGATGAACGGGACAGAGCTGGAAACATTCGCGGATGGGGCACACCGTCTCGAAGCCGCGATTGCGGATCCGTCCTCTTCGCCGCCTTTCGCTCGCCGTACATGCTCGCTCCTTTCTCCTTCCTCGCTCATCATCTACCTGCATGACCGCTTGTGCTCCTCGTACACCAACCGAACCGTACCGTACCGTACGCGCATGCCACCAACGGCGCGAGCTACCTGCTGTAGCAACCGCTGCTACCGGTATTAGCGCGCACGGCACCCGCGCGCGGCCTTGCTGCTCACTCACCCGCCCATGCGTTAGGCCTTGTGAGGCCGCGGCGGACTCGGCCCGGCACCTTCGCCCTCCCCAGCCCACGCTATGCATGGGACCCAGGTGCCGCAGCGACCGTACGTGAGTGCCCACCGCCTCCGCCGCTGCCGCTGCTGCTGCCGCTGCCTCCCTCCGCCCCTCGTCCCCCCCCAGGTGGGGCCTCATGACCTTCCTCATCAACTACGAGGCGATGGCGCAAGGCGACGGCGCCTACCTGTCCAGTTTGCGGAAGCAGGTGGGGCCGCCGCTGACCCCCCGGCGACGTGCCGGTGATGCCACACACGCTACCCCGTGTGTTTTAAGTATGCCCCGTGTGTGAGTGTGTTGTTTGCGCGCTGCTGGTTTGCGTGCTGCGCAGGCGTTGGGAACGGGTGGTCGCGGGCTTCAACCCTCTCGCCATCCACAACCGGACCGCCCATCCTCAGCCCTGCTCACGTCCTCAACCCAGCCCATGAGGTCCCCCCGCTCTCTTCCCCCCGCCTTCCCAATGATGTGCTGCCGCCTGCAGGGCTTCCACTACGCGCTAGTGCGCCCCGTCAACTCGTCATACGAGCAGGTCATTGCCACATCGGATCCGGGCTCGCTGCGCGACCGGGACTCGGTCACGGTGGAGGTCAAGGCACTGGACAGCGTGTGGCAGCTGAGGGTGAGCAGGGGGGTGCGGTGACGACGAGGTTGGGGGCGGCGGAGGTGATGGCGGCGGAGGTGGGGGTTGCAAGGAAAACCCGTGTATGAAAGAGAAACGGGGGTGGGGCGGCGCTGTCGTGTAACCGTGTATTAAGCATCACCCAGGCGGTTGCGAGGGAGTAGGGAAGGTAGAGGGCCAGGCAGCTGTGGGATCGTAGTCGGGAACAGCACCGTCGTCGGCCCCTTGAGCCGCTGGCTCCTGCCGGCCGGCAATCCAAGCCTCATCCCGCAGCGCTCCTTTCTCTGGCGCCGTCCCCACCGTCCCCAACTCCCCTGCCCTGTCTATTCCAAACAGTTTTTTCTGGCATCCACGGGTCTCCCTCGAAACCCTGCCCTGCCCTCCCTGCTCTGCCCGTCCCCGCCTCGGCCCCACAGGTGGCGCCAGCGAAAGGCTTTGAGCCCCCCTGGAAGGGGCCGCTGATCGCAGCCGTGGTAATCATCGCCCTCATCGTGTCCGTGCTGCTGCTGGTCGCAATCGCCTCCATAAGGCGCATGTGGCTGCTGCTCAAGGAGACGGTGGTGGGTGGCGGCGTGGCGGGAAGCCGGTGCGGGAGGACCCAGTGTGTGTATGGGTGCGGGCGGAGGCGGGGATCTCGATAAGCGCAGGCCCGAATGCCGTAGGGGCATATGGCTGGACCGCCACCGCCTGCGGCCTCCGCGGGCCCTGCACTGCCGTCCGCAAGATCTGCCCCCGCGCACCCAGCTACCTCGTGTCACCGCAGCATCACCCGCTTGCCTCCACCTCCACCTGGGGTGGGTTGCACTCGCAACCTCACCCTTTTTACACCGAAACCTGGCAGCCCCCAACTGGAAATCGGCACCCTCGGCGCCGACCCGTGCCCCCACCTGGGCTGCGCACCCGCACCTGCAGGCGTCGAACCAAATTCTGGCTGAGACGACCAGGAGGCTGGAGGAGGAGAAGGTAAGCGGCGGCGGGCGTGACGCGGCGCGGCGCGCGTTGGACCCGTGGGTCGGCGGGACCTGCGTCCGGCTCCTCGTGCCCTGCCCGCGTGCAACCCGGCAAGGAACGGCCACGTCGCGGAGCGCAGGAAGGAGCCGGCGAAGAGGGGGCGGAGGGGAAGGGAGGGGAAGGTGGCACGACCGGAAACGAAACCCTGGGTGCAGCCCACGCATAGCCCAGCGACAACTCCGACAAGGAGCACGGCTGCTCAGCGGCGTGTACGGGTTGTCGTGCTTGTCGTGATCGCCATTCGGGGGGGGATTCGTGAACAACTGTACGATGTCGTGTACGTACTGGGGACGATGTCGTGTACGTACTGGGGACGATTCGTGAACAACTGTACGATGTCGTGTACGTACGGGGGATTCGTGAACAACTGTACGATGTCGTGTACGTACTGGCTGGCGCCCGTGCGTACTGCGTCCTCTAGTCCACCCAGCCCCGCTGACTCCCCTGCCTGGCTGCTCCCCTCTGCCACCACCACCGCCACCTCCACCTCGCAGGTGCGCATGGACCTGCTGCTGGTGCGACAGTACGACCTGCTGAGGTGCCTGGACGCCAACCGCACCGGCGGCAAGAGGGTCGACGACGACGGCTCCTTCGGCGCCTCCAGGAAGGGCATGATGGGTGAGCGGGGGATGCTGGCGCTGGTGTGGATGCCGTATCTAAGGGCCCGCGGGAGGGCGGAAGTGAACAAATGCCTGTCAACCCCGGCCCGCAGCTGCCTGCCTGTCGAGTCTGTCCCATCACGCAGTGGGCGGGCAGGGTGTTGTTGCGTGGGTTGACAAGTTGCCATGGAATTGGCAGAGATGGAGTTGGGACGGGACCTCGCTTTGGAGCGTATCGTTTTCCCTCGCCACCCCTCATGCTCATGCAACTTCGGTTTCGGTGCGGGGTAGGTTCACGGAAGGAGTAAAGGTATTGTTCCTCGGAGGGGATGTAGGTTTCCGAAAGGGCAGCAACTGGCACCCTTACTCTAACCCCGCGACGTCTTGTGTGCGGCGCAGCCCGCATCGAGGATGCACGCCGCGGCCTGAGCGAGGCCAAGGCTGCCTCCGAGGACCCCATCCAGGTGTTCGAGCTCCTGGGAGCAGGCGCGGTGCGTGGGTGGGTGGGTGGGTGGAGGTGGGGGGAGGAGGGGCTTCGGAGCAAATAGGGGCTGTGTCGGGAAGGAGCCATACAGGCGCGCATCATGCCGCAGGATATCGACCTCCTCCTGGTTACCCCTCCTCACATGCCAGCGGCCTCGGCGGCGCTCTGCTGTGCCTTGCGCCGAAGCTTTGCTGGACGTGTTCTGACGGTGTCGGCATTCGCTCCTCCATTCCTCCGCTGCCCGCCCTCCCTCCCTGGCCCTCATATCCTCCCTCCCTGGCGCACAGTTTGGCAAGGTGCAGAGGGGCGTCTGGAGAGGCACGGTGAGCGTGCGCACTGCTGCGGGCTTTAACAGTACCACAGCCGGTACAGACCAGGGCGCGCTCCGGCGATCAAGGGTACAGGCAGCCGGTGTAGCTGCTGGCTGGTACCCCCGGCACCGCAGTCGTCGTACGTCTTACCTCATGACCGAAAAAATGCAAAGCATTTTTTCCTTTAAAAAACAAAGTATTTTTTCCGCGTGTGCCGCGATGAGTTGACGACGTGGACGCGCTACAGCCCCTGCTGCTTTCCGCCGCCTGCTCACGGTACCTCGCCGTTGCCTCATCCCAGGTGGTGGCCGTCAAGACGATGATCCTGCCCGCCAACATGACTGGCCAGGAGAAGCGAGAGAAGATGGCGGTGATGGAGGCGGCCATCAGCAGCAGCCTGGTGCACCCCAACATCGGTGGGTGCAGCAAATACTTGGGAGGTTAGGCGGTAGATGAAAAGTGGCTCTCGTGCTGATAGGCGGTGTGTGGTGCTATTCAACTGCGCCGAAAAAGGACGTGGTTGGTGGCAGCGGTTGGACAGGCAGCACGCCTGGTTGGTGAGGATCCCGCAGTATCGTGGCACCCTCCCATTGGCGCCGACCTGTCGACACCCGCCCGTGCCCACCGCTTCACAGTTACGACATACACGTACTTCATCAGGCCGTACCACGAGCCCGTACATGACGGCGTGCAACACATGCTGGGGACCCTGAGGTGCGTTGAGGGGCTCCTGCGGGATGGCTCCAGGGATTCTCCAGGGGTCCCTCAGCCCCTCCAAAAGTGTGCTGCCTGGCCAAGGCGTGCCGCTCCGATCAACACTGCAATGCCCGCAGTGTACCTTTGTGGTGTTCCTGAGCTTTAGGGTTTTTGCAGTGTGGCCGCCATCGTATGACGTGCGCTGCAGCTCTTGAAAGGGTCGCTACGTTTACTCTTGAAAGGGTCGCTAGACACGGCTTCGTTCGAGCAAGGGCGCCCTAGACGTGGGGCGCCCGTAGACTGCACCCACCACCACTGCAGACCGCATCCACCACCACCAGACTTACCCTGACCTGGGGAATGCTGCCGTGGTGCGGTGGTGGTATCCGGCACCCGCAGCACCCAGGCGAGCTTCACCATGAGCAAGGCGCTGGCATCAGGCGACGCGAACGATTCCCCCAATGGCAGCACCACCTCGGAGATTGGGAGAATACACAGCTACGAGGTATGGTGCGACGCGTTTGCGGTCCGGTTGGGGCCGACCTGGCTGACCACCCGGGGGGGAGCGTACCCCCGACTTACAAAGGACCTACCTCAGCCGCAGCTTGGCGCACAAATGAGGGGCTTGGTCTGGGGCATCGCATCGGGCCTCACGCCAACCCCGCCCGGTTAGCGCGCCCACCCGTCTTCTGTTAATTAAATTCCTTCCCGCGTACCGCGGCCGGACGCCAGGTGCGGCTGGTGTTGGAGTTTTGCGACCGGGGATCGCTCAAGGATGCGCTGGACCAGCACGCCTTCATGACGGGTGCGTTTGAGGCGGGGGGCGGGGACACGTACGCCGGAGGAGCCGCCGGATCGAGAGGGGGGAAAGGGCTTTAGGGGCGGGGAGGTTGTGCTTAAGGCTGTGCGCCCGTGTGCGAGGTGATGGTGACGAGGTGGTGGTCTGCGGTTCGGCTTGCAAGGCACAGCGGGTGACGGGAGTTGAAGTGCGAGGTGGGCGGAAGGGGCCAACTGCTTGTCGTCGAGTGCTTAACATGGGCTCGCCTCCGTCTTCCTGGTGCAGGCGGTGCTTTTAACCTAGCGGCGATGCTGGAGACGGCTTCCGACGTGGCCAAGGCCATGGTGCACATGCACGCGGCCAACGTGCTGCACTCGGGTACGTGAGAAATCGTAAAAAAGGGAAGGGAAAAGCTGGACTTTTCCAAAGTTGAAAACAAATCATTCATTCTCATTGCCGCCGCCCACAGATCTCAAGGCCCAGAACATCATGATGAAGAGCAGTGCCACGGAGGAGCGCGGCGTGATTGCCAAGGTGGCGGACTTCGGCCTGTCGACGCGCATGGAGCACCAGGAGACACACCTGAGCTCATGCTTCCAGGGCACCCTCACACACATGGCGCCGGTGGGTGGCGGGTGGAGATAAGGGGCTGTTGTCCTGAGGGACAAGCTTAGAGGTTGACATTTATGAGCACGGCCACGCCCCTGGGCCCCCCAGCAGCACGCGTTTAGGCGTATTCCTGCGGCCGACAGCAACGGTGCCTCATTGCAGCACGCCAAGGACTGCTAATACGCCATCCACCCCCGGCACCACCTGCCCGCAGGAGGTGATGCTGGAGGGGCGCATCAGCAAGGCGGCGGACGTCTACTCGGTGAGCCCGGCCCCCAATCGCCTTGTCGTGGGTGGACAGTGGGTGGGACGTGCGCCGCAGTGCGCGACGTGACGTTGTGCGGTGCAGCAGTGCAGGGTGCGCTGGCTGCCTCCTGCCTGCGCCGCAAGGGGTCGTGAGTCCCGGGGTTACCTGACAACCGCGCAACTGTCAACAACAACGGAAACCGCCGTGGTTTTTCCAGCTTACAATCCTTTCTTTTGCAGCGCTTCCCTACGAGTCATCGACAGGTCCAGGCAAACACACCGGCACCACTATCACCAACACCAGTCCAGTCCTCCCTCATACCCACCACCAACTCGTCCCCTCCCCCTTCCCCTCTTCCCCGCTGCGTCCTGCGTCCTTGCTCCCCTCCTTGCGCCGCCCAGTTCGGCATCCTCATGTGGGAGCTCTTTTGCGGCGGAGACCCCTTCGCCGGTGTGCCACGAGCGCACATCGGTCACGCCATCACCAAGGAAGGCCGCCGCCCCAAGTTCCCGCCCTTCGCTCCCCAAGGCTACGTCACGCTCGCGACCCGGTGCTGGGACCCCGACGCCTCGCTGCGCCCCACCTTCGAGGAGGTGCTGGCGGAGCTGAACCGCATGCGCGACGAGCTGGGAGGCGAGACGCTTCCGCTGACTACCCTACTCCCGCGCTCCCTCTCCCGCACGAATAGCCGGAGCGGCAGCGCCACGCCAACGTCTCCCAGAGCGCAAGACGCTCCTGTAAGCGAGGGCGGCTCGTTCCTTGCACGCACCGGCAGCGGCCTGCAAGACACCGCGAACGGCGGCAGCTTGGGAAGCGAATCCGTCGCGCCCTATGGCACGGGTATCGTGGTTGGAGGCTCCGAGGTGGAGACGTCAGTGCTCACACTGAGCCCTGCCAGCCCGGGGGGCAAGGTGTCGGGTCGCGCGGCGAAAGCCCAGCGTATTCGGCTGCAGAACTTGGTCCTCGAACGCCAGATGCGGCAGATGGGCGTGAGGGTGCACAGCCGCACAAGCTCGGGGCAGGGGGGAGGCGTCCTGCCGGCGCTGGACGAGGAGTCGTCTGCGGAGAAGCTTGGGTGAGCCGTGGCTAGCCGCTGCGTGGGGCGCCTGTGGGGGCGGGCTTCGGTCACGGGACGTGCATGGCAGGTGGAGACCGGCGGCGTGAGGGGCGGTTGGGCTCAGGTGTTTGTTGCTTGCGGCCACCCTGTTACCGCCAGGGGCCGATCCGGCCCGCACTGGGTAGGCAGCGTGCCTTGGGGTTGGGCCTGTGCGGGTTCTGAGCCTAGACGTTTGATCAAACGTAGCTGCGTGTCGTTGACTCCAGGGGATGCCTCCGCTGCGACGCGACCTGCTGCCACTAGGGAAGCACTCGTCTGATACTATGAGTCATGGCTGCGAGACTGAGCCCGAGACTCTCTGTCCCGAGACGGTGCAGGGATGCGTGATCTGTCTAAGGAGCAGCCGTAACTGTACATGAGGTGGTCGTCAAAAACATAGGGACAGGTCTGTGCATCCACAGGCGATCCGTGCGTAGGGGGCCTGCAGCTGTTGGGGCAACGGCCCGCTCGTGGGCCATCCATCCGCCGTCTGTACTGAAAGCATTAAGGATAAGGCACAAAGTCGAGATCGGCTACGTTTCGGCGTGGCGGTGGAAGGCGCCAAGCCACGCGCCGCGCCGCCTTGTTGGGGGGAGCCTTGGTCGACTACTACGCAGTAGCGGCCTCGGAGGGGGGGAGAGAGAGGAACAGGGACAGAGAGACGCGTAGATGATGGCGACCGTGTTTGCGCGTCAGATGATGGCTCGAATTCATAGTACTATGCCGCGATTCCGACGGCAGTTGGCGCGAGGGGGATTTTTAAGAAGACCCATCCGGTGTACGTGCGCGGCGGAGGGACCCTGAAGGCCCCCGGAGGAGCGGGTGTTTACCTCGCTGTCCCTAGCTGCTGGCTGGTGGCTAGTGGCTGTACCAATACGGTTTGCGAAGGGTGTGGGACGGGTGGCGAGATGGGTAGCCGCTGGAGCGAGTTGCAGCACGAGGACTACCCGAGCCCATCGGGGTCTGCTAGGAGGCCAGATGCCTAGGCGCGCGGAAAGCCCCTGCCCGGGTGCCAACAGCGCTTCCAACTGTGGTCAATGACAATGTAAATGGGACTTGAGATCGCGGCCGGTGGCAAAGGGGCAAGGAGGCGTAGCAGCAACCTCGCGCGCAGTGCCCAGGATTATAGTTATGGGTTGGCTTTGGTGGGTTTGAGAGTAAATCGGCAATCGGCTGTGGTGGGATGGACGTGGGGGGGGGCCTCTTGATGTGATCACAACACAGACGCTTTTGGTGTGTGCAAAACTAGTAGTCTGCGTCACGGGATCCCGCAGCGCGCCTGACATGAAGACTCTCCATGGATGATACGGTTGGCTTGTTTATTTCTGGTTGTGGGTTTTGGTTGTTCGCTCAGCGCGCCGGTGCGGCGATGCGCGATGGCGCCGCACCCGCTGGGCTGTTTGGGGGGGAGCCTTGTAGCCCACCCGACGGTCGCAGCTCAATACTTTGGCGCGTGTTGTTTTTCCTGCGGAGCAGGGTCTGCAGCATTAACGCAGACGATTATTCTACCATTCATGTAAGTCCCACGGCCTGCAAGCGTGACTTACGGAGCAATCAAGGCCGACGATAGGGCGACGTCGTGGCGTGCCTTTGAGCTCCTACCTATGTTCCTTATGCGGCTGCGCCGGTGGGGGACCTTGCGTGGGTCCGTGCGCGGCTTTGGGGTCGACATACTTGGTCCGCGTTATGTAGCCATTTGGCACCTTGCGGTTTGCAACACTGGTGGGCAGACGGGTTAAGATATAGGGAGGGAAGGTATGATGCTTGGTACTGCTACTGTATGGATGTCCGACATGACTTGGGTGCTTTCCGCGAACTCAGTCGGCCCGTGCGGGGGAGCATGTGTGTTAGGAGGGGCTTACGTCGGCTGTGGGCAGGCCGCATGACCTGGGCCCGGCTTTGGGCAGGCGGCTTGGGCGGCGGTAGGCTGTGGTGCCGAAGCATCTGAGCCCAGGGCGGCAGGGGCGGCGCCAGGCGGACCCTTCGCTGCGACCTGTGCCCGGTATAGCCTTATAGCCTTTTTGGTCAGGTACACCCCAATGCTCGACTACGGGGCAGCAACTCCATAGCGCCTCCTTCTTGTCATTTCGTGTCGGTACTGCTTCGTGTATGGCTCATTCCTATAGATGGGGCATGGCATGCCAGGGTCCTGTGTAAGGGTGAGGCGAACCAGGTAGGTGTTGGGATGGGCCGCGGCGCAAGCGTCTACACTCTATCCTATCCTCGATCCAGATACCGGTATTGAGGTGTTCGCACGCGGGCCTATGTGTGGGTCGTCGAGTCCGCTGCTCCATTCCTCTCGATGAAGGGACATGGGCAGAATATTGCCGCGAATGTGGGAGTGGGAGGCGGATGCAGTCCCTCCCCTCCGCACACCGACTTGCCGCGGTCGGTCGAAAGGATGTGGTTTAGGGTGAGCCGTGGCATTAGATGAATCCGTGTTGCCTTGCAATGTCCTTGCAGCCCAAGGGTCCATTCACTGACAGCATCACGCTGGTTGCAAGGGTGCTGCTGTACGACACTGCCCATGATGCCGCAGCGACGTGTGCTTGGACTAGGGGCCAACGTGGGACATGACCGCGAGGCAGCTCTCCAAGTTGGCGAGCTGAGAACTGGGGATGCGGGGGGGCAAGTTGGCGAGCTGAGAACTGGGGATGCCGGGGGGCATACCCCTCCGTGCATGACGGAATAGGGTAGGAACTTTTATGCCTGGCGATGGGCTGTGTGGCGCAAACCGCATATCGTTCTTAGGCGCGAATACGGGATGTGAGGCTCAACGTTGCACTTCCAAGGCGCAGAACCTTGGCCTCGTATTTTAACTGTGTCTTGTATCCGCGAGGCTGCCCGTCACTTCCGTTCCCTGGCTTCATCATGGGCGGCCCTGGCTTGCAAGCCGGTGCGCTCCGTTGCGTCTGCCACGTGCCGCCGTATCGCAAGCAGTATGGCCGAGGTTGAGGCTGCGTGCGTGATTGGCTTCTGCGCGGGTTGCCTCGGGGCAAACGCGCGCTGCCCGACGCTTTTTTTTTTTTTTAAAATTCCTTGCGTTACAGGACCCCGACGCTGGGGTACGACACCTGACCGTGTCATAAGCTCTGTATCTCCACCCGACGCTGCCCGCCACCGGCGCCGCAACAGTGTCCGAAAGGGCGCTCCGCTGCCAGAGATAGGTACATGACGGAAAAGAGATGTTCGGCGATGCTCGGCGGGGGTTCGAATCACGGCCAGCGCATGAATTGGATGTCCCCCACGAAAAACCAACTTCGCGGTTTCTGGTGTGGGGGGATCACCTCACCATCCCCACCCCACCAAAAGACCGGTGCTTACATCCGCACGCGTTCAATTCCAACTTGCGCCGATATGTTCTATGCATATGCCCTACATTCTAAAACATTAAACAAAAACTTGTTCCATGTCAGATTTGAACCTCCACCCCTGCCCCCTGACAGCTGTCACGACACCCCATTCCCTGACAGCTGTCATTCCTCACCATCCCCATCACTTTCCTCCTAAGTGCCAGTTACGTGCTGTGTCGTGACAGCTGTAGCCTCGGCCGCCACGGCGCCCCGTGGTGGGGACGCCGCTGCGCCTCCCCCCGCCGCGGCGGCCCTGGAAGGGGTCGGCCTGGCCGCGGCTGACCAGCCTCCGGCGGTCCCGGCCGCGTCCTCCTCCGCAGCGGGGCGCCTCGCCACCTACTCCTTCACCTGGCTGGGTCATCGCCTGCACCTCACCAATGTTTATCTGCCCGCTAGTACCTCGGCTTCACGCGCTGCTTTCCTCCAGCAGCACCTGGCGCCTGTGCTGGCGACCAGCACCCCGGGCCAGCATGTCCTAGCCGGCGACTTCAACTTCGTCGCTGGCCCGTGGGATAGCAGTGCGGGGTCGGCGCGAGTGGTTCGCGACCGCCCTGCCGCTCGGGTCCTCGCGACAGTGGGCCCGTCGTTGGCTGATGTGCATCGTGAGCGCTTCCCCACCAGCACGGATTACACCCACCTCTACTCCGCCCCCTCCCCCGGTGGTTCCCGCATCGACCGCATCTATGTGTCCCGCTGCCTCCTCCCCTTCGTGGCGGGCTCCGCCATTGAGCTGGGCTCGCCTTCCGACCACCGCGTCCCCTGCATCCAGCTGCTGCCCCGGGTTCCTGCCTCGCGCGGCCCCGGCCTCCGTCGCACCCGCATGGCCTTCTCTGGCCACCGCGACCTCAAGGATCAGCTGCAGGCCTGGCTCGACGCGGCGTTCGCGGCCATGCCGGCTGAGGGGGCGCACGCTGCCCTGCTGGCGTGGTGGCCGGGCTTCAAACGGCGGCTGGCGGCGGTGGCGGCGATTCTCAATCGCACCGCTCGCTCTCGGCGCCTGGCCTCGGGCGCGCAGGTGGAGGCAGCCCGAGCCGCCTTGCGGGCGGCCCACCTTGCGGCCGCGACGCCGTCGGCGGCGCCCGAGGCCGTGGGTGGTGTGGTGGCCGCCCAGGCTGCCTTGGCGGTGGCCTTGCGTGTGGCGGCGGCGGGCGAGGCCGCCCGGGTACGCGTGGCGTGGGTGCGCGAGGGGGAGCGCCCGTGCCCCGCACTCACCGCCATGATTCACCCACCGCGGTCGTCCCAGGACATTACCGCGCTGCGCGACGCTGCTGGGCGCCTCGTGACCGACCCGCGCCAATTGCCCAATGTCGTCGCTTCTTTCTGGGAGCGCATCAGCTGCCTGCCGTCAGGCCTGGACTCGGCGGATCAGCAAGCGGTTCTGGCAGCTGTCGACGCCCACTCTACTCCGATCTCGCCCGATCTTCGCCCCGAGTTGGGCTCCATCGCAGTCTCAGCAGCGGAGGTGGCGCGGGCCCTGCAGCAAGCCAAGCCTGGCACGTCCCCAGGCTGGGACGGAATCCCTGTGGATCTCCTCCGGACCTACAGTGGCTGCTTTGTGCCGGCACTGGCCCGCCTTTTCACTGCTATCGGCCATCTGCGCGCCGTCCCGACGGGTTTCCTGAAGGGTGTTATATCCGTCCTTTACAAGGGCCATGATGCGGACCGGGCGGCGGCCGGCGCCTACCGCCCCATCACCCTGCTCTGTACTGATTACCGCATTCTGGCGAAGGTCCTCGCCAACCGCCTCAGCCCTGGCCTTTCCGCCGCCATCCCCCTCGAGCAGTCCGCCTTCCTCCCCGGCCGCTCCATTGGCGCCAACACCCGCTTCCTTCGCTGCCTCCCCCCCCTCCTACACCAGCAGCAACGGAGTGCTCTCATCGCCTTCTTGGATTTCGCCAAAGCTTACGACACCATTGACCGCTCCTTCCTCTTTGCTGTCATGGAGCGCATGGGTGTTGGGGCCGGTTTCCTGGGATGGACGCAGCTCCTGTTGGGCCGTACAGTGGCCATGGCGTCCGTCAACGGCTACATCTCCCGCTCTGTCCCTATCCGGGCCGGCGTCCGGCAGGGCTGTCCCCTTGCCCCGCTCCTCTACCTCTTCGTGGCCCACGCCCTCCTCTGCTGGCTGAAGCGGCACGGTGTTGGCGTGCCGCTGGCCCCGGCGGACCCGGCCAGCCTGGTTACCGGCGTGCAGTTTGCTGATGATGCCCAAGTCGCGCTCCCAGATGCAGCTGCAGTACCGCCATTTATCGCCCTCATGGCGGCGTTTGCCCGCGCCTCTGGCCAGCACCTGAATCCCTCCAAGGTCGAGCTGCTGTGGGCTGGTCGCCAGGTGGCGCCGGCGCCCGCCGCCCCGGCTGCCGTCCTTGCCGCTGCGGTGGCGGCCGTCGCCGCCCCTGCCGCCGCGTGGACCGCTGCGGGCGGTGCCGTCGCTTCACCCGCCGCCCCGAGCGCCGCTACTGCCGAGGCGCCGGTGGAGGCCGCCCCGGCAGGCGCTGGCGCCGCTGCCGTACCTCCTGACGCCCCGGCCGCCGCCGCTGCTGCCGCTGCGCCGGTGGCTGCCGCCCTGGCCGCCGCTGCTGCTGCCCCGCAGGCGGCTGCCGCCCCGGCCGCCGCGGCTGCCGTGGCGCCGGCGGCTGCCGTCCTGGTCGCAGTGGCCGCCGAGGCGCTGGCGACCGCCGGTTCGGCTGCCGCCGGTAGTCCTCCTGGGGCGGCCGCGGGTGCCGCGGCCACCACGGTGCTGACGACCGCAGCCCTGGCCGCCGCTGGCGCCGCCGCAGCGTCTCCCACGCCTCCTGACGCCCCAGCCGTCGCGGCTGTCACTGCCGCCCCCACTGCCCCGGCCGCCCCAGCCGCTCCAGCCGTCCCAGCCGCCCCTGCTGGCGCCGCCAGCTCCCCCGTCGCCCGTCACCCGCCTCGCCTGGCGCGCCCACCAGGGCTGGCTCGCCGCGGTCGTCGGCGTCGTGGCCGCGGTGCTGCAGCTGTCGTGGTCGTGGGCGCCCTCGCCGCAGCCGCTGGCGCCCTGGCCGCCCCGGGTCCCTCCACATCGCCGTCCCTTGCCGCCACCGCTCCCGGGGTGCCTCGCCCATCCCCTTCTCCCCCGCCCCCTGCCCTCGCTGGCCTTCGGATCGTGTCCGCTGCGGTGGCGCTGGGCATCCCCTTCACCAATCCGCCTGCCGCCCCCGTCCTCGATTGGGCGTCACGGATGTCGGAGGCCCGCCGCCGTCTCCAAAAGATCTCCCGCATGGCCCTGTCGATGTTCGGCCGTGCCACTGCGGCTGCAGCTTATGCTCTCCATATGGCGACGTACCACATGGAGCACTCGGGGCTGCCGCCGGCGGAGGTCCTTGCTGGCATCATGGCCCTTGTCGCAAAGCTGGTGGATCGGGAGCTAGGCCCTGATGACGCCCAGCGCCGTTTCACTGGTGTCCCCCTCCGCCTGCTCTCCGGTCATCCCACCATCGGCGGCTTCGGTGTACTGCCCCTTCGGCTGCATGTCCTCAGCCGGCATGCCAAGTGGAGCCTGACGGTCGCCCGCTCCGCGCTGCAGCCCCCGGCTGCCCGCGCGCCGTGGATCCGGATTGCGGTCTCCTTCCTCTCTACCCTCCACCCTGCCTTCCGCCCGCTGGCCGTCACCACAGCTCGCCCGGATGGCCCGTGGCTCGGCGCCCCCTTCAGCTTGCCCCCGGACATCCACCGGCTTGCCACGAGCCTCGGTCACCTCCCCCCCCTGTCTGACGTCGCGGACCCCCCCCTGGAGCCGGGCGTCTGGTGCTTCAACGCGCCGCTGTGGGGCAACCCGCTCCTGCCCAACGCGGGGGCGCCGGGCCGGCGGCCGGGGTTGGAGGCTATCCATGGCCCCCTCACCATGTGCCGCCGCCTGCTGACCGTCGGCGACGCCGTCCGGGTGCAGGACGCTATGACCGCGTTTGAGGTGGAGCGCGCCCATGCCCTGGCGACGACGCCGGGCATGGCCATCTTCAGCCGGCTGGCTGAGCGCTGGACGACGCTCGTACGGCACGAGCTGGCGCCCTCCGAGCTGGCCATGGGTGCGCTCCAAGATCGCATCGCGGCGCGGGCTGCGGTGGCCGCTCTCCTTTCTGACATCTCGCCCGCATGGCTCGCTGCTGCTCGCCTGGCGCCCGATGGCCCCGCCCCGCCGTCGCCTGACGAGGTGGATGCTCTCCTCCTTGCTCGCCTGGGGTGGCGGCTGGGTGTGGACGCCGTGCTGCCCCTCACTTCCTTCACCGTCAAGCTGGGCACCCTGCTCCAGGCGGCGGAACTGGAGCGCCCCAGGCAGGCCTGTCATGCGGCGTATGTGCGGGAGGCGCTCGGGCTGTCCCCTGCTGTGGCTGCCACGCCCGAGGCGGCCCTTGTGGCGTTACGCGCGGTATGGCGGCGGTTGTGGAAGCGTCTTAAGTGGGAGCCGCGGTGGAAGGAGGTCCTCTGGCGGCTGGCGGTTGACGGGGTGCCCATGCCGGGCTCCTCCCACCTCCCGCTGGTCCCACCCGAACCGTGTGCTTGCGGCTGTTACCCCGCTGCAGCGGGTGTGGCCGAGTCGCCGCGCTTGCATCACTTTTGGTCTTGCCCCCTCGTCCGCCCGCTCTGGGATGAACTGGAAGTCTGCTGTGGATGCGGGGTCACGCGTGAGCATGTGTGGTTGTGTGTGTCGCCGGATCCGACCACTGTGCTGCAGTGTGTGTGGGATGTGGTGGCGTTGGCGGCGCTCAACGCGATGGAGTGGGCGCGCCGGTACATACACTCTCATCGGCTCCCCGGCCCCACCCTCCCTGCTGCTATGCGTTCTGGCCTCCTTGCTAAGTTCTGGGCCTTGCTGCGGGACTTTGCGGGCTTGGGTTTGCCCCGCAAGGACTGGGGTGACGTGGGGGTGGACCACCCATTTTTGTTCGTAACCGGGGGTCGGCTCATGTGCGCCGTGCCGCCCTAGCTAGCCTGCCTTGGCTGCTGTTTGTTCTTTCGTTCTTTCTTTCCTGGTGCCACCTTTGCTGGTTCGAGATACGAGTGGTGCGGGTGATGGGCAGGTGAGCCAATGGGGGCTTTTGTGGTGGTTTTGACGCGTAAGGGTGGCCTGCATGGGGCCGTGTCCTGCCGTCGCTTGTGCTGACTTTGCATGATGCTGTTTGCCTGCTGTTGCCCGTACCCGACCTTGGTTCCGTGTCTCTTCCGCAGTGCTTTCCCGCCGGGATAAGGGCGGGTGCCGCCTGTCGTGCGGCCACTGTAACGCGGTCTCTCTCTCTCAGCTGTAACGCGGTCTCTCTCTCTCTCTCTCAGCTGTCACGACGACACAGCTGGTGATCGACACAGTGCGTGCGAGACACCAGAACCCGCTCAGCAGTGGGGTGCAGTAACAGCAATGACTTCGGAAAGGCAGCAGTCGCGCCGAGCCCGGCTAAGTTGTACGGCACAAAATCAGGGACGTCCAATAGCAGCGGTGGCTACAAACAACCGGTCGGCAGTACGACAGGGTCATCATGTACGACAGCCACGGTTGTAAGCCGCTCGGCGCTGCTATATCAGCCCGGGGAAGAGCCTTCCCACCATCTCGAGCATGCCTTTTCAGCGCTAATCTGGCCACACATGTGGTATCAGCATCGGCACCTGATGTGCCAGTTACGTGCTGTGTCGTGACATGCCGCTTCCCTTTTCGTGTATGCTGCATAGTGCCTGGATCACTAGTGGCGCCAGGGGTCGTACACGAACCCCGAAGGGCACTGCGCAGGGGTCGTACACGAACCCCGAAGGGCACTGCGCAGGGCTCGTTGCGGTGCCTGCGCCAGGGCTGGCAGCTGGACTGCTTGCTACAGCCCGTTTGACAAGGGTTTGACCATGCAGGTTCATGCGCCCCAAGCTCGCCGCGTCCGCGAGTCCCGAACGTCACTGGATGGCGGCTTGCAAGGTTGCGCGGAGCGCACGAGCTCTAAGCCCTGCTGTCCCCCCCAATGGTTTTTATACACCCCCCAAATGTGTCTTTGCCACCCCCCAATGTGACCACGCAAGCCAACCAGGTGTTGTGATCCCATCCGTCGCCGGCACGCGCTCACTGCGGGCGTCAGTGATACTGGTCGCCTTGTCTGCCCCACCGCAGGCTTCGGCCGTCACGGACACTAGGTGGCCGTGCAGGGGCCGTGCTGTTCGTGCTTTCCTGGCTGACCGTATTGGCCGACTCCAGGCCTGACTGGACATGCGCTGTCGTGAGCGCTCAGGCTACAACTGACCAGGTCGTAGACACGTTAGCAGGTGAACGCCGCAAGTCGCTACCTCTTCCGGGTTCTGCACCGGGTATTCTGACTCCGGACCGAAGGCCGGCCCACAGCTGCACTGTTGTTTCCGGAGCAAGAGATGCTCGCCACTGTTGTTACACGTCGGTAACTGGGCACCTCGTGCGAGAGGGTACGTCGAGCACGGCCGGGAATATCAGGAGTGGCATCCCGCCGTGCTTAGGCGGCGGAGGCTACGTGGGGCCGATGTGCGCACGTAATCCCTTCAGCTCCGATCGTGAGCCAGCTACTGTCCAACGCCGAAAGCTACCAGACGATATAAGAGGACGTCCGTGACTCAGTATTAAAGAACAACGCACACTCAAGATATTTCACTCCAACCGTCATGCTCAGATATGGGTTTCTGGAGCGGCACCGAAACCAGGACTAATGCCCGCGAATCGTTCATGCCGGTGCTGGGGCATGACAGCCATTTGTCCACTCGTCTCGACCAATAGACATGTAGTGAACGTGGAAGGGACACACAGATGCTCTCACGAAGCTTTCTGGAGAATATGTGTCCCTGACGGCCAGGCCGTGCACCAGGGGATGGCAGGGGAACATCGTTAGTACAGCCACCCTTGACATGTGCGTTCCAGGTATTCCTGGACGGCAACTTTTTTAAAGCGAGTCACGAGCCTCCTGGCTCGTCTGAATCGTACAAGTCACTTGTAAACATCATCATCATCATCAGGTACTCGCAACCTCTTTTCAATAATGCAGGTCGCTCCGGAGCATACCGATGGCCTTCACAGGGGGGTTAATGATCATCTAGCGGCTGGATCAGCACTGATCAGCAGGCAGCTCGTTCGCCTACGACGGTACTTCGACGGACTGCCCATTGCAACAATCGCGTTCTGCGCGATCTTCGCCCCTACTCATCGCTCTGGTCATACGGATCCACTACCTTTCCCTTCTCAGCATGGATGCTATCACAAATTGCTCTAAATGGGGGCTGCCAATACGCTTTTCAGTGCACCCCCACTCTACACAGGCATGGATCACGAGGTACGAGAAGCCATAGGGAGTTAAAGGCAAAAGCTGCTGGGGCATAGTGGGATGTTGTGCGTTTGCCGTTGGCAACTAGGGTGGAAGGGCTTTGGCGAGAAGACGCATGTACGTCTTACTCGCACACTTTATCACTTCAGTGTCAGGTAAGTTGTCGTCTATATAACATCTGGCAAAAACAAGACCTGCGGCCGCAAAGACCAAGAGGTATCGACTGTATGTTGACATCCTCCCGATTTCCTACTACTTCAAAGTTAAGGGCCTTAGACATCTAAATTCAAAGCATGTGAACATGGTGTTTCAGAGAGTGAGCAGATTGAGCAGTACCCCGAAAGGGTTCCGTACTTCGTACTCACCGTTTCTCACACATGCCAAAGACATTGGTTTCCTTACCTCCTAATTGTGGTGTGCTTGTTATCGAAGGGATAGGAACGCTAGAATTGTATACCATGCAAGAACCTGAAAAACCTAATCCGAGCGGGGAGGACTCAGCTTCGCAATTAAAAGACATGCTCGGACAGCCACGACAGTCCACTGAAGACTTGGCCAGGGGATTGTTTAACCAGAATCACGCCTTGTAAGAAACTGCTCAGCTCCGAACGCGGTTTGGATGGGGGGCTGACGCAGCTTGCCTTTGCGCATACAGGGCGAGCGTTGTCCCTGATCTGCACCAGCGCAGCAAGCGACCACAGACGGACAAAGTAGGCCCTGAAGAACAACGCCCAGAGGAGAAGGACCTGGACGGCGATGATGTTGAGGCTGCTGTCACAGGAGCTGGCAAAGACGTGGAGCAGGGGGGCGACCCTGGGCTTTGGGTTTTGGGCGGTGCTAGCACAGTCATGGACGCCAGGGGCGCAACGTACAAGGGGCCCGGCCCCCTCGGCAAAGGCGCTGCTGTGGAGCCGGCCCAGGTTTCCACGACCCCAAGAGAAACAGCCGTGGAACCTACTGAGAAGGAGTGTATTGCGAAAGCTGGAGCAGCTGTGGGACGGCCGCGAACGGCCAAAATTCGGAAATGTTTTTCAGGCACACTGGAAACGTTCAAGGTTAGCTGGATCTATTTTGCAAGTTGGAATACTATTCGCTCTGCGTCGGAATGACCTCCGTTTGTTTTGTAGGAAATGGCCGACATGGTGCGGCTCTACCCCACTACGCTTATAGTTCCACTGGTGATTTTCTTGCTGTTAGCCGGTCTGGGGATATGGGGCGTCATGGCGGGAGCCGAGGCGCATGTCCAGCAGCGGAAGGACGACGCGCGTAGTCGCGCCGTGGATGCAGCGACAGGCTTCCAGGTGCGAACAGCCTTGGACCAACGCAGCGAAATGTGAGGGGGGTGCCCAGCGCAGAGACAGGGATACCTGTTGGGAGCCCGGAAGGGTCTGGTAAACAAGTTGGGGATAGATGCCTCCCGACTGGAGGTAACCGCCGTCCCATCATCGATGCCGCCCGGACGTATGAGCTTATTCCTGGCCACAGCTTGGCACCCAAGCGTTTCCAGTTTCAGAGCTGGCACCCCTGGCGGAACCCTGTCAGTGGCGGTTGTCTTCGCAACGGTGCCGTTGCTGCGCGTGTGCGCCGCAACAACACCCATAAATCTTTCCTTGCCGCACCGCAGATCCAATTGCAGCAGTCATTCACTCCAGGCGTCACCTTCTCGCTTCTGGTGAAACAGCGGCCGGATTGGCAGTACTGGCTGGACAATTTCAACTCAACCGCGCAGGAGCTATTGTCGCGGGTATGTTGCGCTTGCGTGTCGGCAACTGCGACAAGGGTGTTGCACCATGTGGTTGGCCCTTGCATCGCCGATAACGTACATTACGCCCACCCCTGCAGGTGCCGGCCGGTGCCCTATGGAACTTGCAGCTGCAGCCGTTTGCCCAGGTGATGTCCATTTACCCCTTTCGACCTGAGGACGGCAGCCAGGTGCAACCTCCGCGCGACCTCCTTGGAGGTAGGAGTTGTCTGTTTTTTTCCCGAGGGGGCGGGCTGTCGTTGCCTGCCGTACTGCACTATGCGGTCGGTCGCCGCTGTCAAAGAGCCGGTTGCGGACAGGACCCAACGCGCGGCCATTACGTTTGCCTTCATCCTACACCCAGCAGCAATCTCATTGCCGTTTCTGGGCAACCCGCGCAGATCCAACTCGGCGTGACGACATTTTGCGTATCATCCACACGAAGGAGCAGCTCGTGGTTGGTCCCTTCTACTTGGTCCAGGGTTTCACCGGAGCATTTGTTCGGTACCCCATTTACGTCCGTAAGTGACCAACCTGACAGTGATCGTTCCGAGAGGCACTCTGGCGCCGCGTGGGGCCACGTGGGGTCTAGCGGCTGGTGTAGCGGATATGCACTGGGATGAAACAACATTACGGTGGCCCCGGAGGACCGCGGCTGGTGAACCCGCCACATACGCGTTACAAGTTGCTGCTGCTGCCGTGGATGTGGAAGGCGCAAGTAGGCCACGACTCCCCCTCGCGCTGTGCTTGCCTTCCCGGTTCCCGCGCCGCAGCTGACGTGGACGCCAACGAGACGTTTGGCTTCCGTTACCGCGAGAACTCCACCGGCATCCCCTACTCGGGGCTGCCTGCCAGCGTCCGCGACTGCACGGTGTGCTACAACACCACCACTCGAGAGAAGTGGTGAGCGTCGAGAAGGGCGGGAGGGCGGAAGGGAGGGAGAACTGCGCGTTGTGAACTGCGCGTGTGAGTTCCCGCGAAGGTGGTGCACACGGGTTGGGAGCTGCGCCTTTCAGGAGCCTTCGGGGCTTTATGTCCTATGCGGGTGCCTACCACGTGCCTGTCCGGTTCTGCGTCAGTGGCTGCCGAAGCCAGCATCGTTATTGACGCTGTGCGCAACTGACGCTGATGCTTTCAGGTGGGGGTTGATGACGGTGCTGGTGAACTACGACGCAGTAACACAGGGCCAAGACGCGTACCTGTCCAACCTGAGGAACATGGTGGGTTGGGTTCAAGTGTCTGCATTCAAAGCGCAACGCGTGTTCGCAGCGCCATGCGGCGCAGTCTCAAGGCACCTGGTTGAATGGCAGGCAGGCGTCAACCAACCGCTCCGGCTTTACGTTAAGGATTGGGGCGGTAATCAAGGCCACGCAGCGCCTGGAATTAATTATAGACGTAATGAGTCCATGCTTACATGCACGCGTCCTCCTCATTGGATGACACCTAGTGAGGGTGATGTGGTTTTGTCGGCAGCGCTTCCGAAAATAAGCTCCACACTTGTGATCATGACATGTCCACATTGGGTCATGTGCAGAGGCGGTTGTTGCACTGATGCCTTCACTGTTCTAGCGTCCCGGTGGTCGGATGCCCTGACTGATGCACGCAAGAACCCGTATGTGTCGGCTGCAGGGCTTCAACTACGCGTTAGTCCGGCCAATCAATGCTACATCTGAGCAGGTCATTGCCAAAGTGGGACCCACCGATCTGCGGAACGAGGACGCAGTCACGGTGGAGGTCAAAGTGGTCAACCGATACTGGCTACTGAGGGTGGGTCAGTTTGTAGCGTCGTAAACTTACATAGCCGTGCGACTGCGTAGAATAGCCTTGAGTTCATGAAGATCTTGGATGCTTAGTAAGAATGACGTCAGCTCTTCAGTAGGGTGCAAATGTTTGCCAGCGGATGACTGCCGGCGAAGAAAGCCATCGATGTCCGACGACCTGAAACCGATGCCGTTTGTCACACCTTCATTTGCGACAGGTGGCTCCATCGGAAGGCTTTGAGCCCCCCTGGAAGGGGCCGCTGATCGCAGCCGTGGTCATCATCGCCCTCATCATCTCCGTCTTGCTCTTCGTGGCAATGGCGTCCTTCAAGCGACAAGTCCTGTTGCTGCAAGAGACAGTGGTACGCGGATGGTCATGATGCGCGGGGTTGATGTTGTTTGGTGGGCGCTTTTCAGCCTTTGTTCACAACGCGATGGCTCCTCAATGATGCATGTTCCTGCCTGTCCACTCTCCTATGATGCATTTTTTGCGTCTGGTCTAAGTTTGCACCGATTGTACCTGATCATACCTGGGCAGGCCGCAAACCGGAACCTGGCGGAAACCACCCAACGGCTTGAGGACGAAAAGGTGCGGGCAAGGGTGGGGCATGACCAATCGTTTTGTTGTGTTTTCTCCGTAAGCTTGTCTTTCCGACGGCCTCCTCTCGCTTGTTGACCCAAGCTCTGGGTTGGCAGCTGTGACGTGTTAACTTGGTATCTGTTGGTTGACCGCCTCTGCAGGAGCGTATGGACGTGCTGCTGGTGCGACAGTACGACCTGCTGAGGTGCCTGGACGCCAACCGGACCAAGAGGCCTGAAGATGACTCAGACGGCGTCCACGGCTCGAGGAAGGCCATGATGGGTAGGCCCGTTGTTGCAACTGCGGCAGCGGGGGATGCCTGCGACAATTGTTTTAGCCAAGGCGGCGAAGGGTGAAATCCGGGCACCATGTTTGTCGACTGTTCGGGGCCAGTTTTGTTTTGCGTACAAGCGGTAACGTCGGCCGCGCGGTGTGCTCGGAAACATGAGAGCCGAAATAGTAGTCATGTACTTAACTGCATCCCCGCCCCGTCATGCCGCCGGATCGCAGCGCGTATTGAAGATGCTCGGCGCTCGCTGAACGTAGCGAAATCCGCCGCGGAGGATCCGATCCAGGTCTTCGAAATCCTTGGCGCCGGAGCGGTAGGTGGGGGTTTGGTCGGCGGGGACGGGGCCCAGGTGCGGTGAGCTCGGGAACGATTTGAACGCCCATAGACAATGTATCCCGCACACAGCCTCGGCCACAATGTGTTGTTTGGTAGGAGTTTGCCAACGTGGTGACCAGCTTACTCTGTCCTCTCGCCCTCCCTGGCACGCAGTTTGGGAAGGTGCAACGAGGCACGTGGAGAGGAACGGTGAGGCCGACCCTGGCGTTGGAACGTTTAACGTGATTTGGGGCCTGGGAATCAGCTTGGATGGGTCGCTAGGAAGGAGCTGCTGCCCGGTGCGGAGCTGCCGGTACCAGCCCATGTATTTGAGGTCGTGGCCACCGGCAGCTCCGCAGCTGCTGAGGGCAGCTTTGCAGCTCGAGTAGACGACGTTGAGCTACAGCCCCTGCTGCTTTCCGCCGCCTGCTCACGGTACCTCGCCGTTGCCTAATCCCAGGTGGTGGCCGTCAAGACGATGATCCTGCCCGCCAACATGACTGGCCAGGAGAAGCGAGAGAAGATGGCGGTGATGGAGGCGGCCATCAGCAGCAGCCTGGTGCACCCCAACATTGGTGGGTGCAGCAAACACTTGGGAGGTTAGGCGGTAGATGAAGCTGGCAGACGGAGTTGGCAGATGAAGCTAGTAGATGAAGCTAGTAGATGAAGCTAGTAGATGAAGCTAGTAGATGAAGCTAGTAGATGAAGCTAGTAGATGAAGCTAGTAGATGAAGCTAGTAGATGAAGCTAGTAGATGAAGCTGGTAGATCATATAACCTGCGAAGCATGCTGACCTTGTCGGTTGTCTTCGCTACTAATCTTCAGCAGCTTCGCTCCCTTGCCTGCAACGAACATGCCCCTCCCATCCACCATGTCCCTCGCAGTTACGACATACACGTACTTCATCAGGCCGTACCACGAGCCCTCGCACGACGGTGTGCAACAAATGGTGCTGTCACCGAGGTATGGTGTCTACCGACATGCCAGAGAGGATGTCCGTTTCCGTATCGCTTGCCACGACCATTGCTAGGAACGAATTTGCCTTGCCATAACCACTGCTAGACACGATTTTGACCATTTTGTTTGCATCTACAACTGCAGCAACCAAGATGGTAGCAGTCTGAGCAAGTCTGATCAGCCTTTGTCAATGGACAAAAGCGTCAGCTCGGAGGCGACCATCCACAGCTATGAGGTAAGCTACATGGTGTCGAGCAGCGTGCTCCGGTGTGGCTTCCTCGCGATGGAAAGCGTGCGGTACGAGCGCTGCAAGGGGTGCGGTACGAGCGCTGCAAGGGGTGCGGGCCAAGTGGAAGAAGCGTTCGGAGGCTGCACCTCATTGCACCTCCTGGCGACCTGGTACGGCAAGTCTTGAGTGAAGAACTCCTAGTCGGGCATACTCGGCATCCTCCGTATCAATGCCCCCTATCGTTTTGTTCCACGGAACTGCTTGCTCTCTCATTTCACGTTGGAAGTGCGACAAGTCTCTGATGAGTGGTCGACGTAAATCCGGGTCTGTGTGCGCTTGCGTGCCAGGTGCGGCTGGTGTTGGAGTTTTGCGACAAGGGCTCGCTGAAGGACGCGCTGGACCAGCACGCCTTTATGGAAGGTAAGCTATGACAATAAAGTACAGTGCACGCAAGTATTCCGTTAGCAAAACGCCGCTCGTACACGTAACTGGGCCAGAAGATTTTCGGAACAGACCTTGTACACAGCCCCTCGTGGTCCGGTGTGGCCTGGCCATTTGTGACGGGCGAGGGTTCAGGAGACGCCGCAGCATTCTGCCCACACGTTTCCTCGGGTGCAAGAAATGCATTGATAAGGCATTACTCGGCCTCGTTCCGATAATCTGCATTCAGGCCTGCTGAACCTAGCGGCGATGCTGGAGACGGCTTCCGACGTGGCCAAGGCCATGGTGCATATGCACGCGGCCAACGTGCTGCACTCGGGTACGTGGGAGATGGGCTGGGGCTGGGTTCATCCTAGGACCCATGTCAGGCCGCAACGGCTTGTGCGTAGGACGACCTCTTATCGCGCGGTCAGTGCCTGCATTCGCTCTTTAATGAGTGATCTGCCCGAATAAGGCACTCGTCATGGGTAAGCAAGTCGGTTCAACAGCTGTCCCGCCGCGTTTCCCTGCCCCGCCCCGCCTCCCGCAGACCTCAAGGCCCGCAATATCATGATGAAGAGCAGCGGCACCGAGGGGCGCGGCGTGATTGCCAAGGTGGCGGATTTCGGCCTGTCGACGCGCATGGAGCACCAGGAGACACACCTGAGCTCATGCTTCCAGGGCACCCTCACACACATGGCGCCGGTGGGTGGTGGCGCACGTTGGAAGGGAAGCTGCGGGCGGGGCACTGACCCGAAAAGGTTAATGGGGCTGCCCCCGGGCATATGGGTCAAACGTATGACGTGGCACATTGTCACGAATCCTAATCGTGTCCGGCACCACCTGCCCGCAGGAGGTGATGTTGGAGGGGCGCATCAGCAAGGCGGCGGACGTCTACTCGGTGAGTGGTTATGTTATCGGTGGCGCAGCATGTACCCCTTGCGCTGCTTGATGGTTTAGTCCACGAAGCGCAACCCTTGTTGGTCAGGGTTGCGCGATTGCCGCTACCTAAGATACGGGTTGTTGTCCAGTACAACGGTAGCTGGATTAGGAAGGCTTGCCGTCGCCGACTACGCATATTTCATGCCCTTGTCTGCCTTGCCATCCCCAGTTAAGACTCCAGCGGCCGTTGGGCGATACCCGAGTCTGCTGCCCCACTTACCCACCAACCCCTCCCCCTTCCCCTCTTCCCCGCTGCGTCCTGCGTCCTTGCCCCCCTCCTTGCGCCGCCCAGTTCGGCATCCTCATGTGGGAGCTCTTTTGCGGCGGAGACCCCTTCGCCGGTGTGCCGCGAGCGCACATCGGTCACGCCATCACCAAGGAAGGCCGCCGCCCCAAGTTCCCGCCCTTCGCTCCCCAAGGCTACGTCACGCTCGCGACCCGGTGCTGGGACCCCGACGCCTCGCTGCGCCCCACCTTCGAGGAGGTGCTGGCGGAGCTCAACCGCATGCGCGACGAGCTGGGAGGAGAGACAAGACCGCTCATCATAGCGCCGCCTCGACCTGTGTCTGCGGCGCAAAACGACGGCGGCAGCTTCCATGCGGGTTCTGGTGGGGCAGGGGACGGGCGTGACGTCTCGGAGGGCGGGTTCGGGATGCAGGCCCACAATGGCGTAACCACCAGGGACAACCCGCTGGCTCTGTACAACGCGGGCATTGTGGTGGGTGGCGCTTCCACTATGGGGGGAAGCAACGGGGCCATGGGGCTGACGGGAGCTGGGGCGCATTCGTCCCTGGCGCAGCGGGCGATGATCAAGAGTTCTCTGGCGCAACGCCACCTGCGCAAGTTGGGCATACGTTTGGGCAGCGGCGGGAACAGCTCGGGGATGGGGCAGACGCTCTCGGCGTTGGATGAGGAAACTGAGCAGAAGTGATGGCCGCGTTGAGGGCCGGTACAGATGGTGGGCAGGGTGGGCATGTGCCAGGAGGTGCTCATTTACCGCGCAGCATGATTGAGCTTTCGGATAACTGGTGATTGGATGCTGGAGAAGAGATCGGCGAGAAGATTGGCGTGTGCGTTTTTGCGGCGGCATTGCGGCGAGCATTGTGTTTGTGTGGATGCGCAGCGAAATGGAGGGCGTCTTCAACAGACAGCGGAGCGTTTTGCGCGCACAGGCATTGGAGGGCGTTGTCTCGACTTTTCGCTGCCTGGCCCGTCCTATGTGGTTGTACAGGGGCTACGGCTGTGCCGGAGGGCAGGGCAGCTCGCGGCTCAGCTGGCAGGCTCTGCCTGCGGGCATCCTAGGTGCCACATGGGAGTTACGATCCCTGCGGATCTGGGATACTTTGTGTTGCGGATACCAACTACAGTTCGTTGATTTTACTATGTACACGTACGCTGCTGGGCTGTGCTGGTTGTAGATATCGCGGTTTTTGGTCATCTTGTCCGTAGTCATCGAAGGTGGTGGGATATGCGCTGCCGCTTCCTTCGCTTGTGAGGGTCTCACCCACGCGCGCAGGCTGGCGCAAGGTGCCTCGCGCTGCCGTGTGCCGCGCAGTGCTCCACCTGGTCGGGAGGAGCTACCGGTGTGCGGAAGCAGAATAATTTGGCGCTGTGTATGTTTCGAGGTGAGCGGGGTTGCTGAGCACCAGGAGCCCTGTTTTGTGGCTGCCCGCCTTTGCAAGAGAATCCGTGGGGGGCCAGGGCCTTGGCAGTGATGGCTGCCGGGCCAATGCCGCAATAAACGATCGGTGTACCGGCTGCCTTTTTAATCAGTGGCCCATAAGTGATGTTGGAGGGCTGAGCATGGCGTTGACAGCGTTGTGACCTCCGCTTTACCACCTGATGGCTTCCTGTGGCAAGTGCAGGACTGACTGCACGACTATTGTGCATTCGTTGGGTGTAATTATGGCCCAAATGCAACCTATCGCATGGGTTGATGGGTGGTGATGAGCGTATTCCAGGGCCAAAATCGCTATGATGGAAGGAGACGCAGGTGCCCTTCTTGCATGGGCGCGTTGAGGATACTGTGCCGTCGGAACGTGTGCTGTCGTACCTCGACATCATCACGTTTCGGCCATGCTTGCCTCCGGTGTGATTGCGTGGGCGTTAAGGTAGTGGAGCGCTGCAACTGGGTTCGTAGGCCAACACTGTTGCGTACGTCTGGAATCGAAGGTCTCGTCCAAGTCCCCAACCCTCATGTCTGCTGCACATGAACTGGCTGCACGCACTATCACTGGCTTTTGGGGTTTCCCCATGTAACTATGGTTCATATCTTGGTTGTTACCGGGCCAACGAGGGCGGGTAGGATGGCCAAGCCCTGTGCTGCCTGCGTTCACGTAGCGAAAGTACCCTGCTGCGGGAACCCTCGTCCCGACGCACTGACTTCGACTCGCCCGCACACGCTCTCCTCAATGGGGCAAAGCCCAGAGCGACAGGGGCCAGTGCTTGTGCTTGGTGCTCACCGGTCACCGCCCAAGCGAGACGATGCGCCCGCCCTTGCACGACAGGGCGCGATCTCAACTGGAACAACATAGCGCCATGCAACCCCGTATGGCATGCGGTGACAACTCTGCGAAATGGTTTATTGACAGTGGTTGGCAGCGCTGGGCAGCGTATGCGGGACCGGATGAAACTTCAGCAGGGTTTCCAAAGTTTCCCCTTGACACTGTGTACAATGAGTAAGCAACATGGTAGTGCAACAGCATGCTGTTTACGCAGCCATTTCGAGCTAGGCCTCGCCACCCTGCGGTTGCTTTTTAAAGTGTAACAACAACGGCGGCGATGTGAGCTGCAGTAAGCGTTTTATATACGTGTGGCTGTCTTCTGTTTGCCATAGCTGCGGGAGCTCGAATGGATAATGGAGGGCATACCGTATGGCGGTATGCGGCGACAGAGCCCAACACGCGCCGAACGATGATCGCATCTGTGGCTTGCGTACACTTTGTTATAGCTTGGTGTTGCTCGCGGTAAAGGCCTTGTGGTTCCGCGGGCGCTTTTGGCCTTGGGTTAAAGCGATTCGGTACCGTACGCTGTGTTTCCTGACTACACACACTATCATCCCTTCCAGCCGCTGGCATTAGTATGTATTAATACAGAGTAAATTTCACATACCGACGTTTCGTTTTCTCCTTTTTCACTGCACTTCCTGTTTTTTCCGTAGTTCAGCCTGGCCCAGAACTATTCCACGCAGCCTTGTCGAATCAAGCTTCCCACCGTAGTGCTTATCATTGCTATAACAGGACACAGGTCGTGCTTGTTGGATTTTTGTGAGAATGGTGGACACACCTCACGTCAACCAGCCGAGTGAGCCTCCAGATATCAGCACAGACTCAACTCCGCCAATGCAGTCCACGGAGGATCTGGCGCGGGGTCTCTTTGCGAATACAAATCACGCCATGTAAGTCCTTGGCCCTAGAGCCCAGGCCACGGTTGAGTTGCTGCAGTATGCGCCCTGCATGGAGGTCGCTTGCGGCAGAGGGCTTTTGTGTCTGTTTAAGATGTAATATTCCTTTCTCCCGTGACGGGTTTCACAGGGCGAGCGTTGTGCGTGAGCTGCAAATGCGCAACATGCGGGCGCAGATGGGCAAACCTGGCCAGGAGCATGCTATTGAGGATAACATAGGGGATGACATAAGTATTGATGATGGCAGCAAACTGGACCTGGCTGCCGGGGACGTGGAGACGGCGAACGGGGCGGCACTGTGGGTGCTTGGGGGGGCCACCACTGTGGCAGACGGCAATGGCATGACGAAGGTGAAATGCGAAAATGTCCGTGAAGTGTTTCAAGAAGACATACCGGCAGAGCTTTCAGCACAAGTGCACAAAGCGTCGTTCGTCTCCGCTACACTAGCCAACAACGGCGTCAGCTCAAGGAAGGACCTTCTGCAACAGCCGAGTAAAGAACAACCGGCCCGGAATCGCTTTGAAGGCCTCACAAGCGCGTTCAGGGTGAGTGACGTCCAACTGACGTCCTATCCGACGCTCCACCATCACACTTCCATAAGCAACCACGGTTCTGGCAAACCTAGCTCAACGTCTCCCCCGCCCATCGCCTCACCGCCCACAGGCTGTCGTCGACACCGTGCGTCTGTACCCCACCACACTCGTCGTCCCCCTGCTGGTGTTCATGCTTCTCACCGGTCTGGGCGTATGGGGCGTCATCGCGGGGGCCAATGCGCACGTGCAGCAGCGCAAGGACGACGCGCGCAGCCGGGCAGTGGATGCGGCGACTGGCTTCCAGGTGCGGAATGTATCGAAGTGCAGGTAGCCGCGGCGGCGGTGGCGGTGTAGGCTGCCCATGTGAGCGGGTGGGGTGGGATGGGAAGAGGAATACGGGCTGTTCGGCAGCACAGCCCGGCCACTAGTGCAATTATATAACAGGCGGGGTTTCGGTGGTTCGGGAACTGTTGTGAGGAGGCGACTGGGATCTGGGTGCCGGTCGTAGCGTGGCCTCCCACGTGGGGCTTCGGGGCTCCTCTGACGACCTTTGGCGACCACCGACTGGCCTCGTGTCTGTTCTCTGCTGTAATGCAATAAGGCAGTAAGGAGCGGTAAGGGCTGTTTGCTGCTAGCTTCGAAGCTGCCGAGTCATCGTCACAGGGCCCCGCTGTCGTTTCGCATCCCGTATCGATGTCAGAAGTCAACCCGGTGCCGGAAGTGGGACAACCCGGTGCCGGAGGTGGGACGATGCCGCGGTGCCGCGGTGTGTATGTGGAGGGTACCGTCCAGAAGTGGTCCAAGTGGTCGCAACGTCTTGGTCCGTGGGCTAGTAGGAGGCTCCACTGGCCACTCGGCACATCTGGTTCTGGCCGGCGGGCCACAAGAGGCGATGGCGGCTGTTAAACATCTAACATATTCGCACGACTCGCCGACCGGACCACCAAATATCATGTCACCATCACCTCGCCCGGGCTGCATGATATGTACTGTGGGCACTTACGCGCCTTTGCCTGCTTTCTTCTTTTTGTCATGTTTCATGCAGATCCAAATACAGCAGGCTTTCACGCCTGGTCTCACTTTCGCGCTGCTGGTGAAACAGCGACCGAGCGTGGAGTATTGGATTCAAAACTTCAATGCCACTGCCGAGGAGCTGATGTCGCGGGTGCGTCGCGTATGTCGTACGGACGGTGTCGGGGGGGTTTCGGAGCTGAGGGCACTGCCGCATGTCCGGGAAGTCTTTGAGGCGCAGGCAAGGAGGTACCCTCTGCCCTACCTACTTGCAGGTGCCGGCGGGGGCGCTGTATAACATTCAGCTGCAGCCGTTTGCTCAAGTTATGATGATCAGCCCATTCCGGGCTCCGGACATCACCCAGGTCGCACCGCCGCGGGATTTGCTCGGCGGTGAGGCGGCTCCAGGGGCGGGCCTTGGAAGCGGGGGGAGGCGGCTTACGTTGCGATAATCGCGGGCATGAAGTGGTGGGGGCTGGGGACGTGGGGGCAGGGAATCGGGTCCTGCCGGAACGCCCCAGGGGGCTGCGCGGGTAGATGCTACTGGGATACGACCTCCAATGTTGGATTCCTACCTCCTGTTCGAATCCAGGCGTCGGGGTCCTTGTTTCGGCCCCCGGCTTGGAGCTTTTGAGAGCCATTAGACACTGCGCACTGGCGTTCATGCGCGTGATCGCGGGCCGGAACCCACCTGCCCCTCTGGGCCACCACCTTACCCCCGGCCCAACCGCCCGCCCGCCCGCACAGACCCGGGCCGGCGTAACGACGTGTTGACGATCATCAGGACGCGGCAGCCGATGGTGGTTGGACCCGTAGTGCTGTCGGACAACACCACCGGGGCGTTCGTCCGTTACCCCATCTACGTCCGTGAGTTGCCGCGGCGATTGCTGGTTCCTGCAGCGTGTGTCGCTGCCGTGTGTTTGTGTGCGGGTTTCCTGTCCCTAGCCACCTGGGCTTGGAGTCCTGACACGCGGCTGCCTGGACCTCCCCCCCCCTTCCGGCTTCGCAGCCGATGTGGATGCGAATGAGACGTTTGGATTCCGGTATTTTCATCCTGGGGCCCCAGAGAACATGACCAGAACTTTGCCGTACTCTCAGCTGCCCGCCAGCGTTCGCGAATGCACGATATGCTACAACGCCACCACTCGGGAGAAGTGGTGAGTGTCGAGGGCGGAAGGGTGCCCTAAACACCGGACACGGTATGCTCCAAACGCGTCTTTCGGGAACAAATCGCTGAGTGGGAGGTGTCGCAAGCGACTTAACGACCAAGCGAGGTATGGTCGTAAGAGCGGGGCGCGTTGGTCGGGGGAAAGCAACACCGGAACGTGTTCTCGTGTACTTTCGTTGGAAGTAGGGCCCTGCTGAGTGCACCGGTATGCCACGAGACTGTCCGGAAAGAGTTGTTTGCCTCTGCATGACGTATACGAGTCACCGCCGAATTTGCGCTACGCGCCGGAGGGAACGCCTCCTGCAAACGGGTGCAGCAGATCGGGTCCGGAACGGAAGCATGAGGATGGGGCGGGCTTGGTGATGACGAAGGGTGGGGTCGTGTTTGGGTGACGTACCTCAGCCAGGCCACAGCTCCGATGCATGAACCGGCAGATTAGGGTTGCGTCTGTCGCCCAGGGTGGTGCTGCCGCAAGTGCCTTGATATACTTCCGCACTGTTCAGAGTTGGCGCATCGTCCGCATTGTTCAGAGGCGGTGTTTGGCGCCACGTAGTGCACGATCGCTCCCCGCCAAAGGTTGGGAACCATGCGGTACGGCGTTGACGCTGCTCCTGTTGCGCCCTGGGCCCCTCCCCTCAGGTGGGGAGTGATGACGGTGCTGGTCAACTACGACGCTGTGACTCAGGGCGAAGACGCGTACCTGTTGAACCTGCGCAGGATGGTGGGTACAACGGAGCGCGAACGCCAGCGACCGGCGCCTGGTGCCTGGGGGCCTTATCTTCCGGGGCGGGGAGACTAACACCACGGTTCCGCCGTCCGCTGCCACGGGGATATTGCGAGTGCGTTTGTGTTAATAAACGTGGGCCGAGAAAGTACGCGGTTGCTTCCCAAGCGTTTTAAAACGAAAGCTTCCCTTGCGCGCACCTCACACCTCGGCCTCGTGTCCACTGCACTGCCTGCAGGGCTTCCATTATGCGCTAGTGCGGCCTGTGAACTCCACGTATGAGCAGGTCATTGCCAAGGTGGGGCCCTCCGACCTGCGCAACCAGGACGCCGTCACGGTGGATGTCAAGGTCGTCAACAGCGTATGGCTGCTGAGGGTGAGTCAGGGCACTGGGCTGCATGGAGGTGGAAGTGTCGAATGGAAGCTTGCGGTGCACCTTGAAGCGGCTCCCTCCGGCCCTTTTCGCGCGCTCGTCTTGCGGCCTGACGCAAGTGCTGTGGACACCGGACGATTGTCCGAGACTGGTCGTAACTCGTAACTCGTGTGTCGGCACCCCATGATGGCGATGTCCCAGGTGGCGCCGGCGGAAGGCTTTGAGCCCTCTTGGAGGGGGCCGCTGATTGCAGCCGTGGTCATCCTGGCCTTCATCATCGCCCTGCTGCTCTTTGTGTCCATGGCGTCCTTCAAACGACAAGTGCTGCTGCTGGAGGAGACAGTGGTGCGCAGCTGGGCGATCAGAGGCACCGGGGAGCGCGTGGCCGGACTTGCATTGCGTGCCAGATGTTTGCATTTTCGCGCACGGGTGGTGTGAAGCAGAGGTCCCGACCCCCACCCGTATTTTGTCACCATCCTTAACGTTCCTCTATCGATTCCTAGTCATGGAGCGCGTGGCACAGATCGCCCAGGTAAACATTCTGACCATCGCTGGTCGTTAGTTCCCACGCCCTATACAGGAGATGCCGCATCCGTGAAATCTTTGGTATTCGCAGCAGACCCTTACCACGCCAAACGGTACAGCGTCCCTGTCCGACTTTGTGTGCCTCCGCTGCTGGGCGCAGGCAGCGAATCGCAACCTGGCGGAGACCACCAAACGGCTGGAGGAGGAGAAGGTGAGCGGAGGGGGGCGGAGAGGTCAATCACGGGCCAGCATGTCGTGTGTTTGTCGCCGCTCGTGATACGGATCGACGTGTTCGGGGCTTGCAATTGGGCAAATGCTGTGGACACAGCCAGTCGGCCAATTTGGCCGTGCTTAGCAGCAGGCGGATGTACGATACGCGCTCAGCGCAGTACGTTGGCGCCCTCCTCGCCTCGGCCCCCTCTGCGCTTTCGTAATAACCTCGCCACACTCGACCGCGATCGCCACTTCGCAGGAGCGCATGGACGTGCTGCTGGTTCGCCAGTACGACCTGCTGAGGTGCCTGGACGCCAACCGCGCTGACGGGAAGGTGGTTGCGGCTGACCCAGTTGGCGCCTCGAAGAAGGCCATGATGGGTGAGCGAGGCCATGGGGGGCGGCTGCGGCTGTCGGCTGCTGCTAGCTAGTGGCCGCTGCGCTACCGTGTACGGTGCCCGTCGGTGAATAATTGCTTTCTTGCAGCCTGGCCCCTGGTTGGACTTTGGCTGCCTCCTGTCATCCTCGCGTGAACGGCTCTTCGCAGCTCAACATGTGCCCTCACCCCGACGGCCATGTCCCGTGCCCCCCAACTCAAACGCAGCGCGGATTGAGGACGCGCGGCGTTCTCTGAACGTGGCGAAAGCATCTGTGGAGGACAATATCCAGGTCTTTGAGGTCCTTGGCGCCGGCGCGGTAGGTGGGGTTTGGCTCGCCGCGGGTTTCGGCTGTGTTTTGAACCAGGTAGCAGCAAAAGACACAGCACAGCCCGGGGTCCTCGGCACAACATGATGCGTCTTCGCGCCATCGTGCACGGAGCTCAGTCGAACATGGGTTGGCCTGGTCCCGTGTGCTACTGGGGTATGACGGAAGAGCACTGAATGGCGCCGTCCTTTTCCGCTCCTGTTCCCGTGCGCAGTTCGGCAAGGTGCAGAAGGGCCTCTGGAGAGGAACGGTGAGACCTGGGGAGCCTTGCGTGGATGCGTGGGGTGGTTCGGACGGAACGCGTAACTGAGTTTATCGAGTGGGGGGTCTATCGAGTGCTGTACGCCGCCACGTTTCCTCACTGTCCCCTGTCGACCCCCACCTGTCCATGACCCGTCCAGGTGGTGGCCGTCAAGACTATGATCCTCCCTGCCAACATGACGGGCCAGCAAAAGCGTGAGAAGATGGCGGTGATGGAGGCGGCCATCAGCAGCAGCCTGGTGCATCCCAACATCGGTGGGTGCATGAAAGGATGCCTGCCTAGGTGGAATGGAAGCGTTTTCTGAGCGGTGGCCGGTGCTTTGACCGCACAACCAGACGCCTTTCCTATCTGTCATCGTTCGCGACCGCAAGCTGTCGTGCTGAGCTGTCGGGACTACAGGGGCATGCAACCGCCATCGAAGGAGGGCAGCAGCTTCGATTTACGCTCCCTCGTAACCTCCGCTGTCCCTCCCATCCACCATGACCCTCGTAGTTACGACATACACGTACTTCATCAGGCCGTACCACGAGCCCGTACACGGCGGTGTGCAACAAATGCTCGCGTCCCCCAGGTGCGTTGGGAAGGCGCCCTGTCTGTGTTTGCGCGTCGCGCGGGGCAATCGGTTTTCCCGCTCACGGACCGGGCCCAGACTATGCGCTGAGCTCGGACTGCGCGCGGCGGACTGCTCTGTCTGTCGGTGTTGCCATGAGGCATCCGTACTTGGCTGACACGCGCTGCTACCTGCCACAATGTGTCGTAATCGCAGCAGCCGCGCTAGCATCGCGAACCAGGGCAGCGGGGAGCACAGCTCGCTGGACGATAGCGCCAACTCGGACGCCACCATCCACAGCTACGAGGTGCCGCCTGGAGCGGGGGAGGGTATGGGCGGCGTCTAGGGGCCAGCCGATGCGCTGGCAGGTGGCTGCTGGGGGCCTTGGGAAGCACAGGGTGGGGACGCAATCAGCTCGGATCTGGCCGGGATCTCGGAATCTTGTTCGTCCCCGTGGATGAAAAAGAGTCCGGCTGTAGGTCTCCGGGAGTCCGTCTGCTGGCGCTGCCGCCGTGCAACCTCATGTGCGCACCAATCGGCTCGACAGTCTGGAAACTGCCCAGCGAACCGGCTACCGGGCCCGTCATCGCATGCGCCCGTCACCCAGCCCTGACACTTTCACACACATACCCCATTCTCCCTGCCCCGATGTTGCGCGCTTGCATGCCAGGTGCGGCTGGTGTTGGAGTTCTGCGACAAGGGATCGCTGAAGGACGCGCTGGACCAGCACGCCTTCATGCAGGGTGCGCTGGGGGTCATGAACACCGCCTCGGCGGCTGGGGCCGTTCCGTTCGCTGAGGACTTTTCAGTAATGCTGGTCGTGATGGTATGATTTCAGGGCGATGTTTGAAGTAGTGAACGTAAACTGGGTTCGGGACCGTCCGTGAGAACCCGCGGTTAAGGCGCCAGGCATCCGTCGGTGGGCCCGGGGGGCCTGGCGATAGTCTGATCTAATACGTACCACAGCTCACATGTATGGAGGCTGCCCGCGTGTACTGGCGCCCTGGAGACACTTACACGTGCCGTACCTCTCACGGGTGCAGGCGGTGGTTTTAACCTAGCGGCGATGCTGGAGACGGCTTCCGACGTGGCCAAGGCCATGGTGCACATGCACGCGGCCAACGTGCTGCACTCGGGTACGTGGGAGATGGGTTGGGGTTGGGGTTGGGTTCATTCTAGGACCCATGTCAGACCGCAATGGCTTGTGCGTAGGACGACCTCTTATCGCGCGGTCAGTGCCTGCATTCGCTCTTTAATGAGTGATCTGCCCGAATAAGGCACTCGTCATGGGTACGCAAGTCGGTGTGTTCAACAGCTGTCCCGCCGCGTTTCCCTGCCCCGCCCCGCCTCCCACAGACCTGAAGGCCCGCAACATCATGATGAAGAGTAGCGGCACCGAGGGGCGCGGCGTGGTTGCCAAGGTGGCGGACTTCGGCCTGTCGACGCGCATGGAGCACCAGGAGACACACCTGAGCTCATGCTTCCAGGGCACCCTCACACACATGGCGCCGGTGGGTGGCGGCGCACGTTGGACGGGAAGCTGCGGGCGGGGCACTGACCCAAAAAGGTTGATGGGGCTGCCCCCGGGCATATGGGTCAAACGTATGACGTGGCACATTGTCACGAATCCCAATCGTGTCCGGCACCACCTGCCCGCAGGAGGTGATGTTGGAGGGGCGCATCAGCAAGGCGGCGGACGTCTACTCGGTGAGTGGTTGTGTTATCGGTGGCAGCAAGATGCACTGTATTAAACTACCGTCCCCTGCCGTACGAAGCACATAATCACGGCCACTTGTCGAAACGTCCTTCAGCTGTATGTATGTGCCGTGGATCATTTGCTTCCACGTTTTGAACGTAAAGCGATGCGCTTTTTGGTATCTTCCATGGTTTAAATGCGTGACTCGTCTTGCATCGTCCTGCTCGAGTACCCAGATGCTGCTCGCTGACCGGTCCCCTCCCCCTTTCCCCTCTTCCCCGCTGCGTCCTGCGTCCTTGCCCCCCTCCTTGCGCCGCCCAGTTCGGCATCCTCATGTGGGAGCTCTTTTGCGGCGGAGACCCCTTCGCCGGTGTGCCACGAGCGCACATCGGTCACGCCATCACCAAGGAAGGCCGCCGCCCCAAGTTCCCGCCCTTCGCTCCCCAAGGGTACGTCACGCTCGCGACCCGGTGCTGGGACCCCGACGCCTCGCTGCGCCCCACCTTCGAGGAGGTGCTGGCGGAGCTGAACCGCATGCGCGACGAGCTGGGAGGCGAGACAAGACCGCTCATCATAGCACCGCCGCAGCCCCTGTCGCCTCCAGGAAGTAATGACGGAGCCGCCCCCCATGGGGTCGTGGTCGGCGCTGGTGGCGCCAATGACGCGGCGGTTCAACTGAACCCCGGCTCCTCTAGCGGCGTGACGTTGGGCAGCGGTGGCGTCTCGACCCTTCTTGGCGCTGGGATCCTGCTGGGAGGGGCGTCGAGCACGGGAGACAGCGGCGGGATGTCGAGCCAATCATCGATAGCGCAGCACTCGAGATTGAAGAGCCTTCTGGCTCAGCGCCATCTGCGGAAAATGGGCATACGCTTGGGCGGCGCCAACAGCTCGGTGTTGGCGCAAACGCTGCCGGCGCTGCACGAGGAAGCGGAGCATAAGTAAGTGCCCGCCGTCGGGGGAAATGTGATTGTGGGGAGTTATGTACAGTAGGTCGTTGTCCGGAGGCTCCAGGGGGGCTTGGGTGCTGGGGAGGAGGCCTGAACTCTGCCAGGCAGGTGGGAGGCCTTGCGTCGATGCCGCTAAGCAATGGCGTTGCCCGGTTGTTTACAAGGCTGAGGTTGGCATTCGCAGCTGCCGCGGATGACTTCTAACTGAAGTTGCCTTGATGACGTCTTTGCTCGTCCTGATGACGTCCTCCTCGCCCGTGCAGGGAGGGATGACGGCCTGTCGTACATGCTTCTGGCTTCGGCGCTTCGGACGACGTTATAGTAAGGGGCAGCGATGCGCGTGAGAATGCCACGTCAATGGGTCATCCTGTCAAATGTCAACATGTCGGACGAGTATATCGTACGTCAACCCTAATCGCGAACGGGGCGGCAAGCGAAGCCATACCTGCGGCGTGTACCGGTCCAGGTGCTCGGCAGCGCCGTTCTGCACATTCAATAAGCGACCGCGCTCGGCAGGGGTGACAACCATAGCCTGAGGTGGCCGCTCTGGCAGGGCAGCCTCAGCACTCGCAGCTTGTGGTGATGGCGGTCCTTGGACTCCTTCGGCTCGGTTTCAACAACACTTGGTGCGGCAGTTCTCGTTGAGCCGTACAACACTTGAGGGTGGGAGGCAAGCAGGCTTGTTTCTAGGTGGTGTCGGGAGGAACGTGAAATTCTGGGAGGCTGTACTGTCGTTTTCTTTTTGGTTGTTGTTGTTATGATTGTCGGTGTCATTGGTTGCATTGCGGTCGAGGTGAGGTCAGGAGCGACTGTTCGTGGGTGCTAGGAGTGACTCGATGGTTGAATTTGCACGAACGCGGTGATTGCGTGACGAGCCAAGCGCTGTTTCCATATGTTGGAGCCATGGTACATTTGTTTGGGTCTGCAGCATACGGTACTGGGTGTATTATAGCGCTATATTGCTCATCGTGCCGCAGCTGCAGCGACCTCCTATGGATCACGTGTTGCACAAGAAGTTCCATACCGCTCGCTCCCGCCTAAACGGGGGGTTCATGGGCACGGACTCAAAAAGTCGCACTGCTCTGCCGCCTTTCGTTGCTTTCTTGCTGCCCTGGGAGGGGCAGCGTGACCCTGGCTTGGCGACCCCCTTCCCCTCAACACCAGGGTGAGGTGTGCGGGGCGGGTGCGCGCTCGTCCCTTGGGTGGTTTTAATACTAGCATTGGAGGGGGTTGCAAGGAAAACCATTGGGGGGCCCTGTCGGCACGCTCGATTGTTACAGGAGGTGATGCATGCTCGCGGGTGGTGCATGAATGCAGTGCGTGTAGGCATCGCCCAAGGAAGGACGTTGAGGTCAAGCTGGCGCTGGGGAGTCGCTTTACCTAACGTGCAATGTGGTAGGACCCCAACGTGCAATGTGGTAGGACGGGGAGGGGGCGGGGTCCGCGAGGGGGGTCCTGTGAGGCCTCCGTGAGGTCCGGGTGGTAGGACGGAGGGCCCTGCGAGACCTGGGATTCGGGTGATTGGACCCCGAGATTGGTTTGTACACGCTGTGCATGGCAGCCGCTGTACGGTGCTGTGCACTCTTCTGTTACAGGCCTTTTGTACGGTGCTGTACAGTGCTGTACGCTTTTCTGTTACAGGCCTTTAATGGTGGGGGATTGTTTTGAGCATGAGCCGCCGCAGTTGCGCAGATTGCGTTTATGTCGTCTCCGATAACCGTCTTCGTACTGGTATACTTATTTTTGTGTGTGTGTGTCTCGCACATTTGCCGGGGACATGGGCCTTATGACTGAAGTTTCGGCTGGACAGTGGAGGGCGACTGTGTGCCCCGCGCCAGCTAAGTACCGGTGCTAGCAGCGAGGCGCTGCGGCCTCCCAGTGATTCCTCGTACTGCCGTGTATTACATCAAAGATGACCGAATACGTTTTCAGTCCTTTTACCACAGATCCACCTTCAGTATCCCACCCCACCCCACCTCACCCCACCCCACCCCACCCCACCCCACCCCACCCCACCCCACCCCACCCCACCCCACTGCCTCCCCCCGGTATCCCGTCTCCTCGCCTGCTAGCCTTGCCCCCCTGTCCCGCATCTTCACGCCCCATATTTTCTCACTTCCTCCCTCCGTCATACAGGCCTCCGCCGTACAACGCCGTACGCCGCCGTACCAGCCCGCGTCCCCGTCTCCCCGTATATCCGTCCTCCCCTTTCCTGCCTCCGCCTCTTTCGCCGCGCCGCTGGGGCCTCTTCGTTGCTTTGACCCCTGTCCACCCGCTCCGCGCCATGGTGTTTCCCAACGCCCCCTGCTGCCCCTTGCCCGCATGCTTCGCGTCGACCGCCTTCCCCACCCGCTCTGGGCCCTGGTCAGGTGAGTTCCGCCGCTGGGTTGGGCCTCTGTTCTGGTAGTTTTTTGCTAGTCGTTGCGTTCTTGTCTACGGGCGTCGGGACCTGCGTCTGGGCTTTCGCGTCCCCCATGGCGGCGCGGCGCGGCTTCGGCCTCCTCTCCTGGACGACCGCGGACCTTCTCTGGTAATGACCGGCTTCCTCACGCATCTGGTCGGTATTCGGGCGGGTCGGGACTGGGACTCCGACTAGGACTGGGACTGGGACCGGACCGCGATGTCCGCTCTCCCATAGCGCACCAACTCCCACAGTTCTCCTGCTAGCGCCCAAAACCGGTTCTGCGAAAAGTTTACGTGCGTCGCGCGGGGTCCTCGCTTCCTTTCGTCTCGCCGTAGCCGATATAGCTTAGCCGCCAAAGGTCATATTACGACCTTCGGCTTTCGTATCCCCAACCCAGTTCTCCCGCATGCATCTCAAAACTTCTGTTTTAAACGATTTTTTTCGGACATCCACGGGTTTCCCTCGAACCCCACCTCAGCCGGCGACCCTTCAACCCCTGGATCTCCTCAACAATTGGCTGCGACCCCGATCAGTACTATTGCCCCATTTGTTGACCAGCGGGAGCAAGCATCGATGTCAACGTCGGGCGATGCCGGCAGTAGCGGCTGCGCGAATAGTTACTTCATGAGCCCCAGTTGCGTCGAACTGTGCAGATGGTGTCGTAGCGGCCTCAAGCAAGCCGGTGCAATAGATCTAGGGGTGGGAACTTACGGCGTAGTAGACCTTTGGGACCGAAAATTACGTAGAGCGTAAAGCGTTGAAACCGTACAATTACGGTTGGCCCTACCTCGGGGTCAACCGTAATAATTATGGTCCCGTACTCCGTGACCTTTTCAAGGGACCCACAACCCTATTCGATTATTTTCATGAGGTTTATCTTCTTCCATCATTTTCGGATCCTAGTTGCGAGTCGTATGCAAGAATGGCCTACCAGCGACCCAGTAAGCCCACCGTCACCACAAAAACATGAACGCGGTGTTGAAAAACAGCTCTACCCTGCTAGCTGCACCTCCTAGGTCCGCAAGCGGTATTCCAGTGTTGCCGCCGCAGCCAGCCCTATGGCATATGAAAGTCAGTTTGGCAAACCGAGCCTCTAACCCAACCGACCGGGTGCTTGCTCCCTGCCGACCCCCCCACTAACCCCTCCGGAATGTTACTCCCCGGTGGGTTACCCCGACCAGTGGGTTACCAGTGGATAAACCACTCGAGGGTTTGTTGGACCCCATAGCCCCTTAGTTTGGTTACCCCCGTGTAACCCTCCCTTTCCTTACTATTCTGTAACCCTGGGCGACTTCGGTGGAAGCAAAGTTACGGTTGACCGCAATTTTGCCAAAATGGGCACCGTAATTTACGTTACGCCGTCATACCGTAAAACGACGGTTGTTTTTGAGCCCTACCGTAGTTTACAGTAACCGAAAAGCATAAAGCGTAAAACCGTAAAGCGAGTTTCTACCCCTAATGGATCGGACAACGCCCACCGGGGCCGCGGGGTGCTCCGGCTGCGGGGCGCCCGAGGGGACACAAGCGCCCCGAGGTTCTAGATGTCCCAAAGAGCTTGGTATCTGGATTCGTCGGAATGGGCTGAAGGTAAGCGTTTTAGCAGTTGCTAAGACACCCCCAATTCGAAAGGACATGCCCGTCGCGGAAAATGGAAGGGCAGACGGTAGCGGCAGGGAAGGACGTATGGGATGCCAGCTGAGGGTCCCTTTTTTAGGGCCGCGGCCGCTACATCGAAGCCATACACGAGGGACTTGAATTGGAGGGTTGCCCGAAGTCGCTGGGTTTAGAGATGACGGTGGTGGGAAGCGTGTATTGCTCTGTACGCTTGTGCCCCGTTCTGATTTGTAGGATCTTCCTTCTGCCAGCACCGATGGAAGGCGTGTATTCTGCGGTAACAGGTTACTAACGCGGGTCTCCGACTGAAGAAAGGGCTCGATCCTGCAGTGTAGGCAGCGTAAGGCCCAAAATCAGCGGCCCCTCGAGCCCTCCCATTGTCCCATTCCCTTTCGAGCCAAGGCTCCGTCGGCACAGCAACGCATTAACCCAGCAGTGACTAAAGACAGATTACAAGAGACTGTAGTGAAGACGAATGAATATAGCCCATTTGTAACACAGTAACAGGCATAACGGAGCGTATGACCAAATGTTGGGTGAACAGTTTGCAGTGGGTCCCTCTTCTTGTCCTGGGTTCGCCCGGACAGAAGAGGGACTTTAGCGATCAGAAAGTCTATCTGAGCCGATGACTGGATGACTGTCCAGTCTGTCCTGAAGCTCCCGCGCGCGTCCGATATCACGTGCAAGGGCCCGTTACATACATGTCTATGTATGTTCCATGGCAGGCAACGGCCTGTTATGCTTATGCCCGCTATGACGTCATCTGTATGCCTGATGTTCAATAAGGTTTGGGGCTTGCCCGCGAACCGGTGTCATCAGACGCCTATCTGGGCGTTCACGTTGCATCCGTCTACCGATCAGTCTGGATTAGTGTGGCGCGAGTCCGCCTGGCTGAATGCACCCTTAATCCCTTATTACGGCCGCTACATATTTATCGGCACGTCAAGAAACTGCAGAACCACAGACCTGAACCGACCGGCAGGCCGCCAACACGGTTCCCGTCGAAGCAGGTGGTCGCGTCATCCTAGGTCTGGTGTTTGAGTGACGTTGAAGATAAAGCGTTCGCGGCTGTCCACTTTTACGAACCTTTTTCGCGCAGCCTCCCGGCGGCCGTCCTTAATTTTGCTTACTACTGGTTCCCGCTCTGAACTCGGCCATGTGACAATGTGGTCCGTCTCGGCTGTTTCATCGGCCACTGTACGAACGGTTTTCCTGCATCGGTGGTAGAAATTTGCGGGAAATCCGGCAATAATGCAGGCCAGCAGGCATTTGGCCTCCCTTTTAACTGTCGCATTCTGCTGAGCGAATTGAAAACATCCCTACAAGACTTCATTGATTTATATGGTACTGTCTAAAGATGATGATCCAAGTAGCAACCATGTTCCTTTTTATACTCGGGGCCTCTGGCCAGTCCCATTCTTCGGAGCATTCCCATCGGTTTGGAGCGCTTATGTTTAAGATACAAGGGCAGCTAGATGTAATCCAAAAGCTGCAGGACAGCATTAAGAAGGACCTCGATGAATTCCGCGCGAAGTCCGGCTTTGGCGCGACCCAGCAGCCTGCCGTGGACTGTATAGGCAGCACCTATCCGCTTGACGAGAAGAGCTCATTCATATACAAAGACGAGGTGGTCACCATGAATAACGGGCACGCCGTCCGTATCGACGACATCCTGTGAGCGCACACCCAAGCCGACATAGGGGGACCTGATCGACATGTTTAGGATATAACGGATAACCTGATATTTAACGAACTCAAGCGCTCACTCTTCCCTCTAGGTACGGCTACGACACGCTCTTCGAGTCTCGTCGCCTTTTCTCGGCGGGCTCATGGTTAGGAGTGCAGTCCCAACAGGTGGGGTTGGAACACTCTGGCCGCGGGGGTGGTCGTCTGTTTAAGGGAGCATGGAGCTGTCCACTAATGCCCAAACACACAGCGAAGTGCAGTACATGCCCATAGTACGAGGGGAAAGCACGAACACCCGTTGGCACCGGAACCCCTTTAGAAGCGCGGAACTCAGGGTTGGACTTGGGGTGGGATACAGTTTGCAACTGACTGACACGGCGCCTCACTTTACGTTTAACCGCCAGGATCCATCCGATCTGGTTGTCATCCAGCAAATCCTTTGGGACATCAAGCCGAAGGTCATCTATGATATAGGTACGGCGTCCCCGCCAGAACCGTGTGCGTTTAATGCTATGTAATGGAGCGGTGCAGTGCAACAAAGCGAGTTGGTCATCCTACACGCCCCCGGATCCTGCCCCGCAGGCACCAACGTTGGCGGTTCTGCGATCCTGTTCGCGCACATCATGAGCCAGTACGCCAAGCCCGGGGAGGCGACCATCGTGTCAGTAGGTAAGCGAGCAGCCACACGTAAAGGGAGGCCTCCTAACCATTCACAAACCAAAGCGCGAAGCGCTTACCGGTATGGCCCCCGGCTGCAGATCCCAAAAGTTTCGCCATCAACTGGGACGACCAAGCCAAGCAGTTGTGCCCCAAGTGCACGGCCGTGGACGACAACCCGCTGTGGGGCCAGTATGTCCAGTTCGTACAGGCGCGCTCGGCGGACAGCGCCGCTGTAAATGCCCTGGAGGCTGCGATTGCGAAGTACGGCGGACCCGTTATCATCAGCGTTGACGGGTGAGTGGCGGGCTGGTGGCAGTGGCGCCGAGCCGGCGCAGTGGCTCAGCGTGCTCTGTGCTTCCCCCTTCTGTCCCTGGCGACCCAACTAACTTCCCCGCCCCTGACTGGACCCCTCGAACCGCCCCAGGTGGCATGAGTACCCCGAGGTCATAGAGGAGTGCATCATGTTCCATAAGGTACGGCAATGAAGGGGTGGGCAATCAAGAGGGAGTTGGCGTTCCCGTATGTTTGAATTTATTGTGCACTCATTTGTGGCAGTCCTTGCACGCACCACCTCGCGCTCCCTGTCGCCCAGCACTGCCGACTGCGTTCTGCCTTGCCTCAAAACCCTAGTAACGCCTGTTGGTGCCAACGTGTTTCCTTGCGCGCCGCCGTACTGCTGCCAGTACGTTACCGTGGGCTCGTACATGATCGTACAAGACACCAAGCTGGACCGCATCTTCGGCAGGCCCGGGCCGCGCCAGGCGGTCCACGACTTCCTGAAAAACAACACCAACTTCATTATTGACAAGTCCCGGGAGGTCTTTCTGTACTCACAACACACCGACGGCTTTCTGCTGCGCACCAATTAGCTGGTAGGGGCGGGGAAGGGGAATTCACCTGCTGTTGTGAGGAACCACGTCGCGATGGAAAGACTCAGGAGGGCCGCGACCTGCTGTGTTCCAAGAGCGCGGCGATGAAGTGAAACCCACCTGGGCGTTTGGTGATGAATATAACCCTTACACGCTGCTCAGTCTCTGGCGATGAAGATCCCGGGGCAGGGCAGTGTGAGCTGCCGCAGGCGGTACTCCGAACCGACCCGCCTCGCCCTGATGGGGTTGCCAGTTTACAGCTTCATGCAGACACACCGCATGCGTCCCACTGCACACCCGAGGCCTCTGGTCCCTGGATGTTGTCGGCTTGCCAGAGCCACTGCGCTGGGGAAGCGGGAGGAAGGGGAAGGGGAGGGAGGAGCTGGTGGGAGGCGCGAGCCCTGGAGAAAAATACGGCCGCACCCCTATTCGCGACGTCAGCCTGAACCTTTACCAACTCTCGAGCCTGATCGTCGACTGGGTGTATGCGTACCGGCGTCCTGGCGCGTCACTTGCGCACCCCCCGCCCCTCCCAACGCGTTGACCTGGTCTCCATCTAGCGTAGGCCCGCAACCTGATACCACATCAGCACTCCGCCTGCGCACGTCACAGGTGCAGGTACCTGCCTGCATGTCGCTAGGATGTTGCCGCCGGATCACCTCATCCCTCGCCCTACCGCATCTTGCCGCTGTCCTCTGGGCACTGGAAACTCCTTCACAGGTCGAGGGAGGCGATGCTGCCAGGCCTGCGCTGCTAAGGCGCACCAACAGGCGCCACGGGGAAAGCGAAGTGTGGTGGAACGTTCGCTTGTCAAGCTCCTGCGCTGCGCAGCTTGCTGAGTGCTTTACAAAAGGGCGTGCGCCTGATAACGCGACGTTCAAGGTTGCATCAGGACGTGACCCAATGAGCTTCACACTCGGGGGGTTCTTTAAAAACCGTTTTTACGCAACGGGGCAAGATGGTGGCACATGGTCGTCGGACACTCGGGGGTGGTGTGAAACCGGACACTCGGGGGGGTTGATAGGGCCACAGTTTTTGAGGTGCGGTGGTTTGTAGCTGGATGCAGCACATGGGGGGACGCAAGCAGTTCGCCGGATGTGGGCATGTTATTGCCTCGGACACGGAAGCCATGTGAGGGACAAGACACGTCGGGCAGAAGTTCGTGGCGGCAGCAGTAATGTGCGGTACGTGCTGTACTGTACCAGGACAGTGCTGCAGGCAGGTGGCTCCCGGAAGTAATGGCGGCCTGGCTCGTTCTACTTTGGCTGTCTTGCGGCTGTAACCATTCGCCCTTATTGAACTCGCAGCTCTTTCAGAGCTCGGTAGTGCACCCTCCAATCGTGCCATTCATAGTCCACTGTAACAGGCACGCATGCAGAAATGCACTCATTCACCCGGGGTGGACATGAAAAGTGGTAATGCTGCGCAGTTTCGAAGGGTTTGACTGTTGACTTCGGTCGATAATTTTTTGGTCAAGTACTCGAGGTGCCTGTGTTCGTGGTACGAGCCACTTTCCAGCCGTTTGGTGGTGGGTTGCGCTTGAAGGGCCTTAAGTCCACGACGAAGGTGTGGCGCGGACTGCTACAGTGTGCAGCCGGCACTGCTGGCGGTAGGACAACATCTTGTAATGGCGAGCGCGTTTTGACGGAGGCAGCAGTCTGCGCCAGTCTGCGCATGAACCCCTCCTTCATTGGACGGGGGGGAACCCTTTGTGTCCCAACGTCCAGACGCGACGAGCAAGTAATTGGCAAGAAAGCCCATTTGCCGGGGTTTTGTTTGACCCAGCTGTGGATCAAAAGAAACATCAACTGGATAAGGGGCCCTTCGGCGCGTCCTCTTTGAGGAAGTGTTGCAGTACCCACACCCGCAGGTGCACAAGCCGGTGCCGCATGCCGTGCCGGCTCTTCGGGATATAACAACGCCCGACAGACAGCTCAAATACTGTAAATGTTCAACTATTGTGCGGAGGATGAAAGCAGGCGGCCAGTGGGGAAGGTGGGAACCAAGTCAACACCAACATCACAAACCCCATTACGTAAGACAGAAGGACTTGCCGCTTTAATAATCCTAGACAGTATGCCTGCGTTGTTCAATACCAATGACGAAGATGTCACTTTAATGGCAGGCAGGATAACCAACGAGATAACCACTTTTCGACACTTTGGCCTTAAGCTAATCGACTTGAAATTTTCCATGAAAATATGGATAAAGATATTGAAACCAACATGTTCACACATAAAAGCGCCCACATGGCGCCCGCACTAGCACTATCGCTGCTTTTGCTCTGGGCTGGCGCTGCCCCGGCCAAGGAGCTGCACAAGAGGCACGAAAATCAGCTTCATCTTGAAACACTAATGCAGAAGATACAAAGACAGTTAGATGCGATTCAGACACTTCAGGACAGCATTAAGAAGTCATTCGACGACTTTCATGGAGGTGCGGGTTCCGGCTCGAATGACGGGCGTGGCGTTCAATGCGTGAGCTCCATTTATCCACTTGATAAACAAAGCTCCTTCACCTTCAAGGATGAGGTGGTCCAAATGAACAATGGACACTCCATCCGTGTTGATGACATTCTGTAAGTGCGCCTCCGTGCTGGCACTATCCTTCCACTGTTTCACACGAGTGAATTCGGATAAATGAGAGTTTCCTCGTACAATCCGTTTGGGCATAAGGGCTCCTTCGCCGCCCCTAGGTACGGCTACGACTGGCTGTTCGAAACTAAGCACATATTCTCCGCGGGCTCGTGGCTGGGAGTCCAGTCGCAACAGGTGAGATGAGGGGTTAAATCTGTGTGTAAGGGCGGATGGTCGTACGGTGGTGATGGGAGTGTGCCGGAGGCGAGCTGCACCGTGCTTTAACACAAAGCTCTAACACAACACCTCGTGACAAGCCACTTAGAAGGCTTGAAACTCAGAGCTCTTAGGCGGGTGCTGGCGGCATGGGGTGGGGCACCGTTTGTGGCGGAGTAACTGACGCTTTGCGATAACCGCCAGGATCCATCGGATCTTGTCGTCATCCAGCAAATCCTGTGGGATATCAAGCCGAAGGTCGTCTACGATATAGGTACGGCGCCCCGGCTAGAACGCGCACGTTTACTGTTCCGCAATAGAGCGGTGCAGCGAAGCGAAGTGGTCGGTCCGCTCCGCAGCGCCTCCACCCACAAAGCCCCTCCTGCGGATCCTGTCCCGCAGGCACCAACGTTGGCGGTTCTGCGATCCTGTTCGCGCACATCATGAGCCAGTACGCCAAGCCCGGAGAGGCGACCATCGTGTCAGTAGGTAAGCGAGCAGCCGGACGTAAAGAGGACCCCCAACCAATCAAAGCATAAAACGCCCACGTACCCTCATTGTAGATCCTAAAGATTACACCATCAACTGGGACGAGCAAGCCAAGCAGTTGTGCCCGAAGTGCACGCCCGTTGCCGATAACCCACTGTGGGGCCAGTACGTCCAGTTCGTACAGGCACGTGCAGTGGAGAAGCTTGCCATAGGAGCCCTGGAGGCTGCGATCGCGAAGTACGGCGGACCCGTCGTCATCAGTGTTGACGGGTGAGTGGCGGGGTGGCTCATTGGGTCCTGTGTTTCCCTTTCCACCTCCGGAGATCCAGACCCTACCTCTAAACCTCTGAACACCTTCGCTCTGAAACCTCGCCCCAGGTGGCATCGGTACGCTGAGGTTATCCGGGAGTGCAATGTGCTCGCGAAAGTAAGTTGACGGTCGGGCCCTCGGCAGTTTTCGGGGTCCAGTGCATGTGGTGTTTGCCTTCGTACGATGGGTTTATGAGGAAAGGCCTTCCAGACGCCAAAAGCGGCATTAACCGTACCCGCTCCGCCCCATCCTCAACCCTACTGCCCAATACGTTGTCCGAAACTGCGCCGCCGTACTGCTGCCAGTACGTCACCGTGGGCTCGTACATGATCGTACAAGACACCAAGCTAGATCGCATCTTCCGGAAGCCTGGGCCGCGCCAGGCGGTCCACGACTTCCTGACAAACAACACCAACTTTGTTATTGACAAGTCCCGGGAGGTCTTCCTGTACTCCCAACATACCGACGGCTTTCTGCTGCGCACCAATTAGCTGGAAGGTGGATACGCGGGGGCCGAGGATACCCGTGGAACCGACACAGGAGGAGCAAGGGGTTTCAGCCTCCTACGGATGCATGTTGGGTGAGGGTCGGCGAGCTCGGCGAGTGAATCCTGTCCGACGACCGCAATCCGGCCAGTGTTACGGAGGACGGGGCACACACGCTGGGGACACACTTCGGCACATAGGACCAGGTGGATGAGGAGATCGACCGGCTCTCCTTGGAAATATTTCCCGGTGACTACGTCAACCAGTGTTGACCGACAAATGGCTCGGTCCCTTATTGGGGATGGTAGGGATGGATTTGAGAGAGGAGTGAGCTGGAGGGTTGCGACGATTTAGCTGGCAGTAGGCACGTTCTAATACAGCTTTGCAGTCACGTTAAGAGTTGATGAAGGACAGGGGGTCAGCATATCACAAAGCCCACACGACAAACAAACGCCATGCACCTGCGACTGGCAGTCAAGTAAGGTCCGGCTGCTGGAGCTTCTTCAATCGGCCATCCTCAGCCCCAATCCGACCTGCAGACTCGCTCTGGCCTCTCGTGTACACCTGGGCAACACATAGCAACAACCATTCCAGGGAATATGGTTTAATGGCAACATCCATTACAGGGAACACGGCTTGTGTAGCAGTGAGCAAGACACCAAGCGACAGAGTAGCATAAAGAAGCGGCCAAGATGGCGCTTCCGACGAATGCACCGGATCGGCCGGCCCCTCAACTCATGACTCTGCGTCTTCCAGTTTATTCCTCCCATCCCAGTCGCAAGTCCGACATGCTCCGACCGATTCTAAGGGTTCTTACTCACCACACCCCCAGTCGCCTCCAAGATATGTCACGACGTAAACTCAACACCTGTCTGCACGTCCGGCCACCAGCCTGCAATTGCCTGGTCGTGGCTCTTCACAGCAAGAGGACCGCGGCGTGGCTCAGGCTGCTGGATGAAGTGGATAATGATGCCATCGTCAGCCGTCGACGCACCAGGTCATATAAAATCTGTCGCCAAATTTTAAAGACTCGCAACTGTTCCCCGAGACATAACCGCGGCCAGAACGCTTCGCAGCGGGTTGGGTCAGGACAGCTGCCGCAATACCGTGCACAGTACATCAAGTTACCGAAGTCGTTACTCTCGATCGTACGGGAACCCTACGGTCTTGTTGGTACGACAGTAGCACCACAGAGCGGTAATAGTCCTAAGAGCCACAGAGCCAGTAACAGAGCCAGCATCAGCGTCGAGGCGTGTCTGCGAGTAGTCGGGTACGAAACATCTAGGACTATGTAGGACAGGAATAGACAATCGTAAATCAGCGACCCCGCCTGCGTCCCAGGATGCACATGCGCGCGGAATGTAGCGACAGGTGAGGAATGGCGATGAACCAAAAACTGACGGGCAGCACGTCTCCAAACGCTCGTGCCCACTTCACTTAAATACACCACGCACCAGCCGCAACCCAGAGCGCTCTCTGGACAGCCGCACCAGGTCCAACGCCCAGCACCGTGCTCCCACCCATCGCCAGTTCCCTGCATTTCGTGGCGCCGAGTATGAAAGGCGCATGCACATTTCAGAAGTCCCGCAGCCATTCCGTGTTATGTTGCTGCTGTTGCCGGCATCGCCTCGGATCTTGGCCCGCCGGCCCGCGGCCCTCCGGATGGGGAGGCTGCTGCTGCTGCTGCTGGGGAAGATCTGTTGTGGAGCTGCTGAGGTGACCGAAGAAGCATGCCACCGATTCCGCCTCCTGGTCCTGCGGCAGCGAAACCACCTACAACAGCACAAGCAGCACCGTTGGGAACAGCAATCAGTATTCGGAGCGCATTCATTATACCAGTCGGCAGCAGCTAATGCGAATGAACATCGCATGCAGCAAGTAGTCGTCCGCTTAATGGTTCCACTAGTCAAGGCTTTGGCGAAAGTTTTGTTTCCATGATGATACAGGTGCAGCGAGCAGTTCTCAGCACACCGACCCCAACGCGAGGCGCACCGTGAGGGGGAAGGGCGGTGGCAGTTTGCGCTCCTCGTACGCGTCCCAGTCGAAGCCCTGCCGGGGGCCAATGGCAGCGGGGACGATAGCGGAAGGGGAGATGGCGGAGGAGCGAGATAAGGTGGAATCGCCGTGGGAGCATCAGCCCACAATGGTCGTTCGTGGGCGAGCACGCCACTTGATTCGGAGAAACATGTGAGCTGTACTCGCAAGGCAAACCTTCCCAAGACCCACTGTTGCCCATAAGGCCCGCAACTAAACAGCGTCTCCCTCCGCAGCCACCGCTGTCCCCTTCCCTTTTCCCTGCCTGCCCTCCCCATCCCCGCATCGCTCACCGTAAAAAAAGGGTGCAACCGGATCTCCTCTGCCCCACCACCACAGCATCCCAGCCGCCACTTGGGTTGTCGCACCAGCAGCCGCCGCACCAGGTCGCGCGCAGCTGGGCTGAGGTAGATGGGCAGAGGAACCTCGTACCAGGGGTTGATGATGCGCACCAGCACGCGGGTTGCGTCCTCGCCCGCCTCCTCAGCCTCGGGGGGGCAGAAAGGCTTGCAGCCGGTCAGCAGAGCGTAGAGGACCGCGCCGAAGGACCACCTTGGAGGGGGGGGGAGATAGGGCGCGGGGTATTCGGGACTGTGGTGACGGGTGTATGTATTTGTGGTAACAAAGCTGCTTATGTCAAGGTGGGTCCTGGGAGAACTGGTGGAGGAGCGGGCTGGGAGATGGGTGAGCTGCGCGTCGGTGCATGTCCGAAAGACCTCGTGTAACAACCGCGACGACCCTCGTGCCCCCCCCGGCAGCCTTCCGACCAGGTGCACACGCAGTGCAGCTCCGCCATCCTAGGATGTCAGTGGCTCTTACCAAACATTGCTTTACATCAGGACACGCCGGGGCCTTAGCCAGGCCAGGGCCTTACGTCTCACGTGCCTGTCCCACCCTGCCCCACGGCGCCTCACCAGTCAACTCCGATGCCGTACGAGCCCTGCTTCCCGCCATCTCGCCGCCGCCGCCGCGCGCCCTCCTCCCCGCAGCCTCCTCCCCGTGGAGACGCCCTCCGCAGCGCCCCTGAATCCACCCAGTTCTCGAGGCCCCGCGCCCTGCCCTCCCGCGCCAGCTGCTCGCACTCCAACTTGACAACCTCGGGAGCCTGCAGCACAAGGAGGAGGGAGCAGCCGAGGGGTTCGGACAAAGTACGGCGGGCGTCAATGGGCGCCGCGGGCGTGGCGGTGCTTCCAAGTCTAGGGAAGGTGGTCATGGCGGACATTTTAAGGGGAGGTATAGCGCTGGCCTTCGTGCGGGTGAGTGCTTGTGCAGCACGCTGTCAGGAGGCTGCGTTCAAACGCTTGTGGCGACACGGAAGAACCCTTACTTCGCTTGCAGGAAAGCAGCGGCCTCGTTTGCCCCGCCTCGTTGGCTAGGGCTTGAACCACCTGCACGTCACCCGTCAAACCAGGTCCGAGACCCACCGCCCGCGCCCAGCCGAACCCAACACCCACCATGTAGTCCAGGGTGCCGCACGCCGAGGTGGCACGACCCGTGGGTCCGTCCAGCACCTTTGCCATGCCGAAGTCCGCCAGCCGCGGGTAGCCATTGCCGTCGATGAGTACGTTACCTGGCTTCAGGTCCCGATACACGATGCAGTGCGAGTGTAGCTCCTGGGGTAACGGGGCGGAGGCGGAGGTTGGGTGGGTGGGCTACAGAGGGCGGGCTGTTGCAGCGGCTCCCGGTAACCAGTGCGCATGCGTTCAGAGTTCAAGCTTCAGGGTTTGCTTCCTCGGGGTGCACCATCGGCTATGCATCGTTGTGAACGCGACGTGAGGACAAGCTGATCTCCCCTTCCCTCGCTGTGGTCCAGGGAGGGGAGATGCTGGCCGGGGTTAAGGCCGCCGGCCTGCTGGGTGAAAGCACCTTTGCCTGCCCGCCCTCACCCTACCCGGCTGGATGCAATCCACGCCCTCGCCCCTGCTACCTGCAGCGCCAGCACAATGCCAGCTGCGTAGAACCGCACTGCACCCTCCGGCAGGCCACGCCATGCCACCGCCGGGCCCGCCACCGCCTGTGCCAGCCAGCTGCGCCGGGGCACTAGCGTCTTGCGCGTGTGGGAGCGGGTGAGGCGGTCCAGGTCACCCCCGGGGCAGTGCTCCATCAGGATGTACAAGTACTGGTCGTCCTGGGGAGCGCGTGAGGAGGCCACAGAAGGAGGGTGCCGAGGTGCCAAGGTGAGGATGGGGGAGGAGCGAACCCGCACTTGTAAACGAAACCCGGGGAGGGCGGGTGTGCAGGTACCTGTCTGCGAGAGTCGCAACGGAGGTCCGTGCAGTGTTTATGTTTTCGGCACCCAAGAACCAGGAACGCCTAGCCCAGAATTCAGGTGGCGGAGCCAACAAGGCGTAAAGGATATCCCGTCGAGGCACGAGACAGTGCGCGGAGGGAAGCTTTCCGGCAAGCCCTTTCCCGCAAGCCCTTTCCCGGCTCCATTAGATCATGGGTACTTTGCACAGGTTCTTATCATTGTAAGGGGCAATAAGCCTGCTACGTGGTGAGTCTGAGCATCGTACTGATCTAGGAGAGATGGCGTTGTGTCTGGCCGACTTAATCCGCAATACGTTTTGTGTGCGGCGCAGCTGGGAGGAACGGGTGGGTAGCTGCAAGGAAAACGAATGGGTGACGGGACCCTGCGGGAGAGCAAGGGTACCGCTGCTGCTGCTGATGCCAACCGCCTGACCTGCTGCTGCTGCCAGCCCCCACGCCAGCAACAGCCGCAACCCCCGGGGCTCGACCGCACCCACCTGGAAGGTCCCCAGCTGTGGCACGCAGAACGACGCGCCACGCCGCTTGCGTTGGCACCGACATACCGCCTGCTGCTTCTGTTGCTGCCACTGCTGCTGCAGCGATTGGGGTTGCACAACCCGCTGCGCCGACAGTCCTATCCAACCTCGCGCCTGCTGCTTCGCCAGCCATGCCGTCCGTGCTGGGCCCATGACCGTAACCCCGCCGCCTGCTCCTCCTCCGCCGCCTGCTCCTCCTCCTCCGCCGCCGACACCAGTCAAGCTCCGCGCCGCTGCAGCGACGGAGCAGAACCGGCACCAGCACGGTCGCTGCGGTGGCGGGCCTCCCGCTGCTGCTGCTGCGGCCGCTGCGCAGTTGCCGCTGATAACCCGTTTGGGATCCGTAACTGCGAGCACTGACGACGAGGCTGTCGCAGCAGCGGGCGGCGCGGACTTGGCCGGAGCAGCAACCTCCGTGGCACCGCCACAGCGGCTGCAGCCGCCAGCACTCGCTTGCTGCAGCTCCTGCTGCTGTTCCGGGTCGCGCATCAGCAGCCTAAGCGCCTCCTGCTCCTGCATGACGTGTCGGGCGCTGACGGTGGCGCGGCGGAGGCGCTTCAGTGCGTAGGTCTGCTCCGTGACGGCGTCTGGAACAGCCACGAGGGGATCGGGTGCGAGATGAGCAGGTCGAGATCAAAGGGCTGAAGTCAAGGTCGAGGAGCTGGAGAGGGCAGCGAGCTGCAAACGGGCTGTTCCCGCGGCAACCCGCCCACACCACGAGGCCCTTCTCTTCTGTACTCTGGTGTTTCTGTACCCTGGGGTCCATCGGCCGGCCTGGCCCACAGTCGCTTCCCCGGCTGCGCCCACAACAACCAACCAGCCCATGGAGCATCACCCATCTCCCAAGACAACCAACCTGCAACCACTGCCAACCGCATCAACCGCTCCAACCCGCTCACCCGTCACGAGCGTCACGAAGCCGAAAGCGCCCCGCCCCAGCACGTGCTCCTCCACGAACAGCAGATTGCCGGGCTCCTCGTCGCCGCGGCCAGAGCCGCCATCAGGGCCACCCCCCCCGCCGCCATCGGTCGCCATACGCGACCGTGAGTTCCCACGTGGCCTGCGCAGCGGCAGCTCCGGGTCGTCCACGTGGCCCCAGGCAGTCGCCAGCAGGGAGCTGGTCAAGGGGTCACGCACGATGCAGCGCAGCCGCAGCGTCGCGGGCCGCCGCCGGAGAGGGCGCCCAGCAGGAGGCGTTGAGGCTTCGGCGGCATCTGCCGCCGGCGTCAACGCAGCAGCGTGGGCGGTCTCCGCCTCCGTTTCCACCCGTAACAACAACTCAGAAGCTGCTGCGGCGGCGGCAGCGGCAGCTGTGGAACCTTGGGAAGCTGGGCGCAAGCGATGGGGCTGGGTATTCGCCTGTACCTGGATTTGGAATCTGGATTCACGGCCGCCAGCGGGGGAGGTCACGCAGGCCGTTATAACAGCCGGCTCTGCTGACGTGGCAGAGGTGCCGTGCACTGGGAGGCCGTCCGGCGCCGCTGAGCCCGCCGGCGAGGGCATCGAGGCGGACAGGGAGCTGCGGCGGGAAGAGGAGGGCGGCGAGACGGGCGAAAGCACGCCATCCGGGCTGGGGCCAGGCCCCGGGGTCTCGAGACGTAGGACAGCGCTGCTGTGGCTGTTGTTTCCGCCGCAACACCGTCCAGCGGGTGCAGGCGGATGCAGCGGCGGCCCGGCTCCTATCAGTGTTGTTGATGATGGGACACCCGGGTTGTGCGGCTGAGCAACAGGACAGTTGCGGGGTTGCGTGCTGGGCCCGGCTGAGGTGCCTGTGTCGGTGTTCGTGCTGCAGGCGGTGCAGAAGGGAGCAGATGCTGCTGGCAGACCCTTCTGCTGCTGGGTGTCAACTTGCTTGACGCCGCCGTAGCACGCCGGCCGCAGGTCCAGGGCGGAGAGGGCTGTCTGCTGGGCGAGGTCATACTCGACCCGGCGCTCCAGGTGGGCCTGCATGTCAGGGCCATGAGTCAAACATATCGGGTGGCGGTGTTGAGGACCCTTTGGATGTAATGGCTGTTGCTGGCCGACAGGCTGTAGGCGGGGAAGATGCATGTCAGTGGGGCGGGCATGCGTGTGACAGAAAGCTGAGAGGGTCCGTTGATGCCAGCTCTGCATGAATCTGGCCGTCTTCAACGTGGGAGTAGCTGCGTGGTATGTAGGTCAACAAGGTTTCTTGCAGCTAACCGTTCAAATCGGGCGGATGTCAATTTACCTGGAAGGCCTTCGCTAGTACTCGCCAGGGCGCCCCTATCACTTCCATAATACCAGTGATGAAAGTATAACTTAAGCCCCTGTGTCTGCAGGGGTCTAACCAGTCGGAAGACTTCGAAGACAGAGTGCGCCTTCCCCACAGCAGCTAGCTTGGTCCACTGAGCTCTGGCAGCTGAACGTCTGTTAAATTTGAACTCCAGCATTTGCTAGGATGGGCTCAATGCGAGACTTAATCACACCACGTCGCCCAAAGCCATATCCTAGGTTCGTTTTAAGCGAGGCAGGCTCTCAGGTCTCGGTTAAACGCAGGTGGACAAGGCTGCTTGATGATGGTAGCTTGCCAGTGTGCGCATGGATAAAAGCTGCTTGCGCTGATTCCGAAAGAATATGTAGATACAGCAACTTTTAAACGAGTTTCCCCTAACTACTTCACGACCATGACCCTGCGGGCTATGACGCGATCGTACTCATCTAATGACGGTGCCAGCCGTGTCACGCGGGCCCCGACGATCGGACGTACACTTCCTGATTCAAATCCGCCCGCCCGCGATTCGTCACCGCGCCCCCAGCGTCATATGCACGCAACATCTGCTCCTCCGATGCTCTTGCAGCGTGGTCACTCTACCCTGTACTACACGAACGCACGAGGCATGCGAAAACGGAGGCACCCCCCCTTGCCCCAGGCTTCCCCTGCCATAACGGGCAAAAGCCCAGACAGCATCCCCCAACAATAACGCCCGCCATGCCAGACACTTTTCCGCTGTCATTTGGGGAGTTGCCCGTGATTATGTACTGCATGCCAGCACCTCCCAAACTGGTGTCCCTCCGCTAAGACAGGTGTCCCCCCTGCATCTCAAAACTTCTGTTTTAAACGTTTTTTCGGACATCCACGGGTTTCCCTCGAACCCCACCATAATGCCCCAACTCCCCCCCCCCCGCAACGCCGTCTTCTTCACGTCATTCGCAACATCATGGTCGGTATTTGGGCGGGTCGGGGCCCCTGCCGCGCTATCCGCTCTCCCATCGCTCGCCGCCTCCCCCAGTTCCCCAGCTAGCGCCCAAAAGCACCGGCTTCGCGAAACGTTTCCTTGCGTCACGCGGGGTCCTCGCTTCCGTTAGTCTAGCCGCCGCCGATTTCGCTTAGCCGCCGAAGGTCGACATACGACCTCCGTCTTTTCCTCACCCAAGCTCTCCAGCATGCATCTCAAAACGTCCGTCCTAAACGGTTTTTCTCGCATCCACGGGTCTTCCTCGAAACCCCGCAACGCCGTCCGTCGCTACCGCTAGCTAGCTGCCGCCGCTGCCCCGACCACGTTGCCCTGTATTATGTCGTACATCTTGGACGCGCCCCCGTCGCCGCGCACCAGCTGGCCATCCTGGCCGCACAGCTGCTCCAACGCGTTGGGGTCGATCTTGCCCTGAGCACAATCGGAACGAAACGCGGATGCGGGCGGATGAGGTCATCGGGAAACGTAAGCATGAGCCATGTGCGCTCATCGGCAGCTGTCGGGCACGTGAGGGTGGGCAAGACAGCTAAGCAAGCCAGGGCGGCAGCAGCTGCCTGCCAAGGAAGGCTGCTGTTAGTGCAAACCCTCCGGACAGGAGGCGAATCCTCTGGCACGGAGGCAAATTCTCCGGAACGGAGGCAAAGACGGAAGCGTGTGCAGCACGCATGGATCGCCCGGCTGATAGCCGATCTGGTGGGCTGCCATGCCCCCATTGTTCCGGGCACGCGCCGGCTCTTCGCCAGCCCTTGCTCCGCCGTCCTCCCCTCGTCCCCTACCTGGACCAACTCCAGGAACTCCTCCAGGTCGCAGTCCGGTCCATCACCGCTGCCGGCCCCACACCCGGGTATTGGCAGCACCTGCTCGTTGTACAGCAGACGTACCAGGTGGGCGGGCCGCCCGCTGAGGAATGGGGGGAGGGAGGGAGGTGCGGGGGGTGGCAGGGTGGTGTTTAGGTAGGATTAGGTGACTAAACGTGGGAAGACGACGTGCGCTGCCGACACACGCTGCCGACATATACATAACACATGCACAGCAGTAAGCGTTCAGGGTACCTGCAGGGGGGCTCCGGTGCCTCAAATGATCGACACCATGGGCATCATGCGGATGCTGCGGTGCCCCACTTGCAGGAGCTGGACAGGAAGATTCCGGTTTGTCAGCGAAACCTTGTAGCGCCGCTTAAGAGCTCTCGGCCCCTTCTGAATCGACGGCCGAAAAACAATGTCCACTCGCCGGGCCCCCAGCCGCTCACCTGGGCGCTCCGCCTCCCTCCTTCCGCTTGTACAGCACCAGGGCCAGGTTGGCGGCGAAGGGGGCGATGCGCGCCCCCTTGAACGTCCGGGCGTCATCGCAGGAGAACATGGGGTACCAGCCGTCCGGCGGGGGCGTCGAGTCGGGGGAGGGCTGGCGGCCCTTGTAACAGGCGTGCGAGTCCTCACTGCCCACTGCACCGCCGGGCCGGCGCCCGTTCATGCGCTGCAGCCTGCGGGGCCCGAGTGAGGGACGCGGAGCGCGCCAGTGCGAAGGGCAGGGGGTTGTCTGTTGGGCGGGGTGAACTTCGAGGGAGAGAGGTGCGGCGGGGTGCGGGTACACGTCGTCACTGGTGCACGGGAGTGGTCCACATGCACGGAATGCGGCACTAGACCGGGGTACCTCCCAGCCCCACGCCACTGCCTGTCACGTCTGTCTGTCCTAAACGGTTTTCCTCGCACCCACGGGTTTTCCTCGCAACCCCACTGCCTGTCCTAAACGGTTACGTACACGGGTTTCGGCATACACGGGTTTCCTTGCAACCCCACTGTCTCTAGCTCGCTTTGCGCACGGCGCCCCGCGCCACGAAACCACCCGCCATTACCGGCTCCGAAGCCACACCCACCCCGCCACCATTATCTGCAGGTCTTCAAGGGTGTCCAGCTGCTGCAGGTGGGCCTGCGCGGCGGAAGCCGATACGCTGGCGTCCAGCTGGGCGGCGGATGCGTCGGGCGGCACTGGTGCGGGCGGCCTGAAGAGGCCCAGGAGGCTAGCGAGGGGCACCACCGTCTCGCAATGCGCGAACAGGAGCCTGCGAGGGGTGAAGTGAGCGGGAGGGGGAGGCCGGGGAAGGGAGGGAGGGAAGGGGAGTGGTGGGCATGGGAGGAGGCTGGGAAGAACCAGGGGGGTTACAGAAAAGAACCGGTTAGAAAAGAAGTAGGGGCGGGGGTGTTACAGCAGCTACGGCGCTACTACTGCAGGCTCGTGGCGATGGGCGCATGAAGCCAAGCCGCAAACGCAGCCTCGCCGCGCCTACGGTACTACGGCGGCGGTGTACAACGGCGTGTGCATCCAGCGGCTTGCCTGCCCCCCCCCAATGACCACGTTCTCCAGCATGCGACTACAAACGAGCTTCCTGGGCCAAATTCCCCAGCACGCAACTGCAAACGAGTTGTCCGAACCCTTCTCTAGTTGGTTTTACTCCCTCTCAAGTGCTGACCAACGGGTTTCCTCTCAGCTCCCCTCCCCCCGCACGCACACACGGTGGACGCACACACCTGGCGACGGGGGCCTCCTTTCCGCTGGCAGCTGCCCGCAGTGACTCCGTTGCGTCCCGCAGCAGCGGCGCCGCGATATCGTAGTTGATGGGCGCCCCGAAGCTCTGGGTCTCCAGCAGGTGGATGTCGTCGACCCATTCAAGCACCATAGCCTCCTGCTCCAGGGGAGGGAAAGGGACGCGAGGGGGGCGGGACCGACGTGGTTTCGAAGGAGTGTGACGGTGCGAGGGGCTGCCGGGGGCGAGGAGGCAAGGGTAAGCCGCCCGTCAAGAGGAGCAGGGCAGCGGGTGCGCGGGCGGGTTGGGGCGCAGGCGGGTTGGCCTCAACCACTCTACGGACCTCTGGCGTGAAGAGACTGCACGCCTGGTCGACAGTGCCGTACAATCCCGCCTCCAGCAGGCACAGCTGCCACAGCCCCTCCACCTCACACGGGTTCATGTCGCGGGACATGTTCAGCCGCTGCTCCAGGGCGGGAACCAGGCGGGACCAGTTGCCCTGCGGGGACACGGCAGCAGGGGCGAAGGGGGCGTGGGCGGCGGGGCACAGGGTTGTCAGGCGGCATCACCGGGATGAGGCCAACCAGCCATGCTTTGTTAGAAGGTTGCAACCAATCCCTCGGCCGTCCGCCCTCTTGCTGACTGCGAATTAGATTCCGCGGCTCAGTTTTAGGACACGCTCGCGCCCCCTGCCGTACGCACCTGCATCCAGCTGCTCATCCACTTCTCCGTGTACTCATCGTGCTGTGCGTATGCGGGGCACACCTCGAAGAAGCGCAACAGCGGGTCGGCGTCCTTGGGGGCCATGCTCATGGCCACGGCCTGCAGGATTGCAGGGTTTGGGGTCGCTGCATAACACCCCTGCTGGTGAAGCCAACGTGACACAAGCCATTGTGACGGCAATCGCTGCAACGCCATTACAGGCATCGTTTCATTTGGCCACCCAGCGCAGGAACCTGCCCAATCCAACGCTCCCAATCCAACGCTTCCCCCCCCGCCCGGCCCCGGCTCCTGACCTGTGGCCGCCGTACGACGGGCGGGTCCCAAAGAGTCTCGTCCAGGTCCTCATGCGCCGCCGCCAGCAGCGAGGAGGCGCTGCGGGCGGTGCGGCGGCGCGATTGCGTGCATTCACATCATTCGTTGTACGACGGCCGTACCCCCTCTCTCCCCGCGCCGCACGACAGCACAACCTCACCCTCGTCCTGATGCCCGCATCGCTGACCTCCGGGGCCGCCCCGCCGCGTCGCTGTCCATCACCGCCGCCCCGGCAGTAGCCCGGGCCACGTCAGCGGGCGCCCTGGGTGGCGCGCGTGGTGTGGGGTTGACCGTGGGGGAGTCATCCGCCGGGTCCCGGGAGCGAACATCCGGGAAGAACCCCGCAGTAAAGGCGCTGGCGCTGGCGGCTGTGCGAGCGACCTGGCGGGGGGGAGGCAGGTGCGCGGCGAAGGTGAATGAGCCCTTGTGCCGGTGCGATATAGTGTCGATATGGCTTAAGAGCTGGCATGTGCTGCGGCGGCGGCCTCTCACATGTGGCCCCCCAGACCCGCACCAGACCCGGTCCATTTCCCGCCCCCAAGCCCTCTGAACCTCCCTCACCTGAGTCGAAACCACCGGGAAGCGCTTCGGTAGGTAATCTTGGCCGGAAAGCGACGGGAAGCGTTTCCGCAGGCGGTACGCCAACCCCCACAGCTCGTCGGCGCCTGGTAGAGATGGCATTGCGGGGGGAAGAAGCAGAGAGGGGTGCCGGGGACGGTGCATCGAGAGGGCTCGGGCTTGGGCCCGTGAATGAGGTTGCGGGGGCAACCAAGCAGGAAGCTGGCTGGGGTCGGGCTGGGGACGCTCAAGGGGCGCAAACGCAGGACGGCGAGAAGGCCGCGCTAGCTGGCTGCTCCCACTGGCGAGTTCAGCAGCGCTCCCAGGCACCCGCTTCAGCCTGGCGCTCCCAAGCACCCGTCCTAGAGCGGAAGATGTGGCGCCGCGTCGGATGACGGAGGCTGCCCAGCGCACCTATGGGGTGCAGCTCGCCGCCCATAAGGCCCACATTGGAGAAGGGTGCGGTCCAGTTGGTGAGCCAAGGGTTGTCGGCCGTGTTGCGAGCGTCCTGAAGATGGTAGCGGGTTGGGGAAACACGTCACTGGATGTCGGAATGAACTGGGTTTCACAGGCCCCCATCCGCCTTAAAGGCCGCGTGGCCACATGTGCCTCCCGCCCTCGCAGCCTGCCTTCCCCCTACCTTGAACAACATCTCCAAGCTATTGATCTGTCGCATGCGGTCGCCTGTTGGCCAGCGGGTGCCGTGGCGAGCCACTAGGTACAAATGCACCGGGTCGTAACCGTCCGGGTCGGGCGCCCTGTAGATAGACGGCGCTCCGGGTACAGCTAGACGGTAGGCATAGCGAGTCTGCAGGGCATTGTTCTCAGGTGAGGTCAGCCACGGGCGCGCATGCTGGGGACAGCGACTGAGTTGAGCGCCCGTCGCACGGATTCGCATACCTTCGTGCCCAGGTGGCGCCTGATATCGAAGCCGCGCGCCAGCATTGAGATCAAGCACATCACTGTAATGAATAAGAGGCGAGATGAGGGCGTTGCCCCTCCATACGAGTCAACCATTTTCCGCGTCGACAGCGACTATTGCTTGCAGATCGCGCGCCGCCTTCGACTACTAGGGCCGCAATCACATATTTCATGGGGACCAAGGTATCATCTCGAGCTGCCGCATCTGCAAACGAATATCGAGCAACGCGTACGGCATCGTACCTCCCGGCGCGGGAGGAGTCAGCGTCCCACAAATCGTCCGAGCATGCACATGTCAACGGACGTCGCTTGAGCTAACAGCTATTGCATGTAGAAATGGCAATGGCAACTAAAATTCGAATTCCAGAAGGTGGAAAGAGGCCTCCGTAAGGCGGTCGTCAAAACATCTCGGACAAAGCTCGTATGCGACTACTGCATCCAGCTGCGGTTGCAAGAGGCTTTCTTTAATTCCTGTTAGATCGCAGAATATACCTCTGTATCCCCCTTTTTTAGGTTGCGACCTTTTGCAAAAGCGCAGGACTTTGGGTTGGGACGCCTGCCACGCATATCCTATGGGCAATGCAACTAACTATGTCTAGTTAACCCTACATTTTTGCTGATGGGGGGAGTCAGTACGCCAGGTTTCGTAGGTGGTACGACGGTGACGTGCTGTGATAATTGATAAGGGGTCGCGCAAGCAACTGAGGTGCTGCCGGGTACTGTCACTGTCTTCACCGCGGCTGCATGACGTTTTAATGTGACAACGTGTGTTCGGTATCCAGATGTTATAGCACATGTATGCCCCCTGGCCCAACACGAAAGCGTGCGGACTTTCACGACAGCTGTAGGTGAGGAACCCAGTGAAGGGCCAATGATACAATTCGTGGCGTTGTCAGGTGCCTTTCCAGGAATGAGGTGATATGGGGTCAGGTTGCATCTTGTGGCAAGAAATCCCGTTACACAGCACTCCACTCGCAATGCAAGCGCCGCAGTCGCAGCTCCAGCTCCGCCCCTCCGCTCAGGGCAGGCACAGGGGCGATCGCAGCGCTTAGCAGCGCTCGCCCAGCGCCCAGGCCACGTTACGCGGCGGGGGCCTCCTCGGCGGGGGGAGCGGCGGGCCGCTCGATCTTGGCGCCCACCTCCTCCGAGTAGTCGCCGTGCACCTCCATGAGCTTGGTAATGTCAAACTTGGGTGCCTTGAGGACCTTCACCTTGCGGATAAAGGTGTTCTGTGCGGCAACATTTGCAGGAGGAAGGGCGGGCCCACGAAGGACGCGTTCAGGGACACGCAGCAGTCGAGACGTCAAGGGAACCAGAGACCTGAAGCGGAACAATGACAGCCAAACGTCTGAGGAGGGATACACGGAGCCGCTGTCTACTGTCCCGCTCTGCGACTGCGTCATTCTGTCTCCGTCTCTCAGCAGTAATCAGCTTGGGAAGAACTAGCAGCGCGTGACCCCCCTCTCACCTGCAGGGGGTAGATGCCCTGGCACGACTTCTCAATGTCCTTGCCAATGGCCTCCGGGATGAGCTTGGCCACAAGCTCCTTCAGGTCGCAGCTGGTCGCCTCGCGGGTGATAATCTCCGTCATCTTCTTGCGGATTTGGCGGATCTGTGCGGTTTGGGGAACGGGGAGCGAGCGATTAGTTAATCGTCGGCGGCAATAGGTTTGTACGGCGACATTTGGAGCCTGTGTGATGCAGCGATGTCTGGGTTCTCTACGCGTCATCCGCACTGGGAGCGTTGGGCGAGAACGTGACGCAGAATGAGCCCCTTGCTCCGCTGTCTCGAAAACCCCAACCGGTCGGGGTGCTGCTCCTCGCCCCTCGCGCATCGCTGCCAATCGTTGTCCCTTTCCCCCCACTGCAAGTCATTGCCTGACGCCTGAAAATATCCATCAGGCAGTTTCGCCACGTCTGTTTAAGACTCTCACAGCATCCACGCACTTCACCCATCGTACCCTAACCGAACCTCATTTCAGCACCGCATGTCCACACACGCATCGGCATTAAATCCTTTTACGTTCCGCACATCATCTCGTGCTCGCAAATCAATTTCTACCGCTAGAGCTCCTTGACTTGCTTGCCCAGGAAGCTCTTGCCCTGGTCAGCCATACACGGACGAATTCCCAAATGTCGCTGCCAGCCATTTCGACTGAAAATGCCAGTCACTGCTGCAGCGAGGTTTAAACAAGCAGCAGCCTTCAAACCCGCCATGCCGATAATCTATCGGAACGTAGCGCCCCAACATTCCACGGAGTAGAGAACGCGAGGCGATAAAGTCAGAAGCTCCAAGCAGACCAATCCAGCCGTGCCCGGTTATGCACTCCCACGCCATCCACGCGCTGTCCCACCCTTGACGACAACGCCATGAGCCTCGACCATTGCGTCCTGTACAATCCCGCGGGTAGACAGCTGCGGCGGCCGTCCTCGCCTGCGCTAGCAACCACTGTTGTCGCTGACACCGTGTAATGCTGACGTTATAGCCCAGACGCCAACTGCGCCATGTCGCTTGCCAGAGCAAGTGTCGCCGCAGCTGCTGCTCCAGATATAACGTTATGTGATTATCCAAGCGTGAACACATATGCTCAAGCGTGCGCTGCAACTGCCCCCAGCACGCAGTGACACCGACGCGCTGCTCCATCGTCGATAGTTGGCGAGAGCAGTCAATACACTGCAACTGCTTTGCACATCCAGCCATGTCCAATTCGACGCACAGGTCGTCACTTACTATACCACAACCGTATGCATCGCCTCAAGCTTTCTTTCGTCGTGGCCCTTTCACATGCTTCCATCTTTTTGTACGCAAAAATGCATATCATGGATGCCAGGTTTGCGAATTGGTCAAGCAATTAGGTTTCCAGCCCCCCTCCCGCTGTCCTCAGCGTAACAAAAAAGTGGTGTAGCGAGAGAATGTGCGTCAGCCACAGTTGCTGTAGCTGACGCCTCCATCGCAAGCTCCGGTAGGTCGTCGTTCCGTGATGTTATGTTAGCGGTGTACAGGCATTACTAATTTCAGTATTTGATCCTTCCCGGCGTCACAGAGTTTGCCCACTCACCCGATGTGCTTTTAAACCATCACGGCTGGCCCCATCCCCCTGCCCAACATCGCGCATGCAGGACTGACTTGGCAAGCGTCCCCGTCGCCCGATCACACGTCCCCATCCAGCTGCGCACCTGCGCGCTCTGGGCGTAGCAGGTGCGCTTGATCTGGCCCTGGCGCTTCTTGGTGAACGAGATGCAGAAAACGCGCAGCGTGTAGCCGTCCGTGGTCTTGACGTCCACGTAGGCCTCGATCAACGTCTGCCACTTGCGGACCAGCGAGCGGAGCTTGTCCGTCGTGAAGTCCATGCCCTGCGAGCAGCACCGGGCCCCGCATGGGGAACGATCACGCCACGGCATCGCCATTCCGATCCCCCGAGCATTTGCGTGGAGTAGCGGCCAATACACAGCGTCTGAGCCGTAAAGCATGTAGCTTTCCGGCTGCCAGTTGAGCCGCCAGGCAGCGTGTAGCCAGCTCTTTACAGGTCTGAAAGTGCCATTTGGATTGAAGGACGTATGCTGTTGCTCCTTGCGGCAACCAAGAGTCCCTCCGCGGACCAAGCGCCCCATAGCTGCGCTCGCTGCTTGCGCAGCTTGAGCGGCAGCTCCATCAGTTCGCCAGGGCTGCTGCATCGTGTCGTCTGCCACTTTGTCGATTCCCCGCCACGGATGTTCGCCCCTTTTAAGTCCGCGCCAGCCGCTGGAAAAAAGCCGCGCCAGCCTGCTTATATACAGCTGGTGTATAAGCCAGTGAAAACTACGCCTGCTGCTTGCCGTGGCCGCGGTCCAAGTTTGTAGTGCGCGCCGGCGCCGCCTTGTCGGCTGGCGCTGATACAAGCAGCATTTGCAACTAAAAGCATTCAAACCATGCCCAACTCACCCAGAAGTTAGTGAGGCAGTTGCGGCCCTGCACGTCCTCAACGCGAAGGCGCATCTTGCGGAAGGCATCGTCCTCGTTCTGCATGGCCAGGCAAGGATGCATGATATCCCTCAGCGATGATCCCGAACATGGTCTATAAACGCAAGGTATCAAGGAAAGCCGCGTCTGGCATTTATGCGCGCCGTGCCGCCGTCATTACCTTCTGCAGGTCGGCCAGAGAGACCTCGAACACGCGGCCCTTCAGCGCCTCCGATGCAATCTGCAAAGAGCAAAACATGCGTTGGCTAAGCTGGATCATCTATGCTGTTAAAATGCTCGCGCCGCCCCGATGCTGACCTTGGTACCCTGCGTCCTGGTCACCAGGGTCTTGCCCACATTGCGGACGCTGAATACAGTGGGCGCCTTGATGTCATACCAGTCCTTCTTGGCGAAGGGGTCCGAGCTGCGGAAGCGAATGACGATGTTAGCGGGGGGCTAGGCCTGGCACGCGCATGGGGCCACTTACGCCTTCTTCTTGCCTCCCTTCTTCCCCTTGCTAATGCGCTTGTTCTTGCCGACAGCCATGTTTGCTGCCCGGTAGTCAACAAGCAAGCTGCTGACCAAAAGAGGGAAACGAATGCGACCCCACCGACTTGTTAGTTCCCTAGTTAGCTCCAGGGGCGGCCGCCTACCGAGCACTTCATTCCCTTTGCAGCTGTACTTTTCTCTTATTGCATACTGTGTAGAACTATATTCGCTTCAGATGAAAGGTTGTGAATGGTTTTGTCTGCCAAAGGCTAGAAGTTTGCTTGCCTTTAGTTCTGCACCTCCCCACTCTTAATGTATATACGTCACGAAGCTACTCCATCAATTCCTGAAGGCCTGCTTGAATTTATCGTTGTTGGGCAGGAGGGCCAGCATCATGAAGCCCATCAAGTTTTTGTTGTCGCTCACCTTGGAACAACGGAGCAGACGGGGCCAGAGTTTTGTGCTGCGACTTTGGATACTTTTCTGCGGTTGCGAGCAGTTTGTCAGCTCTGATGGTGTTGCTGGGGTTCAGCCGGTTCTGCCGATCATGGCTTGAAGACGGAAAGCACGGAATGCTGCGTCACATGCCATCACCGTATCCCGTTTTCATACCCCGGCATGGCACTATGACCCTTCTATAGGACAGGCCCCCAGCGCCCGTCCAGCCGTCGGGAACCGTGAAACATGTGGCTTACAGTACCAGGAGCACCACGCTATTGTCAGCCTTGGATATGGACTCGTCTGGTTTGTAGAGCACTAGTCCTGTCTGCCTGAGGCGGAGCAGCCCATGGGGATTTGCCGCTCACTCACAGGAGCATACGGGTGGGACATGCATTCTTACTGGTGCCTAGAGGTACAGTTCGCCCTCCATCCTGTTACGAGGCTGTTCGCATGCTGGAGGCGAAACATTCTGGCCGCCACTTGCAGAGCAGGTACTGCCGTCCCATGCCGTCACGGGCACACATCCTGTGTATGGGACGGTGGCGTGGCACTGGCAAGACACGCCAGCAGGCGTGTGCGTAGTATTTGTGTCGTGGCGTACGCACGCTGCACGTCTGGGAGTTACAGGCTTACTGTGACAGGCACGCCTCATGTGTCTTCCCCCGTCCACCCCGTGGCCCGACTGTTACCTGAGCCCCTGCGTACCGATTGCTAGGCCCAGCCCGTGTCAGCCGGTGGGATATGAGCCGGGCAGCTTCACGCCGCACACGCCATGCCATTAAGAATTGCGTTCGGTGATGCGTCCAAGAGTCCTCCCTTCCGAAGCTGGCGTCCGCTGTTGTAACCCAGTTGCCGGTTATGTGATGACGATGTCACGACGCAGCACGTAACATGCAATCCAGGTGCCGGTTCCGCTGCCAAGTCGTCGGTTGGCTCACCCAACCTGCACAGCACGCGGTGTGTCGTGCCAGCTGGTAGCGGAACCGGCACCTGGGTTGCAAGGTACGTGCTACGTTTTGGCAAGCCGGCACCATCGCCGCCCCGAAACCAGTAGCTCTGGTCGCGTGCGAAGTTTCTCCCGAGCGGCCGCTGGCCCAATGCTAAGGTTTCTTGCAATGTATGGGAGTCATTACTATTCGCTGAACCCTGTAGCCTTCTTTGCCCACGTATCTCAAGCTGCGTTGTCACTTTTGATGGGCTTCGGTTAGGGTCGGTCGTGGTCGGTAGCCCTAATGAGCACCGCGACCATCTGGGGTGCCGGGCAGGGGGCAACGTGAAACCGGCCGAGATAGTCTCTACTAGTCCTTACAGTCATTACGCTCACGGACAGGGTACTTGCAGGCAGTGCGATGGGTCGAGGCGGGTTGAGGTACGGGCGGGTAACCGCGAGTAAGCGACTTTACCTCCATTCTTGTCATCCCGAGTGCATAATCTGTTTGGTAAGGGGCATTGACGCAAGTCAAGGAAAAGGCAACCACGTTGTAAGCTTGGGCACCAGGGTCTGCGCACCAGTTCTCCAAGCCAGCACGCTGCTGAGTCCCCATTCGAACTTCTAGCATTGGCATGTTCAAGGGACTGCGCCGTGAGGCAATCTATTACTTTTCCAGGCCCTGTTGTGGCAGTGTTATTAGTATGGGAGTGAAGCGGCGTTTTGGGCGCTCGGGGTTGCCCTTCCTAATCAGCGCGAAGCTTATCCTTGGCACCAATCGACGTACCAGTGACGACCATTGTGCCGAGTATGTTTGCATTGCCATCTCGTAAAACCAAAATGCAGGCCCACCACCCGGAGAAGGTAACTTAAGTGAGCGTATGTTGATTCGCGCGACCTAAGATGAGTGCCGCAGGCCCATGGGTCGGCACAGAGGCGTGAACAAGACGCGACAAGCGACGGGGAAAGACAATCGCTGCCAGTACCTTTCAACCACGTTCGATGCCGCTTTCGGCGCATATAATCCCGTGGGACCGTTGGGAGTTGTCTTCTGTACTTCGCACTAGCTGATGACAGCCATTAACTATCCCGCAGCAGCTTCGAGTGTTGCCAGGTCAAAGCGTACTAGCTGTTGGTGTTAAGAGCTACCTCTGTCGTGCTGTCTTCAGGTTTACCCGCGCAGGTGCCCATTGCTCTCGATCCGGCCCCTGTTGTAACGGTTACGGCCCCTGTCGCAATTCCCACGTTGGACGTACAAAACACTACGCCTGTCTGGAGCCCACTGTAACGATTACAACAACTACGCCATTAACGAACTTGAGCACAGCCACGCATAGCAGGTACCGTATAAAGCTTTCGGGTGACCTTAGGGTAGCAATTCACCACGACTATCGGCAACTGAGGATGGCTCGACTATACACAAACGAGGACACGTTTCGGTTTAGCCTCCCGATCTGGTGAGCTGCGGAGTCATCGAACGTGTTTGCGAGGCCCAAGGGCAGCGTTCCCAAAGTGCCCCCTTCCTGGGTTAACTAAGGCCCTTCCCTGCTGCCGCCCCTCCCATTCGCGACCAGTCGCCGCGGCAGCGGCTTCTCGGGCTTCATCGGAACCGGCTTCCGCTGCCCGGCAGATGAGGATGTCGCATCGGAGCTCCCGCCGCCAAACGTGATGCTGCGCAGCTGGTACTGGATAGGTGCGCCGCGGGGGCGAGGCAGGGTGAGGTTGGGGACGCGCAGAGCAGCGCCCAATGGACAGCTGCTGATGCCGACCAATGCGGCGACTCGCGGCTGCAAGTGCGGGAGTAGGTCGTCCGTTGCACAGTCGCCAGGCCTGCTCAGGTGCACCCTGGTGAAAGCGTGTGACAGCTGCATGCTGCTGACCCCAGTAGGCATCCGAAAAAAATGAGTGGAAGCCGGAGCAGCGAGGTACACAAGCAGTGGCCGCAAGCACCGCCGAAACGACACGCACTGTCGGCCGCGGCGTCATGGGCCCTGCCCTTCTGCTGCCGGGCTTCTCCGGGCCGCGGCTAGGACCGCAAACGGCGACCCATCTCGCCCTATCTTGTCCTGTCCCTGGTTAGCAATGATTCCGCGCCTGAACACCACTAGCCCCTCCCCCGCCTGCTGCCCTACGCCTCCCCTCCATGCTCTCCAGTTCTCCACCATGCGCCCAAAGACCCTTCCCTTTGCTCACTAACAGCCCCCGCTCCTGACAGTCCCGTTGCGTAAAACGGTTTTTTATACACCCGCTCCTGACACAGACGAGACAAAGGGCCTCCTGGGCCAGACCAACGTGAGCGCCAAGCAGCTGCGCCCCGACTTCCTGCTGCGCGAGGGACAGCCCGGCCACTACGAGAAGCGCTTCCAGTGGCCCTGGCCGCAAGTCACCCCGGAGAGGCTGCAGGTACCGTAAGCGCACGGACGGGTATCGCTGTGTTGCCTAGTTAGGTGTGCCGGGTGCATGATCACCCTGCGACTCCATACATGCATTTTTCCCGCGGAGGGTTGCGGCTTGGCAGTAAATGAACCCACTCGCTCAGCGGTAAACTAACACATGCCAACCCTGCCCTCTCACCACCACCACCGTTAGGAGGGTGTGTGTGTGCAGCGGGATGAGGCCGCCCCCGACACCTGGAGCGAGCACCCCGCCACGGTGGGCGCCTACGTGTTTGGCGCCGGCAGCGAGGGCGGCTTCAACGGCTACCTGGGGCTGCCGGGTACGCCGGCTGAGGTGCAGCGGAAGCTGCCCGAGGGCTCTGTGCCGCCCGCCAGCCGGCCCTGGGCGCTGGAGCTGTTCATCAAGGTTCGCGGTGTGCGGGGGCGAGGGCACTGGTGTGAGGGCACTGGTGCGAGGGCACGTTGTTGGGCCGCTAGGGCCTCAGCTGCGGAAAATGTACGTGTTGTGGAGGAAGGACCGGCGAGTGTGGCCGGGCGCCACTGCCTCGTTGGGCCCCATCACACGATGCAAGGCCGCAATGGCCCTTGCCCCCATCACCACCACCACACCACCGTCACCACCCGACGCACCCACACCCCTGCGGGCACGTACGTCCCACTACGCAGGACGGCACGATCGGCCGCTGGGCTGCGATACCCAACTTCGACACCACCACCGGCAGGCTGCAGGCAGTGGTGCTGATCAAGGAGATGCATACGGACACGGACCCCGCCACACCGCACGTCCTGGACCTGCTCCTGCCCCTGGTGCCTCCGCCTCGCGCGGCACTCCCCGCCGACACCGCCGGCTGGCTGCCTGCCGGCACTCCGGGCACCGCCGTGCGGACATTCGTGGGCGACGGTGGCGAGGTGATGACCGAGGAGGGGCTGGAGGCACAGTGGACGCCGCCCCAGCCGGGAAGGTACGGGAGCGGAAAGGAAGGGGGCGGTGCTGACGGGCAAGGGGTGGAGCGAAGGGCTCAGAGGGTTTTGCGGCAACTGTCGGATGGGTTGAGAAGGAGTGTATGCAAGGAAACCCGTGGGTCGGCAGTGAAGAGTAAAGTGGTTAGGAAACGTTTGGTACACACGTGTAAATCTTTCATGCTGGAGGACTTGGTTTAGGTAAGTCAACCCCGAGGTGGAGTGTCGACACCGGCTGCTATTGTCGAGGAGGAGTGTAGGCATGTGTCTGCCTGGGAAGGGCGCACGGCGCGGTTTGAGGGGACGGCGCCAGCGGAAGTAGCGCACGATGGAATGGTCGGCGGTGGTGCCAAAATTGGCTGCTGCGTCCTGCACGTTAGCGTCTCTGCTCAGCCGCTCGCTGCGCGCGGCAAGCCGCCCTTACTTGCGTGAACCTCCTCGCCTTCCTGTCCCTTACCCGGATGTGCTCCGGAACCCTGTTCGTCGCATGATTTGATTGCTCGCGTGCAGGGGCCATTCCCTGATGCGCCTGCCGGACGAGACCTACCTGCTCCACCCAGACAACATCCTGCAGTTCGACGGCCCGTCCGTGTTTGAGTTCGGCAGCAGGCAGACGTCCGGCGGCCGTGGCTTCCAGCGCGTGATACTGCGCTTCGATGCGACAGGCGTCTTCGAAGAGGTGCGGCACGAGAGCTTCACGTGAGGGGAGCTGGGTGCCATGATCGCAGGAGGGTTGCGCAGCTGTCAGGAGACATGGACGGGTTACCCGCCGCCAGCTTTAAAGCCCACTCGGGTTTTGTCGGGTAGGACTGTGCTCGTGAGAGGCTTTGGAGAAGCGCGAGTCACGGGCTTCACCTTATAACCGTTGTCTGGAAGGGTTGGAATAACGGTTGGGGGTTGGGAGGGTTTTGGTTGCAGCCCAAGGAGCATGATCTATGTGCCTGATTGCCCTAGAAGTCCCTAGCTACGCCAATCACTTGAGTTACATGGCGTGGTGCAGTTTGGTGCCGCCTGTTAAGGTTCGTGACGGATGGAGTGTGAAGCCAACATTGGGAGCTGAGCTGTTGACACATTCCGTTGCGTTGCAAAATAGGGAAATCTCTACAGTGTACCTTAACGAGGAATGGTCCATGTATGATGGTTGCGTTGGGCAGAGTTATTCCTGCAGGATTTCACTGTAAATAACGAACAACTACCGATAGCCTGTCGCCGGATTCCTCCGTCCTGCCGAACAAGCATGGATCGGAGTCTTGCAGGATGTTAGGTAAACTGTATGATTACGCTCAAAACGATGGGCCAATCTGCGCCATCGTGAATCCATCTTCGGAGCGGACGTCTGGGCCACAGGTTTGACGCAAGCTGAACGACTTTCCATGCATTCCCGCAGCAATTTTCTACACCATACCTTTAGAATCCTATACAAAATGCAGCTGCAACGCTCCATCCGGATTGCCTCCGTTGCCGGCACGCCCGGCCGCGTCGCCGTGCGGCAGGTGATGTGCGTGGCCCGCCCGCAGCAGAAGGTCGCAATTGCCAAACGCGAGACCAAGCTTAACTCGACCGCAGTGCCGCGTAAGACAATTGTCGAAATTTCCTGCTCGCCGAAAAGGATCATGGCTGAATTAGTCCTTCTCCTTGCACAGTTTTCACCATTGCCGCTGCGGACGCTATCTACCAGTTTCTGCTTCCTCAGGCGGAGTACTTCAAGACCCTGAACCTTCCCGAGGTACGCTCCGCCTTGATTCTGGGCGTGCTATGCTTGCACGCTGACCGCGTTCCTCTGTTCCTCGTGTAATCACAGCCTCTCATCCACTGGGGCCACCCGGGCAACATGGCAGTTGTGCTCTTCGCTATGGGCGGCTACGGGGCCGCCTACCTGGGCTGGCAGATCCGCACGTCCACCGATGGGGTAAGGTTTGTGGAGTGTTTGCGGCCGTGGGTGGGCCGAGGCTGCAAACCCATGTCCCTCGACGCCACTGTTCCGATATTCTTCAACACTGTGTTGCGCCTTGCCAGGCCGATGTGTGTTAACGCCCACATCTACAGCAGCATGCAAGTGGATAGGCTGGCTCACCTGTTCCTCATTGTAGCTCCTGCTCGCTTGTCCGGTTGCCCACGCACGACACAGGACGTGGTCGCCAAGGCCAAGGACATGCACCCCAAGGTAGGAACTGCGGACCGAGCCACTGCAAACGTAGCTACTTGTGGCAGGTGCTCGACACGGTGGATCCATACCACTCATGAGGCACAGAACAAGCCAGCCAAGCCGTTTTTCGCTTAGCTCATGCGACTTTGTAGGCACTAAAGCCCTTGGAGAATCTCGGCTTCATGTTTGAACTTGTTGAGGACTCGCGCGCTGCTTGGCAGCGCAACCTTTGCTCCTTCTGATCTTCTGCCCGATCCACGCTCACTCCGCCCCCTGGTCCCTCTTCCAGCTGGCTGCGGGCATGTTCTTCTTCTTCGCGCTAGGTGCCATGGGTGGCATGATGTCCCTCATCATGCAGGACAGGCCCATCTTTGAGAGGTGGGTTGCGCGCCGGGGGGGGGGGGTAGGAAGGTCGCAGAACCCAGAGAAGGGCAGGGCGCTGCACCCATCCCGCTGGAAGTTACCGGTAAGGGGCTTACGGCCATATTAGGTCCTGCCATGCCCAGCGTACAAACAGTCACACAGAACTGGCTGCGCTGGAGCCCACTGTTATGAGCACTACTGCCATAACAGCAATCGCTATACTGGATACGGTTCGATACGGGCACCGATGTGCCCTTCACCCCTCCCCCCCCTCCTCGTGTTCAATCTTACCCTCCCCGGCAGCCCTCACGTGCTAACCGGCCTGGCTGGCCTGGGCCTGCTGGGCGTCCAGGCGCTGCTGCCCCTCGCCTTCGCCAGCGGCACCGGCGAGGCCCGCACAGCGGTAGGTGTGCGGGTGGCCGGCCGTACAGCGTTCCATAGGAAGGCCATGTACCATAACGGAGCCAGTGCGAATCCCACTGTCCCACCACTGCGAGCCGAAGCAGGCCGAAGACATCCGCTTCTGCGCGGGTGTTCGCATCCCTCTGGTAGCCTAGTTTCCGACATTACTGTACTACATCCTTCCGCTTTAAGTAAATTGTCTTTTCCCTTCACCCCGCCTGTGCCATCGCAGCACGCTTACCTTGGCAGCGGTATCATGGCCCTGTTCCTGGTGCATGCTGCGCTGGGACTCAACTTGGGCCTCAGCATTTGAGTGAGCATACTCCTAGGAACCAATGGCCGACATGGATACCTGTCGTTTGATGGAGCTGTGGGGCGCATACTCGCGACTAGGAGTACCGTATGATTCCACATCCGCCAAGGGCTGTAGTCCCCCATCCCAAGGATGCGGCCCGTTGAGTGAATAAACGGCGATGCGAGTGGAGCGTGTTTGCCATTCTTTTACGTGAGCGTGTCTGAGAGGAGGGTTTCGAGTGCAGAGAACTGCGAGAGGTTAAATGGGATTCCTTTCAGCGCAAAAGCGCACTGCTAAACAGCACTGATAGGTTTGTGCGTGAGTTATGGCTCAACGCGAGTGAACCACAGTGCGATGCTGTGTAACATCCGCACCTGTTCCCTACCGGTCCGAAACAAGTTATTCGGAACTCAGTCCTGTCAGGTCACAAAAAATAAAACTCCCATGCACCTGCGCTGGTATCATGTTAACAGCGCAGCGAAGAATTTCCGTTTGGAAATGTTACCAACAAGACCGACCCAACGGTCAGGTGCCTCCGTATGCAAACCTGCCCCTCCACTACGGCCCGCATTCCGCCGCACCTCCTTCGCTACTGTAGCAAGGCAAGCGCCAGCTTGAGCCAGGCGTATATTCGACACGTCAGGCTTCCGTCTGCCTCACCGCGCCAAAGTTACCACAGCATACGTCACTCCACGGGCTAGCCCGAGTCCCACAGCACTCATTTGTCCCCCGGCAAAAAACCCTTTTCGGGGTCCTTCGTCATTCCCCACAAGCCTACCCTGTGCTTGCATCGTGACACATCTCTGTAACAACGGAGTTCGAGTTTCAGTCGCGCTTACTGCAGCAGCAGCGGCCGTCCGTTGCCTACGATCTGCGAACAGGCAGATTACATAGCGCTGGCGGCGGCGGCCGCCACCTGGTTGACGTGGCCGATGGCCAGGCCGGTGGTGAGCAGGCCGAAGACCAGGAAGGGCTGCGCGCTCGCCTGGTACTTGACGTCGTTGGCAATCGGGTCCGGCAGGAAGTACTTGAACTGGAAGAAGATCTGCAGAGGCGATGGCAGTATGCCGACATGGCTGTCAGCATGATGGGGCGGGAAAGGGCACTGGGCGCACCAAGCCGCGAGAAACCTGGGCGCCTCAGCACTCTTGACAGCACAACCATAGTTGGGGTCGGAGCTTGCAGCTACAAGCAAGCACAGCCTGCCCTCACGATCAGTTGCGCCGAATTAGTTACCAAGTGGTGCGCAAGGTGACATCCATGGTGATGCTCTACCGCACGACTCCTGCTAGCTGCAGCTGAAATCCACTGTCGCGGACCACCCTGACGCCTGTAATCATTCCGGGCTAGCACTCAAAACCTGGCTCTGCGGCTGGCCGTCAGCCCCTGAGCTCTCCCACGGTAAGCCCATCGCAGTTCCTGCCTAGCTTTAGGGCCCCCCGGTGATTTGCTGGCTACGATGAATGAATTATTTCCGAGGCCCGTCCGCCGGAACATGTAGCACATTCAGGTCAGGCACCGGCACCGGTCATCGCCTTGCGCCACCCCTTGTGACTCGTAAACACCCCCCATGCGCCGATACGCGGTACCCTGTGGTAATACGGGCCGCGCTGCAGGTGTATCAACCTTTCTGGCTGCGGAGCGTTTTCGACGATAACCCCAAAGCTGTCCAGCGTCGTAACTGCCGCATGAAGCTCCCGCCCCGTCTGCCATTGGCCGGTTCTCCCCTTCCCAAACCCTGTGACGCCCCTCAGCGCCATTTCGGACCTGTGGAAGGATCAGCGCCAGAAGGACGCCCGCGTATGTGTACTCCTCCAGACCGAAGGCCAGGTACGCCGCCACACCCAGCTGCGTCACGTCAATGGTAGAGACGCAGATCCACTTGGCGGTGTCCACACCGAACGCGACGGGCAGCGACTGCAGACCCATCTTCCTGCGGGCGGATGAGGCGGGGCAGCGGAACTCATGCGTGCAATGGCGGTGAGCTGCCGCACCACAATGCTCTCAAGCTGTTAAGCACAGCGAAGCGGTTAACGCGAAGCGCTTTACTTAGCAGCGCGAGGGCCGCCACGTTCCCCTAGATACACTGGGTGCCACGTTAAGACGACACCCCAACCGCCCGCCCGGAGGAGCAGCCTGAGGTTCAGGTTCGCCTCGTCCGATCCACCCAACGCCGGTGCAACAACTGCAACCCACATCTCTGAGGATTGCCAGGGGCACCATCCGAGCCACCCTGCTGGTAGCGCGACCCAGTTCACCCAGTCCGCATGGATACCAGCCTCCCGTCCCCTCCCGCTTAACCCCCCCGACGCCACCCTTTTGATTCGTGCCGTGCTGCCACCTGCTCGCCAGCAGCACTATGGGGCCCAACCAGGACCGTATATTGCGCGGTGAACTTGAGCCCCATGTATAGTGCCGTTCCACGCATCTTGGCCGATATGTAGGGGTATTGTTCCACGATTTCGCCGTTTCCTGCCATTCCCGACCCCAGGCGGTCGTAAGCCAGTTCATTTCTTTATCCCGTCCCACCGCACCTGTCGCCCTCAATGCTCTTGAAGTCGTTGACAATGGCAATGCCCAGGCCCGCAAGCGAGTAAGCGACCGTCAGCGCCATCACATCCAGAGTCAGGGTGCCGAACAGGGCCTGGCAAGAGAGGGTAACGCGCGGATGGGGGTCATACCTGGGTCTTCGAAACCCACATCCTTGCCGCCAGCCCTTGCCCAGCCTCCTTTCCGCCCATGCCGCCCAACAACGCCCATCGTTTAACCATGCCTACCTGGCCGGCCCACCAAGGAAGAGCAATGTACGATGATCCCAGCGCGTAGTTGCCAGCCCACCCGCTCTGCTTCAGCTTCAGCGGCGGCGCCGAGTAGATGTAGGAGATGAAGGAGCCGAAGATAGCCAAGTACAGCAGCGTGGGCTGCTCGTGACCCACCCAGGTGTCCAGGCCGTAGGCAATGCCCAGGCCGCCCAGGAGCAGGATCCAGATCTGAGCGATCACGTCCTGCTGGCCGATGCGACCTGGTTGTATGGGCGTTGAATGTTACCGGTAGTCAAGGTTATGTGATGGTCTTTGTGGGCTTTGGGGGCCGACAGGGATCAGGAAGCAGTGTCGTGGGCGACGGCAGCTGCCCAGGAGGTTGTAGAGGCGGTCGACGAAGCGGTGATTTGGGTTGTGAGGTTCGAACCCAGCAGTGGCCAGTGGGGGGACTATAAGGAAATCCAAACCCCGGTAATCAGGCCCCGCAACTCAGGCCCGCGCAGTGACTATGGATAGGCAAGAAAGGGTGCTGGAGACGAGAACGCTGCCACTGCCACTTGGGCGCTAGTCTGCGCGTTGGGCGACAGAACCGCCAAACCGTAGACCCAAATGGCAAAAATGGCTACCCTGGCCACTCACCCGAAGGGATAGGGCGGTAGGGCTCATTGATGGCGTCAATGTCCCGGTCATACCAATCGTTGATGGTCTGAGTGTAGCCAGTCAGGAAGGGGCCAGACATCATCATGCAGGCGAGCAGCTGCGCAATATTGGTTGGATCGTTCCACTGATAAGTGCCAGACGCGGCCGCACCGCACGCGACACCTGCGCGCGATTTGAGTCGAAGGGTCGCGTTGGAGCCCATGGCCACCACGATTACGCGCTGGGGCGGGATTGCCACCGCATCGCTGCTCACCCCAAATCAGAGGGATCCATGTCACAGGCTTCGTGAGCTGCACACGGATCTTCCAAATGTTCGTCTCCAGTGCTGCGCCCTTCATGCCAAGGAGCTGACGCGCCGCGCTGTTTGAGTCGGGCTTATCCTTCGTCGCTTGCTGGCTAACGGCCTTCAGGGCCACACGGCCTATACAATTGTTTACAAAATGAGCGATAAGGCACGTTATTTAGCCGGAGCAGCGCGTCGACCTGCCGCAACATCGTTTGGTCGCTCGCGCAAAAAATGCTGCTCTTACCGAGCGAAGGACGACAGCATACCGTCCCAAATGGACGAGCCGAAACAGATCGTGAGTTTTTGGCCGCCACTGGGCGAGTCCCATTGCTGCGCGAACACTTGAGAGCTTGCATTTTCACGTTGTATGCTAGTAACACCAACCAAATCCGTAGATCTAGAGGCTCAGGAACTCAAGTGAAAGCAGAAATCGGCATTACGCCCATGTTACAGGCAGTTCCCACGAGTACGATGCGGTACGACGATCACAAGATTAATCCGCAGCTGTCCAAAGCCAATAAAACGTAAGCATGTACCTGAAGCAGGTGGTAGTCAACACGCTCCGACTGCAGCGTCGGGTAGCAAGTGTATGCGGGTTGAAAAACACCAACGCTTCCTATCTGGGACCCTCCTGCATGCCCCCACCCGAACAAAATCGCGAATGCACGCCGCGCGCTGAGAGTCATGGCGTCCGAGTAATACGTCATAGCAGTTAACAGCAGTGCGGCCGTAAGGACGCTTATGATGTCAGGACATGTCACGACTATCACAGAAGTCGTGCGCACGCCCAACTACGCTTGCACAAATGTTCAAACTGGTTGCGGTCTCGGAGTGTGGTCAACGGTACGAAAGCAAGCTCTTACGTCCTCTTATGCAAGGCATGCGGCTCAACGACTATCACTTGAAGCCGAGGCCGCCGCTCATCGAACGCGCAATCTTGGAGCCCAGCTTGCTCAGGCGCTGGTTGATTTTGTCCAACTTGCCCCGCAAGCCTGCGCGCTCCGACTCGCTTAGATCCCTGCATGATGGGAGCCGCGGAGCAGCAGCGGATCCGTTAGCAGCTTATCATCGTCATGCATGGTGCGGTACCATAGATAACCGGAAATTGGTTATGCAAATCCTGGTCACTACTCCAAACGCAATCGTTGTTGACATCCATGCTTTGGACGAGCACGACATCCAGGCCAGACGTGCAAGCTGGTGACGGCGCAACCTCCCCATCGCCCCAGGTCGCACCTGTTGGCCGTCAGCTGCGTCTCATACTCGTGAGCCACCTCCGCCAGGTCCTCACTCTCGTCAATGCGGCTGGTGGCCGGCTTGAGCACCAGGCAGTGCCGCCGGCCCTTGCGCAGCACGCATTCCGGGTCCGCGTTGCGGAACACATACCTGCCAGCCGATAGTGTCGGCAGGGGGCAAAAGGAAAAACACGCGATACGGGTCGGTGGCATGGCGGACTGTTGGCAACGCCGTGCATGGACAAGCACAGGGCCGCGAGCATAGGCAGTGTCGTCGCGGTCGGGACTCAAGCAGTGCGTATCGCAGCTGGTAATCAAGCGTGCAGCCTTTGAACTGCTGCAGACTGGGGCTCAACTGAAGCCCTCCGATTACCCACCTGTTGCCCTTCAGCCTGTCGTCGATGACTACCTGCTCGAAGCCCCAGTTGCCCGGACCCAACGTCTTGCCCTCGTGCCACACCTGAACAAGCAAATGCGTAGCAAAGGTTTAATCGAAAAAGCAAATAAGACCGCACAGCAAAACTTCCGCCCCCGGCCATGAAACTGAGGCGCGCAGCCCTAATCGTCTATGCACCGCTCCACCACACGGGTCATGTACATTTGCCTCGTGCAGCACGACGCCCCTTCCGCAGCTGCGATGCCCCGGCCGCGAACCTTGAGTGCCAGCAACTGGCCCATGTCTCCCGCGGTGCTGTACAGCGTGAAGCGGTCAACGCAGCCGCGCTGGAAGGTGCCCCGGTCCTTCGGGAGCGCCTGCGACACGGTGGCTTCGCGGCCCAGCAGCTCCAAGTGCACCTGGCAGCCAGGGAGTAGAGAGGGAGGGTAGCGTAGAGACGGGCGAGGGTGGGAGTGGGAAGGGGACCTGAATAATCTGGCACTTGACGCGCATGCACGCTCCTTGTGCGGAAGTGAGAGGGCTTCACGCGCATGCCCTCAGAAGGCGTTGAGCAGGGCTGAGCTGGCGGCCCGGGTAACCGTGTGCGCCAGCATGCATACAGGTGTGACTACCACCGCCCATGCACGTGCGATATGAAGAGCTAACCGACCTACGCGACCAAGGCCCAGACCAGTTGTGCAACGGGCCTCCGGAGGGCTAATCCCATATTTTCTAAAAGCAATGCTTCCCAGGGCCGTGTCCTACCGTGGTGTTGCCTAGACCTGCGTTCAGCTTGTCCGCGGTGAAGATCTTGATCTTGTAGCCGTACGAGTTGGCGTGCTGGCCCCGCCGCTGCTTCAGCGGCACCTCAGTGAACCCGGCGCCATCGCCACCTTCCCGGTCGGCCTGGCTCGAACCCGACGCCGCACCGGCGCTAGCGCCCCTGGCAGCTGCCTTGGACCCGGCGGCAGCCGAACCGCGCATCAGGTCGTCGTAGCCGACGCGGGAGGCATCCGGCCTGCAATGACACCCGTAGAACCAAGTCATGAGCTACACGTCGCCTTCTCCATCCACCGCCACGCCTCACTTCCTTTCCGCACCTAACGGTCTCGCCCTGAGCCTCGAGTAGATCCTCCTCCGTCATGGACGCCACGGAGCCGCTGCTGTTGGCGTGGTCGCCCAAGAACTCAAACTCCTGCATGCATGCCGCCGGGTGGAAGCGGGGTTGTGAAGCGCCGGGAAGGTGTGGAGGCGGGTAGCCGAACCGGACGCTTGCCCGGGGCGGCCACCGGGACCAATGAGAGGGTGCGCAACGGAACTGAAAGTGCGCAGGAGCTAAGAATAAGCTCCGGCAGAGCTATAAGTGCCGCTTAATCCCACACACGCACAAACGCGCTGCTCCGCCTTCGTACCTCAGCGTACTCGGCCCACGACACCCGCTTGCGGCTCGTGCCCATGTAGTCTACGCCAATGGCGCTGCCCGCCAGGGGTGGCGGCCGCACGCCGTCAGGGGCGTACATGGACAGGGAGGCCGCGGAGGCGATGGACAGCTCACTGCCCTCGACCGACAGCTCCGAAGCCAGGTCACCGTCATCGCCACCGCCCGAGATGCGCACGCGTCGACGGCTTCCGAAGCCGCCGATGCCGCTGAACGAGTCATGCGAGCTCTCCGCCTCAAGCGCGCTGCTGGACAGCCGGCGACCTGAGAAGCTGGTGCCGCCGCTGTTCTTACGGTTTAGTGGCGGCGTCGGCGGGAGCGCCTGCCGCCTGGCGCTGCTGCTGCCGCCGACGTCCACGCTGCCCTCGTCGAGGTCATCCGTGAAGTCTCGGCGGCGCGGCGCCCCCGGGGGCAGCGGCGGGCGGGGACTAACCATGGCGGGGCCGCTGCGAGCGGACACTGGACCCAAGCTGAAGGCAGCACCTGCGACAAATATTTTGTAGGGGTATTGGGACAGTAGACGAATGCTATAAACTGGTTGGTGTTCACGCGCTCGCAGTTGATGGAGCTTTGCAGTCGATGCACAACGCCCCCGCCTGCGAGCTTGGATCTTCCAGCCACAACAGCGTCGGAGTTGGGTAATAAACAGGACGACCCTCGAAACACAGAGTAATAAACAAAAGGACCGTCGAAACCGACGTGGCACTCACTGTTCGAGAGCATCCCGTCCACTTCCTCAATGTCCTCCTCCAGCACGAGGCCGATCCCCGACGGAACATTAGACGCCACCCGCGGCCGCGGTGTGCTCCCCATGGCGGCCTTCGCCGCAGCCGCTGCGCCCGCGAACACCGACCCTGCCGCTTCCGACGCGCCAGCGGCTCCACCGCCCAGCCCGGGAACAAGCTCGTCCTCGTCGTCCGCTTCGCTGAAGTTCACGCTGCTGGTTTGGGTGGCGTTTCCGCCACTGCGCTCACCCCCAAGGCGGCTTGCGGACACCGACGGCACCTCCAAGCCCGAGCCGTGCCGACCAAGGGGCAGGTTGTCCGAGCCTCTTCCGCTCCGGCCCGAGCCCCCGGCGTGGCCCCCGCTGACATCCACGGGCGAGTTCATGTCCGATGACAAGTCCAGTGACTCGTCGCCCATGGCAGCCATACCCCGCCGCTGCGGCGCGCCGCCACTACCCGCAGTGCCCGGCCGCCCTGACGCCGCGCCGCCTGCCGGCGGTGAGCCCGGCTGCGAGCCTGCCAGGCCGGAGCCTGCCAGGCGCGCCAGGCTGTTCTCCCGGCTGATGCTGAGCGCCGCGCCCGGAAGGCGCACGACGCGGCCGCCGCGCTTGCCCCCGCGCACCCAGTCGTTGACCTCGAAGGTCCACTCCAGGCCCGTCATGAGCTGCTCCACGGTGATGCTCTCAACGTACCAGGAGGCGCCGAAGCCCTCGCCTGCGAAGCATCAGCAAACAAGCATGCGTGCACGTTGCTTAAACTGCAACAACGGAATTTAGGGTAATTAGAGTCCACGGTTCTGTGCCGTGCCATGCACCAAAAACGATTGAGCGCTAATATATATACACCCGAGTATATGGGGCATTCGGCCAAGCCCAAGCCCAGTCTAGACGCGCCACCGCCCGCCGGCCCGCCCCCGCGCCGCACCTTGATGCCAGATGTAGACAGCCGACAGGTCGCCCAAATCCCCCGCGGTGTCCACCATGAACTCATCGGACGACCCCTCCGCGAAGTACTCGTGGTCGGCCCTGTCGTCCGCGATACCGTACTTGTTCCTGCGGCTCGGCGGCCGCAGCTGTGCCACGTGGGTGCTCTCGCTGCCGTACAGCGTCATCCGCACGATGCCCTGGCTGCAGCCCGCGCCAGTTCGCTTGCTGGTGACCACCTGCCGAGGGGGTGCGGGATTGGCGTTTGGCAGCCGGGCGCGGGTGCGGGTGCGGCGGGAGAGGTTACTTGGCGTCGAGTGCGATTCGCTGCGTGCCCTCAGTGCTTGGCATGTGCAGTCAGCGCTTATAAAACACGGACACATCGTTATGCGACTGCTTACAGCAGCGACGAACGCAATGGAACGCGCCAGACGGCGCAGACACGTCGCGCGTGAACGCACTCCACCACGCGGTGGCGCCCCGCCTGCCCCTCCACACCCCATGCCTCCCCCGTCCCCCCGCGCCCCCCCGCGCCTCCCCCCTCCTCACCTGCAACCGGTACGAGCCGCTGCTCGTGCTGCAGTCGCCCTCAGAGATGCCAAACGGCACGGCGGGCACCGCCATCTCCTCCTGCCGCCGCCGCTGCAAGTAGCCCTGCGACGCGCTGCTCTCCCCGCTCGAACTCGACCGCTGGCCCCCGGCCTGCGCCGCCGCGTCCGGTACGGCGGGTGGCTGCTGCTGGTGCGGCTCTGGTGGCCGGAACACCTCCAGCTCCATGGACGAGTCGCTGTAGGTGCGGCTGAGGCCGGAGCGGCCGGCAACACCGCGCTCGCGCGCCGCCGTCGCATCGGAATCTGCATCCATGCCAGTCCCTGCCGCCGCAACCGCCTCGTCACCGCTGCTGCTGCTGCTGCTTTCGTCCGGATCATCGCAGAAGTCCAGGCTGCCCTGGACGAGGGGGTCTCCCGGAGGGGCGGCGGGCGCGACGCTGGGGCCGCCGTACACGCTGCGTACGACGCTTGGCGACAGGAGGCTTCCACCTAGGTCTGTGTTGTCGCCGCGTGGAGCGTATATGCTCCTCAGGCCAGTTGTGGGCAGAGGGAAGTCCTCGTCGCGGGAGTCTGCGAGCGGAGCTCCGCCAGCGCTGGACCCGTCGGGTGCGCCGGCAGCGCTCGGGCGTTCACTGGTCAGCATGGCTGCGATGCGCTCGGCCTCCAGAGACAGCTCGCCGTTGAAGTCCAGGGAGCCGCCGCTCGGCTCGATGGACAGGCCCTGCAAGAAATCAAGGCGCGGCTGGGTGCCTCAGCACATCAAGGCTGGCCAACGGCTGGCTAACCACATCGCACGCCGGCAGGAGCCGCATGCCTGGCTGCAGTACTGTAATGTGCGTGCACCGTTCCTGAAGCCGCACCCACGCCGAAGTTACCCCGCCTTACCTGCTCCAGCGACTGCCGAACGCGGCCGACGTCGCCCTTCGGGCCCGGGGCGGAGTCCCGTCCTCGCGCGCGCTGCATCGGAGGCGGCAGCGGAGCCACGGAGCCGCTCATGGACAGCCGCGAGCCGGACCGTGAGGGGTCCGCGGTCGCCCCGCCATCGAGTGCCGGGCCCATGGCCTCAGCGTCGGTGCTGTCTCCGAAAATGTCGTCCTCGCTGCCCTCCTCCAGGAGGCCACCGCCCGCGCCCTCCGGTGGCGCAATGAGCGCCAGGCTGTCCTCCGACGTGAGGAGGCTCGCACGGCTCGCCGTCGCCGTGGGTGCAACCAGGGGCGGCGCGTCCGTGGTGCGCCGCACGCCGGGCGGAAGCGGCGGAAGGGACGAGCCCGGCTGGCCCCGGCTGGATATCGCGGGGAGCCCGGGGGCGGCTGCGTCGAAGGAATTAAGGGAGTCGCTGGCGCCGAGGCTGAACGCGTCGCCGCGCATGGTTGCACCGACGACGCCCACGCCCGGGAGCTCCAGCTCCTCGTCGCCCTCGTCATCGTCGTCACCTGGGGGTCTGGACACCTTCAGCGAAGCCGCCGAGGGTGCGCCAGTTACAGCAGGCGAGGTGCCACGCGGCGCGGAGCTGTTGGCCGCGTCGTCAAAGTCGTCGTCGTACTCGTCGACGTCCTCCGCCACCGTCTCCGCGACGTCGTCGTCCTCGGGAGGCGCTTCCACACCGCCGCTGGTCTGCAAGTCCTGCTGGGGTCCCAGGTCGGGACCCGGCAGTGCGTCAGGGCTGCGGCTGATGGCCTGGCTGCGGCCGAGGCCCGCGGGCGGGCTGCCCGCAAAGAAGGTCGCGCCAGCAGCGGAAGGCACATCTGGTGGCGCGAGCAGCTCAGCCAGGCCGGCGGAGCGGCGTGAGGGCGACCTCGAGGTTCCTTGAGGCGAAACCAGCGAGTCCAGGCTGAATTGGGGCTCCAGGGGGGGGACACCCGGAGGGAACCCGACGGCAGCCCCTTCCAGGGGCAGACCGCCGCTTGCTTGGCTTTGGGCCTTGTCACTGGAACGACCAGCCAGCAAGTCCACCGCCTCAGCGGTGGCAAGAGTGCCGGCCTCGCCACCGGCCGTACTACCGGAAGATGGCTGCTTCGCCATGGCCGCAGCGAAGTGGTCCCCGATGAAGGAGTCCGAGTCCGAATCCAGCAGCGAAGCCAGGCCCCTGTTGCTGTGCGCCTGCTGCACCCCCGGCAGCGACCCGGCGCCCGAGCCGCTCGCCTGCCTGGCCGCTGGATCCGCGTTGAACGCCGACGTCTCCCTGGACAGCCCGGACACCTCGCCCATGGTGTCCAGGAACGGCACGGAGCCGCTGGTGTCTGTGTGGGTTCCGGGCAACGCGGGCATCGGAGACTCGTTGTCGACGTTCTCCTCGGGATGGGGCTGCGGCATGGGCTGCGCCAGCAGCAGGCTCCGGAGCGGGCTCACGGGCTCCATTGTGCCGGGCAGGACGGCGTCGAGCCCGATCGCGCGCGCGCGCTGCAGCTGCCCCAGCTTAACGGGGCCCGGTGCGAGCAGCTCCGAGGAGACTGGGTCACCCGCGGACTCGGCCACAGCCTCGCCTCGCTTAGCGTCCGGCCCCTCGCGTTCGGCTGCGGCTGGGGCGGTGGTGGATGACGCAGGCGGCGCCAGGGGAGAGCCATCGGAGGCTGCGCCGGCGGTTGGTGAAGCGGTGGTCCCGCCTCCGACCGGCGGGAGGATGGCTCCGGGGCGCTGCAACGGCGGCAGCGGGGAGAGCGTCTTGATGCTTGGCAGCTCGCCCAAGCTTGCCTGCGAGGGGGGAATCCAGGCGGGGTGCCGAGTGGAGGTTAGGTCCATATACCAATGGTTCCGCAACCGCACGTGCAGCCCTCTTGTCCATCCCAGCGCGCCAACTATGACAGCACTTGCCTCTACGCTCTCGGCACCGAAGACGGCACACGCCGTTCTGCACCCCTCCCATGTGCAATGCGCCGATTTCCATTCATCGGTGGCCCGTATCACAATCAGTGCCACCATTCCAACCGAGGCAAGTCCCGCCACTGGCGAGAAAGTACCCTCTCGGCCGGTCGCGCTCCCCAACACAAGCACACAACAAAGCCGCACCTGCAGGTCGCCGCTCAGGTGGCCGCTCAAATTGCCGCTGTTCTGCAGAGACCCCAGCGCCGGGCGGAGGAGCGACGGCGTGAGATCCAGGCCACGGCTGGTAGACAGAGCTGGGTTGGGGCCCAGCGCTCCGGCGCTGACGGGCAGGGGCGCCAGCGGGGACAGCGGCGGCAGCTTCCGCCTGCCTAGGTCACCGCTGGCCGAGAACATGGCCGCGGCGCTGCTCGAGAGCTGCAAAGGCGCCAGCGGTGATCCGCCGAGGGCACCGCTTGTGCTGAGATGGCTCGTGGATCCAAGATCGCCCGCGACAGGTGGGGTAGGAGCAGAGGGGATCGCAGGGTCCGGGGGCGTGTCGCCGGTAGGTGGAGTGCTCTTAGCGTCCGGGGCAGCGGCGGCCGCGGGCGGAGTTGCCTTGCTGGCGGCCTCAGACGCAACCTGCCCCGAATTCGCTTGTGATGGAGGCGCAGCGGCGGCTGCGGGCCAGGCCTCGTCATCGTCGTCCGCATCGAAGCCAGACGGGTTGATGCCCGGCTCCAACTCGATATCCTCGTCGATGTCGCCGCTGTCTGAGGAGGCTTGAGATTCGTCGCCGCCGTCAGCGGGCTTGGCATCGGTCTCAGCGTCCTCTGGTTGCGGCTCTGGCGCCGGCGCGGGTGGCTCGGCAGCTTTCGGTGCGGCAGGTGGTGGGACTGGTGGCGCGAGGCCGTCGAGCTCAAGGTCGTCGTCGTTAATGTCCAGTCCAAGGCCTCGGGTCTGCGGAGGCGCAGGCTGCGCAACGCCGTCAACATCGCCGACGTCGTCCTCGCCCTCGTCGCTGCTCAGGGACACCTCCTCATCTGCTGCGCCCCTGCGGAACGTCCGCTCCCGGCCAAGCATCCCCAAGGCGGTGCCCGCGCCCGCCGCCTCCGGCTCCTCCTCCTCGTCGCCGCTGCTGATGGACACCTCCTCGTCTGCAACGCCCCTGCGGAACGTCTGCTCGCGGCCAAAGACGGTCTGACCCCCGCCGCCAGGGCTCATTCCCGTCGCGCCGTCACCATCACCTTCAGTGCTGTCGGGCGCAGTTCTAGGACTGCCGAACTTCGGTGATGATAGGTCGCCCGAAAGGCCTAGGCCGGAGCGAGCGGCGCGGACCGCCGCCAGGGCCCCAGTTGCGATGACCGGTTCCTGGCTCAGCGCCGCCGCTGCAGCTCCCGTTGGCGTCGGCGGCAGGGAGCGGCTGGTGCCGGCTGCCAGCGCAGCTTGCCGCAGCCCTGCCAGGCCCACAGCACCAGCGGCAGTTGCAGCAGCGGCACCGGGGGAAATCGGGTCGGCGTTGGTGGGGTCGCTCGGCTCGGCGGCAATGCTGCCCGGTGCTCCATGCAGGCCCCCCATCAGGGCGCTCGACTCCTGGGAGGGCCCCTCAGAGGCGCCAGCTGAGTTGGCCGGGCTGCGGCGGGTCAGGCCTCCTTCGGCGGTCTTCGTAGAAGCCAGCTGCTCGTAGTACAGGGCCTTATCGCGGACAGACGCCTCCTCCGACAGCGGCGGTCGCAGCGGCGGTAGCTGCTCGAGGCCGCGCGGCCGAGAGCCTGAGTTGGGACCCGGAGACATGGGGGCCTGCTGCGGCACGGCGGTCGGAGCACTAGGCGGCTGGCTGGCAGGCGCGACAGGAGCGGCGGAGGACGACGGCGCGGCGCCAGAGGACGAGGTGTTCATTCCTGCGAAGACAATGTCCTCACTGGAGGACGAGTACAGTGGGTTGAAGATGGCCTGCGACGCGCCCGTGCGGCTTGCGGGTAAGGTCACGTCAACGCGCGCCGTTGTAACGGAGAGGTCGCCCAGCCGGTCCGAGTCCTCGTCGTCCACCTCGGGCAACGTCTGCAGCGACTGCCTGCCGGCGGCCGGTGTAGCGGGCAGGGCCGTTACCCTGTTTTCCAGCTGTATCAGCCCGTCCTGTAGCTTCTCGATTGCGGCGCCGTGGCCCTGCACGTCCTCGGCCACCCGCTCCAGCTGCTCGGTGGTCTTACTGCTGGACGCGGCCACTGCTGCCAGCTGCTCTGCCAGGCGGCCTGAGTCAAGCACAAGCGATTCGAGGGACTCCTGCGCTTGTGAAAGCTCGTAGGTGAGATCCTCGGCGCGAGAACGCGCCTCCGAAGCAGCCTGGTAACCGAGCACATGGGCGGGCGAGTGGGTAAGCCGCCCGCAGGGACGCGTGGAAAGGGGTTCAAGTGTAGCCCGCAAGTGGTTCGGTAGCGGGCATGCTGCATTACGGAGTACGATGCTCGTCGGAGCCGACGCCATACGTTCGACATGTCCTTGCGAAGGCGGAATGTGCATAAACGACGCCTAAAATTTCCAACGGAAACACAAAAAATGTGAAGCATCTGCAGCTGTTCAAGTCCCACCTGCGAGTCCTGGCTCGCCGCTGTGATCAGCTCGCTGAGGGCGTGCACCTTGGCATCCAGAGCCGCCAGCCGCTCCTCTTGCTCGGAGGCGCTGGTGGAGACCTGCGCGCCGAGGAGCCGCAACCTTTACACTCAAACGCGCACTACTGGTAGCATGGTGGTGTTGGATACGGGAAGATGATGCGGGATACGGGGCGGGTTCTTTGCGATGGTGTCGCCGCAGCAAGGGCAAGACACTTACACGCTGCTGCAGCTCCAGCATCTTGGCCTGCAGCACCTCCACAGCTGCAAGCTCAACCGACGGGACGGCTGGCGCGCTGCTCCGTGTCTTTGCATCGGCCTCGGCCGCCGAAGCCTGAGCATCAACCTGCTCCGACAGCGCCTGCGGCCAATCAGCGCATGGGGGGGTGGGCGTGAATGGAATTAGGGGACACTCTAGGAGATGCACTGGGGGGCGCCTACTAGCCTTTTTTTTGCGGATCTAAACTGAAACGCCCCAACCTGAAATGCACGCAAACACGTCCTCCTCCACATGCACAGAATACATACGTGCGCGCAGTTGAGTGGGTGACTATGCCTACCTGTAGCTTCGTGTCGTGGCCGTCTGCCCTGCGCAGCGCGTCGTCCGCGAGGCCTGTGGCGCGTTCCACACCATCCTGCGAGCAAGGCAGCAAGCAGCACACACGATCGATCATCACCTTGCAGCACACCACCTGCTGTCTCCTCCGTCTTCCTCAGTGTCAGGCGATGTGCCCGATGGTTCCACCTTTTGGTCCGGGACCCACTGTAACCGTTACAACAACCAGAATGAATCGTTGGACCCTCACAAAGTCACAACCAAGCGACGGCCACAAACCCAAAGCAGGCATCTGTCGGTCACCATGCTTGGCATAATCGTGGCGCCGTATCTACGCAGGTAATGCCGCACCTGCAGCTCCACATAGCTGGTGAGGATCTCCTCGCGGAAGGCCAGCAGCTCCTGGGTCTGGGCGTCGAGCGCCTGCGGTTTGATTCACCAACGATTGAGGCGCACTCGTAGGCGAGTTGGTCGGGAATGTGCATCAGGCAGATAAAGTTGGCGGAGGCCACGAGGCACCTGTCCGCTCCATGCCGGAATGGCACAGGGATTCCGAGCTGAGCAGGGCACACGACGCAAGCTGGCCCTTCTCTCCACCCGTATGCCGTCCACGCAATCTCATAATTCCCTGGGCCCCAGCCGCGAGCGTAGCGTGCGCGTCGTTTGCATACCGCCTATACTACGCTTTGGCGCACCTGCACCTTGCCGCCCAGCTCCTTACGCACGTCCCCTACGCTACCGCGCAAATCCGCGAGCTTCGCCTTGACCTCCGTCTCCAGCTCCTCCAGGGCCGCTTTGCTGGCAGCGTCCGCGGCTGAGGGTTCGGGTAGGGAGGGCAAGTCCCGGCTGCGGCTCAGGGCACCCGCCCCGACAGCCGCGACGGTCGCAACGCTGGCCGCTTCCGCCGCCTTCTGCTGCTCTTCCGCCAGGTCCGCGACCTTGCCTTCCTGCTCGTCCAGCCGCTCCGTTAGGCCCTTCACGGCCGCGTCCGCCGCTTTCCGCTGCTTCTCCAGCTCCGCAACCTTGCCCTCCTGTCCTCCCAGCCGTTCTGTGAGGGTCTTTGCGGTCGCCTCCGCCGCCTTTTGCTGCTCCTGCTGCTGCTGCTTCAGCTTCGCAAGATCGTCCTCCTGTCCTCCGAGCCGCTCAGTAAGGCTCTTCATCCCCACCACCGCTGTCTTCTGCTGCTCCTGCTGCTGTTGCTCTAGTTTTGAGACCTTGGCCTCCTGTCCCCCTAGGCGCTCGGTAAGGCTCTGCGCTGTTGCCTCCGCCAATGTTTGCTGCTCCAGCTGCTGCTGCTCAAACTTGTCGACCTTGCCCTCCTGTCCGCCTAGGCGCTCGGCAAGACCCTGTGCTACCACCTCCGCCGCCTTCTGCTCCTGCTCCAGCTTTTCGACCTTGCCCTCCAGCTTCTCAACCTTGCCCTCTTGTCCTCCCAGGCGTTCAGTCAGGGTCTGCACTGCTGCCTCCGCTGCCTTCCGTTGTTCAAGCTGCTGCTTCTCCAGCTTCTCGACCTTGCCCTCCTGTCCTCCCAACCGTTCGGTCAAGGTCTGCACCGCCGCCTCCGCCGCCTCCGCCTGGTCCTGCCGCTGCTCCAGCTGCTGCTGCTCCAGCTTTGCAACCTTGCTCTCCTGTCCTCCCAGCCGCTCAGTAAGGGCCTGCACTGCCACGTCCACAGCTTCCTTCTGCTCCAGCTGCTGCTGCTCCAGCTCCGCAACCTTGCCCTCCTGTCCTTCCAGCCGCTCGGAAAGGCCCTCCACTGCCGTTTCCGCGGTCTTCTGCTGCTCCAGCTGCTGCTGCTCCAGCTTTCCAACCTTGCTTTCCTGTCCCCCAAGCCGCTGTGTAAGGCCCTCCACAGCAACCGACACACCGTTGAGCTGGTCATCCAGCCTGGCCAGCGCGGCTAGCTGGTCGCGCGTGTCGTCAACGTCGGCCTGCATCTGCCCGACGGCCCCGTCAGCAGAATCAGCCTGGGCCTTCAGCGCGGCGACCTCCGCCGCGAGGCTGCTGCGCAGCGCCTCCACCTCATGCTGCAGCCTATCCAGGTGAGTCTGGTGGCGCTGCAGCCGGCTGAAGATGCTGCCGTTGTCTTCAACCGCCGTGTTGAGCTCCTTGATTTGCATCTCAAGCACTGTGAGCCGCTCCTGCATCGCGCTGGCGATGTCGGAACCGTCGCGCGAGGCGGCGGCGTCGCCGGAGGGCGCGGACCTGGACGTGGCGCCGGTGGCGTGCGTGACCTGGGCGTCCAGCGTGTCGATGCGGCTGCTGAGCGCGCGCAGCTCGGACGTGACCTTTCCAGTATCCGGAGAGCCCTGCAAAACATGGAGCAGTCCTTTCAGCTTGATAGCCCAAGTACGCGTCCAAGCATTCTACACGCAGGTTAGCCAATGTCAAAGCGGCTGCCGGCTTTGTTCTGTTACTTGCGCCGCAGCCGGGTACGGGTTTGCGACCCTAGTCGCCGTTTGGACGTCAATGGGTTTGACACCAGCTGCCGTTCATTACCCAAGGCGGAAAACGCGCGTCCGTGCATATACGGGTCGGATGTTGCATGGTGTTACAGAGGACAGCGACGCCTTGATGCGGCACAACCGGGCCCCTGGTGCGCACCTGCCCCTGCCCCTTGCGCAGCTCCGAAACGTGCGCCGCGAGCTTTTCCAGGGTGGGCCCGACCACATCGTGGAAGTCGCGGCGCAGCTCCAGCACGAACTCCTCCGCGACTGCTAGCCGGGCCTCCTTCAGACGAGAAGGGGGGAACCGGGGGACGGATGCACACATGGTGGCGGATGGGGAAGACTCAGTCCGGGGGATGTTTCAACGCCGTGGATCTTCGCGGTCAGGTGATTGTAAGGTCGTGAGGTGGTGCACATGCAGATTGACCGCAAGGCGTCTGCTGCCAAGTGGTGCATGAGTGGCTGGGTACCTAATGCGACGATCGTCGCGCTGAACTATTGCGCTGAGCTACAGCCCAACGTCCAGGGAACACAGTGCCATTCAGACTGCCAACAGTCGCACCTGTGCCATTGCCTCGATGCTGTTCTCCGCGCGCACAATCTGCTCCAGTCGCTCCATGCGCGCAAGAAGCGTCTGCACGGTCCGCGAGTTGGAGTTCTGCCCGAAGGACCCGCCCTGCATGACTGTGTCCTCCAGCAGCTTGATCCGCTCCTCCACCTCCTGCGCAGGTGGAGCGGGCGCAGACACACATTAAGACACACAACGCGTACGCGACACGGATCAGGTACACCTCTCAAGCTTCGGAAGCGATAGAAAAGCGATAGAAGGACACTACAACGAAGTTAGTGCTGCTGCTTCATGTACAGAGCGCCAGCCCGGCGGACACCCTGTGAAATCCCGGCCGTGGGACGGCGTGCTATGGCATCACTAGGACGCGCGTGTGCCGTACCTTGGTTGGCTGGCCGTCGGCGCGGGTACCGGGGGCAGTGCTGCCGCGCCTGGGGGACGCGGGCGAGCCGATGACCTCGCTGAACAGGCCCGCCAGTGCGGCCGGGATGCCATCATGCGACCTGCGACGGTGCAAAGTGAGATCATGCGGCGGCAGTTAGTGCAGCGACAAGTATGCGCTATTGCTATCCGTAGCGACACAGGGTGTAAACCTGCCAACGGATTGGGCACGGCCATGATTACCATGCCCCGTCCTTTCAGACGTGTTTGTCTAAGCAAGGTCCACCGGTCACGCAGCAGAGTGCAGCTACCTGTTGCTGTCGAAGGCGGGGGCCGCCTGGCCGCGCCGCCGATCCCGCTCCTGCACTTGGTTCGACGGCTCGCCGGCTGCCAGCCGCGCCACCTGTTGCTCCAGCGCTGCGACGCGGCGTAAGGCCTCCTGGGTGATGGGGTCGGGGCCCGGCGGCGGCGAGGAGACCACTGGTGGTGGTGTGGACCGCGAGATGTTGGCGCTGGCGTTGGCCGCGACAGCCGTGGCGGCGGCGACGGACGCCTGCGTGGACGGATCAGGGAGTTTGAATGTCAGGGAACTGCCCGGTCTGGCAACATAATCATGGGAGGGGCTGCATGCGGGCCGAAGGCGTGGGGCGTGTGGGAGCCAGGCACCCATCCCGGCGCTCCGCGGTTCACCTGGAGGGCTGCCACACGACTCTCCAGTTCGCCCACGTGCAACAGGCGCGCCTCAGCGTCGCCCAGCCGGCCCAGCCGTGCTTCCACATCTCCCATGCGCGCGAGCTTAGCCTCCATGTCGACCATTCGGGACAGCTTCGATTCAATGTCTCCCATCCGCGCCAGCTTGGACTCGACATCCCCCATCCTGGCGACCCGCAGCTCCATGTCGCCCATCCGCGCCAACTTAGCCTCCACCTCGCCCATCCGCGCCAGCTTGGACTCGACGTCTCCAAGCCTCGCCAGCTTGGCCTCCACCTCACCCATGCGCGCCAGCTTGATCTCCATATCGCTGAGCCTCGCAAGCCGCGTCTCCACGTCGCCTAGCCGTCCGAGCCGCGCCTCTACGTCTGCAAGCCGATTCAGCTTCGCTTCGACGTCACCCATCCGCGTTATTTTAGCCTCCACGTCGCCCATCCGCGCCACCTTCACCTCCAGGTCCGCAAGGCGAGCCACGCGCGCCTCCATCTCCGGCAAGCGCGCCACGCGCGCCTCCATGTCTGCCACCCGTGCCACGCGCGCCTCCATGTCCGCCACCCGCGCCACTCGGGCCTCCAGCTCTCCCAGCCGGGCAAGCTTCGCCTCTACGTCGCCCAGCCGGGCCATGCGTGCCTCCACGTCGCCCACACGCGACACCCGAGCTTCGAGCTCCCCCGTCCGCGCCGCCGCTGTCTCCAGCTTGGCGGCCAGCTCACCATGGCGGCTGCTAGATATGGCGTGCTCAGAGTCCGCCTCCTGGGTCAGCTGCGGAACAAATTGGGCGCGGTATGGTTTCGGCGCGTGCCGGAGGGGACAAGCGCGGCGTGCGGGCCACAGTTGACTACGCAGAGACGCTGGCTACGGCTACGACGGTCGAGGAAGATCCAGATATTGCTACGGCGCAGCCTATAGCGTGTCCGTGCGCTTGAGGCCACGCACGACGCGTGGCGAACACGTGTGCGTGCAGGGGCAGGCAGCATGTATGGGTGAGGACGGGCACCAAACACGGTCAGGTCTCTGCGGGGCGCCCACCTTCTGTAGCGCGGTCGTCAGCTGGCGCATCAGGCGCTGGTGCTCGTCGATGCTGGCGATGGTCCGGTCCTGGCCGGCCTCCAGCTGCAAGAGCTTACCGGCAACGCGCGCCACCTCGCCCTGCAGCTCCGCCGAACCTGTAGCCGCACCGCGGGGACCGAGCAGCTAAGGACGGTAACAGGCAGCAGGGACCGGTACACATCAGCCGACAGGCAGCAGGGCAACATGGTCTCGCACTCAGCCCGCCGAGCCAGCACCACAGGCGCTGCTGTTTGCGGCTGGGGGCTGCGGGCGTTAGTGCCCTGGCAAGCTGCGGGCGCCTCATGTGGCATTGCAGCGCGCGAGTCACCGTGCTGCCCCTGAAATGCCTGGGCACCAGCATCCGCACCCACCAGATCGCTGCGACAGAAGGGCGTCCACTTGGGACGACACCTGGCACATCTTCTCCCAGTGCTGTCGTGACGCGTCCTGCACACGACAAGTCAACGGCGGAGCGGTGAGGTCACCAATTTGCTATGTAGCCAAGCCCGTCTATAACGCAAACGCTGTTGTGGTACGCAAACTATCAATGAGTTGTAAGATGACCTAGCGAATTACCCTGGAGCCCATTGCTGCACAAGCTACCCCCCCCATACCTGCAGGCCTGATAGTCGCTTCTCGGCATCCTCCGCGTCCTTCGCGGCCTGCTTGTGGAGCACCTGCAGCTCGCTGCGGACCTCCGACGACAGCTTCTCCGCCGCGTCCGCCTTGTTCATCGCGAGGATGACCAACGGAGATGGCGAGGAGGAGGGGCCGCCGCTGCTACTAACCCCACCCCCACCCGAACTCCCGCCGGTGGGCGCCGCAGTGGCGACGTCCGGTGCGGCGTTCGCGGCAGCAGCGGCGATTGCGCCGAAGCCCGCGTAACCTTGTGCCGGCGCGCTGCTGCGCAACATCATTTGCTGCTGCTGCTGCATTGCGTTGGCCGCCTGAACGGCGTGCTGCAGCTGCGACCTCAGGCTCTGCTCCTCCATGGACCGTTCCAACGAGCGCTCGATCTTGTGCCCCAGTTCCAGCAGGCGCTGGTCGATGGCCTTCACGAGTTCCTCATTCTGGGGTGCACCCGCAGTGCTGGTACCGGATGCCGGCGGCGTGGTGGCGGTCACCATGGCTTGCGGAGAGACAGCAAGCATCTCGGAGCCTGCAGTCCCAGGATTAGCCACGGAGGGAGGTACTCGCGACCGTAAGGAGCAATCGCATTTCGCTATGCACATGTGATCGTAGATGGTCGCTGGAGTGCATGAATGTGGCCACGCCCACTTTCAACCCGCATATGTTCGCCACCTCTATGACTGTACTCCGCATCAATCAGCGGACCATCGGGATGCGCTTGGTTGCAGCTTCTTCCTGTCTGTCCTCTATGCGATAAAAGCATGTCGGCATATGCTGCTTTGCTCAGCGCGTGACTACTTTGTGCAGCGGGTCCCAGCACGCAGCACGTCGCACCTAGTGCGACCCAGGGCGGCGCTACTGCGTAGTTCCCCATCACAGGCCACCACGGTCAGCCATGGCCTCTCGACGAGACGAGAGGACGTAAGGACGCGGCGAGCAATCACGGTGCTAAGGCTTTCCTGCAAGCCCCTCCAAACACAACCCCCCGTTTTGCCTGACCTAGCGCAACATGGTGTGCTAATGCACACCATACAGCATATGTGAACCAGTCGTCCTCACACGTGGGGCACGCGCTAACACCTGCGTTGTTGCGTACTGCGTACCCGGCGGCGTGGCAAACAATGAACCGAAGGACTGGCCCAGGTTGTATGGCGGGGCCGCTGCAGACATGCGCATTTGCATTGGCGGTGTGACATCCGCTGCTGTCCGGTGCTCCCGGGGACGTGGTTGTACCGAGGAGGAGCGATTGTTGGGGGGCTTCGCTAGCGGCGACATGTCGCCTGCAACCACGGCGCTTGCATTCGTCGAAAGCCGCTTCGCTGCTGCAACCTCCACGCGCAAGTCGGCCAAGGAACCCTGCAATAAGAGTTTCACGAAACGGAGCCCATAGAACGGCGATGAGCAGGAGGAGCTTGGTGCTCATGGGAACTGAGAGCCGGCTGCACGCTTGCTTACCTGCACCGCTGCCAGAAGGGTACTCAGCTCGGCACGGGCATTTGCGACTGCCTCAGGTTGGCGTGCAGGTACCTGCACAGCCGCAAACAAGGCTCAGCTGTCGCGGCCTGACTTCGTTCCCAATTTCGTTTTGCGAGTCCGCTTCCGCCCACCCGTCCTCCAAGCGGCAATGCAGGATAAGGAGGCGGCGCCGGTGCTGGTTCCTTCCGCATACTCCTTAAGTTGCTGTCGGTGACATCCACGAATCCTGCAAGCTGGCTTCGCCAGTTCGTGGCGTCGTGTCGGTTCGACATGGTGAAACACTGAGCCTCTGGTGTCGGTCCTAATGGTGAAGTTTGTGGGCAATGTCCTCTAATCCTGAGCCCTTTGCTAGCCTCAAGTCAAGCATTGTTACCATGCGACTTCAAGAAAGCTGACTGCGCGCATTTTAGAGGCAGCGCGCCGGGTTCAATGCTAGTCCATACTTGCTATTCTTCACGAGTGTACTATAGTGAAGATAGGCTCCGTTCTTTGAACAAATTCAGTTGACGTACGACATGCTAGCTAGGAGGGTACTGGTGTGGCGGTGATTGCCATAATCTCTCTTCTTAACTGGTCAGGGACTTGCCACCATGAAGAACGCCCAGAAGCTTCTCGTTCCTGTGCTCGAAACGTTCGGCGCCAGGGGCTATGTTGCCCCTGCGCGCTGGGCCGCCCGGGCGGCTGAGGAGGTCACCTCCGTGGACAACGCTCACCGCGGGCCTTTGGGAAATATGGAGGTAAATTTGGGCTAAGAGGCGTCAGACCTGGCGCTGTCCATAGGCAAACTTCCAGCGTGGTCTGCGTGTAAAGCAGTCGCGGCAAAGCAACTCGCCGGACACGTCGCTTTTGCCATTATTTTCTTGCCACATCGTAATGACTTATGCAGGTGCCAAGTCGGCTGTTAATGGGTCCGGGCCCGGCGAATGCGCATCCGCGCATTTTGGCAGCCCAGTCCCTTCCCCTTCTTGGACACATGCATCCTCCCTTTCTCAAGGTGAGCTGGGCATACGTATGCAGTCGGCAAGCGGATTCTCTTTTGGGGACGTTGGACAACGTAGTAGGGGTTGCCCGCCGGCTGGCGAAAGGAGCGCCCAGCGACGCCATATGCAGACCCTAACCTCTGCTTACATGCTTCCATCGTGTGACAGCTGAGCATATTGCGTAAAGTTGGTCAAGTCGGCGCACGGTTGCGCTGACGCAGTAACCCGACCTGCAGTGCATCGCTCGCGTACGTCTTTAGAGGCAGGGGTTTTGTTTTCGTGCACGTGATCATACCTGATAAGCAATTTACCTTTACCAGGAACCTGTCGCTCCGTGCGAAACGGCGCATCCTTAAGAAACCACAACGCTTGCCCGTCCCTGCCCGCCTGCCGGGCCTAAGCCACCTCCCTTACCCCAGCGGCCAGCACGACGAAGGTTGATTCCCTCCGCAATGCACATTCACTTCAGCCATACAGCCTCGCCTGAATGTAATCCTTTGCATGCCACATGGAAGACCTGCACAGTCCACCGCAAAGCAAATGTCCTTCTCAGTTCCAGGCACAAGCGCACCCCTCAAGGTTCCTTGCTCCTCTTTCCAAACAGCCGCCGTTCTGCCCCGCGGTCGACCCACTCCGCAGATCATGGACGACATCTCGGAGGGGCTCCGCTACACCCTCCAGACGGACTCCAAGTACACGCTCATGGTGAGCGGCACCGGCCACGCGGGCATGGAAGCCGCCATCGCCAACCTGGTGGAGCCGGGTGACAAGGTGGTGGTGGGCAACGCCGGCATCTGGGGGGAGCGCGTCGGCATCTTGTCGCGCCGCTACCAGGGTGAGGCAACGGCAAGAGCTACTATAGGGGCCCGGCCGGGTGGGAACTGGGTCGGGCGTAGCGAGGGCGCTACTGCGGCGGCGGGTGAGGGGTAACGGGGGCCCGGGCGCGTGGAGGCGGGCGGGCGATCCCAGCATGTGGGTCGAGGTGAGGCGGGGCGGCATGGGTTGTGCGGGCGGGGCGGGGGCGTCCGTATCCACTCTGCCTTCCGGGCCCCCCGCTGCGCCGCTGCCGCTGCCGTACCCTCCCGCAGCTGACGTTGTGGAGATCAAGGTGCCCGCTGGCCAGACGTTCTCGTACGAGACGCTGAAGCAGACGCTGCTGCAGCACAAGCCGGCGGTGCTGTTCCTGTGCCAGGGCGAGAGCAGCACGGGCACGCATCAGGTGTGTACGGCAGGGCGGGGCGGGGCTGGAGTGGAGGCTGCGGAGGGAGGCGCCGATACAAAGCTGCTGCTTCTGGGGTTGAGGCACTCCTGGCAATGCACACGCGTATGGTCGGGGGGGGTCGAGGCTTGTCCGGGGCTGCGGCGGACAAGACGATAGCCAAGAACAGGATCCGGACGACAGCGCGTAAGTCACGGGTTCCAAGCTGGGGGAGACCAAAGGGATAGCACGCGCATCGTGGTTCGCACGGTCCCATGACACTGCCGTGCGAATCGGCAGCCCCAACCAGCTAGTCAGGCCCTCGCGCGATGTGCCACCCCTGGCGGTGCCACCCAGCACGTCTCGTCGCAAACCCCCTCATTTCTAGCAACAGCAGAACCACGCCTGGCGCCCTTGGTGCACATGGTGTACGTTCCTAGGACCGGGCCGCATCCGGTATCTGTGTGTGAGTGTGTGTTTCCGCCCCGTTCGTGTTTCGCAGTCGCTGGCCGGCCTGGGCGAGCTCTGCCGCCAGACCGGCACTCTGCTGCTGGTGGACACGGTCTGCTCGCTGGGCGGCGTGCCGCTGTTCGCGGACCAGTGGGGCGTGGACTGCATCTACAGCGGCAGCCAGAAGTGCCTGTCGGGTCCCCCAGGTGGGCGGGAAGCGGGGCCGGCGGCTGGGCGCGGGCGGGGCAGGGTGGGATGCGGCGACGCGTGGGCACTGAATGGTGCCGAACCGAAGTGTGAGGGCGCAAAGGACGCCGCAAGGTGTGCGGCTGGTGTGCGACCAACCCTCGGCCCCTGGCAATTGCCGGACGGCTGGACGCCGGTTGCGGCAGCTGCTAGCCTTGGCCCGCAACCTCCAGCAACTATCACATATCGTGTAACTCTGTAGAAAGACGTTAGCTAGCACGCGATACAAGTGAAGACCCGCACGCTACCCGTGATCTGTTTACATACGATGTTAGATGTTACACACGCATTGGCACACGCGCGACGCCCACACGCATGTCCCTCCCTGACACCGATACCGGTGCGCTCGCTGCGGCTGCTGCAGGCGCTGCCCCGTTCTTCATGTCGGAGCGGGCCATGGAGAAGCTGCAGCGCCGCAAGACGCCGCCCGCTACCTACAACCTCGATATGACCCTCATCGGCGACTACTGGGGCTGGTTCGGCAAGCGCTCCTACCACCACACCGGTGGGTGTCCCGGCCGCTCGAGGGCACATGGATACGGGAGGGCCTTTTAAGGAGGTGGAGGTACATCTTGGGTTTCTGTGGGGGCGCGTGGATGGCCCCGGAGAGCTAGCAGGGCCCCGTGTGTGCGGCGTAAGCGCCTGGTGTGGAAGGCGCAGCAGAGAGAAGGCGGGGAAAACGCGGACGAGCGTCGAGCCAAAGCAAAATCCTTTGGTTTCGTTCGGTTGTGTTCGCGGCGCGGAGAGCCACTTTGGCCTACCCTTGGCCCTTACTCCTCAGGCCCCGTGAGCACCTTCTACGCCATGCGCGAGGCCCTTGCAATTGTCGCTGAGGAGGGGCTGGAGCCTATGTGGGCTCGCCACCAGGAGATGCACAACAGGTGGGTGTGGGGATTTCGAGGAAGACCCGTGGATGCCGAGGAAGACCCGTGGGTGTGGGCAGGGGTAGAGTGACAGCGGACGCGCCGTCCGTGGAGCGTTCCGGCCAGATGTGCATGGAGCAGGTTGTGGGATGGGAGCGGTATATTTTGAATAAGCACGAAGCAACGCATGACGCAGTACCTGCACCCCGCGGCTGCCCCCTCTTCAGGCTGTGGGAGGGCCTCCACAGCATGGGCCTCAAGTCGTTCGTGGAGAAGGACGAGGACCGCCTCATCACCGTCAACACCATCAAGGTGGGTGGGGTGGGGGACAAGACAGCTGGTAGCGGCTCTGCTTCGCCTTGTCCGTCAAGTTATGATGTCGTGGAGTGTGTGTATCCGGCCGGCCTTACCCAGGTGTCAGGACGCTGCGACGTTGCCGCAGTTGTCGTAACACCGTGAACCCTAAGATCGGCGCTTCAACGGGGTTTTGCCGGTGTGTTGTCGCCGCAGGTGCCTGAGGGTGTCGACTGGGCGGCTCTGATCAAGAACGCCATGGACCAGTACAGCCTCGAGATCGCTGGTGGCCTGGGCCCGACCGCCGGAAAGGTATGGCGCGTCGGCATCATGGGCTTCAACGCTAGGCCGCAGAACATCGAGCTGGTGCTGACGGCCTTCAAGGACGGCCTCAAGCGCCAGGGCAAGCTGTGAGCGGCTGCCGCCTCCAATGACCCCTGACGACCAAATCCGTAATTCCGCGGCGAGCAAATCCGTGAACTGAGCTTATGATCAGTGCTGATGGGATGGCCGGGTGGGCTGGATTGCATGCAGTGCATCGACGCAGATGGAGACGGCCCTGCTAAGCTCCGCCCGCCGTTTTGGTGGTCATAAGGCCAGCTCGGTTTGGGCCGCGGTCGCGTGAATGAGCTGCGCAGCAGCAGTGTGTAAACGCGAAACAGCTTAACACAAAGAAAAAATACATTGCCGTAGCAGCCTTTTTCTTACTGAGTCGAGGGTGGCTGGCGGCGACCGCACACGTACGCACGGAAGTGCGCCGAGCCTCGAGTGTGGAGTGTTATTTTCCCGGTGCAAGCATCGAGCCCATTTTGAGGCGCCATGTAGTAGTGGATGTATCATGTGTCTGCTCGCGAGGACGCACGTTTTCCGTTGAGGTGCGTCGAGCGGCAGCTCGTGAGTAGCGGCGCTGGGCATTGCTGGCCGCTGAAGGAGACGAGCGGACCGGGCTCCGGACACCTCTTGAAGGAATTCCAAAGTGTGCAACGTTTTGGGACCAGAATTGCAGCCCGAAGCCATCTATCATCCTTCTCGTACACGCCACTGTCTCCAGGCAACCCGACGCTGCTGGTTACCGTACTGTCGACAGTGAGAATGTAGCATTCATGTGTCCAGCTGTGAGGAGGCCGGCCCAAGGGGGCGGGGGGTATAGCCCCACCGCCGTCCTCATCTGGCTGCGGCTCTGAAGTCAAGAGCTCATCCCAGCGGGCGCAGTATCATGACCGGCTGCTCTGCCGGCCTCGAGTCTCTGAGATGGCATATACAAACTATTTCCAATGAAATGACTAGCTTGCGGCAGCGCTCTGCCAAGCAGCTGCGATTAAAAAAACATCGAGTATCTGCCGCAAGCTGCACTGCCTGTCCGCGGCACACCGTACATTCGACACCACCAGAATAATCAACGCGGCATCCGAACGGCATGGCAACACAAAAGCAAATCACGCAACGACACCGTAACCATACTTCACCATCACCTCTTCAGAGCTTCTCGTCCCCCAAGATCAGGCGCCGTCGGGCCGCCCACAGCCCGCGACGTGGGGCGCAGCCGTTCGCAGTCCCGGCTGCCTGCTGCCCATCTCCTGCTGCCTCGAGCCGCCGCGTGGAAGGCTGCCCCGAAGCCCGCACCGCCCATTGGGACCCTCGCGAGGCCTCGTCCGCACCACCACCACCACAACCAGCAGTAGCACCATTTGCCGCGCTGCGTGCCGCCGCCATCAGAGCCCGGTCGGCAAACGCCTGCAGTGGCCTCAACACTGCGCCCACGCCTCCACTGCTAATGCCGCGGCCGACGCCGCGGCTGCCTCCCCAGCCAGCCCAGGGTTGGCCCCTTTTCTCTCCACGACCACCAAACGGCCATACGGCCTCTGGCAACCACAAGTCCGGCAGGAGGCCGCTGTGGGGGCGAGCAGGCCACTGCCACGGCCGGCTGCGGCGGCAGTCACCAAGGCCGCGACTGGCCTTGCCGCCGCGGCCGTTGCCGCCGCCCCCGGGACGCGCACGCAGCACCCAACACCACCTGGCGGTGACGGCCCGCACGTCCGCCACCGAATTGACCACCACCGCCGTCACTATCCCTACGTAAGCCCCCACAAGGACCCCCGCGAACAGCTCCTCAAGAGAGGGTAGGGTGCCGCCCAGCTGGGCCAGCCGCCGCCAGCACGCCGCCAGCCGCGTGCGCAGCCGCCGGCGCAGGCCGAAGGCGCCACCCTCGTTGCGGTTCGCCGCCTGCTGCTCTTGGAGGTGATGGCGCGGCTGTTGCTGCTGCTCCTGTTGCTGCTGCTGCTGCTGCTGCTGCTGCTCTTGTTGTTGTTGCTTCTGCTGAGCGCGGCGCTGCTCCCGCTCCCGCAGGCGTGAGGGGCAGAGCAGCGCGACGCTGTCCGCGAGGGCAGTGCAGGCCACCAGCGGGCAGCCCTGGTCGGCATGCTGGTGAGTGAGGACGCGCGGCAGGGGGCAGCGACACACGGGGCAGTGCAGCCGGCCGGGGAGCCCGTGCCAGTTGGCGGTGGCGTGATGTCTCCAGGCCTGCGGCAAGGGGCCCGGAGACGCGAGAGGGACGGGATAAGGAGGCGCCGGGGGATGGCTGGTGGCAGGCTGCAGCGGGCTCGACATCCCGAACAAGGACCCAGGGGAGAGGAGGGCGGGCGAGGATCAGACGGTGGGAACCCAACCCAGATCGAGGCATCGCAACCTGGAGCATGGGCAGGGGTCATCGTGAGGTCAGGGTACGGCATCCGTACATGGCGCTGATAATGGGCGGCTAGACGGCAGAGCACCAGCAGCGCGGTACAAAACACACTGGCTGTCCCCACAGATGGTTGCGGCCGGCCCCATGGCTAAGGCCACGTCTCCCAGCCGACCTTCCACGCTTTCATTGTAGCTGTACCCTCCCTCCCTCGACCAGTGGCGCACCCACGCACTGAAGTACGCCCCAAGCTTACCTCGAAGCAGTCACGGCAGTAGGCATGGCCGCACGGGGTCACCACTGGCGCTAGAAGCACGTCGCAGCAGATGGGGCAGGAAAGCGAGTCGACCGCCGCGGGGCAGTCCGGCTGGGGTAGCTCAAGCGCGGGCGCAGCGACAGCTGCCACGCCGGGCTCGGAGCACAGCGGCATGTCGACACTAGCGCCGCCCGCCTGGTCGCCCGAGCAGCTGCAGCTGCTGGAGACGTCTCGCGACGGCGAGGTAAGATGGTCGCAACAAATTGGAGGCAGAGGAGCAAGGTTGCCCAAGCGAATAAGCTTGGAAGAAATTGGAAGAACGGTAATGCTCTTCTAAGTCGCCTTTCGCAACTAAGAACGAAAGATTTGCTCCCCGTGCGTCCTAGTCATCGTCCGCTGATGTCATGGAAACCGCAGGGTCGCACATAAAATGATTAATACCCGTCATGCGGTCGTCTTGGCTCAATCATTCGTTCCGCCCGCTGCTTCCACAGACAAAAGGTGCCAGCTCCGAAGGCTGGCTGTCTCGAAGAAGGCCGGAGCGCGCGGGCCCGCGGGTCGGTACAGCCGCGACGCATGCTGCATCTGGTCGGCCATGCACCACCCCGCGACTCTAGCGCAACCGTTCATCCCGACTCGCCTCGCCTCCCAAACATTCAAGCCTCCTACTTCCCACGAACCTCGCGCTCGCCGAGCGCACTTTTGCCCACCACCCGCTCCCGTCGCGGCCGTGCGGCCCAGCACAGCTGGGTCCTGGCCCTGCTCTAGCCATGGCGGTCAAAGGCCCCCATCACTCCGGCTCGCCAAACGCGAAGACGACGCTGTGACGCTCCTGCGTCGGACCAAACACGTCGTCCGGCCGGCCAAACCAGTGCACGAGCCCTTTGCCACCGGCGGCGCCCGCCGGCGCCTCCACCCCGAGCCGCGTCCCATGGGTCCACCGCCAGCGCGCGTCGCCGCTCAGATGCAGCAGCGCGCCAGGCGGCAGCAGCACGTCGATGTCGTACGATGTCCAAGACCGCTGGGACTCCCGCTTGACCTGCTCGCGCTCGTCCTCCAGCGACAGCAGCCCCAGCCAGCGCGTCAGCTTGTACCAGTTGTGCGGGCTGAGCGTCAGCACGGAGGGGCCGTCCACGGACAGGACGAAGACGTTCTCGCCGTCCCCCGCCGGGTCCACGTGGGGATCGAGGCGCAGGAAGGAGGAGTGGCGCCAGTTGAGCGTCACGTCTCGCAGGGGCCCCAGCCGGAGCCCTGGGATGGAGCGAATGCGATCGGCGGTTGCCTTGCGGGGCAGGGACCGGGACCGGGACCGGGACCGGAGAGTGGGGGGGAGGAGGAGGGGCATAGGGTCAGCATGGTGAGGAAGGGTACGAGACGAAACCGCGAGGAGGGGGGTGGGGACAGCGGCAGGTAGATGACCAGTACAAGAAGTAAAGCTGATGCTGTCCGCAGGGCATACTCGCCCTGTTCGCACACCTTGATGGCAGGCGGCAGGGCCGACTCGTCGAAGGTGTCACCGTAGCCCCAGGGCCGCAGCTGCTGGGCATGTTCCGGGCGCCCGGTCACTCGCAACATGTTGACTGGGGGAGGGCGGGCCAGGTAGCTCATCTGCCATCTGACCAAATGGGCCGGAGTGCAGGAAGGGAAAGGATGAGCAGGCGGATCAAGGCGGCTGAGTGGGTCGGCAAAGTTCAAACCAGCAGGGGCCAAGCCGGCAGGGGACGCCTGAAGCCCTGGAACTGCACGCTCCTGAGAAAATCTACCGCTTCACCTCACAGCCCCCGCTCCCTCATCTTCCGAGGCGTCAGCTCAGCTTGTAAGCAGGATGCGGCAATACCGGCGCATGTCGGTGGCAGAGCACGCACCTGTAAATTGCAGCGTGAACAGGCTCTATGAGATTTATACCATACTGCTTTTTGATGGGCTGTAACTCCTGGAGGAGAGGCTGCAGGTCGGCCAGGAAGTTCAGAAAGACTCGCGCGCCGGGATTGCGCGTCGGCTCCACAGGTCGTCCGTCAGGTACTGATCGGATGTTGCTGCATTGTTCCGCTGTAATTGGTTCATGGCGACTGGGCAAGGAGTTGTAGGTTGGCTGCGCCCAAAACAAGGTCGTTGCTGCGCCACCGACGCCGAGAACGCCTAACACAAGGGGCAGGCGGGGCGACATCTTTAAACCTACGTATGAGTCTTACTTAATATAGCGCAGCAGCGATAAAACAAGTGCAGGAATTGCCGTACTAACGAGGTGGGAAACGGTCGTCCGGCTCGTGTCCAATTACTGCTTTCGCGGCGAATGGTCGAGTGCTCGACAACGCGCCGGCGCCGCGTGGCCAAATCTTCCTATTGTCCCTGTCTTTGCAGGTCCCTGCCCTTGCCTAGCAGCCTCGCCGCTTACATTATCCTCCCCTGCCCATTAGTCTTGCTCGAAGGCCGAGGATCACCTTCAATAGGTGCAACACAAGGCAGCTAAGGGCAGCACGGTCCCACTGGGTCTCCAATGATAACAGGCAACGATCACTCGGGACCGTTTGTCGCAGTGACATGTGGGATCGGCCACCGGCTTGTTTTAACCACGGCCTACCACGGCTTGGGTAGCAAGGCGTGCGGCAGGCAAAGCCGGCTGGAATAGCAATGGGAGTTGTGCAGTAGCGTTCTTCAACTGCGGCTGCCTGAGACTTACGAAGGAGCAGACAGGCCTGGCCTGACTTACACAGGAGACACCCCGCCAGCGGCATAAAGCGTGCAGCCCCTTCACAAATTACCAAAACGATGGTTCGCCGTGGCGAAAGTCTCCGTCCTCGCCCTCCACCAATCCATAGATTATACGAAATAATCAAAGCTGAGAAAAAATAAACGCCAAACGGTACCGGCAGGCTCCGGCCCTGCGGCCGTACGACGCAGGCGGACACATGCGCGCCGGGTACGATATACCAAAGAAACAATAATATCGGCAGCGGATCGTCGGGGACTGATGACGCCATCTGTATTTGCCTCTCTGGGGTTCCTCCATCCTCTCAAGCCGTCCCACGCTCACTCATCTGATCCACGCCCTCTCTACCTTTTGCGCGCATATCATACGTTACCATGCTGTAGCTATACACATCCTTCCCCTGCGCCTCGTACATAAGTTACTTCATCAACATACCGGAAGCTTCGACACAACACAAACGGCTCGGAACGCCGTACAACGACCACACGGCGCCACACGGAGCTCGATCCAGTTCGCCAAGCCGGCGCAGCCTCAGAACCCCCTGGCGCAAGCTGAGGTCGCTTCTCCAGCCGATGAGCTCTAACCCGACACCATTCACCAGTTCTCCTGCAATGCACGGGGTCAGGGCAGTGGCGGTGGTCAATGGCAGTAAACCTGAGCTGGTCAACGAGTCCAGGGCCCAGTCGCTGAGACAGGACACCCATGCTTGACGGACACCTCCCTGACCAGCACTGCAGCGTACGCCCTGCTCCGTCCCCCCGTCCCTCACGCAGCCAATGCCCATCCCCACATGCCATGGATCCCCGCCCTCGGCGCCCCAGCACTCCCTGTGCATCCCCTCGGACCCCAGCACTCCCTCAATACAGATGCCCCCAAGTCATCCAGCCCAGGGCCCGCCGGCCCAGCACGTACCACTGGGAATCCCAGCCCCTTGGGCACCCGGCCTGAGACCGCGTCCAGCTCCGCCACCTCGGCGTCGCTCAGCCGCCAGCCCATGGCGCCCGCGATCTCAGTCAGCTGGCGCTCGTTCTTGGCACCGGGAATGGGCAATGTGCCCTTGGAGATGCACCAGTTGAGGGCCACCTGCGGCGCGCGGGGGATGCAGGGTCGGGTCGGGTTGGTTTGGGAGACGGCCAGAAGATGGTTGAAGGTGGTTAACCAGGGCTAGTGCCAGTGCGGGGTTTGGGCTAGAGGCATCAGCTGGCGCGACCGAGTGTGGGGAGTGTGCCCTCCCCGCCTTCACCCTCCCGTCGCTCCAGGTGCGTGGGCTCGCGCGCACGGTGTCACTAAAGTGGTGCAGCAGACGACGCAGAAATGTTGTGAGACAGCGCACGGCTCCGCCGCCGCCTCCCCACGCCGCCTCCACTCCCCACTTCCCCTCCTCCCCCACACCTGCGTCATGGACTTCCCCCGCTCGTCCGCCACCGCCTTAACCGCATCCAGCACCGGCTGGATCTCCCGCAGCCTCGAGTCGGAGTACACTAGCTCCCGGGGGCCGGTGGGCTTCAATCCGCCGGCCTTGTATTTGCCTTGGGGATGGGGTTGGGACGAGCGAGTAAAGGGACGGTAGGTGGGGTCAGGGACGGCGCGACGGGTCAGGTGGAGGTGGGTATGCAGCGCCTAAAAATACGCGGCACGGCGTTGGCGTGTGTCCTGCGCTCCAGCCAGCCCTGGCAACGTGCTGGTATATGCGCCTCGGGCGGGTGTGCAGCCGGGCCTGCAGCTGAGGAGGACCCGGCGGCCCCCACCGCCCCGCTCAACGCGGCCCCACCCCCCACCGGGTTTTTCCGGGCATCCACGGGTCTTCCTCGAACCCCCCACCGGGCATCCACGGGTCTTCCTCGACCCCCCCACCGCGCTTTTCCTTCGTACACGAATTTGCTTGCCAACCCCCACCGCACCCACCGGTCAGCAGCCCCTGGCACAGCGGGCTGTATGCCACCAGCGTCACGCCGGCCTCACGGCACGCCTCCAACACGCCGTTGGTTTCGGGGGCGCGGTACAGCAGGCTGTACTGCACCTGCACCGGCGAGGAAACGGGCGGGCGGGAGGGGGCGGGTTGGGGGTGCCGTGGCAGCAGTCGCGGTCATCGCAGCTGGGGCCATAATGCGACGTCTTCATGGATTCGGATCAAGCGCGCGCTTCGCGCCCGGGACCCTTTCCTCCCCAGCCCCGCCGCCGTCTCCCCAAGTCTCCCCCGACGCCGTACGCGTGCGTGCGCTCGCATGCCGTACCTGGTTGGAAGCCAGCGGCACTCCCCGCTTCCCCAGCAGCTCTACCGCCCGCCTGACGCGCTGCGCGTTGAAGTTGGACACGCCCACCGCCTGGCACAGCCCCTTCTGCTTGCAGTCCGCGAGGCCCTCCAAGTAGGCGTCGTTGCAAAAGTACTGCGGGCCGTACCCGGGCCTGCTCGGGGAGGAGACCGGGGACAGGGCGGGTGCGGTGGCCTTAGCTGCGAGACTAGCTGTGGAGTCCCGCCATCGAGCTACAGCATCACGGAAGTCCCGTTCAGCAGTTTCGCGGCCCCGCACTCGGCCCATGTGCCAACCATCCCCTCAGGCGCCCTCCCCCCTTTGCACGCACCAGTGCTGCATGTACAGTCCCATGCTTGGCAGCCCCATGCGGGCCAGGCTGGCCTTGGCCCCCTCCACCACGCTGGCGGAGGTGAAGCGCCAGGGCAGGGGGGCGAACTTGGTGGCGACGACGGGGGCGGGAGTACCGGGGCTGATGGCCTGCTGCTCGCGCATGAACTCGCCGAGGAACTCCTGCCGGTTGGGGTGGCGTAGAAACACGTGTTTGACACGCGAGGAAGGGGGAATACGAGAGCGTCCCGCAAACTGAAGGTGGGATTGGGGGCCAAGGGGGAGAAAGAGGGGGCGCGGGGAAGCAGCGCACACCTCCGACAACCCCAATGCATGACCCACATGCTCATGAGGGGGGTGCGATCGGGCGATCCGCGCCCGGGCCTCACAGTGCGAAGCGGTAGCCCAAATCGTGATTGCGCTGGGCAAGACAACCCCTTGTACAACCAACCGTACGGCGCACCTCGCTCTTGCCGAAGCCGTACACCTCCGCCGTGTCTATGAACGTTAGGCCCGTGCTGATGAGCGCCTGAAGAGCATCCCGGCGGTTGGGGTCCAGGTCAAAATCAGTCTACTAGTGGAAGGGGCCCCAAGCGGGTCTCGCGGAGTGGCTCGGGGATACCGGTGCCCTGAGCCCACACCAACAAACCATGGAGAGCATGTAGGACCCACCGACCCTGCATCAAGATTACGCGAGGCGCCTGTATGTGTGAGAGCCTACGATTGTTGGCTATCAGTGGTAAGAGCCCGGGGAATATTTTGAGGCGTACGCCTGTACTCCCCCCTCCCGAAGACTATACGTTGCGTTGCAAGTGGCACGGGCTGTGGAGTGCCACGCGGTCTTAAGATCAAGTGAATCCCGTTTAAGAAAAAAAGTCTCAGGTGGGGTTCGCAGGTTTGATTATGTACAGGAATCACATGGGCCACTTCGCCAAAGGCTTATAATGCCTCGCACCTTGTAAGCGGCACGGCTCTCCTCCTTGCCATATTCACGACCATATCCCCAGTAGCCGCTGCGGTCGCCCCACGACCAGGCTCCCACGCCCATGACTGGCACGCGCAGTTCCGACTTGCCGAGCGTCGTCATGTCCAGCGGCGACAGCGCTGCTTGCGGTGCAGCAGTTGCCAGTGGCTTGATTGAGCTGCATCGCTGAACTGCTGCGCGCTGCGCGGCAGCACGAGCGAACGGCTTGCTGCCTGCACGCGCGTCCAGACGTTGGGACTGCATGTTCCCTGTGCTTCCACTTGCGACACTCGATACTACGATACAGGTGACGTAGTGGTTTAATTATCTAGAAACATCTAGCCGGATTCCTAAGAAGAGTGTGGGGCTACTGGAAGCGCGCTCCGAAACTTTCAAATAGGAGAATTAGTGAAAGCTTCCAACCATTTTTCCCTAACCGAAACCATTATTGGTTTACATTTTGGCGCAGGAGAGTGCCGGCTGCACCGGTTCACCACCAACAGCGGGAGCACGCACGCTTTCCTGCATTTCAACCTTGCACATTGTTCCGTACATCCGTCGGGGTTTCGAGGAAGACCCGTGGATGCGAGGAAAACCGTTTAAGAAAGCCGCGTCGGGGGGGTTATGTCGCATGTACGGTAACACGACACTGCGTCCTCCTCTCACCAGGCAAGGACGTGAGTGCACCTCAGCGCACCTGCTGCAGGTCGCAGCCGTAGGTCCTGGCAAAGATGCGAAGCAGGTTGCCAATGTTCGGGTAAGATGAAGGGACTTCGTGTATAAACCTTTACCGCAATTCACGGCTCAGTGGTGACTAAGCACTTCCTCTCCGAGTAAGACGACACGTACCCCTTTCTTCGCCCCCCTCCCTCCCCGTGGGCCGCGTCAATGCCCCTAGGTTCAAGGCTGCCGGGCTGCTCAACGTGCATCAGGACGCAACCTAGGGCTCTTTACACCTCCCCCGATCGCATTTGACCAGCAGCGTGTGTCCTCCGCCCTTTGCTTACAGCCGTAGGGCCCGGGCTCGCCCGGGCACGCGTCATTTGGCCTCAGGTCGCGGCTCAGAGGTAACCCTGTTCAACCCTGCACTGTCTGTGTAGTCATTCGAGTACCACGAGTAGTAACCCCCTTCTTCGCCCGCCTCTCTCCCCACTAGGTTCAAGGCTACCGGGGATGCGTAACGTTGCCAGGACGCTATCCGTTGTCTATGTACAACGGCTCTAAAACCTCCCTCGACTGTGTTCGACCCGCAGCGCGTGTCCTCCGTTCCTTCGCTTCACGCCTTTGGGCCCGTGGTGCGTCTCACCTTGGCCGAAGTTCGCGGCTGCGCGATACGTTTGCAGTTCCTCTCCGTGTACTCGCAGCCTCCTTCTTTGACCTCCTCCCCTCCCGTGGCCGTGGCCATCCCCATAGGTTCACTGAACGCCATAATGGATCAATTTCGAAGCAATTTGCTCCGGGTTTTTAAGAACGTTTTACCTCCCGCGATGCAGGCAAGTCGGAAGTGTGCTCGTACACCGACTGTACGTGAAGCGTCATGGCTAAGATGTACCACGAAACAAGAGAGGTGCACTGATCGAGTAGGAAGTGTTTTGGAGGTTCGTATGCGTCTGCAGTCCGGCGCGTCCGCATGACTTCCATCAATCCAACTTTTGCGCTGTCGTCTACAAGAACAAGGTCCCAAAATATAGACAGTGTCCACAATTCGACGTCACAGTTACAGACGTTGGGTTAATGGTCCATGAGCCGAAAGTTGGACAGCTAGCCAGCTCAGGAAAAACCTGTGAGGCCTAGGTTATATTCCAAGATTACACCCAACGCCAGTAAACTTGCGTGTATGCTTGAACCCTCCGATGCGGTTGCCCTGCCGAGACTAGCCCTATTGCATTTACAATGCTGGTTCGGGGCGGCCACAGGGCCGCCCCTCTGCCGTTATGTTCGACTGTAAGATGTCACGTGCGAGCGCCGGTGCTGGTAAGCAACCCTTTAGCTGTGCGACAGCGGGATGCTCGACCCGTCGTGTCGCCCTCGGGGATGCCGTCTACCTCGCAGCCGCGCACCACGTCAGAAACCCGAGGCAGCGGCCTCGGCATCAGGCCATCAGCTTCCAGACGCGAGAGGCCGGACGTTGTCGTCTCGCGCACAAAACGCACCCGTGTCAACAAGTCGACCAACTCGGCGAATCTACTGGAGCAGATCGCGCCGGAGCCCGCTTCCTCGACCGACCCGGCGGACCTACCCGAGCGCATCGCACCGGAGCCCGCTTCCTCGACCAGCCCCGCGAGCCTACCAGAGGACAATTCACCGGAGCCCGCTTTCCCCCTCTCCAAGGAGCAGCAGCGCGCCATCGACACCGTCCTTCAGGGCCACAACCTCTTCCTCACCGGCTGCGCCGGCACGGGCAAGTCGGCCACGCTGAAGGCCCTCCGCCGTGCGCTGCTCCAGCAGTACGGCGGCAAGGAGGAATACGAGCTGCGCGTGGCGGTGGTGGCCATGACTGGGCTGGCCGCTACCATCGTGGGAGGTAAGGACCGGGACCGTCGCGTCCGGACACATGGCCTGCAGCCTCTGAGCTGTCGCTGCAGGTAGACGCGTGGTTCTGTTGCTTGCGGTTCGGTTGGCCAGTTACGGGGCCCGCTGTGCCCCGGAGGTGGGCGGGGCCTGTCCGGGGAATGGGGAAGAGAGGATACAGAGGGAACCCGCCGTCCGGAACTGGAGCAAAAATAACATGCTGGGAATAGGAATGGTGTGGTTTCATACTTGATTGGCCGAAGGGGACATAGCCCTCAGGAGCGGGCGAGCCGTATGGGGCGACGATCTGTGCGTCATGCGGAGTGGGGTGGCAAAACCGTGCGAATCGACAAAGGATAAGAGGTAGTACTGGCCGGAAGACAACGGTAGGGGATGTAAGCGCCGCTCGCTGCTTGCGGCAACTGCTCGGCCGGCTGCTTGCCCGCTGCAACTGCCCGCCAGGCATTACGCTGCACGCGTTGCTGAAGCTGAGACGATTGGAGACCTTCAAGGACCTGCAGCGCTTAGCCATGGACGAGGAGGTGCGCCGGCAGGTGCAGGGTTCGAGGGAAACCCGTGGATGTCCGAAAAAACCGTTTCAAACAGAAGTTTTGAGATGCATGCTGGAGAACTGGGTTGGGGATACGAAAGCCGAAGGTCGTAATATGACCTTTGGCGGCAGGTGCAGGGTGGGGGTGCGGTGCGGTGTGGCGCGGTGCGGTGTGTTGGACGTCGGGCGTCGGGAGGCTGGTACCGAACACGAGGCAGGTGACGGTGAGGGCTTCATATGAGGGTGCAGGCAGCTACCGGGGTGAAAGGGAGCAGTAGTGCCGGTTGGCACTGGCGTGCGCGACACTGCGACCACCCCCAACCCACTGGCCCGGCACCCTGACTCCCAACCCACGCCCCGGTCCCTCGACCTTCCTCCGCCGCCAGGTGTTGGTGACGCTGACGAGGCTGCGCACCCTCATCCTGGACGAGGCAGGCATGATGAGCGCGGAGCTGCTGCAGGCGCTGGACGCATACCTCACGGAGGGGAGGAAGAGAGCGGCGCAGCTCATTGCGCGGAGACTGGGCATGAAACCGGTGCGTCACAAACCGGAGGGAGCTAGCAGATAGGGATCGTTGCGAAGCACGATTAAATAGTACGGAACGTACGGGCGCTGGTTGGGTGGGTATGGTTTATTGTGTGTATGTGAGGCTAGCTCGTGGGGATCGGGCGGGATCGCGGCTTGCAGGGCAGCGTGCGGGCCGCAGTAGCTGGAGGGGTTCGAGAGGAGGGCGATGGCGGCTTGGATGTCGTACCCGCTACTGTCCAGGTGCACAGGGGCTCAGGTGTTGATCATCGGCGCCGGGCCGGCAGTAATTGTGTACCGGTACTTCTTGTGTCAAATTCGGACACTTCTTGTGTCAAAATCGGACAAGGTCGGGCGTGGAGCTGTGACACGGCAGCAGCCTCTGTTCTCCCTGCTGAGGAGAGCGACGTGAAGGCGTGGCTCCTCCTGATTCCCGCACCCACATGACGTAACCCCTTGCTGTACCTCCCAACCGCCTTTCCCCTGGCCGACCCTTGTTTCCATCCGCAGAAGGACATAGCCAAGTACGTGGCCAGGTTCGAAAAGCCCTTCGGTGGGCTGCAGCTCATCCTGAGTGGGGACTTCTTCCAGTTGAGTCATCCCGGCTGCCGCCCCACGCAAGCAAGCGGCATCCGGGCATCGCATCTCCCGGCCCCTCTCTATTATCAGCCTCGCGCGCCGAAATGATTGCACTGCGGTGACCGTACCCCTGCTGGCACTCCCCTCCTTGCACTCCCCTCCTCGCACTCCCCTCCTTGCACTCCCCTCCTCGCACTCCCCTCCTCGCACTCCCCTCCTCGCACTCCCCTCCTTGCACTCCCCTCCTCGCACTCCCCTCCTCGCACTCCCCTCCTCGCACTCCCCTCCTTGCACTCCCCTCCTTGCACTCCCCTCCTTGCACTCCCCTCAGTGCAACCCCACACCCAGCGCCTGGGAAATACCCGAGTACCTGACGACCCGCAGCTGGCCCCCTTTCCGCACGCGCCTGCTTCAGAACCCCCATCACTTGACCCCAACCCATGTCGACGCTGTCGCCAAGCGCCGCTGCTATTGCCAACCCCAACCCACCCGTGCACCCACCGACCACCATCAGGCTTGCTCCCATTGAAAACAAGGTCATGCACAGCGCCACGCAAGTCGGCGCGCCGCAGCTCGGCCAGGCGAAGGCAGGGGACCAGCCCTTCCGCAACCGGGGCTTCATGTTCCAGGTGCGCGGAGTGAACGAGGGGGCCAATGGCGAAGCAGCCGTACACCGCAGTAGTTTGTAGCTCGCGCTTTGCCTCGTTGGCGCGACTCGCCTGTGTTGAAGCCGTCGGGGTCAGAAGATGGACTGATGGGATGGGCGCAGCGGCGGAACGGGCGATGCAGGGGACGACGATGGTCGCCTGGCAGGGGCCGCTCCGAGGCCCATGCCTACGACACGAAAGGCGGGCCTCTGCTGCAGCTACTGCGACTGATGGAGTACGCTACTAAAGCCGCTGCTACTGCCGCTTCCAGGCTCCCGTCTACCACTACGGCGGCTTCTGTCTGGTTGAGCTCACTGAGGTATGGCTGGGGGGTGGCGAGGAGGCCCGGGGCCCGGGCGAAACGGAGGAGAAAGGAAACCCGTGGAAATTGCATAGGAGAACGTGAAGAGGGTCCTCCTGTGGGGGCCGGGTGGAGTGAGGAAAGAGACGGCCGGGTTGGGTGATGGCTGGGCGCGACCGAGCGAGGTAGCGGAGGACCGGGTGCTATGGGAAGAAAAGGCAGGAAGCAGTTATCCGAGCCGAGGTGGGGGACCAAAGGCCTCACCAAGCGGCAAGCGTGGAACCTCCGACACCAGTGAATGCCCGCAATGAATGGAGCCCAGGGGTAAGATCTTCTTGAGGGCAGGCGCTGTTTTTTCGCCCTCTCCCTCCGTCCTTCCTGACACGATATCCCTTTCCCTGCCCTCGCCTACAACCCTACCTCGCATCTTGTCCCCCTCCTCCACCGCCCGCTGCAGGTGTTCCGGCAGGACGAGCAGGCTTTCAAGGAGCTGCTCAACGCCATCCGCTGCGGCAGCGACGCCGAGTGCAACGCCGCCAAGGCGCAGCTGCGCAGCCTGTGCGCCCGTGAGCTGGACTGCTCGGACGGCATCAAGCCCACGCGCCTCTTTGCTCGCAACGACCAGGTCCGGCAGCTCAACGAGGAGGAGCTCGCCGCGCTGCCCGGTGAAGAGGTGCGCACCGCACGCACAGTACACTCACAAAAAAGCTACGACATGCCGTGCGCGTTTCCTTGACTGCACTATCGACCGACACCGAGGCCCGCTCTTCGCACAGACCTCCTCTTCCGGCCCTCCTCCTCCTACCCTCATCTTATCGCCCTCTTAATCCGTCTGTCTACTTAGGTAGCCTCATCAATGCTCCCTGCCCCCACAGGTGACGCTGGACGCAGCTGACGAGGTATACGTGACCTGTGAGCCGCCCAACCTCGTGTACTCAGCGCTGGTGAAGGAGGGGCTGCTGACGGCAGAGGCGCTGGAGCTGCTGGAGGCGGACGGCCCTGGCCATGCACCAGAGCTTTTCCCGGACTTTGCCGCCTTCGTCCAACTTCACCATCACAGCGGCCAGGGGGGGACACTCACGGCCAAGGTAGGGCGCTGGTGTGTGTGCGTGTGTGTGTGCTGAAAATGCATCGTTAAGGCGTGAAACTCTCCCGAAAATGAGCAAACCGTGCGGCGAGGCGTACGCCAGATGGTGATGTGCGTGAATGTGCGGGTCGGAGGTCCGTAACCTGGGGTTATGTGCGGAAACCCGCAGGTGGACTGGGGGCGCGAAGAATCCTTTGCGACCCTGGCGCCGCCGGGGTGCAACCCAGTACCCAATACACAACTGGACTGCGGCACCGGCATTCGTGCACGACGCATGCGCAGGTTCTATTCAGAAAGGTCCCTGTCTTGCCACCTACGAGCCGTCCAGTGCAGAACCACCTCCCTCTAACCAGCTCGCGTCCACCTCCTTCGGGCGGATAACGCCAGCGCCGGCCAGCTAGGCAGGCTACCCGACCCCGAACCTTTGGAAACCTGCCCGGCTCCCTTTCGCCGCCTGCCCTGCAGCTGGAGGCCCTGCCCCGCCCGGTGTCCAAGCGCGCAATGCAGCTGCGGTCGGAATGGCGCGTGAAGGCCGCCAGGCACATGCGGGACGTGGCGTCTGGCAGCGGGGGGCTGTTCAAGGACTGCCAGGCGGCACAGGAGGTAGAGCTCAAGGTACGACACACCCTCCTGCTGCAGCTGCTGGTGCTGTGCAGCTGGTGCTGTGCAGCTGGTGTTGTGCAGCTGCTGTGACCGGTTGGCCAAGGGGCGCACCCCTGATGCCGGCGGCTACCGCTATGTGTTTCCTTCTTGCTGCCCACCTACACCCGTCCACCTACAGCCGCAACCGGCCGACCCACACGCCGCTTTTCCTCCTTCCTTCCCTCCTTCCTTCCTGCCTTCGTTCCCCGGGCGCACCCGGTGGCGGCGCAGGAGGGCGCGCAGGTGATGCTCGTGTGGAACATGGACCTCAAGTCCAACCTCGCCAACGGCAGCCGCGGGGTGGTGGTGGGCTTCCAGCGCGCGGACGATTCGGCGGAGCAGCAGTGCATGGCGCTGGCGAAGAAGATGGAGATGGCGGGGACGGAAGTGCGCGCGTGAGTGAGGGTGAGGGTATGTGTGGGTGGGCAGCGGGGAGGAGTGGGTGGGTGGGTCCCGAACCCGGTTGCTTGTCCCGGACCCGCGTGCTGCGCCTCAATCCCGTGTGCGGCCCCCGATCCTCTGGCGCAGGTGGTTCCGGAGCAACGACCTGCTGCCCATTGTGAGGTTCACCAACGGAGAGACCGTGGCCGTGCGGCCCGCCATCTACACAACCAACGTCCCGGGCTACGGCGTGTGTATCCGGGTTCAGGTGAGGGAGCTGGGGGAACGGCGGGAAAGATAATGGAGCCACATATTGCGGGTTGGCTGCCACCGGACAGGGCGGAGGGGCGGGTCGAGGTGGCGCCCCACTGCCGTACCCAGGGACCTGGGTGACGCCAACCCGGAGCGCACAGCTGTCACCCTGGGGAATTGCTTGCCCTTTGCAACACCGCGGCCACCTCCCGTGACCCCCCACCCGCCGCCCGGGTCCTGTAACCGGTGTCTTCCTCGCACATCCCCCGCCTCCGCTCCGTCTACTCGCCTCCCGTCTCTTCTGGACCGCCATCTTCACCGCCTTGGTTTGTCGGCCGTGTATTCGCGGATTCTCTTTAACCCCCCCCGGGCCACACCCTGCCCACCCACACGCACCCGCGAGCCGCAGATGCCGCTCAAGCTGGCGTGGGCTATCACGGTGCATAAGGCGCAGGGCATGACACTGGACAAGGTGCGGGGGGGGGAGTCTTACACGTTGGCGGGTGCCACGGTCGTATTTGGGGCGGGCGGGGGCCTTATACGAGGGAAACCAGTACGTACGTTTGTGGGGGCCGCGTACTTTTTCTGTTGGGCGTGCGCATGTGCGGTTGGCGGAAGGTGACGTGTCAAGCATGAGCCGCAGAGGCCCGTGACGAGGGGTGGCGGTGCGTGTTTGCAGGTCGCCTTGGATCGCTGCGTGGCCAGCACTGGCAGGGGGCGGGAGAAGAAGCGGGTTTCGGTGCCGAGAGGCGCATCGAATCAGCGCTGCAGGGACGGCACTGCGCATGTATGGCATCCCCTCTGTTCCGCTCTTTGCGACCTACGCCCGAAACATGCCACCCCACCTCGCTCCCCACGCGGAACCCCGCCAGGTGGTGGTTGATCTGCACAACTTCTTCGGCCACGGCATGCTGTACACGGCCCTCAGCCGGGCGCGAGGGCTGGGGGGCCTGCAAATCCTCCGCGACTGCAGCCGCCGGGTAAGGCAGGGGCAGCTGCAGGGGGCCCCAGGCTGGCGGCGACAAGAATCCTGCAGACCCGCTGTCGTTGGATTTTTGGGAAGTCGGGCTACCATCCTGCCTGCCATTCCCCGCCACTGGCAGTCCTGTTGTTAGGTTCTTGCTTGCCGAGGTCCAGATGCAACGGAATCCGAACTACCCCCCGCCCACTTCTTCGCCCCATCCACCCCTCGCTGGACCCTTCGATCAGATTGACCCGCGGGTAATGCAGTGGTGGCAGGAGCACCAGGCCGGCCGCCTCTACCTCAATAAGCAGACCATGCCCCCCGAGTTCCCGTGGTGCTGGCTGGATCAGCGGCAGCCCATCGTCAGCAAGCCCGACAACCCACAAGCGCGCATTTGGTTCGAACAGGGTCCCGAGCAGTTTTTTGCATGGCAGGGCGCGCAGCAGCAGCAACTGGCAGGGGCAGTTGCGCCAAAGGAGCGGCAACATGAGCAGGACGCGCAGGGGACCCAGTTGCTGCAGCCAGGGCCGCTGCAGGTGAAATCGCTGCAGCCAGGGCCCGAGCAGGGGCAAGTCGCCTCCAGGGGCGGTGCCGATATCGCCAGCAGCACCGGCGGCACCGACAGCACCAGCAGTATGGGAGACAACACCAGCAGTACGGGAGGCAACACCAGCTTGCGCCAGCGGCGCTGGCAGGCAGCCATAGCCGCGCAGGCCCGGCTGCAGGAGTTGTACGACCGGCGGGGGGCTGTGCGGAAGGCAGACCTGCTAGAGCCGCTGGGGGTGCTGAGACAGCTCGCGCAGGAACTCGCGGTCGAGGCGGACGATGATGATGATGATGAGGCGGATGGGGTGGTCGGATAGGCGCTAGACAGTGGGTAGCTGGGGCCACAGGGGCGTTCCCTGGGAGGGGCTATGAGGAAAACCGTGTACGGCTGGGAGAGGGCTGGGCGGCAGGACGCGATTGCGGTCGCAATGCGGGTATACAATTTTCCGGGTTTACAGTTTGGCAGGTGGCTTTCGAGGCCAAGCCCTGCGGCAGCTGTGTCCTGGTTTTGGGATCGAGTAAATTTCCACTGTTCGGTTGCTGAAATGACGGGGCAGGATGGGGTAGTCTTCGGGTCTGGCGGGGGGAGGGGCCGCCCGGCGCCCGCCAGGTAGTGGTACTTGTTACAGTAGGCCCCAGACCAGAAGGTAGAGCCAGGTGTCTCTCGACGTGCGCTGCATGGGGCGCGCTGCACTGCCATGCGACACTTGGCCCACGTGATGTAGTAAGGAGGTACCGGTACCGTCTGAAGCTGGGTGCCTGATTCGCCTGTGGCCTGGGTGCTTGGCAAGGCGGCGGGGCTGCTGGGCCGTCACATGTCGGCGGGTCAGCGTCCCAGCAGGCGGGGCTTCCTTGGATGTCGTTGCCCGTCGCCGTATGCCATGATTGGGGAGCAGGAACACAGCACAGTGTCCGACAGATAAGACCCCGGTACAGATGCCGGCTAGGATCGTAGATCTTTGCTCGCTACGCAGACGAATGCAAGAATGCGAACACAACAATTGATGCGGCGGTGTGACGCAACCGCCATGCGGCTCTCCGAGGTCCGAGCCGTGCTGCTGGCGGCTGCTGGTTCTGAGTGGGTCGCCCGGGGTTCTGCGGCCGGGTGAGGCGTATGTCCGAGCGTCGGGAGTCTCAAGTGGGGGCGACCCACGTCCTTTTTAACCAGAACGGCGCCACAGCGAGGTATCCTGCAGCTTGACCCGCCAGTTGGGCCATTCTGACCTCTTCCTCGCTCCTCTCCTGCATCAGCAGCCACTAGATTAAAGATCCAATAACCCTCTTAAAATCTCTCCCTCACCTGCGCGGAACCGGCAGACGGGCAGAGGCGGAGGGGTTACGTACATACATCGCGACTCTTGGCTAAGGATAAGCCGCCACAGTGCTGGCAGCAGCCAGAAGCATGGGGTTCGGCTTCTGCTCAACCCTTCTCACCTGCTGAACCATCATCGAGCGACCAGCGGCATGTTCGGGCCTCCATCCCTCCCAGACCGGCATGCAGGCGCACCGCCTCCCCCAGCCCACAACACCGTAGATGACAACCGCTGCAGGCCTGCAGCCTACGCCCCAGCTTCCCGCATGAACGCAGCCTCATGTTCCCGCAATCGCTCCAGGACTTGCTCCTCAGCGGCGGCGGCGGCGGCGCCGCCGCTGGTGCCCTCCCCGGGCAGCACCTGGAGCAGCTCCCGAGCCGCCTGCAGGAGCGCCCGCCGCCGCTCGTTCAGCTGCCGGGCAACCGCCCCCCTGTCCGGCCCCTCTGCCGCAGCCACTGCGTCGCTCAGTGCCCGCCGCGACCTCAGATCTAACGCGTGCAGGCAGCTGGCGGCGTTGGCCGCCCGGCCCTCCTCCCGCTGCCGCCGCAGCTCCTCCTCACTGGGCGGAGGGGGCGGTGGCGGGCCCCAGATGCCCCACAGCTCCCTGCAGAGCTCCGCCACCGCCTCCCCATGCTGCTGCTGCTGCTGCTGCGGACCCTGGTCCTGCTGTGGCTGCTGCTGCTGTGACTGCGACCACGGCTGCCCATCTTCGGCCGGAGTCGGCTCACCGCAGCACTCCGCGGCCGCAGACAGTGAGCAGGTCTCCCAGGCGAAGCGGTCCGGCTGCGGCGGCTCCAGCGCCTCCGCCATCCGAATCAGCGCGTCTGTCGGCACCACCGCCACTCCGCTGCGGCGCTGGTTCCGGTCCAGCGCCTCCTGCAAGCTGCACGGCACGTAGAGCTGCAGGAAGGCGGCGCCATGGTCCCGAGCCGCCTGGAATAACTCGTGGCGCATGCTGGCAGCGGGCACGGAGCGCGGGGGTGAGGATGCAGCAGGTGCGTTGGATGGGAGGGCAGGGAGGAGGTGGAGGGGTTCTGCAACTGATGTTTGCGTACGTGTTGAAAGTCATGCAGTGCCCGGCCTGGTCCTGTTCCACCGTCATCAGTCGGGCCCGTGGCGCGTGAGGTCGGTTACCTGCGCAAGTGATGGTTGTCATCGGCGATGATAAGCGTGTGCGTCTCATCGCCTTGCGGACGAGGCTGCTGCAGCAAATGTAGCAGGTGGTCAAGGGCCGCTCGCCGGCTGCGTTGCCAGGCCTCAGGGATGAACTGGCCGACAGCCAGTTCGGGATGAAGCCAGTCGTCAAACGTGACGATTTCGAGGCGGCAGCGGGGCCCCGACGGCACCAATCGACCGCAGCTATGATTCACATAATCGCGAATGCATTTCACGAGCGTTGTCTTTCCGCTGCCTGGCAGGCCGCAAAGGACGAGGAGCGCGCATTTTGCGCAGCGGTCTTCCATGAAGGCTTTGGAGCCGGCGCTGAAAATTCATGCACTGCGTCAACGCAAACTGACCGTTGCGCACATCTGGAATACCAGAGTGGTTGTGAGTAGGACGCACGTAGGTAGTGAGACTTGCTCAGGATGCCGAAGTACTGGCCTTAATACAGCCGTATCGGCAAGCGTTACATATCCAGAGCGATCGGTCGGCCAAACTCAGTCAAAACCACCTCAGATCCAGGACTTGACTCATCAGTAACAGGGTTGTCGTATATCCTAAGCTAGCGGTTGGGCCGGACGACGAGGGACGACGTTGCCGTTGTTATTAGCGCGCTCCGAGTGAAGCAGTCCACTACAATGGTCCGTAAGGGTAGCCAGCGCCCCGCAGTCTGGGGCGCGGCCGTGCCGGACGCGGTATCGGAAGCGTTGAGCTCTTTGAGCGGCCTGGCGTTACAACGGCGTCCTAGCTCTTTGAGTGGCCTGCCGCATAGGGGCACTCAAATCCGCGGTACCTTGGAACACTGCCAAGCAGACGAAACGCACATCTCACAAGCAACGCTACCCTCTCATAGCCACGGGCCTGAACAAAGGCGCGGCATCCAAACTGAAACAAGCGACGAAACGCGACCATGGTCACCCACGCTCATCTCCTCGTACGAGGCTGGCACACCCCTGAACACACAAATGATACATACAACAGGCAATAGTGCTACGTCTAGTGCTATACATTCGAGTAACAGCATGTCAACAAGCAGCGGCGGACAGCACAATCAGCACGCAGCAGCGGACGGCATCGTCGGGCAGGAGCCATCCATAATAAAAGAATGAAGGGTCGGCCCCGCCCGGATGCAATTGCGATCGGAGGCGGAGGCGGTGGCCTCTTGTGCGTTCCCTGGAGCGACAAGTAAACACTCCACTGTCCGGTTTGGATACATACGTCCAAACACTTGAAGGGATATGCGCACCCTTTGATGTGGTGCGCATGCTCTATCGTATATGGTACACGCCAAGTCCCAAAGATGCCTCACTGAACAACCCACCGTGTACACGTGTAACCGCACGTGCACCCCAAGCACCTTACAGTCTAGACAAGTCAATGGCCAGCGTAGCAGCATCAGCCGCCACGGGCTTGCGGCAGTTGCAACACGTGGGAGGCGCCCCCCGGCCCTTCATTGCAACCCAATCCATCGTCGGCTGTTGCGGGGTCCATCACACCGCGCCCCCCGTGCGCCGTCGACGAACGCAGACAGCACCAACATGTGGTCTTGGCGAGGGTAAGCCGGCCTGCCGGCTCCATGTGCTGCCGTCCCGCACCCGCGGGCGACCGCGGGCGCACCCCCTGCTTGCAGACGACCCTCTTCACCCCTCTTTTGCTCACAAAGCAACCCGCTGCAAACGACACGGCCGCGATATCAATGGGCATCTCTTCGTGCTCCCCACGCTCTTCGGCTTGATCAGCAACCCCCTCATTGCCTTGATCATGAACCCTCGTTTGGCTTGGTCAGCGACCCCGTCTTGGACTTTGGTATCCCAACTCACGTCGACCACCAGCAGCTCCCTTGCCTCGATCCAATCAGCCCTCACCTCTCCGGCTGCTGCAGCCGGGCGTCTAGCGCCGTACAGGGGCGGCCGGTGGAAGATCGGGTTCAGGTCGCCAGCCCCACCAGTGAGGCCGCCTTAGCAATGGCGTGAGGTGAGGTTGCACAGGTCCTGCACCAAACAGTTGCGGTAGGCAGGCTGTTAGCGTCAACGGTTTTGCGCCGACGACAACATCGCCGCACGGGCTGCACGACACCCCAGCCCTCAACTAACCACCCAACCCGCCCCATACCGCTCATTCCTGCGGCCCCGCCCCTACCCCCAACACACCCTTACCATCACCTGCCGGCCCGTAGGCCCACAACCCGCACCCTACCCTACACGGGCTTCCTCCCTCAACTCCTCTTCATCCCCCGGCCTTAGCCCCGCACCCCACCCACCTCGTCATCCAGCCTGCCCACCGCCTCCCCCGACTTGACGTGCTCCACGAACGCCTCGTTGGGCGTCATGAGCTGCAAGCAGTAGAGCTTGGAGTCGGTGTTGTTGTCTATGCCGTGAACCGTCCGCGGCGGGAACACCACCACGTCGCCTGCGCGCACGGTGAAGCGCTGGCCGTTGCAGAAGGCGACACCCTCGCCGGCCAGCACGAAGAACAGCTCGTGCGCGGATTTGTGGATGTGCAGCGGCGTGTGGTGGCCGGGCTCAAAGACCTCCACGCCGAAGGAGAGGGAGAGGCCCAGCTCGGAGGGGTCGAACACGAAGGCCTGGGGTACGCGGTGCAGAGGGGTTTCGAGGAAGACCCGTGCAGAGGGGCGGGTGTCAGGGCTACAGCACACAGGACTACACGGTCGTGTCACCTTGGGCCAGCTGGTGGCGGTCACTAAGGAATTTCGATTGCTGCAGGTTTAGCGGTCGCCCAAGTGGCTGTCGCAGGTTTTGCACCCTCCAGGTTCTGGTGCCAGGCTAGTCGACTAGGGGCCTGTCCGCCCGGTGCGCACAGAATACATACTACGCCGCAGTGGGCACATGCTCCAGCGCCCCGCCCCGCACAACCGCCCGCTGCGGCGACCCACTGATCGGCCCCGTCCTCACCATCCTGTTGGTCTGGCGCGGGAAGCGGAAGGCCTTGAAGTCCTCCAGGGCGCGCTGCAGCAACACACAGCCCAACGGCGACGGCAGGCCGGTCCAAGCGGGAAGCGAGGCGTTGCTGAATTGTTCGACGGGCGCGGCGCTCCGGGCTGCTGCGGGTGCGTCGGCGTCGTCATGCTTCCCTCGCGACAGCGCGGACTTGAGCAACCGGATACCCCCGGCCGCGGGCGCCGCGGCGCTGTGCAACACCCGCCGTAGGAAGGGCACAACCGGGACTATGTTGTTGGACACGGTGCGGCCAGCAGCCGCTGCCGATGTGGGTTGCACCGTCGCGGGCTGAGCCCGGGTGGCTGCGGCGGCCACATGCCCCGTACTTTTGCTATCGCCCTCGTCTAGGGAGTCGGACTCCTGACCGTATAGCCGTGCTAAGGCTTTTGCCGCGCGCTGCTGGACGCCGCTGAGCATGTCCGCCGCCTCCTGGGGCGATAGCTCGCCGTCGAGGCCGCCCTCGCAGTCGTTGACCAGGACTTGCAGATCAGCGTGGCTGGGAGCTGGGGCCACCAAGGCGCCGGGAGGCAACATGAGAATGCTGGCTGGGAAATGGAACTTGAGCACCGCTGGCGGTTCGTCGGCGGAAATGGACCGCAGCTCTGTGGTGTTGTGCCACGCGACAAGGCTGTCACCCGCGTGCAGCATGCGGATTGTCCCATCTGCAGTGCTGACGATACCAGTGCCCGCAAGGACGTAAAGAATGTCGAGCATGCCCGAGCTGCGCGCCGCGTCGTCCATCACGGAAGTACCGGAAAAGGCGGCAGTATGGACAGATGCTGCGGACTCCGAATGCGAACGCTTCAAGGGATTTTTCCTGATGCATTCCAAGGATGCCCCGAAGGGAAGCCACGGGTGCGGCCCACTTCCAGGCCCGAGAAGCGGCACTAGGTGATGCTCGCCTTTGATGAATTTTGAACTGCCCGCCAGTGTGGCCACTATTGCGCCACCAAAAGGTAAGGTGCTCTGCGCCGTATTGGCGGCGGATACTTGGCTGCGCGTACGGGTGGGACGGGGGACGGTACGTGTTAAGCAGGCAGGCCAACGGCACACGCCGACTGGAGCCTCGCGGACAACGAAAAGAGCCCAATTGCACCAATTTGCACCAATTTGAGCAAATGTGAAAGCCCACCGCCTCTCGACTGCTTACCAAACAGAGCTCGCTAACCGCAGCGGCAGAGGCGGAGCTCCGTGCAGGCGCTGAGACCGTGAAGAGCTCCCAATACTGCTTGCAGGGCATCTTTGAGCCATGGTCGTGCCGAAACAGTCGCAGGAGACGCGTATGTATGCCTGTTCCGGAACGTATCTGTCGATACGCGCGGTCAATGCACCACTTCAATTGGCGAATCAAAATGCACTGCTAAGCATCGAAACGTTGATTAAAGAAATGTAGTAATATTGTGTGCAAGCCGCCTCTATGCCAGGATTTGCTGTTTGGACCTGATTCGATTGTACGGCATATAGGAAAAGCGGGAATGCTGCAGTAACTTACCAAATCGCCATGATTTGGGGTAACACGGTAACTGCGTTTAATTAGGATGGATGGAGCCCGCTGCTGAGGTCGTTCCTGGGGGCGAAGCAACGCCTGAGCAACGCTATGAGCAAGAACGCAAGGAGGCCCGTGAACGGATACGGGCATTGCGTGAGAAGTTAGTATATAGGTGCAGGGACTTAGGAAAATGGAAAATTTTTGTACCTGCCTCAGTCGACGTACCACGCGAGCCAGCAAAGGCAGAAGCGGAGACGACGGTCTTCAACATTTTAACAGGATGCTTGTTCGACCCAACAACGCTCATACCGGTGGATGTGCAGGCGCTGCACAGGAAGGTGTGTTCGATCGGGGCGGCCAGACCCAGGCATGGGTTAGCTAGGCATGCCCAACAAAGATTGTTAGTGACAAGACCAGCGGGCACCGTGACGCCGAGCACCCTAAGCTCGACATGGGCTGGAGGAGCGGCGGACCCAGCGGGGGGACGGCTGCACAGCTAAGGCTGCAGCGCTTTGCGCTCAGACTGGAAGCCGCCACCTAGCGCCGGCCGTGAGCATTGAAACTGCTGGAGCCGCGACAGCTCCGCCTCTGCCAGCGCCACCTTGCCCCGCCCCCGACGAACCTATCTGCCGACCCTCGGCATAACGAGCCCTTCCCGCGCGCGCCGCCCCTAACGCCTACGGGTTTCCCCTCAACCCTCCGCCAACCCTCCGCCAGATCCTGGCCGACCCCGCCGGCGACCGCTACGAGGCCGCCCTGGCGGCCCTGGGCCTTTCCAGCCCTGAGCCGCTGGTGCACAAGATGTCGTCCATCAGTTTCAAGTTCGGGCCCTCGGAGTTCAGCTGCATTAAGATCGGGCAGCTGGCGTTCGCGGATGGGTTGCGGATGTACGTGACGCGCGTGGACCGGCCCGCGCTGACCAGGTGGGTGCAGCAGGGGCATCTGTGTTGTTTAGCTCAGCTTTAGAGCTTTAAACAAAAGCTTTAGTTGTTTAAAGCTTTAGTTGTTTAATGCAACATCTAACAACGCATGGAATTAAAGCGGGTGGCGTCGGGAGCAGGGAGGAACCCGTGGTGTATTCCTACACCGGGTGGCGGGTGCGGGGCGTGGGGCGTGAGTTAAAATGAGGTGGAGGTAGCGACGCCGGGTTGCCGCTTCGGGCCGTTGCTCGAGCCGGACGGGAGGGCACGGTGCCGCCACAATCGCCTCCTCACCGCTTCTCCTGAGCGCATCGACGAGCCACGCCGCAAAGCACACGTCCGCACTCCGTCTCGCACTGCGCTCCCCGGGCCCCTCGCGCAGGCTGACCGGCATTGAGGACCCGGACAAGAACAAACAGTCGCAGGCCCCGGGGCAGCCGGGCCAGCAGCAGCAGCTCGTTGCCCAGCCAGGGCCACCAGGCGGTCAGCAGCAGCAGCAGCCTGGGGGGCAGGGGCCTGGGCTCCACATGATGATGGGAGGCCCGGCTGGACCCGGTGGCGGGATGGGCATGGGCCTTATGCCCGACGGCATGGGTCCCCCGGGCGGGATGATGCCCCCGGGGGGCCCGGCGGGTCCGGGCATGATGGGGATGCCGGGGGTCATGATGGGGCCGCCCGGGGCCGGAGGCCCGGGGGGTGGCTTCGGGATGAACATGGGCCCGCCTGGCTTCATGGGCGCTGGACGGCCGCCAATGCAAGGTGGGAGGTTGTGGGGAGGGCGGGAGGGGCAGCGAGGAAACCCGTGCGCACACGACGTAGGAGGTTGGGCGAGAAGGAGAGTGGTGAAGTGGGCGCCGACCGGGGGGGGACGTCACCGCATGGAATCCCTCCCGGGCTGCGTGATGGGAGAGGTGGCGGGAGAGGTGGCGAAGAACAATAGTTGACCGAAGTAGGAGGGGAACGGGCGAGGGGCAACGGTAGGGGAATTTTGGAGGAGAGCTAATGCGCCGTGGGGGGCGTGGCTGGGGATATGCCTCGTGCCCTCGTCCGGCCTTAGTGCCCTCCCTGGCGTGACCTGCTGGCCCACCCCGACCCCAACCTCGCCCCTAGGTGCCGGAATGGGGTTCCCAGGCGGCGGCGGGGGCATGATGATGGGCGGCCCGGGTGGCGGGCCGATGGGGCCCGTGCCGCCGCCCATGCCGCCCAGGATGCCGCCGCCCGAGTCCTCAGTGCCGCCCCCGCCCCCGCAACTGCCTGACGCCAAGCGCATGCGCATGGACGCCGGCAAGGGCGGGGCGGGGCAGGGCGGCGGTGGTGGCGGCGGTGGCGTTGGCGGTGGTGGAGCGCTGGATGAGATCCTCAGCAAGCGCTCCGTGAAGGAGAAGGTCAAGGTGGAGAAGTGAGCCACGGGGGACGGGGCGGCGGGGCAATATTGTGGGGGGTGCGTGGTGCGGAATTTTTCGCGGCTAGTGGCAGGGCGGCTCGGGGCTGGCTGGCTGGCTGGTTGCCCTGGTGCGGCCACCGTGTAGCTCTCAGAGTAGTGCCTGGGCGACCAGCTGCCGGGCACCTGGCGGCTCCGCTGCCGCACTGCCCGCAGCCTCCTAGTTGCACTGGCTGCGGCCCCTAGGTGTTCCATGACTCTCCTGTTCCGGGCTGGCCTGTGCAGTGTGGGGCCTACCGCGCCCCGCCCCAACCCCCTCGCCTCCTCGCCCTGCTGCCCCCTCCTCCAGGGGCTCGGAGCTACTGGACATCCTGGCCAAGCCCACGGCTCGCGAGTCAGCCCGCGTGGAGCAGTTCCGCACCGCCGGGGGGTCGGCCATCCGGGAGCACTGCCCGCACCTCACCAAGGACGAGTGCAGGAGGTGCGGCAGGAGGGCTGGGCGGCACACCGGTGACAAGTCACGTGCTGGGGTCATGTAGCTGCCTGCCTCCACCGCCTTCCCCATCGCCCCCGGCCCGTCCTTTGAACCTGTACTCCCGCACCAACCCCCTAGCCCCACGTTCCCCGGCCCGCCTGCATCCACGGGTCTCGCATCCACGGGTCTTCCTCGAACCCCCTTTGCCTGCCGTGCCCCCCCCCCCCCGCTCCCCCCGCTCCCCCCTCCCAGGGTCAACGGGGCTGTCTTGGCCTGCAGCCGGCTGCACTTCTTCCGCGTCGTCCAGGGCCACACGGACGTGTCGCTGGGCAACTGCAGCTACCTGGACACATGCAGGTGGGGGAGAGGGACTAGCAGGGACAGCGGTGGGGGGAGTTGGGGCCCGAATAGTTCCGGGGACGGGGTTCGAGGAAGACCCGTGGATGCCCGAAAAAACCCGTTTAGAACAGACGTCGTGAGATGCATGCTGGAGAACTGGGGGGGGGGGGGAGTTGGGGCCCGAACAGGTATTGGGGGTCAGCGGGCGGGCCTCAGGCGGCCCCTTCCGCAAAACCATGCTGCCAGCTGTGGCGCCGCATCCCGACGCCTCTGCTTGTCGACCTGCTGCTGCCGCACCTCCCCTCCCGACCTGCTGCTGCAGAAACATGCGCACTTGCAAGTACGTGCACTACCGGCCGGACCCCGAACCCGATGTGCCGGGCATGGGGGCGGAGGTCGCAAGGCTGCGGGCGAGCGTGCCGAAGTACGTGGAGGCCAGGGGGAGGGCGGGGAAGGGTGTAGCGGGTCGAGAGGACGGGTGATGCAGGTGGCCAGGAAGGCGCTTGGATCCAAGTGGAAAAGTCCCAACCCTTAACCAAACCTAATCAAACCTCCTCGCAGGTACCTGCAGGCCCTACAGGCGCCGCAGTGGATAAACTGTGACGTACGGAAGTTCGACATGACCGTGCTGGGCAAGTTCGGCGTCATCATGGCAGATCCGCCGTGGGAGATCCATCAAGATCTGCCGTACGGCACCATGAAGGACGACGAGATGCTCAATCTGAACATCGGCTGCCTGCAGGACAACGGCGTCATCTTCGTCTGGGTCACGGGTGAGTCCGCTGGGGGTTACAATAAAAGAACCGGTAACACAACTGGGAAAATGTAGTGGGTGCATAGCCTACGGACACCGGGACGCGCGCGCATGCTACTGGACTAGGGTGGCCGGCCACACACACGGACGCGGCGACGAGTCCGCTGGGGGGCCGGAGGGCGCAGACGGCAGGGGTTTCCCCGCCGGCGCGGGTTCCGTACCGCCTGGGCATAGCTGGTTATCCAGGCGATTTGAATGTGGGTGAGGTCCATGGATCATGGGGCGCGTGCCTGGAGCCCTTGTGGTGCTGTCGTTCTACATTCCGAATCCGGTCGCGAGCGCTCACCTCTGGCTGCGACCGCGCCCTTTTCGGTGCGCCCCCAACCCGGTGTGTACGACCGCGGTGTTGTGGTTTCGGTGCAGGGCGCGCTATGGAGCTGGCTCGCGAGTGCATGGCCAAGTGGGGCTACAAGCGAGTGGACGAGCTGATCTGGGTCAAGACGAACCAGCTGCAGCGCCTCATCCGCACCGGCCGCACCGGCCACTGGCTCAACCATTCCAAGGAGCACTGCCTGGTGGGCATCAAAGGCAACCCGCAGCTGAACAGGTTGGTGGATGGATGGCTGGGTAGTGAGGTAGTTCCGATATGCTGCGTGCACCAACACAGGCGGGTGGTTGGTTGGACGGCAAGGTGCGTCAGCACCTGGGGGGTCCCGGGCAATCCAGGGCCTGCGTAGGAGCTGCGTCGGAAGGGCGAGCTGGGTTGGGTTGGAGGTAATGGACCGGTCAGGACGAGAGCCCGAGCAGTGGCCTGGGCGGGTTAAGGGGGAGTTCCTGCTTACCCTGTCACCCTGCCACCTGGTGTGGTGACGCTACAGCTGTCTGCCTGCCTGCGAGGTGCGTTCATCGGCTTGCTGCGACCATCAAGACACCGCAATACCGTATCCGTCCTTGTTGGGCCGTGGCTTGTGTGCCCCTCAGGTTCGTGGACTGCGACGTGGTGGTGGCGGAGGTGCGCCAGACCTCCCGCAAGCCCGATGAGATGTACTCGCTGCTGGAGCGGCTCAGCCCCGGAACACGTAAGCTCGAGATTTTTGCGCGCGAGCACAACCTCAAGCCCGGCTGGGTGGGGCTGGGCAACCAGCTCAAAAACGTCAACATCATCGAGCCGGAGCTGCGGCAGCGCTTCACGGCTCGGTACGGCTTCGAGCCGGACGCCGCCGTCAACATCACGGTTGGGCAGTCCTGAGGAATCCCGGATGACCTCCTGGCGGATGCTTGGACGGGCAGATGGAGTTAGGTCGTTGTCGGCCGGGTCGGCAAGTTGGCCTCAAGAGGCAGGGGCCGCAACTCAGTCGCAGAGAGCAGGGCAGAGGGGGAAGGGCGCTACCGCTGTGGCCGCCGGGGGAGCGTGCAGGGTGTGCAAGTGCGGCACTGGGGCCTAGCTGGTCCCACTGAGGCCTAGCCGGCCCCTAGCTGGGGCCTAGCTGGTCCCACGCGAGGCGGCTGCGGCGTGCTGCAATAGCTATGGACTGAAAGCTGCATGTGGCTACCGGGCATGGTGCGAGCGGAGTACGGTGCGTGTTGATTTCTGTGCTCCTGCGCAACAACCGTGCAGCTGCGGCTGATCCAGTGACAGGCACAATAGGAGGCTTGGAGCCGGGAGCCGGGAGCGGCGTGCGGTGGTGACTGGCTGCTGGGTGTTGATTGCGCCAGCGGCTCCCAGGTTGTGAGTGAATTAGATGCGCCAGCAGCAGTACCATGTGCCCCCCACTGGGGCCAGGATCGCTGCCGTCGCCACCACCATCAGCAGCAGCATCCCGTTTAGCATATTTACCCTTTGGGTTGCAACCCCAGGACCCCCCTTTTTTTCCCGGTGGCAGTTCAATACGGAATCAACCGCAGTGGTTGCCTGGTGGTGTGTAAGGCGCTGGATGACTTCATCTGAAAGGTCGGGGTTAAGTTTTTTTAGCAAGGTCTTCTGGATGTCAGAAGCTGTATTAAGGGTTTCTAGCGGCATGGCTAATGTTGAAAGAGGCGAACAAGATATATAAGATAGCAATTGCAGGCGACAGGATTGAATGACGTGGCCGTGGCATTGACCGCAGACCGTATCGACGTGAGGCAGAACCAGCGGCAGGTTTTGGCGGCCCTGAAGCAGAAGAATGGCATACATAAGTAGGTGCAAAAGTACGTGGGTAGTTGCAAAAAGTAAAGTGGGTCAGAAAATGCGGGGGAATGTACGACAACTAGGCATGTTTACATAGGGGGAATGTATGACAATCACTGAAGTAAGTAATATCAAAGCTGCCGCAGGCTTAGGTAGTAGATCATGTAAAGGCAAATATAATGATATATTCAAGAGCCTAGAACACGAAAAAAAAGCAAAACTTTGGCCTTTGTCTAGCTAGTGTAATAATGAGCGGTGGCAATAAACATCATTGAAGATCAAAGCGCAAGTTTGGTGTCATTTGGTCAAGGCACTGCACTTATAGGACAAGGCAAACCTGGGCAGTTAGCTCATTGCTCTGTGCTTTGCTAACCACCATGGCCATTTTCAGGTACCTCTTGCGGTTTGCTGCTGGCCCCAAAAACTTTCGGTATTGATTATAAATATCATTTAAAGATCAAAGCGCAGGTTTGGTGCCATTTGGTCAAGGCACTGCACCTGTAGGACAAGGCAAACCTGGGCAGTTAGCTCGTTGCTCTGTGCTTTGCTAACCACCATGGCCATTTTTAGGTACCTCTTGCGGTTTGCTGCTGGCCCCAAAAACTTTCGGTATATATTAGAAACATCGTTGAAAGATCAAAGCGCAGGTTTGGTGTCATTTGGTCAAGGCACTGCACCTGTAGGACAAGGCAAACCTGGGCAGTTAGCTCGTTGCTCTGTGCTTTACTAACCACCATGGCCATTTTCAGGTACCTCTTGCGGTTTGCTGCTGGCCTAAGAACTTTCGGTGTTTATTATAAATATCATTTAAAGATCAAAGCGCAAGTTTGGTGTCATTTGGTCAAGGCACTGCACCTGTAGGACAAGGCAAACCTGGGCAGTTAGCTCGTTGCTCTGTGCTTTGCTAACCACCATGGCCATTTTAAGTTACCTCTTGCGGTTTGCTGCTGGCCCCAAAAACTTTCGGTATTGATTATAAATATCATTTAAAGATCAAAGCGCAGGTTTGGTGCCATTTGGTCAAGGCACTGCACCTGTAGGACAAGGCAAACCTGGGCAGTTAGCTCGTTGCTCTGTGCTTTGCTAACCACCATGGCCATTTTTAGGTACCTCTTGCGGTTTGCTGCTGGCCCCAAAAACTTTCGGTATATATTAGAAACATCGTTGAAAGATCAAAGCGCAGGTTTGGTGTCATTTGGTCAAGGCACTGCACCTGTAGGACAAGGCAAACCTGGGCAGTTAGCTCGTTGCTCTGTGCTTTACTAACCACCATGGCCATTTTCAGGTACCTCTTGCGGTTTGCTGCTGGCCTAAGAACTTTCGGTGTTTATTATAAATATCATTTAAAGATCAAAGCGCAAGTTTGGTGTCATTTGGTCAAGGCACTGCACCTGTAGGACAAGGCAAACCTGGGCAGTTAGCTCGTTGCTCTGTGCTTTGCTAACCACCATGGCCATTTTAAGTTACCTCTTGCGGTTTGCTGCTGGCCCCAAAAACTTTCGGTATTGATTATAAATATCATTTAAAGATCAAAGCGCAGGTTTGGTGCCATTTGGTCAAGGCACTGCACCTGTAGGACAAGGCAAACCTGGGCAGTTAGCTCGTTGCTCTGTGCTTTGCTAACCACCATGGCCATTTTTAGGTACCTCTTGCGGTTTGCTGCTGGCCCCAAAAACTTTCGGTATATATTAGAAACATCGTTGAAAGATCAAAGCGCAGGTTTGGTGTCATTTGGTCAAGGCACTGCACCTGTAGGACAAGGCAAACCTGGGCAGTTAGCTCGTTGCTCTGTGCTTTACTAACCACCATGGCCATTTTCAGGTACCTCTTGCGGTTTGCTGCTGGCCTAAGAACTTTCGGTGTTTATTATAAATATCATTTAAAGATCAAAGCGCAAGTTTGGTGTCATTTGGTCAAGGCACTGCACCTGTAGGACAAGGCAAACCTGGGCAGTTAGCTCGTTGCTCTGTGCTTTGCTAACCACCATGGCCATTTTCATGTACCTTTTACGGTTTGCTGCTGGCCCCAAGACTTTCGGTATTGATTATAAATATAATTGAAAGATCAAAGTGCAAGTTTGGTGTCATTTGGTCAAGGCACTGCACCTGTAGGACAAGGCAAACCTGGGCAGTTAGCTCATTGCTCTGTGCTTTACTAACCACCATGGCCATTTTCATGTACCTCTTGCGGTTTGCTGCTGGCCCCAAAAACGTTCGGTATTGATTATAAATATCATTGAAAGATCAAAGCGCAAGTTTGGTGTCATTTGGTCAAGGCACTGCACCTGTAGGACAAGGCAAACCTGGGCAGTTAGCTCCTTGCTCTGTGCTTTGCTAACCACCATGGCCATTTTCAGGTACCTCTTGCGGTTTGCTGCTGGCCCCCAAAACATTCGGTGTTTATTATAAATATCATTTAAAGATCAAAGCGCAAGTTTGGTGTCATTCGGTCAAGGCACTGCACTTGTAGGACAAGGCAAACCTGGGCAGTTAGCTCATTGCTCTGTGCTTTGCTAACCACCATGGCCATTTTCAGGTAGCTCTTGCGGTTTGCTGATGGCTCCAAAAACTTTCGGTATTTATTATAAATATCATTTAAAGATCAAAGCGCAAGTTTGGTGTCATTTGGTCAAGGCACTGCACTTGTAGGACAAGGCAAACCTGGGCAGTTAGCTCATTGCTCTGTGCTTTGCTAATCACCATGGCCATTTTCAGGTAGCTCTTGCGGTTTGCTGCTGGCCCCAAAAACTTTCGGTATTGATTATAAATATCATTGAAAGATCAAAGCGCAAGTTTGGTGTCATTTGGTCAAGGCACTGCACTTGTAGGACAAGGCAAACCTGGGCAGTTAGCTCATTGCTCTGTGCTTTGCTAACCACCATGGCCATTTTCAGGTAGCTCTTGCGGTTTGCTGCTGGCCCCAAAAACGTTCGGTATTGATTATAAATATAATTGAAAGATCAAAGCGCAAGTTTGGTGTCATTCGGTCAAGGCACTGCACTTGTAGGACAAGGCAAACCTGGGCAGTTAGCTCGTTGCTCTGTGCTTTGCTAACCACCATGGCCATTTTCAGGTAGCTCTTGCGGTTTGCTGCTGGCCCCAAAAACTTTCGGTATTGATTATAAATATCATTGAAAGATCAAAGCGCAAGTTTGGTGTCATTTGGTCAAGGCACTGCACCTGTAGGACAAGGCAAACCTGGGCAGTTAGCTCGTTGCTCTGTGCTTTGCTAACCACCATGGCCATTTTCAGGTAGCTCTTGCGGTTTGCTGCTGGCCCCAAAAACGTTCGGTATTGATTATAAATATAATTGAAAGATCAAAGCGCAAGTTTGGTGTCATTCGGTCAAGGCACTGCACTTGTAGGACAAGGCAAACCTGGGCAGTTAGCTCGTTGCTCTGTGCTTTGCTAACCACCATGGCCATTTTCAGGTAGCTCTTGCGGTTTGCTGCTGGCCCCAAATACTTTCGGTATTGATTATAAATATCATTTAAAGATCAAAGCGCAAGTTTGGTGCCATTTGGTCAAGGCACTGCACTTGTAGGACAAGGCAAACCTGGGCAGTTAGCTTGTTGCTCTGTGCTTTACTAACCACCATGGCCATTTTCAGGTAGCTCTTGCGGTTTGCTGCTGGCCCCAAAAACATTCGGTGTTTATTATAAATATCATTTAAAGATCAAAGCGCAAGTTTGGTGTCATTCGGTCAAGGCACTGCACTTGTAGGACAAGGCAAACCTGGGCAGTTAGCTCGTTGCTCTGTGCTTTGCTAACCACCATGGCCATTTTCAGGTAGCTCTTGCGGTTTGCTGATGGCTCCAAAAACTTTCGGTATTTATTATAAATATCATTTAAAGATCAAAGCGCAAGTTTGGTGTCATTTGGTCAAGGCACTGCACTTGTAGGACAAGGCAAACCTGGGCAGTTAGCTCATTGCTCTGTGCTTTGCTAATCACCATGGCCATTTTCAGGTAGCTCTTGCGGTTTGCTGCTGGCCCCAAAAACTTTCGGTATTGATTATAAATATCATTGAAAGATCAAAGCGCAAGTTTGGTGTCATTTGGTCAAGGCACTGCACCTGTAGGACAAGGCAAACCTGGGCAGTTAGCTCGTTGCTCTGTGCTTTGCTAACCACCATGGCCATTTTCAGGTAGCTCTTGCGGTTTGCTGCTGGCCCCAAAAACGTTCGGTATTGATTATAAATATAATTGAAAGATCAAAGCGCAAGTTTGGTGTCATTCGGTCAAGGCACTGCACTTGTAGGACAAGGCAAACCTGGGCAGTTAGCTCGTTGCTCTGTGCTTTGCTAACCACCATGGCCATTTTCAGGTAGCTCTTGCGGTTTGCTGCTGGCCCCAAAAACTTTCGGTATTGATTATAAATATCATTGAAAGATCAAAGCGCAAGTTTGGTGTCATTTGGTCAAGGCACTGCACCTGTAGGACAAGGCAAACCTGGGCAGTTAGCTCGTTGCTCTGTGCTTTGCTAACCACCATGGCCATTTTCAGGTAGCTCTTGCGGTTTGCTGCTGGCCCCAAAAACGTTCGGTATTGATTATAAATATAATTGAAAGATCAAAGCGCAAGTTTGGTGTCATTCGGTCAAGGCACTGCACTTGTAGGACAAGGCAAACCTGGGCAGTTAGCTCGTTGCTCTGTGCTTTGCTAACCACCATGGCCATTTTCAGGTAGCTCTTGCGGTTTGCTGCTGGCCCCAAATACTTTCGGTATTGATTATAAATATCATTTAAAGATCAAAGCGCAGGTTTGGTGCCATTTGGTCAAGGCACTGCACCTGTAGGACAAGGCAAACCTGGGCAGTTAGCTTGTTGCTCTGTGCTTTACTAACCACCATGGCCATTTTCAGGTAGCTCTTGCGGTTTGCTGCTGGCCCCAAATACTTTCGGTATTGATTATAAATATCATTTAAAGATCAAAGCGCAAGTTTGGTGCCATTTGGTCAAGGCACTGCACTTGTAGGACAAGGCAAACCTGGGCAGTTAGCTTGTTGCTCTGTGCTTTACTAACCACCATGGCCATTTTCAGGTAGCTCTTGCGGTTTGCTGCTGGCCCCAAAAACATTCGGTGTTTATTATAAATATCATTTAAAGATCAAAGCGCAAGTTTGGTGTCATTCGGTCAAGGCACTGCACTTGTAGGACAAGGCAAACCTGGGCAGTTAGCTCGTTGCTCTGTGCTTTGCTAACCACCATGGCCATTTTCAGGTACCTCTTGCGGTTTGCTGATGGCTCCAAAAACTTTCGGTATTTATTATAAATATCATTTAAAGATCAAAGCGCAAGTTTGGTGTCATTTGGTCAAGGCACTGCACTTGTAGGACAAGGCAAACCTGGGCAGTTAGCTCATTGCTCTGTGCTTTGCTAATCACCATGGCCATTTTCAGGTAGCTCTTGCGGTTTGCTGCTGGCCCCAAAAACTTTCGGTATTGATTATAAATATCATTGAAAGATCAAAGCGCAAGTTTGGTGTCATTTGGTCAAGGCACTGCACCTGTAGGACAAGGCAAACCTGGGCAGTTAGCTCGTTGCTCTGTGCTTTGCTAACCACCATGGCCATTTTCAGGTAGCTCTTGCGGTTTGCTGCTGGCCCCAAAAACGTTCGGTATTGATTATAAATATAATTGAAAGATCAAAGCGCAAGTTTGGTGTCATTCGGTCAAGGCACTGCACTTGTAGGACAAGGCAAACCTGGGCAGTTAGCTCGTTGCTCTGTGCTTTGCTAACCACCATGGCCATTTTCAGGTAGCTCTTGCGGTTTGCTGCTGGCCCCAAAAACTTTCGGTATTGATTATAAATATCATTGAAAGATCAAAGCGCAAGTTTGGTGTCATTTGGTCAAGGCACTGCACCTGTAGGACAAGGCAAACCTGGGCAGTTAGCTCGTTGCTCTGTGCTTTGCTAACCACCATGGCCATTTTCAGGTAGCTCTTGCGGTTTGCTGCTGGCCCCAAAAACGTTCGGTATTGATTATAAATATAATTGAAAGATCAAAGCGCAAGTTTGGTGTCATTCGGTCAAGGCACTGCACTTGTAGGACAAGGCAAACCTGGGCAGTTAGCTCGTTGCTCTGTGCTTTGCTAACCACCATGGCCATTTTCAGGTAGCTCTTGCGGTTTGCTGCTGGCCCCAAATACTTTCGGTATTGATTATAAATATCATTTAAAGATCAAAGCGCAGGTTTGGTGCCATTTGGTCAAGGCACTGCACCTGTAGGACAAGGCAAACCTGGGCAGTTAGCTTGTTGCTCTGTGCTTTACTAACCACCATGGCCATTTTCAGGTAGCTCTTGCGGTTTGCTGCTGGCCCCAAAAACTTTCGGTATTGATTATAAATATCATTTAAAGATCAAAGCGCAGGTTTGGTGCCATTTGGTCAAGGCACTGCACCTGTAGGACAAGGCAAACCTGGGCAGTTAGCTCATTGCTCTGTGCTTTGCTAACCACCATGGCCATTTTCATGTACCTCTTACGGTTTGCTGCTTGCCCCAAGACTTTCGGTATTGATTATAAATATAACGAGAAAGGGCTTGCAGCGGTCCCGGGTTTTGTTTTGGCGTCGTGTTTGTTCCCGTTTGCATGCAAGTCAGCCTTGGAGGGTGCGCTGACAAGTTGTTGTATACCTGTCCCAGTCGAAGGTTGTGAAGTAGCAATTACGTAAAACTGGAGCGAGCCATCTTAGAGACAGCAACGGACAGGAGCAGACCCGATGCCACAGGTCCACTACCAGTAGCCATAGCTACCACTGACACACATGCAGCGAAGGCCCCCCTCCTCCTGTCCGCGCCATGGCGTCGTATGTGAAGGACGCCATGGCGTCGCGAAGGACGCGTGGGGGGGGTGAGAGGCGCGGGGTGGTGTTTGACGGAGCCCCGGACTCGAAGCAGTGACATGCCACTGAGACGGCGGCCATGACTTGCCATGCACGTCCAGCCGTACGGCACACAAGGCCGTACGCACGGTGGCACTTGCACGAGTGCAGGGCAAGGCAAACAGCTACAGTGGGGTCCAGGAGCAAGCGGGCGGTAAGACGTCCTCGTGCCAATGAGACGAGGGCCATGACCCTCGGATGTATTTCCGCGAGGGGGGGGTGCGGGCAATTGCACCGTCGGACATACTTGCGCGAGGGGGGGGGGTTCAAGGGGGGGCGAAGCCACCCCCCTCCTGTCCGCGCCACGGAGGTGCTTGTGAAGGACGCGTGAACGAGGTGATCGACACAGGGTGGTGCACCGATGGCGACACATGCGGTGTGGGTTTTCCAGTCCGCGCCACAGAGGTACTTGTGACCGGCGCTTGGCCAGGGTGAGTGGTGACGACAGAGGCACTTGTGCGCGTGCGGGGCGTGGGGGATGGATGGGGCGGAGTGACCCGACACATTTGCACCAGGGGGGGGGTTTAAGGGGGGGGGCGAAGCCCCCCCCCTCCAGTCCGCGCCACAGAGGTACGTGTGACCGGCGCTTGGCCAGGGTGAGTGGCGACGACAGAGGCACTTGTGCGCATGCGGGGCGTGGGGGGTCGATGGGACGGAGTGATCCGACACATTTGCACAAGGAAGGGGGGGGTTAAGGGGGGGGGCGAAGCCCCCCCTCCAGTCCGCGCCACAGAAGTACGTGATAGGCGCTTGGCCAGGGTGAGTGGCGACGACAGAGGCACTTGTGTGCGTGTGGGGCGTGGGGGTTCGATGGTGCTCCCCCTCCTGTCCGCGCAAGTAAGTCCTTCACGAGGGCCTCCATGGCGCGGACAGGACGGGGGGACACACGGCTTTACGCACGCACGCACCATTGCGACCCTCGTATTTTCTTGCTGCATGAGCTTGCGAACGATGCATGGGCGGGGTGATGCGCCGACAATGCCACTCTCACTGACTGACCTAGGCACCTGCACGAGTGCAGGGCAAGGCGAAGAGCTATAGTGGGGTCTGGGAGCGAGCGGGCAATCAGACGTTCTTGTGCCATCGGACAAACTTGCGCGAGGGGGGGGGGTGCGAATGACGCGTGGGCGGAGTGAGGGTCGCGGGGTGGTGCGCCGACAAAGCACCAAGATGCTCACCAGCCTTGTGAACACATTCCTGGCGAATAGCAGCTTCATGCCCTTGGCGAATTTGCTGCACCGACTCCATTACTGATGTCTGCACAGCTGCGGCCGCAGCGGGTAACTGACTGGCTGTAATGAACCGGACAAGCGAATTACTGCCCAGCATCCACTACAAACTGCCACCATACAATCTTCTTAATATATAGTACGTATAAATAATGTTGTCGCTGCTCGCTTTGCTCGCTTACACCTGAAGAACTATGTATGTCTTGCCAAGACTTCCGATGTCAAGCATAAATACAATCAAATAACTGTTTTAAAGCGAAACTCTTAGGATAAGGAAAGCTGCAATTTCAGACCTCACCGTTGCCAGGTCCATTGTACGGTCACCACGCACGCACGCAGACACGCCCAGCCCCAGTAAAAGTACAGCCCAGGTTTGTTTTAACAAACCCGGGTATTGAAAGATCAAAGTGCAAGTTTGGTGTCATTTGGTCAAGGCACTGCACCTGTAGGACAAGGCAAACCTGGGCAGTTAGCTTATTGCTCTGTGCTTTGCTAACCACCATGGCCATTTTCAGGTACCTCTTGCGGTTTGCTGCTGGCCCCAAAACCTTTCGGTTTTGATTATAAATATCATTGAAAGATCAAAGCGCAAGTTTGGTGTCATTTGGTCAAGGCACTGCACCTGTAGGACAAGGCAAACCTGGGCAGTTAGCTCGTTGCTCTGTGCTTTGCTAACCACCATGGCCATTTTCAGGTAGCTCTTGCGGTTTGCTGCTGGCTCCAAAAACTTTCGGTATTGATTATAAATATAATTGAAAGATCAAAGTGCAAGTTTGGTGTCATTTGGTCAAGGCACTGCACCTGTAGGACAAGGCAAACCTGGGCAGTTAGCTCGTTGCTCTGTGCTTTGCTAACCACCATGGCCATTTTCAGGTACCTCTTGCGGTTTGCTGCTGGCTCCAAAAACTTTCGGTATTGATTATAAATATCATTTAAAGATCAAAGCGCAAGTTTGGTGTCATTTGGTCAAGGCACTGCACTTGTAGGACAAGGCAAACCTGGGCAGTTAGCTCATTGCTCTGTGCTTTGCTAATCACCATGGCCATTTTCAGGTAGCTCTTGCGGTTTGCTGCTGGCCCCAAAAACGTTTAGTATTGATTATAAATATCATTGAAGGATCAAAGCGCAAGTTTGGTGTCATTTGGTCAAGGCACTGCACCTGTAGGACAAGGCAAACCTGGGCAGTTAGCTCGTTGCTCTGTGCTTTGCTAACCACCATGGCCATTTTCAGGTAGCTCTTGCGGTTTGCTGCTGGCCCCAAAAACTTTCGGTGTTTATTATAAATATCATTTAAAGATCAAAGCGCAAGTTTGGTGTCATTCGGTCAAGGCACTGCACTTGTAGGACAAGGCAAACCTGGGCAGTTAGCTCGTTGCTCTGTGCTTTGCTAACCACCATGGCCATTTTCAGGTAGCTCTTGCGGTTTGCTGCTGGCTCCAAATACTTTCGGTATGGATTATTAATATCATTTAAAGATCAAAGCGCAAGTTTGGTGTCATTTGGTCAAGGCACTGCACTTGTAGGACAATGCAAACCTGGGCAGTTAGCTCATTGCTCTGTGCTTTGCTAACCACCATGGCCATTTTCAGGTAGCTCTTGCGGTTTGCTGCTGGCCTAAGAACTTTCGGTGTTTATTATAAATATCATTTAAAGATCAAAGTGCAAGTTTGGTGTCATTTGGTCAAGGCACTGCACCTGTAGGACAAGGCAAACCTGGGCAGTTAGCTCGTTGCTCTGTGCTTTGCTAACCACCATGGCCATTTTCAGGTACCTCTTGCGGTTTGCTGCTGGCCCCAAAAACTTTCGGTGTTTATTATAAATATCATTTAAAGATCAAAGCGCAAGTTTGGTGTCATTCGGTCAAGGCACTGCACTTGTAGGACAAGGCAAACCTGGGCAGTTAGCTCGTTGCTCTGTGCTTTGCTAACCACCATGGCCATTTTCAGGTACCTCTTGCGGTTTGCTGCTGGCCCCAAAAACTTTCGGTGTTTATTATAAATATCATTTAAAGATCAAAGCGCAAGTTTGGTGTCATTCGGTCAAGGCACTGCACTTGTAGGACAAGGCAAACCTGGGCAGTTAGCTCGTTGCTCTGTGCTTTGCTAACCACCATGGCCATTTTCAGGTAGCTCTTGCGGTTTGCTGCTGGCTCCAAATACTTTCGGTATGGATTATTAATATCATTTAAAGATCAAAGCGCAAGTTTGGTGTCATTTGGTCAAGGCACTGCACTTGTAGGACAATGCAAACCTGGGCAGTTAGCTCATTGCTCTGTGCTTTGCTAACCACCATGGCCATTTTCAGGTACCTCTTGCGGTTTGCTGCTGGCCCCAAAACTTTCGGTATGGATTATAAATATCATTTAAAGATCAAAGCGCAAGTTTGGTGTCATTTGGTCAAGGCACTGCACCTGTAGGACAAGGCAAACCTGGGCAGTTAGCTCATTGCTCTGTGCTTTGCTAATCACCATGGCCATTTTCAGGTAGCTCTTGCGGTTTGCTGCTGGCCCCAAAGACTTTCGGTGTTGATTATAAATATCATTGAAAGATCAAAGTGCAAGTTTGGTGTCATTTGGTCAAGGCACTGCACCTGCAGGACAAGGCAAACCTGGGAAGTTAGCTCGTTGCTCTGTGCTTTGCTAACCACCATGGCCATTTTCAGGTACCTCTTGCGGTTTGCTGCTGGCCCCAAAAACTTTCGGTGTTTATTATAAATATCATTTAAAGATCAAAGCGCAAGTTTGGTGTCATTCGGTCAAGGCACTGCACTTGTAGGACAAGGCAAACCTGGGCAGTTAGCTCGTTGCTCTGTGCTTTGCTAACCACCATGGCCATTTTCAGGTACCTCTTGCGGTTTGCTGCTGGCCCCAAAAACTTTCGGTGTTTATTATAAATATCATTTAAAGATCAAAGCGCAAGTTTGGTGTCATTCGGTCAAGGCACTGCACTTGTAGGACAAGGCAAACCTGGGCAGTTAGCTCGTTGCTCTGTGCTTTGCTAACCACCATGGCCATTTTCAGGTAGCTCTTGCGGTTTGCTGCTGGCTCCAAATACTTTTGGTATGGATTATTAATATCATTTAAAGATCAAAGCGCAAGTTTGGTGTCATTTGGTCAAGGCACTGCACTTGTAGGACAATGCAAACCTGGGCAGTTAGCTCGTTGCTCTGTGCTTTGCTAACCACCATGGCCATTTTCAGGTACCTCTTGCGGTTTGCTGCTGGCCTAAGAACTTTCGGTGTTTATTATAAATATCATTTAAAGATCAAAGCGCAAGTTTGGTGTCATTTGGTCAAGGCACTGCACCTGTAGGACAAGGCAAACCTGGGCAGTTAGCTCATTGCTCTGTGCTTTGCTAATCACCATGGCCATTTTCAGGTAGCTCTTGCGGTTTGCTGCTGGCCCCAAAGACTTTCGGTGTTGATTATAAATATCATTGAAAGATCAAAGTGCAAGTTTGGTGTCATTTGGTCAAGGCACTGCACCTGCAGGACAAGGCAAACCTGGGAAGTTAGCTCGTTGCTCTGTGCTTTGCTAACCACCATGGCCATTTTCAGGTACCTCTTGCGGTTTGCTGCTGGCCCCAAAAACTTTCGGTGTTTATTATAAATATCATTTAAAGATCAAAGCGCAAGTTTGGTGTCATTCGGTCAAGGCACTGCACTTGTAGGACAAGGCAAACCTGGGCAGTTAGCTCGTTGCTCTGTGCTTTGCTAACAACCATGGCCATTTTCAGGTACCTCTTGCGGTTTGCTGCTGGCCTAAGAACTTTCGGTGTTTATTATAAATATCATTTAAAGATCAAAGCGCAAGTTTGGTGTCATTTGGTCAAGGCACTGCACCTGTAGGACAAGGCAAACCTGGGCAGTTAGCTCATTGCTCTGTGCGTTGCTAATCACCATGGCCATTTTCAGGTAGCTCTTGCGGTTTGCTGCTGGCCCCAAAGACTTTCGGTGTTGATTATAAATATCATTGAAAGATCAAAGTGCAAGTTTGGTGTCATTTGGTCAAGGCACTGCACCTGCAGGACAAGGCAAACCTGGGAAGTTAGCTCGTTGCTCTGTGCTTTGCTAACCACCACGGCCATTTTCAGGTACCTCTTGCGGTTTGCTGCTGGCCTAAGAACTTTCGGTGTTTATTATAAATATCATTGAAAGATCAAAGCGCAAGTTTGGTGTCATTTGGTCAAGGCAGTGCACCTGTAGGACAAGGCAAACCTGGGCAGTTAGCTCATTGCTCTGTGCTTAGCTAACCACCATGGCCATTTTCAGGTACCTCATGCGGTTTGCTGCTGGCCCCAAAACTTTCGGTATGGATTATAAATATCATTTAAAGATCAAAGCGCAAGTTTGGTGCCATTCGGTTAAGGCACTGCACCTGTAGGACATGGCAAACCTGGGCAGTTAGCTTGTTGCTCTGTGGTTTGCTAACCACCATGGCCATTTTCAGGTACCTCTTGCGGTTTGCTGCTGGCCCCAAAACATTCGGTATGGATTATAAATATCATCGAAAGATCAAAGCGCAAGTCTTGTGCCATTTGGTCAAGGCACTGCACCTGTAGGACAAGGCAAACCTGGGCAGTTAGCTCGTTGCTCTGTGCTTTGCTAACCACCATGGCCATTTTCAGGTACCTCTTGCGGTTTGCTGCTGGCCCCAAAACTTTCGGTATTGATTATAAATATCATTGAAAGATCAAAGCGCAAGTTTGGTGTCATTTGGTCAAGGCACTGCACCTGTAGGACAAGGCAAACCTGGGCAGTTAGCTCATTGCTCTGTGCTTTGCTAACCACCATGGCCATTTTCAGGTACCTCTTGCGGTTTGCTGCTGGCCTAAGAACTTTCGGTATGGATTATAAATATCATTGAAAGACCAAAGCGCAAGTCTTGTGCCATTTGGTCAAGGCACTGCACCTGTAGGACATGGCAAACCTGGGCAGTTAGCTCATTGCTCTGTGCTTAGCTAACCACCATGGCCATTTTCAGGTACCTCATGCGGTTTGCTGCTGGCCCCAAAACTTTCGGTATGGATTATAAATATCATTTAAAGATCAAAGTGCAAGTTTGGTGCCATTCGGTTAAGGCACTGCACCTGTAGGACAAGGCAAACCTGGGCAGTTAGCTCATTGCTCTGTGGTTTGCTAACCACCATGGCCATTCTCAGGTACCTCTTGCGGTTTGCTGCTGGCCCCAAAACATTCGGTATGGATTATAAATATCATCGAAAGACCAAAGCGCAAGTCTTGTGCCATTTGGTCAAGGCACTGCACCTGTAGGACATGGCAAACCTGGGCAGTTAGCTCATTGCTCTGTGCTTAGCTAACCACCATGGCCATTTTCAGGTACCTCATGCGGTTTGCTGCTGGCCCCAAAACTTTCGGTATGGATTATAAATATCATTTAAAGATCAAAGCGCAAGTTTGGTGCCATTCGGTTAAGGCACTGCACCTGTAGGACAAGGCAAACCTGGGCAGTTAGCTCATTGCTCTGTGGTTTGCTAACCACCATGGCCATTCTCAGGTACCTCTTGCGGTTTGCTGCTGGCCCCAAAACATTCGGTATGGATTATAAATATCATCGAAAGATCAAAGCGCAAGTCTTGTGCCATTTGGTCAAGGCACTGCACCTGTAGGACATGGCAAACCTGGGTGGCCCGCTCATTGCTCTGTGCTTTGCTAACCACCATGGCCATTTTCAGGTACCTCTTGCGGTTTGCTGCTGGCCCCAAAACATTCGGTATGGATTATAAATATCATTGAAAGACCAAAGCGCAAGTCTTGTGCCATTTGGTCAAGGCACTGCACCTGTAGGACATGGCAAACCTGGGCAGTTAGCTCATTGCTCTGTGCTTAGCTAACCACCATGGCCATTTTCAGGTACCTCATGCGGTTTGCTGTCAACCGGTCAACGAATACCAACACAGTATCGTAGCCCTGTTTTGTGCGTGGCAAACTGGTCACAAAGTCCATCGACACGGCCTCCCAGGGCATGTCGGGAATAGGAAGTGGTTGTAACAAACCAGGCTGCTTCCCTGACCGAGCTTTGTTACGTTGGCACTGTTCACAGCCCGCTACGTAAGCTTCCACGTCCGCAGCCAGACTAGGCCACCAATGGGACCGCTGTACCAACTCTGTTGTACGCGTTTTCCCAGGATGTCCGGCCATGGGACCCCCATGACATCGGGACACCAGCTCCTTCCGTAACTGTCCATCGTCAGGGACAACCACCCTTTTGCGGCCATCAGGCATCGCCTTCAACCAGTACCCATCCGAATGACGTTCGAGAAGGTCGGTGTTTAGTGGGTTACGGAACCACGGGTCCTTCACGTATCCTGCTAGGATGCGAGACCGGAGCGATCCCTGACTTTGAGAGCGTGTGGCCGCATTCAGCGCCGGGTTGCGACTCAGCGCATCCGCCACGTTGAGCTTACCAGCTCGGTGTTCCCACGACAGGTGGAACCGCGACAGAAACTCAAGCCAACGGGCTTGTCGCCTGCTCAAAGTAGGTTGCGTATTGAGGTACACTAGAGGGTGGTGATCCGTCACCATCCGCACATCATGCGGCCCTTCCAGGTAGCATCGCCACTCCCGCAGGGCGTGGATTACACCAAGTAACTCCTGTTCGCCAGTTGTGTAATTCACTTCGGCCGGGGTGAACTTTTTGCTCGTGAACGCAATAGGCTTCCCGCCTTGCAGTAGCACAGCACCCGTACCGCGTAGCGAAGCGTCGGTCACGACCTCGAATGTAAAGGGTTGTGTCATGTCAGGATAGCGAAGGAGCACGTCGTCCGCTAATACGATCTTGACACGCACGAACGCATTGGAAAGTACCCATCGATGTCAGCAGGTTGCCAGTCGGACAACTGCTCAAGCGGTAAAGGTTGAAACGACCCGTCTGCGCGATAGGGTTTCACCAAGCTCACATGAAACACATTGTGGAACTTGAGATGTCTACCCAGACATTCGGTATGGATTATAAATATCATTTAAAGATCAAAGCGCAAGTTTGGTGCCATTCGGTTAAGGCACTGCACCTGTAGGACAAGGCAAACCTGGGCAGTTAGCTCATTGCTCTGTGGTTTGCTAACCACCATGGCCATTCTCAGGTACCTCTTGCGGTTTGCTGCTGGCCCCAAAACATTCGGTATGGATTATAAATATCATCGAAAGATCAAAGCGCAAGTCTTGTGCCATTTGGTCAAGGCACTGCACCTGTAGGACATGGCAAACCTGGGCAGTTAGCTCATTGCTCTGTGCTTTGCTAACCACCATGGCCATTTTCAGGTACCTCTTGCGGTTTGCTGCTGGCCCCAAAACTTTCGGTATGGATTATAAATATCATTGAAAGACCAAAGCGCAAGTCTTGTGCCATTTGGTCAAGGCACTGCACCTGTAGGACATGGCAAACCTGGGCAGTTAGCTCATTGCTCTGTGCTTAGCTAACCACCATGGCCATTTTCAGGTACCTCATGCGGTTTGCTGCTGGCCCCAAAACTTTCGGTATGGATTATAAATATCATCGAAAGATCAAAGCGCAAGTTTGGTGCCATTCGGTTAAGGCACTGCACCTGTAGGACATGGCAAACCTGGGCAGTTAGCTTGTTGCTCTGTGGTTTGCTAACCACCATGGCCATTTTCAGGTACCTCTTGCGGTTTGCTGCTGGCCCCAAAACATTCGGTATGGATTATAAATATCATCGAAAGATCAAAGCGCAAGTCTTGTGCCATTTGGTCAAGGCACTGCACCTGTAGGACAAGGCAAACCTGGGCAGTTAGCTCGTTGCTCTGTGCTTTGCTAACCACCATGGCCATTTTCAGGTACCTCTTGCGGTTTGCTGCTGGCCCCAAAACTTTCGGTATTGATTATAATCATCATTGAAAGATCAAAGCGCAAGTTTGGTGTCATTTGGTCAAGGCACTGCACCTGTAGGACAAGGCAAACCTGGGCAGTTAGCTCATTGCTCTGTGCTTTGCTAACCACCATGGCCATTTTCAGGTACCTCTTGCGGTTTGCTGCTGGCCTAAGAACTTTCGGTATGGATTATAAATATCATTGAAAGACCAAAGCGCAAGTCTTGTGCCATTTGGTCAAGGCACTGCACCTGTAGGACATGGCAAACCTGGGCAGTTAGCTCATTGCTCTGTGCTTAGCTAACCACCATGGCCATTTTCAGGTACCTCATGCGGTTTGCTGCTGGCCCCAAAACTTTCGGTATGGATTATAAATATCATTTAAAGATCAAAGCGCAAGTTTGGTACCATTCGGTTAAGGCACTGCACCTGTAGGACAAGGCAAACCTGGGCAGTTAGCTCATTGCTCTGTGGTTTGCTAACCACCATGGCCATTCTCAGGTACCTCTTGCGGTTTGCTGCTGGCCCCAAAACATTCGGTATGGATTATAAATATCATCGAAAGATCAAAGCGCAAGTCTTGTGCCATTTGGTCAAGGCACTGCACCTGTAGGACATGGCAAACCTGGGTGGCCCGCTCATTGCTCTGTGCTTTGCTAACCACCATGGCCATTTTCAGGTACCTCTTGCGGTTTGCTGCTGGCCCCCAAACTTTCGGTATGGATTATAAATATCATTGAAAGACCAAAGCGCAAGTCTTGTGCCATTTGGTCAAGGCACTGCACCTGTAGGACATGGCAAACCTGGGCAGTTAGCTCATTGCTCTGTGCTTAGCTAACCACCATGGCCATTTTCAGGTACCTCTTGCGGTTTGCTGCTGGCCCCAAAACATTCGGTATGGATTATAAATATCATCGAAAGATCAAAGCGCAAGTCTTGTGCCATTTGGTCAAGGCACTGCACCTGTAGGACAAGGCAAACCTGGGCAGTTAGCTCGTTGCTCTGTGCTTTGCTAACCACCATGGCCATTTTCAGGTACCTCTTGCGGTTTGCTGCTGGCCCCAAAACTTTCGGTATTGATTATAAATATCATTGAAAGATCAAAGCGCAAGTTTGGTGTCATTTGGTCAAGGCACTGCACCTGTAGGACAAGGCAAACCTGGGCAGTTAGCTCATTGCTCTGTGCTTTGCTAACCACCATGGCCATTTTCAGGTACCTCTTGCGGTTTGCTGCTGGCCTAAGAACTTTCGGTATGGATTATAAATATCATTGAAAGACCAAAGCGCAAGTCTTGTGCCATTTGGTCAAGGCACTGCACCTGTAGGACATGGCAAACCTGGGCAGTTAGCTCATTGCTCTGTGCTTAGCTAACCACCATGGCCATTTTCAGGTACCTCATGCGGTTTGCTGCTGGCCCCAAAACTTTCGGTATGGATTATAAATATCATTTAAAGATCAAAGCGCAAGTTTGGTGCCATTCGGTTAAGGCACTGCACCTGTAGGACAAGGCAAACCTGGGCAGTTAGCTCATTGCTCTGTGGTTTGCTAACCACCATGGCCATTCTCAGGTACCTCTTGCGGTTTGCTGCTGGCCCCAAAACATTCGGTATGGATTATAAATATCATCGAAAGATCAAAGCGCAAGTCTTGTGCCATTTGGTCAAGGCACTGCACCTGTAGGACATGGCAAACCTGGGTGGCCCGCTCATTGCTCTGTGCTTTGCTAACCACCATGGCCATTTTCAGGTACCTCTTGCGGTTTGCTGCTGGCCCCCAAACTTTCGGTATGGATTATAAATATCATTGAAAGACCAAAGCGCAAGTCTTGTGCCATTTGGTCAAGGCACTGCACCTGTAGGACATGGCAAACCTGGGCAGTTAGCTCATTGCTCTGTGCTTAGCTAACCACCATGGCCATTTTCAGGTACCTCATGCGGTTTGCTGCTGGCCCCAAAACATTCGGTATGGATTATAAATATCATTTAAAGATCAAAGCGCAAGTTTGGTGCCATTCGGTTAAGGCACTGCACCTGTAGGACAAGGCAAACCTGGGCAGTTAGCTCATTGCTCTGTGGTTTGCTAACCACCATGGCCATTCTCAGGTACCTCTTGCGGTTTGCTGCTGGCCCCAAAACATTCGGTATGGATTATAAATATCATCGAAAGATCAAAGCGCAAGTCTTGTGCCATTTGGTCAAGGCACTGCACCTGTAGGACATGGCAAACCTGGGTGGCCCGCTCATTGCTCTGTGCTTTGCTAACCACCATGGCCATTTTCAGGTACCTCTTGCGGTTTGATGCTGGCCCCAAAAGTTTCGGTATGGATTATAAATATCATTGAAAGACCAAAGCGCAAGTCTTGTGCCATTTGGTCAAGGCACTGCACCTGTAGGACATGGCAAACCTGGGCAGTTAGCTCATTGCTCTGTGCTTAGCTAACCACCATGGCCATTTTCAGGTACCTCATGCGGTTTGCTGCTGGCCCCAAAACATTCGGTATGGATTATAAATATCATTTAAAGATCAAAGCGCAAGTTTGGTGCCATTCGGTTAAGGCACTGCACCTGTAGGACAAGGCAAACCTGGGCAGTTAGCTCATTGCTCTGTGGTTTGCTAACCACCATGGCCATTCTCAGGTACCTCTTGCGGTTTGCTGCTGGCCCCAAAACATTCGGTATGGATTATAAATATCATCGAAAGATCAAAGCGCAAGTCTTGTGCCATTTGGTCAAGGCACTGCACCTGTAGGACATGGCAAACCTGGGTGGCCCGCTCATTGCTCTGTGCTTAGCTAACCACCATGGCCATTTTCAGGTACCTCATGCGGTTTGCTGCTGGCCCCAAAACTTTCGGTATGGATTATAAATATCATCGAAAGATCAAAGCGCAAGTTTGGTGCCATTTGGTCAAGGCACTACACCTGTAGGACAAGGCAAACCTGGGCAGTTAGCTCATTGCTCTGTGCTTAGCTAACCACCATGGCCATTTTCAGGTACCTCTTGCGGTTTGCTGCTGGCCCCAAAACTTTCGGTATGGATTATAAATATCATTGAAAGATCAAAGCGCAAGTTTGGTGCATTTTGGTCAAGGCACTGCACCTGTAGGACAAGGCAAACCTGGGCAGTTAGCTCATTGCTCTGTTCTTAGCTAACCACCATGGCCATTTTCAGGTACCTCTTGCGGTTTGCTGCTGGCCCCAAAACTTTCGGTATTGATTATAAATATCATTGAAAGACCAAAGCGCAAGTTTGGTGCCATTTGGTCAAGGCACTGCACCTGTAGGACAAGGCAAACCTGGGCAGTTAGCTCATTGCTCTGTGGTTTGCTAACCACCATGGCCATTTTCAGGTACCTCTTGCGGTTTGCTGCTGGCCCCAAAACTTTCGGTATGGATTATAAATATCATCGAAAGACCAAAGCGCAAGTTTGGTGCCATTTGGTCAAGGCACTGCACCTGTAGGACATGGCAAACCTGGGCGGCCCGCTTGTTGCTCTGTGCTTAGCTAACCACCATGGCCATTTTCAGGTACCTCATGCGGTTTGCTGCTGGCCCCAAAACATTCGGTATGGATTATAAATATCATTTAAAGATCAAAGCGCAAGTTTGGTGCCATTCGGTTAAGGCACTGCACCTGTAGGACAAGGCAAACCTGGGCAGTTAGCTCATTGCTCTGTGGTTTGCTAACCACCATGGCCATTTTCAGGTACCTCATGCGGTTTGCTGCTGGCCCCAAAACATTCGGTATGGATTATAAATATCATCGAAAGATCAAAGCGCAAGTCTTGTGCCATTTGGTCAAGGCACTGCACCTGTAGGACATGGCAAACCTGGGTGGCCCGCTCATTGCTCTGTGCTTAGCTAACCACCATGGCCATTTTCAGGTACCTCATGCGGTTTGCTGCTGGCCCCAAAACTTTCGGTATGGATTATAAATATCATCGAAAGATCAAAGCGCAAGTTTGGTGCCATTTGGTCAAGGCACTGCACCTGTAGGACAAGGCAAACCTGGGCAGTTAGCTCATTGCTCTGTGGTTTGCTAACCACCATGGCCATTTTCAGGTACCTCTTGCGGTTTGCTGCTGGCCCCAAAACTTTCGGTATGGATTATAAATATCATCGAAAGACCAAAGCGAAGTTGGTGCCATTTGTCAAGGACTGCACTGTAGGACTGGCAACTGGGCGGCCGCTTGTGCTCTGTGCTTAGCTAACCACCATGGCCATTTTCAGGTACCTCATGCGGTTTGCTGCTGGCCCCAAAACATTCGGTATGGATTATAAATATCATTTAAAGATCAAAGCGCAAGTTTGGTGCCATTCGGTTAAGGCACTGCACCTGTAGGACAAGGCAAACCTGGGCAGTTAGCTCATTGCTCTGTGGTTTGCTAACCACCATGGCCATTCTCAGGTACCTCTTGCGGTTTGCTGCTGGCCCCAAAACATTCGGTATGGATTATAAATATCATCGAAAGATCAAAGCGCAAGTCTTGTGCCATTTGGTCAAGGCACTGCACCTGTAGGACATGGCAAACCTGGGTGGCCCGCTCATTGCTCTGTGCTTAGCTAACCACCATGGCCATTTTCAGGTACCTCATGCGGTTTGCTGCTGGCCCCAAAACTTTCGGTATGGATTATAAATATCATCGAAAGATCAAAGCGCAAGTTTGGTGCCATTTGGTCAAGGCACTACACCTGTAGGACAAGGCAAACCTGGGCAGTTAGCTCATTGCTCTGTGCTTAGCTAACCACCATGGCCATTTTCAGGTACCTCTTGCGGTTTGCTGCTGGCCCCAAAACTTTCGGTATGGATTATAAATATCATTGAAAGATCAAAGCGCAAGATTTTGGTCAAGGCACTGCACCTGTAGGACAAGGCAAACCTGGGCAGTTAGCTCATTGCTCTGTTCTTAGCTAACCACCATGGCCATTTTCAGGTACCTCTTGCGGTTTGCTGCTGGCCCCAAACTTTCGGTATTGATTATAAATATCATTGAAAGACCAAAGCGCAAGTTTGGTGCCATTTGGTCAAGGCACTGCACCTGTAGGACAAGGCAAACCTGGGCAGTTAGCTCATTGCTCTGTGGTTTGCTAACCACCATGGCCATTTTCAGGTACCTCTTGCGGTTTGCTGCTGGCCCCAAACTTTCGGTATGGATTATAAATATCATCGAAAGACCAAAGCGCAAGTTTGGTGCCATTTGGTCAAGGCACTGCACCTGTAGGACATGGCAAACCTGGGCGCCCGCTGTTGCTCTGTGCTTAGCTAACCACCATGGCCATTTTCAGGTACCTCTTGCGGTTTGCTGCTGGCCCCAAAACTTTCGGTATGGATTATAAATATCATCGAAAGATCAAAGCGCAAGTTTGGTGCCATTTGGTCAAGGCACTACACCTGTAGGACAAGGCAAACCTGGGCAGTTAGCTCATTGCTCTGTGCTTAGCTAACCACCATGGCCATTTTCAGGTACCTCTTGCGGTTTGCTGCTGGCCCCAAAACTTTCGGTATGGATTATAAATATCATTGAAAGATCAAAGCGCAAGTTTGGTGCCATTTGGTCAAGGCACTGCACCTGTAGGACAAGGCAAACCTGGGCAGTTAGCTCATTGCTCTGTTCTTAGCTAACCACCATGGCCATTTTCAGGTACCTCTTGCGGTTTGCTGCTGGCCCCAAAACTTTCGGTATGGATTATAAATATCATCGAAAGATCAAAGCGCAAGTTTGGTGCCATTTGGTCAAGGCACTGCACCTGTAGGACAAGGCAAACCTGGGCAGTTAGCTCATTGCTCTGTGCTTAGCTAACCACCATGGCCATTTTCAGGTACCTCTTGCGGTTTGCTGCTGGCCCCAAAACTTTCGGTATGGATTATAAATATCATCGAAAGATCAAAGCGCAAGTTTGGTGCCATTTGGTCAAGGCACTGCACCTGTAGGACAAGGCAAACCTGGGCAGTTAGCTCATTGCTCTGTGCTTAGCTAACCACCATGGCCATTTTCAGGTACCTCTTGCGGTTTGCTGCTGGCCCCAAAACTTTCGGTATGGATTATAAATATCATTGAAAGACCAAAGCGCAAGTTTGGTGCCATTTGGTCAAGGCACTGCACCTGTAGGACAAGGCAAACCTGGGCAGTTAGCTCATTGCTCTGTGCTTAGCTAACCACCATGGCCATTTTCAGGTACCTCTTGCGGTTTGCTGCTGGCCCCAAAACTTTCGGTATGGATTATAAATATCATCGAAAGATCAAAGCGCAAGTTTGGTGCCATTTGGTCAAGGCACTGCACCTGTAGGACAAGGCAAACCTGGGCAGTTAGCTCATTGCTCTGTGCTTAGCTAACCACCATGGCCATTTTCAGGTACCTCTTGCGGTTTGCTGCTGGCCCCAAAACTTTCGGTATGGATTATAAATATCATCGAAAGATCAAAGCGCAAGTTTGGTGCCATTTGGTCAAGGCACTGCACCTGTAGGACAAGGCAAACCTGGGCAGTTAGCTCATTGCTCTGTGCTTAGCTAACCACCATGGCCATTTTCAGGTACCTCTTGCGGTTTGCTGCTGGCCCCAAAACTTTCGGTATGGATTATAAATATCATCGAAAGATCAAAGCGCAAGTTTGGTGCCATTTGGTCAAGGCACTGCACCTGTAGGACATGGCAAACCTGGGCAGTTAGCTCATTGCTCTGTGCTTAGCTAACCACCATGGCCATTTTCAGGTACCTCTTGCGGTTTGCTGCTGGCCCCAAAACTTTCGGTATGGATTATAAATATCATCGAAAGATCAAAGCGCAAGTTTGGTGCCATTTGGTCAAGGCACTGCACCTGTAGGACAAGGCAAACCTGGGCAGCCGCTGTTGCTCTGTGCTTAGCTAACCACCATGGCCATTTTCAGGTACCTCTTGCGGTTTGCTGCTGGCCCCAAAACTTTCGGTATGGATTATAAATATCATGAAAGATCAAAGCGCAAGTTTGTGCCATTTGGTCAAGGCACTGCACCTGTAGGACATGGCAAACCTGGGCAGTTAGCTCATTGCTCTGTGCTTAGCTAACCACCATGGCCATTTTCAGGTACCTCTTGCGGTTTGCTGCTGGCCCCAAAACTTTCGGTATGGATTATAAATATCATCGAAAGATCAAAGCGCAAGTTTGGTGCCATTTGGTCAAGGCACTGCACCTGTAGGACAAGGCAAACCTGGGCAGTAGCTCATTGCTCTGTGCTTAGCTAACCACCATGGCCATTTTCAGGTACCTCTTGCGGTTTGCTGCTGGCCCCAAAACTTTCGGTATGGATTATAAATATCATGAAAGATCAAAGCGCAAGTTTGGTGCCATTTGGTCAAGGCACTGCACCTGTAGGACATGGCAAACCTGGGCAGTTAGCTCATTGCTCTGTGCTTAGCTAACCACCATGGCCATTTTCAGGTACCTCTTGCGGTTTGCTGCTGGCCCCAAAACTTTCGGTATGGATTATAAATATCATCGAAAGATCAAAGCGCAAGTTTGGTGCCATTTGGTCAAGGCACTGCACCTGTAGGACAAGGCAAACCTGGGCAGTTGCTCATTGCTCTGTGCTTAGCTAACCACCATGGCCATTTTCAGGTACCTCTTGCGGTTTGCTGCTGGCCCCAAAACTTTCGGTATGGATTATAAATATCATCGAAAGATCAAAGCGCAAGTTTGGTGCCATTTGGTCAAGGCACTGCACCTGTAGGACAAGGCAAACCTGGGCAGTTAGCTCATTGCTCTGTGCTTAGCTAACCACCATGGCCATTTTCAGGTACCTCTTGCGGTTTGCTGCTGGCCCCAAAACTTTCGGTATGGATTATAAATATCATCGAAAGATCAAAGCGCAAGTTTGGTGCCATTTGGTCAAGGCACTGCACCTGTAGGACAAGGCAAACCTGGGCAGTTAGCTCATTGCTCTGTGCTTAGCTAACCACCATGGCCATTTTCAGGTACCTCTTGCGGTTTGCTGCTGGCCCCAAAACTTTCGGTATGGATTATAAATATCATCGAAAGATCAAAGCGCAAGTTTGGTGCCATTTGGTCAAGGCACTGCACCTGTAGGACAAGGCAAACCTGGGCAGTTAGCTCATTGCTCTGTGCTTAGCTAACCACCATGGCCATTTTCAGGTACCTCTTGCGGTTTGCTGCTGGCCCCAAAACTTTCGGTATGGATTATAAATATCATCGAAAGATCAAAGCGCAAGTTTGTGCCATTTGGTCAAGGCACTGCACCTGTAGGACAAGGCAAACCTGGGCAGTTAGCTCATTGCTCTGTGCTTAGCTAACCACCATGGCCATTTTCAGGTACCTCTTGCGGTTTGCTGCTGGCCCCAAAACTTTCGGTATGGATTATAAATATCATCGAAAGATCAAAGCGCAAGTTTGGTGCCATTTGGTCAAGGCACTGCACCTGTAGGACAAGGCAAACCTGGGCAGTTAGCTCATTGCTCTGTGCTTAGCTAACCACCATGGCCATTTTCAGGTACCTCTTGCGGTTTGCTGCTGGCCCCAAAACTTTCGGTATGGATTATAAATATCATCGAAAGATCAAAGCGCAAGTTTGGTGCCATTTGGTCAAGGCACTGCACCTGTAGGACAAGGCAAACCTGGGCAGTTAGCTCATTGCTCTGTGCTTAGCTAACCACCATGGCCATTTTCAGGTACCTCTTGCGGTTTGCTGCTGGCCCCAAAACTTTCGGTATGGATTATAAATATCATCGAAAGATCAAAGCGCAAGTTTGGTGCCATTTGGTCAAGGCACTGCACCTGTAGGACAAGGCAAACCTGGGCAGTTAGCTCATTGCTCTGTGCTTAGCTAACCACCATGGCCATTTTCAGGTACCTCTTGCGGTTTGCTGCTGGCCCCAAAACTTTCGGTATGGATTATAAATATCATCGAAAGATCAAAGCGCAAGTTTGGTGCCATTTGGTCAAGGCACTGCACCTGTAGGACAAGGCAAACCTGGGCAGTTAGCTCATTGCTCTGTGCTTAGCTAACCACCATGGCCATTTTCAGGTACCTCTTGCGGTTTGCTGCTGGCCCCAAAACTTTCGGTATGGATTATAAATATCATCGAAAGATCAAAGCGCAAGTTTGGTGCCATTTGGTCAAGGCACTGCACCTGTAGGACAGGCAAACCTGGGCAGTTAGCTCATTGCTCTGTGCTTAGCTAACCACCATGGCCATTTTCAGGTACCTCTTGCGGTTTGCTGCTGGCCCCAAAACTTTCGGTATGGATTATAAATATCATCGAAAGATCAAAGCGCAAGTTTGGTGCCATTTGGTCAAGGCACTCACCTGTAGGACAGGCAAACCTGGGCAGTTGCTCATTGCTCTGTGCTTAGCTAACCACCATGGCCATTTTCAGGTACCTCTTGCGGTTTGCTGCTGGCCCCAAAACTTTCGGTATGGATTATAAATATCATCGAAAGATCAAAGCGCAAGTTTGTGCCATTTGGTCAAGGCACTGCACCTGTAGGACAAGGCAAACCTGGGCAGTTAGCTCATTGCTCTGTGCTTAGCTAACCACCATGGCCATTTTCAGGTACCTCTGCGGTTTGCTGCTGGCCCCAAAACTTTCGGTATGGATTATAAATATCATCGAAAGATCAAAGCGCAAGTTTGGTGCCATTTGGTCAAGGCACTGCACCTGTAGGACATGGCAAACCTGGGCAGCCGCTTTGCTCTGTGCTTAGCTAACCACCATGGCCATTTTCAGGTACCTCTTGCGGTTTGCTGCTGGCCCAAAACTTTCGGTATGATTATAAATATCATTGAAAGATCAAAGCGCAAGTTTGGTGCCATTTGGTCAAGGCACTGCACCTGTAGGACAAGGCAAACCTGGGCGGACTCATTGCTCTGTGCTTTGCTAACCACCATGGCCATTTTCAGGTACCTCTTGCGGTTTGCTGCTGGCCCCAAAACTTTCGGTATGGATTATAAATATCATTGAAAGATCAAAGCGCAAGTTTGGTGCATTTGGTCAAGGCACTGCACCTGTAGGACATAGGCAAACCTGGGCGTGTCCGCTCAGTTGCTCTGTGCTTAGCTTAACCACCATGGCCATTTTCAGGTACCTCTTGCGGTTTGCTGCTGGCCCCAAACTTTCGGTATCCAAAGGTACCTCATGCGGTTTGAGGCCATCCAAAACTTTCGGTATGGATTATAAGGCACTGCACCTGTAGGACAAGGCAAACCTGGGCAAAGATCAAAGCGCAAGTTTGTGCCATTTGGTCAAGGCACTGCACCTGTAGGACAAGGCAAACCTGGGCAGGGCCAGGTACCTCTTGCGGTTTGCTGCTGGCCCCAAAACTTTCGGTATGGATTATAAATATCATCAAAGCGCAAATTATGCAACAGCACCTGCAGTTAGCTCATTGCTCTGTGCTTAGCTAACCACCATGGCCATTTTCAGGTACCTCTTGCGGTTTGCTGCTGGCCCCAAAACTTTCGGTATGGATTATAAATATCATCGAAAGATCAAAGCGCAAGTTTGGTGCCATTTGGTCAAGGCACTGGGCAGTGTAGGACAAGCGCAAACCGGTGGGCAGTTATGCTGCATTAGGACAAGGCAAACCTGGGCAGTTAGCTCATTGCTCTAGCTAACCACCATGGCCATTTTCAGTACCTCTTGCGGTTTGCTGCTGGCCCCAAAACTTTCGGTATGGATTATAAATATCATGAAAGATCAAAGCGCAAGTTTGGTGCCATTTGGTCAAGGCACTGCACCTGTAGGACAGGCAAACCTGGGCAGTTAGCTCATTGCTCTGTGCTTAGCTAACCACCATGGGCCATTTTCAGGTACCTCTTGCGGTTTGCTGCTGGCCCCAAAACTTTCGGTATGGATTATAAATATCATTGAAAGATCAAAGCGCAAGTTTGGTGCCATTTGGTCAAGGCACTGCACCTGTAGGACAAGGCAAACCTGGGCAGCCCGCTCATTGCTCTGTGCTTAGCTAACCACCATGGCCATTTCAGGTACCTCTTGCGGTTTGCTGCTGGCCCCAAAAACTTTCGGTATGGATTATAAATATCATTGGAAAGATCAAAGCGCAAGTTTGTGCCATTTGGTCAAGGCACTGCACCTGTAGGACAAGGCAAACCTGGGCAGTTAGCTCGTTGCTCTGTGCTTAGCTAACCACCATGGCCATTTTCAGGTACCTCTTGCGGTTTGCTGCTGGCCCCAAAACTTCGGTATGGATTATAAATATCATGAAAGATCAAAGCGCAAGTTTGGTGCCATTTGGTCAAGGCACTGCACCTGTAGGACAAGGCAAACCTGGGCAGTTAGCTCGTTGCTCTGTGCTTGCTAACCACCATGGCCATTTTCAGGTACCTCTTGCGGTTTGCTGCTGGCCCCAAAACTTTCGGTATGGATTATAAATATCATTGAAAGACCAAAGCGCAAGTTTGGTGCCATTTGGTCAAGGCACTGCACCTGTAGGACAAGGCAAACCTGGGCAGCCCGCTCGTTGCTCTGTGCTTAGCTAACCACCATGGCCATTTTCATACCTGCGGTTTGCTGCTGGCCCCAAAACTTCGGTATGGATTATAAATATCATCGAAAGATCAAAGCGCAAGTTGGTGCCATTTGGTCAAGGCACTGCACCTGTAGGACAAGGCAAACCTGGGCAGTTAGCTCATTGCTCTGTGCTTAGCTAACCACCATGGCCATTTTCAGGTACCTCTTGCGGTTTGCTGCTGGCCCCAAAACTTTCGGTATGGATTATAAATATCATGAAAGATCAAAGCGCAAGTTTGGTGCCATTTGGTCAAGGCACTGCACCTGTAGGACAAGGCAAACCTGGGCCGCTCGTTGCTCTGTGCTTAGCTAACCACCATGGCCATTTTCAGGTACCTCTTGCGGGTTTGCTGCTGGCCCCAAAACTTTCGGTATGGATTATAAATATCATCGAAAGATCAAAGCGCAAGTTTGGTGCCATTTGGTCAAGGCACTGCACCTGTAGGACAAGGCAAACCTGGGCAGGCTCATTGCTCTGTGCTTAGCTAACCACCATGGCCATTTTCAGGTACCTCTTGCGGTTTGCTGCTGGCCCCAAAACTTTCGGTATGGATTATAAATATCATCGAAAGATCAAAGCGCAAGTTGTGCCATTGGTCAAGGCACTGCACCTGTAGGACAGGCAAACCTGGGCAGGCTCGTTGCTCTGTGCTTAGCTAACCACCATGGCCATTTTCAGGTACCTCTTGCGGTTTGCTGCTGGCCCCAAAACTTTCGGTATGGATATAAATATCATGAAAGACCAAAGCGCAAGTTTGGTGCCATTTGGTCAAGGCACTGCACCTGTAGGACAAGGCAAACCTGGCGTCGCTCGGCGCTACAGTTAGTCCTCTTGCTCTGTGCCTTAGAAAACTAAAGACACCATGGCCATTTTCAGGTACTCTATGCGGTTTGCTGCTGGCCCCCAAAAACTTTCGGTATGGATTATAAATATCATCGAAAGATCAAAGCGCAAGTTTGGTGCCATTTGGTCAAGGCACTGCACCTGTAGGACAAGGCAAACCTGGGGCGCCGCTCGTTGCTCTGTGCTTAGCTAACCACCATGGCCATTTTCAGGTACCTCTTGCGGTTTGCTGCTGGCCCCAAAACTTTCGGTATGGATTATAAATATCATCGAAAGATCAAAGCGCAAGTTTGGTGCCATTTGGTCAAGGCACTGCACCTGTAGGACAGGCAAACCTGGGCAGCCGCTCGTTGCTCTGTGCTTAGCTAACCACCATGGCCATTTTCAGGTACCTCTTGCGGTTTGCTGCTGGCCCCAAAACTTTCGGTATGGATTATAAATATCATCGAAAGATCAAAGCGCAAGTTTGGTGCCATTTGGTCAAGGCACTGCACCTGTAGGACAAGGCAAACCTGGGCAGTTGCTTTGCTCTGTGCTTAGCTAACCACCATGGCCATTTTCAGGTACCTCTTGCGGTTTGCTGCTGGCCCCAAAACTTTCGGTATGGATTATAAATATCATCGAAAGACCAAAGCGCAAGTTTGGTGCCATTTGGTCAAGGCACTGCACCTGTAGGACAAGGCAAACCTGGGCAGCCCGCTCGTTGCTCTGTGCTTAGCTAACCACCATGGCCATTTTCAGGTACCTCTTGCGGTTTGCTGCTGGCCCCAAAACTTTCGGTATGGATTATAAATATCATCGAAAGATCAAAGCGCAAGTTTGTGCCATTTGGTCAAGGCACTGCACCTGTAGGACATGGCAAACCTGGGCGGCCCGCTCGTTGCTCTGTGCTTAGCTAACCACCATGGCCATTTTCAGGTACTCTGCGGTTTGCTGCTGGCCCCAAAACTTTCGGTATGGATTATAAATATCATCGAAAGATCCAAAGCGCAAGTCTTGTGGTGCCATTTGGTCAAGGCACCTGCACCTGTAGGACAGGCAACCTGGGCGGCCGCTCGTTGCTCTGTGCTTAGCTAACCACCATGGCCATTTTCAGGTACCTCTGCGGTTTGCTGCTGGCCCAAAACTTCGTATGATTATAAATATCATCGAAGATCAAAGCGCAAGTTTGGTGCCATTTGGTCAAGGCACTGCACCTGTAGGACAAGGCAAACCTGGGCAGCCGCTTTGCCTGTGCTTTAGCTAACCACCATGGCCATTTTCAGGTACCTCTTGCGGTTTGCTGCTGGCCCCAAAATTCGGTATGGATTATAAATATCATCGAAAGACAAAGCGCAAGTTTGTGCCATTTGGTCAAGGCACTGCACCTGTAGGACAGGCAAACCTGGGCAGCCGCTCGTTGCTCTGTGCTTAGCTAACCACCATGGCCATTTTCAGGTACCTCTTGCGGTTTGCTGCTGGCCCCAAAACTTTCGGATTTGGATTATAAATATCATCGAAAGATCAAAGCGCAAGTCTTGTGCCATTTGGTCAAGGCACTGCACCTGTAGGACAAGGCAAACTGGGCGGCCCGCTCGTTGCTCTGTGCTTAGCTAACCACCATGGCCATTTTCAGGTACCTCTGCGGTTTGCTGCTGGCCCCAAAACTTTCGGTATGGATTATAAATATCATCGAAAGACAAAGCGCAAGTTTGGTGCCATTTGGTCAAGGCACTGCACCTGTAGGACAAGGCAAACCTGGGCAGGCCGCTCGTTGCTCTGTGCTTAGCTAACCACCATGGCCATTTTCAGGTACCTCTTGCGGTTTGCTGCTGGCCCCAAAACTTTCGGTATTGGATTATAAATATCATCGAAAGATCAAAGCGCAAGTTTGGTGCCATTTTGTCAAGGCACTGCACCTGTAGGACATGGCAAACCTGGGCAGCCCGCTTGTTGCTCTGTGCTTAGCTAACCACCATGGCCATTTCAGGTACCTCTTGCGGTTTGCTGCTGGCCCCAAACTTTCGGTATGGATTATAAATATCATCGAAAGACCAAAGCGCAAGTCTTGTGCCATTTGGTCAAGGCACTGCACCTGTAGACAATGGGCCCAAACCCTGGGCCAGCCCTGCTCCTTTGTTGCTCTGTGCTTAGCTTAAACCACCAGTGGCCATTTTCAGGGTACCTCTTTGCGGGTTTGCTGCTGGCCCCAAAACTTTCGGTATGGATTATAAATATCATCGAAAGACCAAAGCGCAAGTCTTGTGCCATTTGGTCAAGGCACTGCACCTGTAGGACAGGCAAACCTGGGCGGCCCGCTCGTTGCTCTGTGCTTACTAACCACCATGGCCATTTTCAGGTACCTCTTGCGGTTTGTTGCTGGCCCCAAACTTTCGGTATGTATTATAAATATCATCGAAAGATCAAGCGCAAGTCTTGTGCATTTGTCAAGGCACTGCACCTGTAGGACATGGCAAACCTGGGCAGCCCGCTTGTTGCTCTGTGCTTAGCTAACCACCATGGCCATTTTCAGGTACCTCTTGCGGTTTGCTGCTGGCCCCAAAACTTTCGGTATGGATTATAAATATATCATTGAAAGACCCAAAGCGCAAATGGTCTTGTGCCATTTGGTCAAGGCCACTGCACCCTGTAGGACAAGGCAAACCTGGGCGGCCCGCTCGTTGCTCTGTGCTTAGCTAACCACCATGGCCATTTTTCAGGTACCTCTTGCGGTTTGCTGCTGGCCCCCAAAACTTCCGGTATGGATTATAAATATCATCGAAAGATCAAAGCGCAAGTCTTGTGCCATTTGGTCAAGGCACTGCACCTGTAGGACAAGGCAAACCTGGGCAGCCCGCTTGTTGCTCTGTGCTTAGCTAACCACCATGGCCATTTTCAGGTACCTCTTGCGGTTTGCTGCTGGCCCCAAAACTTTCGGTATGGAATATAATATCATCGAAAGATCAAAGCGCAAGTCTTGTGCCATTTGGTCAAGGCACTGCACCTGTAGGACAAGGCAAACCTGGGCAGCCCGCTTGTTGCTCTGTGCTTAGCTAACCACCATGGCCATTTTCAGGTACCTCTTGCGGTTTGCTGCTGGCCCCAAAACTTTCGGTATGGATTATAAATATCATCGAAAGATCAAAGCGCAAGTCTTGTGCCATTTGGTCAAGGCACTGCACCTGTAGGACAAGGCAAACCTGGGCGGCCCGCTCGTTGCTCTGTGCTTAGCTAACCACCATGGCCATTTTCAGGTACCTCTTGCGGTTTGCTGCTGGCCCCAAAACTTTCGGTATGGAATATACATATCATCGAAAGATCAAAGCGCAAGTCTTGTGCCATTTGGTCAAGGCACTGCACCTGTAGGACAAGGCAAACCTGGGCAGCCCGCTTGTTGCTCTGTGCTTAGCTAACCACCATGGCCATTTTCAGGTACCTCTTGCGGTTTGCTGCTGGCCCCAAAACTTTCGGTATGGAATATAAATATCATCGAAAGATCAAAGCGCAAGTCTTGTGCCATTTGGTCAAGGCACTGCACCTGTAGGACAAGGCAAACCTGGGCAGCCCGCTTGTTGCTCTGTGCTTAGCTAACCACCATGGCCATTTTCAGGTACCTCTTGCGGTTTGCTGCTGGCCCCAAAACTTTCGGTATGGATTATAAATATCATCGAAAGACCAAAGCGCAAGTCTTGTGCCATTTGGTCAAGGCACTGCACCTGTAGGACAAGGCAAACCTGGGCAGCCCGCTTGTTGCTCTGTGCTTAGCTAACCACCATGGCCATTTTCAGGTACCTCTTGCGGTTTGCTGCTGGCCCCAAAACTTTCGGTATGGATTATAAATATCATCGAAAGATCAAAGCGCAAGTCTTGTGCCATTTGGTCAAGGCACTGCACCTGTAGGACAAGGCAAACCTGGGCAGCCCGCTTGTTGCTCTGTGCTTAGCTAACCACCATGGCCATTTTCAGGTACCTCTTGCGGTTTGCTGCTGGCCCCAAAACTTTCGTATGGATTATAAATATCATCGAAAGACCAAAGCGCAAGTCTTGTGCCATTTGGTCAAGGCACTGCACCTGTAGGACAGGCAAACCTGGGCCGCTGTTGCTCTGTTTGCTAACCATGGCATTTCAGTACTCTTGCGTTTGCTGTGCCCAACTTTCGTATGGATTATAAATATATCGAAAGACAAAGCGCAAGTTGTGCCATTTGGTCAAGGCACTGCACCTGTAGGACAGGCAAACCTGGGGGCCCGCTCGTTGCTCTGTGCTTAGCTAACCACCATGGCCATTTTCAGGTACCTCATGCGGTTTGCTGCTGGCCCCAAAACTTTCGGTATGGATTATAAATATCATCGAAAGATCAAAGCGCAAGTTTGGTGCCATTTGGTCAAGGCACTGCACCTGTAGGACAAGGCAAACCTGGGCAGCCCGCTTGTTGCTCTGTGCTTGGCTAACCACCATGGCCATTTACAGGTACCTCTTGCGGTTTGCTGCCGGCCCCAAACATTCGATATGGATTATAAATATCATCGAAAGACCAAAGCGCAAGTCTTGTGCCATTTGGTCAAGGCACTGCACCTGTAGGACATGGCAAACCTGGGTGGCCCGCTCGTTGCTCTGTGCTTAGCTAACCACCATGTCAATTTTCAGGTACCTCTTGCGGTTTGCTGCTGGCACCAAAAACTTTCGGTATTGATTATAAATATCATCGAAAGATCAAAGCGCAAGTCTTGTGCCATTTGGTCAAGGCACTGCACCTGTAGGACATGGCAAACTTGGGCGGCCCGCTCGTTGCTCTGTGCTTAGCTAACCACCATTGCCATTTTCAGGTACCTCTCGCGGTTTGCTGCTGGCCCCAAAACTTTCGGTATGGATTATAAATATCATCGAAAGACCAAAGCGCAAGTCTTGTGCCATTTGGTCAAGGCACTGCACCTGTAGGACAAGGTAAACCTGGGCGGCCCGCTCGTTGCTCTGTGCTTAGCTAACCACCATGGCCATTTTCAGGTACCTCTTGCGGTTTGCTGCTGGCCCCAAAACTTTCGGTATGGAATACAAATATCATCGAAAGATCAAAGCGCAAGTCTTGTGCCATTTGGTCAAGGCACTGCACCTGTAGGACAAGGCAAACCTGGGCAGCCCGCTTGTTGCTCTGTGCTTAGCTAACCAGCATGGCCATTCTCAGGTACCTCTTGCGGTTTGCTGCTGGCCCCAAAACTTTCGGTATGGATTATAAATATCATCGAAAGATCAAAGCGCAAGTCTTGTGCCATTTGGTCAAGGCACTGCACCTGTAGGACAAGGCAAACCTGGGCAGCCCGCTTGTTGCTCTGTGCTTAGCTAACCACCATGGCCATTTTCAGGTACCTCTTGCGGTTTGCTGCTGGCCCCAAAACTTTCGGTATGGATTATAAATATCATCGAAAGACCAAAGCGCAAGTCTTGTGCCATTTGGTCAAGGCACTGCACCTGTAGGACAAGGTAAACCTGGGCGGCCCGCTCGTTGCTCTGTGCTTAGCTAACCACCATGGCCATTTTCAGGTACCTCTTGCGGTTTGCTGCTGGCCCCAAAACTTTCGGTATGGATTATAAATATCATCGAAAGACCAAAGCGCAAGTCTTGTGCCATTTGGTCAAGGCACTGCACCTGTAGGACAAGGCAAACCTGGGCAGCCCGCTTGTTGCTCTGTGCTTAGCTAACCACCATGGCCATTTTCAGGTACCTCTTGCGGTTTGCTGCTGGCCCCAAAACTTTCGGTATGGATTATAAATATCATCGAAAGACCAAAGCGCAAGTCTTGTGCCATTTGGTCAAGGCACTGCACCTGTAGGACATGGCAAACCTGGGTGGCCCGCTCGTTGCTCTGTGCTTAGCTAACCACCATGGCCATTTTCAGGTACCTCATGCGGTTTGCTGCTGGCCCCAAAACTTTCGGTATGGATTATAAATATCATCGAAAGATCAAAGCGCAAGTTTGGTGCCATTTGGTCAAGGCACTGCACCTGTAGGACAAGGCAAACCTGGGCAGCCCGCTTGTTGCTCTGTGCTTGGCTAACCACCATGGCCATTTACAGGTACCTCTTGCGGTTTGCTGCCGGCCCCCAAACATTCGATATGGATTATAAATATCATCGAAAGACCAAAGCGCAAGTCTTGTGCCATTTGGTCAAGGCACTGCACCTGTAGGACATGGCAAACCTGGGTGGCCCGCTCGTTGCTCTGTGCTTAGCTAACCACCATGTCAATTTTCAGGTACCTCTTGCGGTTTGCTGCTGGCACCAAAAACTTTCGGTATTGATTATAAATATCATCGAAAGATCAAAGCGCAAGTCTTGTGCCATTTGGTCAAGGCACTGCACCTGTAGGACAAGGCAAACCTGGGCAGCCCGCTTGTTGCTCTGTGCTTAGCTAACCACCATGGCCATTTTCAGGTACCTCTTGCGGTTTGCTGCTGGCCCCAAAACTTTCGGTATGGATTATAAATATCATCGAAAGACCAAAGCGCAAGTCTTGTGCCATTTGGTCAAGGCACTGCACCTGTAGGACATGGCAAACCTGGGTGGCCCGCTCGTTGCTCTGTGCTTAGCTAACCACCATGGCCATTTTCAGGTACCTCATGCGGTTTGCTGCTGGCCCCAAAACTTTCGGTATGGATTATAAATATCATCGAAAGATCAAAGCGCAAGTTTGGTGCCATTTGGTCAAGGCACTGCACCTGTAGGACAAGGCAAACCTGGGCAGCCCGCTTGTTGCTCTGTGCTTGGCTAACCACCATGGCCATTTACAGGTACCTCTTGCGGTTTGCTGCCGGCCCCCAAACATTCGATATGGATTATAAATATCATCGAAAGACCAAAGCGCAAGTCTTGTGCCATTTGGTCAAGGCACTGCACCTGTAGGACATGGCAAACCTGGGTGGCCCGCTCGTTGCTCTGTGCTTAGCTAACCACCATGTCAATTTTCAGGTACCTCTTGCGGTTTGCTGCTGGCACCAAAAACTTTCGGTATTGATTATAAATATCATCGAAAGATCAAAGCGCAAGTCTTGTGCCATTTGGTCAAGGCACTGCACCTGTAGGACATGGCAAACTTGGGCGGCCCGCTCGTTGCTCTGTGCTTAGCTAACCACCATTGCCATTTTCAGGTACCTCTCGCGGTTTGCTGCTGGCCCCAAAACTTTCGGTATGGATTATAAATATCATCGAAAGATCAAAGCGCAAGTTTGGTGCCATTTGGTCAAGGCACTGCACCTGTAGGACAAGGCAAACCTGGGCAGTTAGCTCATTGCTCTGTGCTTAGCTAACCACCATGGCCATTTTCAGGTACCTCTTGCGGTTTGCTGCTGGCTCCAAAAACTTTCGGTATTGATTATAAACATCATTGAAAGATCAAAGCGCAAGTTTGGTGTCATTTGGTCAAGGCACTGCACCTGTAGGACAAGGCAAACCTGGGCAGTTAGCTCGTTGCTCTGTGCTTTGCTAACCACCATGGCCATTTTCAGGTACCTCTTGCAGTTTGCTGCTGGCCCAAAAACTTTCGGTATTTATTATAAATATCATTGAAAGATCAAAGCGCAAGTTTGGTGTCATTTGGTCAAGGCACTGCACCTGTAGGACAAGGCAAACCTGGGCAGTTAGCATGTTGCTCTGTGCTTTGCTAACCACCATGGCCATTTTTAGGTACCTCTTGCGGTTTGCTGCTGGCCTAAGAACTTTCGGTATTGATTATAAACATCATTGAAAGATCAAAGCGCAGGTTTGGTGTCATTTGGTCAAGGCACTGCACCTGTAGGACAAGGCAAACCTGGGCAGTTAGCTCGTTGCTCTGTGCTTTGCTAACCACCATGGCCATTTTCAGGTACCTCTTGCGGTTTGCTGCTGGCCCCAAAACCTTCGGTATTTATTATAAATATCATTGAAAGATCAAAGCGCAAGTTTGGTGTCATTTGGTCAAGGCACTGCACCTGTAGGACAAGGCAAACCTGGGCAGTTAGCTCCTTGCTCTGTGCTTTGCTAACCACCATGGCCATTTTCAGGTACCTCTTGCGGTTTGCTGCTGGCCTAAGAACTTTCGGTGTTTATTATAAATATCATTTAAAGATCAAAGCGCAAGTTCGGTGCCATTTGGTCAAGGAACTGCACCTGTAGGACAAGGCAAACCTGGGCAGTTAGCTCGTTGCTCTGTGCTTTGCTAACCACCATGGCCATTTTTAGGTACCTCTTGCGGTTTGCTGCTGGCCTAAGAACTTTCGGTATTGATTATAAACATCATTGAAAGATCAAAGCGCAGGTTTGGTGTCATTTGGTCAAGGCACTGCACCTGTAGGACAAGGCAAACCTGGGCAGTTAGCTCCTTGCTCTGTGCTTTGCTAACCACCATGGCCATTTTCAGGTACCTCTTGCGGTTTGCTGCTGGCCCCAAAACCTTCGGTATTGATTATAAATATCATTGAAAGATCAAAGCGCAGGTTTGGTGTCATTTGGTCAAGGCACTGCACCTGTAGGACAAGGCAAACCTGGGCAGTTAGCTCGTTGCTCTGTGCTTTGCTAACCACCATGGCCATTTTCAGGTACCTCTTGCGGTTTGCTGCTGGCCCCAAAAACTTTCTATATTGATTATAAATATCATTGAAAGATCAAAGCGCAGGTTTGGTGTCATTTGGTCAAGGCACTGCACCTGTAGGACAAGGCAAACCTGGGCAGTTAGCTTGTTGCTCTGTGCTTTGCTAACCACCATGGCCATTTGCAGGTACCTCTTGCGGTTTGCTGCTGGCCCCAAAAACTTTCGGTATTGATTATAAATATCATTGAAAGATCAAAGCGCAGTTTGGTGTCATTTGGTCAAGGCACTGCACCTGTACCACAAGGCAAACCTGGGCAGTTAGCTCGTTGCTCTGTGCTTTGCTAACCACCATGGCCATTTTCAGGTACGTCTTGCGGTTTGCTGCTGGCCCCAAAACCTTCGGTATTTATTATAAATATCATTGAAAGATCAAAGCGCAAGTTTGGTGTCATTTGGTCAAGGCACTGCACCTGTTGGACAAGGCAAACCTGGGAAGTTAGCTCGTTGCTCTGTGCTTTGCTAACCACCATGGCCATTTTCAGGTACCTCTTGCGGTTTCCTGCTGGCCCCAAAAACTTTCGGTATTGATTATAAACATCATTGAAAGATCAAAGCGCAGGTTTGGTGTCATTTGGTCAAGGCACTGCACCTGTAGGACAAGGCAAACCTGGGCAGTTAGCTCGTTGCTCTGTGCTTTGCTAACCACCATGGCCATTTTCAGGTACGTCTTGCGGTTTGCTGCTGGCCCCAAAACCTTCGGTATTTATTATAAATATCATTGAAAGATCAAAGCGCAAGTTTGGTGTCATTTGGTCAAGGCACTGCACCTGTTGGACAAGGCAAACCTGGGAAGTTAGCTCGTTGCTCTGTGCTTTGCTAACCACCATGGCCATTTTCAGGTACTTCTTGCGGTTTGCTGCTGGCCCCAAAACCTTCGGTATTGATTATAAATATCATTGAAAGATCAAAGCGCAGGTTTGGTGTCATTTGGTCAAGGCACTGCACCTGTAGGACAAGGCAAACCTGGGCAGTTAGCTCGTTGCTCTGTGCTTTGCTAACCACCATGTCAATTTTCAGGTACCTCTTGCGGTTTGCTGCTGGCCTAAGAACTTTCGGTATTGATTATAAACATCATTGAAAGATCAAAGCGCAGGTTTGGTGTCATTTGGTCAAGGCACTGCACCTGTAGGACAAGGCAAACCTGGGCAGTTAGCTCCTTGCTCTGTGCTTTGCTAACCACCATGGCCATTTTCAGGTACCTCTTGCGGTTTGCTGCTGGCCCCAAAAACTTTCGGTATTGATTATAAATATCATTGAAAGATCAAAGCGCAGGTTTGGTGTCATTTGGTCAAGGCACTGCACCTGTAGGACAAGGCAAACCTGGGCAGTTAGCTCCTTGCTCTGTGCTTTGCTAACCACCATGTCCATTTTCAGGTACCTCTTGCGGTTTGCTGCTGGCCCCAAAAACTTTCGGTATTGATTATAAACATCATTGAAAGATCAAAGCGCAGGTTTGGTGTCATTTGGTCAAGGCACTGCACCTGTAGGACAAGGCAAACCTGGGCAGTTAGCTCCTTGCTCTGTGCTTTGCTAACCACCATGGCCATTTTTAGGTACGTCTTGCGGTTTGCTGCTGGCCTAAGAACTTTCGGTATTGATTATAAATATCATTGAAAGATCAAAGCGCAGGTTTGGTGTCATTTGGTCAAGGCACTGCAACTGTAGGACAAGGCAAACCTGGGCAGTTAGCTCCTTGCTCTGTGCTTTGCTAACCACCATGGCCATTTTCAGGTACCTCTTGCGGTTTGCTGCTGGCCCCAAATACTTTCGGTAAAATATCATTGAAAGATCAAAGCGCAGGTTTGGTGTCATTTGGTCAAGGCACTGCACCTGTAGGACAAGGCAAACCTGGGCAGTTAGCTCCTTGCTCTGTGCTTTGCTAACCACCATGGCCATTTTTAGGTACCTCTTGCGGTTTGCTGCTGGCCTAAGAACTTTCGGTATTGATTATAAACATCATTGAAAGATCAAAGCGCAGGTTTGGTGTCATTTGGTCAAGGCACTGCACCTGTAGGACAAGGCAAACCTGGGCAGTTAGCTCCTTGCTCTGTGCTTTGCTAACCACCATGGCCATTTTCAGGTACCTCTTGCGATTTGCTGCTGGCCCCAAATACTTTCGGTATTGATTATAAATATCATTGAAAGATCAAAGCGCAGGTTTGGTGTCATTTGGTCAAGGCACTGCACCTGTAGGACAAGGCAAACCTGGGCAGTTAGCTCCTTGCTCTGTGCTTTGCTAACCACCATGTCCATTTTCAGGTACCTCTTGCGGTTTGCTGCTGGCCCCAAAAACTTTCGGTATTGATTATAAACATCATTGAAAGATCAAAGCGCAGGTTTGGTGTCATTTGGTCAAGGCACTGCACCTGTAGGACAAGGCAAACCTGGGCAGTTAGCTCCTTGCTCTGTGCTTTGCTAACCACCATGGCCATTTTTAGGTACGTCTTGCGGTTTGCTGCTGGCCTAAGAACTTTCGGTATTGATTATAAATATCATTGAAAGATCAAAGCGCAGGTTTGGTGTCATTTGGTCAAGGCACTGCAACTGTAGGACAAGGCAAACCTGGGCAGTTAGCTCCTTGCTCTGTGCTTTGCTAACCACCATGGCCATTTTCAGGTACCTCTTGCGGTTTGCTGCTGGCCCCAAATACTTTCGGTAAAATATCATTGAAAGATCAAAGCGCAGGTTTGGTGTCATTTGGTCAAGGCACTGCACCTGTAGGACAAGGCAAACCTGGGCAGTTAGCTCCTTGCTCTGTGCTTTGCTAACCACCATGGCCATTTTTAGGTACCTCTTGCGGTTTGCTGCTGGCCTAAGAACTTTCGGTATTGATTATAAACATCATTGAAAGATCAAAGCGCAGGTTTGGTGTCATTTGGTCAAGGCACTGCACCTGTAGGACAAGGCAAACCTGGGCAGTTAGCTCCTTGCTCTGTGCTTTGCTAACCACCATGGCCATTTTCAGGTACCTCTTGCGGTTTGCTGCTGGCCCCAAATACTTTCGGTATTGATTATAAATATCATTGAAAGATCAAAGCGCAGGTTTGGTGTCATTTGGTCAAGGCACTGCACCTGTAGGACAAGGCAAACCTGGGCAGTTAGCTTGTTGCTCTGTGCTTTGCTAACCACCATGGCCATTTTCAGGTACCTCTTGCGGTTTGCTGCTGGCCTAAGAACTTTCGGTGTTTATTATAAATATTATTTAAAGATCAAAGCGCAAGTTCGGTGCCATTTGGTCAAGGCACTGCACCTGTAGGACAAGGCAAACCTGGGCAGTTAGCTCGTTGCTCTGTGCTTTGCTAACCACCATGGCCATTTTGAGGTACCTCTTGCGGTTTGCTGCTGGCGCCAAAAAATTTCGGTGTTTATTATAAATATCATTGAAATATCAAAGCGCAAGTTTGGTGTCATTTGGTCAAGGCACTGCACCTGTAGGACAAGGCAAACCTGGGCAGTTAGCTCGTTGCTCTGTGCTTTGCTAACCACCATGGCCATTTTTAGGTACCTCTTGCGGTTTGCTGCTGGCGCCAAAAAATTTCGGTGTTTATTATAAATATCATTGAAATATCAAAGCGCAAGTTTGGTGTCATTTGGTCAAGGCACTGCACCTGTAGGACAAGGCAAACCTGGGCAGTTAGCTCGTTGCTCTGTGCTTTGCTAACCACCATGGCCATTTTTAGGTACCTCTTGCGGTTTGCTGCTGGCCTAAGAACTTTCGGTATTGATTATAAACATCATTGAAAGATCAAAGCGCAGGTTTGGTGTCATTTGGTTAAGGCACTGCACCTGTAGGACAAGGCAAACCTGGGCAGTTAGCTCCTTGCTCTGTGCTTTGCTAACCACCATGGCCATTTTGAGGTACCTCTTGCGGTTTGCTGCTGGCCCCAAAACCTTCGGTATTTGTTATAAATATCATTGAAAGATCAAAGCGCAGGTTTGGTGTCATTTGGTCAAGGCACTGCACCTGTAGGACAAGGCAAACCTGGGCAGTTAGCTTGTTGCTCTGTGCTTTGCTAACCACCATGGCCATTTTCAGGTACCTCTTGCGGTTTGCTGCTGGCCTAAGAACTTTCGGTGTTTATTATAAATATCATTTAAAGATCAAAGCGCAAGTTCGGTGCCATTTGGTCAAGGCACTGCACCTGTAGGACAAGGCAAACCTGGGCAGTTAGCTCCTTGCTCTGTGCTTTGCTAACCACCATGGCCATTTTCAGGTACCTTGCGGTTTGCTGCTGGCCCCAAATACTTTCGGTATTGATTATAAATATCATTGAAATATCAAAGCGCAGGTTTGGTGTCATTTGGTCAAGGCACTGCACCTGTAGGACAAGGCAAACCTGGGCAGTTAGCTCCTTGCTCTGTGCTTTGCTAACCACCATGGCCATTTTCAGGTACCTCTTGCGGTTTGCTGCTGGCCCCAAAAACTATCGGTATTGATTATAAATATCATTGAAAGATCAAAGCGCAAGTTTGGTGCCATTTGGTCAAGGCACTGCACCTGTAGGACAAGGCAAACCTGGGCAGTTAGCTCCTTGCTCTGTGCTTTGCTAACCACCATGGCCATTTGCTGCCCAAAACTTCGGTATTTATTATAAATATCATTGAAAGATCAAAGCGCAAGTTTGGTGCCATTTGGTCAAGGCACTGCACCTGTAGGACAAGGCAAACCTGGGCAGTTAGCTCGTTGCTCTGTGCTTTGCTAACCACCATGGCCATTTTGAGGTACCTCTTGCGGTTTGCTGCTGGCCTAAGAACTTTCGGTATTGATTATAAACATCATTGAAAGATCAAAGCGCAAGTTTGGTGTCATTTGGTCAAGGCACTGCACCTGTTGGACAAGGCAAACCTGGGCAGTTAGCTCCTTGCTCTGTGCTTTGCTAACCACCATGTCAATTTTCAGGTACCTCTTGCGGTTTGCTGCTGGCCTAAGAACTTTCGGTATTGATTATAAACATCATTGAAAGACCAAAGCGCAAGTTTGGTGTCATTGGTCAAGGCACTGCACCTGTAGGACAAGGCAAACCTGGGCAGTTAGCTCCTTGCTCTGTGCTTTGCTAACCACCATGGCCATTTTCAGGTACCTCTTGCGGTTTGCTGCTGGCCCCAAAAAATTTCGGTATTGATTATAAATATCATTGAAAGATCAAAGCGAAGGTTTGGTGTCATTTGGTCAAGGCACTGCACCTGTAGGACAAGGCAAACCTGGGCAGTTAGCTCCTTGCTCTGTGCTTTGCTAACCACCATGGCCATTTTGAGGTACCTCTTGCGGTTTGCTGCTGGCCTAAGAACTTTCGGTATTGATTATAAACATCATTGAAAGATCAAAGCGCAGGTTTGGTGTCATTTGGTCAAGGCACTGCAACTGTAGGACAAGGCAAACCTGGGCAGTTAGCTCCTTGCTCTGTGCTTTGCTAACCACCATGGCCATTTTCAGGTACCTCTTGCGGTTTTGCTGCTGGCCCAAAACTTTCGGTATTGATTATAAACATCATTGAAAGATCAAAGCGCAGGTTTGGTGTCATTTGGTCAAGGCACTGCACCTGTAGGACAAGGCAAACCTGGGCAGTTAGCTCCTTGCTCTGTGCTTTGCTAACCACCATGGCCATTTTCAGGTACCTCTTGCGGTTTGCTGCTGGCCCAAAACTTTCGGTATTGATTATAAATATCATTGAAAGATCAAAGCGCAAGTTTGGTGCCATTTGGTCAAGGCACTGCACCTGTAGGACAAGGCAAACCTGGGCAGTTAGCTCGTTGCTCTGTGCTTTGCTAACCACCATGGCCATTTTCAGGTACCTCTTGCGGTTTGCTGCTGGCCCAAAACTTTCGGTATTGATTATAAACATCATTGAAAGATCAAAGCGCAGTTTGGTGTCATTTGGTCAAGGCACTGCAACTGTAGGACAAGGCAAACCTGGGCAGTTAGCTCCTTGCTCTGTGCTTTGCTAACCACCATGGCCATTTTCAGGTACCTCTTGCGGTTTGCTGCTGGCCCCAAATACTTTCGGTATTGATTATAAATATCATTGAAAGATCAAAGCGCAGGTTTGGTGTCATTTGGTCAAGGCACTGCACCTGTAGGACAAGGCAAACCTGGGCAGTTAGCTCCTTGCTCTGTGCTTTGCTAACCACCATGGCCATTTTGAGGTACTCTTGCGGTTTGCTGCTGTGTTTATTATAAATATCATTGAATATCAAAGCGCAAGTTTGGTGCATTTGGTCAAGGCACTGCACCTGTAGGACAAGGCAAACCTGGGCAGTTAGCTCGTTGCTCTGTGCTTTGCTAACCACCATGGCCATTTTAGGTACCTCTTGCGGTTTGCTGCTGGCCAAAAATTTCGGTTTATTATAAATATCATTGAAAATCAAAGCGCAAGTTTGGTGTCATTTGGTCAAGGCACTGCACCTGTAGGACAAGGCAAACCTGGGCAGTTAGCTCGTTGCTCTGTGCTTTGCTAACCACCATGGCCATTTTCAGGTACCTCTTGCGGTTTGCTGCTGGCCTAAGAACTTTCGGTATTGATTATAAACATCATTGAAAGATCAAAGCGCAGGTTTGGTGTCATTTGGTCAAGGCACTGCACCTGTAGGACAAGGCAAACCTGGGCAGTTAGCTCCTTGCTCTGTGCTTTGCTAACCACCATGGCCATTTTGAGGTACCTCTTGCGGTTTGCTGCTGGCCCCAAAACTTCGGTATTGTTATAAATATCATTGAAAGATCAAAGCGCAGGTTTGGTGTCATTTGGTCAAGGCACTGCACCTGTAGGACAAGGCAAACCTGGGCAGTTAGCTCCTTGCTCTGTGCTTTGCTAACCACCATGGCCATTTTGAGGTACCTCTTGCGGTTTGCTGCTGGCCCCAAAAACTTTCGGTATTGATTATAAATATCATTGAAAGATCAAAGCGCAAGTTTGGTGTCATTTGGTCAAGGCACTGCACCTGTAGGACAAGGCAAACCTGGGCAGTTAGCTCCTTGCTCTGTGCTTTGCTAACCACCATGGCCATTTTCAGGTACCTCTTGCGGTTTGCTGCTGGCCTAAGAACTTTCGGTTTTGATTATAAATATCATTGAAAGATCAAAGCGCAAGTTCGGTGTCATTTGGTCAAGGCACTGCACCTGTAGGACAAGGCAAACCTGGGCAGTTAGCTCCTTGCTCTGTGCTTTGCTAACCACCATGGCCATTTTCAGGTACCTCTTGCGGTTTGCTGCTGGCCCCAAAACCTTCGGTATTGATTATAAATATCATTGAAAGATCAAAGCGCAAGTTTGGTGCCATTTGGTCAAGGCACTGCACCTGTAGGACAAGGCAAACCTGGGCAGTTAGCTCTTGCTCTGTGCTTTGCTAACCACCATGGCCATTTTCAGGTACCTCTTGCGGTTTGCTGCTGGCCCAAAACTTTCGGTATTGATTATAAATATCATTGAAAGATCAAAGCGCAGGTTTGGTGTCATTTGGTCAAGGCACTGCACCTGTAGGACAAGGCAAACCTGGGCAGTTAGCTCCTTGCTCTGTGCTTTGCTAACCACCATGGCCATTTTCAGGTACCTCTTGCGGTTTGCTGCTGGCCTAAGAACTTTCGGTGTTTATTATAAATATCATTTAAAGATCAAAGCGCAAGTTCGGTGCCATTTGGTCAAGGCACTGCACCTGTAGGACAAGGCAAACCTGGGCAGTTAGCTCCTTGCTCTGTGCTTTGCTAACCACCATGCCATTTTCAGGTACCTCTTGCGGTTTGCTGCTGGCCCCAAAACTTCGGTATTGATTATAAATATCATTGAAAGATCAAAGCGCAAGTTTGGTGCCATTTGGTCAAGGCACTGCACCTGTAGGACAAGGCAAACCTGGGCAGTTAGCTCGTTGCTCTGTGCTTTGCTAACCACCATGGCCATTTTCAGGTACCTCTTGCGGTTTGCTGCTGGCCCCAAAAACTTTCGGTATTGATTATAAATATCATTGAAAGATCAAAGCGCAAGTTTGGTGTCATTTGGTCAAGGCACTGCACCTGTAGGACAAGGCAAACCTGGGCAGTTAGCTCGTTGCTCTGTGCTTTGCTAACCACCATGGCCATTTTCAGGTACCTCTTGCGGTTTGCTGCTGGCCCCAAAACTTTCGGTATTATTATAAATATCATTGAAAGATCAAAGCGCAAGTTTGGTGCCATTTGGTCAAGGCACTGCACCTGTAGGACAAGGCAAACCTGGGCAGTTAGCTCGTTGCTCTGTGCTTTGCTAACCACCATGGCCATTTTAGGTACCTCTTGCGGTTTGCTGCTGGCCCAAAACTTTCGGTATTGATTATAAATATCATTGAAAGATCAAAGCGCAAGTTTGGTGTCATTTGGTCAAGGCACTGCACCTGTAGGACAAGGCAAACCTGGGCAGTTAGCTCCTTGCTCTGTGCTTTGCTAACCACCATGGCCATTTTCAGGTACCTCTTGCGGTTTGCTGCTGGCCTAAGAACTTTCGGTATTGATTATAAAATCATTGAAAGACCAAAGCGCAAGTTTGGGTGTCATTGGTCAAGGCACTGCACCTGTAGGACAAGGCAAACCTGGGCAGTTAGCTCCTTGCTCTGTGCTTTGCTAACCACCATGGCCATTTTCAGGTACCTCTTGCGGTTTGCTGCTGGCCCCAAAAACTTTCGGTATTGATTATAAATATCATTGAAAGATCAAGCGCAAGGTTTGGTGTCATTTGGTCAAGGCACTGCACCTGTAGGACAAGGCAAACCTGGGCAGTTAGCTCCTTGCTCTGTGCTTTGCTAACCACCATGGCCATTTTAGGTACCTCTTGCGGTTTGCTGCTGGCCCAAAAACTTTCCGGTATTGATTATAAATATCATTGAAAGATCAAAGCGCAGGTTTGGTGTCATTTGGTCAAGGCACTGCACCTGTAGGACAAGGCAAACCTGGGCAGTTAGCTCCTTGCTCTGTGCTTTGCTAACCACCATGGCCATTTTCAGGTACCTCTTGCGGTTTGCTGCTGGCCCAAAACTTTCGGTATTGATTATAAATATCATTGAAAGATCAAAAGCGCAGGTTTGGTGTCATTTGGTCAAGGCACTGCACCTGTAGGACAAGGCAAACCTGGGCAGTTAGCTCCTTGCTCTGTGCTTTGCTAACCACCATGGCCATTTTGAGGTACCTCTTGCGGTTTGCTGCTGGCCCCAAAACTTTCGGTATTATTATAAATATCATTGAAAGATCAAAGCGCAGGTTTGGTGTCATTTGGTCAAGGCACTGCACCTGTAGGACAAGGCAAACCTGGGCAGTTAGCTCGTTGCTCTGTGCTTTGCCTAACCACCATGGCCATTTTAGGTACCTCTTGCGGTTTGCTGCTGGCCCAAAACTTTCGGTGTTTATTATAAATATCATTAAAGATCAAAGCGCAGTTTGGTGTCCATTTGGTCAAGGCACTGCACCTGTAGGACAAGGCAAACCTGGGCAGTTAGCTCCTTGCTCTGTGCTTTGCTAACCACCATGGCCATTTTCAGGTACCTCTTGCGGTTTGCTGCTGGCCCAAAACTTTCGGTATTGATTATAAATATCATTGAAAGATCAAAGCGCAGTTTGGTGTCATTTGGTCAAGGCACTGCACCTGTAGGACAAGGCAAACCTGTCATTGCAAGGCACATTTGGCAATTTAGGACAAGGCAAACCTGGGCAGTTAGCTCGTTGCTCTGTGCTTTGCTAACCACCATGGCCATTTTCAGGTACCTCTTGCGGTTTGCTGCTGGCCCCAAAACTTTCGGTATTGATTATAAATATCATTGAAAGATCAAAGCGCAAATTTGGTCAAGGCACTGCACCTGTAGGACAAGGCAAACCTGGGCAGTTAGCTCTTGCTCTGTGCTTTGCTAACCACCATGGCCATTTTCAGGTACCTCTTGCGGTTTGCTGCTGGCCCCAAAGGTACCATTTGGTGCATTTGGTCAAGGCACTGCACCTGTAGGACAAGGCAAACCTGGGCAGTTAGCTCCTTGCTCTGTGCTTTGCTAACCACCATGGCCATTTTCAGGTACCTCTTGCGGTTTGCTGCTGGCCCCAAAAACTTTCGGTATTGATTATAAATATCATTGAAAGATCAAAGCGCAAGTTTGGTGTCATTTGGTCAAGGCACTGCACCTGTAGGACAAGGCAAACCTGGGCAGTTAGCTCCTTGCTCTGTGCTTTGCTAACCACCATGGCCATTTTCAGGTACCTCTTGCGGTTTGCTGCTGGCCCCAAAACTTTCGGTATTGATTATAAATATCATCGCAATTTGGTCAAGGCACTGCACCTGTAGGACAAGGCAAACCTGGGCAGTTAGCTTTGCTCTGTGCTTTGCTAACCACCATGGCCATTTTCAGGTACAAGGCACATGCACCTGTAGGACAAGGCAAACCTGGGCAGTTAGCTCCTTGCTCTGTGCTTTGCTAACCACCATGGCCATTTTCAGGTACCTCTTGCGGTTTGCTGCTGTTTCGGTATTGATTATAAATATCCTGGCCAAGGCGCAATTTAGCTATTTGGTACAAAACTTTCGGTATTGATTATAAATCATTGAAAGATCAAAGCGCAGTTTGGTGTCATTTGGTCAAGGCACTGCACCTGTAGGACAAGGCAAACCTGGGCAGTTAGCTCCTTGCTCTGTGCTTTGCTAACCACCATGGCCATTTTCAGGTACCTCTTGCGGTTTGCTGCTGGCCCCAAAAACATTTCATATTGATTAGGACAAGGCAAACCTGGGCAGTTAATATCATTGAAAGATCAAAAGATCAAAGCGCAAGTTTGGTGTCATTTGGTCAAGGCACTGCACCTGTAGGACAAGGCAAACCTGGGCAGTTAGCTCTTGCTCTGTGCTTTGCTAACCACCATGGCCATTTTCAGGTACCTCTTGCGGTTTGCTGCTGGCCCCAACTTTCGGTATTGATTATAAATATCATTGAAAGATCATTTGGTGTCATTTGGTCAAGGCACTGCACCTGTAGGACAAGGCAAACCTGGGCAGTTAGCTAACCACCATGGCCATTTTCAGGTACGCGGTTTGCTGCTGGCCCCAAAAACTTTCGGTATTGATTATAAATATCATTGAAAGATCAAAGCGCAGTTTGGTGTCATTTGGTCAAGGCACTGCACCTGTAGGACAAGGCAAACCTGGGCAGTTAGCTCTGTTGCTCTGCTTTGCTTTGCTAACCACCATGGCCATTTTCAGGTACATTGAAAGATCAAAGCGCAATTTGGTCAAGGCACTGCACCTGTAGGACAAGGCAAACCTGGGCAGTTAGCTCTTGCTCTGTGCTTTGCTAACCACCATGGCCATTTTCAGGTACCTCTTGCGGTTTGCTGCTGGCCCCAAAAACTTATTATTATAAATATCATTGAAAGATCAAAGCGCAAGTTTGGTGTCATTTGGTCAAGGCACTGCACCTGTAGGACAAGGCAAACCTGGGCAGTTAGCTCTTGCTCTGTGCTTTGCTAACCACCATGGCCATTTTCAGGTACCTCTTGCGGTTTGCTGCTGGCCCCAACTTTCGGTACCAAAGCGCAGGTTTGGTGTCATTTGGTCAAGGCACTGCACCTGTAGGACAAGGCAAACCTGGGCAGTTAGCTCTTGCTCTGTGCTTTGCTAACCACCATGGCCATTTTCAGCCTCTTGCGGTTTGCTGCTGGCCCTTTCATTGGAAAGATCAAAGCGCAGGTTTGGTGTCATTTGGTCAAGGCACTGCACCTGTAGGACAAGGCAAACCTGGGCAGTTAGCTTTGCTCTGTGCTTTGCTAACCACCATGGCCATTTTCAGGTACCTCTTGCGGTTTGCTGCTGGCCTAAAGGTATTGATTATAAACATCATTGAAAGATCAAAGCGCAGGTTTGGTGTCATTTGGTCAAGGCACTGCACCTGTAGGACAAGGCAAACCTGGGCAGTTAGCTTTGCTCTGTGCTTTGCTAACCACCATGGCCATTTTCAGGTACCTCTTGCGGTTTGCTGCTGGCCTAAAAACTTTCGGTATTGATTATAAATATCATTGAAAGATCAAAGCGCAGGTTTGGTGTCATTTGGTCAAGGCACTGCACCTGTAGGACAAGGCAAACCTGGGCAGTTAGCTCCTTGCTCTGTGCTTTGCTAACCACCATGGCCATTTTCAGGTACCTCTTGCGGTAAGGCACATTTGCCATGGTAGGACAAGGCAAACCTGGGCAGTTAGCTCGTTGCTCTGTGCTTTGCTAACCACCATGGCCATTTTCAGGTACCTCTTGCGGTTTGCTGCTGGCCCCAAAAACTTTCGGTATTGATTATAAATCATCATTTGAAAGGCATCAAAGCGCAGTTAGCTTTGGTGTCATTTGGTCAAGGCACTTTGGTGTCATTTGGTCAAGGCTGCACCTGTAGGACAAGGCAAACCTGGGCAGTTAGCTCCTTGCTCTGGCCATTTTCAGCCTCTTGCGGTAACCACCATGGCCATTGTTCAGGCTACCTCTTGCGGTTTGCTGCTGGCCCAAAAATCATTGAAAGATCAAAGCGTATTGATTATGGGCAGTTAATATCAGGTAAAAGATCAAAGCGCAAGTTTGGTGTCATTTGGTGGGCAGTTAGGCACTGCACCTGTTTGCTGCTGGCCCAAAAACTTTCGGTATTGGCAAACCTGGGGACAAGGCAAACCTGGGCAGTTAGCTCTCTGTGCTTTGCTGGCCATCAGCCTCTTGCTTTGCTGCTGGCCCAAAACTTTCGGTATTGATTATAAATATCATTGAAAGATCAAAGCGCAAGTTTGGTGTCATTTGGTCAAGGCACTGCACCTGTAGGACAAGGCAAACCTGGGCAGTTAGCTCGTTGCTCTGTGCTTTGCTAACCACCATGGCCATTTTCAGGTGCTTTGCTGCTGGCCTTTCTATTGATTATAAAATCATCATTTGGTGTCCATGCAAGGACAAGGCAAACCTGGGCAGTTAGCTAACCACCATTTTTCAGGTACAAGGCCATTCATTTGGTGTCATTTGGTCAAGGCACTGCACCTGTAGGACAAGGCAAACCTGGGCAGTTAGCAAGGCCATTTTCAGGTGCGGTTTGCTGCTGGCCTAAGGCAAAAGATCAAAGCGCAAATTTGGTCATTGTAGGACAAGGCAAACCTGGGCAGTTAGCTTTGCTCTGTGCTTTGCTAACCACCATGGCCATTTTGAGTACCTCTTGCGGTTTGCTGCTGGCCCAAAAACTTTAATATTTATGATTATAACATCATTGAAAGATCAAAGCGCAAGTTTGGTGTCATTTGGTCAAGGCACTGCACCTGTAGGACAAGGCAAACCTGGGCAGTAGCTCATTCTCTGTGCTTTGCTAACACCATGGCCATTTTCAGGTACCTCTTGCGGTTTGCTGCTGGCCCAAAAACTTTCGGTATTGATTATAAATACTTGAAAGATCAAAGCGCAAGTTTTGTGTCATTTGGTCAAGGCACTGCACCTGTAGGACCAAGGCAAACCTGGGCAGTTAGCTCGTTGCTCTGTGCTTTGCTAACCACCATGGCCATTTTGAGGTACCTCTTGCGGTTTGCTGCTGGCCCAAAAAACTTTCAATATTGATTATATACATATTCTTGGAAAGATCAAAGGCGGCAAGTTTGGTGTTCATTTTTGGTCAAGGGCACTGGCACCTGGTAGGACAAGGCCAAACCTGGGCAGTTAGGCTTCGTTGCTCTCTGTTTGCTAACCACCATGGCCATTTTCAGATACCTCTTGCGGTTTGCTGCTGGCTCCAAAAACTTTCGGTATTGATTATAAACATCATTGAAAGATCAAAGCGCAGGTTTGGTGTCATTTGGTCAAGGCACTGCACCTGTAGGACAAGGCAAACCTGGGCAGTTAGCTTGTTGCTCTGTGCTTTGCTAACCACCATGGCCATTTTCAGATACCTCTTGCGGTTTGCTGCTGGCCTAAGAACTTTCGGTTTATTATAAACATCATTGAAAGATCAAAGCGCAAGTTTGGTGTCATTTGGTCAAGGCACTGCACCTGTAGGACAAGGCAAACCTGGGCAGTTAGCTCGTTGCTCTGTGCTTTGCTAACCACCATGGCCATTTTCAGATACCTCTTGCGGTTTGCTGCTGGCCTAAGAACTTTCGGTATTGATTATAAACATCATTGAAAGATCAAAGCGCAGGTTTGGTGTCATTTGGTCAAGGCACTGCACCTGTAGGACAAGGGCAAACCTGGGCAGTTAGCTCCTTGCTCTGTGCTTTGCTAACCACCATGGCCATTTTCAGTACCTCTTGCGGTTGCTGCTGGCCTAAGAACTTTCGGTAATGATTATAAACATCATTGAAAGATCAAAGCGCAGTTTTGGTGTCATTTGGTCAAGGCACTGCACCTGTAGGACAAGGCAAAACCTGGGCCAGTTAGCTCGTTGCTCTGTGCTTTTGCATAACCACCATGGCCCATGTTGCAAGGCAAACCTCAGTTGCCGTTGCTCTGTGCTGCTGGCCTCAGATACCTCTTCGGTTGGTGTTAGAACTTTCGTTTTATATAATATCATTGAAAGATCAAAGCGCAAGTTTGGTGTCATTTGGTCAAGGCACTGCACCTGTAGGACAAGGCAAACCTGGGCAGTTAGCTCGTTGCTCTGTGCTTTGCTAACCACCATGGCCATTTTGAGGTACCTCTTGCGGTTTGCTGCTGGCCCCAAAAACTTTAATATTTATTGATTATAAATATCATTGAAAGATCAAAGCGCAGGTTTGGTGTCATTTGGTCAAGGCACTGCACCTGTAGGACAAGGCAAACCTGGGCAGTTAGCTCGTTGCTCTGTGCTTTGCTAACCACCATGGCCATTTTCAGATACCTCTTGCGGTTTGCTGCTGGCCCCAAAAACTTTAATATTTATTGATTATAAATATCATTGAAAGATCAAAGCGCAAGTTTGGTGTCATTTGGTCAAGGCACTGCACCTGTAGGACAAGGCAAACCTGGGCAGTTAGCTCGTTGCTCTGTGCTTTGCTAACCACCATGGCCATTTTCAGGTACCTCTTGCGGTTTGCTGCTGGCTCCAAAAACTTTCGGTATTGATTATAAACATCATTGAAAGATCAAAGCGCAGGTTTGGTGTCATTTGGTCAAGGCACTGCACCTGTAGGACAAGGCAAACCTGGGCAGTTAGCTCGTTGCTCTGTGCTTTGCTAACCACCATGGCCATTTTCAGATACCTCTTGCGGTTTGCTGCTGGCCTAAGAACTTTCGGTGTTTATTATAAATATCATTGAAAGATCAAAGCGCAAGTTTGGTGTCATTTGGTCAAGGCACTGCACCTGTAGGACAAGGCAAACCTGGGCAGTTAGCTCGTTGCTCTGTGCTTTGCTAACCACCATGGCCATTTTCAGGTACCTCTTGCGGTTTGCTGCTGGCTCCAAAAACTTTCGGTGTTTATTATAAATATCATTTAAAGATCAAAGCGCAGGTTTGGTGTCATTTGGTCAAGGCACTGCACCTGTAGGACAAGGCAAACCTGGGCAGTTAGCTCGTTGCTCTGTGCTTTGCTAACCACCATGGCCATTTTCAGGTACCTCTTGCGGTTTGCTGCTGGCTCTAAGAACTTTCGGTATTGATTATAAACATCATTGAAAGATCAAAGCGCAGGTTTGGTGTCGTTTGGTCAAGGCACTGCACCTGTAGGACAAGGCAAACCTGGGCAGTTAGCTTGTTGCTCTGTGCTTTGCTAACCACCATGGCCATTTTCAGATACCTCTTGCGGTTTGCTGCTGGCCCCAACAACTTTCGGTATTGATTATAAATATCATTGAAAGATCAAAGCGCAAGTTTGGTGTCATTTGGTCAAGGCACTGCACCTGTAGGACAAGGCAAACCTGGGCAGTTAGCTCGTTGCTCTGTGCTTTGCTAACCACCATGGCCATTTTGAGGTACCTCTTGCGGTTTGCTGCTGGCCCCAAAAACTTTAATATTTATTGATTATAAACATCATTGAAAGATCAAAGCGCAGGTTTGGTGTCGTTTGGTCAAGGCACTGCACCTGTAGGACAAGGCAAACCTGGGCAGTTAGCTCCTTGCTCTGTGCTTTGCTAACCACCATGGCCATTTTCAGATACCTCTTGCGGTTTGCTGCTGGCCCCAACAACTTTCGGTATTGATTATAAATATCATTGAAAGATCAAAGCGCAAGTTTGGTGTCATTTGGTCAAGGCACTGCACCTGTAGGACAAGGCAAACCTGGGCAGTTAGCTCGTTGCTCTGTGCTTTGCTAACCACCATGGCCATTTTGAGGTACCTCTTGCGGTTTGCTGCTGGCCCCAAAAACTTTAATATTTATTGATTATAAATATTATTGAAAGATCAAAGCGCAAGTTTGGTGTCATTTGGTCAAGGCACTGCACCTGTAGGACAAGGCAAACCTGGGCAGTTAGCTCGTTGCTCTGTGCTTTGCTAACCACCATGGCCATTTTCAGGTACCTCTTGCGGTTTGCTGCTGGCTCCAAAACTTTCGGTATGGATTATAAATATCATTTAAAGATCAAAGCGCAGGTTTGGTGTCATTTGGTCAAGGCACTGCACCTGTAGGACAAGGCAAACCTGGGCAGTAGCTCGTTGCTCTGTGCTTTGCTAACCACCATGGCCATTTTCAGATACCTCTTGCGGTTTGCTGCTGGCTCCAAAAACTTTCGGTATTGATTATAAATATCATTTAAAGATCAAAGCGCAAGTTCGGTGCCATTTGGTCAAGGCACTGCACCTGTAGGACAAGGCAAACCTGGGCAGTAGCTCGTTGCTCTGTGCTTTGCTAACCACCATGGCCATTTTCAGGTACCTCTTGCGGTTTGCTGCTGGCTCCAAAAACTTTCGGTGTTTATTATAAATATCATTTAAAGATCAAAGCGCAAGTTCGGTGCCATTTGGTCAAGGCACTGCACCTGTAGGACAAGGCAAACCTGGGCAGTTAGCTTGTTGCTCTGTGCTTTGCTAACCACCATGGCCATTTTCAGATACCTCTTGCGGTTTGCTGCTGGCCCCAACAACTTTCGGTATTGATTATAAATATCATTGAAAGATCAAAGCGCAAGTTTGGTGTCATTTGGTCAAGGCACTGCACCTGTAGGACAAGGCAAACCTGGGCAGTTAGCTCGTTGCTCTGTGCTTTGCTAACCACCATGGCCATTTTGAGGTACCTCTTGCGGTTTGCTGCTGGCCCCAAAAACTTTAATATTTATTGATTATAAATATCATTGAAAGATCAAAGCGCAAGTTTGGTGTCATTTGGTCAAGGCACTGCACCTGTAGGACAAGGCAAACCTGGGCAGTTAGCTCGTTGCTCTGTGCTTTGCTAACCACCATGGCCATTTTCAGGTACCTCTTGCGGTTTGCTGCTGGCTCCAAAAACTTTCGGTATTGATTATAAACATCATTGAAAGATCAAAGCGCAGGTTTGGTGTCATTTGGTCAAGGCACTGCACCTGTAGGACAAGGCAAACCTGGGCAGTAGCTCGTTGCTCTGTGCTTTGCTAACCACCATGGCCATTTTCAGGTACCTCTTGCGGTTTGCTGCTGGCTCCAAAAACTTTCGGTGTTTATTATAAATATCATTTAAAGATCAAAGCGCAAGTTCGGTGCCATTTGGTCAAGGCACTGCACCTGTAGGACAAGGCAAACCTGGGCAGTTAGCTTGTTGCTCTGTGCTTTGCTAACCACCATGGCCATTTTCAGATACCTCTTGCGGTTTGCTGCTGGCCTAAGAACTTTCGGTATTGATTATAAACATCATTGAAAGATCAAAGCGCAGGTTTGGTGTCATTTGGTCAAGGCACTGCACCTGTAGGACAAGGCAAACCTGGGCAGTAGCTCGTTGCTCTGTGCTTTGCTAACCACCATGGCCATTTTCAGGTACCTCTTGCGGTTTGCTGCTGGCTCCAAAAACTTTCGGTGTTTATTATAAATATCATTTAAAGATCAAAGCGCAAGTTCGGTGCCATTTGGTCAAGGCACTGCACCTGTAGGACAAGGCAAACCTGGGCAGTTAGCTTGTTGCTCTGTGCTTTGCTAACCACCATGGCCATTTTCAGATACCTCTTGCGGTTTGCTGCTGGCCTAAGAACTTTCGGTATTGATTATAAACATCATTGAAAGATCAAAGCGCAGGTTTGGTGTCATTTGGTCAAGGCACTGCACCTGTAGGACAAGGCAAACCTGGGCAGTTAGCTTGTTGCTCTGTGCTTTGCTAACCACCATGGCCATTTTCAGGTACCTCTTGCGGTTTGCTGCTGGCCTAAGAACTTTCGGTGTTTATTATAAATATCATTTAAAGATCAAAGTTCAAGTTCGGTGCCATTTGGTCAAGGCACTGCACCTGTAGGACAAGGCAAACCTGGGCAGTTAGCTCCTTGCTCTGTGCTTTGCTAACCACCATGGCCATTTCCAGGTACCTCTTGCGGTTTGCTGCTGGCTCCAAAAACTTTCGGTATTGATTATAAACATCATTGAAAGATCAAAGCGCAGGTTTGGTGTCATTTGGTCAAGGCACTGCACCTGTAGGACAAGGCAAACCTGGGCAGTTAGCTTGTTGCTCTGTGCTTTGCTAACCACCATGGCCATTTTCAGGTACCTCTTGCGGTTTGCTGCTGGCCTAAGAACTTTCGGTGTTTATTATAAATATCATTTAAAGATCAAAGTTCAAGTTCGGTGCCATTTGGTCAAGGCACTGCACCTGTAGGACAAGGCAAACCTGGGCAGTTAGCTCCTTGCTCTGTGCTTTGCTAACCACCATGGCCATTTCCAGGTACCTCTTGCGGTTTGCTGCTGGCTCCAAAAACTTTCGGTGTTTATTATAAATATCATTTAAAGATCAAAGCGCAAGTTCGGTGCCATTTGGTCAAGGCACTGCACCTGTAGGACAAGGCAAACCTGGGCAGTTAGCTTGTTGCTCTGTGCTTTGCTAACCACCATGGCCATTTTCAGATACCTCTTGCGGTTTGCTGCTGGCCTAAGAACTTTCGGTATTGATTATAAACATCATTGAAAGATCAAAGCGCAGGTTTGGTGTCATTTGGTCAAGGCACTGCACCTGTAGGACAAGGCAAACCTGGGCAGTTAGCTTGTTGCTTTGTGCTTTGCTAACCACCATGGCCATTTTGAGGTACCTCTTGCGGTTTGCTGCTGGCCCCAAAAACTTTAATATTTATTGATTATAAACATCATTGAAAGATCAAAGCGCAGGTTTGGTGTCGTTTGGTCAAGGCACTGCACCTGTAGGACAAGGCAAACCTGGGCAGTTAGCTCCTTGCTCTGTGCTTTGCTAACCACCATGGCCATTTTCAGATACCTCTTGCGGTTTGCTGCTGGCCCCAACAACTTTCGGTATTGATTATAAATATCATTGAAAGATCAAAGCGCAAGTTTGGTGTCATTTGGTCAAGGCACTGCACCTGTAGGACAAGGCAAACCTGGGCAGTTAGCTCGTTGCTCTGTGCTTTGCTAACCACCATGGCCATTTTGAGGTACCTCTTGCGGTTTGCTGCTGGCCCCAAAAACTTTAATATTTATTGATTATAAATATCATTGAAAGATCAAAGCGCAAGTTTGGTGTCATTTGGTCAAGGCACTGCACCTGTAGGACAAGGCAAACCTGGGCAGTTAGCTCGTTGCTCTGTGCTTTGCTAACCACCATGGCCATTTTCAGGTACCTCTTGCGGTTTGCTGCTGGCTCCAAAAACTTTCGGTATTGATTATAAACATCATTGAAAGATCAAAGCGCAGGTTTGGTGTCATTTGGTCAAGGCACTGCACCTGTAGGACAAGGCAAACCTGGGCAGTAGCTCGTTGCTCTGTGCTTTGCTAACCACCATGGCCATTTTCAGGTACCTCTTGCGGTTTGCTGCTGGCTCCAAAAACTTTCGGTGTTTATTATAAATATCATTTAAAGATCAAAGCGCAAGTTCGGTGCCATTTGGTCAAGGCACTGCACCTGTAGGACAAGGCAAACCTGGGCAGTTAGCTTGTTGCTCTGTGCTTTGCTAACCACCATGGCCATTTTCAGATACCTCTTGCGGTTTGCTGCTGGCCTAAGAACTTTCGGTATTGATTATAAACATCATTGAAAGATCAAAGCGCAGGTTTGGTGTCATTTGGTCAAGGCACTGCACCTGTAGGACAAGGCAAACCTGGGCAGTAGCTCGTTGCTCTGTGCTTTGCTAACCACCATGGCCATTTTCAGGTACCTCTTGCGGTTTGCTGCTGGCTCCAAAAACTTTCGGTGTTTATTATAAAAATATCATTTAAAGATCAAAGCGCAAGTTCGGTGCCATTTGGTCAAGGCACTGCACCTGTAGGACAAGGCAAACCTGGGCAGTTAGCTTGTTGCTCTGTGCTTTGCTAACCACCATGGCCATTTTCAGGTACCTTTTGCGGTTTGCTGCTGGCTCCAAAAACTTTCGGTGTTTATTATAAATATCATTTAAAGATCAAAGCGCAAGTTCGGTGCCATTTGGTCAAGGCACTGCACCTGTAGGACAAGGCAAACCTGGGCAGTTAGCTTGTTGCTCTGTGCTTTGCTAACCACCATGGCCATTTTCAGATACCTCTTGCGGTTTGCTGCTGGCCTAAGAACTTTCGGTATTGATTATAAACATCATTGAAAGATCAAAGCGCAGGTTTGGTGTCATTTGGTCAAGGCACTGCACCTGTAGGACAAGGCAAACCTGGGCAGTTAGCTTGTTGCTCTGTGCTTTGCTAACCACCATGGCCATTTTCAGGTACCTCTTGCGGTTTGCTGCTGGCCTAAGAACTTTCGGTGTTTATTATAAATATCATTTAAAGATCAAAGTTCAAGTTCGGTGCCATTTGGTCAAGGCACTGCACCTGTAGGACAAGGCAAACCTGGGCAGTTAGCTCCTTGCTCTGTGCTTTGCTAACCACCATGGCCATTTCCAGGTACCTCTTGCGGTTTGCTGCTGGCTCCAAAAACTTTCGGTATTTCGGCACCTCCGCCTCTACGCGGCCGCCGGTAGCGTTGTGGCGGAGAACGGAACCAGCGCCCATGCGGATAAGCAGCAGCCTGAGGCGGAGGCGGAGGTGCCGGCGAAGGTAGCTGTGGTATCGGCGGCGACGCCACAGCCGGCAGCGGCGGAGGCAGCAGAGCTGGCGGAGGCACAGGCTGCGCTGGCGGAGGCACGCGCGGGCGCAGAGGCGTCGCAGCTGGCCGCGCAGCAGGCGGCAGCGGAGGCGGAGGCGCTCCGACAGCGCGTGGGAGTACTGGAGGAGCAGCTGGCCGCCGCTAACAAGAAGGTACGGTACCGTATGATGTGTCGCGATGCGGTTGCGCCATTTTATTGCGGCGCTTGGTAGGTCGTGTGTTGCGACAACTGACGCAATGACTATCGCACTGTCGCTCTAAGGTCGCTGGCTGTGGTTTGCGTAAACTACGACACCGCCAAATCAAACCCGACCTTGTTACAGATGCTGTGCCGCCCAACCTCAGTCCCCCCTTCCCCGGTTCACTGTGTCGTATCAATCGGCTTTCTCGCCCCCCACCCCTCTTCCCCGGTTCCTTTTGTTGCAACCCCTCTTCTCTTGTCTGCCTGCTTTTATTTGCTTGTGGCACCCAGGCGTCTCTGTCCGCCAGCCTGACGGCTCTTATGGACGAGCTCAGCTCCCGGAATGACCAGCTCGCCGCTGAGCTAGCCACCGCCCGCGCAGCCGCCAGCGATGTCGACCCCGAGTACGTCGAGGAGCTCCGAGACCGGGTGGACGAGCTGGAGGCGCAGCTCGTGGCCGGCGCCACCGCCGCGGCGGCGGCGGCGGAACGGGGTGCCTCCCTGGAGAGTCAGCTGGAGGACGCGCTGGCGGCGCTGCGGGCGCTAGAGGTGCAGAAGACAGGGCTGGAGGAGGTGGTGCGGGAGCTGCGGCGCCAGGCGGAGGACGCGGCGGAGACGGAGGAGGCGGCGGAGACGGAGGAGGCGAGCGGTCGCGTGGGCGAGCTGGAGACGCAGCTGCTGATGCGCGACTCGGAGCTGGCCCGCCTGACGTCGCAGGTGCGGGGTGGGGGAGGGCGGCATAACAGCACCTGGCAAGGTGGTCTGTTGGATGTGAGGGACGCACAAACTGTGCGCTGTGCGGGGCGGGGTATGAGAAGGAAACCCGTGGGTCGGGGCAGCTAGGGCAGGCGGTGGGGTAGAGGAAAAGCGGTGGGTCGGAAGGCGGGCGCGGCGGCGAGGTGGGAGTACCGCCCAAGGGGAAATGGGATGGCGTCCGATGCGGGACTTGGACTGACTGGACCCTTACTTGGGACCCTTACTTCGGGCGGTGGGTATCCGCCGTCACTATCCTCGGCCTCATGTCCTCATCACGTCACTTGATACTGTCTAATACGCTCCAAACCGGCGCAACCAGTGCAACCACCACCTCAACTGCCACCACCGCACCGCCACTGCCACCAGGTATCCCGGATGGAGGGGCAGCTGGAGGAGGAGCGGGCTGCCCTGGCCCGGGGAGCCGACGAGGCGGTGGCGCTGGCCGCCAGCGCGCAGGAGGCCGCTGAGCTGGCTGGCGCGCAGCTGGACGCGGCGCGGGCGGAGCTGGAGGCGGTGCGTGCGCACGCAGACGAGCAGCGGAGGGCGCGGGAGGCGCTGCAGGATGAGATAGAGCTCAGCGGGATGGGTGCAACACGGGGGGCCCCAGAGTGCGGGGATGGGGGGGTAGCAGATTGGGGGTCCGTGTGGCGCTGATGCCACCGTCGTGGTGGTTTACCCTGGGTGGTGGCCGCACAGCCCCAGAGTGTTAGTGGGCGCCAGCATGAGGCTACCGCTGGGTTGTCCCGAGTCCATAGCAAACTGCGCGTCGATATGCCATGGCTTACTATTTGATCGTTTGGCGCCTCCCTGCCCGCTCCTGACCCTCGCTCCCCGCCCGCAGGTCAGTTGGCCACCGGCGAGCAGCGCGTGCTGGAGCTGGGTCAGGAGCTGGAGGTCGCCCTGCGGCACGCTGATGGCGCCCGGGAGGAGGTCGCGGCGGCGAAGACTGCTGCGGCAGACATGCAGCTGCGGATTGACACGGCTCAGGTAGGGGCTGGGGCAGTGGCGGCGCTGGACTGGAGCCCGCTTGCGCGCCAACGTCGTTGACAAATTGAACAGTGGTTAAGCAGCACCCTTACTCACTCCCCTTTCCTGCCTCCGCTGTCTTATCTCTCCCCGTTTTTGCCTCTTCCTGCACCCCTGGTCGCGCTGCCAAACGTCACACATTATACGAATGGTCGAGCAGGAGCAGCTGGGCCGTCTGGCCGAGCTGCAGGAAGCTGCGGACGCCGCCGCCGCCGCCCGCATCGCCGCGGTGACGCAGCTTGCGGACCGGGAGCGTCGGCTGGCCTCAGCGGAGGGCCAGGTGGACGACCTGCAGGGTGAGCTCATCGGCAGCCGCATGCGGGCAGACTCAGCGGAGGCAGCCGTGGCTGCAGCCCAGCCTGTCGCTGCTGCAGCCGTGGCGGCCGAGGCCGCCACGGCGGCTGCCGCTGCTGGCGGCGGCGCCCGGATTTCTGAGCTTGAGGCCGCGTACGAGGCCCTGCAGCGGGAGGCCGATGAGCTGCGCCTGCGCGCCGCCGCCGCTGATGACGCGGCAACGGCGGCGGAGCTGCTGCGCGCACGGGTTTCGATCGGAGCTCGAGGCAGCGACGGCGGCGGACAGTGCCAAGCTGATTCGCGCGAGGGAGACAGTCACCCGGCTGCAGTCCGACAAAAAGGACGCGTCAACTAGGCTTGAGGAGGTGCAACAGCAGCTGGCGGAGGTACGTATGAGTAATGCGCAGCTGGAGGCGTCGCTGGCGGCGCTCAAACGGCATCAGGAGCTGGTGCGGGACGGGCTGGCTGACCCGGACCCGGCAGGTATGCCGGCGGTGGTTTCCGTCTCTCGCAGCATCCCAACTGAGGCCACGGACGCTACTTCAGCGGACACCTCGGCGGAAGCCGCAGCGACGGCGGTGGCGGCGGCGGATGAGGCGGCGCAGCAGCTGGCGGACGCGTATGAGGAGATGGCGGGTCTGACTCGGCGGCTGGAGGAGGCGGAATCGGCGCTGGCGGAGGCGGGAGAGCGGTTGTTGGACGCGAAGGAGGAGAATGCGCTGCTCACAGCTCGTTGCGCGGAGTCGGAGGCCCAGGTGGAGGCTGCCAGGAAGGACCTTGCGGCAGCGCAGGAGGAGGTGCTGCAGGCGGCCTCGGCGGCGGACAAGCGCTGCACGGAGCTGCTCGAGCAGGCCGCCAGCGTCGCCGCCGCCGCCGCCACGGAGGCGGCGGCGGGAGCTGCCGGCGGCAGTCGCAGCCGCCGCGGCAGCGACGGTAGCGGCTGGCGGCGGCGCCGTCCCGGGAGGTCAGAAGCCGCCCCCGCAGCCGGTGCGGCGACCGTCCCGAGATACGGCCGAGGGCTTTATGACCGCCACGGCGCCGGCGGCGGCCGCCACCGCTGACGCTGTACGGCGGGCCGTCCGCGACGACGCTCGCGGCGTGAGCGCCATCCTTGCCGGCGCACACGAGCGAGCGGTCGGTCTGGCGGCTAGGCTCAGCCGGTCTCAGAACCTCATGGCGGAGCTGGAGATGGTGAGGAGGGGAGCGAGAACCAGTAGGGCTGGACCGGGGGCGAGATAGAGGTGGCGGCTGAGGCCATGGCGCTGGCAGGTTCTGCAACTCGGAAGGCGGCTTTACCCTGGGCTCTGGCGTGAATGCGCGAGGGGTTGCACTGAGGACGCATAATTCTAGGAGCATCGACAGCCACACCGCCTAGCACTCCCTAGCATTGCTGGCGTGTGTTTGGTGACTGCCGGGATTCGACGGACGTGCCGATGCCGCCGGCCATGGAAATGCCGTTTCAGGTCCTTTTCAGGAACCATGGCCATTTCGTTCGTTCCACGCGTCTCTGTATTACTAATGCCTCTCCCCGGAGCTGCTCCTCAACACAGCCCATCTCGCCTACGAACGTGCGAACGCGCAGGCCACGGCCGCCGCTACCTCGTCCTCGTCCTCCTCGGGCAGCAAGGGCAGCGCACAGCTGCCCGAGTTTTCGGAGCTACTGCAGTGCGCAGTGGCGCTGGAGGGGCTCATGGTGGTGCTGGAGGCTGGAGTCAACCAGCAGCGCTCAAGCTGCAGCACGACTATGCGGGACCCCAGCCCATGCACCGCCTTGCAGGCGCCAGCTGCTACTACGTAACCCTAAAACAGCTATCGCTGGCAAGGGAGAGCGGGATCGCCATCACGGCCGCCGGTCAGCCCTATGCCCCAGAAATCAACACCCTATATGAGGCGGTCCAGCTAGCGAGGGGTCGGGCCGACGCCCAACTCCCACTGCCCTATCGGTATGTTATGCCCCTAGTGGAGCTCGGCCTAGATCTGCAATCTCTGGTGGACCAGAACACCGGGGCCCACCTCATCACCAGTGCCGAACTGCAGAACCTCTTCATCAACAAAACCAGGATCCAACGCCGGCACAAAGTTGCGCTCAACCGTCTTAGCCTTGCGCTCAGCGCACACTGTGATCCCCTTGAACGGGGCAAAGACATGGACCCCAAACGCTACGCCAGCGCGGCACCCCTAGGGGACAGGCGCCTCCGGCGGATACCAGACGTGCCCGCATTTGCTGGCTTGCTATCCAAATCGCGCGTGCCCAACGCTGCCGTCATGCCCTCTATGGACTCACATACCCTGCGCACCCGCCGCGGGGTAGTGCCAGGAGAGCACGGGGGCAGGCGCCTGCAAATTGCCCCAATGCCAGAGGCCACGGGAGCACAATACCCCCGACATGGCATCGCCGTAAACCCGACTCCGAACGGGCCCCGCCCGAGGTACCGACCACCAGGACCCACCATCGCCTCAACGAGAGACCTCCCGGCGGGGGCGCAAGCGCAAAGGTGTTACAGCCCGGCAGGAAGAACTCATCGCCAAAAGCACGCGGTGTGATAACAATAAGACACGCACGGCCAAGGCCAGAATCCATGATGTACCGGCACTTGTGCAGCTCCATGCCGAAGAAGAAGGGAAACCTGCAACACAGTGGGCCCGCCTGTGGGCCGGCACCGACGACGATGTGGCCGCTTTCTGGCGGGCGGTCCTGGAAGATATGCGGCCCCATGTCAAAAGCCTGGGGCGAAGGCAACAGCCGACACAGACGCACGCACCGCAATTACGACTTACCGACCAGGACGGTGATGAGGGAAGATGGGACGCTGACCCTATCCACGAACCCACCGACGCAGAGGGCATCCCACTCCTAAACACGGCAGACATACATGAGGCCCTGCCCCCACTAGCTGAAGCAGCGACTCCGCAGGCAGCCCGCCCGCTGGGCGAGCCATGGGAGCCATGGCGCGTCGCAAGGGCGCAAATCCTGGCAGACCAAATACCCTGGCCGGGCATGGGCGACACGACGGCAGAACACCAACTTACATATGACCTGTACCGCGACACAGAAGTCATCAGTGAGGTCGTAGCCGGCCCATTCACAGTCAGGCATACCACTACAGCGGCCGCCACCAAGAAGGCTCGTAAGCAAGCGAACCGGAAGAGGCGGCACGCTGATAATCACCCGGAGCGGCAGGATGACGACCCGGCAACCACCCAGGGCGCCAGCAGCCACGAAACCCAATACACAGTCGCATGGCCCCACTCGATCATCCCGCTCTCTGTCCTGCGGGCATACGTTCGACAAGGATACACCTACGAAAGCGTCCAGGAAGTGCAGGACGAGCTAGGACCGCACCTCGACAAATATTTCCGCAAGGTCACCTGGAAAACCTCCAACATGGCACTCTGGAACCTGGAAAGGGACCCGAATTTCCCCGCGGCACTGCAGCGATACAAGGCCGCCCGCAACACACCAAGAGACCCCAGGCCAACCCGCCCGGCCCCAGCGAGAGACCAATCTCTCACCAACGCCCAAAAGCAGGGCCGGTGGGACCCGCCTGACGAACACGCTGCGACCCGGAAGCGCACCCTACGGGGCAACACCACCATCAACACTATATCCCAGAACCCTCACTTGGATGTGTATCCCCCAGGCCGGTACACCATCCAGTTGGGGACGCGTGCACCCTTAGCTACAAGCCTTGTAGCCGGCACGGAATACACAGCGCACGTGTACGACCCGCGTGGGGTGTGCGTGGGCCGCCTCACCGCAGCCCGGCTACACCTCCTCCGTGCACGCTGGCAGCATATGAAGGACCGGACGCCCGAGCTCCACTGCAGCCTCACCGCCCAGGGCGGATTCGAAGAGGATGTAGCCCGCCTCCTGCACCGAAGTCAAGCGGGGGCAGACGGCAGGAAAGGGAAGTCTACACCCCGCTCGGAGACCACGCTCAACGTCTCCCTAAGCGGGCACCTAGTGAGCGCCCTGCGCAACCTCCAGGCTGGACATGTGACGGAGCGGTTTGCCTCCCCACTCAACAGCCTGGGCACGGCCGACTGCTACTTCAGTCGCCACAGCGAAGACCAGCTTTTCGGTGCATGCACAGAAGGCTACAGCCACCGCTTCACCGGCCTATCCATGGCACACCCGGACCCTACCCCAGAAAGTGCCAAACGAGCCCTTGGCTGGGCCATCGCCAGTGCTGAAACAGTGGCAACTTCCCCTGAACCCACCGTCACCCTTATCGCCCTCCCATATGACCGAACGGGCCCGTACACGCACCTCACCGAGAGCGCACTAGTCCACCGCCTCGCCCAGCTGTGGGACGGCGACCTCTCCAGCCTAACCACTGGTGATGGCACAGCCTCCAGCGCCCCGCGATATGCTCGTGGAATCGACATCCTCTTAGTGGCCAATAGCGCAGGCTTAGAAGCCTTCAATAATTGCGCATGGAAACAACTCCGCACGACCCTAATGCAAAGCGGGGACGGCGTTAAACAACTCGCACCCACGCGTATAGAGCAAAAGCAAGGAGAATCGGACAAGCACTGGTGTTGCTGGAGAGCCCGGAAGAGGGCTAAGGAACTACGTGCGCAGCCGCCCAGCGCGCCGACACTCACGGTATGCATCGCGGCAACCGACGCGCACGAACGCCCGATTCGGACGGACTTCCCCGCCACGCTGGGCCTCCAATATGACGCTGACAGCATCACCTGGACCGATGGCAGCTGCCTTAAGCCCGACGAGGAAGGAGGGCCGCAGCGCACTGGGGCCGCCTACTACAAAGCTGGGAAGACAACCCACGTAAACCCCAACGGTATCGACTATACGAACACTATCCAAAGAGCTGAACTAGCAGCCATCAGGGCCGCTCTCGCCGACCCAGAGGTGCAGGAACAGTACCGGGCTACTATTGCTACCGATAGCATTGCCTCACTCTACCTAATAAGGCGTGCAATTAATGCGCCAGAAAAGCTTCACATTTCCAAGCACAGAGCACTACTACTATCGATAGTCGACCTGCTCCGAAACTACGCCGAGGCCGGCACTAAGATACACCTGCTGCACGTACGTTCTCATACTGGGCTCCACGGAAATGACATGGCAGACGCTGGAGCCACGGCTACGGCCTCCGGAGAAGTCGCTGCTGATATAATAGAGGAAGCTGAGAACGAGGGATACCGCCACATCCACTGGGCGGCACGCAGCAGGGACACCTGTTTTGTGTCGGACCTGAATAGGGGACTCCTAAAGCATCTCCCGTCAGAGATGTACGGCGGTTACACCAACGACCCCGAGTCAACCGCACGCTGGAGGGAGGCTGCCCCCGAACTCTCCGCCCGATTCAGCAACGCCTATCTCACCACAAACCGTATGGGCCACTGGCTCGCAAAGCAGGTCCTGTACGCGCGCTATGGGTACCTTCACAATGCCCGACTCAAACAGCTCTACGGCCGAGGCGGGGACGGTAAATGCCCCCTCTGACGCCACAGCCGGGAAGGCCCCACAACTGACTCCGGCAGTCACATCCTCGGGGGCTGCCGTCACAAAACTATGGTAGGGGCGTACATTAACCGACATAACAGCGCCGTACGGGCAGTCGCTGCATGCCTGCACAACGGCAACAAAGGAGGAGGCCTTATGGTCATGGATGCAGGAAGGGCGGAAGAGCTCCCTGAATACTGTGCGGGAAACAGGCCACCGCTCTGGATGTTCACGGAAACCGACCGACGAGACCCCAACGTCAGCAAAATGCGCCCGGACATCATGTTCATCCCTAACCTACCCGGAAACAGAATCCCAAGAAACGCTACTACCTGCCGATTGCCTGGACCCAAGAACCAATACCCTGTGTACATCATTGAGGTACGCTACACCAGCGACCTGAACCACTCGGACAAATGTACGGAGAAAACCATTCAGCACAAGAAACTTTCCGACGCCCTGGAGCGAGCGGGCTGGACGGTGCACTACACCAGGAATGAGGTAATTACCCTAGGTGCCACCGGCACCATCCCCAATACGGTCAAGCCACTACTCCAAACCCTGGGAGCCAGCGCTGAACAAGCCAACAAATGCTGCCTACACCTCCACCAACATGCGGTGGTTAGCGCCGGCGCCATCATCAAGAACCGCCGAGTGCTGGAAAACGGACCGCAGCAGGGAGCCAGGGGGGTGGGCTAAGGGTAACTTTTTGACCCCACAGGTGGCGCGAGCGTATAGGGTGTACTAACACCCTCACCGCCCCGCCCCCGTAATACATGCTAGGCCTAGTGCCAGCGTACTCATTATTATTATTATTATTCAACCAGCAGCAGCAGGACCTGCACGCCAAGGTTTGTCCGATGGGTCGCCGGATTCAGGAGATACCGAGCGGGCATTGGGGGCATTAGAGGCCAGGTTATGCCTCTGGCAAGCGCAATCCCGTTTTGTCCCTCCCTCCCTCTGGAGTGTACGATGCCCCCTATGACTAACCTCTGATTAACCTCACTACCACCACCGACGCGCCGCACCGCAGGCAGAGCAGGTGACCCAGATGTCCAGCCTGCAGGCCCGCGCCACCACCCTGGAGCAGCAGAACCAGCTGCTGCAGCAGGAGCTGCGGCGCTGCGAGACGGTGGCGGGCAGCGGCGGCGTGGGCGGCACCAGCATCGCGGCCGCCGCCGGCAATAATGGTGCCGCCGACGAGGGCGGCAGCATCGCTGTGCAGCTGCTGCCCCGAATAGGAGTTCCGGCAGCTGGGGGCAGCAGGCCGGTGAGTCGCGCATGTGTGCATGCGTGCGCAAAAAGGCTGGCGGCTTACACCATTGTGGTGATTGCACCATTATTGCTCCCTCCTCGTTCCTGTCAGGCCATGAGGGCCCCAGTTAAGCAGGGGGAGCGGCGTTTCCTCTGCAGGGCCGGGCAAGCGCCGTCATGGGGAAATCGTAGACTGCGCAGGACAGTCCAACTTTTCAGGAAGCGCATACGCGCAGTACCGCCAAGCAAAATGGGTATATGGCCCCATGGTCCGCTCCTTGCTGTCACCCAGGAGCGTGCACCTACATGCCGCAACGCCCGACCACTTTTTTCCTGTTGCGGCTAACTGTCGCCAATCCTCCCGTCCCTCCTCACCCTCCCCTGCTGCAGACCGCCGCAGCGCGCCACCGCGCAGCGCCATTCGACATCGAGGCAGGCTGGGGCGGTGGCGATGCCTCCACCGCCGCAGCTGGCGGCTCCGCCGTTCCTGTCTCCGTCGGCGCAGGCGGCGACCCTCTGTACGACAGTGACGTGGAGGACGCCACCGGCGCCGTGGCGGCTTATGCTAACGGCAGCAATCGTCGGCTCAACCTGGACTTCCGGCCGCTACTGTCGTCGCCTCTGATGCGCGGCGCGCACCCGCACGTACGGCAGGCGATCGACGTATGTGGACCAGGCCAGCGTGTTCGCAGGCCACTGGCTCACGAGCCGTCCGACGCTGCGCCTGGGCGCGCTGACGTATGTGCTGGTGCTGCACCTGATTGCGCTCACGCTGTTCTCGTTGGGCCGGCACTGTGGACCCGCCGCTGGGCGCCTGAGTGCGCCGTGAGGAGGAGGAAGGGGGAACGGGGTAGATGGTGCGGCGGTGATGTTTTTCGAAGGCTAAGAAAGGCAGGTGGAGGGGTGAGTTTGGTGAGAGGCAGGACGGTGCCTGGGATTGGGGCTTCATGCCACGCGACCAAGTGGGGACGCAGCGACTACTGGATGTGTTTTATTGGCACGTGAGCCGCGTACATGTTGTGTGCCTACCTCAAGTGACCGTTGCGGGTCGCTGTAGGGTGGCCCGAGTCTTTTGCTTCGGACTGGTGCTGCCTCATGAATGGCAGCCGCCCACCCACGCATGGCTAAATTGACCTACCCGTAGGAGGTCGTATTTATGCAATAGCTGCCGCGCACGTTGCCGTACTCCTGGCTGCGTGAGATGTGACAAATCATGATGGGGTGCGACAAGACAGTAGTTTACAGACGGCGTTTGCCAATTAAATGGACAATACTTCGGGACACACGATTCCACGTTATGCATGGTAATCTTATGGTATATGACCTGCTGGTCGGAAAACTCCAATAAACATCGTGTGGTAAATCCTCTCCGTGTATCGAACTACATAGTAATGATTTGTCACAGTTGCGGCCCGGAGCTTGGGTGTGACGCCGGGAGGTAGCATGTAGGTAGGGTTTCGCCTGGTTTCGGTTCTCCAGACGATGGGCTGCTGTGCAGGTGCGTGCGCACGAACGTGCGTTCGTGCCAATATTGCTGGAGCGTCCGTCCTTCACACCTTTTTCGCACATTCAATCGACCAGCTTGCAGGTCTCAATGCTGCAGTTGTGTGCGCCGTTACGTGTCTCCGAAATCGTCCAGGAGCAGCTCTTAACTCCCGATGGCCTATCCTACGTCGTACACATCGTTGACATAGGAAGGCATTTCTATGGAGACCCGGAACAAGACCGGAACCAAGCGTGCCCACTGATTGTTTGTTTCAAGGGCATTCGGAAGAAAGCGTTGAACAAGTTACCTTTCTGTTACACGGACTTGGGAACATCGTTGTTAAGAAATGTGCCGCCGACAAACGAGGAGGCAATCGCGCCGCTACTGGCATTGCATTAACAACGGCTTATGTGCTTGCACATTTTGATTTGCGAAATGGCGAGGTTCTTATTGATTATACCAACCGCTGTCATCGTGGCCGGGCCTCCGCAGAATGGCGGAGCAGATCACCGGAGCAAATGGGCCAACACACCCGGCATCCCAACGTATTTGCCGCCATGGTGCACACATGCCCATCAGGTGGTTAAATTTGGGGCTTCTTCGTCAGTCATGCTCCCACTATGTCCAGGTGGGAAATGCGATGGTCATCTGATCAGCGGTGCTTGTTATTCGGCAGCATATTCCTTAACGGCGGTGTCTCCCAAGTCCGTGCAAGATAAGGGATCTAGTCCAATGCTGTCGCATGAATGCCCTTGAAAATAAAGGATCAGTGGGGAAAACGCTATTTCGAAACATGCTTGTCACATATTTGTTCCGCCTAGACAGCTACCTTTATGTGCTTGCACCTGTGGTGCTGTTGCACAGCTGCGTACGTGCTGCGCCACTCTCTTGTCACCGCTGCATCTGGTGCCGTGGTGCACGCCAAACATAATAGCGGGCCTTACGTAGCTCTATGCCGGGTTGTGTTTCGGCTTACCAGATAGCCCAATCAGGAGAACCCAAAGCCATCCCCAGAGAGATGCACCCTGTTCCAGGCCGAGCAGTGATAGGACATAAATGCGCGCTTTGTGGCATTCATCTTTTGGAATATATGGCAAAGCGTGTTAACCTTTCATCAGCCTTTACCCAGGCCGTTACGGGGCGTGTTTGGTTTCGCACACGAATGATGAAAACGCGCGATTGGTAGCTTAACAGCACACCATAGATTTGTAATAAAGATGTACTGTTATTGAGCAGTCCGCACTCGTAGCCCTTTTGCAAACTGTAACTACACTTGTACCTACAATTTTTGGTACACTATATAAAAAAGCTTACCGCGGCTTTACAGCAATAAATTCATTTTTTCCTAATATTAGCGCGTTGCACTGCGCGCACAAAACATAGTACCCAGGCGTACGCAGGCGAACCCCTCCTAACGCACAGGCCTTCCCTGACCAATGCACGGACGGATAGTGAATAAACATAGGATTTATCAGGATGTATCGGCCCACTGAGGCCCACTGAGACTGCGAAGGGTCTCCCAACGGTCTTAACGACGGCCTGTAGGAAACCGTACTACACCAGCGACGTTAGTTAACCATAGTTTACCCAGAACTCAAACATGTTGGATGTGGTTTATAGCCATAGCCAGGCATCAGTGCGTCGGATTACTATTTTAGTGCCCGCTTCTTTCCCTTCACAGGCCGGCGACGCACAAGGCAGGGCCACCATCCCAGCCCCAGCAGCTTTAGGTGACGGACTTCATCACGTATCCCATCCAACGCAGATTGACCCGGTGAACGCCTCGATTTACGCTGGATGGAGCGCATAAGTAGCCCACTCTCGGAAAATGTCACAACACCTACTGCCGGCAGCAGCGGGAATGACATTGTAGCGGTGCACGTATTGGATACTATCCGCGAATTGTTACAAGCATTGGTAGCATGGCGCTTTCCTCCAGCAGTCGCCCCGAAGATCAGAGGTGCATCGATCCAGGAGCAGCCGCTGCAACGACAACGCCGCCATCGAGCCATGATATCCCCAGTCCGCGAAAGCCAACACGCTAGAAGCCGACGGCGTCAGGGAGACAGCGACCAGAGAGCGCCAGTGAGCCCAGTGGAGAGTGCTGGCTGACTCGGACTGGGGCGGCTCCGGAGTTGAGTCGGACGCCCACCGCCCGGCAAAGGCCGCAATCGGACCCCCACCGCCCAGCAAAGGCAGCAAAGGCGGCCTCGGGGGGAACGACAACCTGGGGCGGGAAGTAGGGGAGCCGCCCAGCACCAGTCGCCGGGCAGCAGAGGTTTCGCCGGCACATCGGACACAGGCGGGAGACAGGCAAGGCCGCTGACCACACGCACGCCACACGTTTTTGGGCAGGCAAAAGCAAGCCGCGCACAGCCAATCGCCAGCAGCGTCCACCGTGAGGAGGTCAAGGGGCCGGGAAGCCGGGTGGAGGAGATCCAGGTAGACCTGCAGCGCCTGCTGCCACGGGTGCAATGCCCGCGGCGCGACGGCGGAACCATCCCCTGCACGTCCCCAAAGCAAGCACAAAGCGCGCCGCCCAGCAAGCATGGCGGACCAGCAAGTAAGTGGCAGTACAGCGGCAGGGCGCCGAACCCGCCAGCAGGCGCGCGCGGGGTGACCGACGAGGACGGAGGCGCGCAGGCAGGGACACGAATGTGTTTTGGGGAAGACCAAAGCATTCCATGTGCCGGGTCAGCCGGTGGAGGCCATAGGCGCCCTCGCGCGGTCGTCCGATCGAAGGCGGAGAAGTTCAATTGCTTCCATGGCTGGGGCCGTGGGGACGTCCGCGAAGGGCAGGTTATTAAGGGCCACGGCTTAGGCAACGACGTGGAGGCCCCCTAGGCGCCAGGTGGGCGCGCACGGCGCGGTAGAGGTCGGCTGGGATGCCGTTGGTGGACGATATGTCGGTGGACGATATGACGAGCCGCTTGAAGACTTTGCTGAAAACCATGCGCGACAGTCGCGGTAAGAGTGCGTGTGTGCACTCAGTGTGCAGCCGGAAGTAAGTGCGGTCCGTCTTCATCACACGTGACGCATGCGAAGGATGTCCGTCTTCATCACAAGGTAGTCCGGCAAAGGATGCGTATCGTCCAGAAGGGATTTTGGAACCAAAACCGGTCAGGGACGCTAAACTGGTACAGGGACCCTAAACCGGTACGGTGCTCCGGAACACTACGCACGCAGGGGGCCTTACGTACACGGATTGTCCCATATTTACGTGCGGCAGCGGTACCACATCTTCGTTCCCAACCGGGAACCCTACCTGGCGTTCGAACAGAACACTACCGTGCGTGCTGGTTGCACATGACCGCCGCCGCCGGTCCTGCATGCCGGCACCTCCCCCAGGTACGTAGCTAGGGATGATCCCGCCCACCGGGGAATATCTCTTGGGTGCTTATTATTAGGGTCCATGCACACCTTCACTACAGCCCGAGGGACCCTAGACCGGATTACGCACGGACCCTACAAGAGCTTAGAGACGCACGGCGGGTGTTGCGACCCTGCCACCCTGCTGGTAAACCAGTTCAGGACGGCGTATATAGGAACTAAATTATTAGGGACCTACAGTAAACCGGTAACCTCATCCTTTTATGCGCAGCTTACTCATGACGACCTTCATTTCCGACCACAGGCCAAACGAGTGCGCACGCAGTGGCACATATAGCTAGCAGTATTCATATGCAATGAGATTTCCATGGCTGGATGTGCGTCGGATGGCGAACTAAGCTGAATACCATGCGCGACAATTGCAGTCAGCGTGCCATCCTCAATTTCCTCTCAAGTTTGGAGGGAATGCAAATGCGAAGTAACATTTACAATCACTTCATGCCCAGAGAAGAAGTGACCTTGCTTCTCAGGGTTCTCACCTTCGACTGCACTGCATGTGTACGGCCGCAACAGGGTCCTCATTCTGGACAGCATATAAGCAGGGATAAGCAGGGACAAACTACTAATAATGAACTAAACTCACGACTTTCCGCACCTCGGACAAAACACAAAGGGGACTAGAGGCCTTCCCTTCGTCCATTTCTGCTGCCTTCCCAGACCGACCTCGAGACTGTAGTGGGTGGGCCCCCCAAAATCCGACCACAGGCGGCTTCAATAACACAGAGGAGACATCGAATATCAAGGTGAGTTCAGTCTGGTCGATGCTACTTTCCTTGCGAGTACAGACATCCTCAATCACCGGACAAGCGCTCGACCGCGCGACGCTGCACTTCGTTCATGGTCATGTTAGGATTGCTTGTATGCGGGTTTGCTAGCTTTTGCACTCAAGCTGAGGTGACCTGTTTTGTGGAGCGGAATGCGCGCAAATGTAATGGCGACTCCGCTTTAGCAAAAGCTGACTATACTTCTGCAAATCCCGTTCCTTGATCGTTCAGGATGAATCTCCATACAAGGGCTTGAGGCCTTCTCGTCTATTTCTGCCTTCCAAGACCGACCTCAGTTCAGTAACCGACTCCCAAAACCCGGCCACAAGCGGCTTGATTTGCACAGAGGAGATCTCAATTATCAAGGTGAGTTAAGTCTGGTCGGCGCTATCATTCGCAAGTGCCGATATGGTCCTGAATTTGTGGACCGACATGCGCGCAAATAATGTACTGTACTTGTGACTCGGCTTTCGCAAAAGCTAACGATACTTCTGCAAATCCCGTTCCTTGGTCGTTCAGGATGAATCTCCACACCAGGGCTCGAGGCCTTCTCATCTACTTCCAAGACCGACCGACCTCAGTACAGTAACCGACTCCCAAAACCCGGCCACAAGCGGCTTGAGGTGCACAGAGGAGATTTCAATTATCAAGGTGAGTTAAGTCTGGTCGGCGCTATCACAAGTACCGATATGGTCCTGAATCAACGGACGAGCTATCAACCGAAAGTGCTGAACCACGCCTGACCACGTGCGTACGCCACGCTACACTGCGCTCATGGTCAGATTAGGATTGCTGATGTGGCTTACTTAAACTCTGCTTCGCACTCGAGCTGATGTAACCTTATTTTTTGCTTAATGCGCGCAACTACACTGGCGACTCCGTTTTCGCAAAAGCTGACTTATTCCGGCAAACCCCGTCCATCATCCAGGATGAATCGAGATACTATGCCAGCGCGTTTTCCTTATCCTGCTGGCTGGTCCGTGGCCTTCGAGATGGCAATCTACGCTTACCCAAGCAAGCAAGTCACACGCTTCATCCTCAGCAAACCCAGGACCAACGCTCAAGACTTCCGATCGATCAAGACCGTTTCCACCCCTCCATCTACCCCTCCCCTCCGTCCCCTCTCCTCCTCCTCTTCCTGGGTTGTGTTTCGGTTTGGGTTTCGGAACCCAAGACCTACGCTCAAGACCGACCTACGCTCAAGACCTACGATCAAGGCCGTTTCCACCCCGCCCGCCCTCCCTCGACCCCTCCCCTCACCTCCTCCTACCTCTTCCTGGGTTGGGATTATTTGGTTTCGGTTCCAGACTGTCACTGGGTGTTGCAACACCCAAGGACGGCACTTTGCATTTTCTTTACGAGGAGCATCGGACTCTGACACCCACATTTTCGCCCCCCCCTAATGCAGGTTGCGCTACGAACCGAGCGAAACACCTCGTTGAACCCAAGACCTACGCTCAAGACCGACCTACGCTCAAGACCTACGCTCAAGACCGTTTCCACCCCCCCCGCCCTCCCTCGACCCCTCCCCTTACCTCCTCCTACCTCTTCCTGGGTTGGGATTTGGTTTCGGTTCCAGACCTAGCAAGTGTTGCAACACCCAAGGACGGCACTTTGCATTTCCTTTACGAGGAGCATCGGACTCTGACACCCACATTCCCCCCCTAATGCAGGTTGTCGCTACGAACCGAGCGAAACACCTCGTTGAACCCAAGACCTACGCTCAAGACCGACCTACGATCAAGACCTACGCTCAAGACCGTTTCCACCCCGCCCGCCCTCCCTCGACCCCTCCCCTTACCTCCTCCTACCTCTTCCTGGGTTGGGATTTGGTTTCGGTTCCAGACCTAGCAAGTGTTGCAACACCCAAGGACGGCACTTTGCATTTCCTTTACGAGGAGCATCGGACTCTGACACCCACATTCCCCCCCCTAATGCAGGTTGTCGCTACGAACCGAGCGAAACACCTCGTTGAACCCAAGACCTACGCTCAAGACCGACCTACGCTCAAGACCTACGCTCAAGACCGTTTCCACCCCCCCGCCCTCCCTCGACCCCTCCCCTTACCTCCTCCTACCTCTTCCTGGGTTGGGATTTGGTTTTGGTTCCAGACCCAGCAAGTGTTGCAACACCCAAGGACGGCACTTGCTTGGCATTTTCTTTACGAGGAGCATCGGACTCTGACACCCACATTTTCGCCCTCCCTCTAATGCAGGTTGCGCTACGAACCGAGCGAAACACCTCGTTGACCCCAAGACCTACGCTCAAGACCGACCTACGATCAAGACCTACGATCAAGACCGTTTCCACCCCGCCCGCCCTCCCTCGACCCCTCCCCTCACCTCCTCCTACCTCTTCCTGGGTTGGGATTTGGTTTCGGATCCAGACTGTCACTGGGTGTTGCAACACCCAAGGACGGCACTTGGCATTTTCTTTACGAGGAACATCGGACCCTAACACCCACATTTTCGCCCTCCCCCTAATGCAGGTTGTCGCTACGAACCGAGCGAAACACCTCGTTGAACCCAAGACCTACGCTCAAGACCGACCTACGATCAAGACCTACGCTCAAGACCGTTTCCACCCCGCCCGCCCTCCCTCGACCCCTCCCCTTACCTCCTCCTACCTCTTCCTGGGTTGGGATTTGGTTTCGGTTCCAGACCTAGCAAGTGTTGCAACACCCAAGGACGGCACTTTGCATTTCCTTTACGAGGAGCATCGGACTCTGACACCCACATTCCCCCCCCTAATGCAGGTTGTCGCTACGAACCGAGCGAAACACCTCGTTGAACCCAAGACCTACGCTCAAGACCGACCTACGCTCAAGACCTACGCTCAAGACCGTTTCCACCCCCCCGCCCTCCCTCGACCCCTCCCCTTACCTCCTCCTACCTCTTCCTGGGTTGGGATTTGGTTTCGGTTCCAGACCCAGCAAGTGTTGCAACACCCAAGGACGGCACTTGCTTGGCATTTTCTTTACGAGGAACATCGGACTCTGACACCCACATTTTCGCCCTCCCTCTAATGCAGGTTGCGCTACGAACCGAGCGAAACACCTCGTTGACCCCAAGACCTACGCTCAAGACCGACCTACGATCAAGACCTACGATCAAGACCGTTTCCACCCCGCCCGCCCTCCCTCGACCCCTCCCCTCACCTCCTCCTACCTCTTCCTGGGTTGGGATTTGGTTTCGGATCCAGACTGTCACTGGTGTTGCAACACCCAAGGACGGCACTTGGCATTTTCTTTACGAGGAACATCGGACCCTAACACCCACATTTTCGCCCTCCCCCTAATGCAGGTTGTCGCTACGAACCGAGCGAAACACCTCGTTGACCCAAGACCTACGCTCAAGACCGACCTACGATCAAGACCTACGATCAAGACCGTTTCCACCCCGCCCGCCCTCCCTCGACCCCTCCCCTCACCTCCTCCTACCTCTTCCTGGGTTGGGATTTGGTTTCGGATCCAGACTGTCACTGGTGTTGCAACACCCAAGGACGGCACTTGGCATTTTCTTTACGAGGAACATCGGACCCTAACACCCACATTTTCGCCCTCCCCCTAATGCAGGTTGTCGCTACGAACCGAGCGAAACACCTCGTTGAACCCAAGACCTACGCTCAAGACCGACCTACGCTCAAGACCTACGCTCAAGACCGTTTCCACCCCGCCCGCCTCCCTCGACCCCTCCCCTCACCTCCTCCACCTCTTCCTGGGTTGGGATTTGGTTTCGGTTCCAGACCCAGCAAGTGTTGCAACACCCAAGGACGGCACTTGCTGGCATTTCTTTACGAGGACATCGGACTCTGACACCCACATTTCGCCCCCCCTAATGCAGGTTGCGCTACGAACCGAGCGAAACACCTCGTTGAACCCAAGACCTACGCTCAAGACCGACCTACGATCAAGACCTACGATCAAGACCGTTTCCCCCCGCCCGCCCTCCCTCGACCCCTCCCCTCACCTCCTCCTACCTCTTCCTGGGTTGGGATTTGGTTTCGGTTCCAGACCTAGCAAGTGTTGCAACACCCAAGGACGGCACTTTGCATTTCCTTTACGAGGAGCATCGGACTCTGACACCCACATTCCCCCCCCTAATGCAGGTTGTCGCTACGAACCGAGCGAAACACCTCGTTGAACCCAAGACCTACGCTCAAGACCGACCTACGCTCAAGACCTACGCTCAAGACCGTTTCCACCCCCCCCCCCTCCCTCGACCCCTCCCTTACCTCCTCCTACCTCTTCCTGGGTTGGGATTTGGTTTCGGTTCCAGACCCAGCAAGTGTTGCAACACCCAAGGACGGCACTTGCTTGGCATTTTCTTTACGAGGAACATCGGACTCTGACACCCACATTTTCGCCCTCCCTCTAATGCAGGTTGCGCTACGAACCGAGCGAAACACCTCGTTGACCCCAAGACCTACGCTCAAGACCGACCTACGATCAAGACCTACGATCAAGACCGTTTCCACCCCGCCCGCCCTCCCTCGACCCCTCCCCTCACCTCCTCCTACCTCTTCCTGGGTTCGGATTTGGTTTCGGATCCAGACTGTCACTGGGTGTTACAACACCCAAGGACGGCACTTGGCATTTTCTTTACGAGGAACATCGGACTCTTAACACCCACATTTTCGCCCTCCCCCTAATGCAGGTTGTCGCTACGAACCGAGCGAAACACCTCGTTGAACCCAAGACCTACGCTCAAGACCGACCTACGCTCAAGACCTACGCTCAAGACCGTTTCCACCCCCCCGCCCTCCCTCGACCCCTCCCCTCACCTCCTCCTACCTCTTCCTGGGTTGGGATTTGGTTTCGGTTCCAGACCCAGCAAGTGTTGCAACACCCAAGGACGGCACTTGCTTGGCATTTTCTTTACGAGGAACATCGGACTACTCTGACACCCACATTTTTGCCCTCCCTCTAATGCAGGTTGCGCTACGAACCGAGCGAAACACCTCGTTGACCCCAAGACCTACGCTCAAGACCGACCTACGATCAAGACCTACGCTCAAGACCGTTTCCTCCCCGCCCGCCCTCCCTCGACCCCTCCCCTCACCTCCTCCTACCTCTTCCTGGGTTGGGATTTGGTTTCGGATCCAGACTGTCACTGGGTGTTGCAACACCCAAGGACAGCACTTGGCATTTTCTTTACGAGGAGCATCGGACTCTGACACCCACATTTTCGCCCCCCCCCTAATGCAGGTTGCGCTACGAACCGAGCGAAACACCTCGTTGAACCCAAGACCTACGCTCAAGACCGACCTACGCTCAAGACCTACGCTCAAGACCGTTTCCACCCCCCCGCCCTCCCTCGACCCCTCCCCTTACCTCCTCCCACCTCTTCCTGGGTTCGGATTTGGTTTCGGTTCCAGACCTAGCAAGTGTTGCAACACCCAAGGACGGCACTTGGCATTTCCTTTACGAGGAGCATCGGACTCTGACACCCACATTCCCCCCCCCTAATGCAGGTTGTCGCTACGAACCGAGCGAAACACCTCGTTGAACCCAAGACCTACGCTCAAGACCGACCTACGCTCAAGACCTACGCTCAAGACCGTTTCCACCCCCCCCGCCCTCCCTCGACCCCTCCCCTTACCTCCTCCTACCTCTTCCTGGGTTGGGATTTGGTTTCGGTTCCAGACCCAGCAAGTGTTGCAACACCCAAGGACGGCACTTGCTTGGCATTTTCTTTACGAGGAACATCGGACTCTGACACCCACATTTTCGCCCTCCCCCTAATGCAGGTTGCGCTACGAACCGAGCGAAACACCTCGTTGACCCCAAGACCTACGCTCAAGACCGACCTACGCTCAAGACCTACGCTCAAGACCGTTTCCACCCCCCCGCCCTCCCTCGACCCCTCCCCTCACCTCCTCCTACCTCTTCCTGGGTTGGGATTTGGTTTCGGTTCCAGACCCAGCAAGTGTTGCAACACCCAAGGACGGCACTTGCTTGGCATTTTCTTTACGAGGAACATCGGACTCTGACACCCACATTTTCGCCCTCCCTCTAATGCAGGTTGCGCTACGAACCGAGCGAAACACCTCGTTGACCCCAAGACCTACGCTCAAGACCGACCTACGATCAAGACCTACGCTCAAGACCGTTTCCACCCCGCCCGCCCTCCCTCGACCCCTCCCCTCACCTCCTCCTACCTCTTCCTGGGTTCGGATTTGGTTTCGGATCCAGACTGTCACTGGGTGTTACAACACCCAAGGACGGCACTTGGCATTTTCTTTACGAGGAACATCGGACTCTTAACACCCACATTTTCGCCCTCCCCCTAATGCAGGTTGCGCTACGAACCGAGCGAAACACCTCGTTGAACCCAAGACCTACGCTCAAGACCGACCTACGCTCAAGACCGTTTCCACCCCCCCCGCCCTCCCTCGACCCCTCCCCGCATGCACCTCCGCCTACCTCGGCTCTTCCCGGGTTGGGTTTCGGTCGGTTCCGGTTGCGGATTGTCACTGGATGTTGCTAAGGCCGTTGGCAATACGCCAATACCCAGGGACGACCGCGTTGTGCGTGTCTGGCGCCATCTTCACTCGTCACCTTTGCGGCGGTGTGTGACCTCCTGCGATGAGGTGAGGGTTATGATAGCGCATCATAGGCAGAATATTACATTAATGCACACGCCGATGTCAAGCCCAGCTGCCCGCACTTGCTTTCCTTTTCCTCTGCGTCCAGCAGGTTGTACGATGGAGCTAACGCTGTTCAAGGTCTGCGGGCCTTTGCTGATTTGCCACGAAATGGAGTTGAGCGTTACGGTACGTCGTCCGCGCTTCAGGCCATTAAGTATACGAGCCGGCAGTTTAAGACTGTTTGAAATCCTACATATTCATAATACATAATAAGGCTGGCTTTGTGCTCATATCCTGCGACGGCCTCATCTTGTCAGCACAGGCCGGTGTTCATGTTTCTTTTGTAGACATCGTATCATATCGTATCATATATATAATAGTATCATGCACCGTGCAGGATGTCCTGTTGTTTGGATGTGATGCGTGTCATCGTCGCCGCCTACGGAGGAGCTCATGGTCGCAGCTCGCGCTTTCATTGAAGTAAGGTAGGATCGTTCTGCACCGGGATGGGCGGACTTTGAGAAGGCGAGGGGGGACAAGGACCTTATGCGCGGGCTGTGGCTGCGGCCATGTGTTGAGAAGGCGAGGGGGGACAGGGGACCTTATGCGTGGGCTGTGGCTGCGGCCATGTGTTGGGAAGGCGAGGGCGGACAGGGGACCTTATGCGTGGGCTGTGGCTGCGGCCATGTGTTGGGAAGGCGAGGGTGGACAGGGGACCTTATGCGTGGGCTGTGGCTGCGGCCATGTGTTGGGAAGGCGAGGGTGGACAGGGGACCTTATGCGTGGGCTGTGGCTGCGGCCATGTGTTGGGAAGGCGAGGGGGGTCAGGGACCATATGCGTGGGCTGTGGCTGCGGCCATGTGTTGGGAAAACAGGGACCTTATGCGCGGGCTGTGGCTGCGACCATGTGTTGGGAAGGCGAGGGGGGACAGGGGACCTTATGCGTGGGCTGTGGCTGCGGCCATGTGTTGGGAAGGTGAGGGGGGTCAGGGACCTTATGCGTGGGCTGTGGCTGCGGCCATGTGTTGGGAAGGCGAGGGTGGACAGGGGACCATATGCGTGGGCTGTGGCTGCGGCCATGTGTTGGGAAGGCGAGGGGGGACAGGGACCTTATGCGTGGGCTGTGGCTGCGGCCATGTGTTGGGAAGGCGAGGGGGGACAGGGGACCTTATGCGTGGGCTGTGGCTGCGGCCATGTGTTGGGAAGGCGAGGGGGGACAGGGACCTTATGCGTGGGCTGTGGCTGCGGCCATGTGTTGGGAAGGCGAGGGGGGACAGGGGACCTTATGCGTGGGCTGTGGCTGCGGCCATGTGTTGGGAAGGCGAGGGGGGACAGGGACCTTATGCGTGGGCTGTGGCTTTTGCCATGTGTTGGGAAGGCGAGGGGGACAGGGTGGACGATGTACGGCAACTGGCTCATTGCCTGCAGTTTAGGTGGCCTATCCAGGAGACGTTCGGACAAGCACGTACGCAAGACCATCTTGGCAGGTGGGTACAGCATGGTGTGCTCGCGTTCAGTGCTGATGCTCACCTATGTTACAAACCCACACAATGTTATCTAAACCAAAACACTGCTCCCCACGGATTACAGGCGGCGGAGCTTCCTTCAGATGCTGGTGCGTGATGCGGCGATGACGAGGACCGCCGTTGCTACCGCTGTGGCTGGCGGCAACTCGATCCCGACTGCAGCGACATTACTGGGCAGGAATAACGTACGGCAAGGTGCGCACAGCTGAGTCCGGGCACGGGGGTGGCCCGCGGGGTTTCGGTTTGGGGGTGAGGTATGGCCAGCAGGGCAGGCAGGCCACTTGGCCAGCGACAAGTAAGGTCAGGTTCGGGAAACCTTCGTTGGGCTGCAAGCCACGTGGCTTTGTGTAACTTCAGTGGGATGCTGCCTGCTGCTCGCAACGCGCGCGCTTGCCACGGACGATCGATCGGGTGGGGCAAGGTACCTGCTGCACTGCTCAGCCGGTACTTCAGCCAGCAGCCAGCAGCGGCGCGCAACCCTTCAGCGTCAGCCACCCGTCAGCCACCCGCGCAGCCTTCAGCAGCAGCCAGCTTTCTCACAGCAAGAATCTAGCCTTCGGTGCAGCGGATACCTTGCCCCGCCCTTCGCATCGTCCCGGCGTTCCCTGTGCGTGTGCCAAGCCCCATATATACGTACACGTCACCGACCGTTGTGCACCGTGCACCAACTAAGTGCCCCCACTTCCTCCCACACCAATTCTGTCTGCCACCCTGCATCGCCCGAGCTGGCCTGCCCTTCGTCGCTGGAGACCTCCGTGCGACTACTGCGCCCCGGCCGGACTCCGGAGCTCGGAGCTCCCTGCCTGCTGCAAGAATCTGCGCCTGCAAGGGCTACGCTGGTGAGGCAGGTGCGGGTCCCGGGGGGAGCTGTGTGGATGAGGGAGGTGCACGATGTTGGCAGCGTAAAGGGGGGTCATTCGTTCAGCACGCGGGATGGAATACGATGCTGGCGCGTAATAAACAGTCATCACGAATCAACTAACGCAGTCTTCATCATCAATGGTGTCCCGCAGATACCCTACGCTAGCTCCAGGGGAGCTCCGCAGCACCGGTTCGGGGGTGGCAAGTAAGCTAGCAGTTGCCGCCGTCGTCGTACGCTAGCTGTCGCAGCTGCTGGCCAGCAGACGCCCACCATGGAGGAGCTTCTTTGGCCGTCGCGGAGTCCTGTCAAGGTAGTGTGCTTGCTCAGGGATGCTCGGGAATCGTTTACGGCATGTGCTGGGCTGGGTTTGGGGTCAAGAACGGCATGCCTCGGGGTTTGGTGCCATGTGTTGGGAAGGCGAGGGGGGACAGGGACCTTATGCGTGGGCTGTGGCTGCGGCCATGTGTTGGGAAGGCGAGGGGGGACAGGGGACCTTATGCGTGGGCTGTGGCTGCGGCCATGTGTTGGGAAGGCGAGGGGGGACAGGGACCTTATGCGTGGGCTGTGGCTTTTGCCATGTGTTGGGAAGGCGAGGGGGGACAGGGTGGACGATGTACGGCAACTGGCTCATTGCCTGCAGTTTAGGTGGCCTATCCAGGAGACGTTCGGACAAGCACGTACGCAAGACCATCTTGGCAGGTGGGTACAGCATGGTGTGCTCGCGTTCAGTGCTGATGCTCACCTATGTTACAAACCCACACAATGTTATCTAAACCAAAACACTGCTCCCCACGGATTACAGGCGGCGGAGCTTCCTTCAGATGCTGGTGCGTGATGCGGCGATGACGAGGACCGCCGTTGCTACCGCTGTGGCTGGCGGCAACTCGATCCCGACTGCAGCGACATTACTGGGCAGGAATAACGTACGGCAAGGTGCGCAAAGCTGAGTCCGGGCACGGGGGTGGCCCGCGGGGTTTCGGTTTGGGGGTGAGGTATGGCCAGCAGGGCAGGCAGGCCACTTGGCCAGCGACAAGTAAGGTCAGGTTCGGGAAACCTTCGTTGGGCTGCAAGCCACGTGGCTTTGTGTAACTTCAGTGGGATGCTGCCTGCTGCTCGCAACGCGCGCGCTTGCCACGGACGATCGATCGGGTGGGGCAAGGTACCTGCTGCACTGCTCAGCCGGTACTTCAGCCAGCAGCCAGCAGCGGCGCGCAACCCTTCAGCGTCAGCCACCCGTCAGCCACCCGCGCAGCCTTCAGCAGCAGCCAGCTTTCTCACAGCAAGAATCCAGCCTTCGGTGCAGCGGATACCTTGCCCCGCCCTTCGCATCGTCCCGGCGTTCCCTGTGCGTGTGCCAAGCCCCATATATACGTACACGTCACCGACCGTTGTGCACCGTGCACCAACTAAGTGCCCCCACTTCCTCCCACACCAATTCTGTCTGCCACCCTGCATCGCCCGAGCTGGCCTGCCCTTCGTCGCTGGAGACCTCCGTGCGACTACTGCGCCCCGGCCGGACTCCGGAGCTCGGAGCTCCCTGCCTGCTGCAAGAATCTGCGCCTGCAAGGGCTACGCTGGTGAGGCAGGTGCGGGTCCCGGGGGGAGCTGTGTGGATGAGGGAGGTGCACGATGTTGGCAGCGTAAAGGGGGGTCATTCGTTCAGCACGCGGGATGGAATACGATGCTGGCGCGTAATAAACAGTCATCACGAATCAACTAACGCAGTCCTCATCATCAATGGTGTCCCGCAGATACCCTACGCTAGCTCCAGGGGAGCTCCGCAGCACCGGTTCGGGGGTGGCAAGTAAGCTAGCAGCTGCCGCCGTCGTCGTACGCTAGCTGTCGCAGCTGCTGGCCAGCAGACGCCCACCATGGAGGAGCTTCTTTGGCCGTCGCGGAGTCCTGTCAAGGTAGTGTGCTTGCTCAGGGATGGGCGGGCTTCGGGAATCGTTTACGGCATGTGCTGGGCTGGGTTTGGGGTCAAGAACGGCATGCCTCGGGGTTTGGTGCCATGTGTTGGGAAGGCGAGGGGGGACAGGGACCTTATGCGTGGGCTGTGGCTGCGGCCATGTGTTGGGAAGGCGAGGGGGGACAGGGGACCTTATGCGTGGGCTGTGGCTGCGGCCATGTGTTGGGAAGGCGAGGGGGGACAGGGACCTTATGCGTGGGCTGTGGCTTTTGCCATGTGTTGGGAAGGCGAGGGGGGACAGGGTGGACGATGTACGGCGACTGGCTCATTGCCTGCAGTTTAGGTGGCCTATCCAGGAGACGTTCGGACAAGCACGTACGCAAGACCATCTTGGCAGGTGGGTACAGCATGGTGTGCTCGCGTTCAGTGCTGATGCTCACCTATGTTACAAACCCACACAATGTTATCTAAACCAAAACACTGCTCCCCACGGATTACAGGCGGCGGAGCTTCCTTCAGATGCTGGTGCGTGATGCGGCGATGACGAGGACCGCCGTTGCTACCGCTGTGGCTGGCGGCAACTCGATCCCGACTGCAGCGACATTACTGGGCAGGAATAACGTACGGCAAGGTGCGCACAGCTGAGTCCGGGCACGGGGGTGGCCCGCGGGGTTTCGGTTTGGGGGTGAGGTATGGCCAGCAGGGCAGGCAGGCCACTTGGCCAGCGACAAGTAAGGTCAGGTTCGGGAAACCTTCGTTGGGCTGCAAGCCACGTGGCTTTGTGTAACTTCAGTGGGATGCTGCCTGCTGCTCGCAACGCGCGCGCTTGCCACGGACGATCGATCGGGTGGGGCAAGGTACCTGCTGCACTGCTCAGCCGGTACTTCAGCCAGCAGCCAGCAGCGGCGCGCAACCCTTCAGCGTCAGCCACCCGTCAGCCACCCGCGCAGCCTTCAGCAGCAGCCAGCTTTCTCACAGCAAGAATCCAGCCTTCGGTGCAGCGGATACCTTGCCCCGCCCTTCGCATCGTCCCGGCGTTCCCTGTGCGTGTGCCAAGCCCCATATATACGTACACGTCACCGACCGTTGTGCACCGTGCACCAACTAAGTGCCCCCACTTCCTCCCACACCAATTCTGTCTGCCACCCTGCATCGCCCGAGCTGGCCTGCCCTTCGTCGCTGGAGACCTCCGTGCGACTACTGCGCCCCGGCCGGACTCCGGAGCTCGGAGCTCCCTGCCTGCTGCAAGAATCTGCGCCTGCAAGGGCTACGCTGGTGAGGCAGGTGCGGGTCCCGGGGGGAGCTGTGTGGATGAGGGAGGTGCACGATGTTGGCAGCGTAAAGGGGGGTCATTCGTTCAGCACGCGGGATGGAATACGATGCTGGCGCGTAATAAACAGTCATCACGAATCAACTAACGCAGTCCTCATCATCAATGGTGTCCCGCAGATACCCTACGCTAGCTCCAGGGGAGCTCCGCAGCACCGGTTCGGGGGTGGCAAGTAAGCTAGCAGCTGCCGCCGTCGTCGTACGCTAGCTGTCGCAGCTGCTGGCCAGCAGACGCCCACCATGGAGGAGCTTCTTTGGCCGTCGCGGAGTCCTGTCAAGGTAGTGTGCTTGCTCAGGGATGCTCGGGAATCGTTTACGGCATGTGCTGGGCTGGGTTTGGGGTCAAGAACGGCATGCCTCGGGGTTTGGTGCCATGTGTTGGGAAGGCGAGGGGGGACAGGGACCTTATGCGTGGGCTGTGGCTGCGGCCATGTGTTGGGAAGGCGAGGGGGGACAGGGGACCTTATGCGTGGGCTGTGGCTGCGGCCATGTGTTGGGAAGGCGAGGGGGGACAGGGACCTTATGCGTGGGCTGTGGCTTTTGCCATGTGTTGGGAAGGCGAGGGGGGACAGGGTGGACGATGTACGGCAACTGGCTCATTGCCTGCAGTTTAGGTGGCCTATCCAGGAGACGTTCGGACAAGCACGTACGCAAGACCATCTTGGCAGGTGGGTACAGCATGGTGTGCTCGCGTTCAGTGCTGATGCTCACCTATGTTACAAACCCACACAATGTTATCTAAACCAAAACACTGCTCCCCACGGATTACAGGCGGCGGAGCTTCCTTCAGATGCTGGTGCGTGATGCGGCGATGACGAGGACCGCCGTTGCTACCGCTGTGGCTGGCGGCAACTCGATCCCGACTGCAGCGACATTACTGGGCAGGAATAACGTACGGCAAGGTGCGCACAGCTGAGTCCGGGCACGGGGGTGGCCCGCGGGGTTTCGGTTTGGGGGTGAGGTATGGCCAGCAGGGCAGGCAGGCCACTTGGCCAGCGACAAGTAAGGTCAGGTTCGGGAAACCTTCGTTGGGCTGCAAGCCACGTGGCTTTGTGTAACTTCAGTGGGATGCTGCCTGCTGCTCGCAACGCGCGCGCTTGCCACGGACGATCGATCGGGTGGGGCAAGGTACCTGCTGCACTGCTCAGCCGGTACTTCAGCCAGCAGCCAGCAGCGGCGCGCAACCCTTCAGCGTCAGCCACCCGTCAGCCACCCGCGCAGCCTTCAGCAGCAGCCAGCTTTCTCACAGCAAGAATCCAGCCTTCGGTGCAGCGGATACCTTGCCCCGCCCTTCGCATCGTCCCGGCGTTCCCTGTGCGTGTGCCAAGCCCCATATATACGTACACGTCACCGACCGTTGTGCACCGTGCACCAACTAAGTGCCCCCACTTCCTCCCACACCAATTCTGTCTGCCACCCTGCATCGCCCGAGCTGGCCTGCCCTTCGTCGCTGGAGACCTCCGTGCGACTACTGCGCCCCGGCCGGACTCCGGAGCTCGGAGCTCCCTGCCTGCTGCAAGAATCTGCGCCTGCAAGGGCTACGCTGGTGAGGCAGGTGCGGGTCCCGGGGGGAGCTGTGTGGATGAGGGAGGTGCACGATGTTGGCAGCGTAAAGGGGGGTCATTCGTTCAGCACGCGGGATGGAATACGATGCTGGCGCGTAATAAACAGTCATCACGAATCAACTAACGCAGTCTTCATCATCAATGGTGTCCCGCAGATACCCTACGCTAGCTCCAGGGGAGCTCCGCAGCACCGGTTCGGGGGTGGCAAGTAAGCTAGCAGCTGCCGCCGTCGTCGTACGCTAGCTGTCGCAGCTGCTGGCCAGCAGACGCCCACCATGGAGGAGCTTCTTTGGCCGTCGCGGAGTCCTGTCAAGGTAGTGTGCTTGCTCAGGGATGCTCGGGAATCGTTTACGGCATGTGCTGGGCTGGGTTTGGGGTCAAGAACGGCATGCCTCGGGGTTTGGTGCCATGTGTTGGGAAGGCGAGGGGGGACAGGGACCTTATGCGTGGGCTGTGGCTGCGGCCATGTGTTGGGAAGGCGAGGGGGGACAGGGGACCTTATGCGTGGGCTGTGGCTGCGGCCATGTGTTGGGAAGGCGAGGGGGGACAGGGACCTTATGCGTGGGCTGTGGCTTTTGCCATGTGTTGGGAAGGCGAGGGGGGACAGGGTGGACGATGTACGGCAACTGGCTCATTGCCTGCAGTTTAGGTGGCCTATCCAGGAGACGTTCGGACAAGCACGTACGCAAGACCATCTTGGCAGGTGGGTACAGCATGGTGTGCTCGCGTTCAGTGCTGATGCTCACCTATGTTACAAACCCACACAATGTTATCTAAACCAAAACACTGCTCCCCACGGATTACAGGCGGCGGAGCTTCCTTCAGATGCTGGTGCGTGATGCGGCGATGACGAGGACCGCCGTTGCTACCGCTGTGGCTGGCGGCAACTCGATCCCGACTGCAGCGACATTACTGGGCAGGAATAACGTACGGCAAGGTGCGCAAAGCTGAGTCCGGGCACGGGGGTGGCCCGCGGGGTTTCGGTTTGGGGGTGAGGTATGGCCAGCAGGGCAGGCAGGCCACTTGGCCAGCGACAAGTAAGGTCAGGTTCGGGAAACCTTCGTTGGGCTGCAAGCCACGTGGCTTTGTGTAACTTCAGTGGGATGCTGCCTGCTGCTCGCAACGCGCGCGCTTGCCACGGACGATCGATCGGGTGGGGCAAGGTACCTGCTGCACTGCTCAGCCGGTACTTCAGCCAGCAGCCAGCAGCGGCGCGCAACCCTTCAGCGTCAGCCACCCGTCAGCCACCCGCGCAGCCTTCAGCAGCAGCCAGCTTTCTCACAGCAAGAATCCAGCCTTCGGTGCAGCGGACACCTTGCCCCGCCCTTCGCATCGTCCCGGCGTTCCCTGTGCGTGTGCCAAGCCCCATATATACGTACACGTCACCGACCGTTGTGCACCGTGCACCAACTAAGTGCCCCCACTTCCTCCCACACCAATTCTGTCTGCCACCCTGCATCGCCCGAGCTGGCCTGCCCTTCGTCGCTGGAGACCTCCGTGCGACTACTGCGCCCCGGCCGGACTCCGGAGCTCGGAGCTTTAAGTCGCCGCCTACGAAGGAGCTCTCCGGTCGCAGCTCGCGCATTTCTTAAAGTAAGGTAGGATCATTCTGCTCTGGGATGTGCGGGCTCAGGTTTGGGTTGAAGGTATCATTCGCCGGGCAGGGAGTCTTGTGGTTTGGAAGGGATGCGTGTTATCGTCGCCGCCTACGGAGGAGCTCACCGGTCGCAGCTCGCGCTTTTCTTGAAGTAAGGTAGGATCATTCTGCTCCGGGATGGGCGGGCTCAGGTTTGGGTTGAAGGTATCATTCGCCGGGCAGGAGTCTTGTGGTTTGGAAGGGATGCGTGTTATCGTCGCCGCCTACGGAGGAGCTCACCGGTCGCAGCTCGCGCTTTTCTTGAAGTAAGGTAGGATCATTCTGCTCCGGGATGGGCGGACTTGGGGGGCGATGGACGGCATGTGCAGGGCTGGGTTTGGGTTCAGGTACGGCATGGTTAAAGGCCTATGGTCAAGACACTACGCTCACGACCAGCCTGTCAGAAAGACCTGCGCTGATGGTCTACGGATCGGTTATTACCAATTGGAGAACCTGGGGGCGTCGGCCTTGAGCCGGTATCAATTGCCACTGGCAGGGTCAGGGGGTGTCGGCCTCGAGCCGGCACCAGTTATTACCAATGGAAGGCGTAGGTGTCGGCCTTTAGTCGGCATCGTTTATTACCATAGGAGGATGAGGAGGCGCCGGCCTGAAGCCGGCACCAGTTACCGATGGAAGGATCAGGAGGCGTCGGTGTTGAGCAGGCCACGGTTCTAAGCAATGGGAGGATCAGAAGTTGTCGGGTCACGCCGTCGTTCAAGGCCTGCAGTCTACGTTCAAGGGGCTTCTTTGTCACCCTCGACCTCCCTCCCCCCCTCCCGCTAACATCGTCGACTCCCCGAGATCGAGGAGTCGACGGTGATAGCGGAAGGGGAGGAGGAGGGTGGTCGAGGGAGGCGAAGGCGCCCTTGAACATAGACTGCCGGCCTTGTTCGCCTAGAGATATCACAGTTTCGGATATGGGAGACGATGGCGGATTCGGGACGTGGCATATCTAGGCGTCCTTGTTGCTGCTTTGTAGGAGATACATGCATACTGTGCTCGATGTGCATCTAGCATGACATCTGGCAGGATTGGATGCGACTTTGGCGGTGTTTGGCCTCGTTCGTGATCGGGTGACACCATACAGTCTGGCGACTGCATCCCTTAGCTCACCAAATCCAATGTAGTCATGGGCACACCATCTCAGCCTGGAACCTGCGAATTATTCGAGGAACCTGCCGCATCATGGACAGACCCTATACCTGCACCACGGCCTCTGCATCCCAACACGTACCGGTGTCTGGCAAACACTGTTGTCTGGCAAACACTGTAAATCACGACAAGCCGATTGTTCCAATTGGACTACACGCTTGGGTAGGAGGGTCCCGAACTGTCAGCCCAGGGGCTTAAGGCTGAATGTTTCGGGCCTTCGCCGTTCCAAAGCTGAAGTCGTGTGCACCCTTACGTTAAAGACGTTAAAAAACACGTCCCAGCCCCCAACACCTCTGGCAGCCGATGGAGAGGTGTGTGAGAAGACCCTTTTCCACGACAGAAGACGGAGGATAGGAACTAGCTGGCGCATAGTCTTCGGACACGTGGTTGTGTGTGCGAGGGGAGCTACCTCCCGTCCTCGACAACAGGCCCAACACAAACCACCTGCCAGACTCGCCATCGCTAACCCGAACCATCAAGGACCGATTTCTGCACATACACAGCGGCGGCCGCCTTATTCCCTTCCCGCCCAAACTCCAGCGACCGATGGGTCCCCAGTGGGTCCGCCATCCGGGCCTTCCTCATCAATCCACGTAGTCAGTGCTGCGCAGTTTTGCCGAGCGCCTGCCCGCCGCCCCTGCCCCTGCACCCATCTAAAGATCAAAGCGCAGGTTTGGTGCCATTTGGTCAAGGCACTGCACCTGTAGGACAAGGCAAACCTGGGCAGTTAGCTCGTTGCTCTGTGCTTTGCTAACCACCATGGCCATTTTCAGATACCTCTTGCGGTTTGCTGCTGGCCCCAAATACTTTCGGTGTTTATTATAAATATCATTTAAAGATCAAAGCGCAAGTTTGGTGTCATTTGGTCAAGGCACTGCACCTGTAGGACAAGGCAAACCTGGGCAGTTAGCTCGTTGCTCTGTGCTTTGCTAACCACCATGGCCATTTTCAGATACCTCTTGCGGTTTGCGGCTGGCCCCAAATACTTTCGGTGTTTATTATAAATATCATTTAAAGATCAAAGCGCAAGTTTGGTGTCATTTGGTCAAGGCACTGCACCTGTAGGACAAGGCAAACCTGGGCAGTTAGCTCGTTGCTCTGTGCTTTGCTAACCACCATGGCCATTTTCAGATACCTCTTGCGGTTTGCTGCTGGCCCCCAACCTTTCAGTATTTATTATAAACATCATTGAAAGATCAAAGCGCAAGTTTAATGCCATTTGGTCAAGGCACTGCACCTGTATGTAGGACAAGGCAAACCTGGGCAGTTAGCTCGTTGCTCTGTGCTTTGTAAGGGCGACAACATCCCAAACACACTGCTCGCAGCCAGGGGGGGCTTGCACCACAGCCCTACACGGGCCAGTGGCCGAACCCAAGTGTGGGCAGCTATCGGCCGACCACGCAGGGCAGCCCGCAGCGCCACCGCTTCCGCCGGGTGATCGGTGTTATTCCGAGCACACCGATCACCGCACGAGCCACAGGGCAGTGCCAGAAGTGGTACAGGCGAGGAGTGGGTGAGTGCAATGTAAGCAAGGGCGCGGTATGCGGACGGTGTGGCGCTGAAGTTGCACACCATATGTGCAGAGGTAAAGCTGCCACGCCCCAGCGCCGGCACGTACGTTTCACCGGCACTGGTTCCGGAGCCAGGACATCTGCGTTTCCGCTTGTATGCTGTTGCCGTAACTACAGCGCCTCTGTTGCTGTTAGGATTGATTGCGTCATGGATTCGGTTTCCACTCATTCCGACAACGATGGGGACACGTGTGAATCTCGCGATTCAGGTCGGGCGCAGGGCCCTTCTGACCAAATCCGTTGGTGCCGCAGAGTATTTAGCGGAACCACGCCTCATTCCTCGGCGTGGTTCTTCTGCTTGGTTTTGTTGGTTGTGTTGGTTACTTTGGTTGTGCTTCTACACAATGTAACACACCGCGCTTGAAGAACGCCCGCGGCTCCTTGCTGCGTGAATAGGTCACTAGGTCGACGCAGCCGCAGTCAGCGCCGCCTTTACGTTTGGAACCTGAGACCCTGCAGCTTGGTAACCTGCAGCCCGCCTGCCAGCAGCGCCAGTCCGCGGGGCTGTGGTGCCGCGCGCCCGCGCCACCTAGCATCAGGTCGAGAAGTGTTACACCTGGTGTCGGCGACAGGTGATGCCTGCTGTGGGGCATGACAAAGCTGCACGGTACTATACGTGTAGTGCGTCCATTTGCTTTGTAATGGAAGGAAGCAGGCAGGAATGCGTTTGTGGGCGTGGCAGTAGGGCTGGGTCGCGTGCTGTCGAGGTGCTTTGTGGGCGCGTAGTGGTAGCACGCTTTACCGTTGCGTGCAGAGGGCGCGATTCAAGGTGGTGTAATGGCCGTGTAGTGCGCGGACTGCATGCGGCCACACGAGGCCATACTGGCGCATTACGTACATGAGGATGAGGTATGGCATGCACAGTGTCCAGGGAGAATAAAAGCACTGAGCCCAGGGAGAATAAAAGCACTGAGCCCGGTACGCAATGTATTTGTCAAGTGTAGTAGACCCGTCAAACATGTCCCGCCCAACTGGAAAGAGGTAGGGGGACAGCACGGACCCTGCTGGAAGGCCCTCCAAGGCTGAGGCGTCCTGGTTGCGCAGCCCTGGGCGACGACAGCGAGGTCCATCATGGCGCATCTGGGTTGCGTGGAGCCAGCGCGCCAGGAGTGTATCTGGTGACATGGGCATGTGCGTGCGTGCGCCCGGACCCTGTCACAGCTAAACCCGTGGCCCTGAACCCAAGACGTGCAGTGAGCTGACTCCCCCCCAGCCGGTGGGGACGCCGCGACTTGTCGTTGCCCCCCTCGGCATTCACACATTGTGATAGCCCCAAACAGTAGTACGCAATGCGGACGCATACGAGGCCGACAGCAACGTCATGCGGTATAGTCCGCGAGACTATAATGACGGCACGTTTGCGGCCCTAGCTTTGTTGGGTAGCACCTGTACGGTCCTCCAGGGTCCTCCACATCGGCCGCGTTGCGGACGGCATACGCTGGCTTGCCGAGCTTGCCGAACGACCATGTCCTGTCATCAGTCTTCGTCTCGTGATACTTTCTTGCAACACGTCCCGGCATTGACGTTCGGCCAAGTCTGGCCGCAGCATGCGCAGCGCAGGCGGCATCGCGCTATGTGCGGCATACACCGCCTTCCAATCGATCGATCATGGCGGCATTGGTTTTCAGTATCGATGGGAGGAGGTGTTATGTGGGCGCCTAGCGTAGAGATGGACCTGAAGCGACGGCAGAAGCCGGCCGGCATCGTTTCGCAAGCCACATTCATATGTTGATAGTCGCAACAGGCGGTTGCTCACCGGGGGGAATCCCACCGGGGGAATTCACGCTGCAGGCTCCCCTACCAGGACCCGACCACCAACAACACCTAACCGACGCACAACCTATGAACCAGTGGAGCGCCGCCACGATACAATCAGGATAACTGCCCGCCTCTCATCCCAGAAATCGCAAGCCCCAAGCAGGACACACACACCCAGGAACAAGGAAAACAAGGAGCAAGGGGAAAATCCTGCCACCACGCAGGGGCCGATCACGATTCCACAGGCATGTCGTGCCGCCCCTCGTACACAAGGCGACCGGATCGAGGTCCCACAGCGGCCCAACCCTTCCGGGAAAGCCCAAACGCTGCAAACTCCAGAAGAAGGGCCCAAAACTTTACCACCCCACGGCGGACGACACAACCCTGGAGATTAATAGGTTAAACCCAGGGACATCAAGAGAGCCAACAGCCCCCGACGTCTTCAGGACCGCAGCCATAAACCGGCACCCAATATCTATGGCTGGCAGTAACGGCGGCAACGAAAACCACATCCCAGACGCAGGGTTGCACGGCCAGGGGGCCCTGTACCAACCAGACCTGTGCCCGGGGGCAACCCCTTCACCAATCCGGACCGCTAGTTGGTCAACCACAGCCTGAGCCACCGGACTGAACCACAAGTGGTGCATGCGAGGGAGACCTCCCCCGGATGCTCCCCAGGTGGCGCGCCACACCTACAGGGAGCGGCCGCCACGCCCCGAGTATGCTGGGTTCCCAGAGGGGGTTCCCATCCACGGTTAGCCGCCACCATCCCTCCTCATGGAAAGGCTCCCACTTCACCCCTAACCAGAACCACGTGCTGCAGGGCAGCAAGGGCTGCTGGCTGTACAGGCCCGGTGTGCCCACGCTCTTCTCTCACAAACAGCTCATGTGCTGCCCGCCGAGCGTCCGCGACCCCGGCCAGCTGTATAGCCGTCCCAACCCGAACAGTCATCTCCCTCAGCGCCAGGGGCGGGCCCCCTCCCAGGCGCGTGGCCAGCATGAACCACCTCCCCAACCGAGAGCCCAGTGGCAGCACTAGGGCTTACTCTGCAGTGTGGTATGCCCACGGTCCTCTGGGTGAACTGTAACGTAATTCATTCGGGTAGGGTCAGGTCGTTGTCGTCCGGATTAGCAAGTTGGCCTCGAGAGACAGGGGCCGCAACTCAGTCGCAGACAGGAGGGGGAAGGGCGGGACCGCGGTGGCCGTCGGGGGAGCGTGCAGGGTGTGCAAGTGCGGCACTGGGGCCTAGCTGGTCCCACTGAGGCCTAGCCGGCCCCTAGCTGGGGCCTAGCTGGTCCCACGCGAGGCGGCTGCGGCGTGCCGCAATAAGTGCGGACTGAAAGCTGCATCCCGCCTCCTTACTCGACACAATTGAGCGGAGACTGGTGCGTTGCTGCTGCCCTAAGCCGTTACGAAACAAAGCAATCCGTTGACGATCAAGGCAAAGGAGGAAATGCCCTTCACATTACACCATTCCAAAGAGATACGTCCTGAATACAAGGCGCAGCTCTGCGTGGCAATTCGGGTTGCGTATCCGTATATATATATACATCCGTATGCCTGGTTACTGTCCTGCCTATCACAGTGGTAGCGGTGCAAGCCCCCCCGGCCGAGGCAGTGACCCGCCTATCGGCGCCAGCGCACCCATCCTCCCGCCCAGCGGCTCCAGTGCGGGCTTCATAGGGAGAGGCGGCGGCAACGCACTGGCCGCCGCCTGCGCCCGCTCCTGCATGGACTGGGCTGCATCACTGGCTGCCCCCTCCGCCTGCCCCATGGCCGCCTGCCCCTGCTCCCGTGCTCCCTGGGCAGCCATCTCAGCCTGTTCCCGCCCCTGCGCCACCGCCGCCTGCCCCTGCTCCCTGGCTCCCTGCGCGGCCAGCTCAGCCTGCGCCTGCAGTGCTGCCGCCTGTGCCTGCCCCGCCGCTGCTCCAGCCGCAACAGCAGCCCCCCCAGGTGCGAGGCCTGGCTGCGGAACCGCGCGTGCGATGGTGGGTGGTGGCTTTCCGAACTGAGCCAGCGCCGTGAGGAGCTCGTCCATGCCGATGCTCTGGTCCCTGTCCTGGTCGTGGTGATACAGGTAAGCCAGGATGAATTTCTTTTCGTGCGGTTCCAGCCCCGGTATGGACGCCACCAGCTCCTGCATCTCGGCATGGTCCAGGGTGCCGTTGCTGTTCTCGTCGTATTGCTCGAAGGTGTCTCGCAGGATCTGCTCGTTGTCGGTCAGGTATTCCTGAGCCGCAGTGAGCGCAAGTGCAAGCGGGGATCGGGCCTAGGTGAGGTGCGCAGTGGGCGACGTGATGTTGCTGAGCTTCATTAAGAGCATTCGACACCGCTCAAGAAAGATAGATATTGCGATCTATAGGGAGAAAAGACGAGGGTAGCGCCTAATTACGTGCAGCAGCAGCCGGAGGGCCGCTCACCTGCAGCCGCAATACCACCTCGTCGTCGTCGCGGCCAGAGCGGACCAGCTCCTGGATGCGCACGTTCTCCGGCAGCCCCTTTGTGAACTCCTCGCGGCTCAGCAACCGCTCCTTCGCAGCGAGAAGCAGGTTGAAGAAGTTTGCGGGGCAGTTGGGCGGATGGGGACAACGCACGTCAGCGGTGGTCGACGCGGGTTTGAAACGGAGCTGCGGCAACTCGGAAACAAGGACTGTACACACCCGAACCCACGCAGACACAGATAAGGGCGGAACACGTTGGGCTTTACCTCTCCCACAGCTAGGGCATCCGTGTCCAACATGGCCTGGAAGTGCTTGACGTCCATCTTGCTTGCACCGGGAAGGTAGGCGTGCATCAGCGCCGTCAGCTCCGCAGTCGACAGCTGCCCGTTGCCGTCTCGGTCGTGCTCGGCGAAGGCGGCACTCGGCGTCTTGCCGGCCTGCTGCAGGGCCTTATCCAGCCGGGAGAACACATCCGGCGCGGCCGGCGGCGGCGGCGGTGCGCCCGCCGCCACTCCGTTGTCCGGCAGCGGCGGTGGTGCCGCCGACTGCGCAGCCGTCACAGCTACAACAGCAGCCGCCGCTGCCCCTGCTGTGCCCACTGCCGCTGCCGCCCCTAACGCTGCTGCCGGTGCCGCAGCCAGGGGCGGCGCCGTGCCCACAGGCGCGATTGCCTCTGGCGGTGGCGGCCCGGGCGGCAGCGGTGCGCTGGCCACCGTCGGTGCGCTCGACGCCGCTGGCGGCCCCGCGCTGACGGCAGCCTCCCCGCCGGGCGGCGGCACGCCTAACAACACGTAGCGGTTGAAGTACAGGTCGATGGCGGGTATGGTGCTGGATATGAGGCTGAGCTGCTTAGTGGTTGGCTCTTCCATAAAGGTGCACAGCATGTAGCCGCCCAGCGCGTCATCCGCCGCCGCGAAGGGCACAGTCGTCAGGTTCCACAGCTCCTTGAGCAGCGCCGCCCCCTCTCGCGGCGCCTCAACCACGCGGCACCCCAGCAGGTCCACTCGCCGCCCATCCGCCGTGCCGGACAGCGCCACGCAGCCCGCCAGCACCCGCCAGAACTGCGAGAGCTCGGTCTTCGTGGCCAGCTTGTCCGCTGAAGTTCCGGAGCCCTCCAGCAGCCCCACGGTGCCGGGCTTGCTGCCCGGGGCCACCACCCCTATGGACACCACCTTCTGCGCTCCGAGCACCTTCTTCACGTAGCGTAGCAGCTCCTGGGAGGCGGTGCGGTGCGCAGTGTTGTGGGGGCGAAGGCGGGCGGGTCAGTGGGTGAGATGGGTGGGTGAGTGGGCCCAGCGCGGGGCAGAGATGACGGAGCCGGAGCAGGTCACGGTCTTCAGCAGTCGTGCCAGCCCGACCCATGTCAGAACGGGAGGAGGCCTGAGAACCTGCTCGGCCTGTAGAGGCCCCAGCACCTGCATCGCCGCGACCCGAACAGCCCGGAGCGTCTCCGGGTGGCTGCAGCCCACCCCGCGTGGGCCCTGGCCTCACCTGCAACGTGAAATTCTTCCAATCGTAAACAACGTAGGCTACGTTCGGTAGCACTGAGCGAGCCACCTGGAGGGGTAACGGCAGGGGACAGGGGCGGAGGTGGGGCAATGTGGGCCAGGGGCTGACAGCAGCGAGCGCAGGGAGCATCGAGGAAGGCGCGGGCGGCCCCACAACCGTCTCTGAGGACCTGTACCGTATTATGACTGGATTTCGTACGTAGCGTTAGCAACTTATGCATGCTCAGTAGAAGCCCATCGCTGCTCGTGCGCGAAAGTGCTCCGCCTTAACCATGATGTCTGCAGTTATCCGCCCCACGCCACAACTCAGCAAAGACCCTGAACCCGCAGCGTGCCCGGCCAACCCTAACATGGACTCGTGCCCGTCCATGTCAGCCAGTCAAGGCATTTGACTCGCACATTGGCGAGGCAGTTCAAGGTGTGCTTGCTTGCGATCCCGCCCTTTCCCCCTCGCCCCAGGCCTTCCATGGCCGTTTTGCGCCCGCTCCTCCTGGACTAATCCACAGCCGTTTATGCCCGCCCCTTCTTGGAGCACTGGTCTCTCGTGGCCGTTTGGCGCCCGTCCGTCCCTGGACTGGACCACCGGCCTCACCATGTCGGCGTTGTGCACGCGAGACGAGATGAGCAGCAACCGCTCGTACGGCGGGTCGGTTGCCAGCCGCGGATTTGACACCAGCGGACTGTAGGTGGGCGGCGTGACCGGCGTCAGCATGATGCCGGGGGGAAGCCGCTGCGGGTTGCCGTGCCAGGGCGGCACGGGGCCCGCACCGGGGGGCAGCCCCAATGGCGGCGTCTGTTGGCCTGTGCCCGCGCGCAGCGGATTGGCGAGAGGGGCCGAGTCAGCAATCAGTGTCGTGGGTCGGGGTCACCCACCAGCCTCCTGCTTAGGCACAGAGCTACTTCGCCTGCGAGCACGTGCCTCGCGAGTACGGCACACGGACTCCGCTCCGGCCAATGCGCCTCATGCACCCCTATCGACAACGGGACAGACAGCGCATCGGTGTCCGGCCCGAGGTTCACAAAAGGCCGCGGCGCTCGCTGTGTTGCCGGTGTAGCCCCGAAACCGCCAGCGAAACCGTCTGGTGCCCGAACGGGACGGGGGCTGCGGTTTCAAGTCCGTAACCGCGTAAGGCCCAGTGGAGGGCGTGACGCCGCACAGCCAGCGCCTGGGCGCCGCAACACCACCGGCCCCGCTCCCCTGGAGCTGCCCCCGCCAACGCTCCAGTCCCTCGTACGGCCAACACCGCAGGCAAACCCATCGGGCCCACCTGATACGATCTGGCTCGGCGGCGGCGTGACCATGCCTCCCGCCGCCACCTTATCGGCGGGGACGGTGGCGGGTGACAAACCCCGCTCCACGTCGCCGTCCTGCGGTCGTGCCAATGAGCTACTTTAGCTCGCGGTTGCGCAGGCTGGGGTCGTACGCCGCGCAGTACTGGCAGTAGACCGCCGCCGCTTCAACTCCCTCCAAACCTCCGTCTCTTTCACCGACCCACTGTGAGACGAAGACGGCCCGTCGTCGCACAAGTGCCGTACCTTGCTTATAGCTGCATTGGCACTGGGCGCGACCGGCGAGCTCCTTCCCCGGCCACATTTGGTGACGATGGCCCAAATGATGAGGGCTAAGAGGAACAGGCCGATGACAACCGACAGAGCAATGATGGCCCATTTGAAGGTGTTGCTGTCCAACACCGAGGTCAGGTGACGGCGTTCTGGGGGATGCATTTGGGGCGGTCGGGATATGGGTTTTCGGGTGTGTGGAAGGGACAGGGGGAAGGTCAGGAGGGGAAAGGGGAGGGTGGGTGTTCGCCGGAGGCTAGGCGGTTCGCTGACGGGCTAGGCCTTTGCTCAAGTTGGACAGCACGGTTGGAAAACAAAACGACGGCTCTGCCTGGCCTGCTACTGCATTGTGCACACACCCGCAAAGCGCCAGCTGACGCACAGGATACAATCTTGTCGCGCTGCTGCGCTGCACTCGCCATTTCTGTCAGCGGCCCGGCTTCCAGCAACTCACGTGTGTTCGGCCAACTCGAGTCCAGGACGAAACTGTCCATTCCACCGTGGAAGCCAATATCACCAATCCTAACCGTGGCAGCCGCTAGTCCTGTCCAGCCCACAATGCTCCCTCTGACATCGGTCGTTCCACGCTGGGCCGCGGGCCTGTTGACCTTCTGATTGTTGTCAAACACTAGATAGCAACCATTGTAACGCCTGTGTTGCTTTTTGCAGCTGGATGATTCGAGTTGGAAGTCGTCGCCTTAAAGCGAAACCTACGCGTTGGCGTGGCGTCGCTATTTAAAATGCATAATTTATCAAAAATGTGAAAGGCCATACACCAATATCGACCATATTGTAATCCTTTCGCCCGTTGACAACGAGATAGTCAATGACTAGTTGACCCCGTACATGGCCGACGTACCTAGCGGCCGACGTAACAAGGCGTGCATTTTCCTGGACCTGATCCATTTACACATCTGGTATGCTTTTACATCCATTTTTACACATACTTCCCATGTTTGCGTAAGTTCGACGCCGCTTCGGACGCCGACCGCGGCACACTCGGGCGCAATATGCTGAGCTGGCTTATGCATATAAGGATGCTTAATATCTCCTAGGCGTCTGGATAGCTGTTCATTGTGGGGCTTGGCCCCGAGCCCTGACCCATCTAGCGACGCAAGACCAGCAGCGCTTGACAGCGGGCGAACATCATGGAGGAATTTGAACCGCAGGCTGTCGGGCATGGCGTGGTGGCTAGGCCCGCGGCACCGTCGGCGCCGATTACGGCACGACTTCCAGCTGCAGCTCGAGCCCCCACAACACCCCAATACAAACAAGCGCTTGCCAGCAAGATAGGTGAGTATTCTTAACGACGGACTGATACGCGATGTGCGAGGGTTGGCACGTGGGTGAAAGTAGATAGTTGTCTCGCCTATTTGCCAAATCGTCCCAGCGTTGTCGCGGGCGCTGCAAGAATTGGGCAGCTGCAGGTAGCCAGAACCGAATCCAACCCCTGCGTGCGATCGTGGCCCTGCGACCTGGCCCACAGCCCTGCATATCTCTCCCTCGCGCCAGCTCTGCCCTCTTCCTGCTTGTTCCCTTCCGCAGACTTACCCAAGTCGAAAGCCGACGGTCTTGCGCGGCCTCCTTCAGCGGGACTTTCCGCTTGGGAGGATGATTCTCCCCAGCCTGAGGCGGATTTGATGGCGTATCTGGGCAGGGTGAGCGCGTAGCGACCAGACCGCGACGGGCGGTTGGGTTGGCGAGGCAGCGAGACCCAATCATGTATCGCATAGCAACCTGATGGGTCAGGACTCGCGAGTGTCAGGGCTTGGGCATCGGTGGCGCAGCCCCCACCCCTTCGGATACATTTTTACCCCTTCGGACCGGCCGTGCGGTAAACACTCCCCACGTTACTCACGCATTGAATCCTTGTTAACATCGTTTGCATCGCGTAACAGCTGTCAGCAGTTGTCATGGGTGCCGCTGCTCCAAAAGCTGTGGGAACAGTCGCGGCAGGGGGCACACGGCCTTGCAGCGAGCCGTGGCCACGGTCCAGCCCCACGCGGGGCGCACCCTCCCCCTCCCTGGAGAGCCCCTTCACTCACGCACCCCAGGCACAGTCCTAGGGTATTGTTCACTGCCATGCGGCCGTGTTTCCTGTTCGCTAGGTCACGGATGCGGCCGCGGTGCGATCGCGGATCTCCTCCACGGAGGCCTCTCCCCGCCTGACGCTCCCACGCCACTCCACCACCGCACTCCCCCAGGCTGACAGCATCAACAGCGGGGGCTCTACCACGCCGCGCGTCCCCGGCCCCATCAGCGGCGATGGCAACCTGGCTCAGGCGCTGCTGCACGGGCGCAAAGCAGCGGAGAGCGCACGGCAGTCCTCCGCTAGCGGCGGGGACATCCTGGAGCCCCCCGCTTCCCAGCGCTCCCTCAACAGCGACGATGCGGCAAGCGGCGCAGAGGTCAAGCGCCCCTCCGCTCGACTGGCCCGTGTGTCGGGAAGCAATGCGGATGGCCAGCAGCAGGTGGCCGCCGGAGCGCCGGCAGCCGTGGGGGAGGAAGCACGGGAAGGGGAGGTGGAGGCGTCCGAACAGCTCGGGGGAGGGGCATCGCGGCTGGGGCGGTTGCAGGCTGAGGAGACGCCGCTGACGGGGCCGGAGTCCACGCAGGCGTCTTTGTCGCCGGCGGCTGGCGCCGGCGGGGCTGGCGGCGGCGGCGGGGACGGGGACAGGTTGCGTGGTCTGCTGTACAGTGACGATGATGACGGCGACGAAGATTACCAGGACCTTATGACTGCGGACGACGATGCGCTGTTTGGGGGCCTGGACCCCGGCAGCGGCGGCACGGGCGGGGCTGCTCGCAGCGGCGGCGGCAGTAGCCGCGCACTTGTGGCGCCAGCTGGCGGGCCGGCGGGCCTCCGTCCCAGCAGCGGCGCCGCCGCCGTCGGGGGCGGCAGCATCAGCGCACCGCGCGGCGTCGATAACGACGCGGTTCTTGCCAGCGCGCCATCCGGTGAGGACAGCGGCCCTGCCGCTGCGGACGTGGACGCCGTCGCAGCTGCCGTAGGCAGCAGCCCTCGAGCCGACGATGCCGCCAGCAGCGGCACCGCAGCCGCGTCCAGCACAGCCGCCCCGGCCCCTCCGTCCCTGGGCCTCTCCTTCTCCCCGTCCTTCTCCGCCAGGTCGGGCAACGACGGGGCACCAGTCCGGGGAGGCAGCTTCCGAATGGCGGCGGGGCCCGCCGAGGTGGCGGCCCCCATGCTGGCCCGCACCTCCGCGCCCGGGTTCTCCGGCCGGCCGTCGGACGGCGGCGGTGCGGACCCGCAGCCGCCCCAGTCGCCGCACCCGCCCCTGCATGCCTCGCAGCACCACGCCCAGCAGCAGTACGCCACCCTACCCACAGCGCAGGTGGGGGAGGGCCTCCGGCAGCACCCGCCGGGGCCAGCTCGCCGGCTGTACACGCCAGGGTGAGAGGGGCCAGGGTGAGAGGGGCCAGGGTGAGAGGGGCCAGGGGGAGAGGGGCCAGGGGGGGTGTCCAGGCTCTGACCGCCGCTGGGTTCAAGCCGGTGGTAGGGGCAGGGAGGGGCCGGGAGAGCAGGGCTGGCCACTGCTCACTGCGCCCATCCTCACGTTGGGTTCTTGGAAAACCGGGGGCTGCGGGAAGTAGGCGGAGAGGAGGAGGAGGGCCGGCGAAAGGACGCCTCGTCGCGCTGAAACACCACAACCCCTGAGGCTCCACACACGCCCCTCGCTGGCCCGCTCCCCGCCGCTTCCTCCCTGGCTGCCAGGCAAAATAACCGGTCGCCGGTGCGCGGTTCGGGGTACGTGGTGTCGCCCGCCGGCGTGAGACCGACCTCGCCGGCGGTGTCCCCGGGGCGGACGACGCCCCACTCCCAGTACCACAACGCGGGTGAGGCGGAGGAGGGGTTCCGTGGCGCAGGGGGCCGGGGCTGGAGGGACAGGGAGTGGAGGGACAGGGAGTGGAGGGAAACCAGGGCAGCGATCGCCCCTACGCGGGGGGTAGGAGTCGCCCCTACGGGGGGGGGGGCAGGTGTGGACCTGCAGGACTGGGGTCGGGACACTGCACGTGGCTTACAGGGGGCTGCTGGGCAGTCCCTGGGAACGAGATGTCCGGCAAGCGGATGAGGCCGGCTGCTCCCGGGCCTTCTTTCACCCTTCCAACGCGGCCTCCACCCTCAACCTCACCCCCCCCCCTTCAATCCCCCCTCCCACCCTCTCGCACGCTTCCTCGCCCGCCATGCAGGTCCCCGGCGGAGCTCCACGTCCTCCCTGACCGCCATGACGGTCACCGCCGTGCCGCTGTCCCGCTCCCGGTCCCCGAGGGAGTCCCACACGTCAGCAGGCTCCAGCGGCGGACCCTACGCGGCTGCGGACGGCGACGACCCCAGCCCCTTGGCCGTCACCTTCGGCTTCGCAACCAACCCCGCGCCGCAACACCACCACGGCCCTTTCCTGAACGGCCACTCCATGGGCGGCAGCTTCAAGATCGGGTCATGGAGCAGCCAGGGGCCAGGGTCCGCGGCTCCCAGCCATAGCACCGTCAGCCGCTTCCCGCCTGCCTCCGTGCAGCACTTCGTGGGCGGGCAAGTGTATCGCTCCATGCCCATCAGCCAGGTGCCGGGTAGCCCGTCGGAAGAGTCTCCGGGGGCAGCGGCGGCGGCGGGTGGTGGGGGCGGCGGCGGTGGAAGCGGCGGTGGCGTGGGGCCTGCGCCGGTGCGGAATTCGGTCAGCCCTGGTCGGCTGAGCGGTCGCGGAGGGCGGGTGAGTGGCGGGCAGCCGACGCCGGGGGCGGGGCGCGGGGTAGCGTGCGTGGGCTGCACTTACCGCATTAGCGTGTTTTTGCCTGGGTTTGTCTACTGCAAACTCAGTCCTAGCATCACACCTCCCACGAGGCTGTTCGCCCCTCCCGCGGGCAATGAGCGGGTTGATGGGTCTGAAGTAGGTAGTTTTTGTAAGACTTGAAGTGAGGAGGTTTTACTTTTAAAGTGAAGGCAGGATGCGGTGTCCCCATCGTATCTCACCGGTCGTGTGTATCCGCACCGCGTCGCCTACTCCACGTCATTCACTCGACTGACCCCTTGACCTCCTCCCCCTTGACCTCCTCCCTGCGCCTCCCCACCAAAACACACAACCCGCGCAGCCGCAGCAGCGCACGACGCCGCCCCCCTCGCCGGTTGGAGCCACCGCCGCCGCAGGCGGCGGCGCCTTCGGGGTCCACATCCGCGACCGCTATGGCAGCTACTCGGCACCTGCGCGACCCTCCACCTCTCCCAGCAAGTCCCGCTCCGCGCACGGCACATCAGCCGCCAGCGGCACATCCAGATCCCCCAAGCGCGGCGCCGTCGCCGCCGCCATGTCGCCCTCGTCAGCCACCGCCATCTTCGGTAACGGCGTCCTGGCCGTGCCCGCGGACGCCGCCGACGCGGCGGCGATGGCCGCCAACATGCCGCGCAGTCTTGTCGTACCCGCGTTGCCGCAGTACGGCACAACCCTGGGGATTCGGCACGGCGGGTTCAAGGCGACGCTGCCCGGGGTCAGCGGCGGCGGCGGCGCCGGTGGCGCGACCGTTGCCATGCACGGCGCGGGCGCCGGCAGCAGCTGCGGGAGCGGTTTGTACGGCTCGACGTTCTCCGCCAGCCGCCAGAAGGCTACGGACGAGCGCATGAGGTCTATGATGCTGGCCAAGATCATTGCAAGCGCGGCGGCCAAGGAGCAGCACATGCCTCCGCCGGACTATTCCGTGCTACACATGTACCCGCAGTCCCCTCGCGGGGGAGGGGGAGGGGGCTTCGTCGACAGCGGCGGACATGCAACCTTTGATCCAGGTGCCTCCGAAACCGCCGCCGGTTCGGAGCCTTTGTCACAGCTGCAGCGCCGCGGCTCGCTGCCGCACCTCCTGGCGGCTGCGTACCAGTCAGAGCAGGCGGCGGCCGCCAGCTCGCCGCACCACAGCCACAGCCATGGCCACATGCCGCAGCAGCCGCAAGCGGCAGCGCCGGGGCTGGCTTTGTACGGACGGTCTGCCGTCGGCAAGAGTACTACGGCGTATGAGAACGGGCTTCCTGCCGTGCAGGGTCAAGTGGCCGCAGGGATGCGCACTTTCAGCTTTGATGTCTCCCGCCGCGCCATGTCGCGAGCCTAAGGATGCGGAACCGCTTAGCTGGTTGGAAGGGAAGAGGGGGGAAGGATTGCGTTTTGAGAATCCCTGGGGGCTGCACTGCACGCCTGGGGGGCAATGTGGTACATACAACGTAGCCGGCATGATGGCCAATGACAATGTGATTAACTGTAAGTCATCTTGAGGCGGTGCACTAGCACCGAGCACTGATGCGTGGACGGTACGGGGTGGTTGATCGACCGGTGTTATGGGCCCACCAGCAACTCGGAGATATCGTCTGCGACCGTGCGGTTGGTTGCTGTTCATGGGCAGGGTGAAACACAAAGGCGCGATGCTCGGGACAACTGATACTCCGCATTCTCGCGGTCGGTGGCTTGAAGCCGTTCCCGCACGCACGCATTCATTCCGGCAGGGGTTGTGAACACCGACTGACTGCGGCATTGGGTGCCTGGCAGTCGGACCCCATGTGGCAGAATGTGCGCTGGAGGCTGCAATGCACACGTTTTTGGCTAACTGTCGCGAGGGCCAGCTACCACAGTAGTTACCAATACCTGAATAATTGTTGCAGTCACTTCGGTGCCCGTGTGGATCTCAGGAGCCCGTCTCTCTTGTAAACTGGACGACTGCGCATTAGGTAATTCTTCTTCATATTATGGCTTGGTGTTTTTCGCCGTGTTCAACTGCGGTCACGGTTTCAAATGGATGTGCGGGTCGTCACGGTGGGGCTGCGCGTCGTCCTGTTGTTGCGCTCTGATACGGCGTCTGAGGCGAGTCCCGTTTCTTGGCTGCTCTTTCCGCTGTTTGCGGTTGTGCATGCGTTCATTCCGCCCGCCGACTGCAAAGTCGTCGGATGGACCTTCTGCTATCGATGATTCGTCAGGTGGACCTTGGGTCGTGCCTGGTAGTGATAACTGCGCTGCGCCTGCTACTTGTGCGCCGGGTAGGTGTTGAACGAGGCCCCACCCTGGATGTGGACCAATTATACCCCTCAACAAGGAGACTCGAGGGCAGCTTGTAACGTAAACAGGGAATTCCAGTGAACGTGTCATGGTGGGTCGGCCAGCCCGGGGGAACGGGTCCGTCAAGAAGGGCTGGTAGTGTCTAGCGCCTTGTCAGCTAGTATCGACAGGCTCTGGGTAGTGTCAGCAATGGGTCTGGTCGTGCAACCACACAGGCGATCATAGATCAAGCCGGTTGGGAGGCTTAATTAATAAGCAAGGGAGCGTCGCCCAGAGCAACACGCGCATTGGCGTATGCTCGACACACGCAGGCTCCGCCTCCCTACTCAACGGTGGAAGTGGTCCCTGCGCGCGACCCTGCCAGGGCAGCGAAGCCTCACCACCAGTTTGAGCCCCGCTAGGGGTCCGTGTTTTTTGGGATGAGAGGCGGCTGGTTCCGATGCTTGCATCGTTGCGGCGCTTCACTGGTTCGTCGGTTGCTGGGCTGTTAGGTTGGTTGGTGGTCGGTTCCTGATAGGGGAGCCTCTAGTGCAAATTCCACCTGGGGTACTGGCTGCTGCTCTGTGTGCCTACGGCCTGTCGATTTGGTGTTCTGGTGGGTTGCCTTTGTTCCGGTGCACATCGGTCTTTGTCTACTCCGTCTTTCTCAGTGTCAGGCGATGTGCCCGATGGTTCTACCTCTTGGTCTGGAACCCACCGTAGCCGTTACAACAACACCACCAGTTCGTCACCGCCTGGGATAAGAACCCTGCGTGCACCAAAACACGAGGGCCGTATGGCGAGTGGGTTGCGATCACGAGGCTCCCCCGACTGCTGGGCATTGGCGCGCATGACTGGCACGTGCCCAGCCGTGTACCATCGCACCCTAGGTCACACGGGCTGCAGAAGGGGTCGCTCAGTGCGCGTGGCGGGGTTATGGCGAAGGTGGAACAAAACCCCGCGCGAGATAAGCCCCGATGGCTACCCCACGCACCACGAGGCACCCCCCCGCCATCCATTGCGCAGTTGCAGGCATTCCCAACCAGCCGCTGTCCTCAGGCATACTCGAGACATACTCGACAGCCCTAATGGAAGATCCCCATGCAACAGTACCGGTAATTCCTCAGCAACACCTCCAGGTAAGCCCGATTGGAACGCTTTTGCCTGTCGGGTTGCGGCTCTGTCCTCAGCTGTCGGGCGGCAACGTGGCCCTTTCGACTTCCTGACCAGCCTGCGGTCCCCAGGATGGAGGAGCTGTCTGAGCCGTTACGTTTGAGGATTGCCGACCTGCCTTTTTCTCTGTTGCTCGCCGTATCATGCTTCCGCGTCCAATAGTGCGGCAACAACCAAATCACACTACTCGCGCATTGTCCGTGGGCACGGTGGAGCCAATGCGACGTGCTCACAAAGCGTCCATTTACTCCTACTGCGCCGGGAAAAGCGGGTGGACTACTGCCGTGTGGGATACCGGTTGTGCACGACTGTGCGTCGATATCCAGGCGCCAAATGGCAGACACAGGCACTTTCAATCAAGTACTACGCAAACTAGCATGAACATATAAATGCGGCAGCTGGTTCAGCCCCGGTGAGCGGGCTGGACCTGCCGTCACAGCCATCCTTACTACCGATATTATCGATCTGCCTGCATCTGCCTGCGTTTGCCTGCATCTGCCTGTGCCATAATATGCATCTGTAATATCACCCTTGGTTAAGTATCCATTTCGGCGGTCGCTACTTAACCGCCGCGGTCCTGTGCACTCGAGCATTTTACGTGCTGAAATCCCCACCCTGAGGTTCTTATGGAATGCCATCATTACTCACTGATTTTGGAAGCCTAAACATACACAACCATCCATCATGCAGACAGATGAACACTCCCATGGGGCCTTTGCCAGTTGCGACGGCGTGTCGGGTCCGACATAGGCGCAAGGTTTTCGCTTTTTTATTAACTGAAGGAATGGCTACAGGTATTCGGTAAGGTAAACTAGAGTCCAAGTTTCATTGAAGGGGTGTCGTAACATGCTCAACCGCGATGGGAAACCGCACCCAGTACATGTATATGTTTCCCGTTAAACAATTACTAGCAACAATATATTTCAACAGCCACGCATTTTGTTAACGATTGGCCGACATTTCCTCGTCCACGACCTTTTGCTATCGGCCGGGTTTTGTGAGAAACTTTTGCTGCTGTATAGCTTGACGTCATGACAAGTACTTAGGTGTGGCTGTTGGGGTCTGCGACTAAATTCGTTGGTTCTTGCACCCCAGCTGAAAAGCCAATGGGGCCGCTGCGGCGCCTATGGAAGCGAATCCGCAGCCGGGGCGATGCAGTTATCACTGACCAGGCAGCTCGGGTCTCCTTGAACGCTGAATCCTTGAGGCGCCATACGTCAGCCATAAGTGCCATGTCGCAAGAAACGCACTGCGGCAGCCGACGGCAACTACGCGACAAGGACGGCAATGAGCAACTAGCAGACGCCTTTATTTCCGGGCCACACCTCGTCAATGGTGACGAGGAGGAAGACCAACTTCGGGAACGGACGTCTTACGCGAAATCCCCCGAATCTCTTTTCGGCAACTTGGAAGAGCGACAGGCTACGGCGTTATCCCGCGAGACTGTTCCCATCATGGGAACGAGGACCATAATTCCTTCGGCGGGGTTGAAGGCTACTTCGCCGTGTGAGCACAGCGCGCTTCACCGGACATGCAGCGCGCCTTCTCGAGTCCACAACGCGCTGCGCACATCCTCGTGCTGCGCTCCGCTGCCTTCCAGCACACCTGACCGCGTGAGTACGTTGTCGCTTGAGTCGGGCCCAACGCTCGCGCTGAGCGATACGTCGGCCGTTGAGTACGGAACACCCGGCTGGGAGCGCATCCTCACAGCCCACATCGCAGCCTGCTCAGGCATGTCAGCAGCCAGCAGTCGCAGGGAGTCTGACGCCTCCTACTCCGCACAGCACACGCTGGCCCCGCTGCAACAACCGCCACCGCTTCTGTCCCACACCTCCCAGTCCCAGCCGCCCATGGACGGCTTCGCCTTCAACCTCTTCACCACCACATCAGCGCTGGCGTCCTCAACCGCAGCCCTCATCCCGCCCCCAACACCTCCCCCCTCGACTGCAGCAGCGGGCACCTCTTCCACATGTTCCATCACCAGCGCCACGCCGCCGCTGCTCATCACAGCCTCCCCCACATCCCCACCACATCCCACGCTGTCGATTCGAGTCCCATCCGGGGCCGGCCTGCGCGCGTCGTTCCGCCAAGTAGTGCTGCCCAAGGCGCTCGTGACCGCAGCCGCTGAGCATGGAGCGGACCTCCAGATAGACCTGCAGCGGGACGTGGTGTTGGATGCCGGCAGGCGGCTGGGTGCCGGGCAATTCGGGGCGGTATACGCGGGGACCTATAGGGGGGTGCCGGTTGCCATCAAGTCCCTCCGGCCGCTGATACAGGGCTTCAATATTGACGACATCGAGGTCTTTGTGCAGGTGCGGACGCGGGAAGTGGTGTCACGTGACGCGCGAGACGCAGGCTATGCTGAGAGCCCTGCAGCTCACGCGCCTGCGCGGGGCATGCTTACCCTACTCGTGCGGGTTCACCCTTTTTGTTTTTACCCCCTGGGCTCTTCGGTTAATATTTGTTAATTGTGTGGTGTCGTATTCGAAATACGGATGCCCATGAGCGCGATCGTCGACCGCGCCGTGCACACAGAGACATAATATCACTGTACGGCAGGCGGGCCCCGGTGCCCGCCCCGCCTCGCGATTGCGACCGCGCTCGTTGCGAACGGCCTTTACCATACAGCCCCCCTGCTCCCCCGCATCCAATGCTCTCCTTTCCCCCCACCCGCGCCCTCACCCGCACCCTCACCCGCAGGAGGTCACCGTGCTGAGCAGCCTACGACACGACAACGTGGTGCGGCTGCTGGGTGGCTGCCTCCAGCCCCCGGATATTTGCCTGGTGGAAGAGCTGTGCGCCACCTCTCTGGACTCGGTGCTGCACTGCAAGGACCGCCAGGCGGAGGCCGCGGCCAAGGCGCCGGCCGCGGCGGAGGGCGAGGAGCTGACGGGTTGCGCCGCGGTCCTGGCAGCGGCTGCGGCGTCGGTGGTGCCGACGGGCGCTGGCGGGTCTCCCTTGCCGCTGTACCGAGTGCTGGAGATAGCGCTGGACGTGGCGCTGGGTTTGCAGTACCTCCACAGCCGCACGCCTGCAGTGGTGCACCGGGATCTCAAGCCGTCAAACATCCTCCTGGACGCGACAGGGCGCGCAAAGATTTCTGACTTTGGGCTGGCCAGGTGAGGCGCGAGGGAGCTGCAGGGCAAGGAACAGTCGCGTTACGAAGAACAGCTCCTGGGGGAGGGAGAGCGCTTGGTGTGGTCTTCCATAGTCAGAAGGGATCTGGGAAGGATCTGCATGCCTTACTTATCCTGAGCCGGGCGGAAGGGGTCTGCGAAGGGCCTGGAGGGCTTGATGTGACCTGTGCGGCTCGTGCGGACGTGTCGTTGGGAGAATGGGTTCGGAGCTGGGCGCGCTGCCGCTATGGGTCGGCGTTTCTTGGTGCTGGGCCCGGAGGGCACTCGCCGGACCGGCTGGTACGATGTTTAGCTCTTAAGGTTGCTAATCAAACCCATTTGTTTTGTCACCACAGGTGCAAGTACACAGCCTATCTGGACACCAACCGTCCTGAAACCGGGTCGATGGCATACATGGCACCAGGTGCGGCTACCGGATGTTGAGGTACCGGATGTGAGGTACCGGATGTGAGGTACCGGATGTGCGGTACCGGATGTGCGGTACCGGATGTGCGGTACCGGATGTGAGGTACCGGATGTGCGGTACCGGATGTGCGGTACCGGATGTGAGGTACCGGATGTTGAGGTACCGGATGTGAGGTACCGGATGTGAGGTACCGGATGTGAGGTACCGGATGTTGAGGTACCGGATGTTAGGTACCGGATGTGAGGTACCGGATGTGAGGCACCGGATGTGAGGTACCGGATGTGAGGTACCGGATGTGAGGTACCGAGCCTCTTGACCGCCGCGCAGGCGGATGTGGTGAGCGCCCTACAGAGCGTTGCCAGTCGACAGTCTCGCGGCCCTGTGCTCCTCGCGGACCGCTGCTTGCCCATGTGCGCAGCCCAACGATGTGCTGTTTTAGGAGAACAAAGGACACCGTTTACGGTCAGAACGCGCAAGCGAGTAGTGAAGGAGATGCTGAATGTGAGGTCGAGGCCGTTTGCGGCCGAGGCGCGGTGTGGGGTCGGCGCCGTCGCTGCTGCGCTGATCGCTGCCCCCTGGTTCTGTGCTTGTGCTCCCAGAGTGCTGGGACCCCCGCATCGAGGGCGGCCTGAGCGACAAGATGGACATCTTCAGCTACGGGGTGGTCCTGTGGGAGCTGGTGGTCGGGGAGCGACCCTGGGCCACATGCAAGATGAGCGACTTTGTTACGAAGGTGGGTCGGGGGCTGTCGGTGGGTGGCTGGCTGGCGGACAGGGTGCGGCGCCGGAAGAAAAACTATCGGTGTGGGTATTGCGCGGCCGGCGCCCCGAGCGAGCCGGCCACACGCCGATGTGTGCGAGTTATGGCCCGTAGCAGTAAAGTACGACCATAGGCCGAGGGAATGCCGTGCAGGAGCCAATGCTAAAGGACCGCCACCACGCAGCCACGATGTGCCAGCAGTCATCTCCCTCCGCCCGACCCGGTGTGCAGCTGCCTTGGCCCGAAGGCTCTGGTCGCGCCCCTTCCCACCCTGCCCTGCCCTGTCCTGTCCTAACGCCTGCAGGTGGTGTCCCAGGGTGCTCGCCTCAAGGTCCCAATGGACGATAACGTGTGTCCCTACGCGCTGCGGTGCCTCATCTCGTCATGCACGGAGGAACGGCCGTCAGAGCGGCCCAGCCTCCAACACATAATCGCCGAGCTGCACCGCATGCTGAAGTACTCCCGTCGACCAGCTCCGCCGGTGGCCCTGCCGCTGCCGCCATTTCCACCGCCGCCGAGCCAGCAGCAACAGCAGTAGTGGTACCAGCCGCCGACCCCAGGGCGACAAGCAGCGTGTAGGAACTTGGGGGCGGTTTGCCCGGGCGCGACAACAAGCAGCGATGTCGGAGCAGGAATGAGCGTGCCACCCACGAAGGTGGTTTTCGTAGTGGCAGGTGTCGAGCCCGGTGGCGCTGAGAGCTGCGCACAGGACGCTTCCGGACCCGGTTGGTAGGTGTATATTAGGACGCTGGCGAAGGCTGCGATGACGGCGCTTGGCTGGCTTGGCGGGTGTTGGTTTGCCGCTTACACGCGACACTCTTCTGGGCAGATTGACCAACGGGACGGTGCCCCAGCTGGTGTGGATGGGGTCGCGCGCAGGTCGCCGGCGGGTGACTGCGCCGGATCCGATTGGCTGGCTTGGCTGGAGTGTCGTTGGACGACTCTGTCCGGTTCATAGAGCTGGGGGCCCAAATCGGAACTGTTTGGTTGGGGGGTTACCGGGTGTCTTGACTGCTCCACTGTCAGTTGTACATATGCCGCATTGCGTGGACTTGCCGCTGCAAGTGCCTGCTAGCGCGGGAAGTAGCATGGGTACTAGAATGCTATGCATGGTTGGACATTGGGGTGGTGGTCCCTAGGGCTTTTCTCACTTAATAGTGCATGGAGGAGCTGACGTGGCGTAGCTGACGTGTGAGAGGCGTAATAGCTTCTGAGGGGGGGGGATATCTGTGGGATGCCTGAATAGGTGTGAACGGTGGATATGCTTCGGGCGTGCGCAGTGAAATTTCTTTGAGTGCTAAGCCATCGGTCAAACGGGCTTCGCATGTCGACATGGACATGTATTGCCAACTAGAAATGCCCGGTTGATATGGACATGTGTGGGACGTTAGTAAGATGTGGATTTGGACGGTTATACGGAGCATGGGCACGTTGCGCTGTTAAGGATTAGCCAGCTACGCTGCTGGTGCGTTTGTGGACCGGTACTACCGATGCACGCCCGTCATTAGGCAGGCCGTTTAAATGGTGGCCAGGATGGCACCCCCTGCTTAGTTGACTGGACTGCTGGCGTCCGGAGTCATGCATTGGCATATGCCTGCATTTGTCACAATACACGCCAGGTCATTATTGTGCGTAAAACACCTGGTACTAGTAAATGTGCACCTGCCTATTCGTGGTTGTGGCCATTTTTGGTTGCAGGTCCTTTGGAAGAGGGACGCTGGCTGGGCGGTGAAACTTTCCTCGGATTCAAACCTTTGGGCAAGAGAGCGTGACTCTACGTCACCTCGTAGGTTTTGCACTAGGTGCGGCGGTGCCATGGTGCATGCTTGGAACACAAAGCGCTCTTTGGGCAACGTCACGAGTACACGCTTTGTTCGGATGCAGTGACAAGCCAGGGTGAACTTCTTCCTATACAAGAGAGTACAAATATATTGTGACGCTATAAGTATGCGATTGCGTCAGATGTAGCAGGGGCGTGTGGGGGTGCTGTGTAGTGGTGTTTAGGATAAATCCAGGTAGCTCCTCCTTCCCCTCGTCCTTAGCCCCATCCGAAGAAGGTAAGCCGTGGATGTTTGTCATCGCATGTTGCAACCACTGCTGTGACGCGGCTGGTTGCGGTTGAATGAATGCGGGTTTGTGTTGTCGTACTGGGCGTACGGAGCACACGACGCGTGCAACTCCTTTGGAGTGTTACATACCGTATCCCTAAATTATCCTCCTTCGGCAAAATTGCAATTACGCTTGAGGTTATAGTTCTTGCACGTATCGGTCACGTTGCGTTAACTAAGGCGGAATCGGGGCCTTGTTGGCGATTTGACTGACGAGCTGGACATTACGGCAAGCTGTAATCCTATTCGAATTATTAGCACACACTCACTGGCCTCAGCAACTTGACCGTATGCAGCTCGGCACATTTGTTTAGCTGTAAGGTTTAGTCCGCCGTGCGGTGGATGTCTAGCCCCTATAGCGACGGCGTCGTCAAGCGATTAAACTTTGGTTCCGATGCAGCAACTCCACTTAGCTTAGTTCCGGCGCGGCGCGGTCTCGGCACAGCCCGGACTCGGGTGCTTTCTGTTGCACCAAGCACACCAGGCGCAGCGACTCCTGACTGTGGTTATCCTGGCGTTGTGCGCTATGGCCTGCCTGAAGGCGAGTGGCAGTCAGCTTGCTTTCCTGCAGGAACGGATTGACCATCTGAAGTTCCTATTCTTTCCTATTTCTTCATGGCGCCAGAGGAACTTCATGGCAAGGAACGGCATAGCGGCAGCCGGTCCGTTTCTTACAGGGTGCCTAGCGATGACGACTCTGACAGCGATGGGGACGTGACAAGCTCACACGCTGCGATTGTATCTAGTCGGCCAGATGCTGTGGAAGAGCAGCGGCGGTTCTTGGAGCAGCAGCTGCTTGCGTCGCTTGAGGCAAGGAGCAGTTCTCGCAAGTCAGTGACTACTGGGGGGCGTGCAAACCGGCCGTTGAGCGAGTGCACGTGCCTGCGTGCAGACCATCCGACAAAGCAAGCAGGCGTCATGGAGGACACGCCTGGCGGAGGTGGAGGCGCAGCTGACGGCGAAGCTGAATGTGGTCGCCAGTTCCGCGCTGAGGAAGCAGGTCGGCTGCCCGGGCACAGGGCTGGGGAGATTTGGGTAGGAGCTCGACGGGGTGGGGCTGGGTGAGAGGAGTGTGCACTGGTAGGGTTGAGTTCCACGACATGGACCATAAGCCCCGCGGCCACCGGTTGAGTTCCACGACATGGGCCATAAGCCCCGCGGCAACCGGTTGAGTTCCACGACATGGGCCATAAGCCCCGCGACCACCGGTTGAGTTCCACGACATGGGCCATAAGCCCCGCGGCAACCGGAGTGTGGTCCCTGGGCTGCACGGCAACGCCTGTGCGGCGTCCTCATGGCGCGCTGTTCAGATCCGATGAACCTCTTCCGTTGTTCTCCGGCGCAGGATGACCTCCAGCGCGAGGACCAGGAGCTGCTTCGGCAGCAGCAGCAGAAGCGCAATCAGGTGCTGGAGAAGGTGCAGTTGACGCACCGCACGGAGGCGACCCTGCAGGAGCAACAGGCAAGCGAACAGCGGCGACACCGATTGCAATGGGGTGATCGCGAATTGCATGTGGCGCTAGGGTGCGCGGCCGCGGCTTTGTCGGCGGGACCTGACAGGACATCGACAGCCTTTAACAAAGGCCGCGCGTGGGGGGCACGGGGTACGACAGCGTCGATGCAGCTGGGAGTAAGCGCACTGTGCGCGAGTGAGTGCGCTTCCGCGCCGCGCTGCGCGTTGCCGGCCCCCCTCCCACGCAAATGTCGTACAGATCAAGCGGCTCCTGGAGCAGCGTGAGGAGGAGCGGCGGAAGGAGGAGCAGCGGCGCCGGAGAGAGGAGGAGGAGCAGCGCCGGGAGCAGGAGCGGCTGGAGGCGGAGCGGGAGCGCAAGCGGAAGGAGGGCGAGGAAAGGGAGCTCAAGGCGAAAGAGGTGGGCCGCGGGAGTGACCCTGTGTGGAATGGAGGAGGTTACGGTTCGCCAAGAGGTTACAGGCGGGTCGTGCGGACGGGGGGGTCGTAGGTCAGCGCTACGAGAGTACTGGCTGCGACTAGGTGAACACGGCGGCCGGTTCCTTGCCTGCGAACCGCATGGTGTTCCACGCCTTGTCTTCCCGCCTGACCTGACCCCTGACGTCTGGCCTCACCCACGATGTTGTTGAGCCGCTGGGTGCCGTGCCCCCTTTGTTTTGAGGGGGCTTGTGCTCCTCGCGCGAGTGACCCCCCCGCGAGTGAACCCCACCATATGGTCCTCCTCGGCGCATGCGATTCCGTAAATGCCGGCGCCATTGTCCACCACATAGGACATATTGCCGGTGCGTGCACTGAGCTCTCGGCCCGCGCAGTAGCATTGCGTTCGAATCAGCAAGGGTGTGCGTTGCGTGAGCGTCACAATGTCGGCTTCGGTCGGTGCGCTGTCCGTGCTTTAGGAGGAAGAGGGGAAGCGCCAAGCGGCCGAGGCGGAGAAGCAGCGGCAGGAGGCTGCGCAGAAGAGCAAGAAGGAGGCGGCGGCTGCCGGACCAAAGGCAAGTGTCGCGATCTGGGGCTGCATCCGCACGCAAGTGAAGCGCTCGCGCCATCTCCTGAAAATCCTTCGCAGCCGAGCACGGGCACGCTTTTCAAATCCCCACAGTAGCACGCGGTGCGGCTCCCCAGCGACACGGCTGCCCGGCGGCTTGGGACAGGGCCCCTCGCGGGGCATGTTGCCACGTGAAACAGTGTGTATGTGTTTGTGTGTGTGTTTTATAGATGCTGTATGTGCGCGCGTGTGTGCCAGCGATGAGAACGGATGGGAGCAGCCAGCAACCACCGCCCAGCACCGCACTCCCAGTCGTTGGGTTGGTGCCCAAGCGCTCGCCTGGATTGGTTGCATTTGGTGCACGCCCAAGCGCTGCAGACGCCCAGGCTGATGAGTGCCCAGCTCCGCTCTCTCCCGCTTACTCCTACACGGAGCGTCCGTCTCCACCTCTTCTCCTAGGGTCTCGCCACCTCTCCAAACCAGCCGCATGCAAACCCCACCAAACACGACGCGCTGTCCCTGGCCCCCAGGCGCATCCGTGCCTCCGTGTGGCGTCCGCCGCCCAGCAGCAGGCTGCCGCACTGGCTGCCCGGCTGGCGGAGATGCAGGCCGCCGTCAAGCCGATCGTGGAGGACGAGGCCTGCAAGAAGCAGCGCCGCGACATCGAAAAGAAGCTGACGGTGCATGTGCAACAGATCTGCGGGACTCAAAGCCAGGTCCGTGCGGAGAAGGTTGCTTGTAATCCAGAAGATGTAATGTGGGGTGGTGGTGTGAAAACCGGTGACGAAAAACGACAAGACAGTGGGCGCATGGTCGGCGGACAGCGAGGATGTGGGCGCATGCTGGAGCATGGGGTGGTGGTGTGAGACCGGTGACACGAAAAACGACAGGATAGTAGGCGCATGGTCGGCGGACAGCGCATGGGGGGGGGCGCAGGAGCTGTCAGCGTACGCACTTTGGGCGGCAGCGGGGAGAAGACTGATCGAGCGAAGGGGGCCCGAGGACTGTTCGGGTGGGGGCGGAGAGGCGCTCGGTGGTCTGGTGAAACCAACGCTGTGAGTTGGGTCACATTAAGCCATGTGTCTTCCTGCCCCTTGTCCTTCCCTAAGGTATCTCTCGTTCTGCACTGCGGGGGCGCTCCCGATCGGTCAATCATCCATGCGTCGCTGGCTGTCCTTGTCCCCGCAGGTCCAGAAGAAGTGCCAGGACGTGTACAACCTGCTTAGCGGGTTGCAGGGCCCCTGGCGCACACTCGGAGTTCTCACACTCTGCACCAAGGTCATCAACCAGCAGGAGCTAGTCCAGGTGGGCCGCTCTGCCGCTGCGTGGACGCAATGACTGTAGTCAGTCGCAGTGCCGTAGTTCGAGCGGGGGAGGGGATTCGGAGCGAGTGCGTCGGTGCTGAGTCGCAGAAGGAAGCCCGTACTTACGTGCAGACAACGGTATGTCCTTTGGGCATCCTTGCATGAGACAAGCTACGATACGTGCTGCTCGCAGCTGCCCCGGGCTTGCCTTCGCACCCCGTGGTGACCATCCGCCGGTGTAGCCCTGCGACTCAGGCTAGCACACCCGTCATACCAGCGGCTGCTCGCGACTTGGTCCAGAACACGTGATCCAGTCAGCACCCAAGACATCCGCACCTCACCTCTTATCCCCCCCCTCGCGCCCACAAAATTGGTGCCCGACGACCATGCGCCAACTATCCTGTCCCGTTGCGTAAAACGGTTTTTATACACACCCTCGCGTCCCTGTCGTGTAACCTGGTCCTTATGCCACCCACCGCGTACCCTGCCTGGCACACGGTACAGCTCAACAACAAGGCCGCATTTCCGCTCGCGCTGGTGGTGGTCAAGGTTTCTCAGATCTTTCCGGAGCTGCTGGACATGTTCATCGCCATGATACACAAGTCCTGCCCGCTCGCCATCCCGCGCGCGTATGTGCACGACCCAGCGCGCATCACCAACAACGCATACTACAGGTCCGCCTGGCGTCGCACGAGTCAAGTATTTGTATGTTGTGTATATTGTATTCACCGGCGATTGGGGAGAAGAGGTGGTTGAGGGACCGTGAGGCGTTTGACCCTGCCTTTTCCTTACTACCGCATGCCTTCTCGTGCCCCTTGTTCGCGTGTATGCCAGCTGCCCTTGGTATCGCGTGTCACAACAACCATCGTGAGTTCGTGACGCCTGTCATCGACGGCTTGCGCAGGGGAATGGGCTTTGTTGAGTCGGATGACACCTCCGCCGCGTCTGGCAAGGTCTTTGAAAGCCACGAGGAGTACGCCCGGCGCCTCGAGGGCCTTATGCTGCTGTACGGCGCCATCATGCAGGTGCGTCGGGTTGGGGCTGGGCTCAAGCCCACGCGCGCCACGGCGCGCCGAGGGGCACGGTGTGTGCTCCCCCTCCCTTAAGGGAGGAGCACTGTCATACCACGCATACCCATTGGCCGCTGGCTTGCTACTCCCATCCCTCGGTGGCTTCGGGGACGTCCTACGCGGCGCGGGAGGTCGCAGCGGGGGAGGTCCTACGTAGCGCGATGTATGATGAACGCCTTCCTAGGTCGACTCCTCCAACCGCACATGCGTATGACCAAGCTGTATGCTTTTGCCGCCTCGGAACTGGGGCACCTCGCGCTGCCGGACACCTCGCGCTGTCTATTACCGCATCGCCAAGGCGCCCAGCCTTTTAAGCATCGACGCCTTCAGGCAGTTATTAATGCGACCCGGCCGCCGACCCAACGGTGCAGGTGGACGAGCCCAACCCCCACGGCGTCCAGCACGCCTGGACGTACCTGGCCCGCGCCCTCAACCACCTGCCGCCGGACCGCTACTCGGGCAAGGCGATCGTCGCGGTGCTGAGAGTGGCGGGGTACTCGCTGCACTTGAGGTGCGGCTGGGCTGGGAGACAGCAAAGCAGGGGCGATGGAGTGTGCGGCGCGGGGCCAAGATCCCCCCCTGCCTTTCTCTATCTATTCACTGGCTAGTTCCCATTATGTCGTGTACACGGTTGCGGCTTCCTCGCAACGCCCGCGCCTTTCTGCTTAGCGCCCCTAGCGTGGATTCTGATGGGTGGATGGCATCGCAGGTACCGGGGCCAGTTCGTTAAGCTGCTGGGCGTCATGCAGCGCGAGTTCCTGCCGGCGCTGCGGGCTGCGCCCGGTGACGACATTGGCGCGCTGGTGACGCTCTTGGAGAGCTACGTGACGGACGGCGTGTTCCGACAGCCACCGGAGGGTCGCAACATGCCGACCTTTGATATTTCGTCCATGGATGGGAACCGTGCGTGAGGGTCCACGTGTTTCGCTCGGATCGTTGCTGTGTTTCGGCCAGGAGAGGCCCCCGGTCATTGATGCAGGTTGTGGAAGCACTTCAGCCCTCTTAGGGTAACCTGGCTGGCTGCAGTGGCTAGAGTACGGACGGTCGTTTGCTATGGTTAGCACATACTCTGAATGATACCCGCACGCCTCCGCTCCTGTTGGCGTAGCGGAAGGTTCGAACGGGAAGTGGGGCGGCTATCCTGTGTGAAACGATTGTGGTCGCTGACCTCGCTGACTTACTCGGCTTAAGAATTGCATCAGAATAGGGCATAATCCAGGCATACCACCTCTTATACATGATGGCAGCTACGTAGTAACGCGTGACGTTTCGTCACTTGCCAGTATGGCACTTTGTTTCTGGCCTCATTTCCTAGCAGGTTTGACATTTTTCCGGGGCTAAAGCAGCGAGAATATTTAACCCATAGCTATCCAGCGATGTACGTGTTATATCCTTTTGCGGCGTCAAAAATGAATTGATATGTTCGCGCTGCGATGCTGATACGACCAATGCCCCCGAAGGAGTTCGTCATCATCTCCATTTTTACTTTCTCATATTATTGTACATCTCACCCTGTGTAATCAATTTGGTTACACACGCAACACCGATACGCTCCGGACGAGAAAAAAGGCGATGCCAACGGGCTGCCATAACTCACCTCCTATAGCTGCACAATAGAACCGATGCTATTGATGACGAAACGTAAAAATGTAGATTAGCAGGTCAGATTGCTTGACGTCGTGTTGCAGACTGCAGCTGTCCGCGTTGCAAACATCCGGCTGCTATGGACGGAGCCGATGATGAGCGTAGCCCTAAAAGGGCCAGAACAGGGGATGCTTCTGGAGCCCCAGCAGTCCTACACACGGGTGGAGAGCCCCCTCGGGTGCGCCATACGCCCGTCCGTGTCCACCAGCACGGGCAAGGTTTTCAGCTGCATTACGATGCCGAGGTCTAAACGGAAGTTAGCCCAAGGAATACCCTGCGACATAATAGCATTTGCCGTCTTTCGGCGTTTTCCAACAACTCCCGTCCCCCCGAGCTACCTCCTGCCCCCCCCCCGCCATTTCCGGCCAGCTAGCACCGTCACGGCGCATGCGATAAGTATTGCATGTTCGCAACGTAGCCAGCACCGAGCATCCATCTAGATGTACGACCGGCTACGCCACCCAAAACTGCCAAGGCCGCAACCCGGCCCAGTCACTCTGTGCTAGTACGCTAGGGGAACTGGAGGCTTCAAAGCCCCCTTCGCGTTCCTTACCGGCAGGTGCCATGGCTGCTGCTGGAGCGACAGGCACTGCGTCAGGCGTTTATCATGTTTGGCGTGGGCCGCTGGCGGGAGGTGCGCTGGGTTGCGTGCAGCACGGTTTTGGTGGTGCCACCGGGGCGGAGAGGGGGTCGAGCCGCAATTGCCGGGGACTCCGGGGCCGATGTGTGCCTGTAGCCTGGTCGCGTCAGGGCCCTCTCTCCAGGAGCTCGCCAGCCGAACAAGTGGGTAGGTGGTCTGCGTGCGAACCTGGACGCCCTCCCATCGCCTTCGGCTCCGCCGCCGCTGCCCCGCCGCCGCTGCCCCGCCGCCGCTGCCCCGCCGCCGCTGCCCCGCCGCCGCTGCCCCGCCGCCGCTGCCCCGCCGCTGCTGCCCCGCAGATCCACGTCAACTTCTGCCGCCTCAGCAAGTGCAAGCAGGTCCGCACCGCAGCCGAGGTGGAGAGGGCCGTGTGGCACCTGCTGCAGGCGCTGCGGGCGCACGCCTCCGAGCCGGAGGACGCCGCCTTCCTGGACCAGCTGCTGCTGCCGGTGTCGCACCTGGGGGACCTCACCACGGCGGGCGCGGCATGGCCCAAGGTGTGTGGGTTGATGCAATGCTGTGTGCAGTGCGGGTAGGGGTATATGGGGTCAGGCCGGCAGGAGTTGTGCTCAGTGGCGGCCAGCGGCAAGAGGAGGCGAGGGGCGTGGGTGTCGAAGATGCAGGGGACGACGTAGGAGCTGCTTGGTTGGACGACGAGGGCAGAGAGGGCGTTGCGGGCTGTGTGAGGTGAGGTGTTGGGGAAGTGTGGGCGGCAGAAGGCAAACGGTGGGCGTGATGTACGAGAGGGACTATTGCGCATAGCACCACCCGGGGACCCCGTACCCTTACCCCCCCCCCCGGCTGCCGCGTCCCGGTGTCCGAAGGCTATGCACCCACTGCATTTCCCCAGTCGCATTACCGGTTCTTTTATTGTAACCCCCCGGCTGCCTGCCCGCCGCCAGGTCGACAAGGGCAGCCGCTGGCTGCTGGGTCGCCTGCGCATCCTGACCGACTTCAACTCCTCCATGCAGCTGATGCAGCAGCAGCCCGAGGTGCGAGGGCAGAGGGGAGAGGGCCTCGGGGCCCTGGGTGCAGAATGCAAGGGGCGCTGGAGAGTGCGGACGCCTCGAGCTGCCACATCTCGCACCTGCACCCCCGCCGCATCATGTTCGCTCGCGGCCCAACCAATATTGTCTGCGCTGCCTTTGCCAGCGGTCCACCTGCCACCTCTCCGTGCTCTTCAAATGCATGCACCCACCAACTAAAGTGGAAGTGCATCACACCGACCCAAGGCGCCGCTCCGCTCACGCCCGCAATCCACTTCGCCAACCGGGGCGCCTAACCAGACTCCCCAGCCGTCTCCTCCTCTCCCCAACCCAGTCCTCCAGCATGCATCTCAAAACGTCTGTTCTAAACGGTTTTCTCAGGCATCCACGGGTCTTCCTCGAATCCCCCGTCCCCCAGCCGCGCTCACGGCTGACCTGGCAGCTTGCGACCCGGGGCCCCCGCGTGCGGTGCCGCAGGTGGAGGCGCGGTTCCGGCAGCTGCTGTCCGCCATGTCGGACCGCTCGCCGCCGTCCACGTGGTGGGGACTGGAGTGCGACATGGCGCTGCTGCGGGGCATGTACCGGGCAGGGTACGGCGAGTACGACGCAGTGTTCATGGATCCGGACTTCCTGCCGGTCTTCATGGCTGCGAGGGTGAGGGCCGATGGGGTGGGGGGTGGCAATCTTCCTGGGATTGCGGCGGGTGAAGGAGGGGGTAGTGAAGACGCGGCTCGTTGCGTGTCTGAGCTCGTCTCAGTTACAGGGCGACGTCATGACATACATGCGCTGCCGCCGCCTCGCCACAAAACACGCACAGTCGCTGGACCCCCAGTCTGGCCCAGTCTGGCCCCTCGCACGTATCCTGTCATTCTGCTCCGTTACCCGATCCCTCGGTTGCATCCGCCTCATCGGTCCAGGAAGCGAACCTCGCGAAGATACGTGAGCTGACGTCAGCAACCGGGCACGCGGCGGCGGCCGCCGGGTCGGGCGGTGACGAGAAAGGCAGCCAGCCGGCCACGGCCGCGGGGCAGGGTCCAGCCGGTGAGGCGGAGGGCGGCGTCAGCGGCGACGGCACCGCAGTCCGTGCCGGCCCTGCCGGCACCGGCGCCGCCAGCGCGCCCGAGGCGGCGGCCGACGCCGCCGCTCCGCCGTCGTACGTGTGGCCTGACGGGCAGCTGCTGACGCCGCGTGTGCGGCGGCTGTGCGACCTGCTGCTGCGCGCTGTGCGGCATGTAGAGGCGGACTCGGCCGCGCAGGCCTCCGGCTCACCAGTCGCCAGCGCCGCAGCGGAGGTCGTCCGGACGCCGCGGCAGGGGCGGCAGCCGGGAGCCGGAGCGGCGGGTCGGGGCCGGGGCGAGAAGGCGGAGGTGTGGGCGAAGAAGGACAGGCAGGAGGTGCTGGCGCTGCTGCTGAGGTTCGGGCTGCCGCAGGCGGCGGTCGGGGCCGTGCTGGAGGCGGACTCGGAGGCTGCGAGGGCCGCAGCGCGTGCGTCAGCTAGCGAGGAAATCAAGCCCAGCTCTCCGGCAGCAACTGGCGCGGCGGCGGGGGCGGGGACGCCTAGCGCGAGTTGCAGTGGGGCGGCAGACACAGGGGCAGCAGCTGGCGGGGGCGGTCGGGCTGCTGCTGCTGCGGCGGCGGCGGCGGCGCTGGGCGATGTAGTCGCCCGGGCTAGGGCGCATTGCCCCCGACTGGCCACCAAGAGCGCTGCAGGGATACAGCAGGTAGGGCGCAGCTGCAGGTCATGCAGATTGTGGTGATGAGTCGGGAATGAACCAGTCTGCCAAGCCTGAACATGTGCGCTACCAACGCACGCTGCTGGCGTTGCCATGAAGCGAAGCGGTCCGCGATCCACCCCATTGCTGCATCCTCGTGGATCGACGTGAAGCGCCGATGGTGTATCTATCGGCACGGACAATGACGTCACAGAGCTTCCCCGTCTTGCCCTGGCGACCGCTCATCCCGTACGGCCCGGTGCATGGGGTCCCAGGTACCCGGACTCGCACCTCAGGACCCCACGCAGGGGCCGGGGGGTCCCGGGGCGAAACAAAACACGTTCGGAAACCGTTGCCACAGCACGACTGCGCCGTCTTCCGCTGCTGACGTGCTACGCACCGCGCGGCCCCCTCCCCTTCCCCGGCCCTCCCCGTGTTGCTCGACAGGCTCTTCGGGAGCTGCTGGCTGAGGCGGAGGAGCTGCTCGGGGCGGAGGGACACGATGCGGCGGCCCGGACCCCCCGCACCAACCGCCACGCGCCCGGCTGCTCCTGTCGCATCTGCCAGAACATCGCCAAGCACAACGCGCAGCAGCAGGCCGAAGGAGGCGCAGCGCCAGCGTTGGCGGAGGGGCAGGGCGCGACGGCCGACGGCGGGGCAGCAGCAGGCGGAGGAGGAGGGGCGGGAGGGCCCGCTGGGTCAGGTGGAGGCGCAGGGGCGGGGACGGCCCCCACAGGTGGTGGGTCCGCTGGGAAAGCTGCGCCGCGGCCGGCTCCGAATGAGCCCGGGGGGACGGCGGCGGCGGCGGCCGCAGCCAGTGCGCAGGCGACGTCGCCGCCACGGCCTGCGCATGGGGGGGGCGGGGGCAGCGATGAGGAGGCTGATGCTGACGACGCTGCGGGCTCGGATCACGGCTCCGAGGGGGACAGCGGGGACGGGGAGGACAGCGGGGACGAGGAGGGAGGGGACAGCGACGGCGGCAAGGGAGGCGGCGAGCGGCACGGCCGGGGCGGCGGAGCCACGACCAGCGCTGCTGATGGTGAGTCGGAGCGGCCGGAAGGTGTGCGGCGGGCTGTGGGGTGGGGAGGGCGGTGAGCTGATCGGGGGGTGGCGAGAAGACCCGGTTATATGGCGTAGGAAAACGGAGGGCAGAAACTAATGGGGGGGTCGAGGAAGACTAATGGGGGGTTCGAGGAAGACTAATCGGCGGGTGGGGTGCGGCAGCCAGGTGGTAAGATGGGCGGGGCGTGGGGTGGGCTGGCAGTTGCTCGCCAGTCATGTACGGAGATCCGTTCGTACAGGCGTGCATGTCCCTCGCACTGGACGCCTGCCGCAGGCGCCGAGGCCGCAGGGGCTGCTGGTGGCGGCGGCGGCGGCTCCGGCGCACGAGCGGACGATGTAGGGGGCGCGGCTGAGGGCGACGGCAAGAAGCGGCGGAAGAAGGGCAGCGTCACCAAGGTTTGTCGGGGTACCGCTGGTCAGCTGCCCGGGCATAATCGGCATCATATGCATCATATGCATCATCCCCTCCACGTGGCCTGGCTGTCGGATGCCCTGCCCCTGCCACTCGACATGTTGAACACCTCCGAAACCACGTCCTTGGCCCCCCCTTTCATCCTCTTATAACCCCACCCCTCCGCACCAACCGTCCACCCGCCCTGCCTGCTCACTCACGCCGCAGGTGCTGACCGCAAGTACGGCAACCCGCCTGCGTCAGCGTCTGAGGCTGCTGGAGCAGCTGGGTCGCGGGCTGGGGGAGCTGTCGTGCCCGCACGGGGAGGAGCACGCAGCAGCGGAGGGCGGGACGGGTGCCGCGGGCGGCCGCGCGGCAGGCGGCGTTGTGGCCTGGGCGCAGAGCCCCGCGCTGGCGGGCAAGCGCGGCGTGTTGCCCGCGTGGTGGCAGCCGGAGCACGACATGCAGCTGGCACAGGGCGTGTTGCGGCACGGCTTCGGAGCCTGGGATGCCATCGCCGTGGACCCGGACTACTCCTTTGCGCGGGCGGCGCAGGTGCGGCTGTCTATCTAGCTGTCTGTCTGTCTAGCTGTTTCTCTGTCTAGCTGTTTGTCTGCCTAGCTGCCTGTCTGTCTAGCTGTCTGCCTGTCTAGCTTTCTGGCTGAGCCCGACGAGCGTGGGACCATGTTGTATGGCTGGGCAAGCAGGTGGCCTTGGCAGCAAGTTCGGCGGCGATGGAACCGCAGGTCTGTGGCGCCCACTGCTGGGAGCGGTCTCAAAAGCCCCCCGCCTTGCCTTGTACCTCGCAGCGCGTAGCGCGGTCAGGGCCCTGGCTCAATCGCGCCCGCCCTCCCCGCCCCTCCGGACCCCGCAGGCGGCTACCGACCGACAGGACGCGGCCGCGGCTCTGGGTCCCCCCCCGTCCTGGATGCCCTCGCAGCAGCTGCTGACCAAGCGGGTGACCCAGATCGTCAAAGTGATCCAGCGGCTGGTCGAGAATCCAAAGTGCGTCGTGCGGCCAAGAGGGCGGGCCGCAGTGCGGGAAGAGGGGAGGTGCGGGAAGAATACCGGTAGCAGTGATGCAGTTCTGGTGGGGGATGCAGAAGGGCGGCGAAGATGCGGGAAGAAGAGCGGGGCCACCGGGGAAGGAAGTACGACACCACGTGGGAGACGAGCTTGAGCCAACGACGCGCATGCGCGGGCTTGCACGGGACATTGCAGCCGCAGGGTCTTCCCTCACCAATCCTTCACCACCCTGCACTGCTCCGCGGCGCCCCGCCCTATTCATGGCTGCCCAGGTCGCTTAAGACGGTCGCTAAGCGCCAGGCGCGGAAAGCCGCAGCACCCGGTGGGGGACTTGCTGCTGCTGGAGCGGCGGCGGATCGACCCGCTCCCAGCGGCCTCAGCGCCGAGGCCGCTGCCATCGTTGCCGCGGCGGCGGCGGAGGCAGACGCCATCCTGGCAGCCAAGCGCCGACCCGTCGAACACCCGGTGGTGGAGCGGCCAGTGGAGCCGGTTGGCGGCGAGTACGACGGCGAGGAGGGAGACGAGGGGGAAGAGGAGGAGGAGGAGGAGGCTGACGCTGAGCCGTCGCCGCCGCCAAAGCCCGACGTCACCAAGTCTCGCGTGCGCGTCATCAAGGCGCTCCCTGCGGAGCAATGCCCGCCGCAACAAGCAGCCGCCGCTGCTGCTGCTGCCGCGGGGCCTCGGACCCACGTGCACCACGCTGGCGGGGCCCGCCGGGGGCATGCCAGTGTCGGGCATGCCCCCGGCGACGGCGCGTTGCCGCACGTCGCGGCGGAGGGCAGCGATGCCGCCAGCGGCGTGCCGCGTACCGACCTGAGCCCGGACGCGCTGGCTGAGCTGGCGATGCAGATGGCCCTGCAGGCCTTGCAGCGGAAGGACGGAGCCGGCGGAGGTGGAGGGGCAAGGGCAGGCGGCAAGGGCAGGCACGCTAAGTCAGCCGCCGGCGCTGGCGCGCCGCCGGCGGCGCCGCCGCCGGAGCCCTCAACGCACGGGGCCTCGCTGAAGCGCAAGCAGCAGTACGGCGTCGGGGAGGACCTAGGTGGGCCCTATGGGGACCGAGATGCCGAGGCTGCCATGGTGTCCGCGGACCTTGAGGACGAGGCCGCCGCCGCCAGCGACGCGGGCGGTACGGCGGCGGCGCCGCCAGCGGGCCGCCAGCCGCCGTCGCCAAAGCGGCGCCGTGTCGAGGCTGAGGTGCCCAGCCAGCTTCCCGACGGGCCGCTGGACCTGGCAGCCGTGCATCTGCCTGCGGTTGTGGCCCGGGGGCGGGGCGGCGGCGGCCACACCCTGACGCTCCTGACGCTGGGGCGAGTGGAGTGGCAGCGGCGTGCCTACCATAACACTTCCACCGTGTACCCGATCGGTGAGCATGCCTCCGCCGGCCGGCCTCACATGCAGACGTGGTGCTTGCGGTTGGAGCGAAACCATTCCAGTTCCATTCCGGCGCGCTCTCTCCCGCGGCCCACGTCCCCACATTCTCGCCGCGCAGCTCATGTCCACCACCAGCACCACACCCAGCTGCCCCGCTCCTGCGCCCACCGCCACCACCACCTCCCCTGCCACTGCCACCACCGCTACAATCACCACCGCTACAATCACCACCACCGTCAACACCACCACCGCTACAATCCTCACCACGGCCAACACCTGCACTCCCCGCTCCCCTGCTGCCCCCTTGCCACTCCGTCTGCGCCTCCAGGCTACCAAGTATCCCGCGACTACTTCAGCATGACGCGGCCAGATGACGTCACCACGTACGTTCTGGAGGTGGTGGACGGCGGCGACTTCCCCCTGTTCCGAGCCACTGCGGACGACCTGCCGGGTGTGGAGGTCACCGGCAAGTCGCCGGGCCAGGCGTGGAGCCAAGGTACGGCACGGCGAGGGGGTCGCCGTGTGGCGGCACTTACGGTTGAAATTAGCAGATGGAAACTGCAATGAAGCCCCGCCTCAAACGACCCATCTCAGCCCTCACAGCCGAGTCCTGCTCTCCGGCCCTTGTCCCTGTCCACGCCGCAACACTTCTCTTAGCCTCCACGTCCTGTCCTGGGTCCCTGGCGCTCCTTCCTTGCCTCCTCCTTTCGGTCCCCATCGGTGATCCGTCGTCATCGTGGCCCTCACGCTTGGCCCTCCTTCCCACGCCTCCGCTCGCCACCCACCGCGGCCCCTGCCCTGCCCGCCCCGCCTCATCCCTCCCCTCATCCCCCTGTCTACAGTGGTCGAGCGAGTGCGCCAGGTCCGCGGCCTGGCCAAGCTCTCCTCCAAGAGCGGCATGGAGATGTTCGGTTTGTCGCACCCGCGAGTGCAGGCGCTCATACTTCAGATGCCGGACATCGGGCGGCTGCAGCGCCTGCACCGCCCACTCATGGCCACACGCGCCGGCCTCATCCACTCGCCCGAGGAGCTCTCAGCGGCCATGGCAGCCCTGCAGGCGGAGCGAGAGCACGCGCCAACGCAGGATAACCTGCATGACCAGGACGAGGAGGGGCAAGGGGAGCCGATGCAGGCGCAGACACTGCACATGCAGCAGGCCGCCATGGCATCCGCTCAGGAAGGGCGGTGTGTGAAGCATGAGGCGGAGGAGCCAGCCAACTGGGCTGCTGGCCACGGGGCAGCTGCGGGGCCCGGCGGAGGAGGAGGAGCAAGCGCGAAGCGGCGTGCGCGCGATCAGGAGCGTCAGCGGCTGAAGGAGGAGGCGGCGGCGATAGCGGCGGCCGTGATGGGTGCGCCCCCCGGGGCCACGGGGTCTGTGGGCCGTGTACCTGGTGACGCGTCTTTCGGGCCGACGGCGGAGTTGGACAGCGAGCCTAACGGGCCTGCCGCGGCACACTATGGAGCGGCGCGCGATGCCGAGGCCGCCGCTGCGGGTTACGGTCTGTCCGTCCGGGAGGCTTCCCAGACGCCGCCGCGGGCATTGCAGGCTGCTGCTGCTGAGGCAGCGATGCAGCAGGAGCACCATCGCGCACTGCTGCAGCAGCAAGCCTTCCAGCAGCAGCAGCAGCAATATCAGGCGATACAGCAGGAACAGCAGCAGCAAGCACTGCAGCAGCAAGCACTGCAGCAGCAAGCACTGCAGCAGCAGCAGCAGCAGCAAGCACTGCAGCAGCAGCAAGCACTGCAGCAGCAGCAGCAGCAAGCGTTGCTACAGCAGCAGGCCCTGCAGCAGGAGCAGCAGCAGCAAGCGTGGCAGCAGCAGCAGCAGGCCTTGCAGCACGAGCAGCAGCAAGCGTTGCAGCAGCAGCAGCGGACCCTACAGCAGGAGCAGCAGCAGCAAGCGTTGCAGCAGCAGCAGGCCCTGCAGCAGGAGCAGCAGCAGCAAGAGTTGCTACAGCAGCAGGCCCTACAGCAGGAGCAGCAGCAGCAGGCCTTACAGCAACAGGCGCTGCAGCAGCGGCAGCAAGCACTGCAGCAGCAGCATTATCAGGCGATACAGCAGCAACAAGCACTGCAACAGCAGCAAAGACAACAGGCGCTGCAACAACTACAAGAACAACAGCAGCAGCAAGCGTTGCAGCAGCAACAGGCGCTGCGGCAACAACAGCAGCAGCAAGCCTTGCAGCAGCAGCAGCAGCAGGCCCTGCAGCACGAGCAGGAGCAGCAGCAAGCATTGCAGCAGCAGCAGGCCCTGCAGCACGAGCAGGAGCAACAGCACGCATTGCAGCAGCAACAACAAGCGCTGCTGCAGCAACAACAGCAACAGGCGCTGCAGCAGCGAGCACTGCAACAGCAGGCGATGCAGCAACAGCAACAGGCGATGCAGCAGCAACAACAACACGAGCAGCAAAAACAGGCTTTACAGCAACAGGCGATGCAGCAACATGTAATGCGGCAGCAGGCGATGCAGCAGCAGCACGCTCCGCCTAACTCCGCCTTGGCCTCCACGATGATAATGCTCCGACAGCAGCACCCTACCCTAGCGGCTCAAATACAGATACTGCAGCAGGCAGGCATGCTGACTCCGACCGTTCTGCAGCAGCTTAGTCAGCAGCTCAATCTAAACCTCGTAGGCCCGGTCAGCAGTGGCAGCACAGGTCCCGGTGCCCTGGAAGCGCAGGAGGGGGTCGAAATTGCGCCCAGCACTAGCGGTCGCAGTAGCCAGCAAGGCGGCGCTTCAGCAGCTGCCGGTAGCCTGCGGGGTAGTGCCTTATACAGTGACACGGCTTCTATGCAAGGTGAGAACATGCACTACCAGCAGCTGCAGCCGGGCTCTTACCTACAACCCTCCAGCATGTCGCCGCTGGCACGACAGCAGCAGCACCTCCTCGCTCGACAACAGCAGCAGGCGCGTTATGCTCAGCAACAGGAACAAGAGGCCCTCCAGTCCGAGCAGCAAGCGCTGTATATGCAAGAACAGCAGCAACAGGCGTTACTGAAACAGCAACGACAACAAGCAGCACAGCTGAAGCAGCAGCAGCAGCAGGCGCTGGCTGCACAGCAACAACAGCAGCAAGCGCTGGCCGCACAGCAGCAGCAAGCCCAAGCCCTTGCTGCACAGCAGCAGCAGCAGCAAGCGCTGGCCGCGCAGCAACAACAGCAGCAGGCGGCACAGCAGCAACAGCAGCAAGCGCTGGCGATACAACAGCAGCAAGCGCTGGCGGCACAGCAGCAACAGCAGCAGGCGGCACAGCAGCAGGCACTGGCGGCACAGCAGCAACAGCAGCAGGCGCTGGCGGCACAGCAGCAACAACAGCAGCAAGTGTTACTCGCTCAGCGACAACAGCAGCAGGCACTTCTCGCGCAACAGCAGCAGCAGACACAGCTTGCGCAGCAGCACCACCGGCGGCTACAACAGCAGCTGCTCCAGCAAAGCCCCCCGCTCCAACTAACGTCGCAGTCATCTCTTCTCGCCTACCAGCAACAGCAAGCGGCCTTGTTGGCTGAGCGAGAGAACGCGGATTACGCTGCTAGCACCGCCGATTACCTATCGCAGCAGCAGAGCCAGATGCGACTTTTGCAACAACAGCTCCTGGGAGGGCCGTCTCATCAGCAACAAGCGCAGCTGCACCAGCAATATCAGCAGGGCCAGAGCCAGCAGCTGTGGCAACAGGCGGGTGTGATGGACTCCCAGCAGCTCGTGCAGCAGCGTCGTCACCCGGCCGTCGGGCCGGGGACAATGGGGGCTTCGAGTGGTTACAGCCCCGGTGATGGTGGCGGGCAGCAGGTTTCGGAGTTGGGAGCCCAGGCGGTGGCAGCTTCCAGGATCCAAGCTATGTTCCAAGGCAGGCAGCATCAGTATGGTGCTGACGCGGCGGGGGGGATGGGGGCAAGCGTGGCAGGCAGCTTGGACCTTACACCCGACATAGCGGGCTTTCTGGCGGCTCGGCAAAGCCAGCCGATCCAGTCCGCCATGCGGGTGACGCCTCAGGCACAGCAAGCTCAAGCGATTGCAGGGCTGGGTACGGGACTCGAGTTGCTGCCTGGTTCCGGCCGGCAGCCGAGCAGCCAGCTGCCTGACTGGCTGGATTAGCTTAGTTTGGGTGGATTGCATGCTCGGTAGCCGTGGTCTATTCGGCCCGTGCTGCTTGGTTGAGGCTTTTGAGGCCCCGAATCTGTCTCCTATGGATACTTCCTTTCGGATCATGCGCCCGTGATAGGTTGTATATATGTGCATGGACTTTCCTCAATCACCTCAGCTGTCGTCAGGCTGTCCGGTGTTCCCATTCTGTCTGTCCTGCGGGTTACTGACTCGAAATTATTGCTTGAGCTGAAGTGTCCATCGACGATTGCTTTGGGGGAAATGGATCTTCTGTTCTACGTGATATGGTTGTGCACGGTTTGTGTACCAAGATTCCACTTGAGTCTATCAGATTCCACTTGAGTCTATCAGCAGTTAACTTTTGTAGGCTTTTGTTACACGAAGTAACGTCGTGATGGAGTTCCGTCCTTAATAGCTGGCATGCTCCATCACAAATTGATTCACACCCTGATTCACGAGCAGACCAAGACACGCTGCGCACCGCAAAAGGACGGCCCCACATCCCTGGCCGAAAGAGGCCTACCACTCTCGAAACAAAAACTTTTGACCAGACCCCCGAATCAGACACCAGATTGGGTAAACACCTGCAGTACGGCGCTGCACGCTGGGTAGCAAAATTGCGACGCATGCGCAGTATTCTTGTCCACAGGTGCGCAACTGGTCCATTCCGTCGTCGGGCATGTGCAGGGTGGTCCAGGCGGCCTGGCCTCGCACGTAAGGCACGAGCGCTCGCTACGTCGTGGACCTTACGCGCTCCTGCATCGCCGCAGGGATTGCCATGCTCCCCAGCACACCACCAACAGTCCCGGACAGCACATGACAGTACTGCGCGCCGATGTACCACCTGTGCCGTGTTAGTCGCGGCGCGCCCAGCTCCACAACCCTCATAGGTCCGCTGGGCGCTACAGGAGCGACGCCACTCCGTCTACCAGCTGGCGAGCAGATCAGTGCGCCGCACTTTGGACGTGTTGGGACCCGTTTAGGGGGTCACGGGGGCAGCCACCTGAGCCACAGCCAGGGTAGCCCTCCGGGAGGTGTAAGTCGCCCGCCGCCGCTCCTGGCGCGACTGCTGGCCCTCTGCGGGCTTCTTGGTGTGGGACGCAGTCGAGGCCGCAACAGCCTTCGGGTGGTCCGCCGGGTAGACGTGGATCTGCGAGACCCAAACACAGCGCATCTTGCTGAAGGAATTTTCAACGTGGTCTGAGATTCGGAATACAGACCCCCTTGCTGCTGTCGTTGAGCGCCGGGGTATCCCAGTTCGCACGTCCCCATGCTTACCTCTGGCTTCACGCGCTTCTTGTCGAAGACGACAACGCCCTCCACAGTGCTAAATACGGTGAAATCCCTGCCGAGCTCGCAGTTGTCGCCCGGGTACCACTGCGGGCCCGAGATGGAGGGACGACTCAGCGCCTTAAGTGGAGACATTAGGATAAAAGCACCAGCCATCGCTGGATTTACGCACGCATTCCCACCGGACACCGGCAATTGGTACGCAGCAGCCTGAAGCCAGCTGCCAACACTTAAGCGACGGTGACCTCAAGCCACAAGTGGACTGGCTGGCCCAACCCGATGCCCTTTGCTAAACGGCAGGTTTTCCGCATGGGAATTGCTATCGGCTTACCGTTGAACCGCACTGGCGCACGATAATGCCGCCGGCCTTAACTGGCTGGCCGCCGTAGACCTTAACACCACGGCGCTTCGGGTTCGAGTCACGACCGTTCTTTGTTGAACCGGAACCCTTCTTGTGCGCATTCTGGATGACCAGAGCACGCTTGGGCGCAGCGGCAACGCGGACACGCGAAGCCAGGGCCTGACCGGCGAAGCTGTGGGCCAGCATTGTTGCAATCCTAAGAAACGGATTAGAATAGTGGGATCCAAGCAAGCTAGCTCCTAAGAAATGCCGAACGATGTGAAAGGAGCCTATGGCACCTATGACACCGGCCGTACGACTGAGCGGGCGGCGGATACACCTTTGCCTTATTGTCTAGTCGAGAAGAAAAGGTTACAAAGCAATAAGAGGTTTGTGTACTTTGTATTTTGGACGACGCTTGCATGCTAACCCTGCAAGGCGACCCTCGGGCTCAGCTTGCGTCTAATCTGTGGCTTGTGCCAGAGTATTGGCACTTTATTTAGTTCGGCTCAATTAGGATCCAATTTGCGCGTGCCCCATAGACCGAGCACCGGCGCCTAGACGAAATGCCCGGCCAGCATGACCATAACGTTGTCCGGCCAACTCGTTCCGGGTTGATGCAACATATGTGCCTTAAATCCGACAGATCAACCTGAAAGCCATTGGGGACGGCTTTCGGGACGGGTTTTGGCGGACCCAAGCCCCAGCCAAACGTTAGTGCTGCTGTGGGTTTCAGTGTGAAAAAGTAATACTGCGTGTGTGAAGTGATGGCCTCTGCTGCATGGTGACCAAAGGGACATGGAAATGAGTTGATTTATAAGAGATTGCCTGCTGACAGGAACAAGGATGACCTTTGACGACCGGGGTCCACCCTTGTTATCTCCATCCTCGGCGAAGCTGGCGTGCATACCTGTGTCCGCGCGTCAAATTGGAAATACCAACAACACTCCGTAACTAGGGTTTTTCACCCAGCACCCAGCGTCTCGGCTGCGGCGCCCTCGTCCCAGCAACGCTAACCCCGACCAGTCGTACTGGACAGCAAGGTCGTCAAGGATTAGGGCCGCGAAGGCGGATACGGTAGGTCTGGTTGAAGAGGGTACAGTGATGACAATTATCGGATCGGAGGCCTGCAGGCGAGAAGAGCAGTGAGAAGACGCTGATGGTAGTGGTACTTGTTACACCCTCGTTATTGGGTTAAAGTCGCCGAACGGCGCGTGCCCTCAGCCCATCACGAGCCAGCCAGAAGGGCCATGACACATTAAATGTTAATTGCAAGCACGCACAAGGGCTTCACTTCTCGACAAGGGCTTCCCTTCTCGACAAGGGCTTCCCTTCTCGATACGAAGGGAAAACGGAAGTAATCGCCACCTAACCCACATCGAATCACGGGGCCGAACCCTAAGCGGCGCATTATGGCGCCCACAACATGGGTCAGTGTCAGGCGATGTGCCCGATGGTTCTACCTTTTGGTCTGGAACCCACTGTAACAGGGGTAGGTGCGTCGGGCTTGACATCCTCAGGGCACTAAGTACGTGAGAGGGTTGCTAACTCATCATTCCTCTGGGCTACCTCATCGGAACCTCTGGCCCCACAGACCCACAAAGGGGCAGACCCTCCTCCAAGCAACCGGGATGGCACAAACGAAGGATTCTCTCCACTGGCGTCAATGACCCACACCGGTCGGCTCACCGGACGCATGTGCGCCCTCAAGCAAAATATGCACGAAACCACCATGCTTGAGCAGATTTCTACATCGTTGGTGAAACACAAACAGTATTGCGGCCTGGATTCGTACGGCGCGTGGGCGAGAGGAACAGTACGAAGCACGGCAGGTTGCCAGGTTAGTTACTTCACAACCCATGCGCGCGTCTGCCTCACACGCAACCGTTAACTTATTGATGATGAATGGAAAACATTTGAAAGAATTATATGTTGCTACGCCAGCGAGCAACAAAAATGCAACCATGGGCGTTTTGAAGTTTGTCAAGCTCGACTACCATGATCTGTCCCATGGTCTTTGCGGCAGGCACCGCTACAAATTTTCGACATATCTCCTTAAAGCATCGACCACAAGCTTACCGCAAGACCGACCTCCTCGCCTTTCGAGGCGGTAGTCCACTTCGACTTAGCCGTGCGTGGACGTACGCCTGGTGAACCACGGGTCACTCGCCACGCTTCAGTCTCGCCATTCCACCACCACGCACATGCTACCAGGTTTAAAAAGGGCAAACACATGGGAACAGGGATGGGGGTGATTCCACACCGGCCCGTCCCTGGACCGAACATCGATCTGGGCCGGCTCAGGCCATGCAATGTCAGGCCCAGTGTCCACATAGTTGTTCGTTACTGCTTGCGCTGTGGCGATGAATAATGGTAAAACAATCAGAATTTGCACATGCGTGCATTCATTGTGCTGAAACAGCCAGGACATGGGCCTCTCTTCTTGTCCTGGGTTCGCCCGGGCTTGATGACAATGTAACGTCGTTTCATCGGAGAAAGATCCTCAGCGCCCTTTGATACAGGTAGGCAAGCCGCACCAATAACCGCATCTACAGTAACCACGATAACGGCGCCAGCGATCGCACGCAACCTGGCATACACATTTCCCTGAGCACCTACTGCCATATATATTACAAAACGAATACCACCTGGCGTCCGCTGCTTCGACAAAGCGACGGCTACGGTTGAACGTGAGCACAAATCCATGCACGTTCACTCAAAGTCCGACCTGTCAGGAAAAGCTTTCAGTTCGAATACCGGCTCCTCCAGTCTGATGAAAAAGGTGGTGGCTAGGGGACCCCCAACGCATTGGCCCGGGTCGTCGTTCCCCTTCATGTACGCAGCGTCGCTTACCAGGTATCCGTAATTCGTCATCAGCCCTCCGATCTCGCGTTCAAGCCGGCTGGCGTTGAGACGCAGCGAATAACTGCCGCCCCCCTTGGAGGGCGCTGTATCGTACAACCAGGTCACATGGACAGCGGCTGCCGGGTCCGTCATGGCGAAGAGCTCGTGGCAGTCAGCGACGTGTACAGTCTTGCCCTTGGAGGCACGGATTGCGGACTCGCAGCGGCGGTCCACTAAGCCCACGAAGTTGATGGTAGGTACTTTCTGGGCGCTGATGTGGCGAAACAGCGTCGCTTTGTCGCCCACGGTGTGCCGCAGCGTTCGCGTAATTCGGACGTCGTCGTCACTGTCGCTGCATTCGTCGGTGCTGAATGATGCAGTGTCAGAGGATCGTATGGTCAACCTGCAGCCGCCTCGTGGCTTCGTAGATCGGGAGTCAGTGCGGGAGGGAGTCCGAGGGACGCCGGGCTCCAGCGGAACACGGCTGCAAATCGCACAGCAGCTGCTAGCGAAAAGACTCTGAAAGACCTTGAATGCCATGTGCGCAAACGCTTATGTGTGACCGTCACTTTGCTGCGACAATGAGGCAGGCGCTGGCTATGGGATTGCGGGTCGCGCGGCCAGACGTAGCAATCGTGATACGACGGCTTCCCACCGTCCTCGGCTTAGGCGGAAGCCTGGCTAAATGTGGCTTGGCACTATCCGGAAAGATGTAAATTTAGCACCCATTAATAGAAGTTTGAGAAACGCATAGCACAGAATGATTCGTACGTACTTCAGTCACCATGCCGATGGGGTGCTTTAACAGGAGGCCTCTGCGACGCCAACCGCCGTGGTTCACAGTGTGTAAATGGGGGGTGCCCGACTAATTGTTGTGCGTGGTTTTGTACTACTATCTGTTGACTACTGCTGGTTAGACGAGCTCCACACCGGCCTCTTCACCCCGCGCAGATTAACCAGCAGTACAAATGCATTTTTCACTTTTTCACATCGTCGCCGGATGCCTCCTTGCCTTCTCTGGGCGTTCGCCCCTCCTGCGACTCGCCATCGCGTTACATAGCTCATTCGTAGCTCGTTCATAGCTCATTCCTTGTGTTATACACTTGAAAAAATATTGCTACGTCGAAGGTGCGCGTTTACGCGTGTGCCGTAGGCAGCCTAAGGGACTTGTAACCGAGCACTGTCGTGCAGGGCGCCTCCGTTTTTAGCGTTTCTGTCAGGCTAGCTTGGATTATTTACTGAGAGAAAATAGGCCAAAGCCTAGAATAAATGAAGCGCTCTGCAGTATTCCACATTCCCAGTCCTTTCCGCATCTGAACGACAGTAACCCTCATTTCAGAGGATACAATGATCAGGAAGCTATGCAATATGGCATATACACGTGCATGTCAGTGCCCAGACGCAAAAAGAAGGCATCGACAGGCATTCTTATTACCTGCTGAGGGAGTGCTTCATTGCACAGCGTACCACCGGTATAATTTGTTCGGCGCTCGTTAGGAACGAGTGAGGCCATGGTACTGTACGCAATGTACATGTACTTTTGGGGGGACGGGATATTGGCTGACGAGTTGTGATAACGCGGGCGCCCTGGCGGTGGTTGCTAACGTCGGCGGCGCTGCGGCAGCTGTTGGTGTGCGGCGGGAAAAGTCTGGGAGGGAAGAGCCTGGAAGGGCCTGCACCTGCCTCAGCGTAAGGGAAAGTATGAACTCAGTACTACGACAGCCAACTGTCCCTTGGGACGATACCGGAACACTGCCAGAAACAAGAAGACTGTGAACTGTACACATGGTACCGCCACGTGCTGCGCATGCGCGGGGCTGGGCTGCTTATTAGTGTGCAGAAATTAAGTTGCGCTCGCTTGCTCACAACGTCTATTGCGTGTGGTGTATCGTTTCAGTTGAACCAGGAAAGCACTCACACATCAGCTGCTCGCTGCGAAATCCTACTTCACATGATAACAGACTCCTGGCTGTGGTCGCTCTTGGGGGATTAAAAGTAGTGCTTGTTCCAGTGGGTTCCAGGCCAAAAGGCCTGTGTTTGCGCTAGCAGGCAGCAGACGCTCCAAAAGGCACAAAGAAAACAGGGGATGCTTGCCGGCGTACGGCACCATCGTCGTGTGAAAGCAGCCGCCAGCAAAGCCATTTTTGCACAACGCACAACTCTACTTCCAAGGCAGCCCAAGTCCATGAGCACTTGCCAATCCAGGCAATGGAACGAACCTCCGAACCCCCGCGCGTTTTAGTTGCTGTCGATGATCACATGTATTCAGGCTATTATATGAGATAAGGATTCGTTTCGGCGTGAGAGGCAGGTAGGGCTCAAGTCGGACGGTCGTGCGTACGGTTCCTTTTGATCCCACGTCTCCTACCTCTTATGATTATCTCCACTGCTGCTGCCACCGCTTCGTGGGAAATCGGCAACGCCAAAACCTATCGCTTGGATGTATGATGTAGGAGCAGCCTCGCTGTTTGACTTGAGGCTTGTCTGAACAGCCTAGCCGCGCACTCAGGGGTCCCTCGCTTTCCTCAAGCTCCTAAAATTTCCTCTGCCCCGCCTTTTCCTGAATAACAATGGCTCGTACTACACAATCATGTAAATTAGGACGGTTGCAGGTGTCGTGCTGCTGGCTGTCCTAGCCTTACCTCTTCCTGGCAGTGGTGCTTTTGTAAGGACTCATAGGTTGGAATCCATGCGTTTGGAGCCATGACCAGCTGCGAGTATGGCTCCGCGAACTGATTGTTGCCCTATGTCTGCGACACCATGAGCTAGGCGGCTCTGGTGCTCCAACCCGACCTATGACAGTTGTTGGCGATTGTTGGCGAAACTAACGGGGCTGTGGTCCTCATATGGCACCAAGCCTCCATTCCTGTTCCGCTGCGTTGTTACATGTACCGTCAGCCGCGTGCGCCAGCATACGTGGCTGAGAAACCGCGCAAACGATATGTCCCGAAACATGAACTCCAATCCGTGCCCCAACCAACGTTGCGACTAGCAACTCATCACTCGCATCGGGGAAGACTAGTCGAGCCTGCTGGCCACCAAACAGCTCGCGCACACTGGCATTCAGAGGCTGCGACGCCGGGTCCAACCCGTACCGGGTACCAGACGCCAGCGCCAAACGTCAACCCAGCTACTCAGCGGCACCATGCCATCAACCACAGCGCACGCGGGTTAGGACGCGTTTCGCGCGCCGTACAGATCCCGCTGGGATGCGTCACTCGTCCATCACCGTGAGTCGAGATCCCTCCTCCTTCGCATCGGCCCCTGCCCCCCCGCTCTCCCCACCTTCCGGCGCCGACTTGTCTTCGCCCTTCCCTCCCTGTTGCCCATCCTTCAGCTCACTCTCCGCCCCCGCGTTCGGCCCCTCCGAACCCGACCCGCCGGCATCGCCCGCCGGCACCGCCTCCGTCGGGCCGCTGCCTCCCTCCGCGCCCTCGGTCCGTGCCGCCCCATCACCCTGCACCTCCTGCTCCGCCGCCGGCTCCGAAGCCTCCTGGACAGGTCCCTGCTCTGCAACGCCCTCCACCGCGGGCTCCTGCGGCTGCTGCTGGGGCGCCGCCGCCGCCGCTGCCGCCGCCATGGCCGCGACCGCCATCTGCTCGTCCGTGATGGCGGCCACCAGCGCCGACATGGCCTCCACGCCGCCGATGAGGTCGAGCTGTACGGGGTCCTCCACGCTGCGGGTGCACGACCCGTACGACTCTCCCTGCGACACGTGGCACATTGCGGCGGGGCGGCGGAGGGACGGGTGTCGGCTGTCAAGGCGTGCGCCTCGGGCAGCGCAGGCGGTGTACACTGGCTGGCTTCCCAATCCCTAAACGTTCCCCCGGGCGGAAGCACTCAACCAACCAAAACCCCACACCTGCACTCGCACGGCCCCGGCAAATCCTCACCTTGACCAGCGCCAGCTGCGTGGGCCGGGCCAGCAGCTGCCGGAAGGTGGGCAGCAGCTCGTAGCAGTTGGCGAACAGCTCCCTGTGTGGTCGAGGGGCGCGAGGAGGGGCCGAGAGGGAAGTGAGCTGGGTAGGTAGGTAGGTAGGTAGGTAGGTAGGTAGGTAGGTAGGTAGGTAGGTAGGTAGGTAGGTTTCAGGTAGGACGTGGCAGCGGGAGGGAGGGAGGATGCAATGGCTACCGGCGCACGGGGTACCCTTGTCCGGCCCAATGACTACCGGCCAGTACACGAGCCCACCAGCTGCATCCCCCTCAGCACCACGCCCCGAAAACCCGAGCCCCACCAACACTTCCCCCGCAGGGGTAGGCCATGACCGCGGCCCCCAGGGCGCTTGTTCGCGGTGTCCCAACCGACCATTCCCGGCCCCCCGCGCCTCGCCTCGACCACGTCCCGGTGGCGTCCCGCCCTGCTCTCACTTGCGTCCAAAGATGTAGAGCCCCAGCCGGGCGCGACTCATGGCCACCACCAGGCGCCGCACGTCGCGCAGGTGGCCCACCGTCTTGCTGCGCACCAGGCTGAGCAGGATGTAGTCGTTCTGGGCGCCCTGGTACTTGTCCACGGTGGCAATCTGCGGGCGGCGGGCGGCGGAGGTGCAGGAGCACCGCGGCGTCGGGGGCAGACTCAGCACAGTGTCGGCATTGTGGTTGGCAAGTCTTGGGAGGAGTGAGGCGAGGCAGCGGCGGGCCCGAGGCCTGGAGCAGCCGCCCTGCGCCGCGGATTCAACGTGCCCCGCCCCGTGGGTCCCAGCCAAGCCGTGCCGTACCCGGTGGGGGCGGCCGAACATCGGGTACGCCGCGCAGCGCTGCTCCACCACGTCGCGGATGAGGGCCTTTTGGCCGTTGTAGGTGGTTAGGATGGAGATCTTGTGCGCGGGGTAGCCCATCAGCCGCATGAACATGAAGGTGGCCACCACGTACTCCGCCTCGCCCAGGTTCTGGTAGAAGTACGGCACCGGCTCGGACTCGCCTGTTGCACAGGAGGGCAGGCGCGGCGAGGAGCGGGGGGGTGGGGGGTGGGGTTAGGGGACGGAGCATGACAGGCGGAGGGGGAGTAGTTTCGTGCCGGAAATGGACACAGTGGCGGCGGCTGCAGACCGGCTGCTTTCCCTTCCGAGTGATCGCCATGTTTGCCGGCGCTGAGGGCAGGTGGCCTAGATGGCACCCGGGCGCCGCAGATGTCCCCTCCAGAAGCGTGTACCAGCGGGATGGATGGCCAGCGGGGCAGCAGAGGCAGCCCAAATGTGTCGCGAAGAGTAACACCCCTGACCCAAAACGTCTTTGCATGCCCGTCCCCAGGAGCCTCTCCCCTCCTGTCTCTCCCCCCGTCCGCCATCCGACGCCCTCCCCCCCTCCCCCTCCTCGTTCTCCTAGTCATCATACACACGGGGAGGGGTTTCCCCTCTCCTCCCCCCGACGCACCCCTGCCCAGGTAGTCCGGCACGTCTACTAGCTGGTAGTCGAACGCAAAGCCCGGGTTGGCGGCGCGGAAGGCGGGGCTCTGCTGCACCGCCGGCAGGTCGCCCAGCGCCTTGTAGCGCCAGTTGTAGAGCTGCGCCAGGGTGGCGCGGGCGCGGCCCTGCATGTTGAGCTGCACGTAGGGCGTGCCCAGGCGGATGAAGCGAGTGAAGAGCGACTGGTCCAGATGGGAGTACTTTTGGAAGGCCTGGTTCTTGACCACGGGGGGCAGCTGGTGGTGGTCGCCGATCAGCACCACGCGCTTCAGCCGAGACACACCGTCCTCAGGCTTCTGCAGGGGAGAGGGCGGGTGAGGTTGGGGGGCCTCAGTGGGGAGCGGGGCGGGGAGGGAGGACGCAGTCGCGGGGTTCCAGCCCGGCCCCGGGGTGCAGTAGGGCCCTAGTGTGTGGCCTAGTGTCTGGACGGCCCCATCGCAGCCGCCACTCGCCTGCAGCAGCATGGGGATGAACGTCTCGATCTCCAGGATCTGCGCCGCCTCCTCCATCAGGAGGTTGTCGTACTTGAACGCCAGCTGCAGGAACTCCCTCCGCTTGAGGGCCGCGTGCGTGCAAGTCATCGCCACGATCTTGGCCTGCGCGCCAGGGAGGGCAGGAAGAGGAGGGGAAAGGAGGGGAGGGGAAAAAGGGCACATCAGTAGATTGACAAAGAAAGAAGCTGCGGGGAGCGACTTACGGCCCCGGCCGCCCGCCCCGCGCCTGCTGTCCACTGCTTTCCTCCCCTCGCCCCCGGCCGACCCACCTGCTTGGTGCTCAGGTAGTTGACGCGGTCCGCCTGCCCCTTGAGCATCTCGAAGGCGCGGCACTCCTCCAGCTCCTGGAACAGAGTGCGCAGGTGGCGGAAGCAGCCGCGGGCGCGCTCCATGTCCTGCGACCAGAGCGAGGTGGGGACGGGGACAGGTTGGGTGAGCACTGAGCAGGATATACCGAAACAACCTCAACAAGGCTGCTCCAGCAGGGTGATGGTGCCGAGTTCATAACCAGCGGCTTCGGAGCAATACCGTGCATGCCCGCGGCCAGGGTGAAGTGTCCGCATCCTAGCACGTTGCTGCCGTCCTGGACACCTTACCACCCCCCGGGAAGCTCCCCCGCGCTGCCGCGCACCTGCTCAAAGTCCGCTCCCGCAAACACCGGCTGCGGCGCGTCCGCGAAGTACTCCTTGAAGGGGAACAGCTCCGCCACCACCTCGGCGCCCGCGCCGGCCGCGCGCGCCCGCTCCACCGCCGCCGAGAACTTCTCCCACCTCGCCAACACGTGTATCAGCCAGAAGTAGCTGGCGGTCTCGCACGTGTACGCCACCGACTCGGCCTCGGGCTACGGAGGGGAGGAGGGGAGATGCGGAGGGGAGGCGGGGGGTACCGTGTCGGCGTGTTGCGGCTCGGGGCCTCGCAAGCTGGCGGGGCTGATGGCACGACGAGGACTTGGCCGCATGGATCGCGGAAATGCAGCAGCCCCACATGATCAGCGAGCTGTGCCACCGCTGCCGCTAGTCCGCCAGACTGATTGCGGAACCCTCCAGCCCGCTGCCGCTCTGACGGGACGACACTCACTCCGCAGCCTTGAGCACCTCCGCGTGTGGGCCTCTCGCCGTGTGGGCCCCTCGCCGTGTGGGCCCCTCGCCGTTCCTCCCTCCCTCCCCCCTCCCTCGCCGTCCCTCCCTCGCTCCCGCTCACCACGGCCAGCTGCCTCGCCATCTTCTCCACCTCCGCCAGCAGCTCCAAGCGGCGAGCCAACATGGCGTTCACGCGGCCCACCCGGCTGAAGTCCTGCTCGGTGTCCAGCTCCGCCTCACCCATGCCTGAAAAGAGGGGGTTGTAAAAACCGTTTTACGCGTTGGCGCATGGTTGTTGGACACCAATTTCGTGGGCGCATGCTGGAGCGGCATTAGGTAAGGCCAAAGGTGCCGATTTACGGCCACGGGAGAGGACATTTTCGGGGGTACATAGGGAAAGCAGTCCTTTGGGTACTACCACAACTGGCGCCGCCAAGCTGCGGTCCCGCACCCACCTAGACGCAGCAGGTAGCGCTCGGGCACATCGCGCTCCATGATCTTGCTGAAGAGGTCGTTGAGGGCCTGCGAGGGGAGCGGCGCGGGACGGGATGCGGACAGCGGGCAGCGGGACATGAGGAAGCGGACGGATAGTCAACACAGCCCAGGAGCCCGGAAAACAACTTCTAAGGGAGGGAAATGCGCACGGGGACGAGGGCTGCGCGAGCTCCCTCGCCGTCTCCCACCTCGCCGTGCCTCTTGCCTCCTTACTTGCATACACGCCAGGGGCCCGCTGCCCTCTCCCCCTCTGCCCCCCGTCGCCCCGCCCCGCAGGCCCCGCCCCCGTCCGGTCCCCACCTGGTTGGAGTGCGTGATGAGGAGCGTCCGCTGGCCGGGGCAGTTGTGGTACAGCACCGTCATGATCTGTACGGCAGTGTCCGTCTTGCCCGTTCCTGGCGGCCCCACCACCATGGTCAGCCCCGGCTGCACTCCGGACGAGATCGCCTCCACCTGGAGGGGACACCACACGGGGGCACGAGGGCGGCGGCAAGGGTTGCGACGATGCGAGGATGCGCGACCAAGGACTGGGACCGTCTGGGCCGCAGTAAAGCAGTGTGCAGTGCCGCGCTAAAGCAGTGTGCAGTACCGCGCAGTGCCGTACCTGCACGGGCGTGAAGCGCACCGCGTTGCGGCGAGGTTGGTCCTGCGGGTAGGGGCCCGGGTCGGGCGGCACGTAGCTCTCCACAAGCAGCTCCCCGGGGCCCGGCCCGGAGGCCGCCGAGGCGGGGGTCGCCTCCGCCGCAGCGGGCGCAGCGCCGTCCGTGGCTTCCATAGCGGCAGCGGCAGAGGTAGAAGGCGCGTCCGCGTCCGCCGGCGCGGGCGCGGCCGGGTAGGTGACGCGGAACGGAGGCACCGGCTTGGGGCCGCCGGATCGGTTGACGATCTTCACCTGCGGGGGGCCCAACGGGGCGGGGGCAGGGCGTGGGCAGCTCAGGTGACTTGCTGTCCTCGGGGGCCGCTGCCCGGCCACGCCGCTGGGAACGGTACGGGTGGCGCCCTGGAGCCCTTGACTCGCAGCTAGGGAACGGAGGATAATACTATTTTTCGTTGTAGTTTAATTATTTAATTTGACGCAGAATTAATAAATAATGTAGTTCATTTACAAATATAAACAATAATACACTTTTTTTTATACAATTTGAACAGAAATCGTCCATACTCCCGTCTCCTCTCTTAACACTCGCCTTGAACTGCGGGAAGGCCTCCACCACGTGCTCCGCATCCAGGAAGGTGTCCTTGAAGTCCACGGTGCGGAGCGGCGGCTGCCCGCCCACGCCGCTGGTGTCGGAGGCGGCGTCAGTGCCCTCGGCGGCGGCGGCGGCGACCGCGGCGGCGGTGCCGGGCACGCGCGCCTGGGCTGCCGCGGGGTCGCCGTAGCCCAGGAAGACGTCGTGCAGCCAGGGCTGGATGACGGCGGTTTCGTCGTTCATGAGGTCGCGGATGGACTCAAGCACTGCCTTGAAGTTGTTCTCTTTGGGCTTGCGGCTGGAGGGCAGGAGGGAGGAGGCGGGAGGGAGGAGGGGGGAGGGGGGGGGGGGTCGCAAGGAAGACCCGTGTATGCGAAAAAAACCGTTTAGAGCAGACGTCTGGGAATGCGGGAGGAGGGCCGACGTTACGAGGGCGCAGGCGGAGGATCGCAACAGGTGCGGTAGTGGCGCAGCGCTTCCAAGCGGTCCGTCCAAGGACAGGCGATGAGCTGAGGCTGGCGCAAAGCAAAGGCAGCAGATGCACTCGCAGCACCGCGCGTCTGCACCCGCGGCGCCGGCGCCAGGGGGGGCGCTCATTAAAAGACTAATCTTAACATCCACCCGCAGCACCGACGCCAGTAGGTGCACCACAGCTCCCCTCAGGCGGGGGGAAGATGCTCACCGCATGAGCAGGTTGAATGTGCCGTAGGGGTCCTCGCTCTTGTGACGCGCCATGGTGTTCATGTCCAGCTGGTACTGCGCCGTGTCCAGGGCCACTGTCACGGTGCGGCCAAAGCCCTCGGCCGGCTTCACGTCCTCGCGCCGCACGCGACCCGTGAAGTCGTTCATGAGCCTGCGCGGAGAGGGAACGTGCCATTCGGACACGGACGACACGAGTCGGTAAGGGTACCCGGTTCGACCCCTCCCTCCCCCAGGGGCACATGAAACGTGAGGGCAGGGCCAGTGGTGTGGTGTGCGGAGGAGCTAAGAGGCGGCGGTGCGCCCGGCCGGCACACTACTTATACTGGATTGTGTAAAGCTTTTAAAGCTGTAGCTTTAGACAAACACTGTCCATCCAGGCCCACACCTGCCGCCCTCGTCTCGGAGCTCGATCACCTCGCAGCCGCGCACGTACACCAGCCCGTGCTTCTCCGCGGCGTTGGGCTCGCGCCCATCAGCGTAGGCTGCGGCGGCCGCGGTGGCGTCCGGCGGGCGGATGGTCATGAGGAAGAGGACGTCGTGCTGCTTGAGGTCGTCCCACTCTGCGCAAGACGCGGAGCGGAAGCGGCGCAATCAGCCGGCACGCGTTAGGCATTTGCCTTGAGACCAAAATTGCGTGAGCGCGTCGTACATCACACGGTACCGTGGGCTGGCAAAGTGGTTTTGGCCATTTTTGCATTGGGTGAGCCGCCTTCCTGACACCGCTGTTTTCTGCTTGAGGACGTCGTCCCCGCCCCCTCGCCCCCCCTACCTCGCCGCACGTCGCCCCTCAGCGGCCGCGTGTCGACCACCACGTTGGCCGTCACAGCTGCGGGCTTGGCCTCGCCGACGTTGGGCTTGCGCACCTCCGTCACCTGCACACGGGGCAGGCAGGGAGGGGAGTGACGGGCCACAAAACACTAAGAAACAGAGGAAGTAGCGGAAAGCGGACAGGAGGGCGGCGGCCGCGCTCGCAGCCTTCCTGGACTCGACCTTCCCGAAGCGTGGTGTCCTGCCCACCAGGAGCTGCTTGTGACCGCGCCCGCCCGGCCGGCCCGTGCTGCCCACCTTGAAGGAGTTGAGCGGCAGCGCCATGCGCGCCCACCCGGCGAAGCGCACCCGGTCGTTGTCGTCCCAGTAGGCCCCCACGCGGCCCAGCACGTCCGCAATGTCCTCGCGGATCTCGTACGTGGCCTCCAGCCTGCGGAACAACAGGGCGTGGAGGCACATCAGCGAGGGAGCCAGGCCGTGGGGGGACAGAGAACCAGACCTTGGGGGAACTCCGCGTGGGGTCGGGGTGTTAGTGACCGTCCCTATCCCTGAGGCTGGGCACGGAGGAGACGAAGCAGCAGCGTAACAGCTCGCATGCATACCGTCTCCCTACACACCATAGCACCGCCGTCAGGTTTCTTCGTTGATAGTTCACATTGAACGCCCTCGGATCATGGCTTGGCGCGCTATGCTCTCACCCCCACATCCCGTACCGCCCGGGTGCCCGACCTCCAGCCCCACCCTCCGCTCGGGTGTCGTGTTCGCCCACCTGAACAGGTGGAAGCTCCGCAGCAGGTAGTCGTGGGTGGTGAGGAACTGCAGGTTCAGCTTGGGCAGCGCCAGGGCGCCCTCGCCCGTGTAGTGCTGGGAGGACGTCGGGATCTGGATGGCGGGTGGAGGCCAGGTGGCGTGAGGTCAGACGGCGTGGGGGGAGACCAGATGGGGTGAGATAAGGTGCAACGAGATTTTGGACAGGTTGATCAAGCCCCCAAACAAAGTATCCCTCGCCTGCCCCTCCCCCCGCCCGGGCTCCTCCAAGCGGCCTCCCTCTAGACCGCCCCCCGCCCACCATCGCTCGACGCCCCGGCCCTGTAGCGGCATCTGGGCGCGCCCTGACCAGCGCCTGCCAACCCCTCTTCGCTGCTCCTCCTCCTCCCTACCTGGCTCTCGTCCCACAGGAGGCTCTCCGTGGGGTACAGCGGCATCTCGTTGATCACCTCCCGCTGGCTGCGCCGCCGCTCGTACGTGCTTACCAGCACCTGCAACCACCACAACCGCCAACGGGACAGCAGCGCTGACGTCAGCACCACCGCAGGCCTAGGGCAGCCGCAGTCCCTGGAGGGCTACCATGGCGCCTACCCTGGAGCACGGGGGGTCTGGAGACCCCGGGGACGCTCGCCACCCCCTCTTCCCCCCGCGAGCCCCCCTCTCTGTAGCCCTGGAAGCGTTTCGCCACTACATGGGTATGCATTGCCCTGCTGCCGTGCAGTCCACTGCAGATCGATGTATTACCCAGGCACACGTTTGCTCCCAGCAGCTGAAGGTTTACCAAAAAGGGAGGCCACACACGGCCATGGGAAGGAGCGCACCAGCGCCAGCACCAGCCACAATGCGCATCACGCAAGGCCTGGCATTCCGGGCCGGAGGCCGCTGCGGCATTGGATCAGCAAGCAAATATTATATAAGGTACGCGCGTCTTACCTCCATGAGGAAGGCCGTGTCAGCGGCCCACGGGTCGTCCTCGCCCACCAGCCGCAGCTGCCGGCACAACAGGTGGCGCAGCTGCTCGGCTGACAATGCGGAGAGCTGCCGCCTGCAGCAGGGAGGACCAGGACGCGGCAGCAGCTCGGATGAGCATGCAAACAGGGCATTAGCCAACACACACTATACCCGGGCAGTCAGGCAGCCAACACATACTTCACACAGGCAGTCACGCAGCCAACACACACTACACCCGGGCAGTCAGGCAGCCCCGCACCTGAGGTTGTCCCGCTGCTCCACCGCGCCGCAGTTGCTCAGCGCCAGCTCGTGCAGCGGCTCCACCTCCGCCCAGTGCTTGAAGCACAGCCGCTGGAACTGGCACACCTGGGGGGGCGGAACGGCAGCGAGGGAGGGTATGAGAGGAGCCGAGGGAGGGAGGGTAGGAGAGGAACCGCCGCGAGGGAGGGAGCGTTAGGCCATGCAGTGCCACAAGTGGGCTCTCCGCAGCCTGCCTGGTGAGCCAGAGCCGCCCCTGGAGCCCCCAACATCCTACCCACAGGGGTTCCGCACCCTCGCAAAAGGCCCATGCCGACGCAGCGTTCCGGCACATGCTCGTCCCCGCAGCCCCGCCCACGCAGCGATACCCAACAACCGCGACCCGCAACGCCCCCACCTTGTCGTAGTGCGCCGCGTTGATGTCGTCGTCGTTGAGCGGCTCGCCCGTGTGGTCGTCGATCGGGAAGGACATGTAGTAGGCGAACAGGTCCACCAGCTGCCGGAACAGCGTATTCGTGGGCGGCACGGCCGGCCGCCGACCCTGATCATCGTCGGCGGTGTCGTGGCGCGAGCGCGTTCTCCGGCGACCGCCCTCAGCACTGCGGCCCCGACCGCGGCCCCGACCACCTCGCCCCCGGCCGCGACCCCGACCCGGGCTACGTCCCGGGCTACGCCCGCCAGCGCCCCGGCCGGCGCCGCGGCCGCCTGCGGCACCGCGGCCACGTCCCCGAGTGGCCGCTGCGCCCTCCTGCGCAGCAGCTGCCGGCGCCGCCGCAGCGTCGGCGGCGGCGTCAGGCCCTGCGGCAGCCCCTGCGTCGGCGTCACCGTTGGCAACGGCGTCGTTGACTGCGTCCTCCACTGCTGTCTCTTTCTGCCCGTCCGCAGCACCCTCGCCATCTCCCTCGCCATCTCCGCCCTCCGCCGCATCCCCCTCCTCTGCCTCCGCCTCCTCGCCCTCCGCGCCGCTCTCGCTGCTGCTGTCACCATCCCCATCGCCGCCCTCCCGAGAGCCCTCGCTCCCATCCTCCGATTCATCGCTGCTGTCTCCATCCTCGTTCCCGCCAGCTCCGTTGCTGGCCGGCTCTGCGCCCGCCCCAGCTGCTGCTGCTGCCGCTGCGGCTTTCGCAGCCTTCGCGGCCGCCTCTGCCGCCGCGGCCGCGCCGGGCGGCGGCGGCGTGTACTTGAACAATTTGCTCATGCGGCACTTGACCAATAGGGCCCGGTCGTCCAGCACCGTCCGAACGAAGCGCCGGGTGGGTAGCTGCGGCATCGAGGAGTGCAAAAAGAGGACCGCCACGGGGCAGCATCTGGGTCAGCTGGGACTGTGGCGCGTGCGTTGCATTGCATGCACATATCAACGGGTTCCTCACCCCGATCACCCCACACACACCCTCCCACCTGCGACAACAGGTCGACGAGGAACTCAAGGAAGCGCTCGCAGTAGAGGAGCGCCGCCCGGTTGAGCGTCGGGAAGCAGCCCGGGGCGGTAGGCTCCACCACCACCTGCAGGCGACACGGCGCAGTGTCGGTATCCGTATCAGTGCTGCGGGGGCTGGTGCTGTGCCAAGGTGATGCAGTTTGCCACACTGCTGTTGTGAGGTGCGTCCGGGGTCCCGGAGACAGGCCGCAGCCACCGGAGGCAACACCACGGCGACCCTGTACTGACAGGGGCCTGTAAGGCACGTGAATCGCCGGTTGAGCGCAGAGGGCGGGTGGTGCCGGGAAGGTACGCGCGAACACAAGCCGGCAGTATACGGGGTCGCTGGCTGGGCTGGGGGGACAAGATGGCGCCAGTTGATTATGAGATGAGCACGTATCCCATCAGCCAGTCGCAGCCTTCCCCGGTCGCTGCATGTCTTTAGGACGTTGCTGCTCCGACAGGCCATGCAGCCCGAATGCGGCTACGCGACGTGCGGTGAATGATGCGTGTACCGTCCCGAGAACGGCACCTGCGCACGGGCGTCTTTGACGCGGCGCGGTGCCTGCCTTAAAAGGGGCGGACGTCCATGTGTGCTGCGTAAAGCCGCGACCCCGCATTGATGGCAGTGGGCCAAGGTGAGTGGCAGCGGTATGACCAGCCCGTGTGACCAACCGCGATGCGGATGCGGAAGATGCGGCGCGTGCGGGGTAGCATGTGTGCGGGGGAATCGTGTGTGCGGGGTACAATGTGTGGGGGGTACCATGTGTGCGGGGTACCATGTGTGCGGGGTACCATGTGCCCCGTTGTGCAGGGTACCATGCGCTGTGCAGGGTACCATGTGCGCGGGGTACCCACCGCTGCCCCGCTGCCACACTAAGCGCCAGCTCAGGGCGGCAGGGCCACATTTGTACCGTGTGTCGGTATAAGTACGCCCTCTTCAGCACACATCCGGCCGTGGTGGCAACCCTCTGCTTCGCCCAGGCAGCAGCTGCTCGTCCAGTCACCCGCTTCCTCCTGCCCACCGCGAGGCGCCCACCCACACACCAGTCCCCACGCCCAGCTCACACGTGCCACCCACCTTATCCAGCACTGACAGGAACTCCTCCAGCAGTGACGGCAGGAAGCGCACCTCCGGCCGCTGTGTCACCGGCACGTACGCAGCGGCCTCCGCGCCGCCCTTATCCCCCGCCTTAGCCTTCTTGGCCGCTGCCTTGGCCTCCTTCTTCGCCGCCGCCTTCCAGTGCTTCGCGAGCGCCTCGTGCGCGTGTAGCTCCAGCTGCAGGCGCCCCGGCGACAGCGAGTGCCACAGCGGCAGCGACACGACGCGCAGCACCTGGGCGCGAACCATCTCATCCTCCAGCGACTGCCAAACAGAATTGGCAGGGCGATATGAGTTGATTTGCAGTCTTGTCGTGCAGCTTTTAAGTTAACTCATGCATGCGTGCATGAAATAGTCGCGCTGTGGACGGCATTGCCTGCTGCGGCCGCTCCATGATCGGCACCTGCGACCTAGGCAGGCGGTCTCGAATGCAGGCATTCGTCCTGGACGTGTGCGCACAGACCATCTGTCCCGACAACGAGGCCCCCAGGCCCCAGCATCCAACCCCAAGGTAGGGGCTGAGCGACGCTGCTGCGCACCTGGAACGAGCGGATCATGAACAGCACGTATGCTGTGCGCTGGTGCATGAGCAGCTTGTCCTCGCGCCCCTCCTTCAGCGCTAGGACCCGCTTGAAGAAGCCGGGAAAGGCGTCCTGGGGAGCATGAGAGTAACATGGGATGATGCGTGAGGGCAGCTGCCTCGACGAGTGCAAGGTGCTGTCATGCGCGACCTTAATGCATCGGCGGCGTTGTCGTAACTATCTTTTCAAGGCCGCGCTAGGCAGCCACAACCAATCACACCAGATGCCCCAGGGCATTTGAATGTCCGCGCGAAGGGTACGTGAACTGCGTGTGCGGAATGGTATGCTACCCTTGTCCTTCGGCTTGTCCATAACTTGAACGCCTGAAATGATGCTCCAACTTGCTGGCGACAGATGACAGGCTTGTACAACGTCGTGATCACCACCGCTTAACTCTGGCCACCGTTGCAAAGTCCCATCCGATGACAACCCCACGGCAGCTTGCCTGGCCCCCGGCGTATTATGTGGTACACGAAACTTGGTAACTGCACACCCAAAACCGGCTTCCCGACCCACCTCCCGTGTGTGGAAGCAAGTCCACGCCGGCATGCTCTCCCGGAACTTTTCGTTAACCATCAGAAGAATGGACATGACGTGCTCAAATGTGGCCGTCTCCGGGTCGAAGTTGGGCCACAGGTAGTTCTCCAAGTACTGGGACACCTCCAGCAGCATTATGCGTTTGAAGCTGGGCCCCCGGCTGCTTGCCCCACCCAGCTCATCTCGGTATATTGACTGCACGAGCTTGGGTTTGAATGCTGGGGGCTTTTCCTTCGCACGAGCTTCGTTGGACCAGTTCCGCTGCGACAGCCTTGTGAGCTTGTCCGTGGCGATCTACGCGAATGTGTGACACTATAAGTATTGGTATACACTGTATGCGTGCCGGCTGCGCGCTTGCCGGTGTAAGCACCAGATCGGGAACGTGCTCCGTGCTTACCTCGGATACAGTAAGCATTGAACCCGCCTGCTTTGTCCCCGTTTGATTCCCATGAGGCTGCTGGTGCTGATGCGGTCCCTGTCGCGGTCCCGCCGCCTGCTTATGAGGTTGCATCACATTTGGATGCTGCCCTTTCCGATGCTGCCCTTTCGTAGGAGCAGGCCCTTTTACTTGGAGCTCTTTGGGAGCAAACTTTGGAGCTGAGGAGAGCCTTGGCTTCTTGGCCGCTGGTTCCTCCCCGCCGTCCCCGCCATCGCCCGCCTCCTGCTGCTCCTCTTGCCCTTTTGCCTGCTCCTGCTCCTGAGCTTGCTCCTCAGCTGGCTGTTGCTCGTCGCCCTCCTCCATGGGCTCCGGCTGGGGACGTACGTCGCCCTCCGCCATGCTTTAAGTCAACGAGACCTGGCGGCCGGGCTACCGCCCTGCGCCGCGACTAAACCAATCAACAGAGCACTGTCGCAACAAAGGTACTGGTATACGCAACAGGTTGGCTAAACGAATGCCTGTGTATTACAAAATCGTTCTAGCTTCGGTGCCCAAAGGCAATGTAATGCGTAGGTACAGTATCCTTAGGGCTCACAGTTCACGACTGGCATATAATTAGGAAGTTGAAGAGCCGAAGCGGATGGTCGTACGACATCGCAGAAACTTGTCAATCGCTGAACAAGTGATCTGGTCCGCTTGAGTGCTGATGGCATAAATTGTTGCAAGAATTATCCGGATCTCTTAGCTTGTCCTTCATCTGCGGTACCGCTTAATTGGACTCACAATGCAGGCACACAAGCTTACCCAGACCGCAGGGCGCAGCGCTCGGGTCCAGCCGTTCCTCAGCGCCAAGGTCAGCTCTGTGCGCCGCAGCCGCGCTCTAACCATGCGGGCGACAGCTTCCTACGAGCTTGACCCCGATAACGCAAGCATCCTCGTATGCGGCGGCGGTGGCGTTGCGCTGCACGTCACCCGCAAGCTCAAGGACATGGGCTCGTGGGTATGGATGATGCAGCGCACCGACGTGCGCAAGGCGGAGATCGAAAAGATGATGGCGTTCGTGCCCAAGGGTGACGCGCTGAACAAGGACGACGTGCAGCGCGTTATGGATGGTAAGTGGATACGGCCTATTGGGCCAGAAAACCATTAATCGCATCATTTGGAGGGTTGGGATCTCCAGCGCGGGTTACGCAGAGTGGAGGGGGTGACGGGGTACCCGGAGGATGGGACGGCGTCAAAGACACTCCACCCTCTTGGGGCAGTTGACACCCCTCATGATTGCAAAGCGACGTATAGAGCACTAAGCGCCAACTCCATGTGGCTCTAGCACTTGAGGAGGAAGCATCAGCCGCATCAGTCACAGGCAGCCACATCAGCCACATCAGCCACAACAGCGACAGGCAGCGCCTCGAGGCCATTGCACGGATACGTGGGGGGGGGGAAGCAAAGCAGCTGCTCGGCTTGGAGATCGGTGCGGGACTGCAGAGCGATGGCGCATCCGTCAGGTCTGAGGGGCTTATATCCGGTCTGGGACGTGCAGATTCCTGCAACAGGCCCATGGCCTTTCCATGGCCTTTCCAAGTAGCACCTGTGATCCTGCTAACTCCGAAGGGCTTACTTCTTAAGGAAAACTGGTCTCTGCTGGCCCCCTTTCACATCAGTTGCTGTCTTCTCCGGCGTTTCCCGAAACTCAGGTTCTGAAGCCTGGCCCGCCCCATCCGCTCCCCCCGCTACCCGTCGTCAGGCATTGAGGAGGTCGACGCCGTGGTGTGCACGCTCGGCGGCAGCGTCGCCGACCCGCGGGTCGACAGCGAGGGCAACATCAACATCATTGATGCCGCCGTCAAGAAGGGCGTCAAGAAGTTCATTCTGGTCACCAGCGTGGGCTGCGGCGATAGCAAGGCGGCACCGGGTGAGCGGGTGGAGGGGCGGGGCGGGACACCCGAGGTAACCCACGTACTAACGGGCGGGCAGAGTGGGAAAGCTACGGCGACGTGCGTTGTGTCATCGACACATGCACCAGCAGCACCGGCAGCAGTAGCACCAGCTGTAGTAGCACCAGCTGCAGTAGCACCAGCAGCAGTAGCACCAGCAGCAGTGGCAGCAACAACGCTGCGACTGGTCGCCCGGTGGCCCATCAGTGCGTGTCCCGGGGCCGCCGGCGGGGCTCCCTGACGAGGCAGTGGCCGGGAGGTTGAGAGGAGACCCGGAGGGACGCGGGTGTGGGAGCAGTGCCGAAACTGGGGTGCAAGGCGACCGGGGATGCACGCTACTGCCGCCGTGCGGGGACCGGAGTCAGGGACTCAGGGCATGCCGTCGTGCTCAGCAGGTTGGGTTGTTGCCTGGACGCGGGAAAGGGTGGCGGAAGGGAGGCAGTCGTAAGCCGGACGTCAGGCGCTGACGAGGTTGCCGCTAGGGGCCGGCTGCATGGGGTGTGGGGGCGTTGCCACGGCCTAGGAGGTGCTCCGAAACCCGGGCCCCAGTCCGCACTTTCAAACCACGAAACGCGGCGTTCCCCGTCGCTATGCAATGCCGTGCCGGCAGGCGCCGGGTCGGCAGCCGTTGCCCCCTCATTCATTGCCCGCCTGACCCAACCCCGCTCGTCCCCTGTACGGCAGGTGAGCGCGTGTACAACGTGCTGAAGCCGGTGCTGCTGGAGAAGGACAAGGCGGAGGAGCACCTCAAGGTGGGGGAGGGCGGGGGGTGGAGATGAAGCCCGTGGGTGGATGTTGGGCCGGCGGCCTATGATGTGGCCCCGGGAGGGCAAGCTATGTGCGCTTTGGCTTGAACCTCGGATACCAGTACCCCTCCTAGGATTCGCGGATTCTCTTGTAAATACCCCTCCTCGGGAACACTAGCGGCCGAGGCCGAGGTCCATACCTGGCCTCTTGAACCTTTTCGGTGTGCTGGCCGCGTCCTTTGGCGCGCGTAGGCCGTCGGCGCCGCGGGCAAGCTGGCGTACGTGATCATCCGGCCCGGCGGCCTGGTTTCGGAGCCGGGCACCGGCAGCGCCATCTTGACCGAGGACAACATGGCCGCGGGCATGATCCACCGCGAGGACGTGGCCACCCTGGTGTGCAAGGCGCTCTTCTCGAAGAACGCGGACGGCAAGGTGGGGTCGCGACTCCGCTGCAGGGCGGTCGGTCTGGCCCATGAGGCCGGGTGGGAAGTGGGCAGGGGCTGCGAGGGGGAAGGCACCCAAGCCAAAACGAGGAGGGCGGGCGGAGCTAGGGGGCCTGCCGGGCCGGTTCTTGCCAGGGCTGCGGGGCGAGTTCTTGCCAGGGCGGCTGCCCCCGGGGAGGACCTCCACCCACCCATTCCCGCCCCTCTGCTCCCGTCCTGCGCAGGTCCTAACCGCCATCGACCCAACCAAGACCCCCGGGACCGAGCGCGCCGTGTTCAAGCTCTAAGTGGAAAGCTTGCTGTCGACCGCCGGCCGCGGCCACCGCCGCCACCGCCGACGCCTGCGCTTTGGGCAGTAGTCACGCCGCGGGGCTGCAGCGGCAGGTTGAGGCCGCAGTCTCTGCCTCGGCACAGCTGCAGCTGCAGCGGCGGGTGAAGCCCCTCTGCTCATTGCGCTGCTTACAGCCGGCTGCCAGCTCGCAGGTTGTTAAGTGGGAGCGGCCCCTAGGGCTCGTAGGCTAGCTTGCTGGCTGCCGCCCCACGGGTCGCAGCTAGGTGGCACGATGTGCGGGTGGGGTCGTGCCGGATGTGTCTCCGGGCCGCACCAGTCGGGCGGCAGCGGCGCGCGCCCTCGGTCCTTTGTACGTGTTTCGCTCGCTGGCGGGAATGCATTTCTCTTCTACCGACACCTCTCTGGGTGTCCTTTTGCGGGTAGTTTCTTCACTTCCAGACAGCGCAGTCTGCGCCAGTACCGGTATGCGTTGGCCGGTGGCCGCCATAGCCTGGCTGCCAGCTCGTGACGGCGCCACAGGCCGGCGGCCGCACCGTGCCCTCACCCGCCCGACGCAGTTCGCGAGCGCAGCTTTCGTACATTGCTCGCCGCTACCCAACAGGCGGTGGGGTTTTCACGTTGCGCTACTCTTGGACGTTGCATTTTGGAGGGGCGCATGCACGGGCTGTATGAGTGTGGTGATGGGACGGAGACGTCCGGCCTAAACCCCTTTCTACCTCTCGGTTTGTAACCCCCTCCCCCTCATCCGACACATGCGACACGGGTCGGTATACGGCATCGCCAGCTCTATCTGTTGCCTCCTTCCCAACAATCAGCTTCCACCCGGGGCAATGCTGCGGCGGCATTGGCCTCCGTACGACAGCCACATGCCGTACACGAATGCGGGGGCCGATACGAGGTGCAAGAGAAAGAGAGGTGACCCTCCCCTCCCTCCGCAGTACCTGGCCACGACCTACACGCCGTTACACACTCACGTCGCGCAGGGCGGCACACACGCGATTGCCGCGCTGCCCACGACACGAAACCCCCCGTCCTTATCCCTGCCCCCAGGCCCCCTACTACCCTCTCCCTGCTCCTCCCCAGTTGCCACCCTGCCCCTCCCCAAACCCGCAAAGTATACCGTCCGAATCAGGGTACCGTAGTCAGCCCTCGGGAGCAGCCCCGCGCAGCCCCATGGCGGCTGCGGGTCCCCCTGCGCCGGGACTTCGAATGTGGTGTGGCAGGTGCCGGTAGTGGGCCCCCCAAGTCCCGAACTACCCGCGAGCTCCCCTGCGTGCATTAGGAGGCGCCGTACGGCAGCCCACGGACTGAACCTTTCCGCACCGCTTTTTCCTAAACGACGCACCGCTTGTCTAAACGACCCATGGGCCCGCGATGTTGGTTGGCGCGGTAGCAGCAACAAGCGGCAGCGCAGCCCTGGGTGGCGGAAAAGCGGGGGCACGTGGAGCCACCCGCACACGCCGAGGCCTACCCCCGTCAACAAGCAGCAGCAAAACATGGCGCCCGCCGAGGAGACAGGAGCCGGTGCGGTGGCCATCGAGGTCGTTGGGGTCGTTGGAGGTTGGGACGAGCGTGGCGTTCTGGTTGGAAAATCCCATCCCTGGACGGCCAGGGAAGAGTGCAGCAACCGCGGCCCGCAGACTAGTTGGGCACCCACGCACCGAGCGCCGCATCGCCAACCCAACCGGCCCTCGTCCGTCAGCAGCACGGAGAAACCGCCCCCCATCCGAGCCCCTCTGGCAGCGCCCTCCTCAACCCCCCCTAATGTCCAGCTCGACCACAGCCACATCCTCAAGAATCCGCAGTGCGCAAAAACAGGTCAGCGTCCAATGCAGCACGACGCGCCTGCCAGCACCCATCGCCCCGCCCTCTACACCGCCTGCTGCTGCTGTTGCTGCTGCTGCTGCCGCTGACCCCGCCCCCGAGGGGGCCTCACGAGCCGTGGCCGGGACATGGGCATCTGCTTGGCTGCCTGCGCGAAGGCGCCCAGAACGACACGCGCCGCATGGCCTAGCCGCACCGACCCGAGGGTCGGCGCGGCCATGGTCATCGACGCGAACACCGAGCCGCCGGCGCCGCCGCGAGCCAGGGGGCCGCTGGTGCTGGCGGCCGAGGCCATCAGCAGCTGGTCGCCGGCGCCAGGAGGCGGCGCGTCGCCTCCCTCTTGCAACTCCTGGAGCACCTCGTCAGCAGCCTCCAGGTAGCGAGCCAGCGCGTTGCCGCGCAGCTCCTGGGCCTGTGGGTGTGTATGTGTGCATGTGTGTATGAGGGTGGTGGTGGTGGGTTGCAGGGTGCAGCAGGTGAGAGGGACGCGGAAGATGAGTGGTCCCGGGAGGTTCCATGTCAGGCAGGAGAAAGCAGCGGCGCGCAGAGACGGCAGGCTACGGCTCGACGCTGTCGCTCCAGGGGGGGCGGACAGGAGGACGAGCAAAGGGGAGATCCTTGTAGCTCCTCGCGCGCAAGCGTTCCACCAATGATCGGCCTCACCCACCCCAACGCGCCAACCAAATGCTCCCAACCCGAAACCCGAGCCCCTCCCCTTGCTTGCTAACCCACCCTGCGGATGCGCTGGTCGATCTTGTACTGCACACTGCCCGGCTCGGGGTCCCAGTCGAAGTTGTACATGCGGTAGATGGCGGCGTAGTTGTGCGCCACCTTGGACATCTCCTGACGCAAGGAGGGGTCGTCCGGGATGGGGTGCACGAGACCCAGAGGCCCCGGCGCCATGAACTTGGTGCCGTGGGGGTAGTGCAGCGGGTCCTGTTGGGGGACGGGCGGGGGAGATGAGGGGGGAGGTGACGGGGAGGAGGGGCAAAAAAGGCATGCGGGGTTCGGACAAAACACACTGCTATGCTTGTGGCAGATTTTAAAAAAACCTACGACTTTGCTGCCGCTCCGCCGATTCCTAGTTTACTTCCCGCGCCCACCTGCATGAGGTTCAGCGGCGAGCCGTTGGCGTCCTGAGCCATCCGGATCGTCACCTCGCCGTACGGCTTGAAGCGCCACATGCGGGCGCGCTCCACGATCTGCCGGGCCTCCTGGACCGTGCCGCTGGTGGCGAGGGGCGGAAGGGGGAGGAGGGGCGGAAGGGGGAAGGAGGGGGGGAAGGGGTTGGGAGGGGCGGAAGGGGTTGGGAGGGGCGGAAGGGGTTGGGAGGGGCGGAAGGGGGAAGGAGGGGCGGAAGGGGGAAGGAGGGGCGAAAGGGCGGAAGGGGGAAGGAGGGGCGGAAGGGGTTGGGAGGGGCGGAAGGGCGGAAGGGGTTGGGAGGGGCCGGTAAATACACATGCGCTGCAGCAGGAGCGGGAGCACTGTTTGAGGGACACGGTCTGGTGCTGGTGTATGTCGCGAGCAAACACAACGGGCTCCCCCTCCGCGTCCCATCACTCATCACCCCTCCCTTCCTCCCTTCCCGACCCTTTTCTGTACTCCTCCCCCCCTCAGCCCGCTCTCACAGGATCTCGGGGATGTCGCACATCTCCATCATGTCACTGTCCGTCTCAAAGCCAGTGTCCGTGTCGTCAGGCGCCAGCGGGTTACCCGGCCGCCGGTACACCCCCCGCTCCGCCAGAATCGGCTCATCATCTTCCAGCAGCTGCTGCCACCTGAGGGCCGGGAAGCAGGACAGGAAGCGGGAGGGGCAGAGGTTGGGGTGGGTCTCTAAGGCGGCGTGAGGTTTCCGCGCATAGCAACGTGGTAACAAAGAGGCCCGGGGCGGAGTGGGATAGTAGGCGCTGCGAGCGTGCTTCCGAAGCACTACCTCGCTTCAGGAAGGGATAGGCGTGAGGAGCGGCCAGGCGGTGTCCTCTTTGTGTGGCCAGAAGGCAGATGCCAGGACGCGGTGGCACCCGTCCTCCCTCCCCTCCTGCGCCTCCCCCCCTGGAGCCCACCTCTCAGCGAGCGCCTCTCCGCGCTGGACCTGGTCCTTGCTGACGCCAGCGCGGTCGTACAAGCGCGCCAGGCGGGCGTCGTCGCTCTCGCCGCCCCATGGCGCCGACCCGCGGGTCGGCTCCTCCACGTAGCTCGACAGCTCGTCGTCCTGAGGGAGGTGGGGGTTGGTGCGGGAGGGGCGCGGGGGGGTGGGGGTGGGGGGCGTGAGTACGGCACATGGATGCAATGCGACGCGAGGTACGGAAGCCAGGATGACGTGTTGTCGGGCTGCCGGCAGTGACCCCCAACCCGGGGGGGGGCCCTTACCTTGACCGGCAGGCCCTGCTCCTTGCGCGCCTGGCGCACAAACTTGCGTCCCTCCCTGGAGTTGCGGTACGTGGCCACCATGTCGGCGTTGTGGCGCTCCTTGCCCTCCAGGTAGGTCTTCAGGTCCAGGGCTGCGGGCGGTTGGCGGTTGGCGGTCAGCGGAGGAATGGTTTTGGGGTTTGGGATTAGGCTTGGGAATACACAGCAAGTATGGCACAGCAGCACCCCCAGGACCTCCTGTGTCGTAATCGACCCGACCTCCCCCCCCGACGCCGCTCCTTCGCAGCCTCACCCGTGTAAGGGTTGATGATGGCGTTGCCCAGCACGCTGTCCTTGAACGCCTCGTCCTGCCGGGCGGAAGGGGGGTACAGAAAAGAACCGGTTACTCGACATGCGACTCGCGGGGGGGGGGAGGGAGCAACAAGGCGCCGGTTGTAGATCGAACATCGAAGGTTCGATGAACGCACCGGCTTACCGCCGCGCCCTAGACAGGCCTCTTCAGCCCGCCAGCCACTCCATCCTTGCGCCTTCCCCCCGCCCCTGCCCCGTCCCCGCCCCACCTCCAGCTTGTCGTCCATTGCCTCCGCCACCATGAGCTCCCGCGTGCGGGGGTCCATGGGGTTCTCCGAGCTGTCGGTGGCGCCGTCCCAGCCCAGACCCAGGTCGCCGTCCGTGTCCACGCCCTGGATCATGTCGATGCTGTGGGGGTGGACAGGAGGGCGAGGAGCAGAGATGAGGGCGAGGAGCACCGCAACACCGACGAGAAGCAGGGGATTTCGAATGTTACGAGGCGGCAAGTGCCGTACGATAAGCGGCTCCAGAATCGGCATTTTTGCGTATTTGGAAGCAGGGGCAGACAACAGGCAAGTTCACTCTTCACGCCGAGAGGATTTAACACCGGCGCGTGGCCTCCCCCTTCCCGGCTGCGTTGCTTCGGCCCCCAGAGCCCGAACCCGAATCCGGATCCAAACCTACCTGTCGTACGCGGTGTCCGAGCCGTCGGACCCCAGCGACGCCCGTACGCGGCCCTTCTCGTCCTCGTAGTAGTACGACCCCTGGCGGCCGGGGTTGCGGGACTTGACCCGTTCCACGATCGACACGATGCGGTCCATGGCCCTGCGGAGGGGGGGTGGGGGGGGGCGAGACGACCCGGTTACAGGACTTGGAAACGGAGAGCAGAAACGAACCGGCGAGGGGGTTGGGGGTGGGACGGGACGAGGAAACCCCTTGGACATTACACAGAAAGCGGGGGTGTGGAGCGCAGGATTGGAGTCGCGGGGGGGGGGTTTGCCAATTCGAGGGAGGGACGGGACTTGTCTACATTGGTGGCCGTAGAAAACACACGGTTTCGGACAGGCTGACCGCTGAACCCTGCCCTCCCCTCATCCTCCCCTCATCCCTTCCCGCCTTCCATCCCCCCCTCCCTCCTCTTCCTCCCCTTCCTTCCCTGTAAACCCCCTTCTCTTTTCTGTAACCCCCTTTTTCTTTTCTGTAAACCCCCCTTACTTCTCCCCCCTCCCTCCCTCCCCCTCTTACTTCTCCCGGGGGGTCATGGCCTTCCAGCTGCGCAGCTTGGCGTCGTGCAGGCTGTTGCGCAGGGCGATCTCGAAGGGGTTGTCCAGCTCGTCCTTGAGGACGTTGATCTCAACCACCTGCGGGTGAGGGACGCCAGGGAGGGGTGGATTACGCGAGGAGGGGCGGGGCGGGCAGGAGCCGCAGGATGGTGGTGGTGGCGGTGGTGGCCGCTGCCATGCTGAGCAACCCAAAAGGGCAGCGGTTAGGGAAAGAAACCCCACCCCCCTGCCCCTCCCGCAACACCCACCACCATGGGGCCAACCGCGCCGCCTCCGCAATCGGCACGAAACAAACCAGATCCCCTCAGTCACCCCCTAGCAGCCTCCTGCCCCTCCTCCGCCTCCTCTCCCCTTCCCGCCCCCCCCACTCACCCACCTCGTACTCTCCTCCCCTCCTCTGCCTCCTCTCACCCACCTCACCACCCCACTCACCCCCCACTCACCCACCTCGTACTCTCCTCCCCTTCCCGCCCCTCCCAGTCAGGCCCCCCTCACGCCCCCACTCACCCACCTCGTACTCTCCTCCCCTTCCCGCCCCTCCCAGTCAGCCCCCCCCTCATCCCTCCAGTCACCCACCTCGTCCTCCTTTGCGTCTCCCAGCTTGTTGCCTCGGTACCATGTCCGCACCTCCACGTTGCGCATGACGGACTCGGCGGTGCGCCGGTACGCCTCCACCGGCTCCACTCCCCGCTCCAGCAGGTAGTAGTAGGGCTTCATGTCCACGAGCATGCCGCAGCTGGGGGGGAGGGGATGCGGGAGGAGTGAGGTGCAGTGAGGTGGAGTGAGGTGCCAAGCGAGGTGCAGGGAGACGGAGTGAGGTGGAGCAGTTGTCGCTGCGTGGTTAGGGTCAAGGGTTATGCCCCCAAGCCGAGGAGCAACCCGCAGCAGCAGCAGCACCCTCCCCTCCTCAAGGTCATGAGAGCGCCAGGCCCCCAGCCCTAAGGGCCCCTTGTGAGCCTCCCTCATTACCCCCTCCCCCCCGCCCTCCCCCCCGCCCTCCCCCTCCTGCCCTCCCCCTCCTGCCCTCCCCCTCCTGCCCTCCCCCTCCTGCCCCCCCCCTGCTCCCGCACTCACCCATGTCGCTGCCCCGCGAAGAACTCCCCGATGTACACCTCGCCCGAGGTTTCGCTGGTGAACTGGCCCAGGCCGTGAGCGTAGCCGGTCTGGAACTCGCCCTCGTACCTGCAGCGGCGGGGGGGTTGCAAGGAAGACCCGGTTACACGACGTAGGAAACGGAGGGGGGGGGCCCGATGAGGAGATTGAGTTGGGAGGGAGCGCTCTTCCGCACGAATTGCGCGAGTGGGGCGTCGCCGCTTCTCAACAGGCATCCACCCAGCCATCGCAAATTCGCTATACCCGAGCAGGTGCCGACGATTTCCCCCTTCCCTCCCCGACTCTTGCCCTCCCGCACGTGCAATGGCTGCAGTTGTTTCCCCTTCCAGTAGGGGAGGGGCGCGCCCCGCACCAGGGGCTCCTCCGCCCGGCAGCACCAGCAGCCGCTATATCATCAACCGCCGCGCCCCCCCAGACCTCAAAAACGCCAGCGGAACCCCCCAGCCCTCCGCAGCCATTAACCCAACAATCAGACCCTATTGATCCGCTCCTCCAAAGCTTTCCCGTTTTCCGACCGGTGCAAAGGCGCCACCTCTCCCTAAGCGATCCCGCCGCCCATCCGACGGAGCGCCCGCCTTCGCAACCCTCTTCGCGCTGACACCAAAACCCTAAAACCCTAACCGACATGCACGCCCCCACGACCGTCGCCCACCATCCTCAGCTAGCCGCCGCTTGCCCGGGACCACGACAGCGGCCCGCCCCGTCCTTCGTCCCCTTCCGCTGACGGCCGACACGCCACCTACTTTCGCCGACCCTGCGCATCTGCGCTTATCCTAAGCCGTCGTCCACAAATTGCTACTAGTTACTAGTCACTAGTTACTATGCCTTTTCCTTCTGTTTTTTCGTTCCTTGCCGGTTCTGTGGCTCCCCCCGGGGCCGCACCTGTCGCCGTATCTCGTGAGGTTCATGGGGAAGCCAGCCCCGGTACCGGTGCCGAACGTCATCACGCCCATACCGTGGGGGATAGACTGCTTCGTAAGGCCCTCGTACCTGCGCGCAGTGGCGCCGCGCCGGGGTTGAGGGAGGGTCAGGGTTGAGGGACGGTCAGGGTTGAGGGAGGGTCAGGGTTGAGGGACGGTCAGGGTTGAGGGAGGGTCAGGGTTGAGGGAGGGTCAGGGTTGAGGGAGGGTCAGGGCAGCACCCCGACATGCAGCTCTACACCCGCGCAGGGTGGCCCCGCTGGTGGCCACCCACCCACCCAGCCGTGCCCCTCCTCATGCACATCCCTCTTCCCCCCCCTTTACCCTCCGCCCTAACCACTGCCCCCAGGTGCCGGCTCCGTGTCAGTCACCACGAAACCCCCACGCCCATAAACCCTTCTCCCTTGCCTACCCAGGCCCCCCCGTCCCCAGCTCAAACCCCCTCTCTCCCCTTCCCCCTCCCTCTTCACCCCGCCCGCCCTCCCGGCCTCACGTGGTGAAGTCCGGGTACACGTACGACGCCCACTTGAGCGGCTCTCCAGGGAAGGGCGCCAGCGGGTGGTTGCTGTGGCGCAGCGAGTACTGCGGGTTGAGCGGGTCCTCCGCCACCAGCCCCAGGCCCGCGCCCACGTACTCGGGGCCCCACTCGCTCTCCGTGTTGTCCTCATCCGACTCGAACTCATCCGTGGCCCAAACGGCCTCCCGCGCCTCCTCCGTGTTGATGTCGCGGGGGCGGTAGGCGGTGTAGAAGTCGTCCCAGTCCTCGCTCTCCTCGCCCTCCTGCTGCGCGGCGGGGGTGTCCGGCATCATCGTGGGTTTGCCCTCACGGTCCCACAAGTACATGTTCCACAGCTTCTCGAGGTTGCCGGCCTCGTAGTCGGCGGATTCGAACTCGTCCGTGACCCACTTGCCGCCCGCGAGCGTCTTTTCGTAGTTGGTGAGGGGCTTGCGGCGGCTGCCGTCCTTGCCCGCTGAGGCTGGCTTGGAAGCCCCGGAGCCGCGGGCTGTGCCGGAGCCGGCGGTGGCGGGAGCTGCGGGCGAGGTGCCGTCGTCGTCGTCGTCAAAGGGGATGAACTCGTCCTCGTACTCGGTCTTCTCGACCGGCTGACCGTGGGGACCCGGCGGCGGGCGTTTCGGCTTCTTGGCCTCCTCCGCCAGCCATACCATGTCCTCCGTGTTAATTCCATCCTCCGGCCAGCGGCGGCCGTACTTCTCCATCCAGCGCTCGTAGAGCTTGTTCACGTCGGAGCGGATTTTCGCTTCCGGCTCATCAGCCTCCGATTCGAACACCTTGAAATATAGAGAAGGCTCCGGGAATTGCGCCTCATCCCTAATGACGCTGGGGTCCTCCTTGAGTGGGTCCTGTGCCGCTGGGGCATCCTTCCCTTTGTTTGACGACATCTCGGCTATCTGATGCAATCCGATTTGTAAGCTCTACCCAAATTGCTTTCAAGACGCAATTGAGCCTAACAGAGGCGTCTAGGCCAGGACTCGGTGTCGCGAAAATGCCGCCGCCAACTAGTGGACGGCCCTCTGTCAGTGCTATGCCCCCCAATGGTTAGGGATAAGTATGACGGGGGGATCGCCACCTGTGCAAGCACGAATGCGCATTGTGCGCAGGCACCGCAAGCCAGCCGCGATCAAACGGTACGGCATACCACTTGTCTCCATGCCCCCGCCTGCTTTTTGCATGAGCCAACATGGCAAAGTGGCCAATTGTTGAGCACATGTGTCGAAAACGTGTGACTAGCTATACGAAGACAAGGCATTGTTTGCATTCTTGGCTGCATCGGCATTACCGGTATCCTCCCAGCTGCCATGCAATGCCACGATATGCTACAAATCGACACATATGGCATAGTTTCAAAGAAGTGTGGGTGGGCCGGCTGGCTGCTTTGCTTGCACAGTCCGCATAGCATTAGTCGTTATGCCTGCGCAGAACAGGACCATTAGCGCGACCATAGACACGAAAGTTCCCCTATTGTTTCAATTAGCACATTTGCATGCATGTCGGGCGGTTTAATACAGGGTCCGGCGGGTAAAAAACTTGTGAGGGAGACAAGCAGGCTCGATAAAGCAAGCTGAAGGCCTGAAGCAACACACAATACTGCAAAATATTATGGCATGATACATTCACGACGCCTGCTATGTTCTGGAGGGGTGGGGGAAGGGATTGGCAGGGAGTAGTATATAAACAGACGCCCCTTCGTCTTCTTCGGCCCCTACGAACCTCATTCACACCTGTGAACAATCGTACTTTGAAACAAAAGCGAGAGTCTGAGTACACACGGCCGCGCACGGAGTAGGTTACTGTTATACATGACAACGGAAGCCGCACAGCCACCACCAAACCCTGCGCGACAGACTAGGAACTCCATCGTCGTCCAGGCTTCCACAAGTTAATTTAATACTAGTGAATACCAAGCGCTGCAAGTGTCAAAGAGCAGGGGCGCATCAAGCACCCAGTGTACCAGTCGCCCGCGCGCGGGACGTTCGTCGGTCCCCCGCGCGTGCTGCAGAACTCCATCCGGAGCTGCGTTTGGGACGCCGAACTATAAATGAATATTTAGTCACCGCCATTGTCGGTGGGCCCTGCCTTCAGGGCTGCCTTTCGTCGTTCGCAGCCGATGGAGCCTCGGCGCGACAACGACGGCACCCGCCAAACTGCCTCCCCCGCATCTCCCGCACTGCGACAGTTATCTGTCAATGTGGACAGATGTATCAGTGCATCTGAATCCCTGCCTCGCGGGGCGACCGGTTCCTTGGGGGCCCAGGCCGGAATGGGAACGGGCTCGCCTATTGCGGGCGCACTCGACAGCCCTGGCAAGTCGCCCCGTCTGCAGGACGCAAAAACTCCATTCTCTATGTGGTCTGGTACCCCAAGTCGGCTCGGATCGGGCAGCCAAATGTCCCGCAACGACCCGACGCTCTTGGAGTCCGCCATGTCCGATGTCCTCAACGACCGACCAGCCTCGTCGGAGGCCGGGCAGCTCGAGGTTAACTCTGTAAGACCTAGCGAGAATCAAATCGCTGGAGATGAGGGTTCTACGCCTCAAGTCCTGGTGAGCCCGCGGCCCCGGCGCCCTGGCGCACCGCGAGCTGAGCTGCGGCTGTTCCTGCTCGAAGCCTTTGCGGAGGACGTGATGACACGTGCAATAGCAACAACCCCCAGCTTAGACTTGCATAGAAATGACGCCACTTCTGCTTAATTCCCAATCCTCTGTCTCCTACATCGTTTAACCGGGTCTTTTCGGCCAGTTTCGGCCCCCACCCCATCCCGCCCCTTCCGATATATCCGTTATACGCATTGTGTAACCGGGTCGTCTCGCCACCCCAGTCGACGCCGCAGGTCATGCTTCCGATGCAGCTATCCGTTGCAGTTCCGGCAGCACAAGGTCACACGTACTTGCCCCTGCCTGGCTGGATACCCAACCACGCTGCCTTGGACCCGCTCTTCGGAAATGGCGGCGGAGGCGGTGGCGGAGGTGGCGGCGGCATGGGGCCCGGTGTGCGATTCTTCCTTCCGGAGGGCAGACCGACCTCCACAGGGCAGACCGGTGGGTGGTTGCAATCGGTTGCGTGGCGGATGCCCTGCGTTGCTCCCTCAGCAGCAGCTCCAAATGGAGAAGCTAGGGTCCCCTCAGCTGCCTCCCTAGCCCCGAGTAGCGTACACGTCATCACTCTGGGTAGGCACCCTGGAGCCATGCGAGACCAGACAGGACCACTTCGCTCCGAACCCATCTGACGTGGCACCGCCCCTCGCCCCGCGGCCTCCGCCCCTTGCTGCACGCAGGCGTGCTGGCGGCGCGGCGCAGGCTCACCATGCGGCAGTCGATGGCGCAGCGGCTTCGACCCACCGGTGAGCTGCCGGGACGTGTATTTAAATATGCCGGGACGTGTATGTGTGTGGGGGTTGGCGTGAAAACCGGTGACACGAAAACGATGTGTATGTGTGTTTGGGGGGTTTCGAGGAAGATGTGTGTGGGAGAGAGTGGGGCGGGGACCGTGTATGTGGGGGGAAAGGGGAGCGTAAAGCCCCAAGTTACACGACATCGGCAGTGTATCTGGCGCACGTCGTTGGACAAGTGGAGGGCGATAAGGGAAGTCGGGGAGTAGGAAGGACGACGGCAGCCCCCTCGATACCACGGGTCCGCCTGCTCCACCAGCGGTTGCAGTAGCCGTGCCCAACGAGTTCATGGCCAGCTACGAAATGCATGGCGGGCTTGGCAGGGGTTGGTGCCGCGTGGTGCCCTGGTGCCAGGGTGTTAGGGTGGGGCTGTGGTGGGCGTCAAGCAGAGCGCGCTTGCACTTTTCGATGGCACCGTTGTGTGTTGGGGCCCAATCAGCAACCGCTCGTCCTGCTGCCGCTGCCTTTCGCAGATTCAATCGACGCCGGTGGCTTGCTGATGCAGCGCAGCGTCACCCTGCCGCACCCCGACGCGCTGATGACATCCGGATCTTTCCAGCAGCACCAGCGGGACGCAGGTAGGAGCGCCGTGTCAGTCATGTGCGCCGGGACCGGAGGCAAGAGCACAGCACGCTTCTTGCCAGCTTGCCCGGAGATAATGCGTGCGGGGGAGCTGGGATGTGGTAGTGACCGTGACAGTGGGACCCAAACCGTAAGGTAGAGCCATCGGACGCATCGCCTGGCACAAAAGAGGGGTACTTGGCCTCTGCTTGTAGTCCTTTGGTGTATAGTGCACAGCGAACAAATAATATACTTTGGGCAGTAGTAGTGGGTGTGGGGAAGTCGGCAAAGGGACCGGAAGTGACGGTCCGGTGTGGGCGGGTGAGCTGCGGAGCCTGGGGTCCCAACCTGGTTCTCGGCATCGTCCCTGCGTTGCTGTCAGTATCAGCCGCATCGCCCGACGGCTTCACCTCAGTGTCTGGAGCCCACTGTAACAGTTACAACTAGCACGGAACAACAGAGAAGGCCAGGAGCAGCAGAGCGAAAACGCGAGAAAAGCGCGACGACATCAAAGGGCATTGGAGGGAACCCGTAGGTCTGCACTAAAAAGTATAGGAAACGTTAGGAAACGTTCGATACACACGATATCGAAGGGCAGGAGCCGGTTTCGTGCCGCGAAACCTGCCCCCCACGTGTTCCCCTTTATGCCTGTCGAGTACCACGCCGTGTCTGTGCCCCGGCGAGGGAGAGAGTGTGCGCCGCAATCTCCACACCGGCCAGCGCTCAAGTTAAAGTGGTGCGCAATGGCGGCGGTCAGCAGCCCGCCGACAGAGGACTTTAAACTACCTGCATGGGCACCTGCCGCTGGTTGGTCCCCGACAGCAGCAACCGGCTTCAGCGCCGGCACGTTAACCGCGGCATGGCGCGCCGCGGCGGGAGAAGGACCTTGCCGGCTCGACACACGACCCAAGGGCCCTCCCAGGTCCAACCACCCAGACCTCAGTGACCGAGCCCAGGCCAGGCCATCTGCTGCCAGCACACCATGCGCCTTTGCCCCCCCCCCGCCTCGTCTGCGCGCAGACTTCGAGAGCAACCGCGGATCAAATACGAGCGTCGCAAACGGGGCCGAGCCCCACACGCCCATGACCGACCCCTGCAGAGCGTCGGGCCGGGAGGCCCGCCCGCGTAGCACCCTGGGTGCTCCCATGGCGCCCTGGCGGAAACGCACTCTGCAGGTTATGAACCACATCTACTTCTACTGGATGCTCGTCTTCCTGACGTTCTTCATCATCTTCGAGGACGACTTCAAGAAGGCCTGCCTGCCGCCCTCGTGGGATCTGCCGTTGGAGATCTGCATCACGGCCATCTTCGTGATCTTCTCGCTGGAGATGGGTAGGTGGCGTGGCGGTCTGTGGTCTGTGGAAGGCGCAGGGGAGGGGGGTTCGGGTGTTATGCAAAACGACAACAAGATAACGAAATCCCAGCCCAAGAGGTGTGTGCTAGCGCGAGGACTCCAGCTCCAGGGGTGGGGCAGGGCGGAAGCCTGGTCGGAACTAGCCTGCGATTGCGCAGCTCTCCAGCACGTCTGCGAAAGAGTTGAGGGGACGAGAGGAAAACAGCTGAAGGGCTCGCATAGCGAGTGTGATTAGCCTCGATCAGCCGCTCTGGGAGGTTCCGGAGCTAGGGAGGGCGGCATGAGCGGGCCGGTGGAGGAGGGATGGAAATTCCGTGAAGCCCGTGAATCGTTGTACACGAGCTTTGTATGGATAGGATACCCTGCTATCAAACTGCAAACGGCTGTCTCAAAAAGCTGTCGGACTGGGTCGTGAGTGGATCCAATGTGCACTAACGCATCCCTCAGGGCGCAATATTTGCGTCATTGAGCAGCTTTCGCGCACCTATTAATATTCTGTCGCCTACACTTCGTGCTGTTGCAGCGCTCTCCTCCGTCCTTCGACCTGGATATTTTCTAGGGTTCTATTTCTGGCTTGACGCGATCGCTACAAGCTCGCTGGTATTTGAGGTGCCCACGGTGCGCATCGAATTCTTCGGTGGCTCCGAGTACGTCAACTTAGCCGACAGTGGCGGCTTCATCGACAATGCGGGCAACCTACTTTATATCTCAAGCAAGGCCGGCCGCGTGGCGAGGGTAAGGGCCGTTGGATGCTTGCAGGATCAGGATCGAAGTCGCGGTCGTAGTAGCAGCCACGGTCCAGATAGCGGAGAAGGCTCCACGCGGATCGCCGGGTTGGGTCGGGGAACGGCGCTCGTCTGGTTTCCTGGGTGTGCCATTCGCAAGAACGGCACGGGGCTTCCCCCCGGCTGTAACTGCAGTTGCCCTACATCAACCACAGAAACCACCACCAATCGCGTCCCACCCGACCGGCGTTAGTCGCTTCCTCCTCATCCCCAGATCCTTCCATGCCCACAGCCTCGGCCAGAATCTCCCAGCCTCCCTGGGGCTTATGCGCGGCCACCCATACCATATGCCCCCGCCCGCCACTCCCCCTTTGTCGCCGCAGATCTTCCGCCTGCTGCGCATGCTGCGGCTGTACACGATGTACACGCAGTACGTACGGCGGCGGCGCATACGGCAGGCGCTGGCGGCGGCGGGCGCGTCGGATGTGGCCGCTAACACGGAGCAGCTGTCCATCATCGAGTTTGAATTGCAGCAGGAGCAGGACCGCAAGACCAAAGTGGGCCAGAAACTCGAAGGTGTGCTGGTTGGCTGGCTGCGCGTGGTGGCTAGTGGGCGGCTGGCGGCACCGCTTCAAGTAGACCGCCTCCTGCTCCTCATGACCTCCCACAACCGACCCAAATCCTGTTCGCTTCCCTAAAAAAATATATTCCGGGCGTCAAATCATGCCAAATTCCGTGCGTAAAGCGATGGTTTCCACCCACGCAATCCTTTGCAGAGCTGACCACGCGCCGCATCATCGTGGGCCTGCTCATCATGATCCTGCTCATCCCCGCGTTCGATATCCGGCTGGGCACCTTCGGGCGGTCGCGCAATGTCGGCGAGAGCGGGCTGCGGATGCTTCATGTGATGGCCCTGGAGGAGGGGCAGGAGACCCGGTCCTTCAAGACAGCGCTGGAGGTGCGGACCCCTCGTGTGTCCGGGACCCGGCTCCTGTTGGTGGCCTGGCTCGCGATAAGGTTCAGCAGTAGGGAAGGCCGCGGTCCGGATCAAGGGAGGAGGCGATTTGGGTCATATGGCCACTGCATTCCAGCACTGGGGGAACCCCAACAGGACGGGGGTTCAGCTGCCGCCGTGTTCTGGGCACCTGAATCCTCACATCCTAACCCCTCCGCTCCCAAAAACTGCCTGGCTGTCCGCGTCAACATCAACACCTGGGCGCCCGCACCGCCACGTCACGCCACGTCACGCCACGGTACGACACTGCACGACACGGTACGACCCCTCCGCGCCCCGCACCCTACACCCCCAGATCTTCAAGGAGGAACTCATCTTCAACATAGGCACCAGGCCCACGGGGTTTCTGTTCAGCCTGATGATCGCGAACCGCACCCACCAGGAGCCACCGCCCGGAGAGAAGCGCCGCTTTGAGGAGCTGTACTACATGTCGTACAGTGCGGACCCGGTGAGCCGCGTGCGGGCTTTGCCCCGCCGAGCGGATGCGCGCGACCCCGCCGCCGATGCCGTGGCGCCGCAGGGGCTATCGGTACCTGGGCGAATCCACTTGAACCTTCGTGTCGAGTTCATATCCTGCTAGTTGATATCACATCCTTTGCTCCCCCTGAAACTCCCTTGGGTCCCCCCTTCCGCTCTTTTCTGTAAGCCCCCTTCCGCTCCTTTGTCGCACACCCCAACCCAAACCACCATGCGCAGTGCGCCATACACCCGCCCGCATTCTACAACGCCAGCGGCGCGCTGGGTCCAGGCGGCTGCGGACCCCTAGAGACGTTTGCGGTGTACGACTGGCGCTGGTTTTCTCAGGTCTCGGTGAGTAGGCGGCGGCCTGGTGCTGCATTGAGCGCGCCTTGTTATCTGACTCCGTTCCCACTGCTTCCGCATTGCTAGTTATTAGTTTAGTGAATGTTAGGTGCGCCGCCACCTGTATTGCTGGCGCTGCAGGCCATCCTCAACATCGCACGCAGCCTGTTCATCATCGTGCTGCTGGTCATGGGCGCCTACTTCCTCAATCGGGACTCGCGCAACCTGGTGCTGCTGCCCATTGAGCGAATGATACAGAGGGTGCAGGTGCGGGGGCCCAGCAGCAGAGTACCGCACAGCAGGGCACGGCACGGCAGGGCACTGCAGGGCACGGCCGAAGGCTGGTATGTGGACGAACCTGTTTGGGAGCTGTTCCCGCAACCGCATCCGCACCCAGCCCCAACACCCCCTCGTGACCGCGCAGGAGATTTCCGAGAACCCTCTGGCAATGGCGGAGAGCCGGCTGCAGCTGCAGGCGCCGTGGCAGGACAAGTGAGCGGCGGGTCCGGGGTCCGGGGTCCGGGGTTACAATAAAAGAACCGGTAACGCGACTGGGGAAACGTAGTGGGCGCACAGCCTTCGGATACTGGGTCCGCAAGGGGGGGGACTGGGCTCGCGAGGAGCTGAGCTGCACGTGCTGCGGGCATCGTGACTGTGTAGCTGATGCAGACAAGCCGCCCTCCGGGTGACTGTGCAGTTGGTGCGGCGCTAGTAGGGCGGCCGCTTGTCCGCCCCATAGGCGTGCGCTCCTCCCCGGGCACCCAGTACGTGGTCTCGGAGCCTAGCCTCCTGGGCTGTCTGCGGAAGGACATGTCCTTGCTTGCGACCCGAGGCGCAGCCCAAGCTCACCCCCTCACGCCCGCCGTCCCTCGCTCTTCTCCCCGCCCACGCCGGCTGCGCAGACTGCAGCACCTGACGGACGCTAACCGACCCGCGGGTCAGCGCGACAGCATGATGACCGCAGTCGGCGGCGCCAGCTCCATGGGCAGCGACTCACCGCCGATGCCGGCGGCGTCCCGTCCCGACGGGGTGGCGACGGTTCACGTGGGCGCGTTGCCGTACGGCTGCGACCCCGAGGTGGTGGTGCCCGCGGGGGGGGGCGCCAAGGGGGCCTACCACACCACCGTCACCGTGTCGGACAGCGGCGCGCGGGTGGAGCGGCTGTCGGGGGCCTCAGTGGATGGGCAGGCGGAGGGACACGGCGGCGGCGGCGCCAGGGGCGGGCCGGAGCAGGGCCGCCGGCTGTCGGGGCGATCCAGCTTCTACGACGCCAACACCATGATGACGTCGTTCAAGGTGAGTCCAGGGAGGCGGCAGCTGGCCCGCCACGTACCGCGTCCACCATCCCACCATCCACTTCCGATTCAGTGCTGACCCACGGGTCCCCTCTCATACCACCCACTTCCCATCCATTGCCGACCCACGTGTCTCCTCTCATACCACCCACCTCCGCCCCCTCCTCCTCCCCTTCCGCCACCTCGCTCGCAGGTCCGCATGTGGGTCTCCTGGGTCCGCACCCGCGAGCAGCTGCGCAGCCTGGCGGTCCGAGTGTGGACCTACCTGTGGGACGGACCACCGGAGGACGACGGCAACGGCGGAGGCGGCGCGGGCGGCGCGGGCGCGTACGAGACGGAGATCCTGGAGAACTCCATCGCCAAGATCGGCGCGCTGCTGGCGATTGGTTTCGGAGACGCGGGCGCGGAGGTGATCGCCGAGAACATCCGCAACGACGGCGACATCAACCCCATGGTGCCTGGGCGCAAGACGGTGGCCATCTTTGGCTTCTGCGACATCCGCCGCTTCACCGACACGACGGAGGTGCTGCAGGTGCGTCGCTGGCGGGCTGGCTGGCGGGCTGGCGGGAGGGCGGGCAGTCGGGCAGGCGGCGGGCGGCGGGCAGGCGGCGGGCGGCGGGCGGGGCGGCGGTAACGGTAGCGGGGGGACCCGGGAGGGCGGAGTTCTGGGGGAGGGATGGCGGCGGAGCTGGAATAGCAGGCCGGCAGGGCGGTGGGGACAGAGGGAGGTGCGGACTGCAGGGCCCACTTGACAAGGGCTTCAACCACAGGCAAATCCCCACCCGTCACCGGCGCCGCTGCTGCTGCCGCTGCCGCTGCTGACGCCTTCCACCCCGTCGCCGCCGCCGCCACCGTCGCCCCCGCAGGAGGAGGTGATGGAGTTCGTCAACTCCATCGCGCACATCGTGCACACCTCCGTGTCTACACACGGCGGCTCGCCCAACAAGAACATCGGCGACGCATTCCTGCTGGTGTGGAAGTTCCCCCGGGGCTTCCGCATGCGAGACATCAGCAACGCCACGCGAGACAGGTGGGCGCCTAAAGCCTCATCCCCCCTAAAACCCCTAAACACCTAAATCCCCTAAACCCTCCCGGCCCATACACTTTCTCTGGCTCGTGCTCCTGTGTCCCCATTCTCCTTCATCGATTCACGGGTTTCGTTTCCCTCAATCTCCCTCTTAATCCCCCCAAATCTTAAACGCCCCAATCCGTACAGGCGAGACGCCAGCCAGGTTCCGGAGCGGCAGCTGAAGGCGCTGGAGGGCCTGCCGCTGCCCGCGCCGCCGGTCAGCTCTTCGCCCACGCCTCACGTCTCCACCTCCGGAGCCCCGCCCTTGGCTCTGACCTCCGGCGGCCTGGGCGCAGTGTCCACCAAGCGCCGCTTCCTGTCCCTGGGCTCCGCCGGCAACCGGGTGGTCCCCGTAGACCAGCTGGGCGCCCTCATCAGCCACCACCAGGCGGTGGGGGCGGCCAAGGTCAGCTCCAGCCTGGCGCACACGCTCAGCCTGGCGCAGCTGGCGGACGAGGGATTCGGGCTCATGAACACAGGTAGGGGGGGAGGGTGAAGGGGGGGGGTACAGCAAGTAACCGGGTGAACGGGGGGAAGGCGGGGAGGGGGTAGGCGGGGAGGGTGGCCGGTAACTACACATGCGCTGCGGCAGGAGCGGGAAGAGTGTTTTGAGGGGCGCAGTCGGGTGGTGGTGTATGTCGGGAGCAAGCACAACGGGCCCCTGCCGGTGCTTCGTACTGTAGCCCCTCCCCTCAGTGCCCCTCTCGCCCCCGCCCGCTGCGCTGCTGCTGCTGCTGCTGCTGCTGCTGCTGCTGCTGCTCAGAGGGTCCGCACATGGCCAACAAGATGACGGTCATCAAGGCGCTCATGTCGCTCAAACACGACGTGGACCTCAGCTGGGAGGCCAAGAGGGAGGTGATCGGGGCCATCGCGGACAACGCGCTGGCGTCCTTTGTGCTCATACACGTGGCACTGAAGAGGTAGGCGGGGCGGCGGTGTGTCGGGGTCGGGGCCGGGCTCGGGCTCGGGGCGTCGCCGGAGGCGGGGGTAGCGTAGGAACGTGCGCTGGCATGGAAGTGGTGGTCTCGAGCGGAACGGGTCAGGGAAGGGAAGGGCTGTGCGGTGGCTCCAAGTCGCCGAGGGAGGGGTGAAGGCAGACACGCACCTGGGGGCCCTCCCTCCTTCCCCTGTCCACTCCCCCTCCCCGCCGTGCCGTGCCGTGCCGTGCCGTGCCGTGCCGTGCCGTGCCGTGCCGTGCCGCCACCTCCCCACCGCCTCCACCCTCCCTGCCCGCCGCCTCCACCCTCCCTCCCCGCCGCCTCCACGCTCCCTCCCACCGCCCCCAGGTCCGCCCGCCTCAAGAAGTACGCCATGCGGAAGGACCTCAACCGCCGCATGCCGGGCTTCCAGATCGCCATGGGCTTCGGCCTCCACGTGGGGTGGGCCATCGAGGGAGCTATCGGTGAGAGCCGGGAGCAGCGGGGCGACCTGTGAGGTGTCTTTCCTTGAGGAGGGGGCAGCTTCGGCCGGCACTGTGGGTCGCGATCGCGATCGCGACGCGTTTCGTACTGTGCGGAGAAAAATGTGCCGTCCGACGTGCGCCCGACACCCTCCCCTCCGCCAAAGTCGTCTCCCAGAGGCTTTTCTCCTCGGTTTGCTACGTCGTGTCAACCGTGTATTTGTCTCTCCCTCCCCCGCCAGGCTCCCCCTCAATCGCATCTGAGCCCTCCCCTCCCTCCCACCGCCCCCCCTCGCCACCACCCCACAGGCTCCGAGTACAAGATCGACGCTAGTTACCTGAGCCCCAATGTGAACATGGCCTCCCGGCTGGAGGCCGCCACCAAGCAGTTCGGCGTTACGCTGCTGCTGTCCGGGGACTTCGTGGAGTGCCTCTCGAACGATGTCCGCAGCAGGGTAGGAGGGGTGGCGAGAAGACTCGCTGACATGACGCGACATGGGTAGTGTAGGGGTTGGCATAAAGACCACCCTCTAGTGTAAGGGTGGGGTTATAAAGCCCGGTCATACGACATAGGTATAGTAGGTGGGGGGGAGTGGCCGGAGAGAAGACTCGGTTATACGGCATGGGAAGCGGAGGGTAGAAATGAACTAGCTGGCGAATAGTCTTATGACACGTGGTTGCGTGCGCATGCTGGAGCACTTGGGTTGGCTACCGAGAAACCTGTGGAGGTGGCCCGTCGGCGGCCTGTTCGGCTGGTTTCTGGTTGCTGCTGCCACTGCCGGTGCTGGCTTCTGGTTGCTGCTGCCACTGCTGCTGCTGGTGCTGGGGGCCGGAGGTCCTCCTAGGGCACTGGCATGAGAAGGTCCCCTCCATTGCGGGAAGGGCCCGTCCTGGTGCAAAGTCTCGTGTTGCGGAACAGAAACCTAACGCTCCGCCGCCCGCCCGTGCGCCCCTCCCGCAGGTCCGACAAATAGACTGCGTGACGGTTAAGGGCAGCAACCAACCGATGGGCCTGTACACGTACGACGTCTGCCTCGACGCGGTTCCGGAGCCCACCCCGGAGCAGGTCGAAGCAGGTGCGCAGCGCGAGCGATGGGGGGGGGGATAGCTGCCGCGCGCGGCCGCCGCCGTCATTCGTTGCTCGTGCGCCGCTCACTCACCTTCTTCCACCATTCGGTCCTCTGATGCCGGCGCCGCCGCTGCTGCCGCCGCCCCGTCGCGCAGGTGACGACAGCCACGTGGAGGAGCTGATGTGGCGGTCGTACTTGTGTGTCAATGAGTGGCGGGAGAACCCCGACCTGGTGTCCAGCTGGGGCATCGACGCGGACTTCAAGGAGGACTTCGACCGGGGCTTCCAGGTGAGCAGCTCCAGGCAGCCAGGCAGGCAGCCAGGCAGCCAGGCAGCCAGACAGGCAGCCAGGCAGGCAGCCAGGCTGGCAGCCAGGCAGGCAGCCAGGCAGGCAGCCAGGAAACTTGCCGGCTGAGGGGATGATGAGGTCACGAGGGTACGGGAGGAGGGCGTACTGCCGCGGGCGCGGGACTCAACGGTCAGTGGGCAAACGAAGTAGCAGCTGGCATGATGGCGACGGCGGGCGGAGGCTTCCTCGCCTTTGCCTCCGGAAGCGCACACCTGCGCTCTCTGCCTCCCACCACACACCTCGCCGTTCACCATTGCATGTCACGTCGCTTACTACTGCACCTCCAACCCGTTACACCTCCAACCCGGTCTGTGCGCCAACTACACTACCCACGCCGTGTAACTGGGCTTTTTTGTTCCCCCAGGCCGCCCCTCCCCCCCCCGTTCTTTTTCGCGCGGGGTCCTCGCTTCCTTTCGTCTCGCCGTAGCCGGTATAGCTTAGCCGCCAAAGGTCATATTACGACCTTCGGCTTTCGTATTCCCAACCCAGTTCTCCAGCATGCATCTCAAAACTTCTGTTTTAAACAATTTTTTCGGACATCCACGGGTTTCCCTCGAACCCCCCCGTTCTTTTACGTAACCCCCCCCCGCTGCTCCCCCCTCCTCCCCCGCTGCTCCCCCCTCCTCCCAGGCCTACCGTGTGGGCAACTGGCCCGAGGCGCAGCGCAACCTGGAGCTCTGCCGCACTGGCCTGGAGGACTCCGCCGGCAACCCGCGTGTGGACGGCCCCTCGGACGTGCTGCTGCGCTACATGGCGGAGCACAGCTACACGGCGCCCAGGGGCTGGAGGGGCTTCCGCGAGCTGACGGACAAGTGAGGGGCGCCCGCGAGCTGACGGACAAGTGAGGGGCTTCCGCGAGCTGACGGACAAGTGAGGGGCGCCCGCGAGCTGACGGACAAGTGAGGGGCTTCCGCGAGCTGACGGACAAGTGAGGGGCGCCCGCGAGCTGACGGACAAGTGAGGGGCGCCCGCGAGCTGACGGACAAGTGAGGGGCGCCCGCGAGCTGACGGACAAGTGAGGGGCGCCCGCGAGCTGACGGACAAGTGAGGGGCGCCCGCGAGCTGACGGACAAGTGAGGGGCGCCCGCGAGCTGACGGACAAGTAGGGCCACGAACAAGCGGCGGGGGGGCGAGTGTGCAGGCGGCGCGAGGAGTGGGCGCGGTGGGCGGCAGGCCCACCGGTGACCGTTGGACGGGGACGGGATCTGCCCTGGAGCCTCCCCGGGCCACCCTCCCTGAAGCGGGCCCTGAACGGTGCCGAGCATCCGCGGGGGCTTTTGGGCAGCTGGAATCGGGCGGGGAGGGGGAAGGGCGGGTTTGACCGACGCGAAGGGTCGGCTGTGATGCGGCTTCTGGCATGTGGGCGGGCATCGGCGGCGCCGGCTTCTACGGAGATCTTACGGCAGATTCGTAACTCGGAGGAGGGGCGAGGGTGCGCATCCCTCGGGGGTATGTGCCGGGACATATAGACTTGATACCGGCGGCGGGCGGCGGGAGCGTGAGGCAGTGGCAGTGGGCTGGCGGTTGGGTTACGGCACGGCGCGGTGTGGAGGGGGCTATGCCACCTCTCCAGCGGTGCGTGTGGTTCGTTGGTGATATGGTTGACTGGCGGTGTGGTTCGTTGGTGATATGGTTGACCGGCGGTGTGGCTCGTTGGTGGTGCGCCGGGGTAGCTGTGGTGCGATGGTGCTGGCTGCGGCTGGATGGCGGCAGGAGGGAGGAGGGAGCGAGGAGGTGCACCGATTGGAGCAGCGCCGGGAGCGAGTGTGCGGGGGAGGCAGGAGGCCGCTGAGGTGCGGGTGGCAGTGTTACGTAGTAGTCGGCTGCGGCGCCGATGTGTTGTTGTTGTTGTTTGATGGGGGAATTATTGGGGTTACAGGTCGGGCTGACGTGGAATGTAGGCCTTATGTGGCGAATGCCGTTGCTGGAACAGCGTCATGGAACAGCGCAACTGGTACGGAATATAACGAAATGTGTGGACGTGGGGTGTGTTTTGGAGAAGATTAGTTCATAGTCCTGTGCTGGTCGCTCCAACCCAACAACTCACGCGTCGCAGGAGCCCGGCCGCACAAGGCAGGCTGCTCCTACCCCAACCCTGCCTCGCCCTGCTTGGGTGTATGCGTGCGGCGACAGCACCGTCTGTCATTTGGGGCCCGAGGCTACATCTGTTCGGAGGCGTTAGCGAGCAGCGTTGTTCCGCTCGGGGCCCCCACGAGCTGTGGCCCTATGGTCGACGCAGGTGCAGGAAGGTCAGCAGGGGTGGCTTGCTGATCTGCCCTCCCTTGACCACCAGCAGGAGTGGCTTACTGACCTCTCCTCCCTGGGCCACCAGCTACACCCTGCGGGCGTGTAGCTGGTCACGGGGCGGCAGCACGCGGGTGCTTCGCTGGGAGCGCACGAACGTCGGCCCCTACGTGGAGGCCGCCCAGCCAGCGCCGCCAGTGCGCGTGTGTATATCGTTCGGGGTGACGGGCGTGGGGTGGGCGGGACTTCGTCGCGCTGCGTCGTCAGAGCGGGGGTGAGTTGTGTGTCGGTCATGGTCAAGCACTGGTGGCTTGGAGGAGGGCTCCATGTACGTAGCGTGTGCTAATTCGGGGTTGCGGGGGATTCGAAAAGGCGTATAGCCCCTCCAGCGGCAGGACCATTCATTAGGTGCATCTAAGTGCGGTGTCCTCGTTTCTACCAGAGGGGCGTGTGCCGTAGGGGGCTGAGGCGCGGGCTGCCGTGTGATTGTGGTACCGCTGCTGTCAAATCAGTGGCGCTTTACCGGTAGTAACGCATTGATGCTGGATGCATTTTCGAGGTCGCGCTGCGCCACTGCAGCGGCGGCAGTCGCCGGGGTCGTAGGGTTTTGCGGGGGCTCGCCAAGCTGTCGTACTTGGCTAGGTGGCCGGCACGGTTTTAGGAGAGAGTCACGTATGGGGCCTTATGGGGAGCCTTATGGAGCTTGTGCCCCGGCCAATCACGTGGGAGGCTCGTGATACGGCGGTGGGTAAATGGGTATGTTCGAGATGCGGATGACGCCAGTGTGATCATTCGGTCGGGACTCAAACCCGGATAGAGGTGCCCAGCCGTCCGATAATACCCAGGGCCTGTCGGAGCCCATGCATGATCCTCAGCAGGCGGGAGTGTCTGGTTTATGCGCGTGCGGGCGTTGTGCGCAGATGGCACAGCGCGAGACGCTCTGCCCCAGCCGGGGACTAGTTTGAGACGTTCTGCCTGAGCCGCCCGCGAATGGCGCTGTGTAACAACGGTAGCGTGAGCCAAAGGCGGAGGCCCCTGGACCTCGAACCCCACACCAGCAACGGAGAACCGTCTCCAGCAAGCAGGGCACAGCAGGAAAGGTTTCCTGGTCGGCCCGGAGGATGGAGCCCAATCCAGGATGGTATCCTAACCTGTCGAGAGGTTTCCAGTTGCGCCCTGTCCTGCGTTCGATATGTTCTGGAGTTACTAGAAACTCGATTCGGAGGTGTGGGAATCGTACTTAGGCGTGTGCCAAGGAACTAGAGTCGAATGTAGGCGTGTGCCAAGGAACTAGAGCCGAACGTAGGCGTGTGCCAAGGAACTAGAGTCGAATGTGGGCGTGTGCCAAGGAACTAGAGTCGAATGTAGGCGTGTGCCAAGGGACTGGAGTTGAAAAATTCCACAGGTTACTTGTCTGCAACGGTGTTCAAAGTTGTATCGCTAGTAATTCCATAGGTTGTCTGCATCGATGTTAACTATAGTATCGCTGGTAGACCATTGTCGTAGCACAGCACAACATGCAATTTTCAGCAGAGCCACCTTGATCTGTTAGTCCCGACTGCTTTTCGGGATGTCTGGCATTTAGAATTAGCAAGAATTTGGATAAGCCTTGAAGCAGGCCTACACAAAGGGTGCAGACGAATTTCAAAAATCACTCCGACACCGCATCCTGACCGCTTCAACCAAACGCATGCTGCCTAGAAAGCATTATTCTCCAGTCATATGCTCTAATAAAGGGCAAGCCCCAATCACGGCCCCGTTCGTGATATCGTTCTCGCGCGAGGTAGCGCTAGGCGGCTATGGGGCGGCGGCTCGAGCTCACCGTGCGTGCCTTACACATCAGAATGTTTTCGCGTAAGGTTATCGCGTTTTGAAAATATTACATGGCACAGGACCTAAGGTAAGGGCGAATCCAGGACAAGACGAGGTAGGGGCCCTTGTATGTCCGTGGCCTCACGCACCAGAAGCCATATGAGAGCCGGGGCTGAGCCCACCCAGCAGACGCCCCCACGGCGGCCTCCGACAGGGCTCGCGCGTTGGTTGTGCAAAGGAGGCGGGTCGATCGTCCTTAAGGAGTTTTGGAACCGCGCGCGGGTAACGAAGCGAAGCCCGACGAGAATGCCAGCAGCTGACATAACATGTTATAGGAGTGCTTGCACGCAAGCACTGTTAAGGATGCCATTGCATCCCTCTTTGCTACGCGTAGTCATTAGCTAAGGGTTCGCACGGGGCAGTTTTTCGCCTTTTTCGTTGTGACTATTAAGTTCTTCGAGGGTATCGATCTGAGCCGCTTTGGGGCGGGACACAGCGGAGTCGGGACCCTAAACCAGATGATGGACCCTAAGTAAGCCGGTTCAGGGACACTCCGTGTAGGGAACCCCGCTGATAAACCTGTTCAGGGGCGGGTGCCGCCTGTCGTGCGGCCACTGTAACGCGGTCTCTCTCTCTCTCAGGGACGGTGTAGGAATCCTAAATGTAATAAAGCGGCCTAGGTGCGGTAGGTTTAGACGATGCGAACGATCCGCATCCTTTGCGCAGCTACTGTACATACCGGCGTTACTGACGACCTCATGTCCGACCACACAAAGAACGAATGCACGAACGCATTGATATACACGTAAGTATCCATGTGCAATGGGATTTTCATGACTGGATAGATGTGCTTGGGACGGCGCGCGTGGGATGGTGACCTCTGCGTGCTGAGAAGTGCTGAAGACCAGCCGCGACAGCAAGCAGCTGCCGGCGTGTCCAACGCGAAGGGGAAGCAACACTTTACAAGAACTTCATGCCCAGACGGAGGAGGAGTCACCTTCTCACGTCCTACTGTACGGCCATACTTGTACTGGCCGTAACACAGTCAACGTCCTGGACAGTATATAAGCAGGGAGCAGGGACGCCTTCCTCTTATCACAAAATGAACTCACATCCTCCAGCAACTCGGACGAAACCTAAAGGGGCCTCGAGGTCTTCCAGTCATTTATTTCTGCCTTCAGTAACCGACTTAGGAGCGGACCCCCCAAGCCCGGCTACAGGACCTTGATATCCACAGAGGAGACTTCTATCATAAGGTGAGTTGAGGCTGATCGACGCTATCTTTACTGGGTGCCGAGCGAACGATATTCTCATGTATGCATCCGCCGGACCGACCAGCGCTAGACTGTGCTACGCTGCACTGCGTCCATGGTCATGTATGCTAGAATTGCGTTTATGCGGTTTTGCTTCTGCATTTGCACTCAACAAAGCTGAGGTGACCTCGTGACGTGCAGCGGCATGCGCGTAACTGTACTGCTGGCGACTCAGCTTTCGCAAAAGCTGACTTTTATGCTGACTTCACCTGCAAATTCCGTTCAGGGTGAATCGCGATACCAGGGCTCGACGCCTTCTCGTCTATTTCTGCCTTACAAGACCGACCTCAGTACAGTAACCGACCACCAAAACCCGGCTGTAGGCGTCTTAATTTGCAAGGCGTTTCCTTTATCAAGGTGGGTTCTAGAGTTCAGTCTGGTTGGCGTTATATATCACTCGCAAGTAAACCGATATGGTCCTGATCCACCGGACGAGCTGCTGCTGTCTCAGCAGCGCTTGACTGCGCTGCGCTGCACTGCCTTCATGTTCATGCATTTATGCGGTTTATTTGGCCTCGCTCTGCTTTGGTGATGTGAATCTTTTTGTGGAACGGCATGCGCGCATGTTTACGGCGACTCTGCTTTCGCAAATAAAAGCTGACTTTATGCGGACTTCACCCGCCGACACCTGATACCAGGGCTCGACGCCTTCTCGTCTATTTCTGCCTTACAAGACCGACCTCAGTACAGTAACCGACCACCAAAACCAGGCTGGAGGCGTCTTGATTTGCAAGGCGTTTCCTTTATCAAGGTGAGTTCTAGAGTTCAGTCTGTTCGACGCTATCACTCGCAAGTAAACCGATAGGTAGGTTCCTGAATCACCGGACGGGCTGCTGCTGTCTCAGCGCCTGCTGACTGCTGCGCCGGCGGCTGCGCTGCACTGCACTGCCTTCTTGTTCATGCATTTGTGCGGTTTGGCCTCTTATCTGCTTTGATGATGTGACCTAATCCTTTTGTGGAACGGCATGCGCGCATCTTTACGGCGACGCTGCTTTCGCGCGCAAAAGCTGACGGTGCTTCTGCAAATCCCTTTCATGATCATTCAGGCTAAATCGCGATACCATTGCCATACATTACGATGGCGTTTTCATCATTCGCTCGTGCTGCCCCGTCCGTGCGAAGTGAACCGGCAACCCAATCATGAGCGTCTTCCCGTGTTCCCAAGAACGAGCGCGCGGCGGCTTTCTCGTGCGTTACATGACTACTACTTCGCTTCAACGCTTGTTTGACACGGTCACGACGCTGCGTGCTGGACAGACAGATCGCTTACTCGGTCCATCCATCGCTTACGTACACGCACCGAGCGATCGAGCCATCACGTCCAACAAGTAAGTGAGGTAGGTCTGGTTGGGGACATATTGCACGCAACCGACGTGCGTGCGTGCACGCCTGCCGTGGAGAATCGATCGGGTGCGTGGGGCAAGGTATCTGCTGCACTGCTCAGCCAGTACTTCAGCCAGCCAGCCAGCAGCCAACCCTCCAGCGTCAGCCGCCCGTCAGCAACCCGCGCAGCGTTAGTTCAGCAGCCAGCTTTCTTGCAGCACGCAGTGCGTAGTCCAGCCTTCGGTGCAGCGGATGCCTTGCTCCGCCCTTACTTCGTTCGTCCCGGCGTTCCCTACCTGTGTATGCATGTGCCAAGCCCCATACGTACACGTCACCGCTGTGCACCGTGCACTAACTACATGCCCCCACTTCCTACCCCCCCGCTCCAATTTTGCCACCCGACATCGCTCGCCCGAGCTCTCCTGCTCTCCGTTCGTCGCGCGCTCGAGACCTAAGTACGTGCAACTACTGCGCCGCCCCGCCGGAGCTCCCACCTGCTGGTGACCACCTAAAGGTGAGGTATGTACGTAGGTGCGGGTCCTGGGGGGGGGGTTGCGGGGGGTGAGGTAGGGAGGTAGGGAGGTGCACGATGTTGACAGCGTAAATAAAGGTAGGGGGGTCACTTACTTGTTTAAGCACGCGGGATGGAATACAATCGATGCTGGCGCGTAATAAACGCAATTCAACTAACGCAGTCCTCATCAATGGTGTCCCGCAGATACGCCCACCACGGATGGAGGAGCTTCTTTGGCCATCGCGGAGTCCTTTCAAGGCTGGCGAGGCAGGCCATCCCTCTTACTCGGCAGAGTAACCGCTGCCCACCTGCTGGCGATCATCTACATGCAGGGTAAGTTATGTAAGTAGGTGCGGGTCCCGGCGGGGGGAGCTGCGTGGATGAGGGAGGTGCTCGTAAAGGGTGGTCAATCGTATCGCACGCGGGATGGAATACGATGCTGGCGCGTAACAAACAGTCATCAAGAATTAATTCAGTCCACCAATGGTGTCCCGCAGATATCCTAGCTACGCTAGCTCCAGGGGAGCTCCGCAGCGCCGGTTCGGCGGTGACAAGCAAGCAGCTGCTGGCCAGCAGCAGACGCCCACCACGGAGGAGCTTCTTTGGCCGTCGCGGAGTCCTGTCAAGGTAGTGTGCTTGCTCAGGGATGGGCGGGCTTCGGGAATCATGTATGTTTTAGAAGGGCGAGGGGAGTCAGGGATCTTATGCGCGGGCTGTGGCTCAGGCCATGTGCTGGGGGGGGTCAGGGACCCTATGCGCGGGCTGTGGCTCAGGCCATGTGCTGGGGGGGGTCAGGGACCCTATGCGCGGGCTGTGGCTCAGGCCATGTGCTGGGGGGGGTCAGGGACCCTATGCGCGGGCTGTAACTCAGGCCATGTGCTGGGGGGGGTCAGGGACCTTATGCGCGGGCTGTGGCTTTTGCCATGTGCTGCTGGGGGGTCAGGGACCTTATGCGTGGGCTGTGGCTCAGGCCATGTGCTGGGGGGGGTCAGGGACCCTATGCGCGGGCTGTGGCTCAGGCCATGTGCTGGATGGGGGGTCAGGGACCCTATGCGCGGGCTGTGGCTCAGGCCATGTGCTGGATGGGGGGTCAGGGACCCTATGCGTGGGCTGTGGCTCAGGCCATGTGCTGGGGGGGGTCAGGGACCCTATGCGCGGGCTGTGGCTCAGGCCATGTGCTGGGGGGGGTCAGGGACCCTATGCGCGGGCTGTGGCTCAGGCCAGCCATGTGCTGGGGGGGGTCAGGGACCCTATGCGCGGGCTGTGGCTCAGGCCATGTGCTGGGGGGGGTCAGGGACCTTATGCGCGGGCTGTGGCTTTTGCCATGTGCTGCTGGGGGGTCAGGGACCTTATGCGTGGGCTGTGGCTCAGGCCATGTGCTGGGGGGGGTCAGGGACCCTATGCGCGGGCTGTGGCTCAGGCCATGTGCTGGATGGGGGGTCAGGGACCCTATGCGTGGGCTGTGGCTCAGGCCATGTGCTGGGGGGGGTCAGGGACCCTATGCGTGGGCTGTGGCTCAGGCCATGTGCTGGGGGGGGTCAGGGACCCTATGCGCGGGCTGTGGCTCAGGCCATGTGCTGGGGGGGGTCAGGGACCCTATGCGTGGGCTGTGGCTCAGGCCATGTGCTGGGGGGGGTCAGGGACCCTATGCGCGGGCTGTGGCTCAGGCCATGTGCTGGGGGGGGTCAGGGACCCTATGCGCGGGCTGTGGCTCAGGCCATGTGCTGGGGGGGGTCAGGGACCTTATGCGCGGGCTGTGGCTTTTGCCATGTGCTGCTGGGGGGTCAGGGACCTTATGCGTGGGCTGTGGCTCAGGCCATGTGCTGGGGGGGGTCAGGGACCCTATGCGCGGGCTGTGGCTCAGGCCATGTGCTGGATTGGGGGTCAGGGACCCTATGCGTGGGCTGTGGCTCAGGCCATGTGCTGGGGGGGGTCAGGGACCCTATGCGTGGGCTGTGGCTCAGGCCATGTGCTGGGGGGGGTCAGGGACCCTATGCGCGGGCTGTGGCTCAGGCCATGTGCTGGGGGGGTCAGGGACCTTATGCGCGGGCTGTGGCTTTTGCCATGTGCTGGGGGGTCAGGGACCTTATGCGTGGGCTGTGGCTCAGGCCATGTGCTGGGGGGGGTCAGGGACCCTATGCGCGGGCTGTGGCTCAGGCCATGTGCTGGGGGGGGTTAGGGACCTTATGCGCGGGCTGTGGCTCAGGCCATGTGCTGGGGGGGTCAGGGACCTTATGCGCGGGCTGTGGCTCAGGCCATATGCTGGGGGTGTCAGGGACCCTATGCGCGGGCTGTGGCTCAGGCCATGTGCTGGGGGGGGTCAGGGACCTTATGCGCGGGCTGTGGCTTACTTTCGCCATGTGTCAGGGGCGGGCAGGGGTCTATCTCGGATATTATTAAGCGCGGGCTGTGGCGTATGCCATGTGTACAGATGTATGTTGGGGCTTCCCGATTGTGTCGGTCTTGCCTACTGCTCGTGTCACGTACGTGTTCGGCAACCCTGACCATTTGCACGCTAGCTAGTGCTTCTTGCCAACACAGGCGGCCCGGAGACACTCTTGGTAGCAGGTGTATTCGTTCCTCCCCGAGCGAGCTGTACATGATTGGTAGGGGATTATTGGTGTCATGCGTGATCGTCTCCCTGCGTGCGTGGGTCGCTAAGCTAACATCCGAATTCCCCGCGGATTATTACAGGCTGTGGAGCGTCTTTCATACGCTGCTGGTGATGCGGCGGCGGCGAGAAGCTAGCGCCGTTGCTGCCGCTGCGGCGGGCGGCGGCAACTCGATCGAGCTCGACCGCAACGACGTTATTGGGCGGGCAGAATGTAAGGCAAGGTACGCACCGTCGTAAGGTTGTGGCTGGCCAGCGACAAGTAAGGTCAGGTTGGGGACATATTGCTCGCAACCGACGTGCACGCCTGCCGTGGAGAATCGATCGCGTGCGTGGGGCAAGCAAGGTATCTGCTGCACTGCTCAGCCAGTACTTCAGCCAGCCAGCCAGCAGCCAACCCTCCAGCGTCAGCCGCCCGTCAGCAACCCGCGCAGCGTTAGTTCAGCAGCCAGCTTTCTTGCAGCACGCAGTGCGTAGTCCAGCCTTCGGTGCAGCGGATGCCTTGCTCCGCCCTTACTTCGTTCGTCCCGGCGTTCCCTACCTGTGTATGCATGTGCCAAGCCCCATACGTACACGTCACCGCTGTGCACCGTGCACTAACTACATGCCCCCACTTCCTACCCCCCCGCTCCAATTTTGCCACCCGACATCGCTCGCCCGAGCTCTCCTGCTCTCCGTTCGTCGCGCGCTCGAGACCTAAGTACGTGCAACTACTGCGCCCCGCCGGAGCTCCCACCTGCTGGTGACCACCTAAAGGTGAGGTATGTACGTAGGTGCGGGTCCTGGGGGGGGGGTTGCGGGGGGTGAGGTAGGGAGGTAGGGAGGTGCACGATGTTGACAGCGTAAATAAAGGTAGGGGGGTCACTTGTTTAAGCACGCGGGATGGAATACAATCGATGCTGGCGCGTAATAAACGCAATTCAACTAACGCAGTCCTCATCAATGGTGTCCCGCAGATACGCCCACCACGGATGGAGGAGCTTCTTTGGCCATCGCGGAGTCCTTTCAAGGCTGGCGAGGCAGGCCATCCCTCTTACTCGGCAGAGTAACCGCTGCCCACCTGCTGGCGATCATCTACATGCAGGGTAAGTTATGTAAGTAGGTGCGGGTCCCGGCGGGGGGAGCTGCGTGGATGAGGGAGGTGCTCGTAAAGGGTGGTCAATCGTATCGCACGCGGGATGGAATACGATGCTGGCGCGTAACAAACAGTCATCAAGAATTAATTAAGGCAGTCCACCAATGGTGTCCCGCAGATATCCTAGCTACGCTAGCTCCAGGGGAGCTCCGCAGCGCCGGTTCGGCGGTGACAAGCAAGCAGCTGCTGGCCAGCAGCAGACGCCCACCACGGAGGAGCTTCTTTGGCCGTCGCGGAGTCCTGTCAAGGTAGTGTGCTTGCTCAGGGATGGGCGGGCTTCGGGAATCATGTATGTTTTAGAAGGGCGAGGGGAGTCAGGGATCTTATGCGCGGGCTGTGGCTCAGGCCATGTGCTGGATGGGGGGTCAGCAGGGACCCTATGCGTGGGCTGTGGCTCAGGCCATGTGCTGGGGGGGGTCAGGGACCCTATGCGCGGGCTGTGGCTCAGGCCATGTGCTGGGGGGGGTAAGGGACCCTATGCGCGGGCTGTGGCTCAGGCCATGTGCTGGATGGGGGGGTCAGGGACCCTATGCGTGGGCTGTGGCTCAGGCCATGTGCTGGGGGGGGTCAGGGGCCCTATGCGTGGGCTGTGGCTCAGGCCATGTGCTGGGGGGGGTCAGGGACCTTATGCGCGGGCTGTGGCTTTTGCCATGTGCTGGGGGGTCAGGGACCTTATGCGTGGGCTGTGGCTCAGGCCATGTGCTGGGGGGGGTCAGGGACCCTATGCGCGGGCTGTGGCTCAGGCCATGTGCTGGGGGGGGTCAGGGACCTTATGCGCGGGCTGTGGCTCAGGCCATGTGCTGGGGGGGGTCAGGGACCCTATGCGCGGGCTGTGGCTCAGGCCATGTGCTGGGGGGGGTCAGGGACCTTATGCGCGGGCTGTGGCTTTTGCCATGTGCTGCTGGGGGGTCAGGGACCTTATGCGTGGGCTGTGGCTCAGGCCATGTGCTGGGGGGGGTCAGGGACCCTATGCGCGGGCTGTGGCTCAGGCCATGTGCTGGATGGGGGGTCAGGGACCCTATGCGTGGGCTGTGGCTCAGGCCATGTGCTGGGGGGGGTCAGGGACCCTATGCGTGGGCTGTGGCTCAGGCCATGTGCTGGGGGGGTCAGGGACCCTATGCGCGGGCTGTGGCTCAGGCCATGTGCTGGGGGGGTCAGGGACCCTATGCGCGGGCTGTGGCTCAGGCCATGTGCTGGGGGGGGTCAGGGACCTTATGCGCGGGCTGTGGCTTTTGCCATGTGCTGGGGGGTCAGGGACCTTATGCGTGGGCTGTGGCTCAGGCCATGTGCTGGGGGGGGTCAGGGACCCTATGCGCGGGCTGTGGCTCAGGCCATGTGCTGGGGGGGTCAGGGACCCTATGCGCGGGCTGTGGCTCAGGCCATGTGCTGGGGGGGGTCAGGGACCCTATGCGTGGGCTGTGGCTCAGGCCATGTGCTGGGGGGGGTCAGGGACCTTATGCGCGGGCTGTGGCTCAGGCCATGTGCTGGGGGGGTCAGGGACCTTATGCGCGGGCTGTGGCTCAGGCCATGTGCTGGGGGGGTCAGGGACCTTATGCGCGGGCTGTGGCTCAGGCCATATGCTGGGGGTGTCAGGGACCCTATGCGCGGGCTGTGGCTCAGGCCATGTGCTGGGGGGGGTCAGGGACCTTATGCGCGGGCTGTGGCTCAGGCCATGTGCTGGGGGGGGTCAGGGACCCTATGCGCGGGCTGTGGCTCAGGCCATGTGCTGGATGGGGGGTCAGGGACCCTATGCGTGGGCTGTGGCTCAGGCCATGTGCTGGGGGGGGTCAGGGACCCTATGCGTGGGCTGTGGCTCAGGCCATGTGCTGGGGGGGGTCAGGGACCCTATGCGCGGGCTGTGGCTCAGGCCATGTGCTGGGGAGTCAGGGACCCTATGCGTGGGCTGTGGCTCAGGCCATGTGCTGGATGGGGGGGTCAGGGACCCTATGCGCGGGCTGTGGCTCAGGCCATGTGCTGGGGGGGGTCAGGGACCTTATGCGCGGGCTGTGGCTCAGGCCATGTGCTGGGGGGGTCAGGGACCTTATGCGCGGGCTGTGGCTCAGGCCATATGCTGGGGGTGTCAGGGACCCTATGCGCGGGCTGTGGCTCAGGCCATGTGCTGGGGGGGGTCAGGGACCTTATGCGCGGGCTGTGGCTTTCGCCATGTGTCAGGGGCGGGCAGGGGTCTATCTCGGATATTATTAAGCGCGGGCTGTGGCGTATGCCATGTGTACAGATGTATGTTGGGGCTTCCCGATTGTGTCGGTCTTGCCTACTGCTCGTGTCACGTACGTGTTCGGCAACCCTGACCATTTGCACGCTAGCTAGTGCTTCTTGCCAACACAGGCGGCCCGGAGACACTCTTGGTAGCAGGTGTATTCGTTCCTCCCCGAGCGAGCTGTACATGATTGGTAGGGGATTATTGGTGTCATGCGTGATCGTCTCCCTGCGTGCGTGGGTCGCTAAGCTAACATCCGAATTCCCCGCGGATTATTACAGGCTGTGGAGCGTCTTTCATACGCTGCTGGTGATGCGGCGGCGGCGAGAAGCTAGCGCCGTTGCTGCCGCTGCGGCGGGCGGCGGCAACTCGATCGAGCTCGACCGCAACGACGTTATTGGGCGGGCAGAATGTAAGGCAAGGTACGCACCGTCGTAAGGTTGTGGCTGGCCAGCGACAAGTAAGGTCAGGTTGGGGACATATTGCTCGCAACCGACGTGCACGCCTGCCGTGGAGAATCGATCGCGTGCGTGGGGCAAGCAAGGTATCTGCTGCACTGCTCAGCCAGTACTTCAGCCAGCCAGCCAGCAGCCAACCCTCCAGCGTCAGCCGCCCGTCAGCAACCCGCGCAGCGTTAGTTCAGCAGCCAGCTTTCTTGCAGCACGCAGTGCGTAGTCCAGCCTTCGGTGCAGCGGATGCCTTGCTCCGCCCTTACTTCGTTCGTCCCGGCGTTCCCTACCTGTGTATGCATGTGCCAAGCCCCATACGTACACGTCACCGCTGTGCACCGTGCACTAACTACATGCCCCCACTTCCTACCCCCCCGCTCCAATTTTGCCACCCGACATCGCTCGCCCGAGCTCTCCTGCTCTCCGTTCGTCGCGCGCTCGAGACCTAAGTACGTGCAACTACTGCGCCCCGCCGGAGCTCCCACCTGCTGGTGACCACCTAAAGGTGAGGTATGTACGTAGGTGCGGGTCCTGGGGGGGGGGTTGCGGGGGGTGAGGTAGGGAGGTAGGGAGGTGCACGATGTTGACAGCGTAAATAAAGGTAGGGGGGTCACTTGTTCAAGCACGCGGGATGGAATACAATCGATGCTGGCGCGTAATAAACGCAATTCAACTAACGCAGTCCTCATCAATGATGTCCCGCAGATACGCCATGTGTTGGGAAGGGGAGGTGGGTCAGGGACCTTATGCGGGGAGGTGGTCAGGGTGGACGGCGTACGGCAACTGGCTCTTTGCCTGCAGTAGTTGAGGTGACCCATTCTGGAGACCTTTGGACAAGCACGTACGCAAAATTATCGTGACAGGTGGGTACAGCATCGTTTGTGCGCTTTCTCATGGTCACCTACGTTACCAAGCAACCCACACATTGTTAACCAAATCAAAACATGGCTTGCTCCCCGCGGATTACAGGCGGCGGAGCGTTTTTCAGGTGCTGGTGATGCGGCGAGGACGAGAAGCGCCGTTGCTACCACTGCGACCGGCGGCAACTCGATCCCGACTGCAGCGACATTACTGGGCAGGCACACTGTACGGCAAGGTACGCACATCTGAGTCCGGGCCCGGGGGTGGCCCGATGGGTTTCGCTTTGGGGGTGAGGTATGTATGGCCAGGGCAGGCAGGCCACTACTTGGCCAGTGACGGTGAAGTAAGGTCACGTTCGGCGGGAAACCTTCGTTGGCCTGCCAGCCACGTGGCTTTTGGGTACCTTCAGTAGGATGCTGCCTGCTGCTCGCAATGCGCGTTTTCCGACCTGCATTGCTCGCAACGCGCGCGCTTGCCGCGAGGATCGATCGGGTGGGGCAAGGTATCTGCTGCACTGCTCAGCCAGTACTTCAGCTAGCAGCCAGCAGCCACGGGCAACCCTTCAGCGTCAGCCACCCGTCAGCAGCCACCCGCCCGCGCAGCCTTCAGCAGCCATCTTTCTCACAGCACCAATCCAGCCTTCGGTGCAGCAGATGCCTTGCCCCGCCCTTCATCCCGGCATTCCCTGTGCGCGTGCCAAGCCCCAAGCCCCATACGTACACGTCACCGACCGTTGCGCACCGTGCACCAACTAAGTGCCCCCACTTCCTCGCCCTCCAATCCTGCCACCCGCCCTACGTCGCCCGAGATCTCCTGCTCATCATCGTTCGAGACCTACGTGCGACTACTGCGCCCCGGCCGGAGCTCCCTGCTGCGAGGACCTGCGTGCGCCTGCAAGGGTGGCTGGCGAGGCAGGCCATCGATCTGCCCACCCGCTGCCCACCTGTTGGTGACCATCCACATGCAGGGTAAGTTATGTAAGTAGGTGCGGGTCCCGGGGGGAGCTGCGTGGATGAGGGAGGTGCACGTAATAAAGGGTGGTCAATCGTATCGCACACGGGATGGAATACGATGCTGGCGCGTAATAAACAGTCATCAAGAATCAACTAACGCAGTCCATCAATGGTGTTCCGCAGATACCCTAGCTACGCTAGCTCCAGGGGAGCTCCGCAGCACCGGTTCGGGGGTGGCAAGTAAGCTAGCAGCTGCCGCCGTCGTACGCTAGCTGTCGCAGCTGCTGGCCAGCAGCAGACGCCCACCACGGAGGAGCCAGTTTGGCCGTCGCGGAGTCCTGTCAAGGTAGTTTGCTTGCTCAGGGATGGGCGGGCTTCGGGAATCATGTACGGCATGTTTTGGGAGGGCGAGGGGATTCATCAGGTATCTTATGCGCGGGCTGTGGCTCAGGCCATGTGTTGGGGGGTCAGGGACCTTATGCGCGGGCTGTGGCGTTCGCCATGTGTTGGGTGGTCAGGGACCTTATGCGTGGGCTGTGGCTCAGGCCATGTGTCACGGGGGAGGGTCTCGGACATTATTTGCGCGGGCTGTGGCTCAGGCCATGTGTCGGGGGGAAGGGTCTCGGACCTTATTATGCGCGGGCTGTGGCTCAGGCTCAGGCTGAGCCACAGCCCGCGCATAATAATGTCCGAGACCCTTCCCCCCGACACATGGCCTGGTCACACAATAAGGTCCGAGACCCTCCCCCCCGACCCATCGATCGGGTGCGTGGGGCAAGGTATCTGCTGCACTGCTCAGCCAGTACTTCATCAGGCAGCCAGCCAGCCAGCCAACCAGCCAACCCTTCAGCGTCAGCCGCCCGTCAGCAACCCGCGCAGCAGCGTTAGTTCAGCAGCCAGCTTTCGTGCAGCAGTACGTCGTCCAGCCTTGGGTGCAGCGGATGCCTTGCTCCGCCCTTGCATACTTCGTTCGTCCCAGCGTTCCCTAGATGTGTATGCATGTGCCAAGTAATAAGCCCCATACGTACACGTCACCGCTGTGCACCGTGCACCAACTACTGTTACATGCCCCCACTACTTCCTACCTCCCCCGCTCCAATTTTGCCACCCGACATCGCCCGAGCTCTCCTGCTGCTCTTCGTCGCTCGCTCGAGACCTGCGTGCAATCAACGAACTGCGCCCCGGCCGGAGCTCCCTGCTGATGCGAAAAAAGTTGTTGGCTTGTGCATCAGGGCATCGGGAGGGAGCAGGCGTGGTTTCCTCGCCCCTAAGAAGTCCTATACGAAGGCACAGGTCTGCTCAATGACTAGTTCATCGACAGATTCCCGGCCGTGCTGTTCGTGGTTTCCTGGTTTCCTGACTGGCGTGCGCTGTCGTTAGCGCTCAGGTTACAACTGACCAGGTCGTAGACACGTTAGCAGGTGAACGCCGCAAGTCGCTACCTCTTCCGGGGTCTGCCCCGGGTATCCTGACTCCCGACCGAAGCGCGGCCCACAGCTGCACTGTTGCTTGCGGGGGCAACTATGCTCGACACTGTTGTTACACGTCTGCAACTGGGCACCTCGTGCGAGAGGATACTTCGAGCACGGCCGGGAATGCCAGACGTGGCATCCGGCCCGTGCTAAGGCGGCGGAGGCTCTGTGGGCCCGATGTGCGTACCTTATCCCTGCGGCTCCGATCGTGAGCTAGCTACCACCTAACACCGAAAGTTACCAGACGGTATAAGACGGCGTCCGTTACTTAGTGTCAACGAACCATACCTAACAACACACTTGCGAGATATTTCACTCCAACTGTCATGCTCAGATACGCGTTTCTGGAGCGGCACCGAAACCATGACTAATGCCCGCGAATCGTTCATGCCGGCGCTGGGGCATGACACTGTGCCTGCTGCTGCAAGGGCCGGCGAGGATTTCCATCATGCATACATACTCGGCAGTGTAACCGCTGCCGACCCGCTGCCCACCTGCTGGTGACCGTCTAAAGGACAAGGAAGTTCCGCCAGCACCGGTTCGGCGCGCGGTGGCAAGCAGCTGCCGCCGTCTTAAGCTATCTAGCTATCTAGCCGCCACCGCACAGCTTCTGGACAGTAGCAGCAGACGCGCGCACACCACGGAGGAGCTTCTTTGGCCGTCGCTGAGTCCTTTCAAGGTAGTGTGCTTGCTCAGGGATGGGTGGGCTTCGGAGGTTATGTACGGCATGTGCTGGTCCTATTGCTGACAGTAATATTCAAAAAAAAGAAAGTTGAGTTTTCATGCAAATAATGACATCTCCCCAGCCCGGATCGAACGGGCGACCTAAGGATGACTTGCAACGTTACAGTCCTTCGCTCTTCCAGCTGAGCTATAGGGAGGGATGGCAATTGGGAATTGTAAAAATTTATATTGGATTAAAAAGGGCTGTACGCCAGGGCTCTGGCCGCATCTATGTGTCCCGCTGCCTCCTCCCCTTCGTGGCGGGCTCCGCCATTGAGCTGGGCTCGCCTTCCGACCACCGCGTCCCCTGCATCCAGCTGCTGCCCCGGGTTCCTGCCTCGCGCGGCCCCGGCCTCCGTCGCACCCGCATGGCCTTCTCTGGCCACCGCGACCTCAAGGATCAGCTGCAGGCCTGGCTCGACGCGGCGTTCGCGGCCATGCCGGCTGAGGGGGAGCACGCTGCCCTGCTGGCGTGGTGGCCGGGCTTCAAACGGCGGCTGGCGGCGGTGGCGGCGATTCTCAATCGCACCGCTCGCTCTCGGCGCCTGGCCTCGGGCGCGCAGGTGGAGGCAGCCCGAGCCGCCTTGCGGGCGGCCCACCTTGCGGCCGCGACGCCGTCGGCGGCGCCCGAGGCCGTGGGTGGTGTGGTGGCCGCCCAGGCTGCCTTGGCGGTGGCCTTGCGTGTGGCGGCGGCGGGCGAGGCCGCCCGGGTACGCGTGGCGTGGGTGCGCGAGGGGGAGCGCCCGTGCCCCGCACTCACCGCCATGATTCACCCACCGCGGTCGTCCCAGGACATTACCGCGCTGCGCGACGCTGCTGGGCGCCTCGTGACCGACCCGCGCCAATTGCCCAATGTCGTCGCTTCTTTCTGGGAGCGCATCAGCTGCCTGCCGTCAGGCCTGGACTCGGCGGATCAGCAAGCGGTTCTGGCAGCTGTCGACGCCCACTCTACTCCGATCTCGCCCGATCTTCGCCCCGAGTTGGGCTCCATCGCAGTCTCAGCAGCGGAGGTGGCGCGGGCCCTGCAGCAAGCCAAGCCTGGCACGTCCCCAGGCTGGGACGGAATCCCTGTGGATCTCCTCCGGACCTACAGTGGCTGCTTTGCGCCGGCACTGGCCCGCCTTTTCACTGCTATCGGCCATCTGCGCGCCGTCCCGACGGGTTTCCTGAAGGGTGTTATATCCGTCATTTACAAGGGCCATGATGCGGACCGGGCGGCGGCCGGCGCCTACCGCCCCATCACCCTGCTCTGTACTGATTACCGCATTCTGGCGAAGGTCCTCGCCAACCGCCTCAGCCCTGGCCTTTCCGCCGCCATCCCCCTCGAGCAGTCCGCCTTCCTCCCCGGCCGCTCCATTGGCGCCAACACCCGCTTCCTTCGCTGCCTCCCCCCCCTCCTACACCAGCAGCAACGGAGTGCTCTCATCGCCTTCTTGGATTTCGCCAAAGCTTACGACACCATTGACCGCTCCTTCCTCTTTGCTGTCATGGAGCGCATGGGTGTTGGGGCCGGTTTCCTGGGATGGACGCAGCTCCTGTTGGGCCGTACAGTGGCCATGGCGTCCGTCAACGGCTACATCTCCCGCTCTGTCCCTATCCGGGCCGGCGTCCGGCAGGGCTGTCCCCTTGCCCCGCTCCTCTACCTCTTCGTGGCCCACGCCCTCCTCTGCTGGCTGAAGCGGCACGGTGTTGGCGTGCCGCTGGCCCCGGCGGACCCGGCCAGCCTGGTTACCGGCGTGCAGTTTGCTGATGATGCCCAAGTCGCGCTCCCAGATGCAGCTGCAGTACCGCCATTTATCGCCCTCATGGCGGCGTTTGCCCGCGCCTCTGGCCAGCACCTGAATCCCTCCAAGGTCGAGCTGCTGTGGGCTGGTCACCAGGTGGCGCCGGCGCCCGCCGCCCCGGCTGCCGTCCTTGCCGCTGCGGTGGCGGCCGTCGCCGCCCCTGCCGCCGCGTGGACCGCTGCGGGCGGTGCCGCCGCTTCACCCGCCGCCCCGAGCGCCGCTGCTGCCGAGGCGCCGGTGGAGGCCGCCCCGGCAGGCGCTGGCGCCGCCGCCGTACCTCCTGACGCCCCGGCCGCCGCCGCTGCTGCCGCTGCGCCGGTGGCTGCCGCCCTGGCCGCCGCTGCTGCTGCCCCGCAGGCGGCTGCCGCCCCGGCCGCCGCGGCTGCCGTGGCGCCGGCGGCTGCCGTCCTGGTCGCAGTGGCCGCCGAGGCGCTGGCGACCGCCGGTTCGGCTGCCGCCGGTGGTGCTCCTGGGGCGGCCGCGGGTGCCGCGGCCACCACGGTGCTGACGACCGCAGCCCCGGCCGCCGCTGGCGCCGCCGCAGCGTCTCCCACGCCTCCTGACGCCCCAGCCGTCGCGGCCGTCACTGCCGCCCCCACTGCCCCGGCCGCCCCAGCCGCTCCAGCCGCCCCAGCCGCCCCTGCTGGCGCCGCCAGCTCCCCCGTCGCCCGTCACCCGCCTCGCCTGGCGCGCCCACCAGGGCTGGCTCGCCGCGGTCGTCGGCGTCGTGGCCGCGGTGCTGCAGCTGTCGTGGTCGTGGGCGCCCTCGCCGCAGCCGCTGGCGCCCTGGCCGCCCCGGGTCCCTCCACATCGCCGTCCCTTGCCGCCACCGCTCCCGGGGTGCCTCGCCCCTCCCCTTCTCCCCCGCCCCCTGCCCTCGCTGGCCTTCGGATCGTGCCCGCTGCGGTGGCGCTGGGCATCCCCTTCACCAATCCGCCTGCCGCCCCCGTCCTCGATTGGGCGTCACGGATGTCGGAGGCCCGCCGCCGTCTCCAAAAGATCTCCCGCATGGCCCTGTCGATGTTCGGCCGTGCCACTGCGGCTGCAGCTTATGCTCTCCATATGGCGACGTACCACATGGAGCACTCGGGGCTGCCGCCGGCGGAGGTCCTTGCTGGCATCATGGCCCTTGTCGCAAAGCTGGTGGATCGGGAGCTAGGCCCTGATGACGCCCAGCGCCGTTTCACTGGTGTCCCCCTCCGCCTGCTCTCCGGTCATCCCACCATCGGCGGCTTCGGTGTACTGCCCCTTCGGCTGCATGTCCTCAGCCGGCATGCCAAGTGGAGCCTGACGGTCGCCCGCTCCGCGCTGCAGCCCCCGGCTGCCCGCGCGCCGTGGATCCGGATTGCGGTCTCCTTCCTCTCTACCCTCCACCCTGCCTTCCGCCCGCTGGCCGTCACCACAGCTCGACCGGATGGCCCGTGGCTCGGCGCCCCCTTAAGCTTGCCCCCGGACATCCACCGGCTTGCCACGAGCCTCGGTCACCTCCCCCCCCTGTCTGACGTCGCGGACCCCCCCCTGGAGCCGGGCGTCTGGTGCTTCAACGCGCCGCTGTGGGGCAACCCGCTCCTGCCCAACGCGGGGGCGCCGGGCCGGCGGCCGGGGTTGGAGGCTATCCATGGCCCCCTCACCATGTGCCGCCGCCTGCTGACCGTCGGCGACGCCGTCCGGGTGCAGGACGCTATGACCGCGTTTGAGGTGGAGCGCGCCCATGCCCTGGCGACGACGCCGGGCATGGCCATCTTCAGCCGGCTGGCTGAGCGCTGGACGACGCTCGTACGGCACGAGCTGGCGCCCTCCGAGCTGGCCATGGGTGCGCTCCAAGATCGCATCGCGGCGCGGGCTGCGGTGGCCGCTCTCCTTTCTGACATCTCGCCCGCATGGCTCGCTGCTGCTCGCCTGGCGCCCGATGGCCCCGCCCCGCCGTCGCCTGACGAGGTGGATGCTCTCCTCCTTGCTCGCCTGGGGTGGCGGCTGGGTGTGGACGCCGTGCTGCCCCTCACCTCCTTCACCGTCAAGCTGGGCACCCTGCTCCAGGCGGCGGAACTGGAGCGCCCCAGGCAGGCCTGTCATGCGGCGTATGTGCGGGAGGCGCTCGGGCTGTCCCCTGCTGTGGCTGCCACGCCCGCGGCGGCCCTTGTGGCGTTACGCGCGGTATGGCGGCGGTTGTGGAAGCGTCTTAAGTGGGAGCCGCGGTGGAAGGAGGTCCTCTGGCGGCTGGCGGTTGACGGGGTGCCCATGCCGGGCTCCTCTCACCTCCCGCTGGTCCCACCCGAACCGTGTGCTTGCGGCTGTTACCCCGCTGCAGCGGGTGTGGCCGAGTCGCCGCGCTTGCATCACTTTTGGTCTTGCCCCCTCGTCCGCCCGCTCTGGGATGAACTGGAAGTCTGCTGTGGGTGCGGGGTCACGCGTGAGCATGTGTGGTTGTGTGTGTCGCCGGATCCGACCACTGTGCTGCAGTGTGTGTGGGATGTGGTGGCGTTGGCGGCGCTCAACGCGATGGAGTGGGCGCGCCGGTACATACACTCTCATCGGCTCTCCGGCACCACCCTCCCTGCTGCTATGCGTTCTGGCCTCCTTGCTAAGTTCTGGGCCTTGCTGCGGGACTTTGCGGGCTTGGGTTTGCCCCGCAAGGACTGGGGTGACGTGGGGGTGGACCACCCATTTTTGTTCGTAACCGGGGGTCGGCTCATGTGCGCCGTGCCGCCCTAGCTAGCCTGCCTTGGCTGCTGTTTGTTCTTTCGTTCTTTCTTTCCTGGTGCCACCTTTGCTGGTTCGAGATACGAGTGGTGCGGGTGATGGGCAGGTGAGCCAATGGGGGCTTTTGTGGTGGTTTTGACGCGTAAGGGTGGCCTGCATGGGGCCGTGTCCTGCCGTCGCTTGTGCTGACTTTGCATGATGCTGTTTGCCTGCTGTTGCCCGTACCCGACCTTGGTTCCGTGTCTCTTCCGCAGTGCTTTCCCGCCGGGATAAGGGCGGGTGCCGCCTGTCGTGCGGCCACTGTAACGCGGTCTCTCTCTCTGGCTTGAGCGTCTTGTCTTGGCAGTTGGATTTTCGCCTCTCGGTTTGTGTGGGGCTTAAGCTGTGACCTAGCTTGGGCTGTGTGGCTCCGCGGCACTGTAGGGCAGCGCTCAATGGCGGTGCAGCAACCCCCATCACCCCAGCTTTGATGTTTCCACGCGCGCCCACTGGCACCTGCGCCTGCACATGTACCAGCTGCCTCTTGAGCGTGGTGTTGAACCTGCTGATAAGACGCCCACAATGAGGTGTGAAGGCGTCGCGCGGAAACCTTACGGCGCAACGCTGGCCAGTGAGGCCCGCGAGGTCAAGCTGTGGGACATCACCAACCGGCGAAATGCACCAGCAAGTTGGCCACTCGAGTTCGGAACCAAGGGCCAGCAGTGAGAGAAGGGCCATGGGCCAGCCCGGATCAGCAGTTAGGAGCTGTTGTTGGACTAGGCCGTGTTAGTGTGGGTCCGAACATGGCCAAATCGGGTCGAGACCTAATTCACACGAAGCACGCACTGTCCATTTAGGACAGCAGCAGAGCCCTCGGACAAGCGGGTTACCCTCACATGCACAACCGCTGAAGTAGAACCTGCAGGCGAAGGTATGACCCCCTTTGGCCACAGCACTGCAGGAGGGCGTTGGCCAGTGACCGGACAATGCCACAGCACAGCACGTGTAAAACGAGGGGTACGACTCGTCGGGAGAGCATTGGCGTTACAGCGCTGAGCCAATCGTCTGATCCGCGCCCGGCGACTTAGGAACAATGGAACATAGCCCGCCGGCAACGTGCCCGACATGACACAGCTGCCATCGCCTTGCGAATGCAGGGCACTGCACAAGGACCCTTCGACACGATACTAAAACACAGTGGCGCTCTCCGTGTACGAATCAGCCGTCAGAGCGCGAAATCGGAGGTGAGCGAACTGCCCACACGTCGCGCCAAGCTAGTCCGACGTCGCGGTCACGCCAACCCACCTATGGCCCCTCCGCAAGCAGGCGCCCTTCCGCTCCCAGTCCAGCCGGCGCGCTGGCGCCGTCCCCTTCGTCTAAAAACCCTAAGTGCCGGCCAATGGATATCCTCTCAAATTTCCCCTTCCCCCTCGCAGCTCCCAACTGAGCTCGACAACGCACATGCAAGCACACCACGCTTTGCCACCCCCCAAGCTTTGCCATCTCCTCTGCGCATGAATGGCTGCCACTCAGCACTCTGTCACCGCGCATGCTGTCCCACAATCGCTACCCCTGCGACGCAGCCGGGGCGGCCCTCAGCCCCCCCTCCGTCCACGGTAAACGGTTTTATGGCACCCCTTCCACCCACACAATGCGCAGCGCGGCCCGTCATCGACCTGCCCCCAGCAGCCCCCCAGCAGCGCCTCAGCTCCGTCTACTTGCCGCTCCTCTCCTCTGGACCACCACCTTCACCGCCCTTGGTTTGTCGGCCGTGGATTCGCGGATTATCCTTTACCCGGCCCCCGGCCCGGCCCCCCCACGGCATGTGCTCATGCAACATCCCACTAAATTATTTCATGAAACCTACAAATTGCGATATCGCTGGCGGCCGCCACACGAGGCGGGTGTGCCGGCAAGGGGCAGCACCCAAACGACGACACAGGCCAACCAGGCAGTTGCCTAACTGCCGGAGCCCTGTGCCCCCTCCCTTGACCCGGCCTTGCCGGTCCCCACAGGCCAGCTGCCGCCAGGTACCCGGCACCCGCCGCTGCAGCTGCTGTGAAGCGACCCTGCTGCTCCCTTTCGCCGGGCCATATCAGGACAAGGCAGAGCCCCACCTCCTTGAACCTTGACTCCAGCAGCATGGACCGCATGCCAGGTTATATACCTCTTTCCAGGCGGCGACGGCGAAGCAGCAGCAGCAGCAACAGCAGCAGCAGGCTAAGCACATATGGAAGCAGGCGACCTCAGTGCATCAAGCACACCACCACATAACAACAAAAACACATAAGGGCCCGGGGCATCGCCAACTCCGCTCCAGGCTTACGTCATCCTCGGCATCTGCGCCGTGCATTCCTTCGCCGTGCATTCGAACCCAGGCACGGCCGGCTCGCGTCCGGCGTCCGCAGGACGGGGGAATGCCCCGTCCCAGCCACCCGCGGGTTTCCTCTCATCCCCAGCCACTCGCCAGCTCTCGGGCATATCGAGCGCTGACGTCATACACTCCGACGTGACGTCACAGGCGCACCGCGTCGCTGAAAGCTCCACCTGGAGCCCATCCGCAAATTTATTTCGTAGCAGGAAAGGCCAAATTCACATGAACAACCTTGCTGCGCAGCAGCCGCCCTAGAGGAAGCGCCGCACAGAAAGCGGCACGCCTCATTACTTGGCGACCCCGCTGCCCCAAATGCAAGAACCGACAGCGGCGTGTCTGCCGCGTGCATTGGTCACTTTGTGTACGGGTGGTCAATCTAAAGCTCGCTCGACTCCGAACCCCCCCCCCAACCCACGCATTTACCCCCACATATGCACGACATCATGCACAAGCGTGATCGGTCCGACAGGTGCTCTCCCGCTTCCGACAGGTATCCCTCTAGTATCCACTCTCGTGTACCGGTATGCCCACTACGATGAATGTCACGGTGGGCTGCGCCCACGCGAGCAGCCACCGGCCCCCACCGCTGCCAAGCCCTGCAGCGCCGCCAGGTACCGAGTGCCACGGCACTCACGCAGACGAAGCAACGCCAACGCACGCTCATGGCGACAGCAATCCACCTTCCTCAACGCCAACGTGGCTGCAGCCGCAACTACAGCCGCAACTACAGCCGCAGCTACAGCCGCAACTACAGCCGCAACTACAGCCGCAACTACAGCCGCCGCAAACACCGCCACGGTCCCAGCTACTGCGCCGGCGTCCCCAGCTTCCCGATGCAGCAGACCCCCCACGCAGCCTACCCGCACTGGCGCCCCCTTCCAGGACCATACCGTCGTCTTTGGACACCGTACGACCCTGACTCACCCCCCAAAGCTCCCCGCTCCTATCTCTTCTTCCACCGCGAGCGTCTTTGGACGTAACCTGCAACAACCCACCTGATCCCACTGCCTGGAGCACACTCACATCCGGCCTCCCCCCCTTACGCCTCAGCAGCGCCTCCGCTCCTTCTCCTTGCCGCGCCGCTCCGCTGGACCATCACCTTCACCACCCTCAGTTTATCGGCCTGCGGATTCGTGGATTCTCTTCTAAACGCCCCCGCCTTGCTAATCGACGAAACCCGCCGCCTCACCGCACCGCCTCGCAGCCGTCCGCCCATGGGCACGCTTCCTCCTCCGTTCCCGCCACCGCCGCCTGCGCCTGAACCGGCCCCTCCCTGGAGCCCTGCAGCCGCTCGTCCAGCCCCGGCTCCGCCGGTGCCCCGCCCTCGAACTCCGCGAACGCGCCCCGCAGCGCCGCCCGCGTGTCCAGCAGCAGCGACGGAAGGCGGCTGCCGAAAAACATCTTGGTGTTGTTGGTAATGGCCTGAGGTGACGGCGCACGCAGGCGTGGGCAGGGCGGGTCACAATGCCTGCCAAGCTTCTCGGGCCCTCCCGTCTCTCCCCTCCATTACCCCCGCCCTGCCCTCTCCGCATCCTCTTCCCTTCTCCCCCAACGGATTCGCGGATTCCCTTCCTACCCCCAGCAGCCCCCCCAGCGGCACCCCCAGCGGCACCCCCAGCGGCACCCCCAGCGGCACCTGGATGAGGGCGTACTCCAGGAACTGCGGAGTCAACTTGCCGCGCAGGGCCGCGGCCTCTCGCTCCAGCCTGTATCAGGATTTTCCAGGCAACGGTTGCGGATTGCGGTTGCGGGGTTAGTTGTGCCGTCGCGACGTCGTCACGTGCCTGATTTAACAGCCCCACCTGCCCCTGTGTATGCGTCCTGCCACCCCCCCCCGGCCCCCAGTGCCCACCCCCTCGTGCCTGTAGTGCTCTGCATCCGCCAGCGCCCGCTGCCGAGCCATGAACATGGTGTCCTCAATCTCGGCCTGGGACCGCGCCGCCTCCTTCTCCGCCAGCAGCTGCTGCATGCGGATGGCGCTGGTCTCAGCGGCGCGCTGGGCCTGCGGGGGGAAGAGGAACCCGAGGAACGAGGCGAGCGGAGAGGTAGGGGTAGGGGAGAGGGAGTTCGCCAACCAAGTCCCGCAGCGCCGAAGTGGACGAGCGCCGATTCGTTCTAATATGAGGGCAGGGGGTCGCCGAGTCACTTCATGTGTGAGGGCCGGGAGGGAGGGGTACCTCGGCGACCCCACCCCTCTCTGAGTGCCTCCGCCCCCCTCTCTGAGTGCCTCCGCCCCTTCCCTGGGCCCGACCAGCGCCCCCGCACCCACACCCTCGCCCCTCACCAGCGCCACCGCCTTGACCCTCTCCGCCTCCGCCTCCCTCTCCATGACCCGCTGCCGCTCCAGAGCCACCAGCGCCTTAGTGCGCTCCACCTGCAGGGGGGGGCGGCACGGGGCAGCGGGCAGTGGGCGGGGGGCAGCTGCTGCTGGTGCTGCTGCTGGTGCTGCTGCTGGCGCCGCTGCTGGTGGTGCTGCTGCAGGGAATGCAAGGCAGGTGCTGGTGCTGGTGCTGGTGCTGGTGCTGGTGCTGGTGCTGGTGTTGGTGCTGGTGCTGCTGGTGCTGGTGCTGCTGGTGTTGCTGCTGGTGTTGCTGCTGCTGGTGGTGTTGCTGGTGCTGCTGCTGCTGGTGCTGCTGCTGGTGCTGCTGCTGGTGCTGCTGCTGGTGCTGCTGCTGGTGCTGCTGCTGGCGCCGCTGCTGGCGCCGCTGCTGCAGGGAATGCAAGGCAGGTGCTGGTGCTGGTGCTGGTGCTGCTGGTGCTGCTGGTACTGCTGGTGCTGCTGCTGGTGCTGCTGCTGGCGCCGCTGCTGGTGGTGCTGCTGCAGGGAATGCAAGGCAGGTGCTGGTGCTGGTGCTGGTGCTGCTGGTGCTGCTGGTACTGCTGGTGCTGCTGGTGCTGGTGCTGGTGTTGCTGCTGGTGCTGATGCTGGTGCTGGTGCCGCAGGGTGTGCAAGGCAGGGGCTGGGCTCCTCCGCTGGCTGTGGAGGGTGCGGCGCGGGGGCTGGCTCACCTCCATCGAGACGTAGTTGTCGGACACCGACTGGGGTATGCTGGGCTTGGTGACCCGCACCGCAATGATCTCTATGCCGGGGGCGTAGCGGTTGCAATCAGCCTGCAGGGCGTCCTTGATCTGCTCGTCCACCTGCGGGGTTTCGGAGCGGCGCGGGGGGAACAAGGAGGGAGGGCGAGCTGGGCGAGGGCTACGTGGGTTTCGGGGCTAGGCGGGCTGAATCGCTTACTGGCAGCTGGACGTGTGGGGAGCAGGGGACGCCGCGTGGGGTGCAGAGCACTGAACTACCGGGTCTTTGTGTTCGTGTTGGTGGCGGGCGGCGGATGGTGCTGGGTCATCACAGCTGCGGGGGGGAGGGTTCGCGCCGAGAGGCGGCGGCGGCCATTGCGCACCCACCTGGTCGAACTTGCTGATGTATACCTCCTCCAGCGTGTGGCTGCTGCAAAACTGGTTGATCTCGTGGTGTATCTTGTCGTAGATCCACGTACGGTCGTAGTGGACTCCGTATTCCCGTATCGTGTCGTACACCAGGTCGCGCTTCAGGCGGTTGACGACCTGCGCCCAGCGCACACCGACGCGGACGCCTGACCTTGTGTGCAACGGTGCGTGTTGTACCAGTGCTGTTGCGGTTGCTGCTGCTCCTGCCGCCTAGCGCTAGCGCGCAGCCCTCCCAGCGCTGCCCTCCCAAGCCTCGTACCTCAATTTTGTCGAATGTGATGGTCACGCCGCCTTTCGTACCGCAGAGGATGCCCATTACCTTGTCCGTCTGTACGGCAGTAGTTCACGTCGGGACAGCGTTTGGCGACAGCCGGGGGAACGGCCTCATAACCTCGGGGGCGGGCTAGAGGTGGAGCGCTCGCAAGGGTCCGCGCACGCACAAGCCTTACGAGCCGTACCGTCGTACAACATATCACGTCATAATTTGCTTTCGCCGCCTCTCAATCCCCGGCGGCTGGGATCCCGCGCTGCCGGCATTCCTTGGAGCTCCCATACCCTCCTACTCTGCTGCCTCTCATTCCCTAGCCAGTTGCTCGCCTGCATGGTGGTCTGTATCGCCTCGTACGTGTCAATTAGAGGCATCCGCACGTGAATGCCGGGCGGGGTGATGCGCTTGAGCAACATACCGCCACGCCAATACACGCCCACATGGCCCTGGGGGGGGGGGGGAGGCCGGAGGCGAGCCCAGCCGTAGGTTGCAGAGCGCCAAACGCTGTCGCATGGCGGGGTGACGCGGTGCGATGTAGGATGGCGGAGTATAGGCCGGGAGTGCGTACGTGCTGGCGCCGCTGCTGAGGGTATCGTGGGCTTGGCGCTGAGCGGGCGTCAAGGAGACGGGCGAGGACGTCACGCGTGCGTGCCGCTGACAACACGTGTGCCTCCTCCTCCTACTCCTCCTCCTCTCGCAGGACACAGCCGTTATGGGAGCCCGGCTGCTGTGTGAATTCGTCTGCCCTGATGCTGCGATGAGCAACCCGTGCATGTAACCGCAGCTGCGCGTACACTTTGCTGTCAACCACTTGGAGATGCCAGTTTGCAAGGACACATTTGCGCATGGACTTAATATGTCATCAAGGCATGATATCTGCGTTCCACAATGCGGCGGGAGGGGCGGTATTGCATAATGCCGCCCGTTCTCACCTCTGGGATTTGGTGAACAGCCGTCTTGATGAAGAACGCCAGAAATATAGCTGCTATGGAAATATAGATTGGCAGGTTGAGGTATAACGAAGTTGGCGTGTTGGCAACAGGCCGGGGTGCCGGGCCCGTTGGTCCATCTCCGTTACGTGGCACGCGATTACTCGGCCCGGATTGTGCGCTCATCTTAAACAAAGATATTTAATTCCTACTCGTCGGTGTTTGCAATGGCTTGCGACGAGACCTCCGAAAGGATATGCGACGCCACCGGATACTGTACTATACCGGTGTGCAGAGCGCAAGCAGCTGCCGCCTTCCTCCAAGCACTCAGCTGAACACTAAATTACGCCAGCCGCCGAGCCATTAGGTAAACCGCAGGACCACGTATGCGTACGGCATGTCTTCCATGCATGCTTCGCGCGTCGCGTGGATCCATCTGCCTCCATGGAGCTCTACGTGGGCGCTGGACGGCATTTTCGACTTTTCAAACAGGGATGCTTGCGTGCAGCATCGGTGCCTCCGGGCAATCCTGCCGTGACACCGTGGGTACGCGTGGGTTGGCTGCAACCGCAAGGCGTGTCTAGCCCGCAGACGTACATGCAGGTCATGGGACTGTGAATGTTGTTAATCAGCGCTTCGCCCTAGCACTTGTCAAAATCTGATACCGATGCGACAACTCCATGCCCTACTGCTCTCGGAATACAGCCCGTGGTGAAGGAGGACCACACTTCTGGACCTTGAACCGCGCCCGTTGTCCCCTCGAACGGGTTCAACTGGACGGGAGAAAAGTGTTCGGCTTACAGCGGAGGATTGTCCCCTCAAACGGGTTCAACTGGACGGGAGAAAAGTGTTCGGCTTATACAGCGGAGGAGCACAGATGCGGGCAGCGCGCACAGGGCCAAACGAACTCTGTTCATGTTTCAGCTCAAATCGCCCACTGCCTTCACAATCCACCGGCACCTCCGTGTGTGCCACCCAGCCATTCCTCATACCCTATTCGCCTCGCCAAACCCCTGCGCCGGCGCACCTATTGGGTCCATCCTGCCCCTGCCGCTGCCATGTCTCCATGTTACAACCAGGTCACCGGGCGCCTCGCTGATCAATCGTCCTGCTTCGCACTGACAGGTATACAATTAGGTGTTGCACAACACGCAGCCCCCAGGTCGCAGACGCGGTTTGCTGACTCCCATTCCTTGGCTTCCATCCCATCCTCGTCACCGTCCCAACGGGCAGCGAGGAAAGCTGCTCAAATACAAAACTGCAAAATTGAAAAGACAAGACCGCGTAGCGACAATTACGCAGCCCAAGTAATCGGACGGCGCAGTGGGCCCTCCCCCGGAAAGTCGTTTTGGCCAACATCATCGTCGCCAATACTCACCACCGTTGCGGCCCATCGCCCACACTACCACGGCTTCACCGCAGTACATCGTCTGACTTCCTAGCGTTGACAGCCCGCGCTTCATTGGCTTTGATCCACACCTCGTTGTGACGGTTGAAGATCCTGAACGGGCTGTCGTAGCCTGCGTGAAAGAAGCTCGAGTAATCGTACGGCAGGGCCTCGTCGTCTAGCAGGCGCAGCAGGTCCGTGGCCTTGTCCAGGATCTCGCGCTCATTTGTACGTCCGCCGTACGACATGACGTAATAGTCCGTCGCCGGGGCCGGGTCCACGAATACATCGGCGCTGAGGGCGGCGGGCGGGTTGTCCTGCGGCGCACGGGGGGGGGAGGGTTCAAGAGAGGTAACTCGCGACAATCGCAAGATAAACTGATAATGCCTCAACCACCTTTTTGCCAACCAACCAGACCCTCCCGATCACCCCTTCCTTCCAAGTTCCAATCCAACCCTAACGCCTTCGTCGTACGACCTTCCTAAACTAGAGACCTCGCGCCAAGCATACCTGCGCATCTGCCGGGACGAAGAAGGATAGCTTGAAGTGGTCCTCGCAGAAAGGCCCCTCACCCGGCGTCAGCTCCACACGAACCGGCGCTGTCATGGGGATGGGAACGCCGTCCTCATTGGCGCCGCTGATGTAGGCGAAGAGACGCTGCCGCCAGGACAGCAGGCGGGAAGCGGGCGTCAGAATGAGGGGCTTGCACCGTTGACGAAAGCTGTGGCTTCACGGACAGGGTGGACGCAACGTAGGAATGGAACAGACAGCAATGCGTCAATGGGAGCCACAAGCGCAGCCTGCCGCCACCTACCATGAACCCCGTCTGGACTGCCTTGTCGTAGTCCATTCCAGTCATGTTGGTGGACATCCACACGCCTACTCGCGGGCACAGCGGGCACAGTGCGGTACGGGCACAGTGCGGTACGTGCCAAGAAGGCAGTCCGTATGGTACGGTGTACGGGGGAGCACGGGAATCCGCCTGGCACGTCAGCTGAAGGTGGTCACATGTACGTCCCAAGGCATGGGGAGATGGGCGTCCGACAAACCGCTGAGAACCCACAATCCCACGGACATGCGCACGTCACCTGCGCCCACTATTGTAATGCTGGAAGACGTGGGTTTTGGGGAGCAGCGCTGAAGGACGGGCCGGGACAGGCACGTGGAACGAGAGCCATCTGCGCGCAATCCCGTACACCACCAAAAGCCTTGCCACGCAGGCTTTAATGTTTGTTGTTTTGCGCGTACGACGACGAGAGTAACAAACCCATTGTCGGGTTTCTTGCGGGAGCATACCAGTCAGTGTGTGAAAGAGGGCTACGCATACGCCCCAACGACAGTGACGCTGCCGGGTATGACGCAGCAACCTAGATGAGCGTCCAGCACAGGCATAAAATGGGTTACAAGGCGCAAGGCCCGACCCGGAGGATGGCTGTTTGCCCGGGCGGGGCGCTTGGTTTGTGCACGTGCGCTAAGCATGAAACCACCACTACCTGGCCGTTGCAGTGTTTTGCGGTGCAACGCTGACCGCCGCAGATGTCTTACACTTACCGGCCGGATAGGAGCGGAGCTCCACATCCTTGGCCAGGGTCTGCACCACCTCAAATTGTGGACAGTCAAGGTCGTGACAGAACCACGGACCCTCCTCCTTCAGGCAGCGCTGCGGCGGGTGGCCGAGCGTCAGCAATGTGAGGATAAAACAAGTGGCCCCTGCCATGTCCCTGCTGAGGTGCTGAACTGTCTTAGCAGTTGGAGAGTATCAGCGAATTTCCTATATGTTTGCCAATCGTGTCTAGTTCACTGTACAAGGTGCTAGGTGGAAGTTTTGTGCCCAAAGTGGCCCGGCCCACAACGGTAGTGCCGTACGCGAGCGGTGTCAGGTGGCGTAAGTTTAACAAAGCCCACCGTGCTCGAAAAAATAGGTGCTTTATGGTCTTAGATATTATCTGGGGTCAACTGGGATACTATGCGTGACATACGGCAACAAAATTGAAAACGCTTACGGTTCGCACGGATATCTGTTCTGCTTCAGGCATTTAGGTGAACTTGGGCTATATACATAAGGCTGCTGCGACAGCATGACGCTGTGGACTCTGCTTCAAGTGAGAACGACGCGATGGTCGTCTTGTCGTCGGGGATGCTGACCTGCAACTGCATGTCCTCTTGATTGCTGCAGGCAGTCTTGTTAATGTTCAATGGCGTTGCGGTGCTCAACAATGAGCGCTTCCTTGAAAAGCGTAGGTCTCACGGGAATGGATCAGATGGCAGGTTATCTTGCATCTGCTTACGCGGATATGCTTTTATGCAGGTGGCTTTGGATTTTCTCAGATGAGGGAGTCAAACTCCTTAAAAATGTCAATAATAGGTGGCATACATGCGGTCCACTACTTCCGGGGTGAGTGGGCACAGATTCAAAACCCTCTCCCTCTGACCCTGACAACGGACCCAATGTCAGCTAATCCTCTTCCGCGATCCCCCCAATGCAATACCCTGACAGGTGTATTAGTGCCCATAAACGTCCTCGTCATTGTAGTCAAGCTACTATTCGGATGATAGAACTCTGCGACAGACGTGTTGCGAGGACCATGCTCCATACACATGTCATCCGGTAAAACACTCCAAAACGAATGAGCAAATACAAACATCTTGACTGCACAACCCCATGACCGGGATTGTGTATTACGGAGGCCAAGTGCCGTCCATTAGGTTTGTGGACCAAATAGCCGTGGGCCTGTATGCTGGCGGTAAAGGACCATCAGCATGTGTGCACCGCCTTTAGGTGGGCCGCATCTGGGGTCCGGCGATCACACGGTTGCGGATGCCCATCTGAAATGCTTGGCATTGGGTTGTGTTGTATCCCGAATATACTCTATGGCGGTCAACTTGCACGCGATGTGCGCAGCAGCTGGGACACTCCGAACATGTCACGGTCACTGCCAGTGCATACGGGCGACCCACACCGGAAGTCATGTCCACCTGGCCCCGCCCCTCCATGGTCAGCCTTATAACATTTGGATCGCCAACACTGAGCAGTGTTCGCCGTGAATACATGTTTGGTTGTGGGTTTGACAAAAAAAGGTTTCGGATTTGACATTTTTCTTGAAGTGTTGTTCTCCTGACAGTTTCGTCGAGGTTTTGCCCTTGGTTGGTGGTGGCAAGAGACACCGTTTGGGCAATCAAGTGTTGCTTATAAGGGACCAAGCCCGGATGAATTTAGTTGGGCCCCACCGATTGTAATTGAGACCCCACCGATGAAAGACAAGCTTACCCGCATCGAAGTTGGCCGATCTCCCCAATAACTTCACGATTGCTGTTGGCCATGGCAGTTCCAGCACTAGGAATGAAGGCACAGGCCTCGGACACGTCACGAAGCGACCTCAGCTGTGTTCTATTAAGACATCCGCCTAAGCTGGGCTGATGCTCGGCATTGCTCAACCACAATCAGCCTCAGTGCATAGCAGCCCCGCCGGCAGCAGCAGCGTCGGCAGGGCAGCCGCAACGGCGGGGGCAGCGGCATCGCCGGCAGCAGCGGGGGCAGCAGCACTGCCTAAACAGTGGCGTCAGTGGGGGCAGCAGCAACGCCGGCAGCAGCGGCATCGGGGCGGACAGCAACGCCGGGGGAGGGGACAGCCCATTAGGGCCGCCCCTCATACCGGGAGGTGTGGCGTCCATGCAAGGTGTGGGAAGGAGGGACTGGCCTTGAAAGCCGCGCAGGCAGAGCAGACCGGAGGGGCAGCGGCAGCCAGCCATCAGCCCTTCGCAAACAACCGCGGTCGCCGGCAGCCCTCTGGGTCAAAGCCCTTCCCTGAAAGTGCGCCGTGGGAACCAGAGGAGCGATCGAAGGCAGCTTGTGTGGTTGGTGTTGGTTCCTTCGGGGTTGCAGCCATGTGTCTGGGGCGTCGCGGTGCTTATGGCCATCAGCGCGATGGAGGCTGAGCGGCGGTATGTGGCCTTGGAGGCGTCAGAGGTGTGTCTCCTGGCACCGTGTTGCGAGATCGTGCGGTTCGGCGTGGGATTGTCGACTTTTGGTACCGACTGCGGGGTTTCACCGCACTTGGTGTCCCGGTGTCCCGAATTAGGTTCCTGGCTGAGGGGCCGCTTGGGCTGCTGCAGTTGGTATACTACTGATAGGGGTGCCGTGTGAGCTAATTCCCCCTGGTTGGTTGTTGCCGCTTTTTGTTCTCTGGACCCTTCTTTAGTAATCTGGTGGTTTGTCGCATCTCGGTCGAGTGTCTTTTCCTTCTTCCTGCGTCTCTGTCAGTGTCAGACGATGCGCCCGATGGCTCTAACTTCCCCACAGTAGCAGGTGCTACTATTACACGGTGTCGAGATCGGCAGAAACTCAGCTTATCAACAGAATAACACGTTGAAAGCAGCGCCGATTTCACGAATTTAGGTGAGACACACAACCAAACAGGTAATTAACTGGCAAAGACTGGATCAGTGTCAGCAATGAAAAAGTTCTAACGACTGCCCTGGGCGGGGCTGAAAGGAAGCCGTAGGTCGACACTTAAGGAATAATGAGTTCCGACTAAAAATACGTTTGATAGCGTGCAGGAGGGGCGGGGCAAGGTGGGCATGACCCCCTGTGCATCGATGCCATTATGACTATGGCATGCCACGAGCATATTGCATCATGGCCAGTAAGATTCCCTGTCGTCCCCGCGAACTGCCGCCGCTCTCCCCATAGTTAAGCACCCTGACAGCATATCACACTGCCATGTGCAAAAGAATTCTATAACAGGGAGAATACCTGGTACGTCGCAGCAAACGCACCTAAACGAATACCCATACTATTACGAAACAGCGCCCAGCTGTAATACGTAGAACGCACGGTTCAGTATCTACAAACCAGTCTATACACAATCCTGCCGCCACCACCACAGTCGTCCAGTCGAGTATCCCCTACTTAACTTGGGGGCTGCGGCAGGAGTCCTGCCCTTCTGCCCCTCTCTTCTCACTCAAACCTCCCAACAGCGCTTCCTGCCAGCTTATGCTTCCTGTCAGCAGCAACGGAATCCCGTGCTACTCGTGCGACGCTTTTGTTAATAACTAAATATACGAAAGGCTCTTAGCTGCTGGCCGTGGCGTCAGCGCTACCCAGAACTGCAGCATGCCAGTGACGGCCCGGACCGCTGAACCATTACCGACGGTGTAAGATGTCCACCCAAATATAAGAGCACGCAGGGCTGTGCTGCACACAGTCCATAGCCCAGACGTGCCGTGTGCCCAGTCTCTTAGCCCCTCAGCCGTCCCATAAGGCCCACAGCAACCGCCGTGTATACCTTCATGATCTCTGGCCGCCTCGGCTTCATGGTCCGAGTAAGCGTGCCATCCTCGACGGAGAGGGGGGTGCGCACCACCGCCACGTGCGCCACGTGCTCAAAGGCGCTGAAATCGGGTCGGGCGGCGTTCAGCCTGAAAGGGTTACGGTGGCCGTGGTGGCGGAGTCAGGCTAAAAGATGCAGGAGGGCACGATGGAGTGATGGCGAGTGGAGTGTGGAAACGGGGTGGGGTGATGAACTGCGGGTACGACAATTGGGGCCGTGGGTTCTTCGTGAGGTCACCCTTACCCTATACCCCTTTGCAAACAAAAGCAGCTGCAGACGTGAAACGCGGCATCGGAGCGGAGTGGACCTCTGTGGCTGCGTCATGGCAAAACGGCCCTTCGCAATGACCATTAGCTGGTAGGGTCGGAGTTTCTGCTGTTCGAGTGCGGGCGACGCGTTGGTGGTTGGGTACAGACAGCAAGCAGGCAGCTCGCACGCGCCTGGTTACTTCGCTCAGCAGGCGTGCCTCCAGCTGCCCCGGCTGCAGCGACCCCTCGGCACTCCCCGCCAGCGCGTCCTCGTCCGGCCACACCAGAGCGCCCAGCTCTCGCTTATCCTGCGGGAGTGACACCGGCCGAGACGGGGAGGGGATTAGGGTTCGGGAAAGCCGCGCGGGTGGGCCACGGTGTGGGATTGGGCCAGAATATCAGCAAAGCTCAATTTCCCCAGCCGCACCTCAACCGCACTGGATTGCATCTCAGGCCTCGTAATCACCCACCTGGCCCACCAGCATGACGTGCTTGATTAGAAGCGACGCCGCAACTGCATCCTCGATGGGCTGCGGCTCCACGTTCTTGCCGGAGCTCAGCACGATGGTGTCCTTGGCGCGACCGGTCAGCACCAGATGGCCGCCGCAGCGGGAGCCCGGCACCCCTGCCGGGGCAATCCAGCCGAGATCGCCTGCGACAGAGTAGGTAGGCATGAGGGGAGGCTGTGCCGGACGAGGAAAGGAGGCGTCTGCGGCGGCGGAGTCGATGGGACAGCCCTATAACGCGCCGTCCGGGCAGCTGCCTATCACAAATATCGCACCGCTAGCCCTAAAACAACCTGCCCTTAACCGCTGCAAACATCTCCGCCTCCCTGCCCTCGTCCCCGCACTGCAAGCAGTAGCACACGCTTACGGAATCCGACGAGTTTTTATCTGCGCACCCGACCGCCCGTCCAGGACCTTCCTGCCCACCTGTGTCAAACCAGCCGTCACCGGCCCGGAATGCCCGCGCAGTAGCCGCCTCGTCCCTGAAGTAGCCGGGCATGACGCCCGGGCCCCTGGCCAGGACTAGGCCCTGCCGCCCCTCCGGCAGCGGCTGAAGCGTGTCGGGGTCCACGACGCGCAGCTCCGTGCCGGGGGTGGGCACGCCCACGCTGCCGCGAATGTTCTGTGGAGCGGTGTGACAAGACTTAAGTAAAACCTCTGAGCAGGAAGGAGGACGCGATGGAATGATCAACAGCGCAAGCGCGTGTCGCAATTTCCCCTCGGCCCCGGACGAGGAACACCAACATATACATCCTCTTGGCGGATGCCCGGTCCCTCTCTCGCTCCGTCCCTGCCTTTCCCTCCTGCTGTACCCAGCGAACGCCACCGCGCACCTCCTCTGGCGGCTCCGAGCGCCTGCACGCCAGGACCGGCGACGTCTCAGTAAGGCCCCAGCCGTTGAGCACCTGCAGGCCCAGGGTCTCGTAGAAGTCGTCCAGGTGGGCAGCCAGCGAGCCCCCGCCGCTGATGACGGTCTTGCGCACACCCAGGGCCTCGCGGACCTGGCGGCGAGGAAGGAGGAGGGTACGGCATCGGAGCAGGTTACGGCCCGCGACCCGGTGTGAGGGGCGTTTACTTAGCGACCTTGAACTGAATGCAAGGCGATCCGCAATCGCATGCCTCCCGAGTCCTCTAGCGTAATCTGCAGCATTTGACAAAACAGCGCACCTTGCCGTACACCAGCTTGGACGCCAGCGCATGCAGCGGCGCCAACAGCAGCGCCAGCAGCGCTGCTCCCACTACCTGCGCCCAGCGGCGCGCCGTCGCTACCAGCTGTCCGCCAGCGCCGTCTCTAGCTACGGGTAGCGCGTGCGGCACCGACAGGCCGGTCGCGACCCGGCGCGCGCGAACGTAGGCCGCACCCGCCGCCAGCAGCGCCGACGCGATCGCAGCGCGGTGGCGGGGTCCGGCGGCGAGGCGCTGCTGCACCCGGGCGTGGAGGGTGTCCAACACGAGCGGCACACAGACGAAGTGGTCGGGCGAAAAGGCGGCCAGGTCGTCGCGGAGGCGGCGAATGCTTGTGTACACCTGGGGCGTGGGGCCGGGCGGCAATCGCGAAGGGCACGGGAGCGCGCAGGGTGAGGTTTGAGCTGCTGCCAGGCGGCTTCGACGACGGACGTCAGCGGCAATCAGGAGGCACGGTACCCTGTACTGGACAAGACGAAGGCTACAGCGGGGCTCTGTGGGGCTCCGGAACCCCGGCTGCAAGTGGATGTCCCGCGGGCAGGCGCTCTGTCGCCGAGGACGCATCCTAGTTGCGGCCACGGGCACGTTGTACGTGACCCTGCCCCAGCAGCATCCCCAAGTCCCCGGCAGCAGCCCCTGCACACCTGGTGGCCGCCCCTGCTGAGCACGAAGTAGGAGCAGGTGCGCTCGTAGATGTGCCAGGGCGGCAGCAGGCTCAGCACGCGGTCGCCCGGCTGCACGGGGAGGAAGTGCGAGAGGTTCCGGACCTGGTAGGCGAGGTTGGCGTGGGTCAGCATGACTCCCTTGGGGTGGCCTGCGGGCGACGAGGGAGGACCAGGGGAAGAGGTACGGGTACGGAACCAAGCGAATGAGGCCGGGGCTGGGATGGAGGAGCCGCGGTACCGAAAGCGGCAAGGTGGCGCTTCTCGAGGCTCAGCCAGCTTGGGTCGCGGTCCTCGAGGCCCAAGTCCCAAATCAGCTTGGGTCGAGCCCCTGAGGTGCTGACCCTAGCGCAAATACGTCGAGCAGGCTCGCACAGGCGCGGAGTACCGAGAGCACTGACCCGTGGTTCCAGACGTGTAGACCAGCGTGGCCAGGTCCTCGGGAGCCACCGCTGCGGCCGTGAAGCTTCCCGATTGCCGTGCGGCCTCGCCACTCTCAATGACGGCGGTGTAGGAAAGCACGGGGCACCTCAGCGCCGACGTCTGTCCAGGGGTGGGCTCGCCCCATAGCATCATGACGAAACGAAGAGCCGACAGCGGGTTGCTTTCCTGAAATGCAGTAGGAACGGACACGTGGACACGTGGACACTCGCTCGCAACGCTTACCACCACCACAACCCCATCGCCACCACCCACTTGCGGCAGCAGCGCCCCGTCCACCTCCAGCAGCATCGCCACCGGCAGGGTGCCGCAGTGGCCGTGGTAGTCCCGCAGCACGTCCCCACCCACCTGCGCCCGCTCGTGGGCCGCTCCTGCAGCCAGCAGCTTGCCGAGCGCCGCTCCGTCTTGCACCACCAGGCCCGTCGCGCCGCTGTGTTGTGTGATGAACAGGAGCTCCTCCGGTGGGGCGGTAGCGCCCCGCACCACCCCAGCGGCGCCGCAGGCCGCAATTGCGCCATCGGCCACCAGCCACCGGCTGGAGTTCTCGCTGAAGAGAGCCACCTGGCGCAAAGAGAAGCGAACGCGGGTTGCGTGCATGCCCAAATGCAAAGCATGGCGTGGATGGGGCGGTCGCAATGCCCACAAAGGCAGCAAGGGGGGCGCACGAAGCATTGCATGCAAACGAGAAGCAACAGATTGAAGTACCGCCTGACTTCCGGACGTTGGGATGATGGAGCGAATTCATTCGTTCCGGGCAGTCCAGTACACCAAGAAGAGCCAGCAGCTGTGGGAAGGCTGTGGGAAGGCCTTCCCAGGATGTGGCATTGGCTTGATGAAGGGCAACATATGGCTATCGGCGCTGCGGTATTGTGCCCAAGCTCGCCACCATTGCCCTCGCAACGCCGAAGATTTGTATCGGCTCGGCTAGTCCTTCAAAACTCGACTGTCATTTCATGACACCTTTTGTCACCATAGATGCTCGGGCCTAAAACCCAGGTAGACCAGCTGCAGGCGTCGCACCTTGTCGTGCTTTGCAACACCCAGTCCCTGCAGTCCCGCCGCCAAGTCTTGCATCGCGTCATACAATTGCCTAGGTGGGATGGCAAGGGGCAGCGGCACAAGTTTGTAATAGGCTACCTGGCAAATAGTTATTTCCCTTGGTTATAAGGGTGAATCCCCCCAGGCCCACGCCGCCTGTAAGCGTGTCATTGTGTTGCTGTTCCTATCTTGACGCTGACAGCAACAAGTAAGTATGGCTCGTCTGTAGCGTGACCGACCGTTGTCCGCCCGCTCCCCCGGCCCGGACCCCCCCCCCCCGTCACCACCTGAACGTCATCTCTGGGCTTCCCTCCTGATGTGGGTCACACACAGCCAATAAGCTGCCGTACAAGTCCGCGTTGTGCGACCATCTGCCGTGCCCGGGTTGGCATGGGGTGGGAACGGTGACCGCAGCACATGCAAAATAAAGGATACATTATTTGATGCGCCGAATTTGTGTACTGCGCAGACATTTGCAGTTTGCCAGGTCGGATAACCGGTCAACTTCTGGGAGAAACTATCGGCACAGCGCGCACAAACGATGCTCAAACAAGGTTTGATAAATGCAAATGATTCGTATGCAATCTTATTGCCAAAGCTCATCCGGCCGAAGTAACGGAACGTACAGAGGTTCTGCGTGAACTAGGCCATTTTGTTTGCGCCGTGCTCACATGTCACACAAGGTCTGTGGCGTATCCGCTTCTGTCGGAGCCTGGAACTGTCGCTCGGGGCTGGCGTCACGCCGTGTGGCACGAAGAGTCTCGGTCGATTCGCCGACCGCGACCCCCTACGAAGCAAAGGGAGCCGCAGGTATTACAAATACCCTTATTCCACAACATTGCCTGCTTCCATCCATAAAAATATACCTGACGCTCCACTTGGGCCACCCTCACAAGCGGAGCAGCCCGCCGCTGTCCCGGCCTCAAGCATACTGCGGCAGGCGCGGCGACAGCACGCCGGGAGCGCAGGCCACCAGGCCAGGCAGCTGCGCTCTCACGCGCTGATATTTGTCGCTGCATTATAATGACAAATGGCGCCCAAACGACCTCTGCGGTTGAAAAAGTGCAGCGCTCGGGCGGAAAGTGCACAGATTGCAGCCCCACGGCCAAAATCAAAATACTAACAGGAATATGGCAGACAATATCTATTCCAGTAATATTCTTGACTGTCCGCTACGATGATATGTGGCACAATTGAGATGCCGTGCAACGATGATGCCGTACTTGTGGGTTTGGTCGCTTGACGCCCACGTTACATAGAAAGGAATGTGCCTACGAAAACAGCTACAACGCGCGGACTTCCCCAGACTTTCTTTGAGCTCACCCACCGTGCAGTGTGCTTCTTGCAAGATGAGCCTAGTACGCGCATAACATAATTGCAAATAGAGTTACAAAAGTAGGACTATGGAGGCAGTTGCTGCCCCGGCGCCTTTGCCTGGCGGCATTCTAGAGGTCCGAACCCACAATAGGAAGGGGAGAAGTTTGCATACAACTAGGCACGTCAAAGGAGGTGAAATTGTTCTCATGGAGGCGCCGCTCCTCCTTTTGGTTGCGCCGGAAATGGCTCTCACTACCTGTGCGGCGTGCTTGCGGGCGGTGGGGCCTCAAGGTATACTGTTAACAAGCATGTAATGCCCGCAACAAGATCCTGTCCTAAACAACTGCGCTGACGCTCTTTGCCGTCGGCGGCGCCGCATACACCGCACGGCCCCTGGCGCCCCCCAACCCCCTTCAGACCGCATTGACATCCGCCTTCGTTGTACCCGGATTTGGCGCCACTGCAGACTGTTTGCCATGCTCTGGTTGCAGCCAGGCGTGTTTTTGCAGCACTAGCTGTCTGCAGGCTGCCCAGGTGACGCCGTGGCTGCACACGGGCCCCATCTGCAGGTGGGGGCGTGCCGACCAGGAGCTCGGGAACCGTTAAACCCGACCTACCAAAGACCAGTCAGTATGCCATGTTTTGACAGCGGTGCTCGGCCGCGAATGAGGGGAGTGGCGCCGTGCCTCAACGCGGCCCGTGCAGCTCGAAAGGCCTAATGTATCCGGGAATGGAATGGGCTATCGTATCCGGCCGCGACGGGCTTAGCCTGTCCGGGAGACGAACCAAGCAGCGAGCTCCCCTTCCCTCTCGCGGGCAGCCCGGCATCCTGCATCGGCTCCCTAAGCCACTGCTGACTCAGACCCGTCGTCCTAACGACCCCAACCACGTCCTGTAGCGCCTACTCGCGGCTGGCGGCGCAGGGGCTGCCCTCCGAGGAGCACGGCCAGCTGCGCTTCCTGCTCCACGCTCTGGCCCTGCGCCACACCCACACGCCGGAGGCAGGTGCGGCGCGTCACTGCCCTTGGGGCCCAGAGTTCCGCAGCCAGCCCCCTGCACCACCACTGCTGCTGCACCAGGCACCAACCCACCAGCAGGAGCGCAGACGCTAGTGCGCCTGCCACTGGCTCTCCCACCCGCTCGCCACCCCACGCTGCCCCACCGCACCGCACCCCAGCTGCACTACCCATGTCGTGTAAACGGGCCTTTACGCCACACCACCCTACCCGCACTCTTGTCCGCTTATGATATTCTCTCTCCTACCCCTATGTCATTTGCGCAGAACGCAAGTCCGCCGCCCTCTCAGACCTGGTGGGCCAGCCCACGGAGGCGGACCTGGCGCTCGCAGCCCGCCTGGTGCCGGCGCTGGCCGATGCGCTGGCCGGTGGGTGCTTCTGTTGCAGTTGGTGCTGGGCCTGGCTTGGGTGCTGGACGCAGGGGATAGCGCACGCCTCGAGGAAGGCGAGCTGCAAAAAGTTACAGATGTAGCGAGGGCGGCGGCGGGGAGCGGCAGCTGAAGGAGTGGATGCGCTCATTTGGGTTACCCTTGGGTACCAGGCTGGCTGAGGTAGAGAGGAAACTGACATAGGAGGAGGAGAACGGGCTGGGGGTGGGCGGGGGCCGGGGGCTAAAGGTAAAAACAGGAGGCGCGGGGCCCTGAGGGGCTCAGAAACGTTACGGCGCATGGACGGTGGAGGTCTCTGCCGGCCCCTCTATGGACCTGAGGTATCGCGGCGCTGAGGCGGAACGGGGCGGGGCGCGATGCCGCAAACCTCTTGGACGCGGCCTCGGTATCCCCGTTCGCGACACACCGCGTTGCAGATGGCTGCCTCACACACACTGGCGCACGCGTCTTGGCCCCCACTACGATGCGTATCGCGCCAATACGTCAATTCACCATATTGGTCATTAACTGGCGCATCTTTACACCTGCACCGTGGCCTGAAAACCTGACCGATGGCTCGGCAACCAGACCTTCCGGCCCCAGAACCCCACTGCGCCGCTCACGCGTTCCTGTGCTGCTGCTGCAGGTGTAGCTGCGAGCAGCCCGGTGCTGGTTGCTGGCGACCTGGCGGCGCTGCTGCGCAAGGAGCAGCTGAACGCGTACGGCGTGTTGGCTTCGCCGCAGCAGGTGGCGGCCGCACGGGCGGCGGAGCTGGCGGCGCAGCGGGAGCCGCGAGACGCCGCCGACGGCGGCCGCGCTGGCGATGAAGCAGATCCGTGGGCGGGCCCCAGTAGCTCGGGGGCCGGCGCCTCGGGGGTGACAAGCGGGGATCAGCCACCTCAGGAGGATGGAGAGCGGCGGCTGCGAGGCAGTGTGCTGTACGCGCAGGTGGGGCCGCAGGTCGGGGTCCCGTCACGTCCGGGGCACCTGTATTACCATTTACTGGATCGGGCCTCCCAGAGCCCGTGCAGATGCGTGCTGTGCCTGACGAATGGGCTGAGGAACGTTGTGTGACGCCGACAAAAACTGAATTGACACCCACCCACCTGCTTCGCGGCCCCAGGCCTCCCTCATCAACCACGAGTGCCTCCCCAACGTAGCGAGGTTTGACTTTTTCGACAGCGGCCGGCCCGACAGCACGCACGTGGCCTTCCGCGCGCTGCACGACCTGCCGCCGGGCACGGAGCTGGCGCAGAGCTACGTGCCGCTTCACTGGGGCCTGGCGGAACGCCAGACGCAGTGCAGGGAGGTGTACGGCTTTGCGTGCACGTGCCCGCGGTGTCAGGTAAGAGAGGGACTGGGATGGAGCTGGGGCGGGGGGGGGCGGGGGGGCGCGGGGAATGGGGATTGCCAGGCCGTACCGGCAGGAAAAAACGGAGGGACTCGGGGCTTGGAGGCAGGAACACGAAAGGTCACAGCGCCTGGACTTCCACGCGCTGGCTGCACTGGTCGGGTGGTCGCAATGTAAAGGGCGGGTGCCTCCAGCTGCCAACCTAGAACTGCGAGGTACGCGTCTGGAGGTTCAGGCTGTTGAGAGGGAGGTCCGGCACCGTACCGTATCGTGTGATGCGACACCGCTTCATATCTGAAATGGCAACACTTCAGGGTCCACCCGCGGCGCATGCTTGTACAGACCGAGTCGCAGTGGAGCGATGAGGAGAGTGAGTGGGAGACGGACAGCGGCGACGGCGACATGGCTTGCGAGGCCGAGGGCGCGGCAGCAGCAGCGCACGAGGCTGGGGATGAGGGTACAGCGGACGGTGGGGACGGAGAGGTGGAGATGCAAGACGCAATTGTAAGTGCTGGCTCGGTCAGGGCAGGGCAGGGCAGCGTGGGGTTACTAGCTGCTGCAGAGCTTCCCGTGGGTGTAGAGAGGAAGACCGTTAACTGGAAGGGAAGTCACGTGCCAGCTGTCGTTCGAATAGCTGCTGGTATGTAGGCAAGGAAATTGTCGTTTGGGAGGTCCGAGGCATAGCGAGAAGGCAGCCCTCGCACTCTGATGGATAGCTGCTGGCAGCAAGTGGTCTATCGCAAGCAGTATTGAAATGCAGTTGCGCCCGGGGCACGAGTGCTGTAGAGGAGTGCGGGTAGAGGGATGCGGGTAATACGTGAGGAGGACTGGTGCTTGCATGCAAGGGACATCAGGGTATGGATTGGTCAGCTGCAGCTAAAGGGACAGGCGGCAAGGAAGGGGAGAGGAAGGCGCACAATCCTACGGCAGCGGGTCTTTATTGGCGTCGGTGGTGCAGGACCGATGGCGCCATAGGCGGCACGGTGACCCGTCTCCCGTTCGGGCTTTCATTGTCTGCTCTCTCTGCCTCTTTGTCCTGTGTTTAGGGGATCATCAGCGCCCCAGATGGAGAGGAGGGCCCGTTGGATCCGACCTACCTGCGGCTGTTCTTGCTCAAGTACATGTGCGCACGGGCAGGTTGCTTTGGCACAGCGGCGCCGCCGACCCCCGGGTCGCCCATGCTCGAGTGCAATGTCTGCGGGCAGTCTAGGTCTGAGCAAGAATTCTTACGGGACCTGGAGAAGGCGAAGCAGGATGAGCAGCACACTAGCAGCAGGCGCTAGAGGTTATGAGATACGTTCTTTGGGTCCCTGTAACGGGAGTTGACTCTTGACTGACGTTAGATCCTAAGGCTGGCGGCTGTACCCTTGGTTTTTTTCCACTTATGGTGCCTGGCGGCCGTGGAGTTGGTTGGCTGTGGCAACCGCGCAGGGTGGCGTCTCTGCGCCTTTCGGGGATTTTCGGACATATACAGAGTTACAGACCCCTCTTCTTGCCCTGAGTTCGCCTGGGCTTGAGGATATACTGTAATAGCATTTCTTGATTTGAGTCCATTGAATTAGAGGTGTCATTCCTTTTTGTGTAGCTAGGTTTAAAACTTACTGGGTGTGGCCGCTAGGGGAGTCGCGTTCCGACCGGGCATGCGCTGTCGAGGCTGTCGTTAGCACGGAGAGGTGGCCTCCTTATGCGTTGCCCACTGTACATGGCCACCTTTACCTTAAAACACAATGGTTGTAGCACTTGGACAATGATTCGGTCTCTATAATACCGGTATCTCCCATTCTGCTCATTTCAATGGTGACAAAGGAGCACAAATGATGCAAAATCAGCACAAAATGATGCAAAAGCGGTATATGCACCGCTGAATATAGGACTTTGCCATGGATGCATGCTGATAAGCCGCAACACTTGCAGGTATGACTGAGTAACATGCCCCAAGATGCAAACGAAGGAAACGACAACTTTGTCGGTATAGTAATGCGTTGTCAAGGTCGGTAACCGATGTTCCCCTGCAGCCCTTTTATTGCATCATCGCAAGCATTTGAACACTGTACATGGTGTTGTATCTGGGTACGTGAACTGTGCGTATGCATGCATGATGTGTAAGAGAATGTGATAGTTCGCCATTCGGTTGTCGAAATGCGCTTATGTCGGACACCCTCAAGCAAGGAAAAACGGGTGCGAAGAAAATTCAAATATATCTTGTTTTCTCTGGCTATGCAAAATATCGTGGCAATTGTGTCTGTGTCGCGTTGCGCTTTGCACTCAACGACCGCCGTGTCCCGTTGCGTACACCCTCTGAATGGGCGCAATTTTGCTGTCAAACTAAACATAAAATTTTACCCTCTATTCTGCGTACGCGTAAGTTCAGACTGTTTGCTATCTCTTCCAGCCCTACACTTTATATAAAGGCGCCTGGCAAGGCCTGACACAGACCTCTAGAAAATACCTTATACGTCTGAGTATTTACTAGAAGTAGGGGATGCAGGTGGTTGTATGCGAAGGAAAAATTACTATTTGTTTTGCGCCCACCGTTTTCGACTGGCGAGGAGCGAGAGAGTCGGCTAGCCAAGGATCGATCAGGTGGCTTCTCAACGCGCAACCTGAATGTGAAAAGACATCATTCAAGGCAGAGATTTGCATTTCCTGTGGTAATTCGTGTGTCCGGCAGCCAACTGTACCTGCTACTGTACGTTATGTTTCGCCTTATGTTTCGCCTCAAAGTTGCAAACGTTTTAGGCTGTCTGTCTTAGCTGCAACATAAGCATTGGTCAAGGGAAATAACGATGGTCACTAATTTGCGAGGTGCTGGTACACCAGGGTGACAATGGCCACCATGGCGGACTAGCTGCGACGATGCTGGTACACCAGGGTAATCACAGCGAAGTAACTGTGAATATAGTATACTATATTATAAGCATAGGTCCGTAAAGGTCTTCGCTCGATGACGGGCAGCGATAAAGGCACAGCTGCCCGCTGTAGGATGCTGTCCCGAAGTTGAGCTGCACAGCACACAAAAAGAGACGGCAAGAGTAAGCACCTACGATCGCATCGATTGTCATTGATATTACCGACTGACGACGTTGGAGAAAAGGCAAGGCCTTATGACACCCCTCGTCCACGGCTGGGATCCAGCCAAGCCCTGCATAGTTCATGAAGTCAAGCAGGTGCAACCTGTTCTACCCTACGCAGCAACGAGATGTAGCGTTCGCCCAAAATTGGCCGGATGTCGTACACGCCAACAAGCGCTGACCGCAGCTGGACCAGCAGCCTCGCAATGCTCCCCCTGACTGAACGGTTCGTGGGCATATGGAGCAAGGAGGAGGGCCTTGCTCCTAAAACACGCCAATGGGGCACTTCGACAAAGTCAAGGGACCAACCGCCTCGTCGCCCTTTCCACTGTACTTTCCTCGAGCTCCGAGGCTCACGCTTGACACATATAATATCGCTGCAGCATTTGTCGCGGTTTTCGTCGCCTGCCATAGCTGACGACGGCTGACGTGGCCATAGGCGAACCTTGACGAACAAACATTCTGTCCCCACCGTGCCCTACAGATGAAAAAAATGGTACTATTGTCTAAAATCGCAATCAAATGATATAAATCAGATCCGTCGCTGGATGGTGGCCTCTCTAAAAGCCACATGGCGTCACAAGAAGCCATTAATCGCTGCACTGTCATTAACACCGCTTAGTTCCAGTAATGCAATGAAGCCGCAATGACAGAGGTTTTAGCCTGTCGCTGCTACGCACCCGCCCGCCCAGCTACGGAGATTTGCAGTATAAGTTTGTCGTAAAACCTCGTGTACAAGCTATACGAAGACAGAGCACAACGCAAGCCGTGCAAATTAGGAAACCTTGAAAGCACGTTTTGCCTATTGATATGAAGATGTCTTACAGTGTCCACAAGCCCGGGCAAGCCCAGGACATGAGGGGGGCCCATACCGAGACCTCACCACGCCTCACCTTACGACAGGCCAGCGCTAGCAGCCAGCAGACGCCCAAAAAGGTACAGGGAAATATGATCGCGTCGAAGAGGGCGGGGCCCCGCCCAAAAAAGACAACTCAGGCAGCCCACCGCCTGAAGAATGAACCGACGGGACGGAAACCCCCGATTGCCCAGGGCACGGCCCACCCGCGAAAACCACCCCTACCACGAGCCGGCCGCGAAGGGTACATCAGCATGACGCGCCCCAGGCACACCCACCAACAACTAGACGGAACAAACTGCACGGGAGAAAAACCCAAAACAGCCCTGGGCCAAGAATGCAACAGACAGGCGGACAAGCAGTCCACGAAAAGCAGCAGGCAGGAGCCGCTCAGGCCCCCCAGGGCAGCAAGGTTCAGACAGTACGCCGTAAGCGACCACCAACCACCGGAGGAACCATCGGTGGCCCCGACAGCACCCCACCCCATCCGCGGCATACCTACCTAAGCAAAACCCCGCAGATGGGCCTAACGGTCTCAAACGCAGCCAACTGCGCGCGAACACACGGCACCGGGCGGGCCCCGCCAGGTCGACAAAGTACCGCCGGCAAGCCTGAAACAGCCCGGAGCGTGCAGCGGAGGCCCAATCACGTTTGTGAGATTGTAAAATGATACGCACTTATATTTTACTTCCATACAACGCCATAATGGGGTTGCCTCATTTCCACGCTTTTTCGCTCCTTTCTTCAAGTGCCAGGAGCTCTAAGTCAAGTGGTACAAGCGCACGCCTGGCGCGTGAATCTATCGATCGATTTGGTGCTCGCACCTTTTGGTTGGGGGCCTGGGAGGGTGGCCAAGAAAACCTTGGGGACGGGGGCCGGAGGCAAAGCGTCCTAGCCTGGGAAAGCCTTGAGCACGAGTGCAGGGCACGTCAACATCACAGCGACGCACGCAGCAATACCTTCCTCACATTATGTAAAGTCAGCACGACCAGGCGTACGTTGATTTCTGTTCTCCGCGTGCGTTTGCTGCTCTGGAGCCTTTGGCTCGTACGTATGGGCTCAATAAAATAACATGCAGCAGGTGGTGGTGGTTGTTGTAAGGTGGTTGGTTTACTTGTTACAGTGGGCTCCAGACCTTAAAACCCTTAAGGTGTTACCCCCTTTTTGAGCTTAAGAATTGCCGTCCACACCAGTATCTTGTTCTGGTCGCTGGCTTGCAGCATGGGACCAAGTACGCGCCCAAGTAAACTCTAATGGAGTTGGCGGAATCGCAAGGCAGTAGCTGCTTGGCGGAGTTAGGCTTATTGGCGTTACGACAGTGCCTATTCCTTGAACGTAGCAGTCTCTGATATCGTGCCGGCCCCAGCCCCCAGCATGGACCAGCCAGGAAGGGCCGCAGCCACGCCGGAGCTTGGCGTGTCACGACACAGCACGTACCTGGCACATCAGGTGCCGGTTCCGATAGCCAGTAGCGCTGAAAAGGCATGCTCGAGATGGTGGGAATGCTCTTCTCCGGCTGTAGTCTAGCTGCCCCAGCTGCTGCTCCTGGGCCTTACAACTTAGCCGGTACCAGGCGCGCCGCCTTTCCGAAGTCGTTGCTGTTACTGCTCCCCACTGCTGAGCGGGTTCTGGTGTCTCGCACACGCTGCGTCGATCACCCGCTGTGTCGCGACAGGCGCTAGACAGCGGAGAGTTCTTGCACAGGACGCGCTACTGCGCCTGTAAGCTGTTCATGCCTAAACCAAGAAATAAAATGGGCCAAGAAGCATTATTTTTGGCTCGAGAGGCCTTTCTGGTGTGGCTAGTCTGCGGGTTTGGTATGAGACATGCCCGGTCAGATCAACCCTCGTGTCACGAGACTGTGCCGGGCAGAAGGCAAGGGAAGGCCGGTCGGCATAAAGATCGGGAGGCAAACTTAACAACAGGTGTCTAGTGTTATGCGTACAGCGTGACATTCGCAGCAACAGAGGCACAGCGGAAGCCCCTGCGCCGACCCTCATGAGTGGCGCTTGCAACCATTCCGGATAATAACTTGACACGATGACACCTGCTGCCCACCGGGCCGTACTGGGCCACTGGGTTCTCACAGTAGACCGATAGGGGGCGTCACCTGGCAGTGCCCGCGCCTTGAGGAGAAGCTCGTATACGTCCAATATAATTGGTTTTACCTAGGGAAGTGCAGGCTGGGCTTGAGGCATTGAACGCGCGCGTTGCTGGACGAGCACACATTTCCTTCGATGTGCGGCACCAAACGGCACCTGCCAGTGACTCACGGTTCGTTCATCTGTCCGGCGCTGCGGCCCATCCGGCATAGCGAGCTGAGCAACGTTGGACCCGCCCTGAAGTATTTTGTCTAGTACGCACGTATCGCACGAAGAAACGTCGAGACAGAGTGCTTCAAACTCTTGCTGTTATGGGGTTCACGACTGCCTACGGCACCACCGGAGTTCCACTTCATGGTCTTCATCGCATATCTCAATGATGCTCAATGGACGCCAGCTTGCGCTGGGCTTTGTTAACCTGTCCATGCGCCCCCGTGTTCACCCTGCCCACATGACGTTTAGTGGCAGTGGGCATAAAATGCATCGCGCTACACGACGCGACACGGCACTGCTTACTGGAGCCCCCAATCTGCAGGCAGGCACTGTCGCGCCAAAACAACGGTGAGCAACAAGTGTCAGCACCTAAAAGATGTGTCAACGGTGAGTGTCAACGGTGAGCAACAAGTGTCAGCACACCGTTTCAGCCTCATCGCTGGGGTTCCGTGCCTAATGATTGGAGCACAGAGCGCTTGGGGACACTGCACCTGAAGCAACAACGCTGCATGCGCGTAGGCAGTGTCAAGATGCCCAAGAGGTGAGTGTGCCCTTACAAAGCGTTTGGGTTTTAAGTGAGGTTTAGGCAGGCATCGGTGGCAAGGCAGGCATCGGTGGCAAGTGGGTGACTGCCCATCGTAGCTGCAAGGTCTGGCGCACTCACGCGATCTGTGTTTTCCTACCCTTTTATGTGCTCCCCGATTCCCTTGCTGCCCGAACGTTCTGCATTTCGGCATTGTGTGCGGAGCCCTCGTCACACTACGCCGATTCTAGGTAGATTGTCCTTGATACGCCCTGATACGCCAAGTTGCCCCCGGCATTTAGGTGTGCGGGGCAGCGGGTCACCGCAAGGCACTTGCAATCTCGCCGACCAACGTCTTACGGTTAGGTATCTGAAAGATCGTTTCGGCAAAGATTCTCTTTCGCATGTCGTCGGGACGCGCATGCGCAACGAAGGGGCCGTGGCACTGCGGGCCGATTGGCAAGTAAGCTTGGCGTTCATATTTGCATTCAGTGAACGTTGCAACTTATGGATGAACTGCAACACCTTCTTACTATCTATCCCTTTGTTAAGTGCGTTTCGGCCACGTGCACCCAGGTGCACCAAACACCATGATGATATCCAGGTGCCTTGCTTTATTTATTTTGTTGAACGCCGGCTTTTGAACCCCAGTGCGGAAAGCTGAGTAAAAAAACCCGGGTCCATGATTGTCCATCTGTCGCTCTATCCGCGTCACCTGAATTTATCCAACTGATGCACCCCAGGACACAACAGATATACGTCTCATCACTTAGACAGGCTATGAAGACCGAGATGGTGTCGGCAAGGGTCGGTAGCAAAAAAGTGTGTTAAGAAGAAACCCAAATCGCGAGTATCAACCTAAGCTGGGAAGCATCGAGACGACCTGATCGTGCATTGCATTTGTTACGTCCACTCTATTAATATGTGTACAACTCTGGTGAGGCGCAGGTAGTTGGCCTATACGATGCGCCGTTAAATTACGGGCAAGGCAAACGCTGAAGGTCCCGAAGCACAATGCAGCGTCCCCACTCAGTATTTCTCCTATAGTTCTGTGAGAAATGAATATGACAGTGCTGCAAGGTGACGCAACCCGTCCGAAAATGCGACGAGTGCCTGAGTTGCGCATGCCGAATGCATGGCGGGCGCATGCGAGAGCGCTGGTGCGACACTGTTGGACGTTGCAGGCGTTCCAGATGCAAAGCTAAGAGAATAAAAATATAGCATCCAACGAATAGCTGGTAATGCCTAGGAGGACAAAAAGCAAATACTGTCGTAGTTTTGAGTCGGCGGGCGTGTCCGGGGGTGACGTCTTTGCCGTACAGCCGGTTAACGGAGCGTCAAAGGTCGCAAACGCCTCGTAATTGTCTAATTCGCAGGCACCAACAGTATAATTGCTAACACACCGCACGCTGCTGCCGCGGGTAGTGGTGTGCTTGTCTTGTCATTAGTATTTTAACTTTTATAACCTCGAAACGGGTGCTGCTTGGCTTTTATCCTCAAATCCTTTCACAAGTTATCCATCTGCTCGCGAGGCTAGGGGCCAGCTCTCGCAGACTCCGGCGGCGATAACATTCTTTGACCTGCGGCTCAACCTGCTCTTCTCCTGCCTCGGCGCTGCCTTTTTGGCGTTTACAGCTTAGGGCGATAGCCACATACCTTCTCATACCTTCTCGAGTCCTTTCGCTGCACTTCGAGGACACCTGTCCCCTGATGGAGGCCAGTTGTTCGCCCTTCGAGGAAACCGCTATGGATACCGGCTTCGCCTCCTCCAGAGCCAAGTCGAAGGCGGTTCTGAACCGCAGACCTTCTGGCTACTGGAAGGTTTTCAGCAATTGGTGGCGAGGGCGGTATGCAGCGCTCAAGACTCGGCCTACTGTCCACGAGGTCATCGAGTGAGTCTTGTCGCCAGCAATATGGGAGGCAAGGGCAGCGCGGGATCTTGGGTCATTGTTTCGCTGTATGGGTTCCCGGTGCGGCAGCTCATCAAGGCCGCACGTCAACATCTCAGATTGGCAGCAACGGCTAGAGTTGTTCGCAAGCAAGGCCGCCACCATGGATGCCAAGCTTTGCCTACAGCTATTCTTCTAATTTACATCTTCGCCTTCACGTTTTCAACCGAGACGGAGCCAAGAGACTGGTCAAGATGGCAAAGAGCCGCGACTACCTTCGCCTCCCATTTTCCAAACCGCCCTCACCTCTGTCACCGCCAACTCCTCGTCACCTCTCCTCCCAAACACCACCGCGCAATTCCGCCGCCCTCACTCCCTCTCCCTCGCCCCCGACCGGGGTCCATCTCACATTACTACCGTCCTACCCCCCCCTCCTTCTCCGTACCTCCGCCATTCCTCTCTCCCTATCCTCTCTCCTCCACCTCTCACCGCCCGTCCCTCCTCCGCCCTATTCCCTCTCCTCCTCCCACCGGTCCACCTCCACCGCCTCCTACCATATCCTCCCGCACTGAACTCGTGCTGGGTTGTACGGTAGATGGTACCATCGTAATGCTGCTTCATCCTGGCCCTCCGGTCAAGTACCCTGCCTCAAGGCTGTGCTTCGGCAGAGTAAAGGTTAGCGTGACTGACTCGCATTCCGCAATATTAATAGTACGCATGATCAGGCGCTGGCCGAGTGCGCACATTTCATATCGCTTTGGACCTGCTGCTCAAATGTCCTTGCTCTGCCTTCGTGGTTGACCTAACGCACATCTCGGCATTCTCCACGCAGGCCTGCGGCCCATCGACGGCCTCAAGGAATACTTCCGGGAGTACCGTAAGAAGCGGAAACAGCAGGTGAGTTATTTCCGTAGCACGGGAACACTAATCGCAGTATTGACGGTGCACCATGTGTTTGTGAATGGGGGGGGGGGCTGGAGAGCGTTTACACGATGTTAAGCAGTTGCTACTGCTTCTACCTTTCCGGGTGGCTTTTTTAGCTGTACGGTATGCAGGCGTGTAGCTCGTGCATGTCTTCGGGCCATGATGGCAGTGCAAGGGCGCGTTGCTGGCGCGTTGATGTTGACAGGTTGTTAAACCTGTGTTAGCTCTTATTCCACGTGAGCGTGAGCCGAAGTACTGTCTTTGTCTCTGTCTCTCGGTAACCTGTTTTTCATTTGCTGCGCTCACAGGGCGGCCTTGCGCTTAAGGCCGGCGAGGACGCATCCCAGAGGCGGTCAAGGCCGGCCAAGCGCCGGCGTGGTCGTTCTACCCACAAGGATAGTTCAGACGATGACGAGGCCGACGAAATTGACCACGAAGCCAGCGCGTTCTCTGACCATCACTCCAGCGATGATGACGAAGAGGAAGAGGTGGAGGCTTGCCCCTCAAGTCGGCAGCGTATGGTTGGCCTTGACGAATCGGATGCAACTGCCGCCGAGCCCTGCGTCGCCGATGGGAGCCCCTTCTCCACGCCCGAGGATGGCGCATGCAGGGGCATGGGCGCCGTGCACGCTGTCTTCGAGGCCTGGCAGCACGTTGGCGGCGGCCCCGCCGGCGCTACGGGTGCTGTTGGCGGTTGCCCCCCTTCGCCGCTGGCTGCTGACCCGATGGTGACTGGTCTCACCGGCGCTCCTTGCGCATCGTCCCTACCGTACATGCCGCACGCCGTTTCAGTTGCTGGCGACCCAGTTCACCCGGCTGTGGCCCCGGGCATGGTGCCTGTTGCCGCTGGCGGCGGCTCTCCACGTGCAGTTCCTGACATGCACGCAGCCCAGCACGCAGTGGTGTACGGCGGATGCCCCGAGTCCGTCGCGCAGTACGCCTTCATCCCAGCTGTGCCTGTTCGCCGTCCGCCGCCGCGGCCCGTCCTTGGGCTGCATGACGGTGCTGCGGCTTGCTTGCCACCGTTATCCTCCCGTGCAGCGGCAATGGCAGCCGCTGCATCTCCAGCAACGGTGCCCGTTGCAGCAGTTGCTGCAGCGTCGCCTGGCGCAGTGAAAGTGGAGCCCGGCGTCCAGGTGGCGGACAAGGATGACGACCATGCCGGCGACTGCTGCAGCACCGGCGGTGGTGCGCCGGCAGATACCCAGGGCGACGCGCGCTACGCACGTGCCTACGTGCAAGAGCGGGCGTTTGAGGGATACGGCTACGAGTATCCTGTCTACGGTCCTTCGCCGCACGCCTGCTATCCCTGCCATCCGCACCACCCCTGCTGCTATCGGCCCCCAGCCTACCCTATGCCGTACCCATACCACGCCATGTCCTCGGCGTCTTACCCACTGGCGGCAGACTGCAGCAGCGGCGGCGCTGGAGGCGGCGCCACTAGTAGCTTCTCGCCTGCCGCACCGTGGCCGGCGATGGCGACCGAGGGGGGCATGCCGTACCCGCAGCGGCAGGGCAGCGTCGAGTCCTGTGGCCTCCCCGAGGCCTGTTTCCCTCACCACCGCCACCCAGCATGGGCCAGCTGGGTCGCTGCTGACGGCGGCGGTGCGTGGCAGGGCGTCCCCCAGTATGGCAACGATGTGGGTCCTCGCTGCTGCCCAGGCCGGAACGGCGCACCACCAGCATGCGCCTACGTCGCCCGCTGCACCGCAGGCCCCGGCTGCCCGTGCGCAGCTCGCCCAGAGGCAGCCAGGTTCCACGGCTGCTCCGGTCCTTGTGCACATTCGCACGGCGCGTGCCCCGTGATGCCGCACGTGGGCTTCATGTACGGCGGTCGCCAGGGCCCTCAGCTGTATCCCGCTGGCTTGGAGGCGTGGGAGGTTGCGCCGCCGGCTGTGCCCGCCTGTCGCGACCATCAGGGGTGTGTGGAGGGCGAGGCGTGCAGCAGCAGTGTTTCCGAGCATGTCCCCCACGAGCCCCAGGAGCATGGACGCTGGTCGCCTTGCAGTGGCACCTCGGCCCATGGACGTCGGCAGGCGTCGAACCTTCCGGGAGCGGGGATGTGCAGCCAGCCGCAGCTGGTACCCATCCCAATGGCGATGATGCATGGCCACCATCACCTGCACGGCCACCCAGCATACTACGCCTCCGCGCGGGGCTTGGCTACCGCCGGCAGCGTCACTAGCATGGCTACCTTGGCGCCAATAGCAGAGGAGTCGCCGTTCATCACGCCGGCATGCGCTGACGCGGGGCGGCGGCTTCATGCCTGGGGATTTAATGGCGCCCTGCATCACGGCAAGCAGCCCAAGACTGTTGTGGACATTGTCCCAGCTGCTGATGCGGACGTTTCGCCGTACCTGGCTGACGCACCCCCCGCACCTAGCGCGTCGGATGCGGCTGGAGCGTCGTTGGTTCAGCCTGAAGTGCGTCCAGAGCCTCAGGGCCCGGGCCCGGAAGGTGTCGACTGCTGCCTGGGTCTGGTCGACAGCTTTGGCCCGGCTGCGCGTGAGGCCATTGACCATGATCTAGCCTTCGCATGGGAAAATTTCGTCGCCGGTGACGCAGTGTTTGAGGCGAACCTGCCTGCCAATGAGTGATCTAGGCGGCTCCGTGACTTCAGCAGGCATAGCGTGCTGTGATAGTTATTGATGCACCGTTGCGACCTGGCATGTGCTAAATTCGCATAGGCATCGCGCGCTGTTTTACAGTTATAGCAGCGCAGCAGGCGAATACTTGAGGATGCACCGCGCCGGTTCGGAGCCGGGCATGTGGGTTACGCAGACAGTTGATGCGCAGGAGTACCATGCAAGCGCGAGCATATCGTGTCAGTCCAATCTGCGAGGATGCATACACGCGGATAGCAAGGCGTCTGCCGGTGTTTAGCCGGAATGTGTGTGTGTCGGTGATTTTCGAGCTGCTCGTAAGCGGTGTGGTCTTGAGGACCAGGATGTGACCAAGTGTGGTTCTTCTCGAGGACGGTAGGTGATCAGAGCAGCTTTCTGTAGACGCCATAGACTATTCTCTTCTCTGACAGTCCCGCTCAGTAACTGGCTCCCGAGACAACCCCCTAGTGTGACCAGGCGCACTGAGATGGAAATTATAAGTGTGCGCGTGGCTCGGACTATTACGTATGGGTTTCAATAGGTGTTATCATTATTCGTCTGCCTGCGTCGGCACACATGGCATCTACCTCTTCGTACTGTTCCATCTAGTGCAGTTGGGTGGCTTTGCACCTGCGTGTGTGTCGCTGACCACTGCTATCGTGCTGTTGTACACAATGTTCTATCAGTTTGAATTGATGTAGTGAGAATTTCGGACGTGGGTGTTGTCGACTATTGAGATACCGGACCTTGTTGTGCTGTTTGGGCAGGCGTCTTCATATGCGCCCCTGCCGATACCTCATGACATGACTGCTGCGAAGCTGCAGTGACAGAATATGGGGTACAACTCGCATGTGTAGGTTTGCATCAGGCGACACATGCGCTTTAGTGGTTCCACAGGAAGCGGACATGTTAATGACGAAATGGAGATGACATGATTGCCTGGATGGTCTTGTGCCGTTTGCACGGACAACCCTGGTGCAAAGCTATTCGTGTATCGCCTGCCTGGGATCAGTGTTTCGCAGGTACCTCGCCGGTTATAGCGGGTTGGTTGTGGTATGCTACTCGGCCGTTGGTGTTGGTTTGGGGGCCAAATCTTCTGAAAATGAGATTCCACGGTGCAGCATCTGCTACAACATGGATGTAAACAGTATTTAGAGTCCCAACTGTCCAAAATGCTCACCAACATTACGGAACTTCTCTTCTCAAGTATATACCACATAACGCGTGAGCGGCATTACGGTACGGCTTGAAGCCGACTGAACATGCAACCATTACCGCAATCCCACCCCGCGTAGCAAGCGTCTAGGAGCATGAGCCGGGGGGGTCGGTAGAGGCCAGCCGTCACCGCACGGCAGGCGCTCAACTGAGCCAATGTTCAGCATATACACATAAATCCCTTGCACCAAATCTCGTTCGGCCCATCAGCCACAGAAATGGCCGCGCGCATTTCACTTGTATGTCCTCGCACGTAGTCGGCGCTTTACATTGAACTTACATTGAATGCATTGCATACGTTTTCGAGGGAACCCTCATTTCGTATCGCATTATCCTTACCTGAACACAGGCGTGTAAACACCGTGTGAAAATTACATAAGCCGAACGTGCCCAACGTACCGGTTCATCCCGAGAGGTATGGTGTTGTGACTCCACTTGCGCCAATGATATGGGTGCTATCGTAAACCTTACTAAAGCGGCTGAAACGGGCAAATCGCATGCCTAGCAACATATACGACGCAGCGTTGCAACGCCTCCGCCTACGACACATGTACGACTTGCAGACAAGGAAGCGGGAAAGGCAGAAAGTAAACAGTTCCACTTCTTCTGCGTTGCACGTCGCATCGAACAAACTGATACGATAATAGAATAAGCATTATCGACAATATCTGCCTGGACGCACTTGTGCTATGCTAGCAACCTGGCAATACGCACACGCTTTGACGCACATCGCCTATTGGACCTGACTTGCGGGTGTCTGGTACATCCTGAGCGCTGTTGCAAGGTCAGTTGTTGCTTTCTTGCTCGTCGGACTCGCGTTCTCAAACGCTGCCATGCAGTCATTTTGCTCCTTGCCTATTCAGCGTTGTTCAGTTCTCTGGGTATTTTCTCACGCTATGCTTTAACCCGTGGGAGCAGGACTCGATAGCCATCGGCAACAATGTCTACCGGCGGTGGTAGCAACCGACGACGGCCTATGGGCTTCTTTGGGCCCTTCAACAAGTGGTGGAGCGATTTCTTCCTACAGAATGGCCGTCGTCCGAGCAAAATAGACATTGAAACGTGCGTTGATGCGGTTCCACGGGGGGGTGTACTTTCGGCGGGCCAAGCAACTTTCGCGGTGCTTTTTTCGTCTACATAGATGGTTCTATGGTGTATAATATAGTAAGTTCTTAACCGGCGTTTCCAGTCGCCGCGCCCTGGCCAACGGACCAGCTCAATAGAGACAGCTGGACCCGCGTGACTCGCGACCCTCGATCCACGCGGCATGTTACCATGTGCTGGCACGACGTCGCAATTAACGACGCTTAACTAGTAGCCAAAATCCAACAGCCGTGAACTATTGCGCTTTGTCGCCACCCGTGTCCTTCACTGTATGCAGTTGGCGCGCCGAAAACCTGGCTTGGCGACCTGAATTGAGCGTCGAGGACATCGTTCAGCACTCCAAAGGTCGCCGGGACCCAGAGAAGAACAGGTGAACTTGGGTTTAGATAGAGTGCACGTACCGCAGGAGGTTTCGAAGGTTTGATGGTTTTGCAGGTCTGGCGGCCTCGTTACTTAAACGCCCATTCTCTCAGAGGGCCCGATGGGGCCATATCCTCTGAAGGGGAAAATACCTCCAGGAAACCTGTGAAGAAAGCCACTAGCCCAACTTCAAGATTGCAATGCACGCTTGCCATGCGTCAACGCGATGTAGGCTTTACTTCGTTGAATACCGTCGTAAAATGAAGGCGGCAGCCAGAAAGCCTGTCCGGAAGTGCGCGCGGAATCGGCGAGGCTCGGCCGGAGAGGCTGAGTTGTTCGAGGACTGGGAGGAAGAGCAGCCCGATGACGATGAGGATGACGACGAGGATGCTGCACTCACGGCAGCACCAAGGCGGCAGGAGCCGAAGGAACCGCGGCCCGACGAACAGGAGGTATGCAATGCCTGGTTGCACCGTGCTCCGTGGGGCACCGCCTCATTAGATTGCGCGGCAAAGCTGCAAAGATGTACCACCTACACAGCGTCAAAGGATTTCAGGCATGTGAGGTACATAACATATGACTGCACGCGAACAACCCGCCACTTGATATTTATGCTGTCAGTGTCTCGTCTTAGGATCCATGCATGTCCCGCGTACCCAAACCGTGTTCAGGCACCAGTAAAGCACAACGAAAGCTTCATGCAGTCAGAGTCTCCGCAGTCCTGCTCATCCCTGCTCGATGCCCGATCAGAACCGGTTATGGCGGCAGTGCCTGAGATGGCGCAGCCGAAGGCCATCTCTTGCAGCCTGGGCGAGATCAGTGATACGGCTGGCCTTCAACCTGTAGCTGCCGGCCCAGGAGCAGCGGGCGATACCATGGTGGCTTTGTACGGCCGGCCCCTGCTGACCACGGCCCATGCCTGCGACCCTTCCAGTGCCAACGCCGCAATGGCTGGCATAGCCCCAATACACATTCCGGTACGGCGGACACGAGGGCCGGCATTGTTAGCTGGTCTGCGCCGCAAGATTGGTCTGACCGGCAGCTTCTTGGCTGAGAGCTGTCATCAGGACGGTCACGGCGAGGCGCCCTGTGGGTGCACAGATACCAGCGGCGCAGTCCCCGCCCCTGCTTCCACAGCCGCCGCCAGTGCTGACCCGGAAATGGTTGAGACTGCACGCGCTTCCGCCTTCAACCCAGATTCCAATCCAGCGAGCACAAGGGAAGAGGCATACAAGTGTATGGGTGGCGTTTGCGGCGACACCATCAGCGCACCGCAGAGCAGCTGGCTGACCTCCCAGGACGAGCGCTTAAACCAGGCTGTCGGCGGCGTCTTTGACGACATTTTTGGGCCAACGTTGTGGGGCGGCGGTACCGCGTGGCCTGACGTACCGGAAGGACTGCACCCGGTGTGGATGCCTGGTTGGGCTCCGCTTGTAGAGGAGGCGCCAATGCTCGACGTGATGCAACTTCACGGCGTACAGCCCCTGGCGGAAAGTGTCATTGCTCCTGCAGACGAGGTTAGACACGCGGACGCCGCAGGCGGTGCATTGGCACCCGGCGCGTCGATCACCCATGCCTGTGGCGATGTCCTGCTGAGGACCTGCAGTACTAGCAGCATCAGCGGCATCAGCACATGCAGGGGCGCCCGCGGGCCCCAACTAGCAGGGCGCGCAGCATCTGGTGCGCCACCCAACCTGCCGCCGCTCCGCTTGGCGCGGCCGATGGCAGCGGCGGTCACCGAAGCAAAGGAGCCGACAACAGCCGCGCCGGGGTCAAAGCGCTCTCCTCCCTGGCCAATCGTACAGCGCGATAGGCTCTCGGCTGGCAGCGGCAGTGCCGAATGCAGGAATAGTGGCAGTCCTGCTGCATCCTCCTTGGACGCAGCGTCCTCGTTGGAACTACCTGTGGCGCCGTCCCCAAAGCGGCAGCGTCCTAGCTCTGCGCCCGCGGGACAGGAAATGCAGCACCTGATCCAGCAACGGTATCCGGGAACAGCAGAGGCCATGTTGGCGTCGGGACCATCGGAGGCGTTTTCCTCGTCGTCCTGCTACCCTGTGCCCCCACTGGACAAGCTAAATGGACTTCTCGGTGAAGCCTGCTTGCCAAGCGGCATGGTGTACGATTGGCCTGCGGGGAATGCCTGCTCGATGCCGTCCGACAGCAGCAGTGCCAACCGTTCGCCCAGAAAGTTGGCGCCCCTCGGAGATGCCTTGCTTCAACCCAAATTCGGCACTTCGGCGGTGTCAGGTGCGAAAGGTTGTGTTTCAGGGCTCCTGCTTCCAGGGGCCAGCGGGGCTGCGGCACAGCAGCAGCACTGGCATGTTCGGCTGCAACGGCGCGTAACGAGCGACAGCAACCACGATATGTGCGGCTGTGCGGAGGCCGACGTACTGGACCCGACTTGGCTTGACAACCTGTTGGTCGACCCTGAACCGTTGTACGTCGAGCAGCAGCAACAAGCGCCGACCTCAGGGCCGCATGCGGTGGCCAAGGAGTGCGGCGACGGGATTTTCAGCGTGACGGATGTAGGTGAGGACAGCGTGGCCGCATGGAACCAGCTGCTTGAGCAGGGTTACGCGGGGAGCGATGCGGTTTGTTTCGTTGGCTGGGCGTAGGCTGTACAGGGCTCGTTGCAGTACGCGCAGCCTAGGTAGTTTTGTTGGCGGTGCCGGCGCTGTTTGTGAGCTGCGTTGGAATTCCTAACTGCACTTGGGTACGTTCAGGTACGTATCCAACTCCTCACTGCAAGACGATATAGAAAGATCCATGCTGCTGCAGCAGCAGTACAGGTGATGCGAAGGCATCGTCGTAGGCTTGGTCGCCGCGCCAGAATGGCATGGCGGAGGGAACATAGTTTGTCGGCGTTCCTCGCGAGTTGGACCAACACGGTCAGATGTGGCATGCAGCCTCGGACGAATTTCCTTGTGATAGCGTCAAAAATACAAAGATTGACTTGCAGGTGTGGAGGGGCTGTGCCGGCCATGTCCCCGTAAGGGTGTCTTCGGCTAAGCCCGCATCGATAGTCTCGACTCTACACTTTTCCTGAGCAGCAAACGCACCGTTACCTTAGTCTTGGATGTTGCATGGACGATCAGTGTAGATATCGCAATTAATGGTGAAATGATGTGTAGGTGTTCGTGCGTGTAGTTAGTTCTGGTGAATCAATGCAGAAGCAGATGCTGCATGTAGGTCCAGGTGTGCATGTGCGTCCAGGCGACACTTATTGGTGACTTGAGATCGCGGCATTCCTCATTTTGACGTGTCGCTGTATGCCGCATCATACGAGGCAATCACTTCCCCACATCATTGACAGTTCGTTGCGCTCCGATGGTGTCCCGTCCTCGTGAGGACCTGTGTTTCAGTAGCGATTATGACGCTTCATCGAGTTGGGGGGATCCTGCTCGCTGCTGTGCCTGTCCCTGAATAGGGCGGGCCTTAGATGGCTGGTGCGTGTGTGCAGGCCCAGCCATGTGGTTGAGTGAACATTTCACACTCTGGAGACAATAAGTGGGTAAGGTCTGAAAGCGGGCTTGGCTGTGCGACTGTTGGGCGCTGGGACTCGTTTTGCGCATTGAGTTTGCCGGGTTTCGGTTAGGCAGCATGTCGGCGAAGGTAAGGCATGCCGGAGCAATAGCTAGGCACTCTCCAGAGGTCTCAGGAAGGCGTAGCCTCAGTTCAAGTTTTCCAACTAATGTGTTATTATTGCTTTTCCTTAAATGGCGAAACTATTCATTCGGGGGCTCAGCCAGGGGTTGATAGTAGAGTGTACATGGGTAGCGGGACTAGCGCTGTCGGGTTAGTGCTTGTCGATCGGATGAGTTGGTTGCCCTTCGAGCAATGTGTCGTAATGTTCACGGACGCAGGGTTTGACAGCTCCGAAGATGGTGTAGTGCGTGCATCCCATTGCAGCAGCTGTTATTATTTTAAATAACCAACCATTTGCAGTTGGGCTGAACTGTCTACCTCCTCTTATCCCCCTCGGCCATGGGTCCGTAGGCATCTAGGCTCGCTCTGTACGTCCAACAGGATCTGGCCCGTCCAGCTAAGGTGAACTTCATACTGCATGCACCCATTCGCCAAGCGCAATCCTCCTGGAGCTGATCGCACAAAATGGCCGTAATCAGATCACGATCTGTCAACCGCGCGCATTCGTCTGCTGACTCCTATCTGCCCCGTTAACCCCCGTTGCCATTGTTGTTGCCGCCGGGAACAGGAGTATTGAACGTTGCGGTGAGGCCCCCGGGGATGCGGAAGTTGCCGTACGGTCCAAAGTTGACAGCTGTGGTTGCAAACCCGGGTCCGGTGCCCGTGATGATCCAATTGGGCTTGTAGTTGACCCTGCATTGGAGGCCAAACCAACCAACCGGAAAGGCGTTAGGGAACGCGCTTGTCGGCACAGTCTGCTTGTGTCGGTTGCACTCATCCCAGCCCCGACATTGCTGGCCACTGGCGGCAGCTGGCCCACGCGCCCACCCCACACGCCGCGGCTTGCCTGCTACCATACCCACAGCCGGGAGCTGCTAAAGGCGGGTTTTGTAGCAGTAAGCAGGTGAGAGTTGATGCCATTAAGCTGGTGCCGTGTTGAAACCCATTTGTCGAAAACCAAATGGTACTGTGCGCGTGCGGCAGCCCCTTCCTTTTGTGCCGCAAGCATGCAAGGCGCGCTCGACTGCACCCCCAGGCCATCGATCTACTGCCGTGCCTAAAATGCTAGCCAACACGGTTAGCAAGTACGACACTATGTGTGACTGGACACGAATCGCAAGTACGACACGAGGCGATGTGACTGGACCTACGGTCTTTTGGGAACCAACCGATATTACTAGCACATGGCTGTAGTTGCTACCTAATTTGGGGGTGCGTACCGGTCAAATGTGTTCTGTCCGGTGTTGGCAAAGGCGGATCGGGTGACTTCTTCAGGGAGCAGCCGACCCTTGGGTCCTTGGTTAACTTGAGTGTCCTGCGGCCATCCGGCAAATGCAAATGATTCGCGAGGACATGGTTCGATCAGCCAGGGGCGGGACAAGTCCAATCCACAAAAATGTTATTGCGGTGCTCTGCTGCTCCCTCCTGCAACGTCAGCCAACTGGGATAGAAGCACAGTAAGACAAATGATGACCGAGACCGGTGCTTACAACGAGGTTCAGCTGGTTGCCGGTGACGCCGTTCAAGCCGTTGAACAAGACGTTGCTGGCGAAGCGCAGGCCCAGCGACCCCGCCACAGTGCTGCGGCTGGTCCTGTCAAAGAAGTTTGGCTTGGTAGTAGCGGTGAGGCCTCGCTGCGTACATGGCACTCGGAACAGTCCAAAATATCCAGGACGGACAGAAAGAATGAGATAATATGCACGAAGAATTTTAGGAAACACGGTATGCACATGTTGCACATCACTTGGACCGCGCGGACAGCAACACGCGGCCAAGAGTTCGCAGCCTCGTTCTTCGCGGGAGGCAGCCCACGGAGAGATGCTCCAGGAGACGGATCCACGTTCGTTAGCTTATGGCAGCACGCCGTTGGCGCTGCACCACAGCTGACCGCAGCGACCTCACCTGCCCAACGGCTCCGATGCCGGTGTACTGCTGCACCGTCTGGTCGTACACCACCTGCGAGAAAGCGCCACGGGGTCAAGAGCTGCGTCACCACGCCCTGTCGCCTGCAGCGCTATCGGTAGCGTCCTCACAGGTTAGGGCGCTGCAGAGCGCCACCCCAGACAACGAACGACTCGTGCGGGAGACCCTTGCCCGATGATGCGGCTGACGCAAGGGCCACCCGGTTCTCCGTTATATGGTCATATTCGCCACCCGGTTCTCCGTTATATGCTTCACACGCTACTGCACAGTAGTTTGTTTCCCTTCCAGTAACCGGCTGCCGACGAGTCAGTTATTTTTACAGTCAACCCAAGCCCACCAGCGTGCGCGCGCGACCAGGTGTCCGAAGTCTTTGCACCAGCTACACTTCCCACGTCGGGTAACCCGTCCTCTTTCGTAACCCCCCAAAGCACCGTACGGCGTTAGCTGTACGGCGGTACGGTAAGGTACTCGCCTGGTCAGTGCTGACTCCTAGGAAGGTGACTAGATCGCGATCAGCGCACAGAAGGAAGGGCGGCTGGCAGAAGGGGAAGAGCTCGCGAGTGCGGTTGCCATTGCCGTTGTCGTTCCCATCACTGTTACCGTCGCCGTTGCCGTTACCGTTGCTCTTGTCGTTCCCGTTGCCATTGCCGTTGTTGCGAACACTGAAGGCCGCCGGGGTGCCACTGGCGTGCAGACCTCCGCCCCAGCCCGCATACGGGCGGCCACCGGGGCTTGTGGTAGCCGCAGCACCTCCGCCGCCTGCAGTGGGATTATCGCCGCCGCTCGCTCCATCCCCCAACGCCGCCCGTGCATTGCTCCTCGACGCGCCGCCAGTGTCACCCCTAGATGGACCTGGCTGCGGCCGCCTGGGAGCCGGTGCGCCTCCCGCCCACTGCGCAGCCATTGCTGCCGCCGACGACGGGTCGACAGCTGTGCTGCCGTACACGTCGCTATCGTACTCGTCCGCGCTGCCTGCCAAGGCAGCGGTGCCAGCACCTCGGTCGCTCGGACCGGGCCATCCGGTCGCTGCCACGCCGCCGCGCACAACCCCGCCGCCGCCGTCGCCGCCGCCGCCGCTTCCGCCGCTCCGTTGTCCACCCATTCCGCTGCTCCGGAGAGCGATGCCTTGGCCATCGCCGCTGTTAGCTGCTGCGCCATCGCCACCTGCTGCGGCCTTTGGAGTACCGGTGTTGTACAGGTCATACAAGCCCCACAGGACGTCACCCGAGCTCAGGTTCTGGAGGGAGGCGGGGTCCAAAACGAGACCCACCCCCTTCACATGCTGTACGGTAATCGTGTTGGCTGCAGCACTGCTCCCAGCTGATGGCGTCATGGCTTCGCCGCTGCCGGCAAGACGTCCGTCGCCGTCGGCAAGGCCGCTGCTGCTGCCACCGGCACTGCCCCCGTCACCCGCAACACCACTGCCACCGCCACTGCTGCCGCCGCGTGGGCTGGCGCCAGTGGCCTGACCTCCATCCCTGGCCACGGTGGGCTGCCTGCCTTGCTTCCACTGCTGCTGAAGCCGCTGGAGCCATTGCGCCCCCTGACCGGCATGCGGCGTCGGCTGGTTCTGCGGCACCTGCGACGTCGTCGGCTGCGGCTGTGGCTTAGGGCCGGTGCTGCCAGCGCGCTGTCGCCCCTCCTGCCCCTGCTGCCCCTGCTGCCCCTGCTGCCCCTGCTGTCCCTGCCGCCCTTGCTGCCCCTGCTGTCCCTGCCGCCCTTGCTGCCCCTGCTGTCCCTGCTGGCCTTGTGCCGTTGGGTTTGTTCCGCTGCCCAGGGCGGGGCGGCGTTTCATGGAGTCAAGCGTTGACGGGCTCAGCAACGATGCGGTCAGGGAGTCAGACAGTACGAGCTGCAGCAGCCGGTCCTCCTCAGACCGCTGCTGCTGCTGCTGGCTGTCGGTTGCACTCGTGGACGGCCCTCGTGCATTACCCCCACCCTGCGGTGCCTCTTCGTCAGTGCTACTGCCGCCCGCACCGGTCGGCAGTAGCTGGCTGCCCTCCCGCTGCAGCAGGTTGGCGTACTGCGGGTTGCGCGAGGCCAGCGCCGAAGCGACTGGCTTGTAGGTCATCGCCTCTGTGTCGTACATTCCTGGTACGGCGCCGTACAGCGCGCCGCTGCGCGGCGCGTCGCGGTCGGTGGCGATCAGGAGCTGCTGCAGGCGGCGCAGCGCCGGGGGGAGGGGGTGTGTGTCGGCAGCCGCTTCACCGCCGCGGTGCCCAGCCCTGCCCGGGCCGTCCTCCGTCCTGTCCCAGTATGTTGCCGCATCGAGCTCAGCCGAGAGTGCGTACCCCGGCAGTAGCACCACCACAGCCACCAACGCCGTCAGCGTCGTTTGCCGTGACATGGCCAGCACTCCAGGGGTGCTACGTAGCCGGGCTGACAAGCCTGGACGCCATGTCGTGGGTGCGTGGGCCCTCGGGCGGCTGTGGGCACCCAACGGAGCACCGCCCTTCCGGTTGTGGCCGTGTCCACGGCAGGTCGTCGTATTCGTTGGCAAGTTGGCCCGGAATTGCAGGTTGCCAGGGTGTTAGGGGTGTTGCGAGGTGTGGGGACTGGCGTTGCTTTTGTCGCGTACACGTGGACAGGTATGCTGGGACGTGAGAGGCGATTCTTGGACGGGCCTAAGCCGCTCTCCCCGGTACCACACATGACTGGTAGGTGGTAGCTTGCCCGGCTTTCTCTGCACCAACACATAGCGGGCTGATGACTCCCTTGCTGCGTCGATCCAGGTTTGGAGAAGTTGGGTGGAAGCCCAAAGAGAAGGCAAACGCTAACTGTATGGGTCGGAACAAGCCGCACAGGCGCCACATGGACGTTCCTTAAGGACGTCGTGCATGCTTCCCCACCGTTCTAGTCACGGCACGGTAGAGCGCATTTCGGGATCTGGTGTTGTGGGAAGGCCGGAGGGCGCGCGACGCTATGTCGCGCTCTACGCGACACAGGCCCAAATAGGGAGAGAGCCCTCGTCGCGGCGCTTTACAAGCGGTACTCCCTTGCCAAACATTAGGACCATCAGAGAGGGAAAAACAACGCCGCCGCGACGCGGCACTCCGCCTCAGCATCGCCTGTCCAACCAACTACCGTTAGTAATCGAGGTGTCCGATGAAACATGCCGCAGCCGGACCCCAGAGCCCGCCCACTATCAAACAAGTCATGCATATTTTTAAAAGCCAACAGCCTGCGTGGAACTGCAACGTAAAATTGAGGGGCAGCAGTGCTTTAAACATGTGTGCTTCAAGACGCACCTAGTCAGTAAATATAACTGCAAAGCCCATGCAGGCCGCCAAGTCCTGTTGCCCGCAGAAGGCAGGGGGCCGCGAAGCGGACCTCCTACCACGCTGGCTGCAATAACCACAGCCGCGATTCGATCCGGGACGCATGCAGAGCCCCCCAGGCGCCTCTGCAACCAGCAGCGGCCACGGCCAGCTTCTGCAGCACAACGCAGCGTCCCTCATCAGAGAGGGCGCGCGCGCGCGCAATGAAACAAAGGTACGAGGACACCAACCAAATGGCACACCGCTCCCAAAGCTCTCTCTTTATTCAACAAGGTGATATCCTATCGTTACTTCTCGCGCCTCTCGCAAATCAGGAATGAAGTAAACGTCGCTCAGTATGGTTGTGCTCTTCGTGCTGTCATGGCGCGACGACCGCGCCAGAGGCGTGAGGGTGAGCGACTGCTTGCTCCCTCAGCCGCTGCCGCCACCGTTGTGCAGAGCGCGCTGCACCCAGCGGGCCTCGGCCGCGGCTCGCTTGCCCTCCTGATGAGACCGACGTTGAGGTGCGGGCCACCAAGCCCCCACCCTCCGCGACTGGGGGCCAGCAGGCCCCACCCTCCGCGACTGGGGTCCAGCAGCTCGCAGCTCGACCTCTATCGATCCTATATCCTTGCCAATCTTCATCTTCTCAAACATTCCAGCTAGCAGCCAAGACGCGGGCGCACCACCATGCTCCCAGTCCCCGCCACCCCATATATGTATGACCCGGGCTAGAGGCCACGTCAAAGACAAGGTGAGTGAGGCATCACTCGCTGCCGCGCTTCGCGCTGCTGCGCGCCGCGCTTCGCGCTGCCGCGCGCCGCGCTGCCGCTCCTCTTGCAAGCCCTGCCTCCCTCCTCCTCCCTCACGCCCTGGCCTCCAGCTCCGCCGCCAGCACCGGCTCCAGCTCCACGTCCCACTGGCTGTACGCCTGCCGCAGCCCCGCAGCAGTGGCCGTGTCAATACCCGCCGGCATGCCGCCGCCCTCCGCGCTCCACGCACTGGCCAGGCTAGCCTGCTGGTCGCTCAGCCAGGCGGCTCCCGGACAGCAGTTGGCGCGGGCCAGCGCCAGCACCAGCCGCGCGTGGCTGCACGCATCGAACGCCGCGAACTTGGAGGCCGCGGTGTCGGCCAGGAGCTGCAGCGCGGCGCGCTGGGGCGCGGCGGCTAGCCACAGCCGGTCGTCTGCGACTGCCACGACTGACTCCAGGAAGGCCACCAGCTCATGGGCCCGGGCGTCCGGGAGGGAGGCGCAGAAGGCGGAGAGCATGCCCCCCAGCCAGGGGGCGGGGGCACGGCAGCCCAGTTTGGCCAGGGCGGAGAGGGTGTCGGCGATCTGGGGGGAGGGGGCCGGGGGGCCCGGGGGAGGGGGCGCGGAAAGGGGTTTCTACGGGCCGGCGAGGGATCAGCGCACGGGGCGGGGGGGGGGGCGGATGGGGAGACGCGGGCCGCAGGTGGGGAGACGCGCGCCGGACAAGTGCGCAGGTGGCGTGGGCGCGGGGAGTGGGTGGTTGGGTCGCAGACGGACCTCAAGGGAGCCACCGGGATGCGTGCGAGGGGGGGGGAAGGAGGGCTTTAGGGTTTTACACACAGCACATGCGCACACACCAACACACGCACGCACGACGTGTACGTTGCTACTACCGGGCGCCCCAGCCGGCGCGTCGGTGCGCCGGCGGTCCCTCCGCAACCCGTGTCAGTGCCGGCGGCGCTGCCCTCCCCCCCCTCTCCACTTGTCTTCCTCGAACCCCCCCCCCCCACCTGCGCGGGCGGGTAGTCCGACACTCGGCGAGCAGACGCCCGGTAGAAGTCGTCCAGGAAGCGGGGCGAGGGCTTGGCGTCCCAGCAGGCCAGCGCCCAGATGAGCTCCGACAGCGCGCGGGGCCGCAGGTGCGCCAGCTTGGGGGAGCTCACCTCCACAAACTCGCGGAGCCAGCTGGGGGGAGGAGGCGGAAGGGGAGGAGGACAGGGGGCCACAAGGAAGGCGGGGCGGGGCGGGTGCGGGTGGGGTGAAGCGACCGGCCGCATGTCACTTCGCCGTGATGTCGTACTTGAGTCATACTTGAGTCATACCGTTCCGACAAAGGGCGCTAGTTCTCCTCCGATGCGGCACGCTGAGGCAATTGCGCCCTGTCCCCAACCAAGCAGCCGAGTGTCAATTCATACGCGCAACGGCTGCCGCTGAACCGCGTACTCAGTGCTGTCCTCCCCTCTCCTTCCCCACGCCCTACACACCTTCCCCCTCCCCCTTCTCCCACCCACCCACCCACCCACCCACGGGCTTTCCTCACATACCCCACCCCTGCCTACCTACGGGTTTCCACTCATACCCCCCCATCCCTCCGCACCCAGCCCCCCCCCCCACCTGCGCGGCGGCGTGCAGTCCACTCGGGACAGCGACCACAGCAGTCGCGAGAAGTCCGCGTACGACAGCGTGGGCTCGCACGTGAGGCGGTCCTTCAGCACCGCGTACAGGTCCAGCATGAAGGCGCGGCCGGGCATGTGGCTCATACACACGGCCTGAGGGGTTACATAAAAGAACCGGTGACGTGACTGGGGAAACGTAGCGGGTACATAGCCTTCGGACACCGGGACGCGCGCGCATGCTACTGGACTAGGGTGGCCGGCTTCAAACATGGACGAGGGGGGACAGCGGCGGAGGGAGGGGCAGCAGCGGGACAGCAGAAGGGCGGGTGAGGACAGGACAGGACGGAACGGGAGTAGGCGCCAACCCTACAGGGAACGGGGGACGGAGTAGTCTTGCGATCACAGCAAGACGGCTCCGAGTGATCATTGGCCTACCCGGTAGCTCACCACCACGCACGCGCCCCCGCACCGTGCACAGCTAACCCTCCTGGCGCACGTCTGCCCGGCACCTCCCTCCTCCCCTTCATGGACCACCCCTCCCCAAGCCTTCCCCCACTGTCACCTCCCCTCATTCCGCTCCCTCATTCCGCTCCCTCCTCCCCCTCCCTCCTCCCCCTCCCTCCTCCCCCTCCCTCCTCCCCCTCCCTCCTCCCCCCCTCACCGAGTGCACGATGGCGACCAGGTCCCCGGGCACCCCCGCCCTCAGCCCCGGCTGCAGCGCCCCCAGGTAGGCCGCCAGCACCTCGTCCGGCAGGCGGTAGTTGTAGGCGCAGTAGTAGCGCGCCATGCAGGTCAGCAGCGTGGCGCCGTCGGAGACGCAGTGGCTGCGCTGGAGCTGGGCCAGGCAGGAGGCCGCCAGCTGGTCCATCAGCCACACCTGACAGGGGGCCGAGGGCGGGCGCAGGGGGGGGGTTCGGGGGTTGGGGGGGAGATACCAAGAGGTGGAGGAGTGAGTGAGTGTCCGAGTCACCCCTTTCCGCACCCTCCTACCCCTCCTACCCCGTGCTAGTAACCGGTGCTGCATCCTTGCCGTCAGGAAGGATCCTACGAGCGACCCTCCGGCGGGTCAGCCGGCTCGACTCGGCCGGCAACGCCCCCACCAGGCCCCGGTCGCGACGCTCCGCAGCCAATGCAGGTTCCGCCAGCATCATCCCTTGAGGGTTCCCAGGTTTCCTGGCCGGGCCTTCCCCCCCCGGGGCCGCACCTCCGGCATGAGGTCGAACTTGGCCAGCCCCCACAACAGGTTGGCTAGGTCCGGCCCTGCAAACACGTCCAGCTGGCGCTCCACCGCCGAGTAGAAGCCGGACAGCCAGGAGCCACACGGCTGCACACCTGCCGTGGCAAGCTGGGGGGGGGAGAAGGGGGCCAGGACGGGAAGGGAAGGAGGGGGTTTGTTCAAAACACGACATCTTGTTGTCGACGCTGGGTTCTGGCTGTGCGTGAGGCGGGTTGATTGCCCCCGCCGCGTGGCTACGAAAACCGTCCCGCGTTGCATCCGGCCGCCGACGCACCCAACACATCCGACGTGACCCGCCACTCACCCCCCACATCAGGTTCGCGAGGGCCTTGGTGCTGAGTCCCGGCAGGCGGGGCTCCACGTGGGTGAGGATGGTACGGAAGACGGCGGGGTCCACCGGCACGTGACAGCTCAGCTTGGCCTGGGGAGGGGTCCGCGGGATGAGGAGTAGGGGAGGGGAAGGGCGGGGGTCATGACAATGACCACTGACTGTTTACTAGCAGCAATGGGGCGAGGCGGCGGGTTTCGGGGCAGAACCAGGGAACCACGACTGCAGGCCTCCAAGCGCGGAACAGCGCTCTCGCGCGCGCGGCATCGGAAGCTGGTAGGCGCTGAACAGTGGCGGGGAGGGGCGAGGAGAAGCGGCAGCAGCCAGGCAGCTGGGGCTGGGCATTCAGCAGCCAGGCGGCGGGGCAGGCAGCAGCGGGGCAGGCAGCAGCGGGGCAGGCAGCAGCGGGGCAGGCAGCAGCCGATAGCCCCTGGGCCCGGAGTGACACTGGCGCCCCCTGGGGGGAGGACGAGTGGCTCCGTCCCGCTGGTCGCATCGCTCGCCTGGACCACCCGCCCTTCGCCCTTTCCCCCCAGTCCGCCAACCCCAACTCACGTGTCCCCAAGTGCCCCCCTCCCCGCGGGTCCTCCCCGCCCCCCCGCCGTATGTGCTACACTTCCCATGCAGCGTAACCAGTTCTTTTCTGTCAGCCCCGCAGTGTGGGGTTTCGAGCTGCGTGCGCACAGCCGCCAAGATACCACCCCCCAACCCAATCAGCCGCTCCGCCCTCCCCCCGCCAAAACGCACCAGGCCCACGGTCACTGTCACCAGTCCGTTCGAGTCGAACTCCCTCAGCCGGATCTGCACCAGCGACACCACCCCCGCCACCAGCGCCGCCAGCTCCCTGGAGTCTTGGTCCGACAGCTGCAGCTGAGACCGGAGACCCGCGGCGGCCCCGGCGCCAGGCCCACCAGCTGACGCCACCGCCGCCGCCGCCGCCACCGGTGGGGGAATCGAGATGACGGGAAGCGCTGCGCGCTGTACGGCACGCGGGAGGCCCGACAGGATCGCTACGAGGCAGATGGCGTCGATGAGACGCCCGCCGGCGGCGATGATGGCGGCAAAGTCCTGCAGCGAGCGAGCGGCCTTGACTCGGCCCGTCAGGCGCTTCTGCGCTTCCAGTGGGGAGAGGCCCAGCAGCTCCAACTCCAGGGGCACCTGGGGGTGCGCTAGGGAGGCGGCGCCGGAGGTGACGGACAGCGAGGCGACCTGCGGAGGAGGGTTGGGTGGGAGGCGGGAGGGAGGGGGTGGGGTGGGGTGTAGGTGTGAGGGAGGTGTGCGGACCGAGGGGTGCGCGTGTGTGAGGTGTGGAGAGGAGGGAGCGAGGGGGAAGGTTTCGAGGGGTGCGCGTGTGCGAGGTGTGGAGAGGAGGGGGGGAGGGGGAAGGTTTCGAGGCGGGTGCGTGTGGGGTGGCGTTGGAGATGCAATTGGTAGGGAGACGGGTAACGTCGTGCGAGGGGGTGTGCGAGGAAGCGGGGTGTGCAGTGGGTGTGAGGAAGACGGAGGAGGAGAACTAGGCGGTGTGGGCAGCTGGCGGCGTCGCCAGCGAAGGCAGTGGAATGCGCCGATGGGAAGATAGCGTACACGTGAGAGGAGCACGACATGGTGTTGATCAGCGACGAGAGGGGACGCTAGCAAGGCAAGACGGCATGCTAATGGGAACATGACGACATGCTCCGTAGCTGCCGTGACGGGATGGCCTCAAAGCGCCAAATGTGGACCAAATGCAAGCCGTAGATGAGGATGAGTTAGGAGGATAGCTAACGGGCCCAACGCCGAGGGCTATCGTGCGCTTACCTTCTCAAACACTGGCAGACCGCTAGGCAGGGGCAGCTTGCCCTGTCTTGGTATGCTCCTCCTAACACTAACATCTTTTGCCTTCGAGGGCTGCACCGGAACAGCACTGCTCAGGGCGAAAGACCTCCCACAACGGCTGCAGCACGCATAGTAGCTACTACCAACCTGAGCTCCAGCCAAGCACAGGATAACCGCCCGTTGTCTACGGCTTAATCGTGGCGCACAGCATCGAGGCTGCAAAGATACCGATGTTGCCATTGCCGGCGCCCTCTGCTAGAGACTGCGCCAGCAACGTTAACTCCGCATTTAACAGGTACGGTGTCCTCTTTTTAGGAACAGGAATTGGACAGTCGAGTGCACGCTAAAAGTGATAAAGCACAAATAGACGGCGAGCGGAAGGATAAGGGTTGGGGGCTGGCTTTACGCGTCGCAATTCGCTTTAAAATTGCAGATGCAATGTATAGCTGTGAAGTAATAATGTGACTTGCCAGGATGCACTAGGACTGAACACCTCTGCCCTGGCGTACCATTTCCCGTAGTACATGTATGTAAACGCACACAGCTTTTGCACTATAATTAATATAATGTACCAATTCATTGTGCCTTTAATTGTTCTTGCCGGCACGCGTTGCTTTTGGCGCCTGTTCGGTCGGGTGCCAAGATGGCGTGCGGGTCAGCGGTCGTTACTTGTTATCGCCCATCCAGATGACGAGTCTTTATTCTTTGCAAACTATCTCATTAGTGCAGCGCGTGCTGGGGTGAAGGTGCACGTCCTGTGCCTGTCGACAGGTCCGTCTCGTACCTGAAGCACAGAACCCCCCCCCCCGTCAAACATGACAGGCAATCATGCACCCCTCGTGTGCGCAGGAAATGCGGATGGTGTTGGCCACGTTCGAGTCAAGGAGCTAGTCAGGGCCTGCGCTGTCCTGCAGGAACGTTGCTCGGGTTGTGCCGTACTTTGTCAGCGTCCAGCCATTCCCGGGCAGTCCACCGCCTGCATCCTTAGTCACCTCCCGCGTCGCCCTCGTAATCACGTAGATTCCCGAGGCCCAAGTCACCGTCGTAGATGACACAGACATGCAGGTGCGTGCGTAACCTTTGGTTGCCTGTCGACGTGTCCAATCCCTGCGAGCAGCATGCTTGCCTGCTGCCACCCGACACCGCGCGGCATTGCGAACAACGGCTGCAAGGATGGATCCAGTCGTCATCTGTCTGTGGGAGGTATAGGCCTCACGTCCGCCCAGCACCGCCTAATGGTCTCTCCCCTCCCGGCGTGGTGTACGATACACGTGCCTGTGCGCGCTGACGGAACCACTTCCACGCCGTTCGCAACACCAGGACGGCTTTCGCGCCTGGGGCGTCCAGGCGGTGGGGGCCCACGTGACAGCAGCAATCCAGTCGGTGAGACCAGACGAGGTGAGGCGGTTTCCATTTTGTCTATTAGTTGAGCTTGCGCCGACACCGTGTTGACGACTGCTTGGCGACTGCAGTTGGTGACATTCGACGCGGGTGGAGTGTCCGGCCACCCCAACCACACTAGCATCTACCATGCAGTAAGGTACGCGTCGTGGGGCTTTGGTCGCTTGCGTGCACGTGTTCGATACGCCACAACAACGGCTGGCGCGCGAGTTCGGGACCGCTGCCGTCTTACTGGTGCCTCGGGACAAGAAATTGCTGGCTCGGCCTGACAGGCACCGGCGGTCCCCTAAGAATGTTTGCCACTTGGGTCGATGGGTGTATGCATGCCCCGCGCTTGTCACGCCGTACGACGTGCCTGATCGTCTCCTTTTCACTACCTGTTTGTTGCTGTCGCGTGTCTCAGGCACGTGATGCAGGCAAGCGGGAAGAGCGGCGGCCCGGGCAGCCACGACGGCGGCGGGGAAGGAAGCAGTGCGCAGCTGTGCAGGGTGTATGCACTGGTGAGTGAGTTGCCGCCGCCTGGTACCGCCCTCCAAGAGGAGTGCCCCTGCATGTGTGTCACTCGTGAGAGCGCATCCATCTGGCTGCACATGGTCAGGTTGACAGGAAACCCGTAGGTCGGCGTATGCTTAGGAGTCCTCCGTCCAGCACGCTTCCACCTGGGGACTCCTAAGCACGCAAGTGGGAAGGACGGAGTGTGTGTTTTGCTGCTGAGGTTGTACTGCTGCCGCTTGTGTACACTGGCCACACCTGAGTGCGGAGAGCTCCGCCACGTCCTGGTCCGCGCCCGCTGCAGGTGACCCACCCTTTGCTGATAAAGTTCAGCGGACTGCTGGGGTTAGCGGTCGCTCTCATCTCCCTTCCGAAGGGCAGCCGCGATCTGGTGTGCTTCAGCCGGAACCCCGCGGTTGTCTTCCGAGCCATGTGCTGCCACTGGAGCCAGTTCGTATGGTGAGCGGGGCTGCCGCAGGCTGGGAGGGTGGGTACGGGAAGGCTTGTTGCCCCGGTGCTGAGCAGCTTGCGACTGCCACACGGCGGTGGCGCACATCAGCAGCTGTGACTCGGCTGTCGACGTGCGTGTCCGCGTCAGCTAGGAGCGCCCACGGCTACGAGGGAGCCATGCGCGCCTCAGTGTGGCCTCTTGTGGTGCGCCCCTGCTTCGTCTCAGCCCAACCCAACGCAAAATCACCAGCCTTGACCACCTGCCCAAAAGCAGCAGCACCTGGCACAAAAGTAAGTTCAGAGCTCGCCATCTTGCACCGCTACCGGGCGCGACGTTGCCGTCAAAACTGCAGTTCCCATGCCACGTGACTCGTCGCACCTCGACAACACCAGTACGGCATATCGTGAAGGGTAAATGGCAAATCAGGAGAACAACAACATCAAGCTAGCAATCCTGCAATTTATTTCCGCATCCGTTCAAGCAACCAACGGCCCAGCCTTCGCCGCGCCGCCCGTGTCCCTAGGTATCGACTGCTCTTCGTCACCTTCTCCACCTACACCTATGCCAACCAGCTCCGACCCATCGGAGAGCTGAGGGTCGACGCAGCTGCCAGGTGGCGGCTGTAAGGTGTACGACATACGACATACATGACAGCCAGCACTCCGACGCAGAGAAGTACCCTGGTCAGTGCTATCGAATTGAGAGCGGCGGCGAAAGCTATTGAGCCTGGCAGCAGCGGCTAGCAAGGGCAAGCGGGTGACGACAGGAGGGTCAGATGTGTGACAGCAAGGAGTGAAGGCCGTTGCGCCGCATGTACTAGCCCCACTCCTTGCCATATCAGCCGTCCTACTGCGTCCGCTTGCGCTTAAGCGCTGCGGCGAAGCCGAAGGCGCTGTTGTAGTCCTTCTCCGGCGGCCTGCGCGGCGGGCACAGCAACACCGTTCACCGACGTCCACATCACTTGGCTGGTGGTTGGCGCAGAGCTCAGTACGGATGGTGGCCAAGGCCAGGACCTCCGCTGTCCACATCCCACAGTGGCCGGCAGCAGACCACCCCAGACATCCTCCCAGGGCGCAACCGTTAATTCGCCTCGCCCACCACCCACCTTACACAATTAGCAGACTTCCGCCCCTCGCCTGCCGCCTCCCCACCTTTCCCATCCCTATGTGGGGTTCTAGGATCCTATTGGGTTCGCCTCACACCCGCACCCGCAAGCCCACCCCGACTTACGCCTCTTGAAGGACGTTGGCGCTGACCAGCAGCCCCCGCTGCTTGACCCGCTCATCCTTCTCCCGCATCATTCGCTCAGCTCGGAGCTGCTCGATCGACTTGGCCGAGCCGGCGGCAGGGGGCCGCCGGCTGGAGTCACCGTCCCTGCGCTTGGACCTGGATTTCGACCTGGACTTGGATCTGGACTTGGATCTGGTGTCATCTCTCCGCCTCGCCTTTCGTTTCTTGTCGCTGCCATCGTCACTGCTGGACGTCGAGCTGTGGCGCCTTCTGCGCTTTGCAGCCGTGCGGTGCTTGCTGCGGTGCTTGCTGCGGTGCTTGCTACTGCCGCTACGACGGCTGCGCGACCCCGACGGCGACCTCGCACGCCGCCGCTTCCGACTCCGCCTGTCGCCCTCCTCGCCACTGCTACTGCCGTCGCTGGATGAGCTGCTACTGCTGTCGTCATTCGTGGGCGACTCCGAGGACGAGGACGTCGACGTGGTGCCACCACTACGATCGGACTCACCGCTACTGCTGCTCCCGCCCCGTCCCGGGTTTCGAGGCTGCGGCTCCGGCGGCGGCGGCGGATGCCCGCGGGACTGCGGGAGCAGGCCGGTGCTCGGCTTGGCGGCGAGCGAGCTCGAGGGAGGGTCAGGGGCGCCGCCCGCCAGCAGGCCCGCAGGCCCACCAGCAGCGGCGCGCTGCGCGAGTTCCTGCTTTTGGGCTTGAGCGTACCAGGGCTGCAGGGAGGCGGTGAGGTGTCGTGGGCAGCCCGGGCGATCGTGATGTTCACGGTATCATGGGTTAGTATGGCCCGGGCTGAGGGTCGCTCCCTCTATGGCAACTGTGATTCGTTTGGCCGCCGAACTACATACGGTAGTTCCGCTTAGGCCGCACAGCTGTTGTCCGCGTGTGCAGTTTTGAATAAAAACAAGGTGGTGGTTTCGGAGCACGCAGCCACGCGTGCTATGCAGGCATGGCCCTGTGGTATCTCATCGCCAAAGCAGCACCGCTGCCAGCCCACCGCACTCTTCCGGATTCCCCGTCAGCGCGCCCCGCGTGTAGCCGTGACACCAGCAGCTAGGCCTGCCTCCTCCGCCTTAAGCTCCTACCTTGTCCCCGCCCATCCCGTAAGCCAGCGCGAAGCGCTCATCAAACTTGGCGTCACTGGTGTAGAAGTCGGGGTTACCACGCCGCTTCAGCTCGTCGCGTTGTTGCTTCTGCGCGGGTTGCAGGACCCAGCCAAGCAGGGCAAGGGTGCTTCAACCCACAACCTTGGTAGCAGACGCTGCTGCTGCAGCTACCGCGGGAACGCCATTGCGCTGGGCGTTTACCGGAACAGTTTCTGCTGGATGTCCGTGCGGATGCGACAGGGCTGTTGGGTATGTCACAGAGGTGGAGGGGTCAGGTCCGAGGGGAGGTGCAACCAACCCACCTCGTTCTCCGGGTGCTGCACTTTGGTCTCCTCCTCTTTCCAGAAGTTGATGTGTTGCAGGGGCGCAACTGAGGTTTCGCCCACAACCACAGCACCGCTTTGATCGCCATCTCCACCACCAGTTCGCTTGAGGAGCTGCTGGTGCCGGTGCCCGCGCTCCGCCTGCTCATGCCGCTCACGAGCCTCGTCCTCCTCCTTCTTGGCCTTGGCCTCGTCCTGTGCTACCTTAAGCCGATTGTCGCGATTATAAACTGCAAGGAGAGCAGATACGTCTTAGTATGTGCTATGTTGTGCTGTTGACATCTGAAACAATGTATTTTACTGACCGTTCCAACGCTTTTGAGGCAAAATGTTCAGGCCACCGTGGCCGCCCATGGTTAACTGTGCATGACTGTTATAGACAACTTGGTAAGGCGCGACCGCGTACACTATAGCAATTTACTCACCAGCCGTACACTCGCCGATGTGGGTTAGAGCTAGACACAAGGCAAAGCTATATTTACACTACTTTGGCTGCTTCATTTCAATTTGCTTTCAGTATAGCGTGTGCGCTAGGCCAAGCGCGACAACTCGGGTGCTTCGGACGTTGCGTTTTAGCTCAATTCTTCAGTGACGCTACAGTGACATAAGCAAATGGCCCGAGAAAGACTTGGTAATTTGTCCATAGGTTAGGCGATAGTCCGTCCTCCGCCCGCGGGTCAAGTGGGCTGCCCGCGAATGCTGGAAGTTTATGAAGTATTTGACGCCAGCAATGAGGAGCTGTTGTCAGAACTACAAAATGTGCAGCAGCTCCTGCGGACGGCAACAGGACCCAACCATGTCCAGTGGGTGCCGCGCGCTGTGCACATCGGCCTCGTAGGCTAGGACGCCCTTCCAAACGCTGTAGTCGATCATATCAAAATCATCCAAATGCTGATTTGGGGTTCCTCAAGGTGGCCCGACCTCAAACCCGTCCATCACCCCACCCCCCCTCCCCCCGAATGTACGCTCATCGCATGACGCCAGGTACAAGATGCTGTACGACACGGTGCGGCAGGAGCTGGAGGAGCGCGGCGTCTCGAACAAAGTATTCCAGCAGCTGGCGCCCGCAGCGGTGGGTGGCGTGGGAGTTTGCCATGTGCGGCCATCTCGGACTCCCGGCGCACGTGGGCTGAAGTCATGTGTCAGCAGCTCCAGGAGGGGGAGGCTCCAGGAAGGGTTAGGGTGTTGTCGTGGACACAACGCAACCAGGCATACGCCCGTGCAGACGAGGAGCGGACGCGCGGCCCGCCGGTCCCATGGGACAGTGCTCGGACTCTGGGGGGAAGCGGGAGGCCAGGGGCCTGTCGGGCCTGCGTCCTCTGTCGGCCACGTCGCAAGGGCCATGTGGGTCGGCACTCTGACCGCGACCCACATCACCACTGCCCTTCATCAACCCCCAAACCCACGGCCCTGTTACTGCAGCACATGCCCGCGCAAGCCTCCGCGCAGTCTGGCCTGGGGCTCGCCTCCCCTGGAGCGTATGCGCCGCCGGCTGCCGTATTTATGCAGCAGCCCGTGCAGCCGGTGGCGGCTCTGTACTCCTTCGGCTCGTTCGGCGGCGGTGGCGGCGGCGGTGGCGGTGGCGGTGGCGGCGGGGCGTCATACGGTCACAGCACCCAGTACCATCCGAACGCGCCGGCCAATGGCAGCATAGCCCAGGCCGTCAACGCCATGGTCGCCGCCACTGTGCGGCACGCCCAGCCCGTGTCCCCCACGACGGCGGCCAGCAACAGCACAGGGGTGCGCTCACAGCCTGGCAGCCTGCCGCCGGCTGGGCTGCTGTCGGCCCCCGTGCCCTCCTTCGCGCCGATGGCCCCACAGTCCCTCCTTCGCAACTACGATACGGGGCCCGCGGCGGCTACGGTGCCTGCGAAGCAGCACCTGCCGCCGCCGCGGCCGCAGCCGCAGTACCTCACGTTGCAGCCCTACTCCCTAACACCGCAGCCCCAGCCCCTCACGTTGCAGCCCCAGCCGCCGTCCCCAGCACCGGTACCCGCGCCCCTAGCGGTCGGGCAGGTGACGTCGCCGGGACCCGTCAGCGTACGTTCCGCCGTACACACCAGCAGCGGCGACGGCGGCGCCGGCAGCGTCACTGAGCTGTCCAGCAGCGGCCCAGAAAGCGACTCGGACGTGGGCGGCTCGGGCACGCCGGCCGGGGCCAGGGGCAGGAAGGGCAGGAAGCATGGCGGGGAGGCGAGCACGATGAACGGGGCGAGCCCCTCCGGCGCCGCCGCCGCGCCGGGCGACGTCTCGGTGGATGCGGGCGGCGCTGACGGGGTGTCTGGCGGCGGCGGCGGCGGCGGCAAGCAGCCGAGTCCCTGGGAGGCAGCCATGGCGGCGTTCCAGGAGGAGCAACGGATGTTACGGAAGGTACGACACATGCGTCGGAGTCGGACGCGAGGGTTCGGGGAGGGAAGAGGTTTCACGGAGGAGGGCTGGAAGGCGCGGCTGGCTTGCTGGCTGCGGGGAATGGACCGTTGGCGCAGCTGGTTGTGACACCGTCAGCCAGCCATGGTACCGGCATAGTGGCAGGGTAGATAGGAAGCAGTGTGTAGGCCAAAGCGTCAACATATGGGCGCCAGCAGGGTGTGACGAACCCCGGCTTCTGTTTCACGGTATGCGGGCCGCAGCCTCTCGGTCCTCCACCCTGTCCCCCGCCCTAGCAGCACCCTTACCCGCCCCACTCAACTACCCTCCCGTGCTCGGCTGCCGTCCGCTACGCCCCTCCCCCCGGCAGGCCCGCAAGGCGATCCGCAAGGCACCCCCCGCCAAGCCCGGCGCCAAGAAGCCCACACCCGCACCCGCACAGTCGCACGCGCCCCACCACGGCGGCCACCCCCCCGCCCTCGCAGCCGAGTCGTCACACGGGTCCACGCGGCCCGGCGCGAAGCCGCCGCGGCCCTCCGCCTCCGGCTGCGGCAACGCCCTGTCCTGCGGTGTTGCCGTGGCGGGACAGGGAGCGGGTCACGGAGCAGGTCCGCGAGCAGTCGGCCCCAACTCACCCCACGGCGCCGCTGCCCTGGCGGCGGCGTCGGCGATAGCCGCCAGACAGTCTGCGGGGCCAGCTGCCGGCGCCGGCAAGGCCGGCGGTACGGCAACCGGTACGGCAATCGGTACGGCGCCAGCTGTACGGCAAACGGGGGCGGCTGGCGCCGCCAAGGGAGCCGCGTCCTCGCCGGGGTCTGGTGCGAAGGCGGCATCTGCGGCTGCTGCTACGGACTCGGAGGCTGTTCCTGAGGAGCAGGGGCTGCAGTTGCGGACCCAGGCGGCGCCCCTGGAGCCGGCGGCGCAGCAGCGGGAGCCCTCAGAGCCGGAGAGCGTCAAGGTACGTGGGGGGTGGCATAAAAACCGTTGACGCGGAAACGACAGGACAGTCGGCGCATAGTCGGCGGACGCCTTGTTTGTGGGCGCATGTACGGAAGGGGCGGTGGCATATTGTACCTTTGTACCTTTGTACAAAGGTATAATAGCAGGCTTAAGGTAGGGGTATTGTGGACCACCGGATACTGGGCGGTGACGAGCAGCGCGATGTGCAGGGTCGCTGCTATGTGGCAGAGCCGGGAGTACTGGGACGCGGGCACACATATGGTCGGTATGTCAGTTTAGGTCGGGATGTTAGTTTTTTCCCGTGGAGATCCACAACTTGGCGATAAATGAACACACCGGGTCGAAAGGAACGGAACGGAACCAAGTGCCGCATGCCCACCTGCTCACTGCTTCTCCCCACCACCGGCCAGACCGACGAGGAATCGAGCGACATGGTGGCCGCGGCGATGCGGGAGGCCGCCGCCGCCAGCAACAGCAGCAGGGCGGGGACTTCCGGCCTCGTTGGATCCGAGACGGATTCGGATCCGGAATCCGTCAGTTCGGGCTCACAGGACGGTGGTGGCCACCGGAGCCCGGCACCAGCGAGGGCACCCGCGAGGAGCGCCCCGGCCGGACCCACGGGTCACGACGGGCAGGGGCGGCCGGACGGCGGGCTGCCCAGCTCCCAGGTGCCGCTCCGGACCATGTCCGCCTCCCACACGTCCCCCGCACGGCAGCAGTCCACGACCACGACCACGGCGATGTCGGCATCGGCATCGGCGTCGCCGCGACCGGGCCAGCCGACGCTGGTAGGCGCGGTGCGGCAGTCGGCAGCGGCGCCACGCAACGCGTGGGCGTCGGCGGCGGCGGCGCCGCCTCCGCCGCCTGCCCTAGCGGAGGTGGAAACGGTCCTAACGGAGTCGGACTCCAGCTCGGACAGCGACGGCGACAGCGGCTCGGACGGGTTCGAATCCCCTGGCAAGCGGAGCCAGCGGCAGGCGGGGAGGGCGCACCCGGTGCTGAGCCACGCGCAGCAGCTGCACGAGGGCGGGGAGGAGGCGAGGCAGCGGGCGATAGCGGCGGCGGCGGCGGCCGCGATCAAGGGCCGCGGCGCCCTGGACACCGCGACGTTTGTGGGGTCAGGTGAGGCGGGGCGGCGGGGGCTGCTTACCGGCCACGGCTCTTCAGCGCCGGCCGGCCGCCAACCTCCGGCATGTTACTTGCGGCTTTTCAACGGCCATGCAAGTGCACAGCGAAGCGCGCGCGCGCGCGCGCTGAGAGCTGCGCGAAAGCCGAGAGCGCGCGCGCTCTTTACCCATTTCCACTTACCCGTTTCTCGTCGGCATCCTCTCCACCCCCGCAAACTCGGTGCTGTCATTGCAACACCATCGCCACCGCCACCACCGCCACCGCCGCCGCGGTCCTGTCCCTCATCAGGTCAACTCCCATTAGTGATGCACCCCAGAGCCCCGCTCATCCGGGGCCGCGAAAGGCATACATGTCGCAGCTGACGCGTCCCTCTGCAGTCCGCCCCCTTTTCCCTACCACAGCGACCTCCCAAACACAACCCCCATCCTCTCCTCCCCTTTCTGCACCCCCCCAGTCAACCAGCTGGCCCACGCGGTGGTCAACGACAGCCCTATGAAGGTGGACCGCTGGGCGGACTGGGAGCTGGCGGACAGCTCGGACGCGCTGTCGGCCTGGGCCACAAACCACGACGAGGACCCCATGCGCGGGGGCCACCTGCGCGCACCGCAGCGACCCGTGGTTCAGCACCCCCCGCCCGAGTCGCTCGTCACCGGCCCGCCCGGAGCGCATGCTCTCGCGGTGTCGGTGCAGCAGCACCAGCTGGGGTCGGGCGGGCGGTCCGCGGGAGCAGCCGGCGGGGTGAGCAGCGGGGCAGGCTCGCGGCAGGGGTCGCGGCAGGGCGAGGGCGGGACGACGGCGCGAGCTGGGAGCGCGCCGCATGGCGGGACGAGCCGGCGGGCCGCGGCGGCGGAGGGCAGCGCCGAAAGCGAAGCTGACGTCAGCGACGACGGCAGGACGGGCAGCGTGAGGCGAGGAGGGCCGCAGGCCACGGCGGCGGCGCCGCCGCCGCCGCTGTTGCCGCGTTCCGGTATGGTGCCGGCGGGGTCCAAGCCGACGGGCAACCCCGCCGCCGCTGCCGCCACCGCCACCGCTACCCCAGCCGCCGCAGGGACAGCTGCTCGACGGCCACCGCTGGCGCCCGGGGTGCCATCGCAAGGAGCAGCGGCATCGCCGCCGCCGCACTCCGGCGGCCGCTCGGGCCAAGCCGCCGCCGCCGCCGCCGCTGCCGCCGCCAGCGGCGGCGCTCCACTGCCCCGCGGCGGCGGCGGTTCCGCCAGCAACCTCGCCGCTTCCTCTGGCGCCTCCGCCACCTCGGAGGCCGCCAACCCGGCCGCCGCCTACCTGCAGAGCTACAGCGCCTTTCACGAGGTCCTCACCCTCTGCTACAGCTCCCTGCCGGTCATGCTGGACGCCGCCGCGCTTTCATCCGCCTCCGTCGCGACCGTGGCGGGCGGCGGCGGCGGCGGCAGTAGCAGCCGTCCGGCCTCCCGCATGCTCCTCTCCGCCGCCTCCGGGTTCGACCTGCTGGAACGGTACACCAGCCTGCTGGCTCGGTGCGAAGCCTGGCAGGTCAAGCTGCGCCAACTGTCCAGCGCTATGCCCGATGACGTCAGCAGCACCGGTACGGGCGCGGCGCAGCACGTCAGCCCACCGCCACCGCCGTCGCCGTCACCGCCCAACGGGACGGGGACGGGTTCCGGAGCGGACGCAGTGTCGGCGTCGCCGCGGACGCCCGGGTCCGCCTCGCCGGCGGCCGGGAGGACCGGCGGCGGCGCCGCTGCGTCGGCGGCGGCGCCGCCGCCGCCTTTGCAGTCGCGCCGCTACGTCGCCGTCACGGACGACACCATGCATCCCGAAGTACGGAACGTCGTAACGGCTGCCCTGCGGTTACTCGCACCGGCTTGGGCGTTGGACCCGGCGGACCAGGTGACGGAGGTGGCCAAGCCCGAGGCGTCGCCGGATGACGACGTTGGCGGCGCCGCCACCACCGGCAGCCGCCCGCCGACGGCCCTGTCCAGCGGCGGCGCAGTCACACGGGCCGGTACGCAGGCTGGCCAAGCCGGAGCAGGCCAGTCAGCGGGCGGGGCTGCGGCGGCGTCATCCTGGGGATGGGGCTTGCCGGCGGGGCCCGGTGGCGGGAGCGGCGGCGGAGCTGGCGGAAGCGTCAGCGGCGGCGGCGGCGGCGGCGGGGTGAGCGCAGGTGGCGGCGGAGGGGCAGGTGGCGGCGGCGCCGGCGGCGGCGGCGGGCCGCGGTGTCACGTGTGGAACGTGATGTGGAGCTGGAGCGTCAAGGTGCGGGTGCCGCTGAACGACCTGCTGGTGTGGCAGCGAGTCAACCACTTCGCGGAGGCCAGGCAGCTGACGCGGAAGGACCTGCTGAAGAAGCACCTGGACAAGTACCAGGTGGGCGGGGGCGGGGGCAGGGACGGGGTCAGGGACGGGGACGGGAGTTGAGGAAAGCCCTTGGCGGGGAGAGTGACCGTTGTCGCGAGTGCAGTCCTGTGGGCTTCCAGGGGGGCATCCAGGGCTGGGGTGCTGTGGGGATGCGCCGTGCAAAGTCGTGGGTGGGCGGACAAGCGGGTGGGCGGGTGCGACTAGTTCAGCACTACTCGCCGGCTAGCTTCTGCCCTCCGTTTCCTATGTTATGCTTAGCCGGCTCTTCTCCCCACCACCATCACCCCTCTGTTTTACCGCCCTCGCAACCCCTCAGGTCGACCTACGACCTTCGTATTTCGTATCCCCAACCCAGTTCTCCAGCATACATCTCAAACCGTCTGTTCTAAACGATTTTTCTTGGCATCCACGGGTCTTCCTCGAAACCCAACCCCTCAGGCCATGCACAACACGGGCCGCTCCGCGGCGCTGTTCGACCGGCTGACCCCCACCACCTTCGTGCTACCCAAGGAGGCAGCGGCCTTCGAGGAGGCCTTCGTGCGGGCGCTGCACGGGGTCGAACCCACGTGCGTGCAGGTGCGTGGGAGAGGAGACCCGTGGGTCGGCACTGTGCAGGTGGGCGGGCGGGTGGAGTCGTCGTCAAATGTGCGGGTCTCTATCGCGATTCTCTTCATCGCCATGTCCGCCTCCCTCGCTTCGCGGCCTGACCGACCGAGCGGCGAACTCCCCCAGATCGCCGCTCATTGTTCGGCCCTGCACGTATTTAGGATGTTCCTTCGTACCGCTTAAGGAAAAGACATCGCTTTGGGTCCCGCACATGCCGGCGGTATCCTCGTGAACCCCACGCACCCCTCATCGATGCCCGCGTTATCAAAGCACTGCCGTGCCATCAACCTCCCCACCCAACCCAGTTCTCCAGCATGCATCTCAAAACGCCTGTTCTAAACGGTTTTTTCTGGCATCCACGGGTCTTCTCGAAGCCCACCCCCGCGCGCTGACCTACGGGCTTCCCCCCATAACCCCCGCGTTTCTCCGCTCTCCGCCCTCCGCACGTGCCGCTTCTGCCCAGCCCGTGGGCCTCAACCTGTGGATCCAGAAGCCCGTGGGTCTGTCCCGCGGCCGCGGCATCAGCCTCATCACCTCCCTGCGCCAGGCCAACATGGGAGAGGCCATGGTGGTGCAGAGGTGGGCTGGGGGGAGGCAGGCAAGGGGCGGACGTGGCAGGGCTGCAAGGGTGGTGGTGTGTGGGCCGTGTGGGTTGGATGCCGCAGAGGATGGGGCATCCGCAACTCGGTTTTTATTAAACTCAGGGCGAAGCCTTTGCTCCTGACGCCGCCCGCATTCGCCCTCCACTCGCCCACCTATCCGCCCGGCCCCGGCTCCCGCACTCGGCAGGTACCTGACGGACCCGCTGCTGGTGGAGGGATACAAGTTCGACCTGCGACTGTACGTGCTGGTCACATCTTTCAACCCGCTGGAGGCGTGGATGTATGAGGAGGGCTTCGCCAGGTGGGAGACCCCGCGAGCGGCTGGGGCGGGGCCCATGGCCTGGCCCCTGCGTTGCAAATACGACTCGCTGAGTGCGAGTGGGGTTACAGAAAAGAACCGGTGAACCCTTAAAACCCTTATTTGGTTTTAGCGAGTGGGGGTTTAGGGGTGTCCACTCGGCGCAGCCAGCGTGCCATGTTGGGGTAGATGGGAAGCAGTGCTGGCACCCAAAGCGCGAAAGGCAGCAGCGGGAGGCAAGCAAGTGATGCTAAGCGGCCGCCTGGTAAGCGGCCGCCGCCGCCCACTGAACTGCAACATGCCATGCCAAGGGTCCGCCCGCCGCCGCCCGCCTAGGTTCACCACCCTGCCGTACACCCTGGACGAATCGGAGCTGGACAACATGCACGTGCACCTGACCAACTCGTCCGTACAGCGCACGCGGGCGGAGGCGGGCCAGCTGCCCGCCTTCCTGCAGGCGGCAGGTGCGGCGCTGCGGCACCCAGGGGGGCGGGGGGCACGGGGCCCGGACTGGCTGGCTGGGCCGGGCTGGATGGCAGGACCTGGAGGGGCTGTAGCCCTATCCCATCGCCGCTCTTAAAAGTGCCTTGGCTGCTACTGCGCACTGTCTGTCACGCACCGTCCCAAACGCATGTTCCCCCCACCGCTGCCGGTCGCGTAGACCTGCGCGGCATGCGGATCCTCCGCCATCCGCTTCGCGGCCCCGTCCCCAACCGCACCCCTCTGTGCGTGCACCCGTCCGTTCCCTGCCCGGCACACAGAGCCCGCGGGCGGCTCCAAAACCAGCCTGGCGACGCTGCGGCGGCTCCTGTCGCGGCACGGCGTGGAGTGGCCGGTGCTGTGGGGCCGGGTGTGTGAGGTGGCGACGGCGGCGCTGTTCGCTGCGCAGGACGCCATCCCGCACTCGCCCAACAGCTTTGAGCTGTATGGGTTCGACATGATGATAGACGCAGAACTCAAGGTGAGCCGGCGGGGGCACTGGCGGGGGCAGGAGGGGGGGTACGGGGGACGGCTGGGGCACCGGCGGGAGCAGGAGAGTGGTACAGGTTACGGGTCACAGGTCGAGGGCATGCCTTAGTGGAGGGCCTGTGATATGTGTGGCACTGGGCGTCGACCAGTGCTTGGAGGTTGGGCTGCGGTCGCCCGCGTGGTATGGTAGGGCGCAGGGCGCAGGTGAAGCATCACCGGCAGGGAGGGCTGTAGGTGTCAAGCTCTTTCCGCCTGTTGTCCTCCGTATCGTGATGGTCCCTGGCCTCCATTTTACCACGCCAGGTATGGCTGCTGGAGGTCAACAGCAGCCCCAGCATGGGCCTGGACACGCCGCTCGACCAGGCCGTCAAGCCCCGCCTCATCGCCGACGTGTTGGAGCTGCTGGCGCCGCTGCCATTCGACCGCGAGGCGCTGTCGGCAGTGCTGCGTGCGCGGACGACCACAGGTGGGTGCGGGGCGGGGGAGCGCGGGGCGCGCAGGTACGTGCAAGGTGCAGCCCACTGCCGCGATGGCGCAGATAATAGGTACGCTACCGGCATGCACCTTTACTTTAATGAAGCAGCAGCTGGGATGCTGTCCTGAGTTTTTTAAAAAGCTGGAGGAAAACTGTTCCGGGTGCGTCGTATTGCGGCATGTTGGGGTTGGAGAGGGTTTCTGGTGGGGCGAGCCCATTGACGTCCCCACGGCCCTCGTGGAATGGGCCCCGCCCGCTCTCTCCTCAGGTCGCGGCGGCCGCCGCGGGCCGCAGGGGCTGCTGAGCGGCACGGCCGGCGAGGAGAGGGAGCTGTGCTGTGCAGACCTGCAGGCCGTGCTGGGCGGCGCCATGCCGCGCCGGTACGGCGAGAAACCTCGGAACCCCGGCGGCTTCACGTCGTGCCTCGCTCCGTCGCCGTTCCATGATCGGCTCCTGAAGTTGCGTCGGCCGCTACCTTGATCATCTCGCTTCGCTTGATGGCTCACTGGACCGCACTGTGCGCTGCGCTCGGCTTACAAGATTGCTACACTGCGAATGAACGTGTATGTTTACGTACCTAACGTTTTGGGAGGTGGGGATGTATGCTGGCGTTGGACATGCTGCGGCTTGGCTTTGGACATGCTGCGTCCTCCATGTTACGTTATTGCGCCTGATGGGGCTCCTACATGCCGCATGATGCGTATTGGGAAAGACAACGTCGCTCGTATGCGTAATTGCGTGTATCAAGAAAACATGGTAATTGCGTATATACCCCGCGGTTTAGTGTTGGGCTGTACATCCCCAGCTGTCCGCAGTTCGGTCGGGGAGGCTTGGGGCGCTTTTATATGTCCAAGCGTGCTGGTATCCGCCGCCGATAGGTCTGCCACGGCATAGGTATGTTGGTCATCGCAGCCGCACGGTCCCCCCTGAGTCCCCTGGACTGTTGCACTGGACTTCAGCCCCTTCCCTGACGAGGGGAATAGGCAGTTTGCTAAGAAAGGAGTCGCTCGTAAATGCTTGCAATGCTGCAAGCCTTGTCTATAGTAGAGTATTACCCAATCACCCAGTAAAAAGCCGTCCTCGTATTTGCCGAGGGCAGGGTTTTACATAATGCTGGACTTTCGTGGACCTCAACAACATGATTGTAATCAGGGGAGGCCAGGAAGAAAGCATACTCCACTGCTCACAAGTAAACGGGAGGAAAACACCGAACTACTGCATCGAGTACCGGATGAAAAACCCATAGGCCACGCATTCAGCCAATGGCCTTGATTTGCACTTGGAAGCCCCAGCTTCTTGCGTGAATGTGTCTGCTCCCCATGCCATCACATCCCCAGCACCCAAGCCACACTCCGCAATTTGGTATGCATTACCTGTGTGTCACAACTTCGTCTGCACGTTGGGATCCATGGCCGATGAGCTGACACGTTATGCTGTAATACGTTAACGGAACGGCCTTATTTACGTATATGCAAAAGAGGTCACTGGAAGGCGACTCTGAAGTTATGCTCAGACGGGGACGACCTTATGAACTAAGCGCAAGGAGGCGGACGGGTGCCGATTAAAGCTAGTACAGGTAGATTACAGTGATTAAATAATTATTTGTCTCTTGTGAGGTAAGAATTGGACGTTGGAGCTGGTATGAAAATGAGAACAACTTGATTATTTGGATCCAAAGCGTTCGCCGTACCAGCTTTTGCGCCTGCGAAAGAAGCGCCGTCGGAGGAATCGTAATCCTTGCAATCGTTCTTCCCTCCTAGATACGTATGCCATAACTCCTGCAACTCTTGCTAGGATCACAACGTTGTAGACGCGCGCGAGCGCGCGCTCGGTAGGTGCGCAACTATGCTGACGCTAAGGGCCGGGCGGCAGCCACAGCGGCGCGCCGGGACCTCTGGGCGATCTGCTCGCAGGGTAAGCTGCGTTTTGAGGCGGCTGTATCACAGCTGGGAAATTTTCTGGGCATGGCTTATTCCATCGTCACTGGTGGATGAGAATGTTGCGGCCAGACGCTTTCGCCTGCACCATTATTGTCGATTTTGTGTTATTCTCGGAATGTATCACATTGAGTTTGGCCGCATTCGAGCAGTGGCCTCCCGTCGCTTTCGCTGCAGGCTTCAGAGAACGCTACCAAGGTCCCGCTCAGCAAGAAATGCAAGCTGGATATCAAGCGCAAACACCTGCGAGCAGCTATCCCAGGCTGCCTTGCGGTCAACTCGTATGCCGTAAACCTGCAGCTACAAGTGAGCTGGTAGTTGCCGGTAGTAATGACCTATACCTTCTGCTACCGAGTTTTCATTCAGCTCTTGCATACTTGCTGCTAACTAAAGCATCTAGAGGCACCAAGCAATGGGCCAAGCGCATGGACGCCACGATCCGCGATGCTTACCGTCTATGCTAGTGCCCACTGTGTGTTGTCCCGGCACCCGCCCCTGTCATTTGCAGATCGACGGGGAGCGGTTACCGGACCTTTACAAGTGCACGATCAAGAAACATGTGAATAACAAAACGTCCTGTGTCTCTTACCGCCTCCAGGTGGGTAGCATAGCTGGCGCAAAGCAGGCAGACCCAGGGGTCGTTGGGCATTGTAGGACAGGTTCTGCAGCGTTTCATTGAACGTGGAGTTGCAAGCGAATGCATGCGTGCCTGCCGGACTACCATAACCAGTCGAGGTCATCAGGCGTAACCGCACTATACTTGCGTACTGCTAATTGAGTTTGCCTTGCCACCGATTTGACATCATAAATCTGCAGGGCACCGGGATCTACAACCACTTGCGAGGCCTGTACATGCGCGGCTTCAGCTGCGCGGAGGATCCGGGCGTTGTGGTGCTTGTAGCATCGCGCCAGGCGGCACCAGACCTATCCTATAGCGGCCAGTCGGAAGGCGAGGAAGGAGAGGACGCCGGGGAAGTGCGTGTCGCAGTCAAAGCCGAGATAGACTCAGAGGCCGAGAAGCGGCAGCAGCGGCCACGCAAGCAACAGCGGCCGCGCCGGCAACGGAAACGGCGGCGGGATGACTCTGACGAGGAGGACGAGGAGGAAGGACAGTTTGACGAGCTGGATGACGAGGAGGTGGCGGTCGAAGCGGCCTTGACAGGGCCGTCCGGCCGGCAGTTCGACCCGTACTCTTCGCACGGGCAGGGCCTTGTCCTCGCAGCCCACCAGCTGCAGCACCCACATCAGCAGCCCGAGCTGCACCACCAGCATCGCCACCAGCGCATCCGCTCGCACCCCGTCCAGTCCCTGCACCCGAGCCCTCACGATGGCGGCGACGTGCACGTTGGACTCCATGCACACGCGCTGTCTGGCGCTGGGGGCGACAGTGCGACGCTCCTGTGCGACGAGAATGCGGACGACGACGTCGTCAGCGCCCTCGACGTGGCGGGTGTCGCTGAGGATGTGGCAGCAGCAGTGGCGGAAGTCGAGCGGCGTAACGCACAAGGTGCTTGTGGACCTGGACCGGGCTCCAGCATGCTGCCGGTCGATCCGTTCGACAACCTAGCGATCGGCGTGGGCCTTGGAGTGGGCCTAGGTGGCGTTGGATGCCTGGGCGATACGAACAGTATCCTCAGCAGCGGCGTCACTGGGCCAGCGTGCTTGTTGGGCTTGGGCCCCGACGGCGGCGGCAGCAGTGCTTCAGCGGTTGTGCAGCTGCACGACACCAGTCACGTTGGTGGCGATGGCGACGGTCCTGGGCAGCACCATGCTGGCGCTAGTTTGCAAGGAAGCTTCCACGCGCACCGGGACCCGCTGCTGGATCTTCCACTCAGTCTGTCACCATTCTCACCGAGGCTGCTGCAAGAGCTGACTGGCCGGACGCATGCGCCACGCGGCATGGGCCACCAGCAGGTACCACAGTCGGTAAGCCAGGGCGTGTGTGCGCAGGAAGCGTTTTGAGGCCCCGTATAACTATGTACTGACCATATAGACGATTGGGAGCCCGACGGCTGGGCAGCTGCGCCGCACGTGCTTTCCCGCGTGTAATCCGCCCCTTCATGCGGTCTCACAATCTTTGCTTATTCGTCCCTCGTTCATAATTATAAGTATCTTCCTCTTTTTGTATTGCTTTGTAGGCAAATGGCTGGGGACCACTGCCGCCACTTGACTTCGACACAAATTACAGTATGTGGCCACGACAGCACCTGGGCTGGCCGGACTCACTCGGATTGGGGCTGCTTTGACGGGCTCCGTCGTGCATGTGGATAAGTTCCATGCCGTCTGCCCGAGCCGGAGCTTGCAAAAATCCAGGACGGGAGACGAGTCAAGGAGCGAGTGTGCGACAAAGCCAGGGCCTTTGTCTCTTGCGACTTTTTGTGTGTAGCCTTTGAGTTGCGGTTGCCGTCGTGGCTTATCCCGTGGCTCATGAGGCGGCTATTCGATTTAGTTAGGCTGCGAGGGCGGGTAGCTTAGCGTGGCCATTGCTAGGCTGGGCTGCTGCCGGCGGCAAGCGAGCTAAGGTGTCCAGGCGCGGCCTGGAGGATGAAGATACGGACTCTTATCTACGATTAAAGAGGTGACGATAGTCTAACAACATGCAAGCAGCGAATGACGTGCTGACAAGGCAGGGCCGGATGGCTGGGACGATTGCCTAGCGGGACGCTGGCTGGTAGATGCGCAACACTGACTGGGACAGACCTGGTGGACTTCTTTCGTACTGCCCTAATTCAATCGATTATTCCGCGGGGCCTTTATCCAACCCGCCCTAGACAGCACTATATCTTAAGGTTTTAGTGTTGATTAGAGCTACGACAATCTGACAGCGCGTTGTGACTTGTGACTGTTGTCAAGGATATGGCAAAAACCCATTTGGGTTTAGGGGCATGTAGATCATTAGCAGGCAGGTTGACTGTTGACAAAAAAGCATAGGTAGGTCAGAATTATAAGTAGGTCAGGATAACTTGGACAACTATCCGGATATTTTCGTTTTGTTTTGTCTCTCTTCGGTTCGCATATCTGAGCGTTAAGCCGGTAAAGTATGAGAGGCACGTTGAAATCATGCACATTGTACGGTAATGCAGGATCCGTAATGTTACATTGCTACTCATCCGTCACTGAAGTTATGACGTGTAGCCATTTCGCAGAGGGTTTGCAGTGAAAGCGCACTGGCATTACGTGGCGCGAAGGATTCGACACTGCCAAATTGTAATTACAGCCTAGCTGCAGCACAACCCGTTGCTTCACTGTCATGTCTAGCAGCGTCTAGCCAGCGCCTACGCCATCATCTGACGCTGAATCTGCGGGACCAAAACCGACAAGGGGATGGTCATGGACCGTGTCAAGAGCGATAAGAGTATTCTTTACAATTACCCGCAAAACAAGGTACGCCATGTCGTTATTGGTTCCAAATGTAAATGTTGTATGATGAGTCTTCAAAACATCCTAACGGCAACGATACGCAAGGTTTGCGCCAACCGCCCCACTCACGTAGTCGGCCGACTCGCACGCCGCGTACTCGTTGGCCAGTTCCGTAACCACCTCCTTAGCATCGTGGAACTCCTCGAGCAGTGCCGTGCCACCGCCGTCGTTGAAGCGTGGCACGTCCTTGTATGCCTGCATGAAGGCCTGGCGCTCCTGCGGAACAGAACAACGGTGATACAAGGGCGTGAGGTAGAAATCCAGAGCTGACAGAGCACCTACTTGCGGACCTCAATCTTAACACGTCATTCAGGCTAACTGAACCAGTTTGCTGGCTTGTTCGCACCACATGTTCGCGCTCGGTAAAACATTTCCCTCAGGTGTGGACCTGGCTCTGCTTGGCAGCGCAGACTGTCTTACCTGCTTTGGCCCCATCAGCTTCTCGTAGTCTCGGAGCACCTTTGCAAACAGGTGCCGGATGGACGTATGGTTGGCAAGCATCAGCCCGCTGACCCGATGCGCTGTCTGCACGTACGGGCTCTTCTTGGACAACGCCACCTGACAGTAGCAAGGGGAAAAGTAGGAAAGTCGGGCCATGGCCGGTGCAAGGATTGCGAAAACAAAAGGTCAGCTGGAAGCCGTGATCACTGCGGGAGATCCAGCTCCGCCGGACATGTGCCTTCGGTAGTCTTGAAGCCGGCTGGATCCTGGAGACACGGCCAAGGACCCTCCACGCGACATCCATGTCACGCCGTCCCTCGCCGGATCAGGGACCAGCACAGGTGGGGATACACGGTTCACACGTCTAGCATAGCAGAGGCCCCTGACCCCTTCACCATTGGTCACCCCTGCCGACTCCCCGAGGGCCCTAGCACACCTGGATGCTTGCCGGACCCCACTCGATGAAGTTGGCCTGTCTGCGTTCTCGTATGCGCTGCAGGCTCTTGTGCACCTGGCTGGGGTCCACCTCGCCCTGGATAATGTTCAGGATGGAGATGTACTTCGCGGAGCTGATGTCGCGCGACTTGGTGTGTGTCGACACCTGCAACGATACGCGGGTGGGAGGCTTGAGCTCACCACACGCCGAGGGCTTGGGCTCATCGCCTGACTACCCCGCCGCGCAACCTGCTCAACATAGCATCCCACCGCATTCAAGCCCGACCACACATGCCCGTAGTCCATTTCCACCAGCTACAGGATGCCTGGGCACTCACAATTTCGGTTGCTACCAGTCCAAACAGCTTATAACCCCGCCCACTGGCTTAACCGCCCACTGGCTTAACCGCTGCTCATTTTGCCTTACCTCCTTGTCGATTCACAGATTTTCCCTCCCTAACCACTGGCTAATTATTGTCTTTTCTGCGCCACCCTCGTCACCGTCTTGTCCAACTGAGTACGCACCATGATATTCTTTGGCTGCAACAATCGCCGCATGACGTCCAGGACCGTCGTTTTCCGGATGTTTGACGTCACCTGCCCCGCTGCGTTCTCCGCCGTGAGCGGCGTATAGCCGGTCATGAGGAAGTGGCACCGCGGAGTGGGAATGAGCGACGCCACCAGGCCCACCAGGTCGTTGTTCATGTAGCCTACCGCACCGCGCAGGGGGGCATCAGGACGGGTAAGCACGGCATGACGTACTTTCAAGCCCGTATTCCGGAACACTATTGTGGATGCAGGTCGTGGACATGTTGGAGGCAGATTTGACGACTGGTGTGCGACAGCGAGCTTCCGAGGGGCTCCCTGACCCACCCGGGTAGCGCAGGGTCGTCGTGGACGCCGCCATCACCGTCGCGATGAGGCTGTTGATCTGCTGCACGTCCGGCTTGTGCAGGTGCAGCCGCTCCACGGCGATCTTATCTAATGCGGTGTTGTCCAACACGACCACCGCGTCCGCGTGCAGCGTGAGGCGTTTGAGCGTGAGCAGCGAGTTGTACGGCTGTACGACCACATCGCTGGACTCCGACTGATTGGGGAAAACACTGTTATGAGGAGGCACACGGCATACGTTCAGGGATACGGGGATGTAGGGCGCCGCACATCCGAGCGGGCGTGTCTACCACTACCGCTGATACAGAAGATGTCATTATCCAGCAACTACAGTGCCCAAATATCTGCGCATGCTGAGTGTCCCTGGGGCAGCGCAGGATGTGTGGCCACAGCATGGCCTAGTTCAGCTTGCTAAGCCCCAGTGCAGACACTGCTCTCGACACCATTTGTGCTACGGTCCCCACTATAAGGGATTTGCAAAAGATGTGATAGCAGCGCACGCAGACGCCACCAACCTGTACGTCTGGATCAGTTTCTTGCTGTAGCGATCGCTGATGAGCTCCAGCATGTACGAACCCATGCCCGAACCCGTACCTCCCGCGATGGAGTGGCACATGTTGAATCCCTCCAGGCTGTCGCAGTACTCGGCCTCGCGATCTAAAACGCGGCCAGCAGATGGCAGGGATGCAGGTGGCAATGTGTTTCAACATGCGCTCAGACGACATAACAAGATTTCCCGAGGCGCTGGCCTGTAGTCATTTTGCAGCGGAAGCGAAACGGACATCCCTGTCCACATAAAATTGTTGCACCAATTGTTCAAAGATTAACGGCATATGCCCGTATACGGCTGTCTTGCAGATGCAGCCTCAGCCGTGTTCATTGTAGCTCCCCACTTACGCAGTGGCTACCTGCATAATTTGCTACAACTGTGCTGTATTCGGAAGGTGATCAGGCTGGTACGCACGTTTGCAAAAATGTCCATGAAGGCTCCTGCCATGTGACCCTGGGGCATCGGTATCTTGCCCGGCGCAAGGGTAACGTATGGATCCACTTCACACCGGTTGATTTCGGCGAACCCACTGGCAATCGATGGCAAAACCCATCACAATCAACATGAGAAGCCCTACGTGTCCCCGCCGCATTGCAGCGCTGACAAACCATCACGATCCAATTGACATGCCGCAGTGATACTGGTACACACGGTTTGGAAACGCGTTTGCCGCGCATGTGCATGCTCTCGCGACAGCCACCCTGCTAGTTTCCCACGACCGCCTACGGAATGCAGCAAAGCCAGTGAGCAGCACGCCGAGAAGTTGCTGTGTTAAGGGAAAGAAGCATCCGAAATGAGCGGCCGTGATTGTTGCTGAAGACGTGGGGGTGCATCGCTTCGCGGGTGGGGAGTAAATCCGGGTGATAGTTGTGTGTGTTTTTCGTGGTAGGGATCACGTGAGCAACCAGAAATTATGTACTTCGTTACGCCCCTCGCTCACCGATCATGTCTAGGAGCGTCTCCTGCACAGCCTCGCCCTGCGTGTAGCCGCTGGCCCAGTTGTTGCCCGCGCCACCTCCCTCTTTAGAGATGAAGATGTTTTCCGGGTTAAACAGATTGCGCAGATCGGAAGTCTGGATGCCGTTGATTACCCTGCATGTCAGACAGTACGTTCGGTGCGCCGATTGGTTCCGGTGTCGACCCCAAGCCCTTGTACCTACCGGGGCTCCAGGTCCAGCAGGATGGCACGCGGGATATATTGTTCGTCATCGGCCTGATAGAAGAAGACATCCTTCCGGTCGCCTCCCTGCATTTATTACGGTGTTATAGTCATGGGTCCAGGGCTCGCGACTGGAACATTTGGCGCGAAACACTCACCAGCGTTGCGAAATCTTCCAGGCGGCCATCCTTGGCTATGCCATGCTCTTGACATAGCTGCACAAGACCATTGGAAGTGATCTACAGGCTGGCTATGCAGCCTGGAGATGCGGAGCTGTTTCCAGTGTTGTTCGAGGGTCACGCACCTTACGCCAAAACTCACTGCCTACTTGATTTCCACATTGTCCTACTTGCAAGTTGATAATTTCCCTGGGCATGGCCCGGTACTCCTAGTGACTACGCACGGGATATTGCCAGCCTTTTCCGATATCAACAGCAATAATATCTGATAGAGAAGTTGAATAAGTATGAGGACCAAGGTATGGATGTTAGGAAGTAGGATTGGTCGATTGGACGTTGCTCAAGGTTCAAACATGACGTACGCCCCGGCGGTACCACAGGCCCCACGCACCGCAGTACGCACGCGCAGAACTAGAAAGCACCAGGTACGCACCATTCCCTTATACCAAGCGCGTCCCATCAGCATATATGCCGCATGACGTATATTACGACTGCCTAGGGCGACGTCTAACACCCAGGTCCCAGGTTCGAAAAGCAATACCGACGAGCTTAGCGTTCTCCACCCCTCTTACCTAAAATGACAAATCACATGACACTGACCGGTTCGGAGGGCATGGGGGGATCGGATTCCAGCGGTATGTCGGGCATGTCGGGCATGATGAAGTGCGACGGCACACCGATCCCCGAGCGGCAAGGCAACTGGCAGGGACACGTGTTTCCAGGGAGCATATTTCTGATCTGGGCGACGCACGTACGTTGGTCTGCGGGAAAGCCTGCTCAACGACCGCCGCCTCTGTTTCCATAGCTTCCTTTCCCATGAATGCAGTGGCTGATATCTGCCAGCTGGCGCAATATCGTGGCCTTGCGGACTGGGCGGCCTTTCCAAGCGAGGTCCACTGAAGGGCTGCTGCCTATGGTACCTGCACTCAACGGATTTAACAGGTGGCTCGCAGCACTCGGGGCATGTTCCTGGCACGCAGTTGTCCGGAAGCGTAGTATGGGCTGGAGGGAGGCGTTGGACGAGAGGAATGGGGCATTCTGCGCTGGTATGGTTTGACGGTACGGGGAGCGGCATCAGAATGGCGCTGGTTGCGTCGTGTTTAGCGCGTTGGTTGGCGTCCACATTCACATCTGCACTGGTGTCAAGAGATGCCTTCCCATCGCCAATGTCGGTAAACATGTGTGCTGCCTGGTGCGACGCTGCAGTTGCGGGTTTCTTTAGCTACAGAGCCTACCATATCTTGCGCACTGCGCAGGTACCCGGTGGAGTCCATCTTGAAGGCCATCGGTGGATTTCTGCTTTTCGTCCTGCAGATCACATACGGCGGCTACAAGTAAGGCACGCATATCGACGCGGATGAGTCACACAGGGCCGTACGCAGCTAGTCCACGGATGTAGAGGCATCCGTGTCGCACCTATCCATGAAACAGCGACGCATCCCTTGGAACACAGACCTCGCCTCTTTCTACATTTGAGACATACAATTTTGGCTGGCCGAGTTTCCTGAGCACACCCGGAGAAACGAGCGATCTGGGTCAGCTGTCAATTGCACCCTGCCGCAACGCCGCCCAATGTAGCATTCATCGGTACTCATGCCTCGACCGCGACGAGCTCACCACACTGTTCTAGCCCCCGCTGCTGCCGAAACCCTCGAAGGCCAGCTTGATTAGTGTTGTATTGTAAAGTATTCCAAAGACCACCGGTTGCCTTGCCGAAACGCCCGGTTGGTTGCCGTCCCGTCCCGTTCTCGAGCCGCTGGCACTGAAGCCCAGCCCCCTTCCTCAACATGCTTGGACCCCTTGCTCAGGCTGTTGGTGTGCGACGACGGCATTCGCGAGGGCCGCATCGTGACACAGCACCTGAACTCGTGGGCGCACGCTAGCATGAACCTGGGGTTCAGCTTGTCGGGTGAGTGGGTCACCAGACGGCACATCCCCTGTGGCCTCGTTAGCGTCATGAGGCATCTTCTTGAAGGGCGCGGAAGTCCTGAATTTGAAGTCCTGATTTCGTCACCAATAGTTGTCCGCGTCGTCTTAGACAAGGGATGCGGTCGTACATGCTTCCCACTCCCACAATCGCACGCTCTAACTTACGGCACCTCACTATGCCGTTCGGCAACGCTGTGCGGCTTGTTTTATTGTGTGGATTTATGCTGTCCTTGACGACCTGGACTAGATTTAGCAGACGGAAGCTGCAGTGGGCCACGACCTGTGGCGCTTCGCTGTTTGCGCGGCAGCACCCCAGTCCCAATCAAATCGGCACAAGGGTCATTCAGGGATCGCCTCCTCTTGCAGGATTTGTGGAGCTTATTGGTCATCAGTCTAGGATTCCACACGGCACGAACATGGTGCGTGGCGGCCTGAGGTGGCGAAGGTCTGGGTGGCGGTCTGGGCGGTTTGGCTGGGGATGGAGGCAGGTGCCGGTGTTGGTGCTGGCTGGCCAGGCCGGGCTGGGTATCCTGGGTCCTATGCTTCCACAGCAGCCATCTCCCAATTCCGAAGCATATGCCTGACGTAGTGCCAGATCAAGCATGGGCCCTGAGCGCCTGCCGCCAATCTTGCGGCCCCTTCTTCCCGCCTCCCTCATGCCCGTGTGTTGCCCAGGTTGTGCTGTCCAGCGCGTTCTTCATCGAAGCTATGCTGTTTAGCCTGCATGAGAAGAACGGCCACCTGGACCAGACCCTGCACTGGCTGCTGGCTCAGACCTGCTGGGCGGGCGCGGTGTTCTCGGCACTGGAGGCGGCCTACCCGGAGAGCTTCATGCTGTCGGCGGGGCGCATCGGCTCGCTGCTGCTCCAGGGCACGTGGTTCTGCCAGGCGGCGAGCGTGCTGTTTGGAGGTGCGTGGGAACGGTGGGGGTTGCGAGGAAGACCCGTGGATGCGAGGAAAACCGTTTAGGACAGACGTTTCGAGATGCATGATGGGAACGGCGGGGGCGGGGGGGGCAGATATGTGCGTGTGGCGGAATGGAAGGGGAGGTGAGACGCTGGAGAAGATGTGTGTATAGCTGTTCGGTAAGGTCAATGGAGTGGGTGCGCCTTCGAGTGGTGCCACTGCCTACCGTGCATGTCAGCACCCGGTGTCCCTTGCGCGTAACGTGCAGGCGATGTACTTTGGAGCGACAAATTCATGGGGCATGAGGACGAGGCGCCGGCCATGTTTCTCCCGATGATCTTCGGGTACCACATGCTGCTCCTCATTGCCTTCATGGTGGCAGGCAAGTCGCATGGAAAGGATGGAATGGGCGCTGGCTTGGACGCCGCGTGCGGGGGTGGCGGCCTGGCGGTTGTTTGCGTTTATCCTTTTCTCCTCGCATAAGAAGTGCGTGCCGTTATTGAAATCCCTTTTCCTTGCCGTACCCTTTGTGTAGTGTATGTGGGGCTGGAGGCGATCAGCAGGCGGATGGTCCCGGCCGCCGTGGAGGCGACCGCTGGCGGAGGGAGCCCATCATTCGGCGGGTTCGAGACATCCCGACTGCTATCGGAAGACGACGGCCCAGAGCATGGGATGAAGTCAGTGCCCATGGCGAGCTTACGGGACGGCTCGCGGCGGGCGTGACGCGTCATGTCTCAAGTGGATGTTGCGGTGTCGTGCTTTTTGCCACCACCAGTATTTATTCGCGGCTGCAAATTGCATTATTTGTAATTCTGACTGCTGTAGAGCGTTTCTTACATCACCTAATTAGTGCATCTGTAATACCGGTAGTGCACTCGAGTTGAGCGAAAGATGCTGTTGAGCAGGACGACACTTGGCGTGCGGGCAGCCCCGCAACGTCGTAATGCTCCTGTCCCACATAAGCGGGCTGTCGTGGTTCGTGCGGAGGTGCTGGCAGGTGAGAGATTGCAGTTTGTAAGCAGCCAAGCATTGGTCGTAGGAGGGTTGTGCGCGGACGTCCGAGGAGTTCTTTGCTTTCGCGATTTCGTGTCGTAGCACTTCTTAGAGTTTACCGACTGGCTTGGAAAATGGTGACGAGGTTGTGCCTGGAATGTTCCGGCCATTTCGGCGACAGGCGTGGCGGTGACTGCTGCAGCTCCCGCTATTACGCTAACGCCTGAAGCTCTCGAGCAGCTCAGGAAGCTGCGTGCTGAGCACAAAGATCAGGAGAGCATGCTCCTACGTGTGGGCGTGAAGCAAGGTGCGCGCCATGACATCTCGGTGCCAAGAGTGTGCGCTGGTTCCGCAAATGTTGGCATATGCAAGCAATGGAGATAACAGTAATTACGGAGGTGGTTATTCCGGCGTGGGGTGAAACGCATCCAACTACCTGAACTGTCTTGCCACACAGTGCTAATCGTAACTGGGTCCTGGATATGGTCACGAACGTTATCCCACGCGACAGCAGCGCAGCGCTTATAGAAGGACAGTGTGACTCACATAGTGCGTATGGGACCCCGGACCCGGGCTGCGGTGTTGGGCAATGGCATACACGAAAAATTCCATGAGGTCGAATATGGCAGCTAGTGTTGGGTTTGCAGCTATTTCTGTCTTGAAGGGGGTCTCCATGGAGCACATGCTTGATACCTGGTGACATGCTGGGTCACACGAACCGCAGATTGGGATGCATCAGACTGAAAAATGGTCTATAACCGGTGGTACATTCGACATGCATACGGTGTGTCAGCAGAACCTCCCGGATGCCGATCCACGGACAATTGGGTCACTAACTTACTTCAGCTGGCCAATGTCGTTGCTTTTGGACCCACCGTGCAAAAACCCAAACTCACTTATCGACTTCGCTTCGGCATGGCCTTACCCGTGGTCAGGATTGGCATGGCCTTACCAGTGGTCAGGTAACGTTGCCTGACGTCAGTATTCTCTGTGCCCTGTTTCGATCTAATTCCCCCAGGCGGGTGCTCGGGAATGTCGTACCTGATGGACTTCGAGTCGCAGGACAAGATTTCGGGAGATGACCACGTGATGTCGTACGAAGATGGCTTTCGGTTGGTTGTTGACCCCAAGAGCCTGCTGTACCTCTTCGGTATGCGCCTTGGCCATAGCTCCGCCCTTATTGGCGGCGGATTCCAGTTCCATAACCCCAACGCCACGGACTCGTGCGGCTGTGGCAAATCGTTCGGTGTGTAAGCCATCCATGATCAGCTCGATCGGTCAGCTGGGCAGCCCCAGGGTTCAGCTGTGCTCGCGAACGGTGCATGGAGGCGCGCTATGCGACGAATCATCATGTCTGCAGCGCAATGATCATTTTAATGTCAGGCATGTCATACACAGCGAAGGATGGTGTGTTGTAAAGTAGGCAGAACGAGTGGTCGGCGCCGCGGTATACCGGTGTATCGCTTTGCGGCGTTGGCGCCCCGGGCGTCATGTCGCTGTACTTTTCTACAGTCGGTTGGTTTGTGGAGCGTTGCATTAGCGTGAGAGTTGAGAGATGCTGGGCACCTGGACGGGAGCCTCCCAACGTCTCCAAGGATTGGCCAAGTGCTCATGAACGAAACCTACTGGCAGGATGCGGCCAACACAAAGTTTGTGTCGAGGTGGTTGGCTGGGTGTAACCCACATGGCCTGCCTTACGTGGTGGCGTTGCCGGAGGACACCGTGCCAGAGCGGCGTCGGTTGCCGCACCCTCCTGGCATACGGATATACGGTTAGGGGATCACCCCCCGTCTGAAGCGGTGTCCGCGGTGTGCACACGAGGCGAGGAGCGTGTAAACCATTTGTTTGCCTCGCTGCTACTTCCAATAGCTACCTGTTGGCCGGCCGGCAGCTATCTTGCCAATTACCACACATCACATAGTTCCGTGCGAACTGGGCTACCGGCAAGCGGTGTGGCTGCGAGTAGGGTCACATCGAAAACTTGGTTCAGACCCGATCTAGGCAGCGTCCATCGGTGCGGGCCGGCCATCCTCGCTGTGCAGCAATCGCTCAGCCGCCGCCGGCAGCCGCTACACAATGGCTGAGGCCATATCTGGTACCGTCCATGTCAGCTACTAGGGTACACTCTGGCAATCCAATGACACTCTGGCATTGCAATACAAAATGTTAGCAAGCTGATCTGTCGAGACGAGCTTCGGCCTCATCATACACCCCGGATTTCGCAGTGAATATACATCGGTTTGTTACATGGCTAGCTAACCGAACGCGAGGGCTCACCGGCGTTGGATAAGCCACCCCTTCTCTCCCGGCGCAATACCTGATCATCGGCACGCCGGAAGCGTGTTACGGCCTACTGGTACGGCGATTGTACAACTAGAAGCACCTGCCGTAGCGCAATTGCATCAGTCTACCTAGCTGCCGAATGGAGCAGCCGGTAAGAAAGCGGGTCGCTTAGGGCTCGCGATGGCCCACGGCCGTCTTCGCCCTTGCGGGAAGCAACCCCAAGGTCGGGCCCTCCCTCGACCCAAAACCGCATACAAAACGGGCAGCAGCCCAGCAAGCGCCGCGCCCCAGCGTCGCACGGCGACCGTGCCGTGGGACCAGCCACTGGCGCCACCAGGCCTGGCACCATCGCACCATCCAGGTACCGACGCCCGCCTCCTAGACCGCGCGAACACGAACACGCAACTGCTCCCCACCACACCCAGCCCCCAGCCCTGCTGACGGCACCGCCCCAGCGCGCCTCAGCCCAGACCCACGCACCTGCGGTCGAACAACCCCCGCGCCGCCCCTGCCGTTCCCTTCCACGCTCCAGCAGCACCAGCAGCACCCACTGACGTCGCAAAGCATGGAGACAGCACGCCCACACCCACCTACCCACCCATCCCAAAAGTCCCAGGCGCCACCCCTGGACACCGCTGAGGCACTCAGTCGCAGGTGACCTTGACGTAGGGCCCGGGTGTGAGGTTGTCCACGAGCCCCGCCTCCCGGAACTGGCGCACCATCGCGGGGGGCACCGTGTAGTCGTCCTTGCCGCGGATGATCTCGTCGATGATGCCCTCCATCTGAGATGCGGGGGGTCCGGGGTCGGCGGCAACGGCGATCTATTATGGAAGTGGCGCCGCGGCTTTCGGGTGCGGCTTTCGGGTGCGGCTTTCGGGTGCGGACGCGGCCTGGCTGGGTTGGTGTAGGGGCTGACCCTGGGCGGGTGTCCGCGCGCACATACCACACGGCAGCGAGCGTTCCTCACACGAATTCCACGCTGCCTGCGGGGCTTGCCCAGAGGTACGGTCCCCGCGACGGCTGCCGCACAGCGCTATGCAGTGCAGAGCGGTGCAGTACAAAGCAACGCAGTCCGCTGCGGTGGGTCCCGCCTGTGAGCACCCCGCTGAGCAGCCGGACACTTGAAACGCAACCGTTCGAGCCGCCGACCCCGTCCTCTCACTGCCCGCCAGGCTCCCAGGTGCCCATACCCGCCCTCACCGGGGCCATGTGCATGTGGATTAACCCTCATAACTCTCTGTCCAAGCCACACCCGGAATGACACTCGCACGCAGGCCTTCTGATCCTGACGCACATCCAGATCCTGGTATAGATCCTGATCCCGGGCGAACCCTGCCCACCGCCGAGTACTTGTCAGTGAGCCGGAGCCGCCCGGTAGCAACCCGGCCGCATGGCACGGTGGCGGCAGCTCGCACACGACATGTACGCCGTGTGATTCCTCGCCCGCCCCGGACTCAGACTGCCGACAATCGCCGCGCCCCCACCCACACCCGCTGCCTCCGCCCCCTCCCTCCCCTGCATGCTCCTCGCTCCCCCTCCCCTCCCCAGCCCCACCTTGGCCTGCTCGGGCGTCATGAAGTAGTCGCGGCAGGTCGCCAGCTCGATTGCGTCCTGGTCCATGCCCGTGAACTTCATGTAGTAGCGGCTGAAGATCTGGAGGACAGGGTGGCGAACAAGGGCAGACAAGAAGGCACCGGACACGTCGAGCGGGAGGAGCAGCAGCAACAACGAGAGTCCTCTACCTTCCCTGCCGACCGTTTCCCCTACCTGGTAGATGGCGTTCAGCTCCTCCACCGTCTTCTTGATCTGGTAGATGTCGCCCTGAGAGCCGCCTGAAGCCAGATGGGACGAGGGGTGCGAGGGGCAGGTGCGCCCGGGGTGTGTACGTGCGCCGGGGTGTGTACGTGCGCCGGGGTGTGTACGTGCGCCGGGGTGTGTATGTGCGCTCGTGGTGTGTATGAGCGCCCGGGGTGTGATGCTCACGCTGCGAGCTTCCGGCATCGATGCTGGGCCAGCCCCCTGACATCGATGCTGGGCCCACGGTGAGGCCTGACGTCGGTGCTGGGCCAACGCCGTGCACTGACATCGGTGCTGGGCCCGCGCCTCACATACGCCCCCGCCGCACAAACGCGAGGCAGACTATCTGGAACACTGTCAACCCCCGCCGCACGGGCCGAGGGCGTCCAGGTCGTCCTTCCTTCAGGCTGCAGCAGTCAAGCACTGGACAGTCCGCTGGGCCCAGCGGTGCAACCCTTCGACACCGCCCGCTCCGCCACCAGCACCCGCTGGCTGCTCCATGCCGTCACCACACCACACCGCAGCCGCCTCAGGGGCTTGCTAGGCGACGCGGGCTTAGGCTGGCTCCGAGCGCTGTCCGGTCCGGCTCGCCGACGGTCCTCTGCTCGGCTGCCCGACTGGCCGGCTCGGCCCGACTGGCCGGCTCGGCCCGACTGGCCGGCTCGGCCCGCTCCGAAGCACGACCGGCTGCGTCACCCGCGCCCGAGCCCGCGCCCGGCCAGTGCAACCCGCTGCTGCGCTCTCTCTCAAGACCCTGGCGGGGCATTGACCCGGCTGCATGCTGCCTGGCTGCGTTGCCAGCCGGTCCAGTCAGGCCGCCGGCCCAGCAGCAGCCTAGCACGGATCACGGCGGGGGCACCCACATCGCCGCACTGCATGTGGCTCCGCTGCTAAGGAAGTCGCCGCCGCGGGCGCAGCCCGCGCTGCCATCGTTGCTGGTGCAGCAGCCGGGAGCAGAGCCGGTGCAGCAGGCCAGAAGCTGCTCCCGCCCCTTCCTGCCGCAGTCGCCGCCGCCGCCGATCCGCGTGCTTGTACGGTGTTATCGCAGTGCTGCTGCTCATACGCCCTCATCACGCTGCCCGTGCTCTCGTTACCCGTAACAATGTTACGGTCGGCCGGGGGATGTAGCAACAGGGCAACACCGTCCGCAACCCGCCATCGAGAGGGTCCATCACCTTTCCCCCGTAAAGTACCTCCCACCGCCCCTGGCCCCGCCCAGCCAGTCCCCCTCACCCATGGGCTGCGTCATCATGAGCCGCGTGTTCTTCATGGCATAGCGCTTGCCCTTTGTCCCGGACGCCTGCATGCCGGAGCACCCACAGGGGCCCGACAAGAATGCGTTTATAGGGTGCGGTTTCGGAGCCGACGCCGCGTGAGCCTTACGCACGACGCCACCGCGCTCGGACCACTTTTCAATGTGATGGGTACGAAAAGAGGGCGGTCAGCGCTCCGGGCAGGGGTTGCACGAGTTCCGCGGGAGGAGAGACGCATTGCTCAGGATGTCGCCGTCAACCCACCAGTAGCAAGCTGGTGTAACTGTAGCACGCGCCAAGAGCCACTGTCTGTACATCGGGCTTAATGGACTGGATCGCGTCCACCACGCCGAGGACCGAGTACGGCTGGCCGCCTGCGGGTGGATGTATTTGGGAGGGTTAGGAGGGTAGGGGGCGGTGGAGTGAGCGTGTGCGCACTCCGGCAGCACACGCTGGCAAACGACGGCCGCGCGGCAGCACCTGGCGAGTTGATGTAAAGCCGAATGTCCTCGGTCTCGTCCACCGCTTCCAGTGCAAGCAGCGCGCCAACGATTTGGGTGGCCATCTGCAAAATGACAGTTGTCCAGATGCACGTTAGGTGATATATGTCCAGGTACGTATTGGGGCAGTTACCGGGCAGCGTTCAAGCTTGCCTTGTCGTTGATGTAGCCGCCAACGAAAATGATGCGGTTCGTCAGCAAGTACCGGTACAGGTCCATTTGGATCTGTTGAATGGCAGGATGCATTTGCATCAGATCAGCAAACAATCCTTTGAAAGGGTAATGATACGCCAAAGACAACACCTACCGCGTCGTCTCCGTTCCCAATCTGGATATCGGGCGTCACGACAGGGCTGCGCCTAATACCGCGAACCTCGACGCTGCGGCGAGTCGATCTGGGTGCAAAGAAACATACGGCATGTATGAGATTTGGCGAACGGCGAGACCATGAACCGTAAGGCTCAAACTTCGCTGTTGCTCCCCGCACCTCGTTGACGGCCCCACACTAGTTAATGCATGCTGTTGGTTGCGTGCCTGACGGATCGGGGTGGAGACCAAGGGCAAAGCGCTGCTCATGCACCGCTCCGACGGCACGCTGAGCACCCGTCCATGTTGGAGCAAGCTGGCCATACGTCCTGATTACGGTAGATGCTTTGATGACAAATGTATAGACCGCAAGCAGCAAGGTAGGGTGTCTACTTTGTGGGCGCTATAGGAAGTAAAGCAAACAGTGGCCGATGTCGCAGCAGCGTGTATCGTGTCGATGTGGTAGCGATATTGGTTATATGTGTAATGCAATCGCGCTTGCATACCGCGGGGTTGGCATGGATTCACGGAAAAGACCCATTGGGACGCCAGGCCACAAACTTTTGATGTGCAGCATAAATCGAGAAAGGGATACCTTCTCATACTTGATGTATAAACACAAACCTAACATACTTGGCCCTAGAAGAGTGGCGACCACGAAGCGAACATTTGATCAGACGACACTGATGTTTGGTGGCAACTGAAACACGGCCCATTCACACGGTCTTAGTCATCCATATGAGGCGGATACGTCGGTAAAAGTCGTTTTAAGGGTGCCTCCCGTGGCTGCTGTTGTCGTCGGGCAAGGCCTGGTTGGAGATGGGGCGCCGAGGTTACACCGAGGAGGCCTCTGAGAGATTCTGGTTTGATATCCTTTCAGCCATAGTACTCTTTCTGACGGCAATTGGTGGTGGGTCGTCCGCAACGGCCCGCAGTGACCCGCAATTTGCCCCCATTCTGACGTCGTAGCTCACTGGCGCTTCCCGTAGGTGCATGGCTGCCCAAATACTTGTGTTCGCATGGAACCCATGTCAGCAGCTCGCAAAGCCTTGCCTTCCACCTGGGCAACATGCTTTCAGCGGGAGGTAAGCAGCTGTAGTTGCGAGCAAGCCGATGCAACGGTCTGCATTTTCGACGCCAGCTAATAGGGTTGCTAAGTCCCCCGGCGATCGGCTGGGAAGAAGTCATAGATGGGTGAGGCGCTGGCCAGGCCCTTGGAAGTTCGCCGTGGAGTTCGGCCTGCGGTCAAATTTGATGTCAGCAAAGTCAGACCTGGACGCGATTTGGGGGGTGACGAGAAGACCCGGGCGCGATTTGGGGGGGCGCGATTTGGGGGGGGGGGCTGCATTAGCACAGTCACGCATGGTCGAGTAGGCGTACAGGCGAGGGCTGCAGTGGCCAATAGACGCTGTGGGCGTTGCTAACGGTACAGACCCGGCCAACAGGTCCCCCAGAGCACGCCCACATTGGGGCCCTCCACCTCCCACATGCTATGTGCATACACATGCCTTATTCATAGACGCAAGCTCGGCTGTCACGCCAGGGCGGCAGTACCGTACTCTGGGCCTTCACAGCGGTTGCACGGCTGCCTGCGGCGCCTGCTAGCGGCAGCTACCCGTCCGACCCTGGCGCCCGACCCCCTCCCTTCCCCGACCTCGCCCCCCTCCAACCCTCAGTCATGCTGTCCGCGGGTTTCTGCCACCTGCTGGCGGACGCCCACCGCTACCTGTTGTTTCTGGGCCGCTTCCCCGTGTCCAACTTCCTAGCTGCCACCGGGTACATCATCACGCTGCTAGCAGACCAGGTAAGCCGGCCACCGCCCGTGGCTTTGCGGCGGGGTATGAGCCGCCCCGTACGACAGCCGCCCTGAACCGCCCCGCCTGGCAGCGAAGTAGCTGGTGCGGCGCCTGGCCCTCCCGAGCCACCATACACGCTGTCACGGGGGACAGCCGGAGGTTCCGCCTCAGCTGCATCCGCCCGACCCGTACCTACCGCCGCTGCCGACGTCAGGAACAATCCGTATAGGCTGCCCATCGCTGAACCTGCCGCCACCGCTCCTTACCCCAGAACCGCCGGGCGGCCGAACGCGTGCCGTCTGACTGGGAAATTTGTGTGTACGACCCGCGTACGTGCGCGCAGGTGGTTCAGTACGTAAGCGAACAGCAGGCGGCGCACGTGGCCAAGGCGGATAGCAGCGGCGGGGGCGCGTCCGCCGCGCTGCGCAACGGCGGGTACAACAAGGTGCCGTACAGCGGCACCGAGCTGACGTCAGCCTCCGAGGGCGTCCTCACCACGCCCGTGCACCGGGAGGCGGCCCTGCATGGCAAGGGGCACGACCTTGAGCTGGCGCCGTCGGCGTTCGCAGCCAACGGCGTCGCCGCCGATGGCGGCAGGACGACCGGCAGTGGCCCTCACGGTCGCGCGCACGGCCGCAGCAGCGACCACGGCGGCGATGAGGAGCAGCGCGCGCTGCTGCGCACTCAGAGCGCTGGGGGGGCTGCCGCCGCGGACTGCCACTCGTCGGGCGTGGTGGTTCTGCTGGGCGGCCGCAAGCTGTCCTTCGCCACTGCGGTGCTGCTGGCCAGCGCGCTGTGCATCCACTCCATACTGGAGGGCATGGCGCTGGGCGCGCAGCAGAGCATGCGCAGCACGGAGGACATCATGGTGGCCATCGCGGCGCACAAGGGGCTGGCGGCGTACGCGCTGGGGGCCAGCATCGTGGAGAGCGGGGCGTCGTCGGACAGGTGGGGAGCGGGGGCTGCAACCCGAGGGGTCGAGAGGAACCCCGTGGGCTGGGGGCGGCTCCCGGAGGGTGGGGGGCGGCGCGATGTTGCGGCGGCTTGGGAAGGCCGTGGGGGCAGAGGGCACAGAGCCGGGGTCGTGTTTGGCGAGCAAGTGGAGTGCCCCGCCGCATGGCTGCAGCAGGAAGGAGCAGCCAGGACATGGAGGGTTGTGAGGGAAACCCGTGTACGCGTAAAAAACCGTTTGTGACAGACGTTTGGTGATGCATGCCAGGGCATGGTCTTCTGGTGATGGTTGCGGAGGCGCGGGGGGCACCAGGGGTTTGGAAGCAGCCGAGGGCAGTCGTCTGGGGCAGTGGCGGGATGTCCGCATGGTGTGATGGGAGCCGCGGAGCGGGGAGGCAGCGCTCAGCCGAGGCGGGGCCCCATCTGACTGCCTCCCCTCGTTCCATAACCTTCAACTGCTCAACTGGTGGCTCAGCTGCCCCGTCTCGACGTGCCGGCGGCAGCCAGAAGGAGTAAGCGTAGCAGGGCTTCTCTGCACGGGGTGTACACCGGGTTACAACGAGATATACTCGCCATTTACTTCCTCCCCGCCCGAACCCGGCCGCCCCAACCCGGCCCAACCCGGCCGCCCCGACCCGCCGCACCCCGCCCCCAGGTTTTGGACGGTCATCGCCTGCTTCTCGCTGGCCACCCCGATCGGCATTTTCGCCGGGTATGGCATGTCGTCATCCTCTTCCGGCAAGAGCGGCGCGGCGCTGTCGGCCCTGGCTTCCGGCACCTTCTTGTACGTCGCCTTCATGGAGGTGCGTGCGTGACGTGGGTTGGTGAGGGGGGGCGGCCGGCAGGTGCCGGTGGAGGACCCAAGCCCCCGAACCCGATGCACTCACCAGCTGGTGGCGTTGCTTGACCTGATCCCACGTTCAACCGTCTCTAGACGCCCAAGTTTCCAAAGGGCATCATGGATGCCTCGCAACGGTGTGTACGGCGGCTATCGATAGTTACGGTGTACGGCGGCTGTTGACAGACACGGGGCGCCCACGTGCCGCCGCCGTCACGCAGGTGATCCCCAAGGAGCTGGCTGACGGCAAGCACCGCTTAGCCAAGATGACGGCCTTCCTGGTGGGATACGGCCTCATGTCCCTGCTGGCGGTGTGGGCGTGAGCGGTTTCGGAGCGGAGTGGACCTAGCACTGTGCACTGGCGAAGGCCGCTGGCGCGGAGGGAGCGGCGTCCCGGAGGGAGCGGAAGCGGATTCGGCTGGCCCGCCGGCAGTGGAGTGGGCGGGGAAGGGTGGCACCGTGATGACATCTGCCTGGTTGCGTGCCCAAAAGCGAGAGGGAGGGACGAGGAAGAGTGAGGAAGAGGGGAGGGGTAGTGGTGCGGTCGCTGGAGAGGGTTGTGGTGCACGGGGCTGGGGAGGAGAAAGCGGCGTTGGCGCAGCGAATTACGCGCGTCGTGGTGGCCCTAGGAGGGGTCGTGTGCGCGAACGGGGGCCTTATGGGTGCTGGGATGCTGGCGGGTGTCGCGTCGGCGGTTGTGCGAGCTGGCCTCACTCTGCGGCACCGGCGAGAGCGACTGTGTGGTAGAGGCGTGACGTGCCGTACTATTCAGCACCAGCAAAAGCGCCAGCAAGAGCACCAACAAGAGCACCAGAAAGAGCACCAGAAAGAGCACCAGAAAGAGCACCAGAAAGAGAGAGAGTGCATGCCGGGGAAGTATCGGTGGTGGCGCTGCAGGCAGCAGCGGCAGGTCCTCACGACACACCGTGGCCGTGTCCTGCCGTGCCTGAGTTCCTCGCCGGGGGCACGGGGCCGCAGCTGCACGGGGCGCCGATCTGGCTGTTGCGCTCCTTCGGTCTGGCTCCTGCGCGTCGTGGGTCAGATATACATTACGATATCCAACGATGGTTATTGCCCCAGATAAGGGCCTGTCTTTTTTTGCGCGACTGTCGCGTTCACGTGCGGAGAACCGCCACGTCAGCAGGGCAGACCCCGCGTCAGTGGATGCGCTCCCCGCCGGCTGCTGCTATTGGCGCGCCTTGGGGCGGCGGCGGCGCGTCGAGCATCAGCGCTGTTGATACAGCTCTCGATGACTCGCTGTATGGATTGGCATTGTGGAGGGGAGAGTGTGTGTATGTCTCTCCTACGTTCGATTCGCGGTGCGACAGCCCATATGTCCGAAGTCAGGGGCGGGCCGCGAGGTCGGAACACGCGTTTGGAAGTACGGCGGTACTGTGCAGGGCGAGGCCGGGGCTGGCCGCCATGACCGCCTTCGCCTGCATGTTTGCGCCTGGAAAGACCCCGTCGGTGTATGGTTTGGAAACTTAAACAGCTGAGGTTGGCTGTTGCACACGAGTAGGGGATGGCGGGTGCTGTAGCTGCATGTGCTCGTGTTTGGCTGCTCGCGCCTGTTCGGATGCGACGCCGAGGCACCAGTACCCAGGCGGGGGAGCGTAACGTGGGCTTGACGCGTGTGACGGAGGGTGCTAGTTGGTTGGTAGGCAGGTGGTTGTGGCTCCGGGCGCCCTTCTGTCTCAACCACTTGGCACGTTGGTGAAGTGGGCCGTGAGGATTGGCAGTCAAGGTGGGAAGCCAGAGGGCGAAGTGCGGGGGCGTCCGCCATTGTGGAACCCCCGCTGCAATGTTGCATGCTCCAGCTTAAGTGGCAGCAAGCACCTCGAGCGGCCGGAAAAAAATACTTTGTTGGTTTGAGGTGGGTGGCGGCTGTGTCGAGTTGGCGGCATTGAGTGTGCTAAGGCTTTGATATGGGCGGCAGGGGCTATAACCAAATTGGGTGTTGTTTCCCGACCTGAAGTCTGATACATAGGCGGTACTTAAAAAAGGTCAAAAACTAGTGTTTTCCCGCCCATCCTGCTGCAGGCACGGCCATTTTGACGTCCTCTTTGCAGTATGCCGCTGATCTCAAAACTTGTTCCAGTGACTTCAAACATCTTTTGGGGTCCAAATATAGCATTAACAAGAAGTGCAAAGGTGCCAGGCCGGAACTTAGAAATGTCAAAAACTGATGTGCTGTGAGGAACCTGCGTCCCCAACTAAAACGGGCTGGGGAGCACCCCTCGCGGTGCACAGTACGCCTGCACCCCTCGGCCTGTACATGGGGCCCCGTGGCCACATGTAGGACCACCCGCAAGCCATCAATGAGCAGCACGACCCTGCACGAAGACCCGGCACCAGTCGATCGAAGCCAGAAGACCCACTACCGTATCATCGTCTCCCATCCCCGCTTCAGCATGCACACGCCCCAACGACAATCGGGGGTGGGGCACCTCGGCGACAAATGACAACAGGTTGCATTGCAGAACATTGCATTTGCAGAACACGACGCGACGTCCTGGGGCGTCACATGAGCGACTGCAGCAGCTTGGCCAGCTGCGGCATCTTGGCGGCTCGCCCCTTGACCTCCTCAGCCTTCTTCCGGGCATCCGCCAGGGCGGCCTCGTTCTCCTGCACGCATGCGGTTGACGCAAGTGGGCCCCAATACGCGTGAGAGACCAGTCCTGTCTCAGTCGAGCAGCGACGGGAGGAAGAACCCGAGCAGCGTACGACACTAAGACTCGCACCTCAGCGTCTGACGCCCCGCCGTAGCCGCTTTGGCTTAGCCGCCGAAGGTCACATTACGACCTTCGGCTGTAGTATCCCCAACCCAGTTCTCCAGCATGCACCTCAAAACGTCTGTTCTAAACGGGTTTCTCGGGCATCCACGGGTCTTCCTCGAGCCCCACCCCACACCCGGGGCGTTCTCTCTAGTCCGTCTCCAGGTGTCGGCCCGCGGGGCGCTCCGAGCCCCGTCCCGCTATAGCACTCAAAAACCGATTGAGGGAGGAAGGCTGCTCGTCCAGTACTCGCCGTACTAATCCCGGCGCCCAACACCTAGCACCCCCGCTCCCGCGCTCCCCTTGTCCTCCCACCTGCGCCAGCGCCGCGATGCGCCTCTTGACGCCCTGCTTCTTCTGCTCGCATGCCATCTTAATCTGCATCGTGGCGTTCTGCAACCCCGTGTGCTCCTCGCTGTACTGCTCCCACAGCACCGCCATGTCCTGCAGCGCCACGCCCGGGCCCCCGGGCAAACACACGACCGCGTCATTGCCTCATCACTTCTGCCTCTTAGCCTGGAGCCCACTGAAACAAGACAACTGCGGCACGCGATAGTGTTGGTAAGGTGGACGACGGGAGAGGGGATTTATTTGTGGCGTCAAGCTGCGCAATGGCTGAGCGCACATGCCCGGCCAACCCGCGCGCTAGACAGCATTGGATCCTTGGATGCGCGACTGAGTCGCTGACCTCGCGCTTAGGCTCGATCGACATCCATCCTTCACACGCAGTCGCCATCTATCCCTCAGACCCCTCGATATCCCTTTGCCGCCTGCCATTCCACAAGCAGCTCGCTCGCAGCCACACTGGATTGGGTACTTGGTCGTCGTTCGTTTAACCCCAGGGCACTCCCGCCCTCATCGGTTGCCCTACCCTCGGTGGAAACACACACCTGGTGGTACTTGGCAGTGATTGCTTCCATTTGGGTCACCTTCTCAGTCAGGCGCTGCGTCGTCTTCGTGTAGGTGGCCTTGGCCAGCGCTGCGCTGTCCTTGGCCTCCTGTTGAGGGGGAAGGAGGACACGCAGCACCGGGCCATGTATGGCGGCGTGTGGAGCGGGGCGCGCGCGGACACGGGCGGGACCGGAGAACATTACTACCGTACACAGTACTGTACGTACATACGAATGGGCTGTAATTATGCATCTGGGTTCCAAACGCGATGCATGGGCGACCCGCGGGTCGGACTGCTGGGGAGCTGGGCCGCTGCAGGGGCCGCGCAGCATGCCCTCTGCAACCACCACCTCGCCAGAGAACTTGCCGTCGAACGATCGCAAGCGCCCGACTGACAGCAACCGCAAGCATTCCTCGGCCTAGCTGTGGCCTACCTTGGTCAAATCCATTCGGCACTTTTCTAGGCCTTGCAGCGTAAAACGCGACCCGACAGCCGTAGCCAATAGGGTCAGCTAATTACAGCCAATATCACACTCGTGGATGGCGGCCTTAAGGGGCAGTCCGCACCTTGTTGATCACCGCTTCGAGAGCGGCAATTCGCTTTTCTGCCCCCGCCTTGAAATCATCCAGCACCTGCGTCTGCTGCTTGGCTGCTGCCGCCTTTTTCTTCTCCAGGGTTTGTTGAACAACCTTTTGCAACATGAGCAGCTCCGTCTCGTCGTCCATGCTCCCTTCGTCGCCGAAGTCTAGGCCCTCATCAGCCGCAGCGGCATTGGATGCAGCTAGCATCGATGGCAGTGCAAGCGAGCGACCATCAAGGCCGCTGGTCATGTTCGTGCTGACAGTTGCGTGCTAGAGGGAAAAGGCGCCTTAAAAACTACTGGCGAAGGTCTTAGCGTGTCCCCAAAATTCCTTCGCTGTCGGCTGTCGTGCAGGGAAGAAGCCCCGGCCCTGTGCCGGGCTGTTCTGTAGCCTGCTCTGTCCGCGGTGTGCGCACGCGTCAATACGGACCTTACGAAGTGTGGCACAGAAGGAGTTCACGAGGTCGTGGTCAAAGTTCAGCAACAATTTCCTGAGGCATGCACGCATGGGCCCGGTCAAAATACTTTTTTTGGCGCGCGGATCCAACGACAGGGTATGCGTACGGCATCGGCGAGTCACCTCCTCGGCCAGCAGCGGTTGCGCTGTGCATCGGCCTCTCTACCTCTAGCTCACTTCCCGCGGAATCAAAGCGTCTATAGCACAAGTCCGCACTGTCATACTACACTCCCTAAACAGAAAGTATTATCTAGCTGCCCTCCAGACCAACAGCCACCCAGCAGCATAACGCAGACCTGGTTGGAGACTGGTTGCACCCCACGCCCAACTCCAACCGCCAAGAAAAATGCAGAAGATTGTCGAGCAGGTGAGGATCCCGCGGGCGCTGCGCGACGTGGCTAGAGTTGACCGCGTTCCTTGTTCCTGCGGCAAGGGGCGCTGCCCCGTGGACCCGCGGGTCACCAGGCGAGTCGGGCTCTGCCCCGCCAGCGACCAGCTCGGCTCCTCCTTGCAGAAAATACGAACTCCATTTTTTCCGTCCGCACCAGCTGAGCAGTGGCCGCGCGCACCGAGGCTCCCAGGATCAGCAGCAGCCGCAGTCCAACCGCTGCGAAGTGTCGGCCCTCCATATCCGCACGAAGGCCTGGTGACCAAGATTAAACGCACCCATTATTATGGTGTCCAGCAGGCCCGGCTGCAGCAACACAAGCACCAGCAGCAGGACAGGATCCCCAACAATGCCGGCCGCGCTCGCTCAGCCTTACCGCCGTCCCGAACCGCAGGGCCCCGCCCCCTCGCTCCCTCCCTGCCGCTCTCTCAGGCCCGGCAGTCTCTCCACGTGGGAGAGCGCACCTTCAAGCCCACCCCCAACCTGCGCAACCCGGCCATGCTAGAGGAGGCTGAGGACTTCGCGGTCCACATGGTCGGATACAAGACGTCCCTGCGCCGCTACCAGGCGGCGCTCCAGGGTGGGACATGAACGGGACGAAAGCTCCTGGGAGGCGCCGCCCTGGGACCAAGCAGCTGTCGGGACGGGGGCTTCGCAAGTGGGGGCTGGGTTTTGAGGAGGCTGGTGGGACGGGGTGGGATGGGGTGGACATCGCTGGATTGGTAGTAATGCGAGGCGATGCGGTTATTAAGAATTTTGGGGCGCAGCAAGAATTCCTTCCGCCCTCCCCCAGCAATGGTCCGGACCCACTTCCCACAGCCCCGGCTACATCCGCGCCAGCGCATCCTTTCCCTCCTATCCTCGCCCCTGTCCGACCTCGCCTCCCAACCTGGCCCCGCTCCCGCAGTATTCCTCAAGTCCCTCCCCATGGCCTCTCGCGCCAACCTGCCCCGCGTGTGGGAGCGCGTCGAGGGGGGGCTGTGCGAGCCCCTGAGACCCAACGTCAGCCACTCGCACCCCACCCGCGTGGGGGGAGACATTGACGAGGTGGGTCGGGTGGGGTTTAGGGTAGGCAGTAGGGGGCATAGAGGCGTGCCGGCGTGCGCGGGCGGGACCTTCCAAGGCTGGATAGCGGAGGAAAACATGTTTTTTTGACGTCGCGGATCGAAATAGTCAGGAGAGCGCGGGATTGAAGGGTTGGAAGGGGAGAATGTTAGGGTTTATGGATGGGTCGGGTCGCAGCGTAGGGATGCGGTGCTCTTGTCCCTCACCTTTCCACCCCCTCCACTCTCCACGGGCCCTCCACCCACCACGCAATACCCTAAAATCCCACGCTCCCTGCCCCTCGCCCAATCGTCGCCACCTCCAGGGCCTGCTGCGTGACGCGCGGGACATGTTGGAGGCGCAGCTGAACCACGACATCATGCGGCCCATTGACCGCTGGCTGGAGAGCCTGGCGGTGGTTCGGGTGGGTGGCTGGCGGCGGTTCGGGTGGGTGGCTGGCGGTGGTGCGAGGGGGTACACCAGGGACCCGGTCGGGTCATGTGGGTTGGTGCAGTATGCAACATGTCAGCTGCATCGTGGTGTCCCATCTTGCTTATCGGTTTTGGATGCTCGTTCCCGCCCTGCTAAGCTCCGAAATCCGAACTCCGAGCGCTGCCCGCCCTCCTGAACCTCCCTACAGACCCGCATGCGCAAGCTTGAGGGCATGCGGCTGGATGTGGACGCACGACGCCGCCGGGTGCACCGCCGCTACATGCGCGCGCTGGGGAGGATGGAGCGGCGGGGTGGCGGCCGCGGGGAGGGAGCCGGCAGGCGCAGTGAGTCGACGCGGGGGCTTGGAAGCCTGTTGAGGACTGTTGATGATGGTTGCCTGCCTCCCCATTCTCTTGCGTCGGTGTCAACCGCCAACGGCCCCTCAACCCTAACTGACCCACGGGGGCTGCCTGCCTGCAACCGCCGCCGCCGCCGCCGCCGCCAGGTCACTCCGCGGGCCCCGGTCTCCGCCGCGGCGCCGCCGCTGGTGATGACATCAGCACCACCAGCTCTGACACCAGCGAAGAAGAGTACGAGCTGTCGTACGGTACGGGCGCCGTAGGGGACCGCGACGAGGAGAGCGTCCGGGCCATCCGCGGCAAGGAGGACTTCATTCGCTCCGCGCTCTACTATCAGCGCAAGCTGGAGGGTAGGTGGCGGGCGGGCGGTTAGGGGTTGTGGGACTGTAGGTTGCACCATGTGACACTCACTTTGCTTGCACGGAGGGGCTGAGATGCTGGAGTATGAGAGGATGCGGTGCGGTGGGATCTGGTGTGTGGTTTGTACAAATTGGGGCAAGGTTATACGGCGGCTACTACCCTACACGTCCAAGAGAGAAGAGAATGAAACGCCTCCTCCCGGCGCCTCGGCGCGCGCGGGCCGTACCGTTTGGTCTGTCGTACCGCAGCCGTACAGTCCACTTACCGCGAGCAGGAGGAGCTGGTGTGGGAGCACCTGGGCGGCTTGGCGCGGGACGCCGCCTGGCTCAAGGCCTTCGTGGCGGGGTCCATGCTGACCATCAAGGACGCGCTGCAGGTGAGGGTGCTGGTTGACGGTTGGCGGTTTGCCAGTTGCGATGAGGTGGGGGAACCGGGCAAGGCTCGAGGGAGAGGAGTGGAGTGGGGGCTGTGGCGCGGTTGGGAGTGCTGTGTGGCTTTGCTTGTCGGCAGCACTGTTACGAGTTGCGGTTGCAAGGTGGGTCACGGCAAAAGGTGATGCGAAAGAGTGGTGATGGTGATGTTTGCCGCAAGCACTGCTGCTGGACTCACATCCCATGTCGATGGTCGCATACTGGCCACTCCTTAACCCCCGGCGGGCCCCCTCCTCCCCGCGCCCACACCTCCCCGCCCTCCCTCCCCCCCAGCATCCTATCCTCAACCCAGTTCTCCAGCATGCACCTCAAAACGTCTTTCCCAAACGGCTTTTCCTCGCATCTACGTGTCTTCCTCGAAACCCACTCCCCTCCAGGCCAGCGCCGTGGCCCTAGGCCCCTGCAAGCTGCCGCTGCCGGCCTTCCCCCGTTTCAACGCGGGCGGGGAGTACGGCGCCATCGGCGACCCCTCCCCCCTCATCGCGGACATACCCGAGATGATCAAGAATGCCGCCGCCGGCGCCGGCGTCGCCAGCCCCCTGGCGCTGTTGGGGGCGGGCGCCGCCACCATGCCGCGTGCCGCTGACGTGGCGGCCGCGCTGCGCCCCAAGCGCATCACCGCGCAGCCGCTGCAGGTGAGCAGGGGCCGCCCAAAATTTTTTTTGCTTTAGTTAGCAGTAAGGCGTTGTAGTCACACTACAACTATTTTTACAGTTAATAAAACTAAACTAGTCCTCACATGCTGCTGCCCCTGTGCTGCTGCATGTGCTGCCCTCCACCGATTCTCTCCCTATCCTTTTTCAATACTTTTGGAATCGCACATGCCGTACACGTTTCCTCCCACCGCCCCAAAAGAACACATATTCATTCGTCCGCACCCCCGGCCGCCCGCCACTGCCGCCTGCCGTTCCCCCGCAGACGTCCGCCGACACGACCACCCCCCGGTACGGGCCTGTTCCGCCTGTCGCACGGGGGCAGCCGGGCGTCCCAGCGGACGAGCTGGCTGCAGGTACGAACTACGCGTCTGTCGTCAGCACCATGTCGTACGCTGGGCCGCCTCGCCACCACTGCTGCCCACCCAGCTCCCCTGCCTCACTCACTCGCTCCACCACGTCATCCTCCCCACCCGCATACACTCCCGCCACCATACATTCCTAATCCCTGGGTCCCTTGTTGCTGGCAGGCATGTTGACCGGCGCCGGCACATCGGGCGCCACTGCCACCACCGACAGCGGCGGCGGCGGCGGCGGCTTGATCGGCGGCCTCCGCGATCTGGCCAGCGAGGTCCTTCACGCAGCCAAGCAGGGACCCATCGGTGGGGCGGGCCCGGGCGCACACGCGCAGGCGCCCGCGGCGGCGACGGTGGCCGGTATGTGAGAGTCTTTGCGGGGAGGGAGGTGGAGGCAGGGAGGAGGAGGAGGAGGAGGCAGCGCTGGGGCCGCGGGCATTACCTAAGTTGCTTGTGTCTTGAAAAAGGGAAGGAGGCCAAGCGCTGCCAAAAGGGGTGATTAGTGGTAGAGGGCGGAGCTGCGCGTGGAGGTAGAGGAGAGGCCGGGGCGCGGCTGCGGAGCGTTTTGGTGGTGGCGGTGCTGATGTGGTGATGGTGGTGACGGTGGTGGTTGTTGTGACGGTTAGTGGTGGTTGTTGTAACGGTTGCAGTGGTTGGTGATGGTGGTACGGTGGTGGTGCGGTGGGTGAGGCGCGTTGGGGGGCTGGCGAGTGTCGTTGCCACGGTGATACCGGGCGAAATAGCTAGGGGCATCCCTTGCCAGTGAGCCCTGGATGGCTGCGGGTACCTATGCGCCAGGAAGCTCGGCTCGAGCAGCCTCGGCGAGTAATCGTGTGACTGTCTACACGTCGGTGTACCGCAAAGCAAGGAAGGAGGGGGTGTGGGTCTTGAGGAGCAAGGAAGGAAGGGAGGAAGGCGGGGTGGGTGTGAAGATGACGCGGCCTGCTTGCTGTTTCGCAGCGGGGTTGTCGCTCACCTTGTCAGGTCCCAGCGGTTTGTGCCCCGCTGCATGCGAGCACGTGTTGGTGCATACCCCCGTGTCGCCCTACCCCCACCAGGTTTCCGTTAAAACGTGGTTATCGTTGATGCTCCGGCGGCAGTTCGTTGGTCCTGCGGTTGACAGTTGCAGCGCTTGACGTTGAGTCGAGGCCACAACGATTGCGTCGGTGGGCTACAAGAAGGGCACGCTTAATTTAGGAGCTTTATCTTAGGAGCCGGAGGAGGGATTGCGCTCCGGGCCTCCTGTTTTTGCCCGTTGGTCCTCAGGAAAATGCGGTCTTGCAGTCCTGAGCTGTCGTTTAATACACGCACGCCCGCACGATGGCGACATGCCTTGAACACATTGGTTGACACCGCGGTTCCTAGAGCGGGAGTTTTGGCGCCGTTTGTTTGTCGCGCGTAGGGAAAGTCCGGAGAATCAGTTGTTTTACATGCAGTGTGCCCCGGCATGAACGCCAAGGTCCAACATCAAACTTATCAAACGTCCTTTCAACACGTTTTGCAATCATCAAGCTGCAACCAGCGCCATAAAATGCTTTCGGCACTGCAACGCCTCCGTGTTAACTACGGAGTTTGTCACCACCAGCAGGACGCCTCTTCTCCCGCCCCCTACCTTCTCCGCAACCCGCCGCTGCTGCCGCGGCCCCAGCCCAACAAACCCCCTTTTTCAAGTGCTTCCTTACCGGTTTCCCCTCAACCCCCCTGCTGCTATTGCTATTGCTGCATCTCCTGTCCCTGTTCCTCTTGCTGCTGCTGCTGCAGCTGCTGCTTCTGCAACTCCTGCTGCTGCTGCTCCGCCGGCGTCACCAGCTCGTACCGCCCGCCGCCGCCGTCGTCCTCCGCCGCCAGATAGCGGTACCACAATCCCGTGTTCGCGTCGCCGTACAGCCCCGAAACCATGTCGTAGTAATAGCCCAGGTCGGAGGAGTACAGATACCCCGAGGAAGGGTCCGGCTCGAAGCCGCTGGGCAGCACCGCCACCTCAGTCCCCGACTCCTCCTCCGACCCCGGCCCGGGCCCCGCTTGCCCCTCGAGACCTCCGTCTTGCGGTCTAGGCTGCTGCTGCAGGGGAGGGGGGTCGCCTCCTGCAGCGCCGACCCGCGGGTCAGCGGCCTCGGTCGCTGATGGTGGCGGCTGCGTCGCACCGGTGGCGCTGCCGGCGGTGGGTGGGGCATCGCGCTTTGCGGCGGATGGGGCGGTTGCATCGTTGTTGTCGTCATCGCCCCCAAACATGTCGACATCTGCGTCCACTGCGGAGGCGGCAGTAGCGCTGCTTTGGGCGGCAGCAGCTGTTGCAGCTGCCTCTGCGCCTGTGCCTGCGTCCGTGGCCGCGGTGTTAGTGGAGGAAAGGTGGGGGAAATGGAGGGTCAATGCCTGCCAGCGGAAAGCGGATATTGTTCACCTAAATCCTTAAGAACATGGCCAAGGCTCATATGCCGGTACATAACGTGTCGTGACAAGGCGATACGTTAGCCAAGACGTAAACTTGCAGCGTGAAGAGAGCGAGTTCCGCTGACCCACTTCTAACTCACCCACAGCAGCAGCCCCATCCATTGAGTGCGCCGCCGCCGCCGCCGCCGCCGCCGCCGTGTCGCGGCCGGACTTCTTGCGCTTCGCGCCGCCTCCTGCGGCAGCCCCAGCACCGCCCTTCGGCCCGGCCGACGAAGCCGCCTGACCCACGGGTCGCACGCCGGGCACCGTGAGGCTGCGCACCACGTCCACTCCCAGGGTCCGCTGCGCCGCCCGCAGCAGCTGCTCCCGGGTGGTGACATACACGTCGAACATGCCCGCGGACAGCAGCAGGTTGGCGTAGCTAGTGAGCGAGTCAAACTGGCGCCTGGGTTTCGGGGGGGAGGGGGGAAAGTGGGTTTTGGGGAGGCGGGAAAGTGGGTTCCGGGGCGCAGCGTGTGCGTATTCCACAGGAAGGGGACGATGTCCTCACCTCCCCGCCACCCGTCGCATACCTAGTACGGCAGCGCGCCGCTGCTCAGCTCAGCCCGAGCCAGCCCGCCTCCCTCCCACCTGGCCTCCAGAGCTACGTCCGACAGCTGAGCCGAGGGGTGCCGCCGAGCAGCCGCCGCTGCCGCCGCCTCTGCTGCAGACTGCCGCGCGGCGGGTGAGGGCGGCGCGTCACCCGGCCCTGGCCCCGGGCCCGGCCCCGCCTCCTCCATCGCCACATCGCCCGTGGACCGCCTCCGCTCGCCCCTCGCCTGCTGCTGCTGCTGCCCCGCCTCCTCCTGGGTCGGGTGCTGCTGCTGCTCGCGGCGCAGCTTGCGTAGCCGCTGCCGCTCGCCGCATGAGGGGTGCGCCGTTGGGGCCGCTGTGCCGCCAGCATGAGCCGTTGCTCCTGCTGCCGCGCCCATCTCCGTCGTCGCCGCATCCCCAGGCCCCCCGCCAGCTGCGGCTTCTTTACCCAAGGCACCGTCATCCGCACCCGCGCTCGTAACCGCACTTGGAGGATTCACCGCGGCTGTAGCACCAGCGGCTGTGGCGGACCCGGCGGTCCCCGGGGCCGCTGTGGGGGCGGCAGCGGCGCCGCTGTGCATCAGCTTCCCCAGGCGCCGCAGCCCGTCCAGGGGCGTCTCGCCCATCTGCAGCAGGTCGGCAACCCGCTTCTGGTACACCGCCCGCTCGTCCTCCTGCAGTACGGCACCCGTGTCCTCCAGCACGTGCAGGTCAAACGGCCCCTCATCCTCCTCGCCCTCGTCGTCGCTGCTGGCCTCGGCGTCGCCGCCGCCGGCGGGGCCGCCGTCGGCGGCGGCGGCGGCGGCGGCGCGCTCGCGCTGCCGCTGGACCTTTACTTTGGGAGCGGAAGCCGCCGCCGCCGCCACCGCCGCCGCCGCTGCGTCTGCCCCGGCGGCCGGCTGGCCCCCAGAGCGCGCCGCCGCCGCCGCGGCTGCGGCCTTGCGGCGTTGCGCCAACAGCTTGGGGTCGGCCCGGACCTGATGGTGCTCGTCCTGCGGGGAGGGGGGTGGAGGTTGACAGTTGGCGTCGCTGTGATGGAAGCGGCGCGCAAGGTACGGCAGTTGTACGGCAGGTGCGCCCTTGGCCCCAGCCCCTCCGCACCATGATGCTCTCCAGCCATGCATCGGTGTCCTCCGGGTCCAGGCGGTACTCCAGATAGTTGCCCTGTGACGGCGGTTGGTGGTTAGCGGCAGTTCATGAAAGAGCCAAAACCCCAAATGCCCCCTCAGCCCCGAACCCACCTCCGCGTCGAAGTAGCCCGCCTCCCGCTCCGATCGCAGGTGGAAGGGCTCGATGGGGATACCACCCTCATTGTACAGCTGCGGAGTGGTGCGTGCGCGTGGTGACGGGGTAAACAGGGAGGTAACGGTCCAGTAACGGTCCAGGGAAGGTGTCTAAGCGGACGTAAGTGTCCACAAAGGCACTGGAGCCATCTGGTGGAACCCCACTACTCAATGACAGAGGTGCGGGTCTACTCGGCACCCCCCACCCGCGGCTTACTATGTCGTATCTAACGGAGGGTTTCCTCACCTCCCTGCCCACCACCCTCGCCGCACCTCCTCCGGCTCGTCGTAGTCCGCTTCCGCCGCCGCCAGGTCGTCCGGCATGGACGTGTCCTCCAGCAGCTGCATGCGGGTGGCCTCAGAGCGGAAGCGGGCGCGGCGGGTGGCGGCAAGCACGGGGTCCAGGGAGCGGATGGGGCCTGGCGGAGTGGGAGGCGGGGGGGGTGAGGAAGGTGAGGGGCAGCGAGGAGACCCGTGGGCCGACATATGGGGAAAAGCTGAGAGATGGGGAGCTGCTAGAATAGGCCCCCCTTGTCAAGCTCCTGCTCCGAGTCCCGGTTTCCGCAGCCCCCGGCCGAGGACACAACGCAGGCTGTGGTGTGCCGTACCCTCTGGCTCTGACAGCGGCTGCTTGTCCTCTTCAGAGGCGCGGCGTCCATCTGCAGTGAGAGGCGGGTGTGGAGGGCGGAGCGGAGGCAGCGGCGCAGCCGTAAGCCCGGTGGCACGCATGGGCGTGTTTGGTTTTGGAGCACAGGTTGCTGAGGCTCTTGTTGTTGGGGGGCTGGGGGAGGGGCGCTGAGGGCGTTAGCGGCTGTGAGTGTGGGGTGGCGCGGGTGGTGCTGGGGTTTAGGGGCTTGCGGTGGCACGGTGTGGCGTGCAGCGGGTTGGGTGGTGACGTGAGTCGGGGCGGAGGTCAAGGAACCAAGTGGGGATTGATGGGGTGCATGGGGGGGACGGGATGCCCGGAGGGGACGTGCGATGAGCGAATGGCGGTGGGCTTGGCACGGGGCCGGATGGTGCGGGGGACAGGACAGGCAATTCGTAGGACGTCTCGATGTGACCGATAGATGATGTAGCTGTATCCAAATGTTCAGCAAGGTTGCAGTTCAGCCGCGCGTTGCGCTGACCTTGGCCAGGTAGGATGGTTGGACGTCGTCGTTCGGCAGGGCCCACTTCCTCGTCGGTTAGCTTCAATTCGTGCACTTCAGTGCTGCTGGCAAATCGAACGCGCTTGGGACGGCTGCCTTGCTTTTCTGCATCTTCCGTGAGGTTGGGGTCCTTCGCAAAAATGATCATCCCTGCAGCCTACGCGTCTGATTGAGGCTTGTACGATACGAGATGTTTTAATGCTGCGCAATAATTGCGCCGAGCATCAGCCCGAAGTTTTCCACCGTTTTTTGGAGGTCTCGGAGCTGCATCAACAGTTAGCCATAACGACATGACTGAATCACGAATTTACCTTCAAATCAACTCCTGCACTTATAAGAATACAGGCTGCCACTTCTTTCTTTGGCTTCAACCGGCCATCTTGGAGATCTTTTGTAGATTGCAGGCCAACGCGGCGATCCTTAAACACACGCGTTACATATTGTCAAAATTATATACCAAGCTTCCTGAAATCCAGTGATAAAGCTTCAAGGGGACAGCCCGGACAGGACTGAAGTGCAGATGCCTGGGACACCGAACGTGTTGGACCTGGTGCACAGGTTGGTTGGCGTGCGCCTGACCATATTTACCTAGGAGGCGCAAATGCGTATGGATAGAGCTTTGAAACTGATCTAGGTGCAAGCGCCGCATACACCGTGCCACTAGCGAGAAGTCGACGGGACTTTGGTCGCATCGTCGCACCCTGGGCGTAACGTCCTTGGATAGCCACCTCATATCACCGTACGTTCATAGGTAGAATTGTCGGAAGGCCTCTGGTACGGGCAAGCGCCGTACCCTGAACCCTCAGCGCGTCTCTGCATTTGAGACCCCGCTTGGCTCTGCTCCCAAGTTCTGCCTACATCCCACATACAAACACTTCGCAACCCACGGAGTCCACTCCTCACAATTCGGTTCGTCCTCTTCGCACGAAACTCGAAGCACTCTCGGTTACGACAAGGCGCAGGCCCTGCCTTCCCGCCCAACCCCGTCCCTGCCAAGTCAAGCCCGACTCTTCTGCCCGTTACCCGCAGGTCCTGCTCCGAGGTGACCGCCCTACACGCGGAGCACGTGAGCATTGATGACGCCGCGGTTTCGGAGCTGGTCTCAGAGCTTGCTGCGGCAGCGGAGGACGTGCGCGCCGCGGTGCGGGGGCTGCCGCTGCCCATCAAGTTCAGCAGCTTGGAGCAGGAGGTAGGGCTGGGTATTGTGCGCGAGCGTTCAGGTGCTGCGGAGCACCATGCCCCCCAACCCCCCACACACGGCCGTGGATTTGCGGATTCTCCTAAAAAAAACCCACACGGTCAGCCCCTATCTGTCCCTCTGCCTACACCCCCCTCCAGCTGACCCTGCTGGCGCTGTTCCACATGCTGGATTTCGGATCCGGGTACGACCCGCTGCTACTGCGGCAGTCGGGCGGCCGTGACGCCCGCGAGACGCTGCTGTACGGCCTCATCGGGCTGCATCTGGGGGGCGCACGCCTGGACTACCACAAGCTCAAGTGGGTTTCGGAGCGTTTCGGGGCTTTGGTGTTCTTAGGCAATAGCCGTAGGGGCATGCTAAGTGGGGACGCCCCACGTTTACTATGGTACGGCGGGATGGTGTAGGAGTGGCCGGGATGCGGTCTCGGAGCAAGCTTTCCAGGCTATGGGAGGCTCTGCGCCCGACCCAGATGGCTCGGAGCTGACATGCAGGGGGCCCAGCACCGCCGTGTCCAGGACTGCTGCAGCGTGGCAGCGGCACCGCTGTGTCCCACCTGTCGGAGGCCCACCTGCAACCGCCAAGCATTGGCCCTTTTGGCCGACCTGGGGCCTCTCACTAAACCCGCTCGCGCCCCCTCCCTGCAGGTCATTCTCGATGTACGACATCCACCAGGTGTTTGCTATTGAGGCCAACGTCGAGGTGCCGGTCATGCCCGGGGTCACTATGTCGAAGCCGGTGGGTGGGGGAGCCGGTGGGTGGCCTGGGAAAGGATACGCGGAGGGGTGCAACGGAGGCGGGGGTTGGAAATGGCGGGGGAGGAGCCAGGTTGACAACTGGGGGAAAGGACCAACAAGCAAGTGCTCGCACAGGGCAGAGGTCTAGCTGCAATCCGGGCTTGGGAGGCCTGAGGGACCAGCTGCAAGCAAGTCGCCTCATTCGGTGAATTGCACACCCATACGCAGCCTAGAGCAACATGGTCCCGGCAGTCTAAGCAGACCGACGCGTACGCATGTGCACTGACCGCCGCTCCCTCGCCGCCGCTGCCTGGCCGCCTCTCCACCTCCTCAGGGCCCGCTCCACCCGCTGTGTAAGATGATGCTCTCGGCGCTGAACGAGACGGGAGCCATCCTAGGCGACCTGGGCCACAAGACGCTGGGGGAGCTGCTGCTGGGCATGGCCGCCGGGCTGAAGGACGCGGGGTGAGTCCGCCGCCGCTGCGGTTGACAGCGGGGTGCCCGCGTCGGCCTGCACTCGCTGAGGGTTGCCGTCCACCCTTAACATCAGCCTTACGCACCCATTTTTGCGGCACTCATGTAATGGCATCTGCGCCTCATGTAATGGCATCTGCGCGTCCCGCCTCTGGCATTGCGCTGCGCAGTGGAAAACAATGTGCGCTGTGCTGCCCCATCCTGACGCTTTCGTGGGCCTTCGTCAGCATCCCACCTGCACTTCCCACCTAAGTAATCTTCCTTTCGCTTTTCCTCCTCTGTCGGTACCCGTGTTTCCGCGCTGCTCCCAACCCCCTCTCTTACCCCCAAACCGTCCCCCGGCCTCCCGCAGCCGCACCACCGCCAGCGCGTTCGTGGAGGAGCTGGTGGACACGCTGCCGGCCTTCAGGGACACTGTGCTGTACGACGGCCGTACGCTGACGCTGCACAGGAAGGCGCAGAACCTGGCAGCCGACCTGGCCGTGGTGCACGGCGGTCGGGACGAGCGGTTCCAGTTTCCGGACGTGGACGAGCTGGCGGCCGATTCGGGTGCGCGGGCATCTGGGGACTTGGGTCGGGTCGCATTGATCCTGATTGGACCGCAACGAGAAGTCGGGTCATGGCTGGTAGGCCGGGGGCATTGCCTGGAGGTGGAGTTTGCCCTGGGGAACCACGGCGAGCTTAGGATTGCTGAGGCTGGTTCGGTGCTGGGCCAGTTGTAGAAGGCTGGTGGGCAGAGGTAGACCGGTAGCTATTATTGGCTAGTTGCCCAGTTATTGTCGACGGGCAATCGAGCTAATTCGTCAGCCTCACGCATCAGCAAGAAGGACCCCGAGGCAGTCACCAGATGCATTGTACCCGGCCCGGAACGCACCAACACCCAAGTGGACTGCCCCCCTGACCCGCACCCGCGCAGGCGCCACCACCATAGCTGTGTTGCGCGCCAAGGGAGTGCTCAAGACATCCGAGGAGCTGACAGCCATCATCGATAGCGGCGCGGAGCTGCCAGCGGGGCCGCACGAGCGGGCGCTGCGGGCGGCAGCAGTGACGGCATGCGACCGGATCGTGGCGGCGGCGGCCGGGGTGACGTCGACGTCGTCCGGGGCGGCCACAGCGACAGCGACGGCGATTGCGGAGGCGGCGCAAACCGACGGGGGAAAAGAGGGGGCGACATCGGTGGAGAGGGGGTCGGTGGCAGAAGGGGAGCGGGAGGCTGCCGGAGGGGAGGTGGAGCCGGTGGGCGGGTCGATCAGTGGTGGTGGCGGCGGTTTGGGGTTCAGAGCGATTGACGTCGGCGCGTACCTGTCGTACTTGACTGAGGAGGGCAGGGAGATGCATGGCAAAGTGAAGAAGCACATCACACTGGGTTTGATGGCGTACTGAAGACGTGTTGACGCGAGGAAGGCATGGAATCGGCGCCGAGGCGAAGGCTGTACGGAACGGAAGCTGGTTTAGCTGTAGCTATGGTTGGCGTTGTGCCATTCGGTTGGTGCATATCGGGAAGGTTGCTACCCCAGGTGACGCGTTGGAGAGCTGACATGAGGCACAGGCCCCAAGTGGAAGGCGCCATTTACGCGCCCATGCGGATGTGACGCAGCTCCTCATCGCTGCCCATTATGTAGAGAACCAATCCAACAACCATCTCTAGTTTAATGTCGATTCCCACTGGGATACCGACCATATGGAAGCTCTGCTCATGCTCCGACTACGTGACCCAGATTGCACTTTCAACCGGGGACCGGGGGCTTGGGGTGTGGGATGACGTTTCAGTGCTTACACACACGCGTGCGGAATGAGATATCAGGCGCGAGCAGGCAGATTGCCCATACGGCAAATCACGCAATCACCGTCCGCCCACTGCGCATCAACACGTTTTAGTAATCCAGCAGCCCCTGCCACAAGGAACCTAATGTGGCCAACCCCAGCCACCGGTTCACTATGGCCGGCATACCCCTATTCCTGCCCGCAACGGCAGGGCCGTCAACGCCCTCCGCACCAAGTTTCACTCCGTCCACAAGGTTCATGGTTGACCACGCAAGTGGGGGCTTCCGCGTCTTCCATGTCCATGCTGCCACAGTCGCCGCCGGGGAAAAAGGCGACCAGGCCTATCTACTGTCAAGCATGACTTGCATGCACACCATAGTCATCCCCCCTCTGAGAACCAGCTCGGGGACTGCTGGTGGATGTGGTACTCACGAGTTGCCCTCACAAGCTAGCCGCCCAACAGCTTTCGCCACTGCCAAGTTCCAGCGTCCACAACAATTGCAGCTTTTTATTGAAGCTGCTGACTTGCTGAAAAAGAAGCTGCTGTCACGCGCGGTCCTTACTGAGCCGCGATCTTCGTGACCATAAACTTGGACAGGTCCTGCCTGTGGCCCTGCTTCTTCCGGTAGTGCTTCTTGGGGCGCATCTTGTAGACAATGACCTTTGGCGCACGCAGCTCCTCAATAACCTCGGCCTCGATGGTCACGTCGCTGAGGTATGGCTTGCCGACCGTGAGCTTGCCGTCATGCTTGAGGGCAAGCACGCGGCCGAACTGAATCTTGGAGCCCACGTCCGCCTTGAGCCGGTTGCAAGTGTACCACTTGTTGGGCTCAACAAACATCTGGGTGCCGCCAATCTCGACGATAGCGTAGGTCGCCGGGGCGGCAATGCTGAGCGGCGATGGGTGCAGCTTCTGCGGCTTGTCGGCCACCTCAGCAGCGGCAGCCTGGCAAACAATCTGCTGGCTTTGGCGGCTGATGGAGGGGCTGGCAAGAGCAACGCGGGCTTTGGCCGCCACGCTAACGCGGCTGGTAAAGGGGACCGGCCTGCTCGTGACAGTGCCCGCCTTGCGGGCTAGCGCGTTGGCCAGAGCCATTTTGTCACAATTACGGTTAGAAAAATGGTCTAAGGGAAAGACGTGTAGATTTGCACCAACTCCACTCCTCCGCCCCAAGTAGGTGTTATAAGGCCCACCTACAGCACACCCCGCTCCCCGACCCCAATGCACTCAACTGACAGGCATACATACAACCAAATCCTATTCCTACACAATTGGTGGCCTGGATAGTGCGAACGCATATACCTTGTCAAAGTACGTCCCTTCCTACAGCGTAATCGGGGACAGCTTGTAGCCGCACATCACTGAACCCTGTAATCAATAAGTAACATCTCTCACCTCAGGCGCGCTTGATCTGCAATTTGCACGCGCTCTCGGACGGACACGCCAGTCTGTGTGGGCGTTGGGAGGGACAACCATCCGCGCGGCACGCCGCAGCTGCCGTCGGCGCAGCTGCCATTGATCACCACGGAAATCAACGATGGCGCCGGAGGCTAAAACCAACGGACACGATGATGGGAAGCCCGTGCGGATCTCCACCCACATCCTGAAGCCCGGCGAGGACCCGCCGCCCGGCGTGCGTGTTTATGCCGACGGTGCGGGAGCCAATCGATACGCGCACCTGCGGGGCGCATCACCATACGCTAGCACCTCCAGAGCTGCTTAATCTGACGCGAACGCCGCCGGGGTTCGTGTGGCGAGCGGCGCCACCGGCAGCCCACAGCCCGCCTTTGACCCGCTCCCCCTGTTTGCGCTGCATCCTCGTATCGCGCGCTTACATGTGTGCACGTTTCCCAGCATCAGCACCTTCTCATGCGTATCGGAGCTCGCGCTTCCTGTCGGCTGCAACACGGGAAACCGGGTGTTAACGCATCCTGACTCCAGGACCCATCCCACAGCGAGCAGAGGCCGGTGCCAGCACCTGCCCTGCCCTGCACCGCACATACTCCCGCCTTGCCCGCACCGCTGCAGCTTCCCGCCAGCGCCACGCCCAGCCCACTCACCTCCGAAGCTCCACGCCAGTAGCAGCGCGTGTTGCTGAATGGTCCGACAGTGGTACCGTAGCACAGCCGTATGAGCCTGTGCACGTGTCGTACTGTCGTACTGCCCTCCCTGCTCGATGCACACTCGCGTCCATGTGCCGGGCACGCGCTCTCCGTTTACCCCTAGTACGGCATTTTGGATCCACGTGTCGGCGTGGAACCGTCCTCACAAAGCAGAACTCGCTCAGGCGGCTGCGGCCCTACCTCCCCGCCTACCCACCACCGCTCCCTCCCGTTACGCCACCCTCCTGGCCGCCACGGCTTCTCGGCCACCCATCCCTACGCCACTCCCTTCATGCCAGCCTCCTATGCTGATCCCCCGGTTGTTCTTTGGGCACGCGCACCCCAGGGATCAAGCCCGACCAGCGGCAAAACATCTTCGTGACGCTGCTGGCCGGAGTGACCATGTCCATCTACGTGGGCTTCATGAACTACTTCTTCCTGCTCATCATCCTGTCCTTCTTCAGCCGAGCGGCGCTCTATCTGGTGCTGGCGCTGCTGGGCACGCTCCTGCTGCCCTGCAAGCCGGTGCTGTGGCCCGCATTCAATCGGCTGTGGATCTTCAAGACCTGGCGCCACTACTTCCACTACAGGTACGGGAGCGGGGAATCGAAAATCGGTGCCAGGACAGGGAGGGGAGGGAAAAGGCAAGGGATGATGGGAAAGGCAAGGGATGAGGGGAAGCGGCTGGGATGTACGCGCATTGCCGTGTGGGGGAGCACTGGCGGCATCCTTCCCCACGCCCAAGGTTGCTCATCCCGCCCTGCACGTCCCCCTTTCGGCCTGCCTTAACCCCCCACCCCGGGCAGCTTCCTGGTGGAGGAGCCGCTGGACCCCAAGAAGCGTTACATCATCGTGGAGTGAGTGGGGCCGTACGGCCGATGTCGTACGGGGCGGGCTCAGGCGGGCTGAGTCCACGTCCACCTGCCTGGCATGCTGGTTGCGCCTGACCCTCCCTGACATGTTCTGCTGCTTCTCCTCCACGCCGCCGCCTGACGCTCTGCCACCTTCGACTCTCTGCCGCCGCCTGACGCTCTGCCACCCCGCCGGCTTGCCTCAGGTTTCCCCACGGAGCGTTCCCCATAGGTGGGTGCGGCGGCGACGGACGGGCGGGCCGGGGCGAGGGCAAAGGAGGGGTCGTCCTCGTCGCGCGTGACAGCGGATGGCGGGCGCCAGCAGGCGCAGCTGCAGCCGGCAGGAGCGGCGGCAGCAGCGGACGGGCGCCCTTCTTGGAGGGTGCGAGGGGGCTGCCGCCGCCTACCGCCGGCTACTGCAGCGGCTGGTGTGGCATGACGGACGGCAGGAGGGCGCGGCGCCCGAGGTGGAGCCGCTCCGCCGCATACCGCGGTGCCGCCCGTCACCTCCTATTCCGCCGGAGCGGAGCCTGCACCTGCCCGCCACCCTTCAGCCCCCTCCCACCTCCTTTGTTGGCTGTTACCAGTGTACGCTCCCACCTGCCTCACCCCCAGTTCTCCAGCATGGCATCTCGAAACGTCTGTCCTAAACGGTCTTCCTGGCATCCACGGGCCTTCCTCGCACCCCCCGCAGGCGCCATCGTCGCCGGCACGCTGATGCAGACGCTGTTCCCGCACATGATGATCTACAGCGTGGCGGCCTCGGTGGTGTTCTACATCCCCTTCTGGCGCCACTTCATCACGTGAGGGTTCGAGGAAGACCCGTGGATGCGTTTAGAACCGTTTAGGAGGATGCGTTTAGAACCGTTTAGGAGGATGCGTTTAGAACCGTTTAGGACAGACGTCTTGAGACGTGAGGGAGGGCGGGGCGGCCGGACCAGAGGGGGCACAGGAGGGCGGGAGGAGGGACGGGGGGGGGAGAGGAGGGCGTGAGGAGGGACACGGGCTACGGAGAGGGATGGCCAGGCTGGAGATGTGCCGGCGGAGGGGCGAGGGGCAGGAGCTGCGACGGCGTCACAATGGATTGCCGGCGCCACGCGGCTGGACAGCAATAGCTCGCGCCCGACCTGGAGCCCACCCCAGTCGGCCACGAACCCAGTCCTGCCACGAACCCACTATTCCCCCTGCCCCCTGCCTCGACGTGTCGCTCGCTGCCGGCTCTGCTCTCAGGTGGATCGGGTCGGTCCCTGCCACCTCGGCCAACTTCAAGCGGCTGCTGCGGAAGGGAAGCGTAGCGGTGGTGGTGGGCGGCATCGCGGAGGTGGGTGGCCCCTGCTGCTGACCTCACCCGCGGTGGCCCCCTGCTGCTGACCTCACCCGCATGGGAAAGGGCCGGGCGGAGGGTGTGTGTGAACTGTGAAGGCTGTGTTGCGCTGGGTCGCGACGGCGGCGTCCCACAGTGCCGTACGGCTCAGTACGGCGGCGAGGTTTCTTTCCCTGGGGCTGTTGGGCCGGCGGATTGAGGCGCGGGTCCTGTCCGTCTCGGACATCACGCGTACCGGTACTCCGAAACGGTCACTGTCTGGCCATTACCCCGCTCAACTACCGGTAACCCCCTCGCCACTCACCCAGATGTACATGGCCCACCCCCACCGCGAGCGCATCAAGCTGCTGGGGCGGCGGGGTTTCGCCAAGATAGCGCTGGAGGAGCAGGTGGACGGCATCGTGTGCGTGTACTATTTTGGACAGAGCCAGGTGGGTCTTTGCTCTGATACCACCTACCAGCCTACCACCTGATACCGCCTACCAGCCTACCACCTGATACCGCCTACCAGCCTACCACCTGATACCACCTACCACGCTACCAGCCTACCACCTGATACCGCCTACCACCTCTTTTGCATTCTTCCCCCCTCACAGCCCTGGTCCACGCGCGGCCACACCCACCTGCCCGTCCCGGCTGGGACCCCTCACTTTATTGTTATATGCTTTTTACGACACGCCCGTCGAGAGTTCGGTCATTTTCCGTGGGGATTCGCGGCTTTGTGCTAACTCAGGTACTCAGCACACCCGGCCCTCCGCCCCGCAGGTCCTCAGCTTCGGCCCCTCCTGGCTGGCCGGCGTATCCCGCCGCCTGCGCACCTCGTTCGGCTACCTCACCGGCTGGATGGGACTCCCGGTGCCCAAGCCGCTGCCGATATACATGGTCAACGGCCGGCCCATACCCGTACCCAGGGTAAGACCGGCCGGCTGTGTGGGATTTTTTCACTGGGGAGGGGTGGGGTCTGGGCTTCCCTCCTTCCCGGCCCCCGCGCCCACACCCTGCCGCCTCGTGGGATGCAGGGGAAGTTGCAAACCAGGACCGGAGTAAGGACTGGGGAGCCATAGGCTGGCGCCGGAGAGCAGACGCCATGGGGGGGGAGAAGGTGCCTAGTCCTCTTGCAGCTTCACAAACCGGACGGTGTTGCGTTTGTCGTTCGCGGAGCGAAGCGGCGGCATGCAACCGTTAACGAACTGCCTGCCAACTGTTTTCGCCAACCGCCAGATTGCCCGCGACTCGCCCGACTTCGACGCCGAGGTGGACAAGCTGCTGTCGGCCACCATCAAGGAGCTCGGGGAGATGTACGACAGGCACCGCGGGGAGTACGGCTGGGCCAACCGCCCGCTGTCCATCGAGTGAAGGGAGACGGAGCGCGTACCGGTTTTTAAGCAGTATTTGAGAGGTGGATGTGGCTCATGGTGCGACGGGGGGGAGGTGTTTTTGAGCCGAGGGCGGGGCCAGCCAGCCGTACAAGGCGATGCCGCCGAGGCTGCACCGGCTTCATTTGGGACGCGCGGGCGTGTTAAATTTTGCGTCGGAAAGCGCTGGACCCCCCCTCGAGCGTCGCCGTGCAGGAAACGTTATCTTAAAGCCCACGTGGCGTGTCTTGGTGTATCCGCTGGAGGGATGAGGGGGTCTACCGGGGGTTTGCCGGCATACCGGCTAGGGCCTGAGTAGAGGGTAGTCATAGCGGCCATGACGGCGGGTGGGAGCGCGGGTGGGAGCGCGTCTCGGTAGGCGGCTCGATGTAGGGGAACCAGCCGCAGGAGGGCAGGAGCTGCACGGGAAACCCATGTACGAAAGCAGGAGGTTGCGGGCATTGCCGCAGGGATGTTGGGCGCAGGAGAGGGGGTAGGTGGTAGCTTTGCCGGGCTCTGTCGGATAGTGCTCAGGGGAAGCGCAGAGAAGAGAATCCAGACTGCCAGATGAATAGCGATGAAGAGTTTCTTTCCTTCTTTTTACACAGCCGGTTATGAATTTTGCAGTTCTCTCTTCAGTGCGGTAGCGCGCCCCAGCTGCTGGGGGCATGAGCGTCGGCCTGAGGCTTCCAGGCTTGGTTCGGCCCAGCCAGGCTGGCGGGATATTCCCGCCGTGCAGGATGTCGTGCGCTTGCCCGCTAATACCCGTCGTTGCGCAGCTGGGGCTCCGAGCCCCTTGGGTGCCCGTTGGTTGATTTCTGTTGTGGGTTGCCAAATGCCGGCACGCGGTTTTGAGTCACATGATGCGGCGCGAGGTTTGCGATTTGTGCTATTTGTTTAGCCGGTTTGCCGCCATTCGCTGATTCCTTTGGTACAGCCAGGGCCACTACTCCAGGAGCGGACGAGTTCGCTCCACCACATTAATATTTACCACCAACGCCACAGCTACGCCGATGTGGTTGCAGTTCTAGCGGCCCCGCCGGCTGCCCCCTGCACAGCTGCGCGCGTTTTGCGGGCGGTGCCAGCTCGCGCCGACAACGCCGCCACCCGTCTGCTCCCGGCATCTCGCAGTGTGCGCAGGTGGGCCCCCCTCCCAGCCCGCATCCGCCGCAGGTCCGCAGCCACTCGCTCACTGGCCGCCATGCAGCAAACTTAGGTTAAGAAAATACATGCAGCAAAATTACATCAAGAGTAAACAGCTGGGCGCCCAGGTCTACACGTTACGCACGTCTTTCAGCAAGCCGCGTCCTTCATCGAGCCCTATCGCGGCTACCACACGAACCCCATATAGTGGCGCAGCTTGCAACTCCAGTCATGTGCTTGCCCCGCCAAGGGGCAACCTAAACAAGTTTAGTTCATACAAGCACAGTGGTAGTACCGTACAACAACGGATGGCAACAACCCCGCACTTCCTTCGGCTTAACGTTACCTCTTCACCACTCCAGCGGCGGCGGAGGGACACGCCATGCATGATGCCGATCCAAGCCACTGCGCCTCCATGCCACCGCGCCTTCCTTCCCAGCCTTGCTACGGTGCCGCCGCCGCGACAGCGCACCACCAACCGTAATCGAGAGCGGATTGCCGCCACCCGGGTCAAAACGCAACGTTCTACGCAGGCGCGCCTAAACAGGACCCTAAACGAGGCCCTTCGAGTCGGTGTGATGTGAGAAACGAATGTAAGCGCTCGTCGTCGCATGAGCGCGAAGAGGCGAGAGACTGCGGCCCGCCGTGGCTGGGGACATGATAACAACCAAAACTACTGTGCTCCAGAGGAAGAAGAACGGCAGAATAAATACAAGCTTCAACGCGTGGTTGCGTCACCAGCACGGCGCTTGGCACGTCGTGGAAAAGCCCGCCCCACCTCAATACACTAAGGCAAAGCCAGCATTGGCATTATTACCCCAACCCCTAGTAATGAAGCACAAAACACAATACCAGGCCTCCCTACCAGCCAGCACCGCCAAGTTACGCAGGCCGGCCGGCGCAGGCCTTATATCAGCTCCCACGATTTAGCCGGCGGACCGGCTAGCCCCTAAATTTCTGCCTGACCCTCTCTTCATAATGCAATTCACGGTCGCACTCGGGCCCCAAGGCCATGTCTCAGGCTATCGTGCTTGTGGATGAATACATAATGCACGCAAATTAAGGCTCACAGGCGAAGTTTGTTACCCCCTTGGGAAAGCCCCCAGGGAGTGCACGTGTTCGGACATCGTCGCGGCAGCGTTCGTCGTGAAGGAAGCGGCAACGGTGAAGGTCGTGAAGACCGTGTAGTGTCCTTAGAAGGTGTCGATGTCGGTGCAGTTGATGCGTGTTTTGGTGTGATGATGCCACGGTGGTGGTTGGGAGGCCAGCTGTCTACTCCAGGAAGGGCCGCCAGCAAACGACGCCGCGTATTCCTCGCTGTCGGCATCCGCTTACCCAAACCAACCCATACCACCAGCGACCTCGCGCTGCTTGCAGAAAACCTTCCTCCAACACCACCCGGGTGAGCCCCGGGTTTGTGCCGCATAAGCGCACCTCATGACAGCGGCCCTGTCAACTGAACTGCTGCCTGCCTGCGTCGCTCCCTTCTCCCTCCCTCCGCCCTGTACCCCAGCCTCAGAGAGGTTAGGAGCGCGACGCAGGAGGTGGTGCATGACCGGCCGCCCCCTCCCGCCAGGCTGGGCGCCATACCGACTGCAGCCACAACCGCAGCCGCACCTCTTCGGCCCCTGAGCCGATAGGCTGCCTGGCCCATCAGTGGTTGTGCTGTCCGGTCCGGGATTTCTTCAGAGAGCGGGGCGTCTTGAAGTGCCTGATAAGTCCCGTCTGGGATGTCATCGATGGGCCCCCCAGCTCCAGCTGCATATCGCTGGACAGGTTGCTGCCACGCATCATCAGCACCGGCGGCGACTTCTCCCTTTCCGGCTCCGGAACCGCCACGGTCATCGCCACCTGGCTCCTCCGCTCCGCCGACACCGGTACTGGCATCGGCGCCGGCACTGGCACTGGCGCCGGCACTGGCATCGGCATCGGCACTGGCACAGGTATTGGCGCCGGCATCGGCACCTTGGCGCCCCTTGACGGTCCCCGGCTCCGTGTGTCAGTCTCCGCGCCGCTGACGTCCTCGTCACCCACCTCCGTCAACACCAACTCGGTCTCATCACCCTCGCCGCCCGGCGCTTTGTCCTTCACTTTCTTCTTCTTCTTCTTCTTCTTCCCCTTGTCGCCGCCACCGCCCTCCTCCCCTTCCGCCCCCTCCTCCAGGCCGATCCCGGACTTCTTCTTTTTCTTCTTCTTCTTCTTTCCAGCCTCGTCCCCGCCCTCCGTGTCGTCTCCGGCCGTCTCGACCCCGGACTTCTTCTTCTTCCCCGTCTTTTTCTTCTTCTTCCCACCCGCTGCTTCAGGCGAGGTGGCTGCATCCGTGTCCACATCGGTGACTCCGTCGGTGAGCGTGACTGTGCCGTCGTACTCGTCGCTGTTTCCGGTCCCGAGGCCGAAGCTGTGGGGGCCGTAGCAGACAAACCGAGTCCAGCCATGTCAGCAGTTCGGGAAGGTGGCGACACCCAATACCAGTACGCGGGGGCGCAGAGCGACAACCCTCCCTTCACCCCAGCCCCAGCCCCAGCCACATCCACACAAACGATCCCGCTCACCCTCGTTGTCGGTCGCCGGCCGGCAGTAACATCGGCTCCCTCGGCATCGCCCCGAGCTCCTTCGCGCCAGTCCGTCGGCGCCCACTGCCGCCCGGGTTCGAGTCCGAGTCGGAGGCCGAGTTCAGTTCCAGCTTCTCCCACAGAGACGCCCGCTGCCTGGCGCTGCTGGCTGCGGGGGTGAAGGCATGGGGCACGGGAAGCGATCGTCCCGGCGTGTTTTGCAGTGCGGAGGGAGACGAAATCCTCACGCAGGAGCCGGCCGGTGTGTGGGGGGGTAGGGTCTAGGGTTTAGGGCTTAGGGTTAAGGACGAGGTAGGGGTGTGTAAGGACTTAGGGTTAAGGACGAGGGAGGGGGGGACGGGGATGGAAATGGAGATGGGCAGTTGGACGCACCTTGGGACGCCTCCAGCAGGGCGCCAGATGGCTCGAAGGCGGGCTTCACGTCCAGAGGGACGGAGGCACTGCCGAGGAGCCCGGGCGCTGTGACGGGCGCCGTGGCGGCGGGTACGGGGAGAAGGATGGAGCCTTTGGCGGGGACGACGATGGGGGCCGCGGGGGGCGCGGGGGGGCCCGCGACCATGGAGGGGCGACTGTTGGGACTGCGGGGCAGGACAGGGCGAGGGAGGTGGGGCCTTAAGGTGAGAGAGGGTAGGTGAGAGAGGGTGGGTGAGAGAAGGTACTAGTGGAGGGAGCCTGGGGGGTTTGGACGGGGGCCGGGGCTCAGGGGCAGCGAGGCTGGAAAACTAGCGCAATGGCCACAACAAGCAACAAGTTTGGAGACTGCAGCCTGAGCAACCAACAACCCCCCGTCCCACGACCACCGCCGTCCTGCCTGCGCCCGTGCTTGCCCCGCGCTCCCCGCTCCGAAACCCGGCGCGGGCCGCCTCCGAAACCCCGCCCCTGCTCACCCCCTGACCTCCACGTCCAGCCACTCCACCTCCAACGCCTGCTCGTCCATGTGCAGTATCTCGCAGCCGTGCCGTACCGTCCCCCGGTCCGCCTTCCCTCCATGCCGCAGCATAGTGGTCATCATCTGCTGCAGCACCATGGGGTTCACGCCCAGACCCTGCCCCGCCTCCACCCGCTCAACCTCACGAATGACCTTGTGGGCACAAGGGACAGTGGGGATGGGGGGGTGGGGAAGGGGGTAAATGGGGCGTTGGGTTTGGGGGCCGAGTGACTAATCCCTCCCTCCACCCCGCATTCCTCACCCCTTCTCGTCCCTCTCGTCTCGTCCTCCAACTCCTACCCCCACGTGTCAACCCGGATGCTGTGCACCCTGCCGTAAAATCTCGTGCCGCCGCCACGTCATCAGGTGCCGTACAGCCCGGGGCCCCCGACCGGCTCACGCCCTCTGCCATGCTCCGCACGACAACGATTCATGAAGAGTCACTTACCACGGCCCGCGCGTAGAGGAGCCGGTTGGCGAGGTCACTGTTGGCCTTCTCCAGGCGCATCAGCACCATGAAGGAGAACACGGTAGGGAGCGAGATGAAGAGCAGCTGGATAAGGCCCTGCGGTGCGTACGGCAGGAGTAGGAAGGAGAGGTGTCAAGGGGGAGATGTCCGCGGGGAGGAACGGGCATGGCGCCCGGGGCAGGGGGGAGTGGGGTCGAGGGGTGCATGCACCGGGAGGGGGGCGGGAGATTGGAAGGGACGCGGCTGGGAGGGAAGGGGCCCCATTGCAGGCGCATGTACGACAGACGCATGCAACCACCGTGCAGGCACGTGCACGGGGCCGCGGCGGCGCACTGATGCACCGTACCATGTACGGCAGGAAGCCGGACGCTTCGGAGCACACGTCCGTGGCCCACGCCTTGCATTCCAGGCACGTGGCCGCCTCCAGCGCGGCGCGGGTGCAGTCGTTGGTGGCGGCGCAGGCGCAGGAGGAGCAGCCGCTGAAGCTGGACTGGACCTGGTCGCACCTGTGGACCGAGGAGGCAGAGGAAGCGAGGGGCAGCCGATGTGGAATCCCCTCCGTCGTAGTAAAAAGCGTGTTTCGATCCACCGGTTTTCTCCCTACACCTCTCCGTACACAAGCAATGAAGAGAATCGACCGCCAATCTCATCGCCAATTCATCGCCAATCTCATCGCCAATTCATCGCCAATCTCATCGCCAATCTCATCGCCAATCTCATCGCCAATCTCATCGCCAATCTCATCGCCAATCTCATCGCCAATCTCATCGCCAATTCATCGCCAATCTCATCGCCAATCTCATCGCCAATCTCATCGCCAATCTCATCGCCAATCTCATCGCCAATCTCATCGCCAATCTCATCGCCAACCTCATCGCTGCGGGTCTGGCGTCCTTCCCTCCGTCTCCGTCCGCCGCCCTTCCCGCCCAAACACGCACCTGTCGGCCATCGTCGTGTACACCTGCGTGTGGAACACACCCAGGCCGGCCGCCAGCGCCAGCCCCAGTACGGCATGGCAACCCAGCACCAGGGACTTGAGCAGCACGAAGCCGGCAATACCCTGGCAGGTCGTGTTTCGCACGGGGGCGGGGGGGGTGGCGAGAGGGGAGGGGAGCGGGGCGCGCGGGCGGGGTTGGGCGGGGTTACTAGTGTACCGGCGGCGAGGAGCGTGAAGGCCGTAGGGTGAGGTTGTGATGCTGGTTGTCGTCAACGGACCCATGGGACAGCTCCGCCGGGGGTTGTGAGGAAAACCCGCTGGGGGCGAGGTGGGGGCTGTATCTAGCGGCTCACCAGGGGCTCCCACGCAGCCAGCCGGCTCCGGGGCTCTTCCCTGCACCGCACTGAACCGCACCCCACCGCACCGCACCGCACCGCTGCGCCCCCCTCACATGCCGCTCACCAGTACTCCCACGGCTCCACGCACAACCAGCTAGCTCTCCTCACCACCCATCGCTACCGCTGCCCGCCCGCGGTCTTGCAGCGAGGACCCCGAGTCCCCGGCCCATGCACCTCGCCGCCCGGCCTGCTGCCTTCTCCCTCCCCCAGCCTTCGCCCCCGCCCCGCCTTCTTTCTCCCCCCACCCCGCCTGACGCCTGCTGCCTTCTCCCCCCCCCCTACATGACGCCTGCTGCCGGCTCACCAGGCATCCGACCACCGCTGTGATGGCCCAGGTGAGGATGGGGATGGGCGTCAGGCGGCTATCCCGGGAGTAAAACTGCAGGGCAGGAGGAGCACAGGGCCCGGGGGGGATTGCAAGGAAAACCCGTGTACAAAGGGAAACCGTTTAGGATAGACGTTTCGACAGGGCCCGGGGGGGAGGGGTGAGAGCCGCATGAAGGGGCCCGGGGGCAGTGAGAGCCGCACATAGGGCCCGGGCCGAGGCCGGGACATGACCCCAGGGCATGAGTCTGGGGCCCCCGGCAAGGCGACTGCTGGGGTGAACTCCCGGGGTCCGGAAGTGGAGGGGAGGGATCGAGTGAAAGGTAGTGGACGCGTGGCCTGGAGGCCCCCGGCGTCAGCGTGCTTTTTAAAGGTTGGATCCACTAGCTACGTGTCTTCTAGACGATGTTAAGATCGTAAGCGCTGTATTGAGAGCTTGCTTGTGCACTGCCAGGCAAAGGCTACAGGACCAGGGGCGCGGGTTGTCCGTCTGGAGGCTCCGCCGGTGGCAGCACGCTTAAAATGCTAAATGACCGCTGTGTGCCGGGCATCCATCCCAATCACCCCAGATTTTCCGCAGCGTGCTATCGTTCCAATCCGTGCTGGGGGCCCTAGGGTCGGGTTTGCGTGGTTTGCGCCGGGACTGCATTGCAGCAGCCTTAGACAATCTGCTGGGACTTACCAGGGAATACCAGATGCCAGGGAATGTTATGGTGATGACGAGCTGCAGCAAGCAAGCTATTATTCCCTGTGGACAGGCGTGTAGAGTTCGTTGCACGGACGCCCAATATCTTTGCCCACCGTCAATTGCGGGATCATAATGGTTAGTCGATACCGCAACGATACTGGGACCGCGAACTTACTTGGAGCCGAAGCTCATTCAGGGACACGGCCCGGGACCCGGGTCGCTTATACGCGCTCTTCCATCCTCCAGAGTGACTCAACCGCAGCTTAGAAGTTTTAGGAGGCATAACGTTTACTTGAGGTGGCCGCTCTGCTGCACTCCTTTGGTCGCCAAACATCGAACCTGCGCTGGATGCCGTCATACACAAAGGCTCCAGCCCCTAGATATATCAGTAATCATAGCTCAATGTTTCGTGTCGCAGAAATTGACATGTCTAAAAGAAGCGGTCGGACGGTCCATCCACCAGGGCGTGGAACTAAAGAAACAGAAGATTCTGATGCGCACATTGAATATTGATATCCTTTAATAATGGTAAACTAGTAACGATTCGTGCCCCTACACCCTTTCAATCGCTTTTGTGACTTGGACGAGCAGCCCTGCGCGCCGCTTCAGGAGCTCACAATGGGAGCGTGCGAGACATGTAAATATGTTATAATTGTAATAGTTCATTCCTCCGGCAAGGCAGATTTCCGGCGTTGGAAGTTCGGTGGAAGACGAAGTGGGGTTGCTTTGTTTCAACCCAGGGTTGCAACGGAGGTACAGTATAGAGCCAGTTGTAGACAAGCGTATGCTTATGTGTTGGCGGGGTAGTTTATGAGCTTCAGTGGGGACGGGCGTGGGTCGGTCTGGTGTTTGAGGGTAGGCAGGTATGATTAAGGGTAGACAGGGAGATACGGCCAGGTTAGAAGTCGCGTAGATCACCGACGACCTCTGCTGTGGCCACGACGCTGAGCATCCTGCGACCACCGTGTCGTGGTCATGACGGCTTTAAGAATGTTGCCTAAATTATGGCAGTGGCCCGAACGTGTGCGGTTACGTAGAGTTACGTATGGCACGACACCTGTATCGAAGTCATCACTCACAGTTATACAAACTGGCCAAACGACACATCGACCAACGTTCTACAGGACGCATAAGATTCCGTTAAACCGGAACAGTCCTGTCTATCTGACGACCTGGCGCGCACCGCAACATTTTTTGCTGTGCGGTCTCAGCTCTTCCTGTGGTTGACTTCGTGGGCACTGCACGGCACTGCCTACACCCGAATGCGGCAACGGCGACGCCATTCGACAAATTCCACGATTTCCGCCACGGAAATCGCCACGGAATACTCCGGAATACCCGACTGCAACTTAGGCAGGCAGCGTTGCCAGTGTCAGCTTCTAAGACGCGGCTTTGCGTAGCGCCTGCAGCGCGCTAACGGAGCGCACGTCGTAAAGACCGCCGTCACAGCGTCACGTGGCGGAAACATCGTATCGTACTGTACTGCAAGCAACTAGGCATGCACCGGTCCGGCCCCGGTTGCTGCGCCTTTACTCCTTTTCGCCACCAGTGCAGCAGGGTACACCTCACTCCATTTCGTCGACTTCCCACCACCACCACTCAAACCACCACCGCACCTCACCCAACGACGACTTCGCACCTGCCGACGTGGCAGTCCAATCGTGGACAGGCGCTGCTGCATGAAAGCACGCCGCAGGCACGCCCCACTCATCCTTCAACCGCCATTCCACAAACCACCAACGATATGCAGCCTAAACGCATAAATACATAAAGTGGCGTCGGTGGCGGGGGTGGCTGGGAAGAATTCTACCAGCGACCACTGGCGTAACGACCTGGTCGCTAACCTTATTATTCTAGCGGTTGTCTGTGTGTGCATGTGTGCTTCGCACGGAGCACCTTCCAAAAAAGGGACAGCCCCCGTCTGTACCAGCATACATAGCAATAAATATACACACCGTGAGGGAGCCGTCCTGTTCCTCGTCACGTCCACCACCACAGCACTACAGAAGCAGGAACAGTGATTTTGTCAGGCACGTCCTCCGGCTGACTAATTTGCGGCTCTACGCATAAGAGGCGACGAGCCGGGGCCCCAGGGGTCGCTCTGGCGTGTCCAAGTATCAGGAATGAGCAGTTCACGCTTGTCCATAATCTGTGGCTACGAGAGCGCCGCTGAACACAGCCAGGCGCAAGCCGCCCAAACGCCCCGCCACACTACCGTGATCGAGACAACAGCAACAGCCTCCGGAACACGGCGCAACCTAACGGAGTCATGGCGGCCACTCGTGAGCTGTGCCGCTGAAGTTAGCCTTCAGCTGGCATCGTGTTGAGCAATTCCTACTTACTGCACACTCCAACCGCACATATAACTTAACAATACTGGCCAGACTATCCGACAGCAGGAGACCGAGTGTATCCGACAGCAGGAACCGAATTGCCGAGAACGTATCACATGCCCTCACCATGCACACACAGATGCAACCGTGCAATGGTTCAGCGAGTCAAAGTGCAATCACCACTAACATATGGTGACGGATCTCCACCCAAGTAACCAACCCAGCAATGCGGTGTCCCATGACGCCTCCATAAACTACGAGGCCTGTGCCCTTCGCCGCCGCAGCCCCTCTCCATGAGTTCCTATCTTCCCACTTCCTCGGTGTTCCCAAAGCCATTTCGGCTCGCTTGTCCACAACAAGTTCAAATTTCCCATCCGCCATGAACAAGAATCGCCGTCCCCGAATACACCACCTGCCCCGCGACGCCAACCGCTTTGCGATCAGCCAAGCCGGCGCCAGCAGTTCCGCAGCAGCTGGTGGGGGGCAAGCCCAGGCGCAAACGCAGCGCCTGCAATGCATGAATCCTCATCCATTCCTCATCCATTCCACTACCTCACTTCGTGCCGTGCCCATGCACGTGCCGCGCCGTATTGCCGCGGGTTCACATCGCCAACAATGGTGAGTGACATCACGCGGCGCTGCGCGTCGACACATGTACCCCGCCGCCGCCGCCACGCGGATCCCATTCGGCCCGCTCCCCAGCAGCCCGGATCCGGCCCCAGCCCCAGCCCCAGCGTGCCTCTTTCCATCTAAGCTCGCTGTGCACCTAGCCTAGAACCCTGAAGCACCGGTGTACTACATGGCCACGTCTCTCCGGCCTGAGAGCAGCTCCGACCCAGGGGCCATGCCGGCGCCTCAGCGCCACATCCTAGACCCCTGACACCAACCCTCCAGGGATGTTGTGCCTAGTGGTACGGACGCGGTGCAGCAGGCCACGCCGCAGGCGTAGCTTGGCCCGTGTACGGGTTGTAGCGGGGCTGCATGCCGTACGGCTGCTGCTGGGGGCCGCGGTTGTAGGGATGTGGCTGCGGCGGCGGCCTTGCGAGTCATTGCCCTCGCGGCGGCGGTGACAAGGGCTGACCCGTGTATGGGTCGACCGGGGTTGCCTGATACGGCGGCGGCGGTCCTGCGTACGGTGGCGGTGGTCCTGCGTACGGCGGCGGCGGTCCTGCGTACGGCGCTCCTGCGTACGGCGGAGGCGCTCCTGGGTAAGGAGCCATGGGCTGGCCCGTGTACGGGTCCACGGAAGCGCCGTACGGTGCGCCGGCCATGGCCTGCTGGCCGGGCGCGGAGAGCACCACCGCCTTGGTGGCCTCTTCGTCGCTGCCCTTGGGTTGCACCTGCTAGCGGTGGCAGGGAGGGAGGAAGGCGCGTAGGTGGGAAGTGGGCCGCGAAATTCCGTGCGAGCAACGACATGAAAGGTGACAAGGAAGGCGGCATCGCGCCCCGTTACTCCAAGCGGTGATGCACGCGCTACTCAACACCCGCACTAGCCGGCTTCGATCGGCGCACGCACCTTGCCCTCCAACCGGGACTTGAGCAGCGGCTTGCAGCCGCAGCAGCCGCTGTGCGGCAGCTGGTCCAGGCGGCGCAGGTAGGACATGGCCAGGTTGCACGCGATGAATATGAGCCAGCCGCCGAAGGTGAAGACCACCCAGGTCTTGGCGCTGTAGTCGGTCACTTCGCAGCAGGGGACGGACTTGAGTCCCTCGTACAGGGGTCGCACATTGACCACGTCAGCCATGGCAAGGACCTTGTGGATCTGCGGCGGGGAGCGGGGTGGTCGGAAAGCGGTGGAGTTTCATTTGGAACTATAAAACATGAAACAAGCCGAACAGGAAATAAGAGGAAATCTCAGGCCAGCCCAGCGATGAGGCGTGGGCATAGGGGGACCCGAAGAAGGGTAGGGTGAGGGCCTGCTGGGTGGCAAGCATGGGTGGCAATTACGAATGCGTGCTACATGCACAGCTTCGGGTACGCCGAGGGGAGAAAAGCTGAGGAGAAGGGCACATGATATGTTGCGGTACAACCACTTTTGCTCGCTGGAGAAACCAAGGCAGCAAAAACGTTTACGTCACTTACGTCAGCGAGCGTTTCGTTGATGAAGACGGTGATGCTGGTGAGCACGCTTTGCAGTTTTGGGCGGGGCATATAGACGGTTTTGAAGTCGGTGATGATACTCTCGGACAAGTCCACCACGTCGGCCGTAACCTGCGGTTCCGGGGGCAAGAAAAGCTCAGCGTTGAGGTCGTGTCTCATCCGTACACGCTATCGAACGCGTAATATTTTTACCCAACCCGCTTTTATGAAAGGCATCTCTATTCGCCTCGCCTCGCGCAGCGACTGTCGAAAACACAGCCTACCGGCCCCATCTACTCCCCGCGTCTCACCCTGTGCTCGCTCCTCCCTACCGCCTCCCCCCCTGTACGGATTTTTACGCGTACACGGGTTTTTCCCTCACAACCCCCCGCCACACCTGGTCCACATCCACCAGGTCCGCCAGCTTGAGCACGGCCTTCACACTGGTGGAGTCGTTGCCGAAGAAGTAGTAGTTGAGGAGGGGCTGAGGTGAGCGGAAGGACGGCACAGGACGAGCGAAAGGTGACCAGATGGCATCGAGCAGGGAGAAGACAGCGAGTAGGTGCGGGGGCGGCTGGGAAAGAGCACGACAGGCTTTTGCTGACTACACGGGTCGCCAGCGCCCCCGCGCAACTCGCCTAATTGAGCCTGCGCGGCAGCTAGAAGATTCACCGCCCTATGGTACACCCACCCTACCCTGCGCTCCCTCGACAAAAATGCGAAGCCGGCAGCGCAACATAGTTTACAACACGCACTGCGGATACCTAACAGCCGCTTGGGTTTCCTCCCCCCCCCCGGTGGATTCGCAGCTTATCCTTTACCCACTCCCACACGGTTGCCTAAACGTGTATCCGCAGACGCCTCCGCCCGGCTCGTCAACACGGCCCTCCCGCTCACCACCCTCCCCCGGTTCCTCGCTGCCGTCCGCCCGCCTCACCTCCACGGTGTTGCTCGACCGGACCTCCGTCAGCACAATGTGCTCGCTGTGGTAGCAGCCATCCTGCGCAACTACCAGTACGACAGCGAATATCACCGCCAGGAAGAACAGCAGCATGGTCAAGATGAGCAGGAAAAAAATGGCGCAGCCGATGCCCCAGGGGCAGTTGATGGCCACGAAGACAATGAGCAGGACGCTGAAGAAGGCGGCAATGGCGAGGATGACGCAGATGGCTTGGTAGCGAGCCACGTCGACCTTCTCGACGTTGGCGGTGTTTTTGGACTCGAACTTTTGGATGTTGCCAACGACCTGCGATTGCACCGATGAGCATTGGGCGGGGCGGGGAGGAGGTCGGTGGGTACGCAGGCCAGGCGAGTAGCCTCTACCTAGCTGGTGGCCAGTCGGGCCGACCGACGGCCGCGACGACTGACGCTGGGCGACGACGGCGCTGCTGCCGGCTGCTGCACGCCTTACGCATTGTATCGTGAGACAAAACGCAGACGAGCGTTACGATCAGCCCCCAGGAAGCCAGCCACCCACACCTTCCGGCGGAGCGCGTCTACACCGTCGCCGAACGAGTTGTTGACGTTCGACACCTGCACCCGCACTTCGTTGGGCACTGTGACCATCAGGTTCTCCACGCTGGCGACGGTCTTGCTCACTGCAGTCAGCTCCTACGGACGGGTGGGTGCGGGAAGGTCGGGCACAGGCGGGGCGGGGCGGGCGGGATCAGGCATAAAGGCGTAAGCCGACGAAAGGGAGTGCGGCGTGTCTATCCAATGAAGCGGTTCTGGGGGGATTCAAGAGTGGGAAAGCTCACCGACGACTTGGGCGTGGGCATGGTGTCGTACACCGACTTGATGGAGCTGGTGATGTCCGAGTAGGGGCCCAGCGGCGGGACCCGGCTGCCGAGGCTCGCGTCGGTGGTACCCACGGAGGTGTCCACGGACGCCATGTTGGCCTGGACGCTGTCGGTCTTGGCCACCAGACCGCCATTAACGACCGCTAGCTGGATGGCGATGACGCCCGTGTTCGTGGCGGCGGTGTCAGCTGAGGTCTGCGGGGGCAAAAGAGACCCGCGGCGGTTTCGGAGGCGGACGTGGGGCGAGGTGTGGTAGCGGCCAGAGGACGGCGATCCGGTTAGGGGGATCATTGGGCGCATCGGTGGCCTGCCAAGCGCGTCACGGGGGGTGGCACCTGGCAGCCTACAGGGTGGGGGAGCGGTCAGCGACCTCGGCGGCAGGTCGCGCACAGGGCAGCGAAGCCCACCTTGGCTGTGGCGGTGAGGTCCCGGGTGGTCCCGGTAGCCGTGACGGTGCTCTTCAGGGCATCGAAATTGGCCTGGGTGAGGCTGTTGTTGTAGACCACAATCGCGGCGGCCGTGGCGTCCTTCTTGGGCTGCAGGTTGTCGAGCGCGGTCCTGGAGCGGGGCCGGGCGGCGCGGGTGGTTCATTCATTGTCAGTTATGTTTGGAGCGATCGTGGAGTGGAGCAAAGTAGGGGGCGGCGGTGGCAAGGCCAACGACCCCTGTCCTCTGTCCCCCACACCTCCTCTATCCCCATGAATATCCGCCATCCGCCGCAGCCATCGCACCGGCTCCAATGCCAGAACCTGTCCCTGTCTCCCTCTCCATCCACAGACCTATCAACCCTAATGAATGCAAGCGCAAGCGGCGCTTCCACATCTCCATCCAACTCGCATCCACTCACTTCAGGTTTCCGATGGCGGTTCGGGCGTCGTCAAGCGTGTCCGCTGGAACAGCGCTGATCGCCGTCTGGGTGGCCAGGAGGTCGTCGGCAAGGGTCGATATAGCTCCCAGGTCCAACTCGCTGGTCAAGGCCGTGAGGTCGGACGACAACGACGCCGGGCTGGGTTGCAGGTTCTGCATGGCGGTGATGTCGTTGTATACGTTGCGCAACCGCACGACGGCGGTGTTGCTGGCGATATCCAGCTGGGCCACGCTAGCCTGGCGAGGGGCGAAGATACCCGTTAGCGGGTGCTGACGTCAGCCAACGGTTTGCTGCTGTGGTGGCGATCGGCGCAGAGAACTCCAGGCGTACGAGCCGATGCTCGCTGCGCGAATTGCTCGGCCAGTTATGCTGGCCAGATCCGGCGCCCCCCAGTCTCCACCTTTGGGTCGGCCGGCAACATGGCCTCCCATGCAGACCCCACCCCATTCCGTGCAATCCCACGCGTTTCTACGCTAACCCATTTGGCTTTCCTCTCAGCCCCAGCCCACCCCACCGCTTTCCTCTCAGCCCCAGCCCGCCCCACCGCTTTCCTCTCAGCCCCAGCCCGCCCCACCGCTTTCCTCTCAGCCCCAGCCCGCCCCACCGCTTTCCTCTCAGCCCCAGCCCGCCCCACCGCTTTCCTCTCAGCCCCAGCCCGCCCCACCGCTTTCCTCTCAGCCCCAGCCCACCCCGCCGGTTTCCTCTCAGCCCCAGCCCGCCCCACCGCTTTCCTCGTCTCAGCCCAAGCCCACTCCACGCCTGGTGCGCCCAACCTGTATGTAATCGACGCGGTCGAGAAGGCTCTTGAGCGCGACGCTCACGTTGCTCCAGGCGTCGGAGAACTTCCTGAGGGCGCTGGCCGCGCTAGGCAGCTGCGGGGCAGGGGATCAGGTAAGCGAGGGGGTAAGGGTATCTGGAGCCACGGCATACGCGGGGTGCCATCTAGCGCCAGGGGCGAGGGGAAGCCAAACGAGCGCCTGTTCTGCCCATCAGCATCCCGATAGCGGCACGCGGACCGGCGCTAGGGGGCCCGCTCGGCCCTCCGTGACCGCAGCCGCATACTCATCGGCTCATCGGCTCCCTGGCCCCTCCCACCGGCTCATCCCGGACTCCACCCTCGGACTGCAGCGGGCTGCGCGGGCGCGCCTGCAGCTCCAGGCCGCAGAACTCTGCGGGCTGCCTCGTGCGGACCCCGCAGCCCCCGCCAACCCCGCTCCCTCCCTCCTCCCTCTCCACGCTTTGGCACGTGCCTGGGTGGCGTTCAGACTCGACACGGCGGTGTTGAGAGCTGACGCAGCGGCCGCCAGGTCGCTCAGCGTGTTGGCGAGGCGGAAACTGCGCCAGGTGTCCAGGGTGCCCAGCATGGCCGCCACCGCCGCCTGCCAGCTGCTCACCTCCACATTGGTCATGGCAGCCTCCAGGTCAACGCTGCTGTATGGGCTAAGGGGGCGCAGAGAGGGAGAGTAGGGGGGAGTCCAGGGCCGTCAGCGGCAGGGGGAGCGGTGGCGATGCTTGTAGGATGGCGGTGGCGGAAATGGAACCGCGGGCTATTGGACATTTGGATTGGACCGCGGGCGCCCAGATGAGTCAACGGTCGAGCGCTGGGTGGCGAGTTTTCTTCGTGGCGGATGGACGGAAGGCGCGCACGTGTATGACTGGTGTCGAAGACGCGGTTTCGGCCGAGTCTTGGGCACCCGGCGTCGCCACATTGGGCTGGACCTACATTGTCTGTTGGGCGTTGAGAGCGGTGAGCTGGACGCTGAGCGCGTTGAGGAGGGTCGAGTAGTTGTTGAAGGTCACGACGGCGGTGCCCAGCCCCGGCATGCCAGCCGCGAGGGTGCTCACGTTGCCTCCCAGCCCGCCCGACCCCAGCTGCGACCTCAGGCTCGCCATCTGGCTGCGGACCGACGTGACGCTGGCGTTCAGGGCGGTCAGCGCGGTGTCCACGGTGTTGGGATTGGCTGCGCTCTGGTCCAGGGTGGCGCCGACTTGCTGTCACAGTGGGGCCGCAGGAGGAGGGAGGGTTTCATAAGAGAATCCGCGAAGCCACGGCTGACAAACCGAGGGCGGTGACGGTGGCGGGAGGAGGGAGGGTGCTGGCGGAGAACTAACCTAGATGAAATGCGCGTCGAAGCCAAGGTTCAGAGGGAGCTCAGCTACAGGGTGCGGTAGGGAGCTCAGCTACAGGGTGCGGTAGGGAGCTCAGCTACAGGGTGCGGTAGGGAGCTCAGCTACAGGGTGCGGTAGGGAGCTCAGCTACAGGGTGCGGTAGGGAGCTCAGCTACAGGGTGCGGTAGGGAGCTCAGCTACAGGGTGCGGTAGGGAGCTCAGCTACAGGGTGCGGTAGGGAGCTCAGCTACAGGGTGCGGTAGGGAGCTCAGCTACAGGGTGCGGTAGGGAGCTCAGCTACAGGGTGCGGTAGGGAGCTCAGCTACAGGGTGCGGTAGGGAGCTCAGCTACAGGGCGCGATTTGCGACGCGTGGACGCCCCAGGGGTGAGGCCGAATGGCTTGGGTTCAAGCCTGAATGGTAAGCCAGACACCTCGCAGCTGGCTGGGGTGGCCTGGCTTGTTTTCCTGCAGCATCAGGCGTGTGATCGCCGTCCCCACCTGCAGGTTGGACCTGACGGACGGCAGGTTGACGTCGTTGTTGCTGATGCTGGTGAGGTTGTCCAGGATGGGGTTCACGGCGCCCAGCCCCCGGATCAGGCCGTCCATGACCGTCGTGGTGTTGCTCATGTAGCTGCTCACGCTGTGGAGCGGCTCCCATAGCTTCACCACCAGCTCCTTCGGCGCGATGACCAGGCCTGGACACAGCGCGCAAGACTCATGCGTAGTAATGGAATGCAGGTTGAGGTGGGCACAGGGGGCTGGCAAACAAGCGTGTGCGTAGGATAGGACGGGGCATGCGATGAGCACAAGCGGCGGCAGGCAGGTGAGATCAAGTTGGTACGGGCCTCAGACAGGGGAGCGCTTGCTGCAGGCGAGTATTGCCGCTGGGTCGCAACGGCTGGCCAGCTGCCGCCTGTCAATAAGCCACGCAGCGCAACGTGGGACAGCGGCGGCGGCGCACCCTTTCATCGCACGCCTTCCCCACCGAACCCGCCCCAAGCTTGAAATTCCAGCCCTTGCTTACCTGCTATCATCATGGCCAGGGCGGCAACGGCGAAAAGAATCACAACGCTCTGGAGCAGAGGGCAGAGAGGGGTGTTGCGGGGGAGAGGGAGGGTTGTCAGCGCTGGGCGCGCAGAGCCGGACTGTGTCGCCGTCTCGCCGCGCTCTCATGTTGCGGGTGAGGGCGGTGCAGGACTGGTGCGGTGAGGGCCGTGCAGGACTGGTGGGTGAGGGCGGTGCAGGACTGGTGGGTGAGGGCGGTGCAGGACTGGTGCGGTGAGGGCCGTGCAGGCTGGTGCGGTGAGGGCCGTGCAGGCTGGTGCGGTGAGGGCCGTGCAGGACTGGTGGGTGAGGGCGGTGCAGGACTGGTGCGGTGAGGGCCGTGCAGGCTGGTGCGGTGAGGGCGGTGCAGGGCTGGTGGGTGAGGGCGGTGCAGGACTGGTGCGGTGAGGGCCGTGCAGGCTGGTGCGGTGAGGGCCGTGCAGGACTGGTGCGGTGAGGGCCGTGCAGGACTGGTGCGGTGAGGGCCGTGCAGGCTGGTGCGGTGAGGGCCGTGCAGGCTGGTGCGGTGAGGGCCGTGCAGGCTGGTGCGGTGAGGGCGGTGCAGGACTGGTGCGGTGAGGGCCGTGCAGGCTGGTGCGGTGAGGGCGGTGCAGGACTGGTGGGTGAGGGCGGTGCAGGACTGGTGGGTGAGGGCGGTGCAGGACTGGTGCGGTGAGGGCCGTGCAGGCTGGTGCGGTGAGGGCGGTGCAGGGCTGGTGGGTGAGGGCGGTGCAGGACTGGTGGGTGAGGGCGGTGCAGGACTGGTGGGTGAGGGCGGTGCAGGACTGGTGGGTGAGGGCGGTGCAGGGCTGGTGGGTGAGGGCCGTGCAGGACTGGTGCGGTGAGGGCCGTGCAGGGCTGGTGCGGTGAGGGCGGTGCAGGCTGGTGCGGTGAGGGCCGTGCAGGGACAAGATACGCGGAAGGATGTAGGAGATGTGGGTCAGCCACTGACCGCATATTTGGGCCCGATGTACAGGGACGGGGCCCTATGTGAAGCGACGGCTTGCAAGGCAAGCGTCCCAATCAAGAGCCGGTGAGGAGGCGTCCGTGTCAGAGCCCGTGGTCGGAAAGGCTAGACAACGCCTGCCTGCCCTCATGGCCCTGATTACCATACTTCACTTTATGGTGTTTCGATGACGCTTCCCGCGGTGCTGTTGCAGCAAGCCAGGCACGCATTGACGCATGCAGCCGACCCAGGGGTCACCCCGGGCGCACCTTATGCAGCCAGTACAGCCAGCCGCCGAGCACCTCCTTTGGATCCGCCTCGTTGCGGCTCTTCTCGCACGACTCGCGCATGCAGCAGGCCATGCAGCAGCGGCGGAAGAGGCGCCTGCGCGCGGGGGACCGGGTGGGGGCCCAACAGCGCGTCGGAGAGGGACCAGCACGGCTAGCCGTTACGTTGTGCTCCGAAACCCTGTGACGTGGCGACATCTGACGGCCGTTGACCCACATGCGTTATCCTGGGGAGGTGCCAGCCTTTGGCCCTATGAAACCCGTCCGACACACATTCCTGGCGCGAGCTCACTATGGGGTAAATCTCACGCTCAGCGCCAGTTCCCTACCATAGCAGAAAGACGATCAAGGATACGGCAGCCATAAGGATGAAGATGATGTTGGCCTTTGACTGGGGCAGGATTGTGCCTTGCACGTACGCCTGTGGACGGGGCAGGGGGGAGGAGACAAGGGCAGGGGAACGCGTTCAGGACCGACCCAGCGACCATGGCTTGGCTTGGGTCCATTCCTTGCTGTGCGCCCAGCACCATGCGCGCCAGCACCACCTCTATGGCAGTGGCGCTCCCTGGAGCACCACCTCTATCGCAGTGGCGCTCCCTGGAGCACCACCTCTATGGCAGTGGCGCTCCCTGGAGCACCACCTCTATCGCAGTGGCGCTCCCTGGAGCACCACCTCTATCGCAGTGGCGCTCCCTGGAGCACCACCTCTATCGCAGTGGCGCTCCCTGGAGCACCACCTCTATCGCAGTGGCGCTCCCTGGAGCACCACCTCTATCGCAGTGGCGCTCCCTGGAGCACCACCTCTATCGCAGTGGCGCTCCCTGGGAGCACCACCTCTATCGCAGCGGCACTCCCTGGAGCACGAGCCGCCAAGGAGCCAGCCGCATGGTTCCACCCTTGAAACCCGGCTGCCCATGCTCTTTGGCTGTCCGCACAGCCCCTAGCGGCTGCTCCTACCGCATGCATCTTCCCCACCGCCAGTCTGCGGTCTGCAGCCCGAACCCGGAGGGCGGCACTTTCGCCGGCGCTGAGGGCCGAACCCCGTGTTTGGCCACCGCCACCCCATGGGACGCGGAAGGCCGCCCCAGAGCTCGAGAGCAAAATGCAAACATGCCCCGCAGTATTAACCTGGGTACATGCCGCGCCCCAAGGAGAGCAGCGTTGAGTGCAGTTTGGGTGAGGCGCACTGTGCGTGGATCACGGCTATGGTGGATGAACTAGTTTCGCGAAGCGTTCGATACGGCATCGCGAAGATACGATACGATACTCGTCTCCATGCGGGTTGTAGGTGGTGAGAGGGAGTAAACGGGAGTCAGGGGCATTGTCCTGCCGGAAGTCAACGCTGTGTCTCCGGGTGTTCTGTCGTTCCCCCTATATCGCGCGCTCATACACCCCACCCCCAACCCAGATCCCTGGACTATACCACGTGGCATCGTATGTGCCCTTCACATGCGTGTACAGTGAGGCTGCAGCACTTGCAACACTCACGTTGAATTCCTCCCTTTTCCACCCGGTAACGTTGCGAAAAGTCTCCGTCGAGGAGGGTCCACGCAGGAAGATTGCATCCTGAAATCGTAAGGATAAGAACAGGAATAATGGGTTTGGGCGTTTCGTGCTGGGAGACAGCCGTCAACACGCGCGTGAAGGTGAGACGAAGTGCGACTTGACGAGCCGTGACTGCGCCGACCCTAAGGCCGTAAATTTTACGCTGCAGGCATAACCCGCGATCCCGCAATCTTATCAGCCACTCCAAGATGGAGTGGCCTTCGCCGAAGTTCTATCAGCGCTCCCTACCCTCCATATTGCATCTGGACAGACTTCAAGCGTGTAGGGCGTGCTCTGAGATGAGGCTTTTGTCGCAAAAGCCGCGATTGCCGCCACCAGCCAGAGCGGAATCCCGACGACAAACTTTCGTCCGCTCCATTGTTGGGACGCGCTACACCGGCCCCGCCATCTAAATGGCGTTAATTGCATTGTTTAAAAAACAATGAAGAGTAACGAGTTGTTGCAACGCGAAAGCTAAGATGGTCGCAAATTCTGGGTGCAGACACGGAATACGTACGTAGTGCTAACCTTGTTTATGTCATATACAGTAAGAATGACGTCTAGAGATCTAGTTATGTCTTCTCCAAAGTGTTTACATGAAGGCCAGCAGTGTCGTCCCCACGTCCCGCGTAGCCGTTGTACATTTTGATTGAGGCGGTTGAACCCTGGGTCTATGCCTCAATACTTTGCAGCCTGTACCAACTAAGCCACTGGCTCTAATCTACCAGTATAATATTTGGAACGTTGGCTGGCACTGGCGCACGCATGGACGGTCGCAGGGTGCGTCACCCCCGTGGTCAAGGCTATGTTCCAAGCGCTATCCATTGCAGTTGCACATGACTTGGTATCCATTTCTGACGCGGTATCCTCATACATCATATTCCTTTTCGAAAACGGTCACCTCCTGAAAGCATCAACTGGGCAGTCAGGAAGTCAGTCCACAAACATACAATAGCGGCCAATTCTACTGATTTATTTATCAGCTCCTTATGCAGGTCCAGCGTGCGCTTGTGCCGCCTCGGCCTGTGCGTCTAAATGTAAACGCCGAGGTTCCAACACCGTTCGTGCTGCCGTGGAGTTGGTACATTAGGCAGCGCCTCTGTTGGCAACTGCCGAAGCTTCTCAGCGTGACTGTAACTGCCGATGGCAAGGAGGATGGGGCACGCTATGCTGCGCTTGCGCACGAGGACTGCCAGGTGAGGCCGTGCGCGCGTACTTCCGTGCCTTCGTCGTCCTACGTGCGTACAGTTTCGCGCTTGAAGCTGCCACGTGGGGTTTCACTCCCGGTGACGGGGTATTGGCCCGCCACGGATACACGACGTCGAGGAATATCCAACTCCTGAATCGTGCTTGGAGTGGGAGGGTTGAAATGTGGAAGGCTAGGTCTTCTTGTTCGGAGCAGTGTGCCCATTTGCTTGTCACGGGTTGTGCCAGGCCCCCCTGCATTGGGCCCCCAACGCATGACGTCCACGGCCGCTGCCCCCTGAAGTCACTTGCGTCACATGAAAACCACTCGCTGCCCGCCTCCCAGTTCGGACTGCGAATCAGCTTCAACCAAACCTTGGCGCTGGAGAAATACGCTGGCTACCACCTGGTTTCGGTGGAAAGGGCCAACCAGACGGAGCTTCACTACACGCTCAGCCGCAAAACCTGCCCATGCAGCTCCAGGGAATGCGGCGGCGGGGCATCATGTGCTTGCGGCCGCGGCGGTTGCGCCTGCGGGGGCAACGGCGCGGCAGCGGTGGCGGCCGCCGCTGGCTGGCCCGTCAAGGCGGCGCCGCTGCCGCTGGTGTTGCCGCGGCGGCCTGCATGCAGAAAGGAGCCTGCGAAGGAGGAGCCCAGCCGGCGTCCTTCGTCAGATGCTGGTGCGCCCCTGACAGCAGCAGCTGCGCAAGCGGAGGGCTGCAGCACGGCCAGCGCAGTGCAGGAAGCGGCGGAGGACGACTCGGGGCGCCGCGGCCCCACGTTGGAGGCGGAAGCCGCGGTTCAGCAGCAGGCGCCGGCACAGGTTGTGGCCCGGTCAGGACCTGTCACTTCTTCAGCGGAGGCAGGGGTGGCGCCTGTCACTTCTTCAGCGGAGGCAGGGGTGGCGCCTGTGGCTTCTGCAGCAGAGGCAGGGGTGGCGCTTGTCACTTCTGCAGCGGAGGCAGGGGTGGCGCCTGTCACTTCTGCAGCGGAGGCAGGGGTGGCGCCTGTCACCTCGGCAGCGGAGGCAGGGGTGGCGCCGGAGGCGCCGGCGCCGGCCGCAGTGAAAGGCCCTTCTGCGGCCCTGGTGACTAGCGCGGGAAGCGGCATAGCTGCCAGCACCCACTCCACGGCGGCCGTGACCGTCCCCGATACGTCCGTGAGCTCGCGTGGAGTCGCGGAGCACGGGTCGACGGGCCGGGAGGTCGTTAACGATGACGGGGGCGACATTAGCAGCGGTAGGAGCGGCGACAGCAGCAGCGACAGCGAGGACGACAACGAGGAGGATGGCAGCGAGGACGCTGCGGGGACGCCGGAGCCGGTGCCGAACAATCCGTTCCGCAGAAATTACTGCAGGTTTGTACGGCAATCCGTGCACAAGATGGGTGCGAGGGGGGTCCGAAGCGGAGGGGGCGGGAAGGGTCATGTACGAACGCCGCCGTCGCCAGAAGGGTCAGGTTGGTGGCTCGAAGCCGGTCGCCGCACGCGACCCCACAACCATCTACATTTCGACGCACTACGGCGATCGCTCGCAGCGGCCGCACGTGGCGCTCCGGTCCCAATCATCCGAACACACAATGGATTTTCCTCTAACTGGATTCCCGCTCCCGCCCGCCTGGATGCTCCATCCCCGTCTCCCCCGCCTCGCACGCTCCTCGGAGCATGCAGCTGCCCATGCCACGTGTGGCAAGAGTACTGGCCCGACCCAGACGACCCGCGCAAGCACCAGGACGAGCGAGGCTGCGTGAGCAGCGACGATGGCAGCGAGGACGAGTCGGAGCTGGTGGCTGGGGTGGAATGGCAGGGCGGCATTACAGCAGCCGCGCGGGGCCGTAAGCGGGGGGCTTCGCGGGAGGGGCCGGCTGGGCGACCTGTCCGGCGGCAGCGAATGGCGGCGGCGGTGGAGGGGCCTGGGCAGGAGCATCAGCGGCACGCGGGCGGCGCTGCGCATTGCGGTGCCGCTTCGTCCGGCCTGCTGTCGCAGCGACGAGCGGTCGCCCGCGCGCCGCAGGCGCAGGGTTCGGCAATACCCAGACAGCAGCGGCTGTCGCACCTGAACGCTCGCCGTACGACTGGAGCGCTGCGAGCGCCGGCTGCGCAGCCGTCGCATCGGTCTGGCGGCGCCGGGGCCGCGGGCAAGGTCGCGTGCGTTGGATCCAGGGAGGGCGGCACCACCGCCGGCATGCTGGGCTTGCAGCAGCAGGACCAGCGGCAGCGTCCACTGCAGCTTTCGCAGCGTCAGCAGGACCAGAAACAGCAACGTAAAGTGCGCCCCAGCCAACAACAAAACCAGCGGCCCAAAGCCCTCGAGGTCATTGTCATAAGTGACAGCGGCGACGACGGCGGCGCCGTTGCCGGCGGCGGTGGACATCCTCCGTCAGATGGGGGGGCGGCAGCGACGCCCGGGGCCTTGGTGGATCTGCCAGCAGATCGCCGGTTCGAGGACCTGCGCCACAGCCTGGGCATCACGCACCTGCACCAGGTGGACCAGCCGGGGGGGCACCGCTCCAGGGTGGGGCAGCTGGTGCCCATCAGGCAGGCCCTGCTGCCCCGCGGCGGCCGGCGGCGCGTTGGGTCGACTGTCCGGTTACAGGTGGGTCGGGCATGAGAAGAAACCCGTAACCCGTCGGTCGGCACTGAACCGGAAACCCGACTAAGAAGCGGTTGCTACCCTCGTTTGGAGTTGCATGCTGGGGGACCTGGTGGGGGAGGGGCCAGGTGGTGGGGTGAGAGGGGCGGCCTTTGGTTTGGGGCCGCATACGTGATGCCGCATGTGGGCTTGTGAAGGGGTCAGAGGCGCGTCTACTATACTATACTGTCTACTGTAACTCGCTTATATTGGCGCCCCTTGACCTCGGTTTGTGGGGATTATGGGAAGGGCTTCGGGGCCTTACTCCTGTAACGCAGTACAATACAATACAATACAAGAGGCGCGTGGACGGCCCGGCTGCGGGCGGCCCGCGAGCTGAGCACCTCGGGGCCACACCCGGAGCTGTGAGGAAGACGCAGGCCCGCGCGCGTATGTGTGTGTGCCGTTCCACTCCACTCCACTCTTCGCCCTGTGACACCACCTCACCCGCTACTGCCGCTGCAGGTGGTGCGCGACGGCGTGCTGCAGCCGACCGAGCACTCGTGCGCCCTGCACAGCGAGGGGCACGCCTGGTACGTGATGGCGCCGCCGCACCTGTGCGGCCTGGCGCTGCTGGGCTGGGGGCTGGCGGACGGCGACGAGGGGCGGCTCTTCCTGCTGGTGGACTCGCCGCACCAGCAGCTGCCAACCTGCGAGAGGGGCGGGGACGCCGGCGCCCACCCCGCCACGTGCCCACCGCAGTCGCCGTCCCAAGGGGTCACCGCATCGACCCCGCACCGCGACATGCGCCGGGGCGCAGTGGCGGCACGTATTACCGCGAACGCCGCCGCGCGGGCGCGCCGCGCCGCCGCTGGCTTCACCTCCAGCCCGACCTCCCCCAACGACGCCGCAGGCGGCGGCGCCGTTCCCCCCCGGCAACAGCAGCAGGACACACTGTACACGCCCACAGCGGCGGCGGGGGTGCCGCAGCCGGGTGGCTTCGGAGCTGGCGCCGATGGCTGCGCCGCAGGGGCGCCAGCCCCGCCTGCCTTCCGCACCTCGCAGCAATATCCGCACTCACCGCAGCAACCTCGGGCCGGCGGGGCCGCCGGGCAACAAGGTTCCGTTGCCGAGCCGGGGCTTTCGGCCCCTCTGCCCTGCCTCATCACTAGGCCGTATGCGGGGATCACTGGAGACGTGCTGCGGGACTATCACGGCCACTGCGGCGCCCTGCCGGTGGCGATGCTGCTGGAGGTGGATGGGGTGCTGCTGACGCAGGTGGGTGGGGGGTTGTGGAGGTGGTGGCGATAGCGGTGTGGAGGTGGTGATGATGGGGGTGTGGAGGTGTGGGCGATGGCGCTGGGAGGGGTAGTGGGGCGTGAGCGGTGGGGTAGACGACGCCGCAAGTGGGACCCCGGATGCCGCGGTGGTGGGTGCACACGTGGGAGGAATCGACCGCTCCGAAGCCAGCCACGTCTCGCTCGCATTCCGGCCTCCGCCACCACGTGCCCACCATCACCCTCACCACCTGCTGCCCGCGTGCTGCCCCTTGACGACTTCCTCGCCTGCCAGGAGTACCCGATCACCATCACCGGCGTCAACGGGGCCATCGCCACTGAGGCCTGCGTGCAGCTCCCTCCCGGCGGCGGCGACGTGACGCTTCGGCTTCACGGTATCCCCCGCGCCTGCCTGGGTCTGCAGCTCGACGGCTGGGGCATGGCACATAAGGGCGCGGGCGTGCTGGTGCTGCGGGCCGTTACGGCGCCCAACAACCACAGCCAGGCGGCACCCGCGGCGCCGCTGACGTGGCACGAGCCGCTGGCGGCGGCTGGGGATCCTGAGGCGCGTGGCGGCCAGCCGCCCGGCCACCAGCTCGTCCTGCGTCCCGCGGATGCGGGGGCGGGACCGGCGCCGGCGGCGCAGCACCCGCGGCCTCAGGTGCTGCAGCCGCAGCAGCTCGCCGCAGCAGGCGCGTGGCATAACGGGCGGCCGTCGCAGACGCAGATCCAGGATCCTCAATCCAGTGGGGTGGCGCAGGAGAAGCAGCAGCGCAGTCTGCAGCCGGGGCAGCCGATGCAGAAGCAGCGACGGCAAGAGGGGCGATCCTTTGGGCAGGACTCGCCGCCGATGCTGGTGGCGCCGACGGGGCGGCCCGTGTGCCGGCCCGCCTGGGATGTGACCCCCCTGGAGCCGACCTGGGTACGGCCGCGGCGGGGCACCCTCATCCAGGTACGGCCTCGGGTACAGCACGCAAGGAGTTGGCAGTTGGTCGCGCCAGGGAGGGTCGGCTTGTCGTCGTAGGAACCAGCCTCTGCCGTGGAATGCGGGCGCATCGCTTTAGGGTCAACAAGTTCCGCCAATTGGGTTGCGTGTTTGCATCCTAATCCTACCTCTGTCGACATCCTGTTCCCGCCCAGCCCTGTACCCCGAGGGCCTAGCTCCCCTCAGCCCGGCCCCCGCCATCCCTGTTCACCAGAGCCTCCATGAGGGCGGTCGCTTTCCCCTTCTGTGCTTCTCTTTTGTTGTTGCATTTGAACCAGAGCCGCCATGAGGGCGGTCGCTTTCCCCTCCTCTGCTTCTTTCTTATTGTTGTTGCATTTGTCATTGCATGGGTTTGTCTCTTCTCCTCGTGTAACGCAACCCACCCTCCACGTGTTTCCTCCTTAACCCCTTCCCCCTTCCACACACACGCACACCAGGGCGAGCGGCTTCCCCTGGACCCCCGGATCCACCGGGACCACCTGGGGGGCACCTGGGGAAACAGGCGGCTGTTCGTGGAGCGGGACGGCTACCTGGATGGCTGCACTGCTGCCTGGTGCATCACACTAACGGAGGAGGCCAAGTAGGTGGTGGGGGTGATGAGGGGGAGAGGGGGGTAGCGAGGGAGAGGGTTTTTGAGGAAGGGGGATGGGTATCACGGGGGAGAAGGAAGTGGAGGGGAAGGTGGCAGGCGGCGTGGGAGTGGGAGTGGGAAAAGACCGCCCTGTGTCCCGCATGCAGAGACACAGGGCGGTTTCATCCTCATGTGGACCTGGCCAGTTCCTGGTCCCTAGTCACCATTGCGGTGCTGTGGGCCGTCACGAGACAAAACACATCCTGTCCCTCGCGTCGTACAGGACTATCTGCTGTGGGTCTTCTGCCGCGTCATGGGCCCATGACACTTCGCGAAGCCCAAACTTGTTGAGCCCGTGTAAAAATATTACATATCGGCCGACTCCGCTTCTTCTGCCGCTAATCCGCTAGTCCCTTCCCGCTTCGTGACAGGACCGCCTTCGTGGACAAGATCCCGAAGCACGCCCAGGGCTGCTTCTTCCTCAGCTGGGGCCTTATGCCGGGGGGCAGCCTTGTGCTGCGGGTCAGCAGCCGTCCGGCGGCGGCGGCCGGCAGCGGAACTACCGCCAGCGCCGCCGGCGGCGACGCCGCCGCCGCGCACACTGCGGCCATTGAGGCCGCCATGGAGAACGAACGGCGGCGCCTGTGGCGCCGGCGCCATGGGTGTAGGACGCCGGCTAACGAGGAGGCGGAACCCTCGGCCATGGAGGAGGGGCTGATGCGGTCAGGCAAGCGCCAGCGCCGAATGGCGCTGCTTGCGGAAGTGATGCAATACGTCCCGCCGCTCCCTACGAGGGTCAACAACGCCCGCACGGACCGCGCCGCTTCCAGAGGGCGCCTTGCGGGCAGCGCAGCAGCAGCGCGAAGTTCTGCACCCCGACTCGTGGGGGGCAACACAGCGCTGTAGGTGCTCGGTGTAGTGTAGGCGGCGGAGGCACGCGGAGATGGTTTTGGAGCCGCAGCAGCAGCCAGGGGTCTGCCGAGAGATGGGGGGGCAGCGAGCGTGACCAACCACACCGTTGGGGAGACGCGAGCGCGCAACCGTACTGGGGGGAGGGTGTTTGCCCAGCTAGTTTTAGAGGCGGATTCATGCAAGAAATGTGTGCTGTTTTTGCGTCGCTGTCAGGCACTGTGCGCACAAAAATCCGCAGTACTCTGGCAGCGCGCTTCAGGTTCGGTGGATATTGTTGTACGGCACATAACCGGGAACCATCAGAACTTGGATATGGCAACCGAACGCAGCAGTGGGTATTCATAGGCGTAGGCAGGATAACGCAGGCATATGGTCTTACGTGCCAACAGGATGCGCAGCATTGGGGGACTTACACCCGTGGTACGGTAACCTCCGTGGAAGTTTTGGCACGTCATCGACCACTTTGGCACCACTTTACTGCACGGGCTTTGAGCCTTATAATTGTGTCGCGGAAGATAAAGGATATTGTTTCTTGCTTAAGGACGGCAGTATGGCACTACATGCCGGACACCTGGGGCTTGCCCTGTTTTTACGTGTCCCGACGCGGTTATCCTCCCCTCTCTTTTCCTCTGCTACGGTAGCTTGCCATTGCTAACGCGACACCGGCACTTTCCGCATCCAGCGGCGCGCACGCTTCTACGCATGCAGATAAACCTAAATTGCCGCATTCACCACTGTGCGTGACGCAGTTATTACGGTAACCCTAAATTATGCTTTGTACTAACCTACTGTATCTACTAACGTGTCCTACTATTGTACAAAATCCAAGACCTCGACCTCTCGGTAGCCTGCTGTAACAGCATAAACTTCGCGAGGCCTGCCCTACGTACTATGTCCGCACACTCTCCGCCTCTTACCCTCCCCGCCAAAACACCTCAGCAGTTGGACTTGGCCAACCTGCCGTGTGCGCTGTCATGACGTCGCCGTCGACCCTCGCTACTTGCTTGGAAATGCTACCTGCCGCACCAACCCGCTCTACTTGCCATGTCCACCTGCCCGCCGCGACTTTCCCCTCCTGGTACTGGAGTCGGCTGTATCATGCACCTGTACCAGTCTCTCTATCCACTCAGCTCGTATGAGAACCTGCTAGTGTAAAGGTTCCAGTCAGCCCATCGGTCCTCCACTGCACCGTCAGGCGGCGCCTCCGTCGCCCCGCCGCTCCCACTGGGCCCCACCGCCGCCGGCTTTGCCGCGGCCGCCGCCGCCGCCTTGGGCTTCCGCACTGCCACACTCGGCCCCCAGAAGTCTAGGGTAGGGAAGCCGAGCACCCTCTTGACGTCCGTCTGCTCCCAAGCCCGGTGGTCACGCGCCGCGGCAGCGATGATGATGTCCAGGGTATCCGCCGGCAGGCTCCACAGACCCGTGGGTCGGCTGTCAGCCGGCGCCACCTGGACCTGCTGCTCTTGATCCGCCCCCCGGCCGTCTCCGTCGCCGCCGCCGCCGGCCCCGCATTCCGGGGCCGAACCGCAAGGTAGGGTCATGGCGGCCGCTGCCGGCTGGGTTGCCTTACGGGAGGCGGCCACCAGCAGGAGGGTTCGCACTGCGGCCTTGAAGCTGGCCGGCTTGTAGCGGTGTATGGCTCGGGTCCACGGGGCATTGGGCAGCAGCAACTGGAAGGTCATGAGCTCCAGCTGCGGGTTGAGGTGAGGAAGGCGGGAGAGGTGGGTGGGTTGGTGACGGGATTGACGGAATGAAACAAAGGGGTTGGGCTCCTGGTGAGTGGGAGGCGCGTGCTGCAGGCGAGTGGATTATAGCGTAGAAGGCTAGAAGCGGGAGGACATGTGCACTCGGTTCGCGTGGACGCAGCGGCAGCAACTCCGCAGCGGCAGAACATCACAAAGCCGAGGCTCCGAACCCTCCGACTTATGCCTCCAGCGCCAGCATAGTAACAGTCCCTTTCCCACGATCCCATCCACCCCCCGCGGCGCAAACCCAAGGCCCACCCGTCGTCTCCCAAGCCCCGAGCCCCGAGCACCCAACCCACATTGGTCGCCACCAGCAGCCGGCCATCTGAAGTGGTGACGATGCCGTTGATGTGCGGCAGCTTCTGCAGCTTCTTGTCCAGCCGTTCCTGCAGCGCCATCAGGCGCCGTGTCGCAACGCTGGGGATGCGGGGCACGCGGGCAGGGCGGGCAGGACGGGCTGTGCCGCTGGACCCGCCGCGGCCGCCGGGAGGGGCGCTACGCCCCGCTGCGCCTGCTGCTGCGCCTGCTGCTGCGCCTGCTGCTGCGCCTGCTGCTGCGCCTGCTGCTGCGCCTGCTTCCACTTCTGCGCCTTCGCCCTCCGGGGCATCCGGCTGCCCTTGCTGTTGCCGGGCGAGCCGCTGCCGCTCCTGCTCCTCCTCCTGCTGCTTCTTCAGCTGGCGCTGCTGCCGCTCCAGCTCCTCGTGCACCCGGGTGAACCGCGTCTTGAGGGTGATGCGCGTCAGGGTGGTCCTGCAGTACGGCAGCAGGTACGGCAGCGGGTGCACCAGGGAGACACGGTGGGGTGTGTGGAGGGGGTGGGGAATAAACCAGTGATCCGACAGTGGAGGAGAGTGTAGATTATCTACTTGGAAGAATCAATAAAGCTATAGAATTTCGTAATAGTGTAAAACCTCCCAAAGAACCGTACGTGCGTTTTTCAATGCATACGGCTCAAGCACTCAAAAACTTTAGTTCATCGAATGCTTCAACCAAAAGGATACATGCTAAGCAAATTAAACATAAATGTCGTATGTATATTTGCTTTAAATTCCTTTTATCTTGGGCATTCGATTGGAAGGGAGGGAGCGGGTGGCCAGAAGGCCCGGTTACACGGGAAGGGAGGGTTTCGAGGAAGAGCCGTGATGCGAGAAAAAAAACCGTTTGGAAAAGACGGGAAGGGAGGGAGGAGGGAGGGAGGGCAGCTTGCGGAGGATGCAGGAGGTGCTGGCTCGCACCGCAACACGAGGCGGGACATGGCGGCAACGCCGTTGCCGACTGGCCGACATCCACGCATGCACGCATTCACACACATCGCGCTTTGTCACAAACACGTGACTGCAGTGGCAGGTGTCATAAATACGCCACGGCAGCGGCAGATGCCGCAGACACCTGTCGGCAACGGCGGCTGGTTCGCTTCGCGCGGCCGCACCTGGGGTTCTGCACGTCCACCGCCACCACGTGCTGACGGTGCGTCGCGTGCAGCAGCAGTGAGGGGGCCCCCGGCACGAAGCTGAGCGCCAGGGGGGCCTGCCACTGGTGGTGCCTCACGGAAAAGATGAGCTGCCGTCGCGGAACGTCGAACACCAGGACGGACTGGGGCGGGGGATGGGAGGCGGGTTTCGGAGCGGGCAGCGATGTTGAGGACGGCATGAGGCGAGGGTGAGGCAGGGTGAGGCAGGGTGAGGCAGGGTGAGGCGGGGTGAGGCAGGGTGAGGCAGGGTGAGGCGGGGTGAGGCAGGGTGAGGCGGGGTGAAGGGGCTAGCGGGCGCGGCGTTGAGTTGAGAGGGCTGGCCGCAAGGGGGCGGGCCGTTGCCGCTGGCAGGCAGGCCCAGACTTCCGAGTTCTCCCTGACAGCACCGCGAAGGACATGGAAGCAAGACTCGTCCATCGATCCGCCACAGCTACCGTATACTGCACCTCAAACCCCGAGGATGCTTACGACACCTATAGTGCGGTGCCGTACGTCGTGCTGTGCGCGCGCTGCTCCCGCCTTCCCCCGAGGGTTTGGGTGGCAAACACGCGTTTCTCAGCCCTCCGCTCTCATCCTTGCGCCCCCGGAGACCCAGCCCCCTGCTCACAAACAACCCGTCGAAGGACGCCGCCAGCCGGTCCGACGTCTCGTTGAAGCGGGCGTACTGGCAGCCAGCGGCCATCCGGCCGCGCTGGATGGGCATTGGAGCCGGCAACACCTCAATAGGGCGGGATGGGTAGCTGCGGGAGGGGGCGAGACGGGAGGGGCCGGGTTGGGGTCCCATCACGTTCGCATCACACGGGGGCCACCTACCGACATCCGCACCTGACCGACGGGTGCCCTTCCAACCCCAACCCAGCTATTAAAATCATTTACGTGACTCGTCCGCACCTGGGTGGAAGCTCCTTTGACCCTACCATATCTCCCTCCGCTCCGCCCCCCCCATGCCAACTCACTCCGCCCTGCCATCGCCGCCAGATGCCGCTTCACGAGCCACTGACCGCTTGATGGCAGCTCTGGAACCGATCTCTTCCCCGTTTCCCCCCCCCCAAGTCCCCGCTCCGCCAATGCACACTTACTCGGTCCCCGAAGGCACCAGGTACACCAGCGGGAGGTCAGTTCCAACCGCCAGCCACTGGCCGTCCGGGGATGGCTCTGCGCAGTTGATGGCCTCGGGGAAGCCGCTAATGGCGGTGGTGCTGAAGATTGAAACCTCAAACGCCGGGACGATGCCGCCTGGCTCCTGCGGGAGGTGCGTGGGTCGATGGGGTAACGGGGTGCGGTCGGTTAGTGGTTAGATGTTAAAAACAGACTATTAACAGACAGGGAGGGTGGAAGACACGAGGAGGACCGGATTTAAGTGCCGTGGCCGCTGCCTGCCATTAGGGCCCCCCCTGGACCACGCCGCATCTATTCCATGGCTGCGTACTTGCCCGCTAGCCCGCTAGAGACCTAGGACTATCGCCTCCCATGCTGCGACAGCTGCCCCACCCGCTGCCATGTGCCGTACCAGCGGGCTGTGCCGTACCCGCTAGCCCGCTGGTACGGCACAGCGGTATAAGGCCCTCGCACGCACCGACAGAAAGACGCGCTCCAGGGTGATGTTGGGCTGCGGCGAACAGCAGGGGCCTGCAGTCTCCCAGTACCGCCGGCCGTTGGCGTTTGGGTACAACAGATCGTCTTCGTCCTCCTCCTCCTCAACAGGCTCACTGTCGTCGGCACCGCTGGGGCCAGCGCCGCCCGCGGTACCACCGCCGCTGGTCGAGGCGTCCAGTGTGTGCAGCGTACCCTCCCCCCGGGCTGCAGCCTCCTGCTCCTGCTGCAGCCGCCGCTGCTTCATTAGCTGCCATAGCTTATGATTCCGCGTCCGCTGATGCAAAGTCTTTGTTTGCTTCCAGACGGCCTCCCAAGGGGGCAGTCCGCTGCACGCGAAGGCGAGGCCATCGGCGAGGCGCGTCAGGGAGGCGGCGGAGCCGTCCCATGCGGGTACGTTGAAGATGTATATGCTCTTATTCTGCATGTGGCAGGCAGGAAGGAGTGGAAGCGGGATGGGCGTGCTAACCACGGCAGCGGAGCGAAGCGATGCGAAGCGAAGGCGTAGGTTGTGCATGGTGGTAGAGATCCAGCCGGGCAACGGGTTGGCGAACTGGTTATATGGGGTTGGCGATTACGTTTTCAGTCGTGAGACCTGACGGCGAAGAAGGGTTTGCACCTGGGTCGGCACCGCACTGCCAAGTTTTAGGTATATGACATGACCGCTTCACCACTGACATCTGCCGGGAGGAACGCCAGCATCACTGAGCGCCCTGCTGCAGCCGGCCCCAGCGGCCGGCTTTCGGGTCCTCGGCCTCTCTTTCTCCCGCTGCACTCTCCCTTCCAGCACTCTCCGCAACGGCTGGCACCCCACCTCCGCACCCGTGCCGGCTTCAGGCACAACGGCCGCAGCGCCAAACAACAAACGCACATCGCAGCCTCCTGCCCCGACCACGCTGCCCACCGCCCAACGCTCGTCCCCAGATTACGATACCGACCTGCGCTGCCACAAACAGCCGGAGCGCGCCGCCGAAGTACCCGAAGCGCACCATGTTGTTCATCCCCCAGAAACTGCCGTGCGTGTTCTTCAGAGAGGAGAGGGGAAGAAGGGGTTAGGGAAGGGGACGCGAACGGAGGGGGCGCGGAAGCGCAGACCGCCGCGCGGGTTGGTGCGTCGGTTGGTGCGTCGGTTGGTGCGTCGGTTGGTGCGTTTGACGCCAGTGGCCGCGTCTGTGCCCGCGAGCGCCTGCGCCGTGGAGATGCATGTGACTGGTGCAGTATCACAAGAACGACACGAAGGGAAAGCGAGGCGAAATCGCACTGGTGAGTTGTGGGTCGGGCCAACGCTTGCGCTGGTGATGGTGCTTGCCTGCGCGATCCTGCAGAAAGAATTCGTACCCGGCGATACAATGGCGGCCCGACATGGAGGCCGCGATTCTGCCTTCGGCAGCGCCCGCCACGCATCCCGCTACGAGGCGCGGCCTCCCACCCCTGCAGTGCCTCGTGTGACCAATATGCGTTTCTATGCTACATCCGGAGTGCGGCGTACCGGGAAAATGAACGGCGCAAGGAGGACCAAGCTGGCAGGCTTCGGAGGTCCCGCGACAGCGCTGTCGTCGCCGTGGCTCTCCCGTACGTAGCCGAAGATGTAAAAACAGCCGGTCTCGCCCCCTGTCGTACGCACAACAACACGTGCGCGGCGCGGCACGCGGTGAGCGGCGTGTTTTTGCGATCCATCAAACATTAAGCCCCGCGCTCGCGCCAGAGGCCTACGGCAGCCCAAAACCAGCATGCCGCACCCCATGGCGGGAGGGCGCAGCTCCTCCCCACGTCCTCGCGCAGTCACGCATGGACCCAGCACCACCACATACATCGTTACGGACCACGGTACTTTTTGCACAACACCATTGCCTGCCGACCCACATCCCAATCTTACCGCAACACCATTGCCGACCCACATCCCAATCTTACCGCAACACCATTGCCGACCCACATCCCAATCTTACCGCAACATCATTGCCGACCCACATCCCAATCTTGCCGACCCACATTCCGATGCAAACTTTTCTTCCCCCCCCAAAGGGCCCGTCCCCTCCGCTGCAGCCCACTTCCGCCAGATCCCTCCTTCCGCATGGCTACCTCAGCAGCTCCCAGCAGGCTCCCTCTACCCGGCCATCCCCCGAAGACTCGCCCACCTGCCGCCACGAAGCGGCCGTCCGGCGACACGGCCAGGCTGTAGTGGTTCGCCGGCACCACGACGCTGCACACCTCACGCAGCTCCCCAGGGCGGCCGGGCGGCGGGACCCGGCAGATGGTCAACCTGCAGGGCGTGTGGAGGAGCGGAAGGAAGGGGGGCCGAGGGCACGGGCGGGCGCGACCCAGTTGGCAATTGTACCAGCGATTATAGCAGCGACCCAGTTGGCGACTGCGCCCCACGGGTCATGCGACAGCTCCCAGACGGACCGGCGCCAACTTAGCGCGGCTTCTAGGCCGCTCCGCCTGGGTAGATAGCCGCTGGTGGCCCCATCTGAGAGCTCCAACGGCCTCACTGTAAGGAGGTGATACAACCTAGCAGCTGGTTGGTGCGATTGTGTTGCTGCCCAGGAGCTGGTTGTGACGAGGGCAAGGGGCACGACGCGCACCTGTTCCGACCCCCAACCAGGATCTCCAGGTCCTCATCCTCGCCTATGTTTGCGCCAGCGGGAGGCAGGTGCACAAAGGGCGGCGCCGCCGCCGCCGCCGCCGGCGCGGTCGCAGCGGCGGCGGCGCCGCCGGCGACGGCGTCCATTGGAGCGCCAGCGGTGGCGGTATTCCCCGTGCCGCCACTGGAGCTCGGGCCGGTACCAGCGGCGCCGCCGTCGGACTCTGTTGCGCCAGCGGCGCCTGCTTGCAGCCCTTCCTGTGCGGTCGCACCACCTTCGCTTGGGGTGCTAAGCGGCGGGTTGCGAGGTTTCGGTGGCAACGGCGGCGGTGACGGTGGGGCCTGAGGCACCACTACCAGGCAGTCCATAGTCTGAAAGTGGTGGGCCCTGGGAGGTCAGGGAGGTCAGGGAGGTCAGGGAGGTCAGGAGGGGAAGGTGAGGACGTTGGACCAGAGACAGGTTTCGGTTATGAGGGTTGCTGGTGATTCCATGCGGTGGTGGTGGCGGGCGGGAAACGAAGGGCAGTAGGGCACAGCAACCAACGGTTATCGCAACATGCGTCTTGCGTGCCAGCATATGGGGCACTTAGTCTATATGCGAATTGCGGGGCGCACAAAAAGGGGCCGGACGCGTGCGTTCTATCCGACGCAATCAATAAGCATCCTTCTGGCCATCAGGCTTGGTTGCATTTCTGCAACCCAGATCGATGCAACCCAGGCGGACGCGGTTTGGCCGACGGGGAAAGGGAACGTTTGCAGCGGCAGGCACGGAATGCCAACTCGACGTACCATAATTCCCTCCCAGTCGCCAACAAACAGCCCTCACATGCCGATACCTTCGACCTTACCTTGTTTTGCACTTGTAGAGGCCACAGGCCTCAGGCAACGCGTAAAGAAGACAGCCGCGTTGTACGGCATATGGCATGTCGACCGAGACACCGGCTTGGCCCCGTTGTTCGGCAATTTCGGCAAGCGCAGTCGCCTGCATGGCGGCGTCCCAACACGGTTGTGCGTCTTGGTACTGGTTATCACTGTCCGTCCCGCTCGCCAGTGCATCGTCGACGGTGCCGCCCACAAGCAATTCCACCTTCTTAGCACCGTTAGCAGCTCCCCGCTCTGCTGCGAATAAGAAGTAAGCATCGGTCAGCATGACCACGACGTTGTCGTGTGTGTAGGTCGTCCCATCCTCATCGTCGGCGCCGGCGAATGAGCGCCCCTCTTCAGCATCGTCAAACCCATTTTTGCGTGTCGTAAACATACGTCCGAGGCAACTGCGCCCGCGGGACGTGCAGCGGGCAGCAACTCACCCGCGACTTCCGCTTGGTTGTCGCCCTTAGCCTCGCCAGAGCGAGATGCGTTAACTTTAGCATCCATTCTGTAGTTCCTGCAGCGTGGGTCTTATGCGGTTGAACGCCGAGATTGCGCTTAGATGCAATGTTGGCCTGCGCGCGATTTGCACGCGATTTGTTCTAGTACATCACGTAGTTATGCATGTGATTATTGAAATTTATTGGCAGCGCGCCCTCAGACGCAGCTCTGCCTTTAACCCTCTCGGTAAGCTAAATATAGGAAGCTATGGCGCGTAGAAAGGTGGTCCTGAGAGCCAAAAAAGAATGCAATCAAAAATACTGATTTGCACAGTACAGGAAACATACTAATAGCTATATGGAATGTAGTTGCTAGAAATACCCGCCGAGGCCTCACTAACGACAACCGCTGCCGTGTTTCCCATGCATAGAAAATTTTGGCCCGAAGCTGGAAGCTCCAAACATGATCGCCATGATTTGTGATGACGGACTATAGAAAAATTTTGAATACTTTGGCCGTGGGAATGCATATTTTAGTTGTCGACCGTAAAGATTGAGGAATGTGGAGAGTTTACTAGATGTTTGCGCGTTGACGTCTGGAAATGCGGTCACATCAGGCAGCATCAGGCGGAGGAAGGGGGGATGCTGAGCCCTGTATACCATGTGCGGGAGATTGACGGCATGTTCTTGAACATAGGGGCCTTCAATCTCCGAATCTGCGGTCTCAGGGTATCAGCTCAATCACGAAAGCCTTGCATTTGCCCAGCATACCGGTACTAGGCAGCGTGGCACCCTGCCCACCCAACCGCCGGGGAGCGGTCATTCACTCCATCCCGTCACAATACTACATTCAGTGATTACACACTGTTTTCGGTGTATTATTGGAGCCACATCCTCTTGACACAACTACGTTACGAGGGTTTCATGTCTCGGCTATTAGGTACAATACCAAGGTGAATCCCATGTCCATAGATCCTAAAGTCTCTTCCAAGTCGTTTACTGGCCCTTCTAGGTGAACCAGTGTCTCTTAAATACGCTATCGTGGAATGCTGCGTGTGCGCTGCGTGTGTGACGCTGATATCACGTTGGCACAAGTACAATTACAGATACGTGTCAAGGCCATACACGACGATAATGGCATACATCTGCGACGAGATGCATTAGCATACGTGTCTGGTGAGTTCAAGTCAACCAATCTGTGCGAGTAGGAGACATGTAAAGAGGCAAGACTGCCCGTCGACATGCGATGCAATAGACACATTTCAAAGCTCAGAACAGCACGGTATGCGCTGGCCACACTTGCGACGCAAAGCTATTCGACCTCAAGATGGCAGATCTGCAACCCAACCGCGCCAAGCAGAGTGAACTCGCACCGCCAAGGCATAAAGCACTCCGCATGCGCGAGGGTGGGGCCCAAGGGCCCAGGGAGACAGCGTTGACACCACTTTTGATAGTCGCCGAGTCCAAGGCGGAACCAGCAATTGTGGATGGCGGCTACGTCAGCACTAATTGTCCGAAACTAGAAGCCGTGAATCTTGATTTGATCCTTCTTCACCAGCTTCTGGCCCAGCAAGAAGTCACTGACATTCTTGCGCTGGTCACCTTGAAGTTGAATGACTTTTCCCAGCTCCTGGTCCTCCACGACGGTGCCGTTGCAGCAGAACTCCTTCTTGAGGGCTTTCAGCACCTTGTTATAGTCGTACCTGCAGAAAAGGGTGGTGAAAGCGGAAATACTGGAGTGAAAAACTTTGTTACATCTAATTGCAGCCAAGAGCGTCTTTCCGTCCCGGACATTTCCTACTCAGAGGTTGATTATAATCGTATGGAGGCCCATGAGAGGAGCAAATGAGACGAGATGGCGCGCTAACTAGGTCTCCCGCAAACGAACTTCACACAAGGGCGGGTCGTGAACATGCAAGACCTTGCGACAGCATCCCTTACTCGACTTACTTCTCTTTGAGACCCTGAACAGTAGTCAGCGACTTGCGGCCGTTGCGTTGCTGCACGCGGATGTGCACAGCATCCTCTCCGGCGTTGCCCTCGTCGTCGCCGGCGGAGTCGGCGAGCGGGTCGAATCCAACGCCAAGGTTGGAGATGTCACCAGGGAGAACCACGTCGGGGGAGCTCATGAAAGCGCGAAGCTGAGGACTTGGCCGCGGGGCTCTGCTGGCCTTTAAGAACTGTTGGCTCGGGTGCTGTAGCTTAGTTTGTAAATACTTGGAAACAGAAGAATGTTTTGGAAGCGTATGAGCGTAGAAATGATTTCGCGGGAATATCGCTATATATACTCAAGGCGTATACGACAAGCAATAATACGACCCATGCCGGATGCGGCGGAGCTGCAAGACTGTAAACATATTAACAACAGATGATATGGTTGTGATTTCTCTGCTGTGCGGCATGTGATTTTGTGTAACGGAGGCTGGGACACACTACTCGCCGCATGGCAATTCCGGGTCCCAACGAAACTCCAAGAGAAAGCAAGCCGCCCTTCGCAACCTCAATAGTACCTTTCAGCTTAAGCCCAAAACCTGTCAATTGTGAAGAAGTTCGCTTCCCCCTGCGTCCTCGTTCATAACCCTGGCGCCAGATGTCCCCTTTCTCCCTTGCTAGAATTGCCCCTCCGGCATCCATGAGCGTGTCACATCCAGCTGCAAACGCTATCTTTTACATGGGCAGCGGCTAGCGGAGCCCCCGTGACATTTCTCGTCTGCATGGCCGCCCAGCGGCCTGTCGACCTGTGGAAACTCAATTTCCTTTTCCCACTCAGCTTCGACAAGGTCTCTCGGGTAACAGAATTTGACCATCTCACTTTTGCGGGTGTCAAGGTCACGTCAATATCCCACACGACCGCCGCCCTAGTGGTGTTCTTCTCAGACGGCAGCGCCGCATACCGGCAGAGCGGAAGGTACTCGCGACAAGCGCCATGCGCACGTTCCGGGAGGGTAGGTGGCGACTGCCGCGCTCGGGAACGGTCTGGAGCAACAAACCTTTCAGCTGCACGGCACGTCTCTACGGCATCCCACGGCACGTCTCTAGCGCAGAAGTGCTTAGCACCGGTCGCCATATTCGCGCATCTCGCCCTTACGCTCACACGCTTCCTCGTTATCGCACACGCATTCTGCACTCTCGCGCTACAGTCTCAGGAGGCCAGCATGCTGTATCCGCAATTGCATTTGCTACTCACGACGGCTGCCGCAAACTGCTCCATCAGTAACCACCGCACCCCCTCCCCGCCTCCATCGCCCGGTGCGCCTCACAGCTACGGCGAGCCCACCACGCAGCCGCTGTCCGAGTACTTAGACGGTGCGGAATACTCAGCCCTGCGTGCGGTGGCCGCCGGCAGCTTGCACTTCGTGGGCCTTACCCGCGAGGGCCGCCTGGTTTCGTCCAAGGCGCACTACGGCCAGAAGACCGTTCGCTTGCTGGACAAGGGGGATGCGTGCCCAATTGCGTCAATTGCGGCAGGGTGAGGAGCGGCTCCGAGGGCAATCGGTACGAGCCTGCCTACCTACCAAGGTGCATTGCACCGTGGCCCAAGCTTGGGAACGCGCCTTCGCTGCAACCGTGTTGAGAAGCGTGACGCATGTGGCTTCAGCCACCTACAAGCGCTTCCTTCATCGATATCTTCAACCCAGATAATATGCATGTAAGGAGATTCAGCTCAAACATAGTTATTGTGCACCGCCGCCACGTCAGTACCAGCGGCGACGAATCCTTTCGTTCCAAGCGCTCCACTCCACTCTTCAATCGCTACCCTCCGCCGCGCCATTGCATCCCCGTCCCCTACCCCGCAGATTCACCCACGCCCTCGCCGTCACTGAGGCCGGCAGGCTGCTGGCGTGGTCAGTCTCTGACGGCCAGGAGGCTCACGCGGCGGTGAGCTCCTTCACCGTCGTGCCTGCTGCCGCCCCGGCACCGCAAGAAACAGTCGGCGCAGCGCCGAACGATGAAGCTGTCATTGGTGCGGCGCGGCAGTGGTTGCACCCAGAGCTGCTCCAGGGGAGGCTGCGGGTCACCCACGCCTCTGCCGGCAGCGTGCACTCACTTCTGGCGCTGTCGGATGGCCGGATCTACGTGGCGGGCATCAAGGCGTCGCAGCGCTTCTCGCGGGCTTGCGGCACGAGCACGACGTACGTGGGCCAGACGACGCAGGTGCGGGGGAAGGCAGGGGGCGGCGTGGGGCACCGCCACGTGTCCTCTGACGGTATTACGGATTTCACTCGAGTGAGTGACGGACGAGTAGCATGCACGTACACGCCCAGGGCCCTGTCCTGATGTGTGGGAGGGCAGGGGGGCGGAGGAAGCGGCTCGCATGAGGGAAAATAGCAACCCGCAAGAGGTCGTGCCCACGCCGTGCCACTTTCATACACACGCCCATCTTTGACCACCTCCGCCGCCTATTACGTTACTGCCGCCGCAGGTGCAGCTGCCCATCCAGCACCGCTCGGTGCTGCTGGTGGAGGCGTGCGGCGCAAACGACACGTGCTGCGTGGCGACGGATGCTGGCGTGGTGTGCTGGACGGACGACAAGACCAAGTACCACTGGCACGACAAGGGCTGGTACGCGGAGTACGCCCCTGCACCCCGCCATCTGCCGGAGCTGGATGGTGTGGAGCTCAAGCAGGTGTGCTGGCACGCGGGGCTGGGAAACGTGTTGGTGCGCTGTTGGTGGGCAACCTGAGGCAGCATGCGTCGAGGGGCGACTGTTTTCACTTGAGAATATCGGTGTTGCGTCCCCCGGTCTGTGGACCTGACACCGACGCGGCCACGAACGCTGCAGATCGCACTGGCAGGGTCGTACAACATGGCGGCGGCGCTGGCAACCGACGGACGCATCTTCCTGTGGTGCGTCCGGGTCGAGGACGTGTCGTGGCCGAAGAAGTGGGAGCAGCCGGCCGTGGCCGCCACGGCACCGGGGGCGTTCGCGATCGGCTGGAGCGGCCGGGACCTGTACATCAGCATGCCGGAGGGCAGCGCCGCGGAGGAAGTGATCCTGGCGCCGCCGCGGCAGGGCAAATAGGGTGAGCGGAGACGCTGTTGGTAGGTATGGCGCAACAGCGGTACGGATGGCCGCCGCGGAGTTGGCCGGTGGTCGCACGTGGGGGTAGGATTCCACCTAAAGAGTCCCCGGGTCGGATCCGGGTCGGGGTGCAGGGTGAGGGAGTTGTGGGCCGGCACCCTGACTCGCGGAGGGGGTAACTGACCAGGGGCGCGGGGAGAATGGGTGGAGGGTAGCAGGCGGGTGTAGGGAGGAGCTGCTGGGGGGCATGACGAGGTCAGTTACGGCGTATTGCAAGGGGTCGGCTCATGTGGTTGAGATATAGGTGCAATGTAGAATTGCCTGAATACCTCATGATTCTCATGTACATTTTTGCCTTGCTGGTTATCCTTGGCGACGCAAAGGAGCGCGGTGTGCTTCAAAAGACATGACGTCACTGCACCGCCGCGCCACGCTACACAACCGAGTCGTCGCGAAGGGTCTGTGCTTTACCATCAATGTGGCCGTATGCGGAGAACAATGATCGACTGCCTTAATTGACTCATAGTTGTGGGGGTCGCGGTTTCTGCTCAGTTACCTCAGCATTCATGCTCGACGCTGCCCGACCGCGTTATCTTGCATGAATGAATCTGTCGACACTATTTCGCTATGTAACATACCAGCAAAACAATACGTTGGGTGTGTCTGCTATCTTCCGACAGAAAGCTGTACGGGCGGTATCAGGGTTTTACACACTTTCAAAAACACCCTTCGGACGCAGATCGTTTGAACCCGACGCGGCGGGGTGGAATAAGGGAGCATCCAACTGGCCAGGCCAGCACATTTCACCCAAAACGTGCACGGCGGAGCGGCGAGCATTCGGGGTGGGACCTCCCGAGGATGGCCACCGAATGTCTCGCCTCCTCTCCACGCCAGCCTAGCAACTCCGCAAAACAATTGCTGCTGCCGCTGCCGAATCCTTAATCCCCGAGCGAGCGCTCCAGCGCAGAACCCCATCTGTGCCGTCAATCACGTCAGGCGCGCTAAGCCGTGCCATGCTCCGCCCTAGAAGCTGCGCCCGCTCGCACCCACCGCTGCACTATCTCTGTCCCTAGCCGCCCAACCTTACACCAAAGCTTTCGTGGAAATTGCAATATGCACACATCAATCGAAAACAGTTCAGGTCAGGTCCAACCTTATACCTTCCGCGCATAGCCCTCCCACCCCTGCGGGCGCCCTAGCAGCCTCAGGTACTCTTCCCCTCCGTTCATCTTATTCCATCGCTGCTCCCTGTGGCTTGACGCCCGCTGACCGTGTCGCTCACCCTACCGCCTCCATCGCCATGAGGACGCCCTCCGCAAACCAGCTGCAGTGGCGTTGGCCACAACGACTTCCATCGAAGCGACGCGACCATCCCGTAGTATTCATACTCCCGTCTCACCGCGATGTGCAGCAGCTGCCTTCTCTCATTCGTCCTCCTCCTCCTCAGCCTCCTCCAGCCACTTAATGAAGGGCTCGATGTCCTTGATGAACACGGCGCGGCCCTTGGGGTGGCTGGCCTTCTTGTACCAGAGCTGGATGGTGTCCTCGCCCACAATCTCACCGTTGTACAACAGCTTGATGATGTCGGTGAAGCACTTAAGCATGCGGGTGTCTTCGTAGCAGAACACCTGCCATTATTGCCGGTCGGGTGGACAGCAGGGATGATATACGATGGCAAGCGGCTCATGGGTTACGAGAAACCTCACGTCGTTGTCCACCGATGTAACATACAAACCGTGTCCAAGCACCGATGAAGAAAGTAATTACGACCTAAGGCTGTTTCAGCAAGCACCCACCTGGATTGTGTTGAGCAGCGCGAGCTCCGCCTTGGAGTTGGTCGCAAACGCCGCGTACAGCTTGCCGTACGCCTTGAGCTTCTGCATCAACGACTGCGTGATCTGCTGCTGGTTCTTGCCCGTCAAGTTGATAGACTTCATTAGCGCCAGCCAGGCCACGCGCAACACCTCAGCATCCGGCAGGTTGTTCTCTGCCTTCTTGGCCTTGGCGATCGCCAGCACGTCCGCCAGGGCAATGGGTGGGTCGGCGGTGATAGCCTCAGTCAGCGCCTCCTGCAGCTCCGTGACTCGCAGGTCGATCTCGCGCTGCACGTCCCAATCCGCCAGAGTGTTCAAACCCGCAACCTGGAGGCCATAACAGCACGCGAAGGGTAAGCAAGCATTACGCGAACCGTCTGTTGGAAAGGCGGCTGTGGTATGGTGGCGGACTACGCCGTTGAAGGCCTAAGCGAGCCTTCCCTTCTAGGGCAGCAGCCACATACAGGATATTGCGCCTAGACAACAGGTACAGAGCAGCCGCACACAGGATAATGCGCCTACATGATCGGCACAGAACGAACCCAATTATGCCAAGCTCAGGATCGGAGCATACATGCCCAGTGCCTGAACACGGGACACGCACCCGCAGGTGGTGGTGGAAATCGTGGGGGAAGCGTTTGGTTGGCGGTGCGTAGTCCATCAGGCGGTTGGCAATGCTGGCCTTGGTCAGGATGGAGACTAGATCGTCGAGCGTGTCCTTCGCCAGGAACTCCTGGGGGCACAAGCGGACGAACAGCATCAGGAATACCACAAAAACATCATGCCGGCACATATGGGTTCAGTACAGCGTTGTGGCCGGGCGCCAGCGAAACGATACTCTCGATGATCCCTGCACGAGCGCCTTCAGACGAATCCTCTTCGCCGTGCATGGATACCCGGCCCGTCGAGGCTCCCCATACCCAGGAGTCTGGCAGCTAGGATTTCAACCCAACAAGTTGTCACGCGAGGACGATCTGAGAATGCATGCCCGGTGATTGGGCCGCAACCCTCTAGACCAAAGCACGTTGCAAGCGTTGTGGGTCAGGCAAGTGCTGTCGGGCATGCCTTCGACCATGGCATACTCCGGCTTAGGGTTTCATGGCACCGCTCAAGCCATGATCGGCAAGGTCCATGCAGAGCGGCGTTGACACTCCGTTCACGCCTCTCATGCCGTGAGCCCACATCACATGCACGCCAGCATGCGCGCGCATATACGCGAATGAACCGGGCTCCGGGACGCAACGAAGCGGCGGAGGCTTATGCGTGTGGACACGCCACGCCAGTTGGCACATGTTGCCGAACGCGATACGCCGCATCGCCCGGCAGTCTGCGCCACCATGCGGACCCCTGAACACGTGGTCCCTGATGTCCTGTGTAGCTGCTCAACGCATCCAACTCCCACCCATACTCTGCCCAGACCACGACCGTCCTCGTGCTGTCCAATCCATCAGTACGATGCCATACCTGGAAGAACACAGTCACAACCTCCAGCACCGTGCCCTTCGCCACCAGTCGGTCATTCAGCAGCGCCGCGAAGATGTTAAGGGGCACCACACCGATCTTCCACGAGAAGGTCAGCGCCAGAGCTGTGGCAGCAAACCGGGGCGGGTGGAGCAGTCGGCAGCCGCGTCGAGAGGGAGAGAAGCGCTCGCTGCGCGATGCGCACTGCTGAGCTTGCGTGTGCTGCTGTAACGCTGGCCGCGAAAAGCGACGGACAGCAAGGAACGCAGGAGTGTGTAGTGCTTCGTGTAAAGAGGGGCACCCAGCGACATCGGGTGCCGCCTCTTCTGTCATAAGCCTAGTGATCGCGATAACATGCGGTGGGCTTCACTGTCGTCACAGAGCCACCCGGTCAGCACATCGTGCAGCATGTCCCGTGCGATCTTCTTTGGGAGTCCCGCTTCGGTAACACTGACGCATGGTTCCGCGGAGTTCCAAGCCACTGCAAACCGTCCCATGCCACGCCAAAGCACCCCAAGAGACGCCGCATCAAACGTCATGATGCATGCAGAACTGAGGGTCGAATGCGCCTCACGAGCTACCCTCAGAGCTGAAAAAGCAGCCCCTTAAACGAGCAGAGGTTAGCCTCCGGCCTTCAACCATGGAGGTCCCACTCACCCCGCCTACTGCATGCAGCAACTTTGCCCTTATCCCTCGTCAACCCGGGCACGTATATGCGAGGTGGATACCATTTCCACGCATTCGCCGCCAACACAAGGGGCACACGCGACTCCGGACACATAATGTCTCCGAATGGCCATGCGGTCTCCCCACATGTCCATGGCTCTGCTGAAGACTCACCAATGCCCAGCTTCTTGCGGCCAACTTCGTCGAAAAACTCCAGCGACAGCATCAGCTTGGCGAGCGTGTTCTCCAGGCCGCGGATGAGGAATGGCCGGCGCCTATCATGGACAGTACCCGTGACAAGCGGCCGGTTATGAAGTGCAAATGGGTTGTTCACGACCTAATCGACAACCCGCCGCTCAGGCGAGCTTGGATTTGATCAATAACGCTCACCCACCTGGCATCCTGCTCATATGTTCCTAGCCCCTAGGCAACCCGCTGTTATCCAGGGTTGGACTGGCAGCGAACGGCATCTGTGAACGGCGCTGTCGCGCCGGAGTACTTTCAACCCTGCCCACGACCCGTGCTCTGGTTTGTGCATGCACATCCGGACCCCATCTGCAGGGGTGCGTGCGATGGGGCGTGGATGTCGCCCCTGCCATGGACGGTAGCAAACCCTTTTGCAAACAAATCCGTGTAGCTACATAACCGCTTTGTGTCCCCCACAGCTCTGAGGCTTGGACGGTGCCTCGCAGTGCGGTGTACGCAATGTAGGTTCGGGTCACCGCGTCTGTGATGGGACCGCATCCCGAAAACTGTACATAGCAGGCGCACTTCGCCCCCAGTGCGCCTGGGCTTTGCGCTGTTGCGGGTACCCTCAGTTTGTGCCGTACCGGGTCAGCGTCTGGAAAAGCTTGAAGTACGGGTTGATGGCTTCCCGGGTGGGCTCGCAGGCCAAAATCTGCAGAATGTGCAATCCTATGTCAGACAGAATGCCATAACGCCATCACGTATCCTGTGACAGCACGCACGTTTGTGCTTAGCCGCATCTTGTCCTCCGCCGCCAGCTGCGCGCCCGTCCCCAGGCGTCCGCCAGCAAAAAAGACTTGGAACAGAATGTCGCCATAGCGCGAGTATTCAAGCTCCGCACCATCGAGTGCCTTAGCGGCGGCCTCGAGATCGGCTTCAAGGCTCACGCCGTCTGCCGCATCTTGGCAAAGCGTCACTACCGCATCAGCAAAGGAGCCGGGATCCTCAGGGATAACGATATTCCGCTTGCGGGTCTTGACGTTGACGCCACTGCAGTGCAAGGTGCAAAGCCGCTGTGTCGCGGAGGCGGCTTCAACAAGCAAATACAAACCAATCGCTGCACTTACGCAAGTGTCGGTTTCTGCGGTTTATCCTCCTTCGTACTGTGGGAGCAAGCATGGGGCAGCAATGTTAGCTGTGTAACCTAGTGGAGCTGAGGGGAGCGTAGATCGACGCGCACCTCATAGGAGAATAGGAGCTTGTTGCGAACAAGGCTAAGCGCCTGATGTCTTCAGTGAAAATAAAGTGAAACGACTTCAAAAGAACGGAAACAGAGACTGCCGACTTGGGGCGGCCCAAGTCGTTTAAACCATGTACGAGCAATGCTACGCAGTGCGCGATGCATCAATCCATGAGCTGTAAACATTCAAGGGCTATCATATCTACGTCTTATGCGCGATGCATGCTTATATATGGTGCATACGGTGCGTTCCGAGCTCCTTACGCTATCATGGCCTTTGGGTCTGTGCCTAACCGGATTTCCAGCCCGTTGCAAATGCACGTTCGTAGGAATTCACAACTGCATGATGTAGGTCACCCTTGCTGAGAGATGCTAAGTGCAGACGGCAAGCCCCAACTACACTCCGACATCGTTGTTTTGTCCCAGGGCTGCTAGGAAGAGTTCGGCTCATCAATTACGTTTGATTTCTGACTTCCAATTCTCAGCTCGTTGCCTTCTGTGTCGGGGGTCACAATTTTCCGCTCGCGCAAATCCTTTTCCTTACTCCATTTCGAGGGCAATTGCATTAGCAAAGAAAATAACAGCATAGAATTCCGACACAAAGGAACGTGTTTACGAGTAACTTGGATAGTGCTACGTGCGCCTGGGGCTTATGCAGTACCAGCCCCTTATCCCCTTGACACTCAATTGCTGCACAGCGTGTTGCAGAACTTTTGTCTTACACGGCCGCCAAAGGCGGCCTTCCTTGCTACTGTGCCATTGTGGAATTACGGTGTTCGTTGAACTTCCCCTAGCCTCTTTTTTCGCTTCTCGTAACCTGTGTAGCCCCGACCCAGTTTGTCATTGCATATATCGCCTGGTTCCAATTATACAGCTGGCCGCGGGCCAGCCCGGTTGACTATGGCACACGCGGTGGCTGGCGTGGCAAAGCGGTGCCAAGCACTGCCAGCCCGGGACGTGCATTCGCACAGGTGTGCATGGTCACACGTTTTTATTGCGTTAGAAGCTACTGTGTTTGCCTTCATTTTGAGCCCCGTTCCGGGAGCATAGCTGGTGTGGTGCATGCCGCGCAAGCGTTTTTTGAAGGAATGTGCGCTCCCGTCATCAAATTCGCACACGCAGGTCGTGCCTGCTGCGGGTATCAGCTCCGCGGCTTGAGCAGGCGGAACCCAGCCCTCCGGATGAGTTCCCCGTTACTCGCGCTCGCTATGCTGCTGGGGCATTCGCGCCGCCGGCGACGCGCGTCGCTGCAAAGGACACGTCTCGCACGATGAACCCATCGTTGAGAGGAGCACATCATAATCCTCAGCTGCACGTTGCCGATGGGCCTCTTCAGCGGAGCACACCTTTAACGGACAAGCAGCTGGAGGAGTTCAGCGCCTCAGTGCTGAGCAGCAGCTCCAGCGTATGGAGCGCGGAGGCACGGAACCTTCCCGCTTCTACTAGCGACAGCAATCCCTCTGTAGATGAGGTTCTCGCACAGATAAAGGGCAAGGGCCGGTTGACTGTCGTGGCCACGTTAAATTCGCTGACCAAGCGAGGCGAGCTCGACGCAGTCATTCGCGTCTTGCAAGAATGTAGCAAGCCGACTCTGGAGGTTGTTTGCAGAAGGTGGGCACGACACAGCGCTGCTACTAAGTCCGGTATGCAAGCGCATTTGCTTATCTTTCGCCTCGTTGGCCTCGCTTGCCGCGCAGTTGGCACTACAAGGACTTCGTCGTGGCCGTTGGTTTGAGCCAGAAGGCTAAAGCGGCGTTCCAGTTCGCCAAAATTGCGGCGCCGCACGTGCAGAAGCCAGCCGTGCTTCTGACAGCCGTGTTGCAGACGTGCGCCAAGTGCAGGGACCTGGACGCTGGAATGGCTGTTGTCGAGTTGGCGCGCAAATACAGCTTGGCAGCTGACGCGCAAATGTTAACAACTTTGATCAAGGGTACGGGAGGGAAGGACAGGCCAGAGGGGCTTGACACGAGTTTCCCGTCGCCCAGCTGTGGTGTCTGCATGCATGCGCGACGTGAAGTTCGGACACTGGGATTGGACATCGAAATCACGCCCATGCACCTCCTCCAATCTCCTTGCTGCCATCGCCGAAATCCTTCCCCATGATGCGCCCGCCCGCCCCACGTTGGGGGTTTGGGTTTTTTAACCCGGCTTCAACCCAGATCAAAACTCCAAATCCTGTGCACCACAAGACCCCAAACCCCCGCACCACATATCTCCCTCCCCTCGCAGTCTGCAAGGCCGTGGGCAACGTGGACAAAGCCTACCGCGTGTACTTGGAGATGCGCGCGGCGGGTCATCGCATCGACAGCCACGTATACGGCGCCCTGATTGCCACGTGCGCTGAGGCCATGAAGCGCGATCTGACGGTCGTGCATGAGCGCAAGGACCAGTACGTGCTTCTGGAGCGGGCGTTTCACTACGTGGCCGACGCGGAGGCGGCGGGCGTGGCGCTGCATGCGCCGGTGTGGAACGCGCTCATGGTGTGCGCGGGGCGCAGCGGCGAGCTGAATCGCGCCTTCGAGGTGCTGACTATGATGCAGCAGCGGGGCATCAGCGCGTCGGCAACCACGTATGGCTCCCTGATCGAGTCGTGCGTCTGCGCGCGGCAGGCGGAGAAGGCGCTGCGGGTGTTTGAGGTAGCCATGCAGAAGGTGAGCGTGGAGGGGCGGGATTGTAGGGGCGGGGGAGAGGGCTCGGTTTCCGACTTGGAGCATATCGGATACCGGAGGGGCGGGAGGGTTTTGAAAAGAAGGTTGCATGCATGCGGCCAGTGTTTAAAGAGAGCAGATTCCCCGCTGTCCATGCTGCGGTCATGGACCCATGGGACGCGGCCATTTGTGCGGGCACCGTACCGACCGACTATTAAACCGCAAGTGAAGCGGCAGGACTGGAATCGTTGCATGCTAGCGCAGGGGGCAAGGGTGTTCGGTTGTGCTCGTGTAGCAAAAAACGATGGGCACGGAGGAACCGAGAGATAACGTTGTGGGACTGGGTGCGGCAACACGAGCATCTGTTAGGGCGTGTGCATGCTTCAAGGCATAGTTGGGGGCTCTGTGCCTAAAACGAGGGAGAAGTTGGGGTTGCGTCTAGGTCATTGCTGTGGGAGACTCCCGGCAGGGAACGGGGATAGGAACATCCTCTTCCTGGGCTGCCAGGCTGGCTATGTGTCTGCATGCTGAGCTGCCTGAGGCGTGGGTTCCCACGATGTCGTTCGCATGTTGGGAGCTAACAAGTAGGGTAATCATGGGCAGGGGCAGGTCGGCCTGGTTGTGTGAACACCGCAGCAGCACAGTGCATCACAGGGGTCATGGGGTAGTGCGGCAGCATGGCGTCCTCATCAATCCCGCTGTTTATAGATAGACAGCCATCACTCCTTGAGCCCATCGCTTAGACATAGGCGGGACGTCACTTCCCGACTCCTCCCCACACTTGCACCTCACCCGCAACTAAACTCCCGCCCCTCCCCGTCACCGCTCCCCAGGGTTTCGTGTCAGAGGTCAAGCTCTACACGCAGGCCCTCTCGGCCTGCATGCTGCCCTTCCCTGGAGCCTGGGAGCGGGCTCTGGAGATTTACAACGCGCTGCAGCGCGCTTCGGTCCGCCCCGACAAAAAGTTCTTCGCCTGCCTCATGGCAGTGGCGGGCCGCTGCGGCCGCCTGGACACCGCCTTCGAGCTGCTCAGCGAGATGGCTGCGGAGGGCATTCGGCCATCTGGGTCGTCCGTGTCGGCCATTATACACGCCTGCCTTGACCGGGGTAACCTGCCGCTGGCGAGGCGCGTGTACGACCTATGCGCCCGGCAGGGGGTGTACCCGGTGCCCTCGCAGTTCAATCGGATGATGGACGTGTACGCCAGCGAGTTCAGGTGCGGCGGCGATGGACGGGACGGTGCTGGGAGGAGGTGCATTGGATGGATGCGGAGGAATGGGGTGCGACAAGATGGGCGGGACCGGAATCAAGGCGGGGCAGGGGCAAAAGTTGCGAGTGGAGGTGGAACGCACGGCATGGTGTCCTCAGGGGGGGCGGTGCGTCTTTGCGTTTGGGGGGCTTTGCTGTCTTAGAGGTCTCCATAATCCTGAAGGACATGATGGAGCGGCTGCGCAACTCCTGGGGGGGAATGGGTGCGCGCTAACGTTGGAACTGAAGGGTCGTGGGCGGGTGCGCGCACAAGAACGGGCTTGACAGAGTGTACGAGTCAAAGCGCTAGCGGACTGAATCAAAGTTTGCGAGTGGAGCACCCATGGAATGATATGGAAGGCAGAGGGAAGGATGGTGAAGGAGTTACTGCAAAGGCCGGGCATGAACATCTCGTCTTTGCATAAACAGCATGCGTAGGGGACGGGGACGGGCCACCACGAGGGAGGGGCGCCCTCCGTCATTTTCCAGCATGGTGCTGCGTCCGGGCTGACGGCCCCTTTAGTCACTGTCACGCGGTCCGTTGTCCTATCACCCCAGCTGCCACCTCCACCTCACCCTTCCACCCCTGCCTCCTCCGTCCCTGGACCTCAGGTTTGGCGAGGTTGTCAGCCTGCTGTGCGACATGGTCGCCGCCGGCCGGCAGCCCAACCTCAACACCTACCGCATCATCATCAACGCCTGCGCCTTCACCGACCAGGCGGGCCTGGCCTTCCAGATCTTCGCCCTGATGCACGCCAATAAGGTGCAGATCCTGCAGGCCAAGTTCGCGCAGACCATCTACTACATGCTCGTCAAGGCCTGCCTCAACCAAACCCGCTTCCTCTGGACGGCGGGCGGCTACCCGCCCAACAGGCCCTCCGACGGGGCGGGGGCGGGTGCCCACTCGCACCACGGCTTGTCGATGCCGACAGACCGGAGAATGGAGGCGGAGAAGGTGCTGGCGGCGTTGGGGGGCCACAAGCTGCGTCGAGGCGCGCACCAGTCGAACCCGTTTGACGGGCCGCCGGACACGATTGACTGGGCGAGCCACGCGCTGTCGGCCTTCCACCACATGCTGAGCCGGGGCTTCCGACCCTCCCTGGAGCTGCTGGACACGTGCGTGCGGACGGGGGGATGGTGGCGGGTGGAACGCGGGGCGGGGAATGGGGCGGGGCCCGTGTGCAGCGATGCCTTGATTGCGTCGTGTCACCGGAAGCCCAACGTGGCTATCGCTGTGTCGTATAGACGGGAGTCACGGGGCGGAGAGGCATAGCTATTGCATCGATTGAAATGCACAATTCTAATCGATCCGATTGAGCCATATCGTCGCAATGTATCCGCCCTGCATCGTCCTCAAACGCCCGCCTGCCCTCCCCTCCCCTCCCGCTGCTCGCAGGCTGCTGAGCTGCATGCGCGCCAAGATGATGCCCCCGGACGACGGCACCCTGGAGTCTCACGGCCTGGCGGGACAGCAGACGTCCCCCATGGGGGGCGCGGGCGTCTCGCAGTACATCTCTCCCTTCGTGCCGCTGCGGCCCCGCAACGAGGTCTTCGAGGCGGCATTCGAGCCCAGGTAGGCGTCGACTCGTGGCGGTGGAGCCGCTCCTCCCTGCGGCCGCATTCCGAGCCGACTTCGTTGCCTCAGAAAAGCCAGGATTGCTTTGCCTTGCACCCAATCGCTTGCAACACTATAGTGCACAGAACATCAGAGAATTAATCATGGAAAGGGTAGGAGGCATTGCTGGCAGTAGCTTTAACCTTTTAATTCTGTTGCCATGGCCGGTGTGTGCGGCTTGCAGGGCCTTTGCCGTGCTGGAGGAGGCCATCGCGCGCGGCCTGCTGCCGCCCTACGACCCGGACGCCCCGCTGGTCATGGACATGCGCCGCCTGCCCCCCGTGGTGGCGGAGGTGTACGTGCTGCACATGCTGTTCACGCTGGAGCGCCGGGCGCGGAGGAAGAAGGCGGAGAAGGCCGAGGCGGCCGGGGCGGCGGGAGTCGGCGTAAGCATGTCGTCCTCGCAGTCGTACCACCACTCGATCACGCTGCTGGTCCCGGCCTTTGACCCGGACCTGGTCAAGTTCCCCTCGTACCTGGACCGCACGATGAACCGCTACACGGCCATGGTGAGTGGCGCGGTTTGTGGCGGGCGGGGGCGCGGAGGGAGTATGCGTGTCTGGCAACAGAGAGGGGGCGAGAGGGCCCGAGAGGCGAGACGTTCCCTCGACGGACCAGCACGGTGTAAGCAAATGGGGGTTGGGCTATCAGGCTATCATACGCGGCTGTTTAAGGAGCGGTACTGCCGTCCAGAATGCCCAGTGCGGGCTTGCTTGGCGGACGCACACCCCGCACCTTCACCCAGCCCAATCGAGCCCAACATCCCCAACCGTTGCTGCGCAGATGAGCCCCGAGGAGCGAGCCAAGCTGCGCCACCGCAACGACCGCCGTCGCTCCCGTGCCGGCCGCCGCGTCACCGCCATCGCCGCGGCCGCGATGGCGGCCGCAGAGCCCCGTCCCGCCGTCGACCTGGACGGCTCGGATGAGGACATGGGCCGCCGACGCGAGGGCGGCGCCGCCATCAGCAGCTACGACGAGCTGGAGGCTGTGATTGGCGGCGAGGACGGAGCAGGGGTGGAGCGGGACCCTTGGGAGCGGGAGGACCGGTACGGCTGGACGTCGAGCAGCGAGGACAGCGACGAAGATAGCAACGCAGGCGCTGACCTGGCGGGCGGAAATTACCTGGCCGACTGCACGACGGGTCTGGCAGTGGCGGCGACGCTGCAGCGGATGAAGGTGTGGATGGACATGGATTACGCCCACGGCACCATCACCGTGTTCGCGGTGGAGGTGACGCGCTGGCTGAAGCGGCGACGGCAGGCGGTGGAGGCAGCAGCCACAGGCGGCCCGGCGGCTGGCGATGCTGAAGGTCCGCCGGCGGCGAGTCACAACTCGCCGTCGTCGGCGGTGATGGGAGCGGCGGCCATGGGCATGATGGGCGGCATTGCTGGCGGCGTGGGAGGCGCTAGGATGATGGGGCTCGGCGGATCCATGGGTCGGGGGGCATCCGGCTCGCCCGTGGCGCCTGTGGAGCAGCAGCAGCGGAACATCCGCCTGGGCATGATGGGCCCGGGAGTGGGCGGTCCCGTGGGTCGCGGCGGCGGTATGGGACCCGGCGGGGCGCCGTCCCAGGTAGCCGTTGACGGCGGCTTTGGGCCCTCGGCGTCGGGCCAGCAGCAGTCGCCTCCCGGCCGGAGCAGCGGCGGTCTGTTCGGTGGCAACATGAATGGCAGCGCCAATGACGGCGGCTCGCGGAGTCGTCCGGCAACCGGCAACTCGCCAAGGGCCTCGCAGCGGCCAGAGTCGGCGCCAGAGTCTTCACCACCCGATGCGCCCGGCGCAACAGCTGCTGCAGCCGCGTTCCAGTCTCTGGCGGCGCGGCTGCCGTCACCGTCGCGGAAAACCGCCGAGCCTCAGCCGCTCCTGAACCGGCCCGGGGAGCTGCGGCTGCGCCTGGCGCCAGGCGAGGCGACTGACAGCGGCCCCGACAGCCTAGAAGCGCCCCAGGCCTCCACAGCGCAACCCGCCGCGAGTGGCCACTACGGCTCAACGAATGGTCACCATGTCACTGGCGGGAACCAGCGGGAAAGCGCCAGCAGCAGCTCGGAGCAGTACGGACCCGTGGGTCAGCAGGCACAGCAGCAGCACCGCCGGAGCGCTGGCGCGTCTGCGGAGTCGTTGCTGATTGCGGTGCCGCAGCAGCATGTGGAGGTGACTGTGGGGCCGGGGCTGCCTGTCAAGCTACCCCTGACGGAGCCGGCCGCTGTGGCGACGGCGACTGCCACAGCTACAGCTGCCAGCGGGTGAGGGCTCATCCGTCTAGCTTAGAGATGTGGTGTGGCTACGGGGTATTGCGGAGGGGCTTTGGATGAAGACTGCCTTTGGGGCGGCCATGGTGGGTCTTGCGGTGCAGGAGAGTTCTCAGGCTTAAGGACACAGGTTTGATCGCGTAGAGAAGTGCGGCGGAGCTCTGGCTAGTCGCGCTGCGGTAGAGGGCGTGTCCGGTCGCTGCGAACGGCTGAAAGGCGTGGGGACCTCGGCGGCAGCGGCTGCGGTAGATGATGGGTTATGGTTTCGGGGAAGGGTGGTGCAGCATTGAGAGGCAGCAGGCAGGAGTGAGGCTGGGGCCTGGACGCGCGCAGGCAAGGCACTCGTCGCGTGTTCGGCGGGCACGCAGCTTGTGTCCTTCTTGGCCGTCGTCCTTCCCCTGCCTCGGGTCTAGCATGGTGTGGGTAGGGTGCTATCATCCGTGGTCTGGCCCAGGTCCGCGAAGACGCAAATGAATAATCAGCGGCCGGGTGCTTGATCGCCCGATCGACATGGTAGCTCTGTGCGCCGGGCAGCATCGGCAACAATACTACCGTGCTACAAGCAAGCACGACTTACTGTGACCGGTTGCGCATTCCAATGCGCAAGCGTGTCGCTGTGCGATCCGGCTAGTTACTCCGCAGTCTTCGTACCGGACCGACACTCGCGCAGGGAGCGCGTCCTGGCCGGGTGGGTTGGCGGGCCCGCATGCGCTATCGGGGCGTGATGCGAGGCTCGCGCCGTTGGCGAACATTGTTGGCGGGCGCAGGAGGCCGGGCGTTGGAGCGAGTGCCCATCGACGGTGAACTGATCTGGGAGATTTTCAGTTATGTGCAGTGCCGTAAGATTTTGTCGCGGAGTTGTGAGGCAACGCGGAGACTCTGGGCGCTGCCGTGAGAGGGGAGGCCGATGGGTTGCGACGCCTCTTACTTCTCCGCGAAGGCTTACTTCGAAGGGGGCAGGAAGTCAAGCGAGCCGGCCGAATCGCCATGGAGACATATGGGGCTCGGATCAGGGTCCTTGAGCAGAGTTACCGTTAAGCTATTACCGTTTTGTAGGTCCACGCTTACCTTATTGGGAGTTTAAACCCATCGAGGAGCTGTTTTTGCGCAAGCCAGCCCCTGTGGCTCCCCCAGCCAGACTCAGTTTTGGTGGTGGTGGCGAAGATGCGGCATTGGTGCATGTTTCTCGACATGGCTCGTTTACGTGCAGGGGGCCTGGGCTTGTGGCAGGGAAGAGACATTGGCGTCCGGCTGCGCGCATTGCGCGACTGCGCTCGCCAGCCCGGCTCCCCCAGACGACGTTGTGCCTTGCGAGCAGACGGTTCTGTAAGCGTTTCGAGCGCGCTATGCTTCGGGCGCTGTCCGCCGGAGCGTCAGCAACAGCCCCCAGAGCGTGGCCATCATGTGAGCCTCGCCTTTGTTGCAGTACCCTGCCTGACCATCCCCTGCCAGCTACGATGCTGACTTGAGGTCACATAAGGCGTCGACTTAGACTTGTACACAGACGCGGAAGAAAGGCTCTCCCTATCTTCCACCAGCCGGTTTGGTGTTGCAACTTGTACGAAAAAACGGCCATCTAGCCGCTTAGCTAGGTCGGTCCCTCTGCCTCCTTGATTCGCGATACATGCATGTTTCCACTGCTGAAACGATGGCCGGAACCTCTCCTCACTCAGCCGCGCGCCCTCACCCTTACTGTCCCCGCGCTAACAGCACCCTGGGCGCCATGACCACGTCGCCCGCACCCTGAGGCACGACCGCCTTCCCTCTCCCCTCGCACTTCCCTCTCCAGCCTCTCCTCGTTGCCTCAAAACACGATGGACGACCCGTGGGTCCAGCCCTCACGGCCCCAGGTTCGGTCCAGCCCTCACGGCCCCAGGTTGGGCCCCTGCAGCAGGAACTTGTTTTCCACCAGCGGGTTGTTGTACAGGTAGGCGCCCACCGAGCTGGCAGCCAGGCCGCGGGCCTCCACGAAGACGTCCACTCGGTTGTCATCGTAGCGGCTGCGCTGGTAGTTGAAGAGCGCCCGGGCCAGTGCGCGGGCCTTCGCGGCCACACCAATCTGTGGGGTTACAACAACAGAACCGGTGGGGTGGGCGGATGGGCCGCAGCCGAGAGGGACAGGGGGATGCAAGTCGATGCAGGTCCTGCGTCGATCCGCGCTCGCACCCAATCACTCCTATGGCCTCTGACCCTCCTAAATCACCACACCCATATGGACTCCTCTTTGTCAAGAACATGACGTACCGTACGACCGGGAAAACAGGCCATCCATGCCGCCCACCCACTTGTCCGGTTTCCTACTCGGCCGGTTTCCTTCTCGGCTTCCACGGCCTCTCCTCAGCCACCCACCTGGCCCCGGGATCGTGCCGTGGTGGCCCAGGTGGCCACCGCGCTGGGGCCAAAGCGCGTGAAGGTGTACGGCGTGTAGTAGTTGCGCTGAAGCTGTGGGACACATACAGGAACGGACAGCAAGGCGTTGGGCGGCGGGTGGTGGGAGCGACGGAGGGCTTCCAGCCGTAAGCAGCAGGTTCTCCCCGCACGTGCCCCATGTGCATCCATGCGCACGGGATGATACCGGCAGGTCGAGCAACAAAACACACACACGTCTACACCCATCAACTCGTGTTCAAGGGGGGGAGGCGTGTCAAGGCATGGCCTCAGACATTGCCGTACAGAGGTGGGCCCATGCGCTATATCACCACTGAGTCGCCACACTGAGGCGCTCCCTCGTCATCGACAGCTGCCGGTATGTACGGCACTGCGTCGCTCCACTGACACCGCCGTACTCACATAATAATCGACCAGCAGCCCGGCCCGGGCCGCCTGCCCCTCCGCCGCCAGCAGCGGGTCGGCCTCCGCGATGTACAGCGTGCCCGCGTACAGCGATACGGGATACGGCACCCCGGCCAGATCGGCGACCGGCGAAAACAGGATCCGCTCGGTGTAGTCCTCGTACTCGTAGTACGCCCCTACGTAGCCCGTCCAGCCGGACCTGGGACTCGCTGACACCCCCTCCAACGTCAGGGCCTCGTCGGCGCCTCCAGAGCTGCCCGTCGGCTGACTACTTCTGCTACCACTGCCGCCACCGCCGCTGCCGCGATTCACCTCCCGCGCACCAGTTGACAGGGATGGTGGTGTCGGCCGCGGCGGTAACGATGGACGCGGTTGTGTGGCGACCCACGGCCCGGGTGCGTAATGGTCCCCCAGGACCACGGCGGCTCGCAACGCGTCTAGCTGACCCGCGGGTCCGTAGACCGCCTCCGGCGTGCCGTGCACGGCGGCGCCAAAGTCCTGCACGTAGTCATCGTCGTACATGGGCTGCATGAGCTGCGTCAGCAACGGCGCGTGCGGGGCCAGGCAGAGTCCAGGGAGGGGGCCCGCGCCGGGACCGCCGCACTCCAGGGGGGCCATGCCGGCGCGGTACAGCGGGTCGAAGAGGACGTTGTCGAGGAGGTCGTCACTCGGTACGACGTAGTCGGCGTCGTACAGGAAGTCGTCTAGGTGCTGCGCCTTGATGGCGATGACGTCTACTGTGCAACCGGTGCTGCTGGCGCAGCTGGTGGTGGCGGTGGCGGTGGTGGTGGTGGTGCGGGGGCGGCGGGATGCCCGGGGTGCGGTGCGGGGGGTCCGCCGGAACACCACAGCCGACTGCACGCCGCCGTGCGTTTGACGCATTAGCCCCTGTGGCGGCTGCTGTGGTTGTGGTCCCTGCATGTTCGGAGGAACAGACGCCGTCGATGCGACGTCCGCAGCCGGTACCACTCGGGCCCAGACCCGCGGGCCGAAGCTGGTCGCCTGTGCAGATGTCACCGCTGCCTCCGCTACGGCTGCGGGAGAGTGTGCTGCCGCGCCCGCGTTCGTGGACGCCACCGCCGATGGCTGTGGCGTAGCAGCGTAAGGCCCTGCATCTTGCGGGCGCACCCTAGGGGTAGGCGCGGCGGCAGGCAGGGTGGTGACGTCGAGCTGCTGTTTACCCTCCGCATACGAACCCGCGCCGTTCACGACACTAACTTCGCCGCTGGAACTGCTGCTTCCGGCTGTATCCCCAACATTTACAGCTGCTGCTGAGGTGCCGCTAGTCGGCCTCGTCTCTGCGGCTCCTTCGTCCTGCACCTCGCCACGCAAAGCCGGCCCCTCGGCCCCAGGGCCCGAGTGCCCCAGCCCGCCATTGTCCACGGCCCCAGCATCCCCAGACCCCGGCAGGGCTCCGAAACCCCCCCTGGCGACACCGCTCCCCCCCGCAGTAGTGCCACTCGTGGTGGTTGTAATCTGGCTGGACGACATGCCGTACAGCTCCGCAAGGCTGGCCAGGTCACTAAGGGGCAACTTGGCTGCTGCTGACGTGGCCGCGACCTTCTGCCGGCCGCTTCCGCCGCTGCGGGGCCGCTCCGCCGCCGCGCCGCGCTGCTGACCCGCCTCCCTCGGACCCTGCGCAGCCCGCAAGGCTGCCGTCGCCTTGATAAGGCCCTGCAGGAGCTGCCTGCCGTGAAGGGAGCTCGCGGCTTCGCTGCCGGACGCGCCGTCGTGCTCAGCTGATGCGGTACCAGCGGCGATACTAGCGGCGGTACCACCGGCGGTACCGGCGGCGGTACCCGTGGCGGTACCAGCGGCGGTACCAGCGGAGTCTGAGCTGCCTGCAGCCTCTTGGGGCTTCCAGGTCCTGGCTGAGGTCGGACGCAGCAGCAGCGACAGCGGCGGCGGCGACGAGGGCGTGGGCCTTATGTCGCTGGGGTTACCGTGACCCTGATCCACGCCGCGTGGGGTGACACCCGGCTGGCCCAGCAGGCCCTCGAACTGCAGGGCTCATGGAAAGGGTGCCGTACACTCGGGACACAGCGCCGTGGAACCCGTGCATGTTGCAGGGCATCCTCTCGAACCGTGTCAGGGTTTGCGGACAGCGCGTTGCAGGGACGGACCGCTGCAGGGACGGACCGCTGTTAACGGGTGCCCACCCGTTACCCGTTTGCTTTCTGGCTTGCGATTGATCGTCACTCACCGCCAAGGTTGTGTTGCTTCCGTTGAGCCCTGGCAGCAACCGAGAAAGCAGCTGCATCAGCTGCGCGAGCGACCGAGTGTCTCTTTCTTCACCGCCATGACACGCCACCGCCACGCCGCCTCCAGCCGAGCCTTCGCCGTCGTCTCCCATGCCGCCCTCGCTGCCGTCGCCGCAGCATTGCACGCCGCTCTCCTGCACTGCCACCGCATCGGCGTCCGATTGTGCTTCTGGCGGCTCTGTGTTGCTCTGCCGCTCTTCCTGCCGCTCTTCCTGCCGCACTGACTCCTCCTGCTGAGCCCCGTTCAGCTGCTTCTGCTGCGGTTTGTGCTTCGGCGTTTGATGATCCGCTGGGACCGCAACCTTCGCAGCTTGTATTTCACTCAGCATTCTCCGGAGGGGGTCGTATCTGACTGGTGCCGGAAGCTGATCAGTCGGCAGCTCAGCAGCAGCAGTAACAGCAGCAGCAGTAATAACAGCAGCAGCTGCAACCGGGTAAGAGGTGAGCCTGCTGCTTATCCGCTCCGGCGGCTGGGGTGTGGGGCCCGCACCGTTCGCTTGAGAGCCGCCGCCGCCGCCGCCGCCAGCAATTTGATGCGAAACCGGGGCTGTGTGCTCGTTTGTAGTTGTCAGCACGGGCAGGATGCCGTCAGCGGCGCTACTGTCGGTGCGCGATTCGTCTACGGTTCCGAGGCAGGGAGCATTGATTGCGGTTGAGATGATGGCAGCGGCGGTGCCGCTAACGATGCTGGCAGGGGCTAACGACGCGATGTATAGTTCCCGCGCCTCTCCCGGTCGTGCTGTGGTGTGCTCCGCAGCCCCAATGGACGTCGCCTTCGTCGGCAGCGCATTGGCCGATCGTAGGTGGAGAAGAAGAACCGGCACCACTATCAGCAGCAGCGGCAGCAGGCGCAAGGATGGCAGCGGGGGCCAGTGGTGGTTCGCCACAGTCCACCAGATCGTGGGGCTGTGGCGCTTCCGTCCGCGCCTGCCTCCTCCCGCAGCTGGCTCCTCTGATCGCGCCCGACCCCCTCCACCTCCTCTGCCACCACCTCCTCCGACCCCGCCATCTCCTCCTGGTCCCGGAGCCATCATGCTACTGGCGGACAGCGCTTCATGAGGCACACCACATTACGAGCCGTGCAATGTGTTGTCTGGTAGGGCCGCGTGGCTGCAAGATAGGAGCGCGAGAGAGACTGAGGCTGAGCCGCAGCAGAGCAGCGCTGCCGTGCCTCTAGATATAAGCTTTGTGCCCTGCTATTTGTGGTGGCGTAATAGATAAACTGATAGAAACGTATTTGGTGCAGATGTCTCGGGCGCACGGAGGTGCGAGCTGGGCCTCTGCCCAGCGTTGCTGCCGCCTCTTGGAGCGTACGACGTGGAACCGTACAAATCATTTCTGCCAGACCGACGCGGCACTGCAGGGAAGCATCCCTCTCGTCATTCAAATCTGCTGCTGCCATTAGCAGCTCGTACTCACAGCGAATGGGACCTGCGAAGGAGCGAGCGAGGGGTCGCCTCCTTCGTCCCTCGACGACCCAGCTACCCGTCCCTCTCCTGCTGCCGGTCTACGCCTTCCTGCTACTGATACCCGCACCGACGACACTCAAGCTCTCTACCCAAACAGGATATCATTCTCTCCGGGCCTCAGGCAATCCAAGCTGGGCCGCGGCTGTGGCCGTTGGCAGCGCCGCGCCCGCTGCACCGGCAGCGACGAACGAGTTGGCGGTATCAGCAGCCTTGAAACCGCTGGCGTACGATAGCAATCCGACGGACCGAGCGACGCCCCACCTGGCCCTAATTGACATCTCCATCCCGGCTGGACGAAACGGCCCCGGATTAGTTGACCTCGATGCCGCCGCTACTGGTCATGAGGGCAGTCACGCCGACGGCTCTGGGGTCGGGGCCGGCAACGGGTCCGTTCAGGACGTGTACGGCCATGGGCTACCGGACCACTACCAGCGCTATGGCTTTGCTGACGAGACCGCAGCAGCAGCAGCAGCAGGTGAGGACGGAACGCTGATCGCCGGGACCGTCTGCAGCGTGCTGAACGACTGGGACTATGGTGACGACTGGGATGAAGCGGGAGAGGAGCTGTGTTGGGGGTTCGATGCGGTGCCGCTGGAGGAGCCCTCGCTGCCGCCGGACCCCTCCGCCGTGTTCCGCGCGCGCGAGGGCTCCATCGCCACAAGCACAGCAGCAGCGGCCACAGCAGCCGCACCAGCTGCAGCAGCAGCTGCAGCAACTTGGAAGGCAGCAGAGGCAACAGCAGGGGCAGTAGCAGCAGTAGCAACAACGCCGGCCGATCATCAGGCAGCGGCAGACGCAGCGAAAGACCCGGCAGCAAGCTCCCGCCGCGAGGAGCATCGCCCAGCAGCGCTGGGAGGAGACGCGGCAACGCTGGGAGGAGACGCGGCCGCACCAGGGCCAGCGAAGCAGCGCAACGCCGCCAATTCAGAGTCCATCGCGGCCGTGCTGTACGAACAGGCAGTCGTACGCTACAGCCCGTGCGCCATCAGCGGCCAGTCCCGGGGGTTGGTGGTGCTGCTGTCAGACGGCGCGGACGAGCCTGTCACGTGGAAGCCAACAGCAGTGAGGCCACGAGCTCGGTCAGCGACCCGCGGCGTGTTGGATGCGTTTTCGGAGCTGGGGGGCGCGGCAGCACCCAAATGCGCCACGTCTGCGGAGGCGGAGGCGGTGGCGGCGGAGGCCGGCACCTTATCACTGCGGGTCCTGCAGAGGGTGACACTGTTGTGGGGGGCAGAGGCGGAGGCGGAGGCGGAGGCAGGCACGGCAGCTCATCCGCTGTACCTGCTGCTGCATCCGCCGCATGCGGAGAGCGGAGAGGAGCTTGTCGTACAGGATCGACGCCGCCTGCAGCAGACCCGCGGCCGCAGGGTCGGGATCCTGAACCCCGCGGTCGCCGCCGCTGTGATTCCAGTCCAGAACTTCGGCGTAAGCTAATAGCTTAGCTATACCGTACTTGCAGCTACGTACTTGCAGCCACGACCTTTATTCTAGAAACGTAATCCGATCGCTCTAACTGTTCCTTTAAATTCTCCGAATCAGCAATGCAAGCCGAGCCCTGACGCTCCCGCTATGGCCCCCACGCACTGCCCGCCTGGGATCTGCCCCGTCCGTCCTGCAGCTCGATTGTAGGCCCCTCTCGGGCCTGGATGCGTGCGCGGAGCCACAGTGCACCAACTTCTTCGCTCTGGTGCGCGGCCCCGACGGCTCGATCAGCTGCGAGCAGATCGCGCCCATCCCTCCCCCCAACGGCGGCCTCGATGCAGAGGAGAGCGCCGAACAAATCATCATCCCGTACGACTACGACGAGCTGTTTCAATTTGGCAAAAACGTCGTGCTGGGTGGTGCATCGGTCGGTGCTCAGGTGGGCGTTCGTTAGTCTCTGTGTGCCGCTGGTTCAGCTGGTTCAGATGTTCCTCCTCTCATTCTTCGCGCTGCCACCTGCCTTGCCACGAACCCAGACACACACATACACCGTTCACAATTCGGTTTACGTCGCCGCTCAGCGGTGGCTTAACACGCCCAGCCACCACCCACCCGCGCACACAGGCCACCGCCACCGCCAGGTTCTCGACGCGGATCAACCGCTTCCCGACCGTCACGACGGACCAGACCAACACGGCGCGAGTGGCAACTGCCGGAGGCTCCTTCTCGGGCTACGAGAGGGTGTCGCAGCGGGCCGCCACGACGGGCAGCATTGGTGCGTGCGGCCCTACATGGTGGTGTAGTAGTAACTTGTTACAGTGGGTTCCAGACCAGAAGATAGAACCATCGGGCGCATCGCCTGACACTGAAGGGGACGAAAGCGACAGAAAACGACATGCACCGGAACGTGGTGTGCGGAACGTGGTGATGTGTGTGTGGAGGGGGTGCGGCGGTGTATCTTCTACCATTGGTGGGCTGATCGGGGTGGGCTGAGGAGGAGCCCGTAGGCTGGCACTCAAGAGATACCGGTATCCTGCACCGGCCTCCCCCCTCGCCAACGGCCAACCACCTCCGCTCCGCTACCCGGGCAGCCACATACCGACTCCCAATCAAGCCGCGTACCGCATGTCCCTGCACACGAGGTCGACGCACCCTCGCCGCGTCTTCCCGCTTTGCTGGTTGCTGCCCCTTGACGTGCTGCTGTACATGCGCCGTACAGGCTTGTTCGACCCCACTCAGCCCCTCACCTTCACCTTCGGCGCCAACCTCGGCACCGTCACCGACACCCTCATCAACCGGCTGCTGCTGCCCGGCTTCTCTGTCATGGAGCGAGACAAGCCCGCGGATGTCCGCACCAGTGTGGCGCTGGGGCTGTCCAGCGTGGTCCTCAGCGGCTAGGTCCTGAGCGCAGCAGGCGGCTACCCTAAAGATTATGCCAAATCACGATTTATATACCTTTACCTTCTTTATTATTATTAAATACTAAAGGCCGGTCGTGAGCCTGGCAGCGGGGGCAACGGCCTTCGACTTAGGCGCCAGGGTGCGATTCACGCAGCCTAGCTTGGCGAGGTGGAAGCTAGGGGAAGGTGCACGGCGGCAGGGTACCGTGTGTCACCGGGTGCCACTCGAGCTGCATTACTGGCTCACGTGGCGAAGCGCGGGGGGGCGGCTACGGCCCGCGGGTCCATGCGAGTGAGCGCCGGTGACGGACGTCACGTGTTGGTGTGTACGTGTTGGTGTACGTGTTGGTGTACGTATCGGTGTACGTGTCGGAGTACGTATCGGTGTAGGTGTCGGTGTACGTGGGTGGCCGGCAATCCGAAGATGAGAGCTTGCACCGCATGTCGGGTGGTCGGTGTGGGCTGTAAGGAACAGTGCATGCGGCCGGCGAGAAGGCACCAACACCTGACTAGCCTAAGCCTAATCCGTCGCAATTCCTGCGCGAACGAGTAACCTGAGCGCTGGTGTCGTCACTCTCGCTGTTGCGGTCTCAGCCGCTGCGGCACACGATAAGAGGCGCCGATTTTCCCTCCGCCGCCTCATCTCCCCCTGACCTCCATGCCGCTCCGAAGCGATTACAGCAAACCTGCTGAAGGCACATGCCCTTTCCAACACGCGACCCATGGGTCAGGGAACCTGCCGTTCAGCTGCTGCCCAGGGGACTTGCTGCCAGGCCAGAGGAAATGAGGAATGTGTACGGTATCCCTCCAACGTCCAAGCGTATTTGTGCGTGTTCGCATCGTGCGGGGTCAGTGGTCGGTGGCAGCTCACGCAGTCCCTGATCTGGGTTGCATCACTGCCCTGGTGCCCACGCGTCGCTGGCAACGCCTTCTCCGTCGAAACCCCGACGCCAAAACAAGGACGCCATGAACACCCCCTCGTCAACTCCAGCACCCGAACCCATGATCACTCCGTCCCCCCACCAGGAGCCCTGCCCTGCCTACGCTATACGCTCCCACTTCCTGCCCTGCCTACGCTGTACGTTCCCACTTCCTGCCCTGCCTACGCCCCCTCCTTCCCCTTCCTGCCCGCAGCGTTGGGTGCTGCTGCCCGCGTTCCTCAACGCCTACAACCTACGCCGAGCCCCCGCCCGGCTCCGGCCTGGGTGGCACAGCAGCGCCAGCTCGCTGTTGCTGCTGCTGCCCGCGCGTGCCGCCAGCAGCGCCCGCGGCCGCTGCTCCGGCGCGGGGCCGCTCTCCAGCGGCGGCCCCGCCCGCCGTCCCCACACTCCTCAGGTGCGCCGTCGCCTTGGCCGCGATGCGCGCTGCGGCGGCGATGGCGGCGCTCTCCCCCGCACGCGGCCGCGGCACGTGCTGCTGCTGCTGCCGCCCCTGCTGCTGCTGCCGGGGTGGCGGAGGGCGGCGCGTTACTGGTGCGCTGCGCTGCCCCGCTCGGCCCGGTCCCCTCGGCCCGGCCCCGCAACCCACCGGCGACCGAGTGCATCCGCCCATTCCGACGCGTCGTTGTCCGATGATTCCTCGTCATCCTCCTTGCCAGACATACTGCTGCTGCTTGCCTCTTCCTCCTCCTCCTCGCCTTCATCGGCCTCCACTTCGTCCTGGACCGCAGCCTCCCTCCCGGCTCCCGCCGCTGTCCGCTTGCCCAGCACCGACCGGACCCCGCCGCCGCCGCCCTGCCGCACCCCCCCCGCCGGCATTGTCACCACCCGCATCACCAGCACGGCGCCGGGCAGCATGCCCCAGCCAATGCACAACTTGCCCACTGCCAAGGGCGGCGTCGGCATCAGCCTCCTGTTGGCCGAGTAGGCTACCAGGCGGCTCAGGGGGTAGGGCTCCTGGTGCGGCGGCACCATGCCGTCCACCTCAACCACAATCCGCACCCTCGTCTCATTCGGCATATGCTCGGCCACGATGCGGGCACTGATGTTGGTGTAACCTGACCTGGCGGGCACGGAGCACACGGACGGGCCCAGGGTCCGGTACCCGTTGACCGACGAGAGACGATACGGCAGGTCGCCGCCACCGCCGCCACCGCTGCCGGCGATGCCACCGCCGCCACCGCTGCCACCGCTGCCGGCGATGTCGGCGAGGCGTTTGACGCCACCGCCGCCACCGCTGCCGGCGATGCCTTTTACGCCGGCGCCTTGCGGTGCGGCCGCAATGGCCGTCTCCAGCGGCGACGGGGTCATCCGAGGGAGTGGTCGGCGGTCAGCGCCGGCGGCTGGGCCGGTGCGGCCGTCGCGCCCCCCGGCCTCCCCGCCCTGTGGATCGGGTGGGCGATGCAGGGGCGGAGAGGCGGTCTGCGTAGCGATCCATGACCCCCGGCCCACGGGGATGCATCGAATGCCATGCAGCGAGGGCAACCGACATACAGCGGGAGGAAGAAGACGAGGGCACATGGCATTGTCCGACCCGCATAGATCCAACAAAGCCGAACGCAGCAGGGCTATGTAGACCAGCAAGCACGCTGCCCGCACCCGCACAAGCACACTGTCCGCACCTGCTGCTTGCGATACGGCCGCACCGCCCGCCGCTTCTCCCCCATCTCCTCCACATCCGCCCGCGACACCAGCACCTGCGTCAGCCACCCCGCGTGGCAGGGGCAGCGGCACAGCCGCTGCTGCGGGGCGCCCGGACCGTGCTGCCGCACATCCGCCGCCAGGCTGCTCCGGCGGACTCCGTTGGCGGCGCCGCTGGCGGCGCCGCGTCCTGAGCCCCGCACCCCTCCGGTTCGCCGCTGCTTTCCGCGCTCCTCCCCGCCTCCACCATCGCTGCTGCCGCTTGTGCTGCTGGCGCAAGATGCGCGGCCGCTGTCTGACTCGGACCCGTCGTGATCGCCTTCGTGGTCGGAGGCCTCCTCACTCGAGCCCCCAGAGACCGCACCGCCGGCTCCGGTCTCAGCCAGGACCGGCCTCCCTGCCGCTCCTGCTGCTGCACCACCACCACCACCACCACCACCACCACCACCGCCACTGCCATCAGCAGCAGCAGCGACGCCAGCGCCTGGGCCCTGCTGCCTAGACCGTGGACCTGCTACAGCACCCGCCGCTGCTGGCTGGGGCTGCTGCTGTGTCGTTGGCGTCGGCGTCGGCAGCGGCGCCTGTGCCGGCTGCGCCTGTTGGTGTTGGTGTTGCTGCTGTTGGCGGTGGCAGGGGCATGGCCCCCGTGTGAGGTAGAAGGTGAGGCGGGAGGGGGTGTCGGGACCGCTCCGGTCCACATCCACCAGGTGCGTCCCGAAGAACTTCCTGGCGAGAGCCATGTGGTTGAGCTGCGCCACGAAGCCGAGCTGGCGGGACGACGGGCATGCGGTAGGTTTGCAGCAGAGGGGCATGCAGGGCTGGCATCGGCGTATGTGTGGGTCAGCGTACGGCAGCACAGCGGCGTGGCGCTGCCGTGGAGGTGGGTGGCGGACGCGCCACGACTGGTTAGGGTGCCCGATAAGCCCTCGGCTGAAGCTTGGGGCTTTTCGCACGCTCATCCACCTTTGGCGAACAGGCACGGCATCGTGGCGTGCCCAACCTGAGCTTGAACCACGATGCAGTGCAAAAACCTTTGTGTAATTTGCAAACTGAAGGTGCGGCTTATCTACTGTCCCCAACTAGATATGCGCGCCCTGGTTTGACTTGCCTGCTTATCGCGGTGCATCACGCCCGCCAGCGGAGGTGACTTGTCAGGAATTCCATCGACGACGCATGAGACCAGGATGCCTTGCGGGCAGCGCCAGCAAAAGCGCCTCGCATGGTACCAAGTCCATGGCACACAAAACGGCGTCCAATCTCCGCCCTGTGACATTTACCCAGACGTCCTTAATGTTTGGCTTGAAACGCAATCTGGTGTCTAGAAGTCCTGGCTTTCAACGGGGAATTTCGAAACATAAACCCTTTGCTCATCCTGCCCTACGATCGCTGTTCGAGCTGACGTGCTTTCTATATATATGTATGCATAGCACAAGCAAGTGCAGGTGTGCAATGGCTGCCTGGAATTGCTCCCTTCGGCATCGATAAAACGATAATGTCATGCTGTATAACCGTAATAACGGTAAGCGAGCCACAAGTACGCCGCTGCGAGGCTGCCTCTGAAAGTTCTTTGCGGTCAACAAAATAAACGCGCCGTTAGGGCTTTGGTATGTATGTGTCTTCCTGCAGCAGGTGCCTGCTGTTGTGTCTTGGGCATAGGAGGTCAGGTAAGTGAGGGGAAGACACGCTACGAGGCCGGGCAGCACGGGGGCACCCCTGTGCAGCAAGATGCGCTGCTGCCCAAACCCGGTATCAACATGTGTCGAGTCCTAGTATCACGTAGGATCTCGTCGCCCGTGCAACCACTATGCCCCGTAATAGTCAACAGCGCCTCTATCCAGTCCCACCCTATGCCACAGTTGACCAACATGCATTTCTACGCTAGCTCGTCTTACCTACTTCGCCCATTATCTGCGCCACGGATGCCATGGATACAGTACTTGCAACAACCCTTGCGAGGCGCTGTCCTCGGGACAAGCCGGGTTCCCTGGGAGCAGTTTCCGTCAGACCACCAGTTGCATTCACCTCGTACAACCTGATCCATTTTCGCAAAGCGCCCCTCGGCTGGGTGACACCGGCCGCTGCGGCACTTCTGCTCTGTTTTAAGGCGTGCCATGCTATCAGACGGGGGGTTCGAGGGAAACCCGTGGATGTCCGAAAAACCGTTTGAAACCGTTTGCTATCAGACGGGGGGGGAGGCGGGGCGGCCGGCAGCGGCCTCTCTCGAATCACATGATGACACGGACACAGTCGGAGGCTGCGTACCCATCCACACCGATGCCGTGCAGTGCATCTGTCCCGCTTCGCACTCCGGTGCTTCTGCCCTGCACAGGTCTTTGATGGCCGTCATCGGTGACTACAAAAGTAATCCTCTCAGCAGCGCTTGTGAGAACGCCCCCGCGTCCCCTGGAACACACCAAATCGCACGCCGCCCTGCTCTGCCCTAACCATCGATCACGACCGTGCAGCTGAAGAGGTACAGTATATCAAGCCCATATAGCAGATCCACCGCACACAGCCGGCACACGAAGCACATCCCGTATTGCGTAACGTATAGCAGTTTTCCCAGAGGCCACGCCGTAGAAGGCCCGCTGCCCAGCTGATCATGCCCACCGCTGGCAGCGTCCTCGCGCGCGCGCGCGCGGTATCCCCGCACAGCAGTGAGCGCAACCGCTGTGACCCCGGTCCTCCTCGGCCGCACTTCCCTCCAGCTGTATTGCCGATCGGTGAGCACGGGTACACAAGTGTACGTGGGGGCCTCAGTCCAGCGGCCCTGCGCGGTGGCCGCAATCGCCTCCCTAATCGCACACTGGCGACAATGAAGGCGCCGCGACCGGATGATGCTCGGATGGCAACGCGCTTGAGCGCACTCACCCGCAGCAGCCACCACAATAACCGTAAACCATAAAACCCTAATTCTCCCCAACCGCATCCCACACCATACGCGCCGCCTCACCCCACACCAACCAGGCCGGCCAAGGCTTGGTCCGGGTCTGCTCCCCTAGCCCAGTCCGCTTCCATACATGGATAAGCACCTATACTTGGCACCAGACCACCCCAGCCAGAACCCCACCACCAGGAGGCGCTGGACCAGCAGCAACCCCACCAAGCTTCGCCCGTTCCGCCATCACCCCTGCATGCCAGCACCGTAACTATCATTCCCAATCTTGCGGGCCGCGAAGCTGCCAGGGCGCATCCGCAAAGAGAGACCAGAAGCAGCAGCTGCTGGCCGACGCAGTGGCACAACTCATCACCTATAAAAGCAACACGCGCGTCCCTGCTCCCGCTCCTGTTCGTGTCCGTCGGTCCTGGAGGCACCACCTCCACCGCGGCCGCCTCCCCCTGTCAGATTGCGAGTCACAGCTGTGTTTTCCCACCGCTGGCGCGAGTTCGGCCCTGCCCTAACAACACCCAAGGACTGGGCGTCTGCGTCTGCTTGCTTATTCCCGCCAGCAACCAGCCAGAATAGCAAATCGTGTTACCGGGCGTTGACGGAGTAGGGGCTGCATCGGGCCCCTTGAGGTAATGCGCTCCGAAACTCCCTAATCTTGAGGCATTCTTACGCCCTGGACTACCGTCCCATGTCAGCCAGCGTGGCAACCCTCACCCCCCCTGGAGTGAGTCACACAATGTGGCGCTGCCCTTGGGGCCGGCTTCGGAGCATTGGTACCATCCGGACTGGCCCCGTTTCCGATCCCATCTCCGGGCAAACGACGCTGTCCAACGCTGCCTGACGCTAATCCGTCCGACTGTGGCCCGGAAGCTGTCGGGTCGTGCTGGCGGCGCCTGCTCCAGCCGCCTGCGGCGCCCGACTGGCCCCCCACCTCACGTCCAGTTGGGCAGAAAGGAGGTGCCGCCCTCGTAGCTGCCCGTGTCCAGGCCTTCAGTACCATGCCAAGGGCCGCCGTGCCAAGAGTTGCCGTACGGGATCTCCGTCATTTGCTGCGATCGAGGGGGTGCGGTTTGGAGAAGGGGCGGTGAGGGGCAGTAAGGGGCATGAGGACACGGCTAGGTGATGGGTGGGAAGAGCTGAAGGGATGAGTTCCTGAGGATGGTGTGCGGATGTTGGATACGAGGGCCCCTCGGCGCTCTCATGGAAGCCCTGGGCAGCGGACTCGCCGCGGCCTCACCTTGTAGCCGGGCGTATCGCACACGTAGTTGTGTATGGAGGTGTTGAAGTGCATCTTGCAGCATTTGGGAGCGATCTTGTAGCGGTGCATGGCCTGGTTGGTGGGCTCACCATACAGCAGCGTCCACTCGTAGCCGTGCGCCAGGAGGTCTGCGGGAGGGCAGGGCGTGTGCGCGTTAGCAAAGCCTGAGCCGCGACAGGAGCGGTAATGAAGCTAGTTGGCTGAGTTGCAAGGAGCCCAGCACGGTGTCTACTCGCCAAACGGAGTAGCGAGGAACCCCTGAAGAGTGTGGAGACGGCCTACACGTCTTACATGGCTCAGTTGTGTCACACGGGTCATGGATGTACGAACACGACCCCACGTGGAGGCCTCGGGCGGGCATTCCGCCCATCCTCGCAGCCGCCCCTCCCCCCAGCCACCCGCCCCTCCACTCACCTCGCGACCTGTTTCGCACCGCGTCCGCCATGCGCAGGACCGGGTAGCCGTAGTGCTCCTGGACCTCCTCGGAGGTGAGGCTGGTGATGTGGGAGAGGCACTCCTGCAGCGCGGGGGTGAAGTTCTTGGCGATGGCACCACCCTGCGAGGAGAGAACGGTTCCGGAGCGGGGCAGGGCTTGGGTCGGCGGAGCGGAAAGCGAGGGGCAAAGGGGACAGCTGCCCGGACGGAAGGGACCGAAAGGGTGGAGCAGGCAAGGAGTAGAGGAGCCCTAGGGAGCAGGGACAAGACCCCGTCACTTCCGAGCATTTCAGCCTGGTTGGCGCCTGCACTGGCAGTATTGCGCCGCGCTTCATCCCTGGCTCCTTTCCCCGCTTCATTCCCCACCCTAGCTCGCCGCAGCCTCCTCCTCCACTCACCGGTACGTGGCAGCGGTAATCCATCAGCAGCAGCGGCGACAGGAACTTGGCGGGGCCGCGAGGGGGGTTCTTCTGCGGGTACTTGAGCACGTAGAAGAAGCCCTGGAAGGGGAGAGTGGGAGGGAGGGGTACAGATGAGCGCAGCGCAGCAATCGCTTGGCGCAGGCCGGCAGGTGTCCCCAGCGGAGGAGCAGAGAAGAGCAGCAGGGGCCCAGAGCAGCAGAGGCCCACAGGCACATGCGTCCTGCTCCTCGGCTGGACGCCCCTGCTCCGCGCGGTACGTACCAGGTGGTTGATCATGAACTTCTGGGTGGTGGGCACCAGCAGCGAGTCGATGCCGCAGCGGCGCCAGGCGGTCGCGTACACCTGGGGAGTGGTCGGTTGGGTGGCTTAAGGTTTCGTTCCACATTCCATACGCTTTGCATCCTCTTTACTCTGGCCACAGAAGCCAAATCCAAGTGCCTCCTTCCCTTGAGAGGATCGCGGCGGGAGCAAAGCGGTGCGGTGCGGTGCTTCAGCAGCTGCAGCTGCCTCACCTGGTCGTTGTCGATCAGCCAGAACTTGCCGGTCTCAGTGAGGAAGATGTTCTGCTGGTGGCGGTCGCACTGTGAGAAGAGCAGGTCGAAGATGGCGCCCTGCATGAGCTCGTGGTGGTTGATGCGGTCGGACAGCAGGTCCAGCATCACCTCGGGCTTCAGGGGGGGCTTGCCGGCTTCCTGCGCGTGGGCAGAGAGGGCGCGGGGGCGCAGTCGGGGGGAGTGAGATGAAACTCGTGGCGATGCCATACGGTATACCACGCGGGCAGCGCGGACGAGGCACACCGGTACACTGGACTCACACTGGCCTGGCTGCCCTGCAGCACCTGTCGAGTCAGCATCACACTGAGGGTGCAACAGGCCATACAGTGGGTGGGTGCAGTGCAGTGTGGCGCAGTACGGGAAGTGCAGGCAGTGCAGGCAGTGCAGGCAGTAGTGCAAGGAAGGTACTACATGTCGCTTGTGGCGGCCTAGGGAGGCTGCACGAGAGGAGAGAAGGCCCATGTCCAGGCCCAAGTCCAGGCCCATGTCGCCGCTGCCTGCCTGCAGGTCCCACCTGGATGTTCTGAACCGACACGCCGTCCGCGATGTCGGCCCACAGCCCCAGCCACTTGACGTGGAAGCCGGAGCCGGGCATGACGCCATTGAGCGGCTCCACCCACACCTTGGGCACGATCTCGTTGAGGCCGCACTCGGCGGTCAGCTGGCGCAAGTAGGGGGAAGGCCGCGCGGCCGCGCAGGACCAGGGTTTATAAGTTAAAACCCGGGTTTATAAGTTTTGACTCGGGCGGCGGTGGGGGCTTGGCCAGGCAAGGGGTGTCCCTTCCTTGCGGCAGCCGTGTGTGATGCACCGCGTTCCCCGCCCTCGCAGCCCCGCCCTTCCCCGCTGCCGGCGCCTCGAACGCCTGGACCCACCTTCTGCTGCGCCAGCAGCAGCTTGACCTGCGCGTAGACCTTCTTGGGGTCGCACATGCCCAGGCCGCGCTGCTTGGGCTTGAGCACCGGCACGCACCACACCTTGACCACCGCCCAGCCCGACTCGGTGCGGTCCGTGCGCACGCGGAACAGCCACGAGGGGCTGCCGCCCGGTTCGTGCGCGTAGTAGGAGCCGAGCAGGATGGAGCCGGAGGCCATCATCTCCTGCGGCCGGAGGGCGGGAGCGCCAGGGATACATTGCGGCGGCGGCATGTATTCGGGGTTCGTTCCACCGCCCTGATGCAGCCATGGTGAGCCCACTGGCCCAAGCGGGTGCAATGCACACACCCGTAGGTCATATCATATTCGCTTTCTGGCGCCCTGAAGCTAGGGGATGTGTCTGCAGCTAGCGCCCCGGATGTATGGATGTACGAATGTATGGATGGATGTACGGATGTACGAATGTATGGATGGCTTCACCCGCGACCCACCAGCGTGTGGTCGCAGCCCCGGCACACGGTGCAGTTGGGCAGGTGCGCCTTGGACTCGAAGATCCTCCGACCGGGGGCGATGTCGGAGATGTTGTAGATGCGGCCGCCGATGTGGTAGTCAGGGCCCGACTCGGTGGTGTCCAGCGCCCGGTACACCTCAGACAGCCGCCGCCGCCCGCCGTCGCCACCCGCACCCTCCCCGCCCTCCTCGCCGTCAACCCCCAGCTCGTCCGCCGCTCCCTCGCCACCACCAGCTCGGAGCCCCTCCCGCAGCTTGCGGTTCATAAACCCGCTGCCGCTACTACCGCCGCCGCACGAGCCGCCGGCGCAAGCGCGGCCGTCATCCGAGGCGAAAGGTCCGTCGGAAGGCTTGACGCCGAAGATGAGGCCGTCCGCCTCGGCCGGGTTCTCGTCGTGGCTGGTGCCGCCCTGCCCTTGGGATCTCAGCCCGCGGCGCCGGCCGCCCCCGGGTTGCACCTGGGGCTGGGGCTCCGACTCCTTGCCCAGCCGCAGCGCGGAGTTGGGTACGCACACCTTGCAGTAGAAACACTCGTCCACGTGAGGGAGCAACTGCGCACGACGGCAGGGGCGGGAGGCGGGGGAGGAGGCGGCGGAGGAGGCGGCGGAGGAGAGGGAGGAGGGGTGGGTGAGCGCTGGTTTCGGAGCGCCGTGTGATATGCAGCAGGCAGCAGTGCGGGTCGGATTCGGTAACCCGAGGTTGCGAGTACCGGCGGCTGGCAGCCCGAGCCCTGCCAGTCGCACAACAGCCCCACCTAAGCGTTTGTGCAGCCAGTTACATCCCTTCCTCCTCCGTCGGGTCACCGGCTCAACCCCTACCCATGTCCACGGGTCTTCCTCGAACTCCCTACCCATGCCAGCCGCCCGCCGCACCATGAGCCGATCGACATCCGCCTGCGTCTTTGGGAGGTCGAAGTCCGACCAGTCCGCCACGCTGCTGCGGACGTCGGTGGCGGTCTTGGACACATCCGTTGAAATGAGCTTCGAGATGTCGTACTCATGGAACGCCGCCGCCCCGGTAGCGGGCTTCTGCTGAGTTTGCTGAGCGTCCTGGGGCGGCGGTGGGGCCGGCGAGGGCGGCGGTGGCGAGGGCGGCGGCGGCGAGGGCGAAGGTGGCGGCGGCGAAGGTGGCGGCGGCGAGGGCGGCGGTGGTGAAGGTGGGGGCGGTGACGGCGGGGGCGGTGACAGCTGCTCCTGCACCACAGCCGCTCCTTGCTGCACCTCCTGCCCAGTACCCTGTCCTTGCGTCGCGGCGTGCACGACCCCTTGCACCGGGGGCGCCGGCGCCGGAGGTGGTGGTGGGTTGGCGTCCCCGCCAGCGCCACCGCCCCCTGTCGTTCCATCTTCCCGAAGGTTCACCTGCAAACCGTCAAGCGAGCAAGCAGGCAGCGTGAGGCAGTCTTTCGGCTTGCAGCACCGCAGCGACCACCCCATGGGTCTTCAGGGGTCCGCAACACTCGGCGGCCCCGCCGGCCCTGCGCTGCGCCGTTGCTGCTGATGTTGCTGCTGATGTCTGCTGATGTCTGCTGATGTTGCTGCTGATGTCTGCTGATGTTGCTGCTGATGTCTGCTGATGTTGCCAATGACACCGGCCATAAACGCTCACGCCGCCTGCGGCTGCATTATCCGTTCCTGCTGCGTATGCGCCCGCAAACGCAGCCGCCACACCCAACTGCCGATACTAAAGCACACACGGCCCCCTACGCCGCCCGGTACCTATGGACGTTGGCGTCCAACCGATACCGTAACGCTGCTGCCCACGCGAAACACCCAAGCAAAAACGTTGAATTATCTCCTGAGGCCTAGTTTGCTGACGGCAGGTGCAGTGCACTGGGATCACGTGCCGTGCATGTAGTCCCATCCAAACGCCATGCGCCGAGCGGCGTGCCCTCAGCCCCGCCATCCAGACAGGAGCACCGGCGTGCCCGTAGTCTGCATACCCATCTTCAGAGACGAAAAGAGCCGCGGAAACGGCTGCTCGCCAAACCCACGCAGCGGCGCTGGGGAGCCTCACCCGTGCCTGCTGGCGTGCTTCCGTTGTCAAACCCGTCAGCCGCAACCTTATCTTGCACAGGTTGTAGTGGCTAAAGGGGTTGCCTAAGGTGGCGGGATGTGGGGTGTGAGCTGCGGCGTTGTCCACTTTGGCGGGTTTCCACATCACGAAGATGACGATGCAGAAGAACCATACCTGAGAAACCTTTTGGCTCCGATCCCAGCCTTTGGAGTAACGTTCTACATTGTTCAACTCCGCTGTGCATTACAAGCATCTGTGCGGTGATACGTCAAAGCCCGCGAATTTAAATGAGCGCCCGGTTCGATATGTGTAGCTTCATACTGATTTGATCTGACCCACCGTAGGCAGCAAGGCGAACATCAGCGCCAGGCCAAGGAAAATTGAGTATTTCCTGAGCGGGTTCCCACCATGCTGGCCAAGGTGGTGATGCCCACCGCTACGCGCTGTCGGCCTCATCGTCTTTGCATGTTAATCCAACAGGACGTTGAAGGTAGGCCGATGGCCTCTGGCAAGGTGACTCCGATCGGCCGGGGTGCGGTGCAACTGCTACTTGACTGCAGGATTCCAACTGAGAGTATAGAACAGCAACAAGCGTTTGTTACGATCTGCGTGAGATCGGTCAACACAAAGCGTGAAAGAAAGTGACGAGTATACCCAGGCATTCGTACAGTGCGCCGGTCGCCCGGCCCCTGCTGTTTTACAACCCTTTGCCAAATTCAAAGTCATAGGCCATAATTAAACCTCACAAAGTAATACCGACGTCTTCATCACTGTTTTTTAGTGCATTAAACCCTTTAAAGCCTAAGCACTCGAAGAGCTGGAGTAGACAAGCAACTACTCAACCCGTCTTTTTATTTAACCACATGTACTTGCAGCCTTATAATTTCAGCTTGCGGTAGGCTGTGGATAGTATTGATATAAGCGAACAGGACTTCTGACGCGTCGCCTCCAGAAGCCAGAATGCCGCTCGACTTCAAGGAGGTCGCGCCAGACCCTAAGGCGAAGAAGGATAACAGCCAGAAAGCACGAATAGCGGCGTTAGTGGACCGCAAAGGAAAAGGGCCCGCTCCACTACAACTCGACAACCAAGTAATTCCGAACCTCGTCCGCAAGGTACGTATGTCAAGAGGAGTCGGTGACGATGCTGTGAGCCACCAGGACAGTGCGGTCGTAGTACGGTCTGAAAGCCACCGGTCCGACACCCTTCACGTGTGTCTGACGGGTCCGTATCTGTACGCACATATGTGTGATAGCAATCACCTCACTGCCCGCATAACTCGACGTGCCATGGGGCTCAATAGCGCAGGGGCCGCGCCGAGCTTCCGATTCCCCACGCAAACTAGTCCTGGGGCTGGGGACGCGGGGCAGGGGTTGTAGCGAGAAGACCCGGTTACCCGCGGGGGGATACCCGCGGGGCAGGGAGGGTGTTGTGGGACGGGTGCGCCCCGCGCGTGGGACTTGGCCACAGGCCGCGGAACCGCGCTCCGGAACCACTAGAGGCCACATGCGCGCGAAGGCGTATCCTGTTGTTGCCGTGCGCGCGCATGCCACGGGATGGAATATGAGCAGGAGGGGCGACAAGACCCGGAGAAGGGGGCTCGAGGAAGACCCGTGGATGCCAGAAAAGACCGTTTAGGACAGACGTTTTGAGATGCATGCTGGAGAACTGGGTTGGGGAAGGGGGCGGGGGGCCGCAACCTCTGCGTCGGATCTCTCTGCCACCTGCCATGAGGCGATTGGCCACATTCGCCTGCGCCAGAGAGCGAGCCACCTTGACGTCATGGCGCATGACGTCATAGACCTCCGGCGTGACGTGGCGCCTCCCCACAATCGCACCACGCAGCTCAGCGCGACCCAGTGCGGCACAGTGCCACTCGAGCGACACTGCGCCGCTACTGGTAGCTTGGCTGCACAGCCATGACGGGTCGATGAGTTTCCTGCGCCTTCCCGCCTCACTCCCGTGCGGCCCCATGCGCTTCCTTCCCCTTCCTCGGGTGCAGGTGGGCGACTGGAAGACGGGACGCATCTCGCAGACCATGTGCGAGGCGTACCTGGACCGACACACGCTGGTGTTTGACCGGGAGCTGCTCACGAAGGTGGGGGCGGAGGATGGGGACGGGGATAGGCGCTGCCGGGCGGCGAGCAAGGGGCATGTGGCGGCGTGCGGCCTGACAAACAGGCGCTAGGTTTTTCGTGGGGAGCAGGAATGTGGGGCGTGCCTGTTGGTTTGTCTGGATGGTGCAGGGGCGTGGGCGGTGACGGCTGAGGCGGCGAGTCGTGAGGGGGCCAGCTGATGGCGGGGCTGGCAGGCCAGTAACAGCGCGGGCCGAGCGACGCACCCTCCCTGCCCCTCCTTGAGGGGCTACACGGGCTTTCCTCACGAACCCCTCTGCCCCTCCCTGCCCCTTGCGCCCCCCCCACCAGATGTTCACGGAGGCGGACTACCAGAAGGAGGGCTCCCTGGACACCCGCGCGCTAATCATCGCCATCTCGGGCCGCTTCCCGAAGCGCGAACACACCGCCGACTGGCGCACGCTCACCGCCATGCTGCTGGCGCTGCCGGAGCTGGTACTCGTGGAGGACCTGGAGGCTGCAGCGCTGAGAGCCAACGCGGAGAAATCCACCGGCGGCACCTACAACGGCGCCAGCATATGGGATAGCCCGCCGCCGCTGCTGCCGCCGGTACGGCGGCCCTCCGGCAGCGGCCGGTCCGGCAAGGTGACATCCCGGGACCCCTCGGCGGAGTGGAACGACACCATGAGCCGTACGACAGCGGCGGCGGTGGTCGGGGGGACGTACGGCGCCGGCAGTGGGAGCGCGGGGGGGTTAGGGGCGACGATGCGGTCGGGTAGCGTGGGTGGTGCGCTGGACGCGACGGGCGCGTTGGCGGGCGGCGCCGCCGCCGCCACGGCGGCGCTGAGCGGCGTCGTGGGTACGACAGGCGGGCTCAAGCAGGTCGGGCAGGTAGCGGACGAGCAGCGGCTGAATGCGGCGCTGCTGGGCGGGGGACCGGGCTCCGAAGCCGCCCGCTCGACGTTCGGCACGCTCCGAGACTTCAACGACTTTGCCCGCGGCCTGGAGGTGTTGCCGCAGCTCGCGGCGGACTCCTCTGGGACCGCCGGGCTGGGGCCGGGCACCACCGCCGACGGCCAGCGCACCGCCACGCGGCTGGGCACGCCCAAGGAGACCGTTCGCGTGTGGGCAGCGCCGCTGCCGCCGTCCGCCATCTCGCTGCCGCCGTCGGCGCTGAGGTCGCTGCGGGAGTCGGTCCGCAGCACCACCTCCACCAAGCCGGACTTTGCGCGCGCGTTCAAGCCGCTGGACTCCCACGAGCTGGACCTAAAAAAGACGCTGGGTCAGGACACGGACATGCAGAAGAGCCTGGCGCGTGTGGAGCCCGTGCGGGACACCAAGGTGCTGCAGCAGGCAGACTACGTGGCGTGGTGCGACTACGCGGCCAACTGCCGTACGGCGCCAACGGGGTGGTACGGCAAGCACCCAGCCGCCGCGGCGCAGGACACGGGGGAGCACAAGTACCCGTGGTGCTGACGCGTCGGGACGGGGCGGGGGCGGGTGTTTCGTGGTGGGCTTGGTGGGAAGAATGTAGCAGGCGGTGGAGTTGTAGGAGTGCGAGGGGAAAAGCAAGGGGTTGAGTTGAGGGTTTTCTGGGTGTCAGGACGGGGAAGGGGCGCTAGGAGGTTAGTGGGTAGACACTGTGGGTCAGCAAATGGGTAGAAAGTGTGGGGTGGCAAGAGGTACCGAAATGTACTTGCTGGGTCGCAGAACGGGGGTGCAGGTAGGAGCAGGGGTGGTTAAGGGGTGATACCCCGATACGGTTACTGTTGAGGTTTCGTGGGGGATGGCTGAGCTGATGGCGGCGGTTACACGGCTCTGGCTCACTAGCCTGCTGGAACGGAGCTATCTGCAAGGAAATGGCCCAACTTGCACAGGCAATTACGCTTTTGGGGCACGGCTTTGCCGAAGTGCTGTTTGGCAGGGCCCAAACAGGACTGCTGGACTGGAGCACCACATGTACTATGAAGTAATTCGTGTCTAAGATTCCCGAAAGGATGAATATGATTATGCCACGCTGTGGTAGGCAGCGTGGCCCAAGGGTTATCCTGGACAGAGAGCCACCCGCTGCGTCCAGTAGCACCTTGACACAGTTGTTGTAGCCAAAGGATCAAAGTCGTGTATCAATACAGCTTACCGTGTGTTAGCCATCCTACATTGCTGCTGTTGAAGGCGCACTATGATCAGCGCAGCGGCAGCCACGGACAGCAGGGGCACGCAGCTGAAGACATGAAGAGGGCCGTGTAATGATCGTCGCCGCAGCCACAGCACCCACATCCGCATTTGTGATACTTATAATTTTTCAAAATGGCGGGGCCATCACGTGGAGATGTAACGTACCGGTGCGGCATTCATGCCGTCGATGCTTTGACCCGTGGTCCTCCAAAAGAGTAATGCGCTGCCTGTCCAAATGCAGCGTATACTCCCATATATGATAGGACTTACTATCTTGAAACCATTCCAAGCATTGGTCTGGCTGGATTTCGGCTAAACAAGTTGCGATGCGCAACCGAGCGGTCCGAGCCCACGGGCCACACGCACCACGGGCTTGCGAACCATAAACCGACATACAAATATATTTTCTGTAAATATTTAACACGCATCATTTATATTGGTTGACATCCTCGCCTATGCTATTCATGCTTTGACTTTGACAGTAAGAGCAATCGGAATGCGAGCCCAACTAGTGTCCTGCTACGCCCACCGGGCAAATTCAATCGTCACACAGCCCGTCGTTTTGTGCAATGATATTTTGAGGCATGGTCCAGCACGAACGCGTGCCGTCGTGGTGGCGGCCGCGTCGCCGACCACTGTGATGGCGCCTTCACCGGCCGTTTTATCTCCAGAGTCCGCTGATAATAGCAGCTCTGGAATATTTCTTTCGCGGGAGGAATGCGTTCGGTTATTAAACCGCGTTGCTGACAGCTGCCTCGCAGCCCTCGCCGAAAACAGTAACCACTCCGAGGCCAGCTCGGGCATGGAGGTGGCGGCGTACACCGGCACGTCTGGTGACGTCGAAAGCGCTGGCGAGGCAAACCTTGTCTCTCAAGTGTTTGACGCCCTGTACGACGAGCTCGAGGAGGTGTTTTACTCCAAACGCGGCTACCTTATACCCAGCAGGTACTCCGCAGGGGCTGCTTGGCATTCCAAGGGTTTGCAGCAGTGGGTCTTGCTGTGGCCTGTGGAGGGTGCTGAGGTCTCATCTTACGAGCACTCACTCCAAGTTGACAGCGCCAAACGCTTTAAACCTACGCCTAACACGATTTCTCGCCATACATGTTTTATAACCGTGTCATCCCCTGGACACCCGCTCCAACCTGCGCCCCGATCCCATCCCATGCGGCGCAGGGAGACCGCCCTGGTGGAGGCCACCGGCGGCTCCGCGACGTACGGCGAAACCACCAGCGAAGGCCTGACGCAGTTCCTGAAGTGTGTCCCTCTCCAGCGCGATGACGTAAGCCGCCTCCCTCCAGCCATCCCTCCACTGATGAATATGTCCACCCACTTCACCTAACCGCTTCATGTAACCCATGGCTCCTGACCGACACGGGCCGGCGCTCCGGTCTCCCCCACGAGCGGATTCTCTTATCAACCCCCCACGAGCGCACCGACGTGGATCGCGCCAGCGAGCTGGAGGGGTGCCTGAGGCGACCGTGCGACAGGAACCGACGTATGATATGATGGCTCAACGCACGGCCTTGACCCAAATCATCAACCCTCCTTACCGCAATCTCCCTCCCTCCCTCCCCTCCCCATCTTTCTTCCTTGCTTTCTTCACTTCATCTCACGGGTTTCCTATGAACCCCTCCCTCTCCCTCCCTCCCCTTCCTGCAGGTGCTGGTGGACCTGGGCAGTGGTCTGGGGCGCCTGACACTGCAGGCGGCCTGCTCCGCCCGCCTGCGGCGCTGCGTTGGCATTGAGCTGTCCGCCAGCCGCCACGAGCAGGCGTGCTGGGTGGCGGCGCGCCTGGCGGAGCTAGGGAGCCAGGCGGCATCGGAGGACGATGCTGAAGCTGGTGACGAGGAGGCGGGGTCCAGCAGCCGTGGCGAGGCGCAGGTGCCTCCAGCTGGGCAGTCGCACTCGCATTCGAAGGAGCACACCAGCGCGCAGGGCGGCCTGCTGCTGAGCCCCGTGGAGCTGAGGTGCGAGGACCTGATGACAGCCGACCTGGCGGACGGCACGGCCTTCTTCCTCTGCTCCACCGCCTTCTCCGCGGCCGCCTGTCAGTCCATCTCCAGGCGCCTGCTGCGCCACCCGCCCTTCCGGCTGCTCGTCACCACGCGCGCACTGCCCTTCCCCTCGCCGCTGACCCTGGTGAGTAGGCAGGGCGGGAGGCGCCGCCTCTTGGACGCCCCACGGGGCCGGCCTGCAGCGGGGGGCTGCTTCACTGCACGCGGTGAGCGCGCTGAAGTGATGTGTAAATGCTCACCTTTTTCGGTTCGCCGGTTCCCTCTCTGCCCCCAGGTTGGCCAGTTCAAATGCACCTACTCCTGGACGACCGCCGGGACCAGCTACGTGTACGTGCGCAGCCTGGGGGAGGCGCCGCCGGGGCTGCTGGCGGCGTTCCTGTCGGACGTGGCGCCCCCTGGGGGCGAGGACTCGGAGGTGGCGGTGCAGCTGCAGGGAGCGCGCGGAGGCATCGCGTGGCTGCCCTCCACGAGCACCTTGTCGGTGGTGCCCGTGGACCTGATGGTGTGATGTGGGTCGGAGCGCGGCAGTCATCGAGGACCCGTCAGCCGCTGAACCACAACCTCCCAATCATGGCCCACCTACCTGCCAGAGGATGCTGCGGGAGAGGCGAAGGTGGTGGGGCGACGGCGGATGGCGATGCTCTCGGCGGCTGGCGCGTCAGCGGCGAGGGGTGGCAACCTTCGGTGTGGGTGCGGCGAGGAAGAGAGAGTCGCCCTTTGGTGGATGTGTATGTTTACTTATTGGTCCTAATGGCATCTAGGGCACTGCAAGGCTTGAGTCAGCAGCAAGGTCACGCGGTTTCCAGCCAGGAAATCACACGCCTCCCCTGGCTTCTTGGTCCCGGGGCTATCGAGTACGGCGGTCGGCAGCAATAGCGCGCCGCGTGGGAGCTTGCAGGGCACACCACTCCAGCAGGAGGGCGTAAGGGCCCCTTATCTATTAAACTATCTATTTATGGGTTGCTGGGACTTCATAATGCTTTGTCGAAGAGAAATGCGGCGTGCGACTGCGGGTACGCAAACGCTACTGATCATAGGCATATGACAACTGCGACAACGCCGAGTATAATATATGCGATTCATCAACCGCTCGATTATGCTGTGCCCTGGGTCCTTCAGGCGCTTGTGTTGTGGTCCGAGCTGCGAGTGTAGGACCGTGCACCCACCGCCACTAACGGCTGTGTTGTGTACGAGTCGTCGTGTCGGATACCGCGTAACGCGCGTTGATGTGGCGTACAGTTAGATGGCCGAGCCTATGGTGTTGGCATCATCCCAGGCGCGGACGGCGCATGTGAACGTACTTCTGGACGGTGCCTGCGGACATCTGCGGAGGGGATGGAGGGTTAGGAAGGCCGTAATTTGCGCTAGGCGTCATGTGTAGTTATTAGTAGACGGATGAACGGTTGTCACCTGTCGTTTATTGACGTCAGACGTGCATTCGGGAATTGTATCCTGACCAGCTCCGAAGCCGCGGCCATAAACGTTCCCAAACCACAACGCCCCAACGACTTGTTTTTTTACCAGAGAGTTTACGCTCGTCACAGTAATCTAAAATGTTAGCGCAATGCCAGCAATATCGCACGGGGTTCAAGCCATTTACTGCCAGCCCGCGCGTGCCAACCCGCCCTGTCACATTTACCAAACCTGCAAGGGCTCAACGAGGGACCCTTACGATTGTGAACATGTTCACTGGAATTGTTCAGGGCACTGCTAGCGTTGCAAATGTAGAACGCCAGGACAAGTTTTCGTCGCTTGATATCAACTTCCCCACCGGCAGGGTGGATGGAATCAAGATTGGCGCAAGCGTCGCAATCAATGGCACTTGTTTAACTGTCACGCGCATTTCTGGCGACACGCTCAGCTTTGACATCATGATGGAGACGCTGCGCGCTACCAACCTGGGAGGCCTCCAGGCAGGCAGCATTGTAAATTTTGAGCGTTCCGCCAGGGTCGGCGATGAAATCGGTGGCCACAACGTCTCGGGCCACGTTCACTGCACGGCGACCATCGCCGCCGTCGAGGAGTCGGAGAACAACCGGCGCATCACGTTCGCGACCAGCAACCCCGCGTTCATGAAGTACGTCCTGCCAAAGGGCTACATAGCGGTTGACGGCTGCAGCCTCACAATTGGCGAAGTGTGGGAGGACAAGTTCTGCGTGTACCTCATTCCTGAGACGCTCCGTGTGACGGTCTTCGGAGTGAAGGGCGTCGGGGACAGCGTCAACATTGAGATCGAGACGCAGACGCAAGCCATTGTGGACACCACCGAGCGTGTGGTGGCGCAGTACCTGGAGCGCCTGAAGGGGCAACAGCTGTAGGCACCCGAATCGTGTGCATTGGCTGGCGGCAAGGACGATTCCAGCCCTGTCATCGATGTTACTGTGGCGCCGAATAGTTGCGCCCTTGACCTGACGGCTACTGCGTGGTGGTGCATGACAAAATGATGCATGACGAAATGCATGATCTCGGGGGCCGCTCTAGGATGATGTGGTGCGTATCACACACGAAGGGATTACGGCCCAACATATGGATGGATGATCGGCGATCAAGGGGTAAGTTATCCACGTAGGGTTTAGGTAGTGCGAGCATTGGCGCTGAGCCCAGAGCTCCAGCGACTTTCGCATGGTGTGCCGAAACGCGGTGTGGCAGTTGGGTCATCGACCATGTCAGCATCGGGCCGTGTGGGCCGGTTCTGGAGGCCAGGGCACCTTTTCGATGCCGACTGTGTAGTAGCGTGACTGCATGAGCTGGTGCGGTCTGCCGGCCGCTGCTGCTAGACGCTACAGTTTGTGCATGGCAATGAGGTGACGTCATCAGAGGGTACCGGTAGCTGCGCGAGAGTAACGACTGGTGTGTTCGAGAGCGCGTCCGATGTTACGACTTGCGTATATTCGGTCATTCACGAGTGTTGTTGGACCTTCTAACGGAGTACGGTATTACGTGACATTCCGTTGCTTCCGGGACCACCACAAGTACTATTACGATGCCTGACTATGCACCAACGTGAGTTACCGGTATGGCTATGAAGGCATCGACACCACTCCGTGTGTCCTCAACCAAGTCCGGCAATCCGCAATAGCTGCCACATGCCGGCCTCATCGCAGGCCACCCCCATGGTCAGCACCCTGTCAGCTCCCAACCCGCCATGCAAGTAAAGTACCTTGCATTCAGCGCAGGCAAAGCGTCGAGCGGTACAAATTCGTCTCTTTGCAAAGCCAAGTGCATCACCCCTCGCTGCAGCAGCGCCCAGGCTCAGCCGCCCCCGTTCCGCAGAGCTCACTGCCGCCAGCGAGCTGCCAGCTGCCGACCGCGCGCTTGCTTCCGGCTTGGTCCACACCGGCATGGCGTCACCGCGTCAATCAGGTCACTCATGCCAAGTACGGCAAGGCCAGCTCTGGGGACGGTTTCGTCACTACCCGTCATCAGTCTCATGCCTGCATAACCTTCGTCGCTCTACCCTTCGTCCTTTCCCTCGACTCCTAATATACTCCTTTTCATGTCGCCAGCCATCGCGCAGCCCAGCTCGCGACCCCGTTCGAATCCGGCTCCTGGCGCCGCGCTCACGCCGATCACGAATGGCGAAGGGAGGTCCAGTCACTCGTACGAGCTCGCGTTTGCGTTGCCGTACTTCAGCGCCGTCATGCACGTGATCCAGTCCCCAGCCAAAGGAGGACGCAGGCAGTGTGACATGACGTGCATTGCGCCGCATGCCCTAAGCCGCGTTGGCCCTACTAACGTACACTGTCCATGTCATGAGCGGCGGAGCGGATAAGGCACCGCGCTCTGTGTGCGTGGCCCATGGCGCCCTCAGAAAACCCTAAATGCCATTCGCCCCAACGGTCATCGCCGCCTCCCTTGCTCCTCCAGCAAGTGCGCCCGTCGGAGATTGATTGATCGCTCAACACCGCTCAAAACATCATAGACACGAGTCACGATGAAATGATCACCAGGCCGGGCATTTGACGCGTGCCCACAACTTTCCTAGGACCAAAACCCTGTCCTTCTCGCACCTATCATGTGCACCTCGGCGCGCCTTCATGCAAACGCAGGCACTCCCTACCCTACCCTACTCCACCCGAACCCGGCCCTCCCATTAGATGACATACAGCTTGCCCTTGTGCTCGTCCGTCTCCTCAACGCTGCCGATGCCGTCAATCTCAACCGAGCACTCCTTGCCCCTCAGCACGGCAAAGATCAACTCCCCGTCGAACGACTCCGCCTCCGTGGGCGCGAACAAGATCGTGATCTTCTGGGTATGCGGGAGTCGCAACCCGCGCCCGGGCAGCACCCCGCTGGCGGGTCGTACAATGTACGGCCCAATGCGCGCCTCGGCGATGATCCCCGTGACGCCACTGAGCGACGCGGGTGCGGCCTGCTTGGGAGGCGGAGGCGGCACGCCGGCGGTGCCGCCGCGCTCCGCCGTCCCGGTCCTCGCCAGCGACTGCCCGGCGGCGGCCAGCGTGGCTGTCGTACTGGTCGCCGCGGCGGCGGCCGCGGCGGCGGCGGCGGTTGCGCGGTTGGACGCGATGGAGCTCGAGCGGCTGTGCAGCGCCGACCCCCCCTCGACGCCAGGGCCGGCGCCGGAGGCGCTGTGCGTGCTGCGAGGCGTATGTACGGCGGATGCCGACGCCGCCTCCGCCGCCTGCGCGCTGGCGGCGGCGCCGGCGCCGGGTAGTGTGGGGAACCGCGGCTTGACGCCCTCTACGGTCACGGCCCACGCGGCGTCGACGTTTGTGGGGTTGGACAGCTCCACCTCGAGCTCCTTGGGGGACTGCAGGTGCACCTTGCCGAAGTTGAGCTTGCGGGGGCGCACCTCCAGCAGGGGGTGCAGCATCTCCGCCACCAGAGGCAGGACCTGCGTGTCGTTGTTGGCGAAGGAGATGGCCAGCGCGCCGCTGTTCTTGTAGTCGGTGGTGGTCTCCACGACGCGCTGCCGAGCCTGCGGAGCGGGAGTGGTCCAGAGGTGGTTAAGAGGTAGTTAAGAGGTGGTTGGAAGTGGTTATTGGTGGTTGGAGGTGAAGGAGGTGCCGTGGTTGGAGGGAGGGACCGAGGACTCCACCCACGCCGTCAAAGTCTCCCCCCCGCAGCTGTGAGCGGTGATACGTAGCTCGGGTGCCGCCGCCGCAGCGTCCTCCAGCACACCTTCCACGAAGGCGTCGCTAGCACACACCGCGACGGAGCCAGGAGTCGTTGGTTTATTGTTTTGGAAAGCCGTCACCTCCCTTGGTGGCCCCACAACCCCCCCGCTCCCCCCCTTGCTCACCTGCATGGCTGCGAAGCGCACCGGCAGCGCCTCCAGGTCGCCCTTGCCCGGCACGTAGCGCAGAGTCACATCCACACTCTCGCGGGGCGGCAGGAAGATCTGGCCGCCGTCTGTCGTGTTCGTACACGTCAGGGTTTGGGGGGAGAGCGGGGGCGGGCACGGAGCTCACGTCATGAGTTCAGGGTTTGGGCACCGTAGCCTCAAGGACGGCTGGTCCTGGAGGCGGCTCTCTCGTCCGGGTGGCGGGGGGAAGGGCGGGTTACGGTCCCCGCGGCCCGTCCATGGTCCCCGGCCGCAGCTGTAGTAGTGGGCAGTGTGAGATCTACGTCGCAGCAGCGCGCTTCGAAGGCTCCCACCGCGCACATCCCAGATCCCACCGCACCGCACCACACCGCCTGGCACCACGCACCCGTCGCGCTCTTGCCCAGCAAGCCGGTCGCCGCCGCCGGCGCCAGCAGCGTGCTTGTCCCCTTGTAGATGACTGGGTCCTGCGGCACACTGGGAGTGGCGGCCACCAGGTCCCAGGGACCCTCCACGTTCAGGCTGAACACCTGCGAGGGGCAGAAGGAGGGGGGTGGCGGGAATGGGAGGAACGGTTTGAGGAAGAGTTCTTCAAAACAAAGGAGTGAGACAAGGGCGCGTAGTCCGCTCAGACCGGTCGCTGATCAACCCCTTCTCCCCCAGACGGCGCGGCCGCCCCGACCTCAGCTCCTCCCGCGCACCCCCTCCTCCACCTCATACCTTCCACCCGTCCCCCGCAACCTTTCCCCTCCCACCCCTCCCCGCTACATTTCCCCAGTCGAGTTACCGGTTATTTTATTGTCACCCCTCCCTCTCTTATCAAACCCCCCCTCGCCTCCCCCCCACTCGCCTGCGGGCACGCCTGCGTGTTACTCAGCGTCACCGAGTGCACGAAGCTGGGGTGGCTGTACGGCTGGTGGATGGACGCCACCGTCCAAGACAAGTCCGACAGCTCATCCGGCTCCAGCCGCGCCGGCAGCGAGGCGGCGCTCAGGTCCACCCGCAGCGGCTGCAGCGGCGTCGGCGGCGCGCCGGCGTAGGGGTGGAACGTTCCAGACAGCATCGCGCCCACGCCGTCCGCATTCGATCCCGTGGGCCACACGCGCAGCTCCAGGGGGGCCTCCGGGCTGAAAACCCGGCAGTTGCCGTGCAGGTAACCGGCGTGGCCGCGGGGTTCGGTGGCGGAGAAGGAGACGGTGAACATGGCGGAGCCGGATCCCTTGATAACCTGCTCCCTGGGCTCGACGCTGAAGGGCCCCACCTCGTCGAAGTCGGCGTGGCGGGTGGCGACGACGCGCACGGCGCGGCGGCGCTCGTCGGCGAGGAGCTTGACGTCGAAGAGCTTGAACTGGGGGCGGGAGTCGCGCAGGCGGCCCGGGCCGTCGTAGAGGCTGTCGCGGTGGCCGGTGCCGCCGGCGCCGACGTCGGTGGTGGGTGGGAACTTGTCCAGGTCGATGTACTCGCGGAAACGACGCAGCTTCCATGAGAGGTGCATGTCTGAGGGAGGAGGGAAGGGGACCGGGGGTTCCGCGGGAGTTGGATGCGGTACTAAAATTGGGGACGGGTTTGAGGGAGGGAGGGATGGCTAGAGGGTTGGAGGGATGGGTTGAGGGATGAAGGGATGGCGGATGGGGCCTGAAATGCGTCATCCACGTAACCGGAACAATCGGCTCCTGCATGACCTCCCCATTCGCTCCGCCCTGGTTCCCCGCCTGACCCCAGCCCCTGCCGCCCCCTGCCGCCCCTGCCTTCCCTGCCGCCCCCCGCCGCTGCTCACCCAGCGAGCCGGTGTTGAAGACGTACACGGTGCGCTGCTGCGGCACCCCCAGAGGCACGTGCCCCCACGCCAGCGCGGTGCGCCAGGACCTCTCTCGCATCCCCTTGATCAGCACCCGCTCCTTCTGCACCACCAGCGGGGTGCCGGCCACCCCCACCAGCACCGGGATGTCCTTGCACGCCAGGTCGCCCACCTGGCCATCCGACGCAGAGAAGTCCAGGGAGGGCGTGGGTGCGGGATCGGGGGATCGTAAGCAAGCTGAGTGCCGCGGTTTGGGGTTCAGGCAGCAGGAGGAAGGCAGCCTGAAGCCTCCGGGATTGGAAGCAGGGTTGCGTGTCGGGAACTCGGGATTGATGGGGCGAGGGCGGTGCGTGGCCTGATTACCGCCCTCGTCTTGCTGCGGGTGCTTCCCGTCCTTGCTCCAGTGCCCCCACCCCACAGCGGTGCGCCCTCTGGCACTTCCCCCCTCCCCTCCCCACCCCTCCCGCGGGTTTTCCTTGCAACCCGCCCCTCCCTGCCCTCCGGCTCCCGTGCCCTACCTTGACGTGCAGCATGTCCATGTACGCCCCGCACATGTCGTTGAAGCAGCTGACCGCCAGGATCTTGCGGCTCCAAGGCGCCAGGGTGGTCTCGGGGGGCAGCACCGACACAGCCAGGCCCTTGTTGCCCAGGGCCTGGCGGGAGGCGGACCAGGGAGGGCGGAAAGGAGGGGGAGGAAACTCGTCAACGGACGAGAGGAGAACGAGAATTAAGGGCAGGGGGCGCATGGGCGGGGCAGGCGCAGCGCGCGGTGGGAGAGAGTCAGAGGCAGCGAAGGTGTACGGTATCTGTTTGTCGGTTGGATGGATCCGGTTGGACGATCCGGGCTTCACTCGCAGCGGTTGCGTACGGCCGCAACCGGTGGCTACTATCAAGCAGGCAAAAAACAAACAGCTCCCCCAGGCGGCCTCCCTACTAAGCGCCCCTCAGCGGCCTAGCGGCCCCCGGTCCCCCGCCGCACCTGTTCCGCCTCCTCCTGCAGCCTCCTTGTGGCCATCATCTCGTTGCCCCTGGCGGCTCGGAAGGGCGACCGCTTCTCGACGTCCCCGCTCAGCTTGATGGGCGTGTACTTGGAGGCGCGGATCTTGGGGCCTGAGGGTGCGGAGGGGCGCGGAGGGGCGTGGGTGGGTGCAGAGGGGCGCGGAGGGGTCGCAAAGTTAGTACGCTTGCGTACCGCGATGTGTTCTTGTTTAGAACACCCCGATGGTGAGTGATTGAGCAACGCGATGAGTGAAGGAATACGACGAGCAGCAAGTGGGCGACAGGTACATACATGAGAAGCCGAAGACTCTAGCGTTGCGGCGTCGGTACCGGTACGTCATGCACGTATCTCCCGCCTACTCTCCCTGGTCCCAATCGGCGTCCACGTCCTAGACAGCACCTCCCCACGTCCGCCCTCCGCGCCCTCCCCCCCGCCCAGCACCACTGGCCCGCCGCCGCCCATCCCCCACGTCCCGTGCCAACCCACCATCGCGGTTAGCATCCGGGTCCACGACCGAAATGGACGAGTCCCGCCGCTTCTCGCGTTCCTCCGGACCCCCCTTGCCGCCTCCGCTGCCGGCCCCGCCCGCGCCTCCGCCTCCGGCGCCGCCGGCGCTGTGATTTCCGCCGCGCTTCGTGAAACGCGACGCGTCCTCCACTCCAAACCTGTCCAGCCAGGTGCGTATGCTGGTGTGCATGGAAGTGCGGTTGGTTATCATCAGGTACATCTGCCGCGTCTCGCCCAGGGGCACCGTCTTGCCGAAGTCCGCGACCAGGTGTCGTTGCGGCGTCGGCGGCGGCCACACGATCGGCGGCGGCGCCGCCGCCGCCGCGGCGACCGCGGCGTCGGCGGAGGCACCCAACCCCGACGCGCAGCTGTGGCTGGAGCGGCGGCGCGAGCGCCCGCCGACGTGCGGCTGGTAGTAGTGGTGGTGGTGGGACTCAGGGCCCGGGGGTTCTCCTGTGGTGCTGGCGGTGCGGCCCGAGGCGACCCGTGCAAGAATCTCCGGCGGCAGGTTGGTCAGTCCCTGGAGCGATTCGACGTCCAGTTCGGGCCGGCCGTGGCGGCCACGTCGGAAGTACGACGTCACGTGGTGGTGGTGGTGGTGCGGCGGCGACGGCTTTGTCGTGCTGGGGTCGCCGCCGTGGGCGCTGCTCATGACGGAGGCCTCCGAGTTGAGGGCCGCCGCCAGCGTCGGCGCCGCCGTCGCCGTCGTCGGCGCGCCCATCTCGTCGTACTCCTCCTGCGTCAGCAGGTCGTACGTGACGTCCAGGCCCTGGATGACGGACGTGACGCGGAAGCCCAGCGGTCGCGGCGCGCCGTCCAGCTCGCAGACGCCGTACATGACCGAGTGGCCGACGGCCCGCGGCGTGTAGCGGACCTGCGTGCAGGCGGCGGGGGAGTGGCTGGTTTGAAGCGGCCGGGTCAGAGTGAGGGAGCGGTTGGGCTTCTTGGCCGTCGACTATCAGGAGGTCGCAAGAAAAGCCCAGCCGTCGAACGCCGCGATTCCCCTTCCTGGCTGCACACCACGAATCTCCCCTGCTGCATATAGCGCCCGGCGCCCCGTACCCCCTCCCGCCGCGCTCCGCCTCACCTGCACCTCCACCTCCTCCCCTGGAGCCAGCTGGCCCTTGTCCGGCTTGACCCTGAGGTCCGCCAGCGCGCCCCCCTCCGCGTCGTCTGCGCTCTCGCTGCTCCACTTGTACTCGAGCGGCAGCAGGCTGAGGTTGCGCATGCTGAGCGATTGGCGCACCTGCGGGGTTGGGGTGTTTGGCGGGGTTGCGAAGGTGACGGAACGAGCGCGGGCGTTGGAGGGCATCGCGCAGCGGTATGGCCTGGGATGGAAAGGGTGCTTTTATAGGTGCTAATAAACCACGGACACCGCAACCAGATGCTGGCACACCAGTTCACCCAGCTCACGCACGCGCCGTCACAACCGTGGCTCTCTCCCGCGTGCGAGCGAGTCCCAGAGCACCCGCAACGGCACTCGCACCACCACCCGCACCAACACACACACACGCCAGCACACGCACCAGCGCACGCACCTACTCGGCTTCCTAGTCCACGCGCGTTGCTCAATCCCGCACCAGCACCCGCGCCCGCGCAGGCACCCCCGCCCCCGCCAACACAGGCACCCGCACATGCACCCACACAGGTACCACCACTGCCGCACCGCCACCCGCACGGCTGCGCGCTGTTCCCACCTGCACGCCCACGAAGGCGACCCCCATGTCGATGGTGGGTCGGTCGATGACGCACATGGGCGTCACCACGCACACAAACGCCTCGATGCACTCCATGTGGAAACCCGCGGTTCCGGAGCGCAGCTGAATGATGGAGCGACTGCGCCCATCCGTCAGCGCGTGACACGTCACCCGGATCGTCAGCTCCTCCCCTGGAGCCAACATGCCGCTGCTGGGCTCGAACGTCACGTGGGTCGTGTCCGGCGCCGGCAGCAGCAGCGACGCGTCGAAGCCGGCGTCGCCGGCGGCGATGCCGTTGGCGCGGCCGGCGGCGAACATGGCTCGCCTATCCGCGGCCACGTTGAGCGCAGCCATCTTTCGTACGACAAAGCTGGACGAGCTGCTGCCAAAGGACCGGGCCCGGGCGGCCGCGGCCGCGGCGGCGGCGGCTGCCCGCTCGGCCTCGTCCAGCTCGAGGTCCATCGCCGCGTCCTCCAGCTCCTCCAGCTCCAGGGCCTCGAAGGCCGCGGCGGCGGCCATCGGGTCCAACATGCGGCTGGACTGCATCAACTGCATGCGGAGCAGCTTGGTCTTTTCCTGTGGAGGCGAGAGGACACAAACAGAAACGGTTACTCGGCGTGGGAGGGGGGGTATACAGAAATCCGCGAATCCGCGTGGGAGGGGGGGTGAGGGCGGGGACGGCCGTGGGAGAACGGGGGAAGGCAGTGGTGTTCAGCGCTCCAGGGTTCGGCGTCAGGCTGTAGACCGCGCCGGCTTGATGAGAGGAAACCCGTGAGCGGTAGGCGGCAGGCTGGGGGCTGCCGACACCCTTTGCCCATCTTTGGGCGGGAAGGATTCCCGACTCCGATGGGGTGACGTACGCGATACCAACCGCCCCCCAGTTGCAGGTCCCCTCCGTACCCCTCCTCCGGAGAACGGTTCTTTTCTGTAATCCCCCCGGGCCCCGCCTCACCGCCGCAATGACCGCCGGCGTGAGCTCCCGCACGCTCCAGGGAGTGGCGCTGGTGGCGCTGCGGTTGCGGATCACCAGCGGTCGCTCGCCCCGGCCGCTCAGCCGCACCAGCCCGAAGTCGATGCGGGAGGCCATCATGGAGGCGTGGGTGGCCCCCACGTTGGCGCGCACCTCCACCGGCACCGGGGGGCCGTGGCCGTTCGCCACCTCCACCGTCACGCGGCCACGCAACGGGCCCGGGGCGTCTGGGGCGGTGATGACGACGTCCAGGGCGGCGGTGCCCAGCGGGGGCACCGTGAGGACGGACGGGACGACGGTGATGGCGGGGTTGTCGGCTGGTGGGGAAGGGCGAAGGAGCAACCGGGTGGGGGAGGGATTGTTAGGAGGAGGAGGAGGAGGAGGAGGAGGGGAGAGCTGGATTAAAAAACCACAGCGGCGTGAAGGCCAAGGTCGTCGTTAGCTCGACACCCGCCCACCTGTTGCCCGCACGTCCACCGGGCCGCGCGTTGGGTTTCGGAGCTCCACCTTCCGTACGGTCCGCTGCTGTGGCATGAGGCTGCCCGGCAGCGACAGCATTCTGGGCACCGCCGCCAGCTGCACCAGGCAGCCCAGCCCCTCAAGCCCCACTTCAGCCACCATGACGTCGCAGGAGGCGGCGGCCGCGATGGCGGCGTGCGAGGTGCCCGTGCCGTTGCCGGACCCGCGCAGCATGCCGCTGCCGCCGGACGCCACCGGGATGGGGGTGCGGTCGACGCGCAGCTGCGCCCACCGCTCGTAGCTGCGCAGGGGAAAAGGGGGGGGAGGGGTGGAGACGGCAAAAGGGTGGCGAGGACTGGGTCTTAGCGCTTGCTTAGACGAGTGAGGTTAAGACCCGACGCGCTGCCCGGTGCGGTAAGAAGGTTGGGAAGATAGGAGACAGAATGACACGGCGGGGATCGGGAGGAGCACAGGCGAGAACCAACCGGCTCATGCAAGGAAAACGGCAGGGCCATCCAGGGTCAGGCCAGGCCGGGCCGCAGACGCACGCCGCCTTGTCACCGCGCGCCGCCTCTCACCGCTGGCACCCCGGCGGCGTGAACGTGAAGAGGAACTCCATCACCTCGCCCGGCTGCAGCACGCCCCGCTCCGGAACCACGTTAAACACGGACTCCACCACTGCGCCCAGCGCCAGCGGGTCGGGTCCATGCGCGCCGCTGCCGCTGATGACGCCCCAGGGCGTTCCCGCGGCCTCGGCGCCCGGCAACAAGTTGGGCCGGGCCGACACGGACTGCGCGCCAAACACGCTGCCGGCGGCCCCGGTGCCTCCGGCTGTTGCGGCTCCTCCCGCGGCCCCCTCGCCCTTCCCGGGCCGGGACTTGCCCCGGGGACTGCCGCGCATGGACTTGTTGTTCACGAGGAGCACGTGGCCCTCGTCGTCCTGCTCCTCGTCGTACTGCTGCTCCGTCTGCAGGGGCTCGTTGGCGCGGCGCTTGTGCTGCACTTGCGGGTACCTGCGCGGGATAGGGGGGGCGAGGAGGGGGTCGGGAAATTAGAAACACGGGGTAAGCACGGGGCGAGGGAGGGGTTCGCTGGGTACGGGCCTCAAGGAGTCTGGATGAGATGACGGCAAAGAGGCTCTTGGGGCTCGCGGGTGTGTATATGCGCGGCTGGCAGCCTCCTCCTCCTCGCCCTGGTCAGACCCCTCCCCCGCTTCCCCCCGCTCCTTCCCCCCCTCCCACCGTGTGAGTGACCACTCGAAGGCGAAGGGCAGCTTGGTGGTGTTGCGCACGGAGACCGTCTTGGAGAAGCCCGCCCTGGGCGCCACCTCGCCGAACCACAGCGGCAGGTCCAGCTCGCGGGGCTCCAGCATGCGGCCGTCCACCGAGTGCAGCAGCACGTCCACGGACACACCGTTGCCCAGAAGAGAAAAGGTCTTGACCTGCACAGGCGGGGGCAGGACAGGGGCACAGGGGGCCGGGAGGGGGGGAAGGAATGGGTTTCGGGTTTGATGAGGAACTGCGAGTGTGGAGGGTCTTGTGGGACTGTGGAGCCGCGCGAGGGACCGGTGGGGTTGAGGATGGAGACGCAACGGAAGAACACACACACACTTACACACACACACACACACGCACACACGCACGGCCATTTTGTGCCACTCTCGTCCTCGCAGGCTCCGAAACCAGGGCGGGTCCCCGCACCACGCACCTGGCAGTTGTCGCACACCAGCACCAGCCGCTCCTCATTGTTGCCCCACTCGATCGGCTCGTACGACACGTTGATCGCGATGTCGTCATTGGACGCCATCTCGAAGTACAGCGGCCAGATCTGCGGCCAGATCGCATGCACGAGGGCGTTTAGGAAGGGCCCGGGCGGAGAGGCGCTTTGAGATGGGGATAGGGGGTTCGAGGGAAACCCGTGGATGTCCGAAAAAACCGTTTAAGACAGAAGTTTTGAGATGCATGCTGGTGAACTGGGTTGGGGATACGAAAGCCGAAGGTCGTAATATGACCTTTGGCGGCTAAGCTATATCGGCTACGGCGAGACGAAAGGAAGCGAGGACCCCGCGGGGATAGGGGGTAGGGTAGGCGCGACACATGGACGCAGCGTAGTCAAGATGACGACCAACCTAACAACCCAACAAAGGACAGCATCGCTTGACACCTAGCCCGGTGCCAAGTTGCCGAAAGGCCGAATGTGTCGTCGATGGTATTTGGGAGGGAGCCGTGATTCGCATGGGGCGTGGCGTGGGGCGTGACGCTGCGGCCACAACCGCACCTTGAACGGCCCCACCACAGCTCGGTCCGTCGGCGCATCCTGTGGGGGACAACATGTAGGTGGGCGGTGGGTTGGCTTGGGCGCCAGCATCACGTCGCCAGGTAGCGGTGGTGATGGTGGTGGTGATAGCCACGTCAGGTGGGCAGAAGTGCTGTGGCAGTGGTGGTGGCACCCGCACCCACCTGCGCGAAGTCCGGCCAGTCCGCCTCCGGCACGATCCGGAAGCGGCCCGGTCCCCCAAGGTTCTTGAAGGACACCTGCTCCAACTTGACGTTGCCGATCACCACCTGGCCCATGTCGAACTCCTGCCAGGACGAGGAGGCGGGGCGGGGCGGCATGGCGCAGTGGGGTCACACCAGTCACCACCACAGCCACGAGGAGACGAGGAGGCGGGGGGGGGGGGCATGGCACAGACCCCTCCAGGCTCGCTGCCCAGCTCACGGCACCGGGCCCTGCTTGCGAAGCACCGCAGACACACACAGCCGGGCTTCCCCTGAGGTCCCCTACAGCTTTCATCCAACGCGGCTGTGTAGACCAACCAACCGACCGGCCAACCGACCGGCCAACCGACCGACCGAAGCGCACCTCAGGCAGCGTGAGCGACGGCGGCGGCCTCTGCGCCCGCAGGGGCACCGTTAGGCGGCGGCCGGTGGTGTCCACCGAGATAGCGTCCTCGTAGTCGCCCAGGGAGTCGGGCACGAAGCGCAGCGTCAGCTCGGCCGCCATGCCGGGCGCCAGCACGCCCACGTCGCCGGGGAAGCGCGGCAGGGAGACGTGGAAGTACTGGGAGGCGGGCGGGAAGACGCGCAGCGCGCGGGACACGCCCGTCACGTTGCGCACCCGGACCAGCTTCTCGTAGGTCCGCCCCACGGCTGCGAGGGGAAGGGCGGCGGCAGGGCGGCGGCAGGGCGGCGGTAGGGCAGCGGTAGGGCAGGAGCAAGGCGTCAGGCGGGGCACCGGGCCGGGGGGCCGGTGGCCGGGTCGGTGAGGGGGGCCCAGCCGCCCGCGCGATGCAGCGATTACGGTGCGCACAGGGCAGCGCCGGTGGCGCGGGCGTCGTACATGCAGTCGTACGTTGCCGTACGTTGGCCTCCATCCCGTGCGCACCATAGAGCGTGAAGGTCACCTCCGCCGGCTCGATCACAAAGATGACGTCCTCCTTGGACGTCATGTTGGCCTTGATGGGCGGAGTCACGCCGTGACGCACATCGGCTCGCGGCCCCGCCCAGCGGTGCGTGTCGGGCTTGAGGTCCAGAAGGTTCTTTACGGCGGGCGGCAGCGGATGCCGCGGGTTGCGCAGGAAGGTCAGCTTGTGGTGCATGGCTTGGATGATCCTGGATTCGGATCCAGGATCCAAAATTTACGGCGGGCGGGAGGGCGGGCGGAACGGGGAGGGCGGGCGATGGATTCAGGACCATGCCAGCTCCAGACCCTTGCTGGGGAACAGGAGCGCACTGGAAAATAATTCTTTCAGTCAGGGGTGGTTTCTGGTATCTGGTATGTGGTTTACCCAGTCAGGGAAGGTACCTAATATCTGGTTTCTGTTGTGAGATTGACAGGCATTAATGAAGCCAGATGCGGCACAGAGGATAGGGTTCGATTTAGGGGTCGATAACCTGTCCCCAACGCCGACGGCAGGCGGCCCACAAGCTCACTTCTGCTCGTTCTCAAACTGTGCCCGAGGCATCTTGAGCGACAGCTGCCGCCGCCGGTCCTCCGCCTCCTCCATCTTGATCGCCACCTCGTCGGCCGTCAACGTGTGCCACGTCAGCGCCTTCCCCGAGATGTGCTCCACACGAGCCATGCGCTCCGGGGAGAGGGTACGGGTTTTGCGGGTCTGCGGGGGGGGGGGAGGGCGGAGAGGAGGCGCGTGTCGGGCCGGGTGAGGGGCCGGGAGGAGATGGACTTGTCCGTACGCCCTTCCGTACGCCCTTCCATGAACCTTTAGGTTGGTTGGGTGGCGCACGGGTGGGGGCCTGATATGGTGCGCTGATCCTACGGCAACCAGCGCCGGTGTGGTGCGAGCCGCATTCATGTCCACTCGCCGCCTTCGCCCCACTTGAGTGAGTCAGGGCCGTAGGGCCCAATCGCCCCGCACACCTCCATGGCCTGAGTACTCTTGAGGTAGTTGGGTTTGGCGGAGGTGTCCGCGTACTCGGCGATGCGCGGCGGGTTGAGTACCTCGCGTCCCTTGATCGCCTGGTACTCCTGTGGTGGGGCGGGCGGGGGCGGGCGGGGGAAGGTTGTAGGGTTTTAGGTCATCAGCGTAAGCGGCACGTGCTGGTTGGTACGCGTATACCGCGTCGCCCCATGTTGCTTCCGTGGGAGTTATCATGTCATAGCACCCGACCGTAGTCCCCCCGCCGACCCTCGTCACTCCGGCTTGAAGCCCCCCAGCCTTGCGTCTCCATTTCGCCAGCACACAGCGCTCGGATTTAAGGGTGCAAGAAGGAGGACTGCCCTCGCAGCCAGCACAAGAAGGACTGCCGTCGCAGCCAGCACATGGAGGACTGCCCTCGCAGCCAGCACATGGAGGACTGCCCTCGCAGCCAGCACATGGAGGACTGCCCTCGCAGCCAGCACATGGAGGACTGCCCTCGCAGCCAGCACATGGAGGACTGCCCTCGCAGCCAGCACATGGAGGACTGCCCTCGCAGCCAGCACATGGAGGACTGCCCTCGCAGCCAGCACATGGAGGACTGCCCTCGCAGCCAGCACATGGAGGACTGCCCTCGCAGCCAGCACATGGAGGACTGCCCTCGCAGCCAGCACATGGAGGACTGCCCTCGCAGCCAGCACATGGAGGACTGCCCTCGCAGCCAGCACATGGAGGACTGCCCTCGCAGCCAGCACATGGAGGACTGCCCTCGCAGCCAGTACACGGACACGCACAGCCGCACGCCCCAGACTCACGCCCCAGACTCACGCCCCAGACTCACGCCCCAGACTCACGCCCCAGACTCACGCCCCAGACTCACGCCCCAGACTCACGCCCCAGACTCACGCCCCAGACTCACGCAGCACAAACCTGCACCCGGTTACGGTGCCTGCACCTGCCCGCCCAGTGCGTGTACCACCCCATCCCACTGACGTACCTGCACAATGGCCTTCGGGTTGACCAGCCGCGCCCCCGCCATGGCACCCTGGTCCAGATGCAGGTGCGACGGCTTCAGCGGCAGGCCCACGTTGCGCCAGGCAGGAGTGAAATCTGCGGGGACCGGGAGCGGGGTGTAGAGGCGCTGTGGTCGCACCGAGAACGAAGCTAAGGCACATCCACGTTATGCCGCCCACGAAGTACGGGAGGTGGGGGGCACCTTCCGCCGTGCGGATCGAAGCCCCATCACCAGGACACAACACCGCATGAAAAGCTGAAGCGACGCCGTCTGGCACGGCAAGCGTTCAAGAGGTGTCGTACTCGGGGTCGCGTCACTCCGCCGACCGTGTCCTGATAGCCACGGTGGGGCTAGATCATGACGCCCCTGCTGCCCTCAAGAGTCGGCCGCCGCGAGCCGTGGTGCAACCCGGCTCATCGCCAGCTCGACCCACCGCACACCCCTCCGCACAGCCGACATGAGGGAGCATGACACAGCAGCAGCAGCAGCAGCCGCAGCCGCAGCGCTGCCACTGCCGCTACATAACCACTGCCGGCGACGCAACGCCGTTGCAACCCGCAGCACGCCCGCGTCGCGCACTGTAGCGCGTCCAGAGCGTTACCCCAACATACGGTGCTGCCCCCGACACCGCATCCGACGGGATACGGCCACGCCGAGAGCAGCCCGGCTGTTATCCGGGAGATAGGGACGACTAGGGGCATGTGTGGGGCTGCATACCGACATCAGTAGGCGCCGTGTGGCACCAACAGTAACCCCTCCTCCTCCTAGCGCCACCAACATCACCAGGGCGCCAAAACCCAACCCAGTCCTGAGTTGGTCAAGCTGGGGTTGTGTGATGCAAACCCAGTCCTGAGTTGGTCAGGCTGGGGTTGTGTGATGCCAACCCAGCAGGCTTGTGCCCAAACTGCCACACCCCGCCACATGGATTGAAACCAACTGCCGGGCTGGCGACGCAAACCAAGGAGCCATGCCACACACATTATCCTGATACGCATGCAGTTGACGCGTGGCCCTTCTTTAACAGTAGCGTGCACGCTGGCAACGCGCTTTTGGCAGACCGGCTTCGGTTGGGAGCCGCAGAGAGCCTCGAGGCTAGGCGGACGATGTGAAGGTGCAGACGGCTGGCAAGGAACGGTTCTCTAACACCACCCGCGTATGCCCTGCTCGTGCAATGTGTCTCAGCAGGTTGCGGGGACGCGTGTTCCCGACCCGGTGACCCATGCCCTGACCTCCGGGGTTCCCAGCCCGTTCCCAAGGAGGCCCACCTTCATCTGCTTTGGCTAGGGCCCGGGCCTCCGCCTCCTTAGCCACCTCTGACGCCGTCCTGAGGTACTGCTCCATCTCATCCGCCGAAGCACGCAATCGCTCGAACTGCAGGGTGCCGCGCCGTACGTGACAGGGCGCCGGAGAACCGCGGCCACTATGGACAACCCGGCCAGAGATATGCATGACACATAGCCTTCAAGGTTGTTTACCCTTGGCCTGACGGCCGAGGGCTTGCCCAAGTCGCGGGGCGCTGGTAAGGTCACCACATGCACTTGTCCCAGTCCTACCTTGCTAGTGATTCCGGCAATACGCGCGCTGTACGAGTTATCTCCATCATCCTGTGCCACTTCGGCGGGAGGGGGCCCTCCTTCAGCCTCCTGCGGTGCCCCGTCATCGGTCCTAGGCTGCGACTGATACAGCCCCGGAAACGTAGACTGAAAAGTCGAAAGGATATGAGCAGAACTCATTGCTTATTTTACATGACAGGAGAGGAGAAGGGCCTAAATATATGGTCAAGCTTAGAATTCACTTTGCCGTCTCATTGCTCATGGCTACATAGGTCATACTTGAATTCCCTTACACGGATCACAGTTAAAGGGACGTTATTTTTCATGTTTGCAGGAAAGAAGCGGTCCGTACGGTGGTACGGACTACCGGTAACAAGGCGAGTAGGCGACGCACAATGTCGCCGGCAAGTACTACTCTATACGGGCAAGGTTCGCAGCTGACATGATGAATAATGAACATCACGAGCATCGCGCGAGGCCTGACATAAGTATCGAGTTCGGATACCGGTATCCGGTCCTCTGCTTTTCTTCTTGCCCTGATACCAAGTACGTGGGCTCAGCAGTGAGCAAGTTCAATCACGTTAAATGGATTAGGAAGGGTTTCAGGAGGGCCTTCACTCTGCGGGCCATGTGCACCTTGACTTTGCGCATTCTGAGCCATGAGAACCGTGCATTCCAACACAAGGGCAGCGGTGCCAAGCAAAGGAGGGAATCCGGGAGGCGTGAATGTGGCGCAGGCCAAAAACGGGGCCACGAGGCCACATATAGGGGGGAATTAAACCGCCACCGTCCGCCACGGCCAGTGCACAGCCTTACTATAATAACGCCAACTTTCCGGGTTGGCGAGAACCATTTGCCGATCATCTCGTGGCCCCGGCACAGGTGTATTGCAGATTACAGTGGCCTGGCGGGTTGTGCGGATTGAGGGAAGCCTTGCGCACGATGTGCACACTTGGGCGCGGGATATGGGGTGCTGCTGGACAGAGGCAGCGTGTTGTCCGTTGCGTCTGCGGTGGGATGGAGGGCTTGGATCTAGGGGGTTTGTTCTGGGTATACATGCCTCCGGATCGAGCTGTTAGGTCTTCTGGGTTTTGGGGTGATACGCAAAGCCTGCTGTCCGCATCATCCAACTGTAACCAGGCGTCCCTATTGACCTTCATTAGTCACAAACAACCCCATAAAGGAACCCAACCCGGCTCACTAAACTGCCTACCACAATCTCCAGCAGTATATCCTACTATGCTCAGCACGGCGCTTATTGGCGCCAGTTGGCGCGTCTGTGAAGCTCTGTGCGCCCCTCGCTACGCCGCGATAACGCCTATTGAGCGGCATGATGGCCGCGCAATTTACGGAGGGAGAGGCGGACGGCCGCACACCATTCGTGTAATGGGTAGCTCGGTTTTGGCGACCGCGACACTGCCAGGCACTTGCACTGGGACGCAGGAGTTAGGACTGCTATGCTCGTGGGAAAGGGATACATCATGGGGCTTGGGGCTCTGTGTTATCCAATGAATAATAAAAAAAGCGACGGAGACGAAAACCCACTCCAGCCAGGGTCCAGCCCAGCGCCGTTACCGAAGGCGTGACCGGAAACGTGAAGTTTCGCCATCAACGCCAGCGGTAACCGACACGAGGGCCCACGCAAACAATAGGCAGGCACCCACTCTGAGAAGTCCCACGCATTAGAGAGGTGGAGGCGTACCTATGCGGCGAGAAGAAGGAGAAGGGCAGCGAACGGAAGCGACTGGCATTGCCAGTACAAGAGCCTGCGTGGGTTTCCGCAACCTGAAAACGTAACGTGTTGAGGGACCTCTTGTGTTGAGGGATCTCTTGTGTTGAGAGGTTTCTAGTATTTCTCTGCGGCTACGGTACGCAATCTCTGCGTTCTATCTGGTGCCCCCAGAAGCAGGAGGGCAACGACTGTGCTGGACAGGTCCCCCGGGGGATCAGGGGCCGTCCTGCGGTTCACTACGAGGCGTAACATATCCTTGCTGCGCTACAGCATTGTTCATGGGCTGCCTTTGAGTTGTACGGGTCCTTTTCGCCACCTTCAACATAAGAGGTTTCGATCCTGACGGACAGCGATCGAGACTTTGCCAAATCGTGCCAAAACACATGACATGAACACGTTCAGCTGCGCGGTTCCAAAGGACCAGAGTTGCAGGGCAAGGATCTTCTTGTACGAAAAAGTGGATCCATGTCCTAGCCATGCAAGGCACGCCCTTTCGGGGCAGAGACGGGTAGGGCGGGGCGCGACAGGGCTGGCGATGACGGGCGGTGGCGCAGAGGTCCATGGGTCCTTTTGCCACGGACGCTCCAACCAGCGCGGCCATATTATCGGAACAAAGCTGCTGGTAGGTTTGTTGTTCAGAGATTTCCATTGCACTGAACGGCTCCCTGGACAGTTGGTGGAATAGGGTTCGACCGCCTAAGAGTGCCTTTAACACCCGCGCGCAAATTATTCATCTGGGTCGAGAATAAATACAACATGGAAAGGCATGCAATCTGCTGGCGCTGTTGTGTGCAAGGCGTTCTGGACTTGTCGAAGCATCGTGCCGTGACTGTCTGCGCAGTCCGCACCCTATGCCATCGACCCTAGCCCTGCAGGGCAGAATACTGTTGGCAGTCATCGTCTCATGCACAAAACGTTGGGGTTTAGCGAGGTGCCAATGGCGATAATACGAAGTGTTACGACCTGCCGTGCACGAACAGTCCGATACTTACATGATTCGTTCCGTTTACGCGGACTCAACCCATTATACACACGTTGCGCGTACGCACTTGGGCCGTAGCCACTGACGCGGTCTGGGCGCAATAGAGATTCCCGACATCCCGCCATCTGGCCAAGCGCGCAAAAGTCACCTATCGTTTTCGCTGTTTTACAAAGCAGATAAGGTTGAAACGTTCTATATAGCGCGCTTATTGGGTGATTACCGAAGCTGGAGCGACCTAGACTCAGGTCCTCTCCCGCCCTTCTCACCTTCCGCGCTATTGAGGCTGCCAGAAGCGGCCACACCCGGTCTTACAGCTTTCAAGCTCTCCAAGAAGCCCACCTGAGCTGACCCAAGTGGGACGGACGCTGTGTGCCTGTGCGTTGGTCGCTGCGGGCTCGCTCCGAGAGGCCATGGCGGCACCGCTTGACCCCAGGCGCGCAGCACCTGGCCAGGTGTGAATCATCGACCCACTTGCTTTGCACGAGCGCGAACGGGTTTGCGGTCGGCATCACCGGCTTACTCCTACTGTTGCTCTAAAGAGATGGCGCGCTCTTCCTTTGCTTGCCGCAGTCGCCCGAGCCGCAACTGGGTGGAGTACCAGATGCAACTACACCTGAAAAAAACTGGAATCCTCTTATTGTGCCGCGGGATTTGTATCTCCGCGAAGGCCTGGTATGGCAGTCGCACCAGCCTGTGTCACTCACAGTGGAAGTTAATGGCAAACGCGACTTAACAAAGTATGCAGCCGTTATGCAGTTGGTGCACAAGGTGAGGGTGATGCGCGAGCCTGGCTCTCCGTTGCTGACGGTAGTCAAGCTGACATTGCGCGGGCACGAGTCGGGGTTGGCTCTGAGGCTCTCACCCGCAACAGTGTAATTGTGGGCTCCTGCCATACTTTCCCAGCAATGACGAAAGCGCCCTTGCGCCATCGTCCGTTCAAATCCCGCCAAGTTCGTTGGAAAGCGCACTGCCCTACCTTCACGTGCACGTGCGCCACCCTTGACCCAAACTGACACAGCCGTCATCCTTCCCACCCCGTCATTGTAACGCCTTAACCTCAGCAGCTGGGTTTCGTCGCACGCTTGGGCCAGCCAGGGGCGGCCGCCAAGTTTCAGAACTTGCACTTGATCGACGTGAAACGGCGCGGCAGCACCGACATCCACCTAACTTTGGGCGACCTGGCATGGGCTCAGGCGCGCGCCGCAGAGACTTCTACCGCGGCTGCATCCCTCGCACCCGCGGCTCCCCCACCACCTGGCGGCGCGAGTCCTGACATCAGCGACGCCGGAATCGGCGCAACTGAGGCGTGTGTAATGACTGGTGGCGCTGCTGAAGGCGGCGTGTTGAGCGGCACCAGCAGCGAGGGTACCACAGCGCCTGCGGGTGTGCTCTCAACGGCTGCCGCCACTGCTGACGCCGAAGCTGGAACCAGCACCGATAGCCGATCCCACGGTGGCGCGGTTAGCGACCAAGACGAGAAGGCCACTGGGACTTCGGCTGCCGTCCTCGCGGGCGAGGCCCAGGCCAGCTGCTCAGCCGCTGCTGCTGTTGCGGCTGCGGCTGCTACCGCCGATGCCGCATCTAGTCCTGGTGCCGCGAGTGCTGGTGCTGACGCTGCTACTCCTGCTGGTGCTGTTCCTGCGCCGTCGACTCCAGCCACGTCGGTCTTCCAGTGCAGCTGCGCGTTCTGTCCCTGCCATTTCGACTCGGAGCAGTTTGAGGTTCCATCTGCTGAAACGCGTTTGTTCGACGCGTCGCCTCACGCCTCCGCCGTGGCAGACCACCAGGTGCGCCGGGAAGCCCTCGCTCTTGGACTCGCTCTTGGGGGCAGCACAGCAATGGCAGTATCATAGGTCATCGGATTGCATAGTTGGGGAACAGTGGACTCGCACGGAATGTCTAGGAACGCGGCCCTTGCAGCCATTGCCTGCCCACATCTGCCCTCTCTGTCCACGTTCCATCCCAAGCCCTCCTGCGCATGCCAGCACTACCTGCGATGACTGACGCCGGGGCCCTCCGTCCGGTCGTACCGTAGGGGTGTCTCGGCAAGGGCACCCCAGCCAGCGCCAGCTGGCGGCCGACGGCTGCGACCGCGGGGTTCGCCTCCGGCCTGCCCTCGCGCATGTCGTCGCCTCCAAGTGCTCCCGCGGCTGATGGCCCCGCCGCTGCGCTCGTGAGCCACATCAGCCGCGAGCGCCTACGAACGCTATGCCTGCCGGCCATATTGAAGACCGGGACGCCAGCGGTCGCGTCCAAGGCTGCCAGTGGTCCTAGTGACAGCGGCCGCCGGGGCCCGACACCCTTGCAGTTCACCGTCTCCGGGTCGCTGCCGCCGCTGCGCGCGGCTAACAGGTCCGTCTCGGCTTCGGCCATCGCCAGCATGGCGGCCGGCGGCGCGGACGCGGCTCCGGGTGCTGGTATTGAGTTGATTGGCTGGGAGCTGATGCTGCCGCTTAATTTGGCGGCCAAGCTTGGCGCGGAGAAACACGCGATGGTGCAGTACGAGATCGACGGAGAGGTCGAGGACTGCAAGGTGCAGTACCGGCTTGCACGATCAGACGACGGCCGTACAGCGGTGCTGCAAGGCATCTCCCGCCCGCTGCGCGGCCTGCAGCTACTGTCGGTGTCGGAGTCAGCCGACGGCGACATCTTGATCCGCGCCGCGACGCCATCCCTTGTGAGCGGATTCGCCAGCGCCGGTGCTATGGCTGCGGTTGCCGCGGCTGCCGCCGCCACTACCGCAGTAAATGACAGCGCTGTGCCGCTCAGCCGCTCCACCAGCGGTCGCCAGCGCCGACCGTCGCTCAAGGCTCGCGAGGGCGCGGATGATGCGTTGTTCGCAGTAGCCGCGTCCGGTTTCGGAGCCAGTGCTCGCGCTGGGTCCTCCGGCTGCTTGCCTTCGCTGCCGCCGCTCTATCCGATGCACAGCGCCTCCGGGGACCTGCTGGGTGGCCTGCTGCCGCCTGGGCCGCAGCCGCACCTGCTGCAGCAGAAGCGGCGCGGACGACCCCCGAGATCGCGGCCGCCATCAACGTCGCCGCCACAGCACTACCTGCACCCTCTAGGCGGCAGCCAAGACGACCTGGGCCTGGGTGAGCAGATGCAGGACAATCAGGAGGGGTATGACGGCCAGGCGATTGGTTTCGGGGCCATTGCGAAGCGGGGCAGGACGGCGGGCACCGGACGGGCTGCGTCGTCGTCGCTGGCCTCCGAGGGCGGCGCCTTTGCGGGCGAGCAGCACGGCGGTGCTGCACGCGAGCAGGAGGACTGCCACCCCGGCGTCCCCCCTCGGCGCCGCCGCTCAGTGCCTGCGGCCGCTGCAGGATTGTACGCACCGCAGGTCTCGGCAGCTGCCGCCGCTCGTCAGCGGAGGGCATCCAACGGCGGGGCCTTCCCCATGGTGGCAGCTGTGAGTGCCGGTGAGGTGTCTGCCGGCGATGAGGGCGCTATGGACGTCGACGGCGCCGCATGGGACGGAGCGCACGCCCTCTACGCTGCCGCGCGCGCCTCCGTCGACAGCGCAAGCGGGCGGGTCGGCCGGAAGCGTGTGTCCTCCCCAATCGGGGCTGCGCAGCCCACGGCCGGGCTGAGCGCCAAGCGCTACAGGCGTAGCGTCGAAAACAGTTTTCTGAGCCTGCGGGCACTGGAGGGCGAGGTTGGGGAGCAACGGGAGGAGAGTCCTCAGGGCTCAGAGGCGGTTGCCCCAGCGAGGCAATCAGGGGCACGAGGTGGCCGGGGCGCCCGCGCGCACCAGGCGCGGCGTGGGCAACACCGGCAGCACCCGTCCTCGTCTTGCTCCGGGTCGTCTGACCATTCGGATGACGACCCGTGCGCGAGCGGCGAGGGGATCGCGATGGCGGCGGCAGCAGCCGGCGGCGAGGACTATGCCGGCGGCCTGGCTGCGCCTGACGGCGGCACATCGTCGTCGCTTCATCACTCCGCGCCGCACCAGGTTCTGCCGCCGCGCCCGAAACCGCGGGCGCGTGCCAGCGCCAGCAAGTCCAAGAACAAGCCCATCCGCCACCCCAGCAAGGTGCGAGCGCGAGTCCACTGGGCAGCAAGGGTGCAGGGGATGCAGAGGAGCAGAGCAGGTCGCTACACGTCAAAAAACCACATCGATGCCTGCCCGGGTTCCAGAAGGTCCGGGTTCCAGAAGGTCCGGGTTCCAGAAGGGTCGTGGTTGCGCCTGGCACTATCGCTCGCGGTCCGTAGAGTGGCTGCGGCTCCGGCCCCGGCGTCGTGCTCGTCCTGCTGGCTCTAAAACCTTGTCCCTGCCCGCGTGCTTCCCGCCAATCCGATTCCTGTCCTGTACCGCTGCAGATCACCAACGTCGTCCGCAACGCCGGCGCCATCCTCCTTATGATCGGCCGGAGCGACCTGATGTACGAGAAGCAGTTGCGCGCAACGTTCGGCAACAACCCCGATACCAGCAAGGCGCTGCGGCTGTAAGTGCAGTGCGTCGCGTCGTCGTACGTTGGCAACGCTGCAGGTCAGGATGCCACGCCTGTTCTCGCTTTCTCCTCGCGTGTTGTGCGGAGTCAGGATTGCTGCGGACCCCGCCTATCACCACAATCGCCACTTAGGCGTAACGCCGCCCTGAACACGACCTGCAACAGCCACCGTTACGCCACCGACTGGGGCCCTCAATTGACGCTCGGTCCCTCCCTGGATCTCCTGGATGCAGGCTTGAGGAGCAGGGCAAGGTGGTCCGCGGGGGTCTGGGTTACCGAATGCACCCGTATCACTACACGCTGACACCTGTGGGTCTCGATGAGTACGACAGGCAGCTGCTGGAGCAGGGCCCGTCGTACTCTTTTGCGTTGACCATGGGGGTACAGCTGCCGGGCGACGAAGGGGCGGCGGACGAGCAGCAGGTTGGCGACGGTGAGGCGATGGCTGAGGCGGCGATAGAAGACATGGAGGTGGATGCAGGCGCAGAGGCGCAGGCGGTCGGTATGGCACTGACCGCAGCTGCGCTGCTGGCGATGCAAGCACCGGCGCCAGGGCCGTTCCTGGACGCGGCGGGTGGCGGTGCCGCCACCGCCGCCACCGTCCCACGCTCCCTCTCCGCAGCCCAGCAAGCGGGCACCTCCTCCGACAGGGGCCCCGGCTCCGGCCTTGCCGAGCCAGTCGCGTCACGCCCATCCTCGCAGCCCCCTATGATGAGCGGCTCGATGCAACGGCACCCGCTCGCCGCTGCCGGCACCTGCGCCAGTGCAGAGTCGGGAGGTGCAGCAGCCCAGCCGCACCTCGTGATGCCGACATGCGTCCCTACCCTGCGGGCGTGTGCCTTGGTCACGGAACCGGCTGCTGACGCAGCCACCGCCGCGGCGAAGGGGCTCCTGCCGCAGTCGAGCGGTCAGCAGGTCGCCTCGCAGCCGCCAGCACCAGCGCTAGCACAGCAGCAGCAGCAGCTGCAGCAGCGGTGCTCCCAGCAGGCGTCAGGGTCGGCGTCGGCAACAGCAGCCCCGTCGCTGCGAACATCACCCGACGCGGCCTCCGCCGACGTCGCAACGGCAGCAGCAGCGGCCCGGGTCAGCAGCCCGTCGATCAGCACCCCTAGCGGCCAGCCCACCGACCAACGCCCAACAGCGAGCGCCGCTGCTGCGACGGCCGGGCCCGGCCCCTGCCCGACGACCTCCTCCGCAGCTTCCCAGCAGCAGCAAGCGCACGAGCAGACTAAGCAGCCTCTGCAGCTGTCGGCCGTATGTGAGCCATCGGCGTATCTCGCCGCACCTGGGCAATCTCCCAGCGCAACAGCTCCTGCAGCAAAGGCCGCGCCTGCACCCACAACTGCGCTGACGCAACCAACGCTACCGCAGTCCACATATGCCTGCCCCGTGGCATACCAGATGGGCTACGCTCAGGCATACCAACAAGCAGCACAGGATCCCACGAAAGCTGTCCAGGACGCGGACTCGCAGCCCCTTGCCGTCCAGATGCCGTACGCTAACCCATACGCGGCGTACGGGTACGTGGCCACGCCCTTCGGGTACATGCCGTACGCAATGTACAGCGCGTACGCCTCGGCGGCCGTGGCGGCTGGTGGCGCCAGCGGCGCGCTGCAGGCGCAATTCATGCCCGTTGCGGCCGCCTTGCAGGCAGTGAGCGCGTCGCCGTCGCAGCACGCGTCGGGCGTCTCGGCCGTGCAAGCCTCCGTGTCGCCGTTGGCCGTGTGCCCTTCCGCCTACATGCAGCCCTACAACGCGGCCACGACCTTGCCGGCAAGCGCCGCCGCCGCTTCGGCCGCTGGTGCGCAGTTGCCCCACGTCCCGCAGCAAGGCCCACAGACCCAGGTCGCAGTGCCGCCTCAACCTCAGACGCAGGACGCACAAGCGCACGCTGCCATGCAAGCCCAAGCGTTTGCAGCGGCCCAGGCGGTTGCGGCAGCCCAGGCTGAGGCGCTGGCCCAAGTTCAAGCGGCGCAGGCGGTGCAGGCGCACCTGGCAGTAAAGCCGGAGCTTGAGGCGCAGGGACAGCAGCAGCCGAAGGCCGCGGCGCCACCGCAGCAGCTGCAGCAGGCGCCCAAGCCGGCGCCGCAGTTTCGGTTTGTGGTGGAGGTAGCCGGCGGCAGCTGGCGGGCTGAGGTGCCCGGCTGGGACGGGAGGGCGTATTACAGCCCGGGCTTTGCGTCCGCGATGCAGGCTGCGGCTGCGGCGGACCTGCTCATGAGCAAGCTGCGTCCCGGTGAGCAGCTCAACCTGGGAATTAACCCGCAGGAGGAGGCCACGCTGGCGGCACTGACGGTGGAGCAGGTGCAGGCGATGCTCTGGAGCATGTCGCACCAGCCGTAAGGGCAGGGGGCGGGCGTGGTGGCGTTGCACTCGCGGCTTTCCTTTCACTCGCTTTCGCGTTTGCGATGTTTGTTCTTGTTGTGAATCTTAGCGCACACGCCTCCGGGTGGGTGGGAAGCAGGATGTCGGATGTAGGGGGCACGTCAGCATCCGGAAGACGGCGGGCTGGGGTTACCAGAGCTCCGTAGCGGTGGTGCGGTGGGGCCAGCTGCCGCTCTGGGAGATTACCAGGCCAATACACGAGGCGATGATGCGCTATATGGAGAGGGCGTTTGTGCTTGGAGACGGAGCACAACGGTGTAAAACGTTTGAGGGTTGCTGGTTGGAACTAGGAGGTGGCCTGGCTAGCGGCAAGTGAGTGAGCGGCCAGAGGATTGTCGCCTGCGCCACGATTTGTAGAGCGACGCGAGTGCCGGATCCTGGCAATGGACCAAGGGGGCAGGCGTTAAGGGTACTTTGACGCTCTCCTAGGCTCGAGTACCTTGCTTTTGGTGAGATGCGCTGACATTTTGCGTAGAGCCACAGCGTGAGGGTGCAATGCGGGCGCAACCAGGCGCGACGCGGCGGGGCCTCGGCGCAGGAGCGGCGCTGGAGGCCGGATCTGGGACGCAGTCATGCTGAGGAAAACCCGTGTGGGGGCCTACCGGCTGACGTCCACTTGGCCAGAGACCTATGCTTGGCTCATGTTGTACATTGCTCTCGATCCGTGGATCCTGACATTCCGTTATGATGGTTGTGTGTGAGGCGAGGCTTCGTGGTTTCGGGGCTGGTATGCGGAGTGATCCCGTGGATGGTCGTGATCAGCGAAACTACTGTGAAAACATGTCTGTGGCTCGGTTGCAGTCAGCCGTGGCCAGTAGTGCAGTGGCCAGGGGCGACGCAGGTTGAGCTGATTTGGGAAGTGTGGGGGCCGTGTTCTGGTAAGGCTGTGTGGAACTTTTTGAGTTTTCTGGTGGAGTTTTACATCCCCAAGATGGGCACGGAGATTGCCCCATAAACTGGCACCTCGTTTGTGGCTTGCGGTGCCTGCAGCCCTGGATACTGCTCGGGGGATGGGCAAGTTAGCATTGGATCATGCGAGAGAACGGCGCCTGGTTTCACCGTTGTCAAAGGCATCCTCGCGGATGGGTGCGTGTGAGTACACTGTCAAAACCAAGAAAGTGTTTTTTAGTTGTGTGTCAGTTGACATGCTACGCGGCGTTCCAAATCGATTCGCCGTGCACATGCTGCGGCTGCGTACCAGCTGAATTCGCTCGTACAATCGAGAAGACCATTTTTCATGAATGTATAACCTGTGCATGACTTGGTTTTGCGTCGGCCGGGTTTCTGGCCGTCAGTCACCAGTTGTCGTATGCGGCAGCGCCGCCGCTTGTGCAAATGGCACGGAGGCGTTCTGCGCGACGTTTCCACGTGTTTACTTGTGCTCCTGCCGTCGACAACTTTCTCGTGGTGTGCCTCGCGCCACCAGTGGAGGGTTAGAGGTAATGAGGATGGGGGGCAGTTTCGTAACGTACCTTTGCCTTCTCGTCCCACGGGTCGTACTGGCAGGTCATCGTGGTGTGCCGCCTGTCCGCCTTGCATAAATTGTCGCACAAACTCCACTTTGCCTGCCCACAATCGCTTTCTTACGGTTACTTGGTCCCAAGGCCGCGAGATGCAGCCGCATGGTTTCGATTGTTTATCACTGATAAACTGTTTTTGCTGTCCTGTCAGTTGTAAAATAGCCTTACATGTTCGCGATAAGGTTCCTCTAATCCTGCTGCTGGTGTCTGGATTCGTTACCTGGACCTACCCGTACGTCTTCAGAGGTTTGCGCTGCAACCGGTTTTCCCAAGTGCGTCTCTCCAGGGGTGCACAGGCATAGTGCCCGAGTTACAAGGATATGCTGCCGGCATACGAGTTGACCGCCGGCATGGACAGCCGTAGTCTACTAGTGTGTCTCTATATATTCCGTCTCTATATCTGTCTCTATATATCAGTGTTGCCCTGATTTACATAATGACAACTTGTCTTTACTTTCTGATATGTTACACAGCCCAACAGCATTAGGCCAGATTAGGCAAGCTCGAGGATATCGACTTGCAAATGCACGCCATACTAATACGACTGCCAGCTTACATATGAGAACGGATTTCACCCTCATTATCACTTGCTCCTCAGTACGTAGTCCGTCCTTCGCTACCATAGTAGAAAAAGTACATCTAGCCTTCAAGTCCAAGCATTCTGGCAAGTCTACGATGGCTGTCTAGCAATTGCCGCTAGCTGCGCTAGCCAGAATTTCACTGTACAAACATTGCACCAGTTCCATTACGCAATGAACAAGAAAATGTAGGTCCCAGAAAACACGCGCACATGCTGCCCCTGCGGCTGCCCCTCGCCCACCCAACGCAGCAGCGGAGGCGCAGTCACTCCACCACAGCCAAGAATCGAACGCTGCAACCAACGCAGCGTTTGCCAGTACGGCAGTTCCTTCCCCTCCCTGGTGGCTTTACGTCACCGCAGCCCATGCACCACGCCGGTCACACCACTCCCATGGCTCTGCCGCAACATCGACCCCTGGAGGTTCGGTGGAGGTAGAACAAAAACGCACAACGCCGCATCTGCGGGCCCCCCGCCGGTAGGACCCACAGCTCAATGGGGGGTTCAGCCGCTCATTGCCGGTGCTACAATCTTCCGTAGCTCGGGTTCTACAAGCCCTCGCACCAGCTCGGCGCCGGCATCGTTCAGGTGGATGCAGTCCGGAGTCAGCACTACGGTGCCTGCCAGCCGGCTCTGGCGGTCAAAGCTGAAGGACATCAAGTAGCGACGGAAGACGCACGACACAATGATAAGAGCTGCATCCCAGAAGGATGAGGCCAGGCCCTGAGGCGCGGCCACTTTGGGAATGTCGGGTGCGCTGCTGCCGCCGCTGCAGCCATGAACACCGCTAGCGGGCGGCTGGTTCCCAAACTTGCTCTCTATGGCAGCCTTGCACTTTCCGTTGAGGTCCAGGAGTACCACCTCGAGGGTGCCAGTGGCGTCACTGGCGGCTTCGTGTCGCTGTTGGTGCTGCTGTACCACTTCCCATATTGTGGCGTTATACTCGTCCACTTTCTTGTTGGTTTTCTCGTCGAGCACCTCACCGATAGGCGGAAGTGTCAGCACCAGCAGTTTGACTTGTCGAGGCGCCGGCTTGGTCCTCTGTCGCAGTCGTTCTTCCAAGTCGGTAACCAAGGATTGGAAATGTTGCTTGAAAACCTCAGCATTTGCAGGTTCCTTGTAACCATTCATCAATCTGTAGTATTGCTGTCCTATGGCGTCCTGTCTGTCGGCGGCAAGTGAAAGCAGGCAGTCGTTCGTTCCGATGAGAAGGGTCACACCCACTAGGCTCTCAGTCTTCACATTGTCCAGGACGCGTCCAAGTGAAGCGTAAACATTTTTTGTTTGCGTGCCGTTGACACCAGTGTTCACGAAGCGGACGCAGGGTAGCGCAGTCGACAGACTCCGGACCCAAGACGCGCCGAAGAAGCCTTGGGTATGGGAATCTCCGAGACAAAGGACGACTGGCTTCCGATCCATATAAGTCAATCCTTTATCGGGGGTTTTATGTTTGGTTCATACCCATCTGTAAGTTCGCGACAGTTGCTCAAACCATTTCGATGCAGGCCATACAATGTTGGACAAAATACTTGGAAACTTGCATATCTATATATACATTTGTGTATGCCGACGAATGGGGATTGGTATGGATTAATACAGTAAGGAGCGCTTTCTCGATTCAGCGGCACGCAATGAAGTACACACATTGATTGGGCGATCAAGTATCCTCTCAATTCCTACGAGTCATCAAGTATCATATCATCAAGTATCATACTGCAGTCACGGTCGTGCTTGCAGCACAGGCACGCATGCTGAGCGCAGGGTAGCAGAGTAGTATGGAGCCCAAATCAACGAAGGGGCAATGATGTCGAAATAATTAGGCGGGCCGCAACGGGCCCCGAGGCTGGCTGGGAAGACAGGCGAATCGGCTGGGACCCCCAGGGGACACAGCTCCTCACAGCTGGATGTGTGTACGTGCGTGCGTTGTTGCCGCCGAAGGGGAGTTGTGTAAGGGGGGGGGATAGTATTGTGGGTAGGAAGTGCCTGGTAAGGATACATGGTTTTGCTGGTATTAAAACGTGAGATCGGGATACCCCTAGTTGGAAGGCAGGGACTCAAGTGCCAGTTGAAAACGTTTCAACTTGAAATGGCATTACGGAGGGTCCAGGGGTCAGGTAGGTGCTATCGGGGGGACCGTGGCGCCGGTTCAGATAGCCTGTGGCCACCCATCCATCATGAAATCTACTACTCTACTTTGTATGGACACCGTGACTTTGGTACTCCAAGGGTTGTACCAAAGCAACGCATTTCAGCACGCGTCCTGAAAACACGCTGTCATGGTCTACAACAGCCATTCGGCTGTTGCGAACACCTAGGCGCGTGGGCAGTGCAGAGGCGCACTCACATACCGGTATCCACACACGCGCCCACACGCATCTTTTGCTAGCGACACGTGCGAAATAAAGGCGAGGCGAGAAATGGCTGAGAAGCGAAATCCCTGATTGCTTACAATACAACCAAGGTTCTACCTCTTGGTCTGGAACCCACTGTAACCGTTACAATCCAACCCCGCGTGAGTACCTCTCAACCGGTACTCGCACCTGAGTAGTGGACCATAACGGTAGCTGCACAAGGATGAGAACGCGCGGGCGATGACGTTTACGCGTGTGGCAGCAGCTTTGGCAGCAGTCAATTAAGAGGCACTGGCGGCGGCACGTGGATTCCGGATCCGGCCACACCAGCCCGCGCAGCCCTGGTTTCAAAGGCTGACTCTTTGCCTGCGCCTCTTTGTCGTGCGCTGCACAAGGTATAACAGGAGAGGCTCCAAAAACACCGCCGCTAATTAACACAGGAGCCAATCAGTGCCAACCCAGTACTGTAGCACTGTCTGCATCGCTGCATGCATCACTGCCGCCAATATCATGATACCGATACGCCAAAAGGTGTCGACGCGGACCTGCCTTCAGCGGCCCCACCTGCCAGCCGCACCTCACCAAAACACCATCTGGCTCCAGGGGTGGGTGTCTGCAAGTCAGAAGTCGGCAGCCGCCATCCCCCAACACCCTCACCTCCACCCCCAGAACCCACCACTACAACCAGCGCCAGCCAGGGAGTATGACATCGACCCACCGCCAGCCAGGGAATAAGATACAACCCAGCGCCAGCCAGGGAGCAAGCGCCCTCGCCGGCTTGCCCGACCCTAATTCGCAATCGAGCGTGTTGCCTCTTAGGCGTCGGGCACTATGGTGAGCCCCAGTTCCTTGGCATTTACGATGCTAGGCGCCGCTTGGGGCACGCTGGCCATGGGCTTCTCCACGAAGGGCAGGATGTCGAACTTGTTCCATACCGGATAGCCGGACAGCACACCCGCCACGTTGGCGGCCGCCAGCGTAGCCTAGGGCGCGGGGGTTGTTTGCAGGAGTCGGGTTAGTGCTGGGTTGGCTAGGTGGGTGGTTTAGGGTTCCCCTGGCAAGGAACATGTGCAATACACGTGTCGCTTTGGCCTGGTTTCCGTTTCCTTTGGTCTGGTTTCCGTTTCCCCTTCCCGGCCCCTCCTCCACCGGGTCCGATCCACACTGCTTAGTCCCCATACCCCCCACCACCTGCTCAGGCCGCTTGAAGCACCCAGTTGTTGAAGCACCCCGTGTCCCAGGGACAGCGCCTGCCCCTCAGCCACGATCCTTCGATCGGACCGGCAGCTGCTTCCGCACCCCAACCCGTCGGAGTCGCCGCCGATTTAGCCTTAGCCGCCACAGGTCGACACAAGACCTCCGACTTTAGTTTTCCTTGCGACCCCTCGGCCCCGCGACCCTTCCTCCTCCCATCTCCCGCGTGCCTTCCTCCTTACCATTCCGCTGCGGGTCCACAGCGACGCGGAGGCGATGTGCGGCACAATGACGGCGTTGGGGCAGTCCGCCAGACCGGGCGCCATGGCCGGCTCATCCTCGAACACGTCCAGGCCGCACCTGCCGGGGGGGAGGGGGTGGCATAGAAACCGGGGTGAGGGGGGTAACAGCAGGCAAATGCGTGTTTCAGAAAAACCCTAACCCACGCGAAACACGTCCGCGAGAGTGTTAGCAGAGGAGATCAAACCGTGAGAAGCCACGGCGTGCGTGTGGAGTGTGTGCATGGAGATGAGCAGTCAGAGAGGAAAATGGACCGCAAGGTCCTGTCGAGCCGGGTAGCAGAGGTGCTCCGGAACCACACCAGCCGCGACTGCTCGTCCCCAGCCCTATCCAGAGAACCCACTCCCACGGGCCCAGCTGGCTCCCGCACCTGAATTCGGGGTTGGCCTTGAGGTGCGCCACCAGCGCCGCCTCGTCGATGCACGGGCCGCGCGCCGCGTTGACCAGGACCGCGTCCTTCTTCATCAGCGACAGGCGCTGAGCGTTCATGAGGTGCCGCGTGTTAGCGTCCAGGTTGCAGTGCAGGGACACAACCTGCACGGCGTCCACGGTGGCAGCGGTGGCGTTGGTGTCAGTGTTGGTGTTAGTCCGGGAGGTGAGGGCTAGGATCGATTGAAATGGGGCACGGCGGAGGCCAGGACGTCATCGTGCCACGGGGCAACAAACAATCGCTCCTTTCCCAGCACCACACCTCCCTCCCCTAGGACAACCTCCAGGTGTTCTCTCCCCCAACGCCCGGCCCCATGTTTCCACTCTCTCCCCGCCTCACATCCGCCTCCTTGAGCACCTCCTCCACCGTCTCCACCCGCCGGCAAGCCACCGGGGGCTCCCCCCGGTGACGCAGCAGCTCGCCGTACAGCCGGATGTACTCTTCCAGCTGCTTGTTGGGGTATGGGTCGTAGTAGATCAGGTTCATCTTGTGCCCTTCCACCATCATTCGCGCGTACGCTGCGCCGATGCGGCCGGCGCCAATGATGCCCACCGTCTTGTTCTGCGGGGCGGCGGCGGCGCACAGCGAGCGACGCAGTGAGTGCGGCAGCGAACACGTGTCGTACGAACGTATGCGTATCACAAGATTTGAGGCATCAGAGAGCGCCAAGGGCGGGTAGTAAGGCGAATTTGGTGGCGGCAATGCCTCAGCGCCGTCGGCCTCCACGTCCAGCAGCGCGCTAGCGTTTGCCTTATGTGTATTTATTTTATCGCTCCGGAAAAAATACCACAAATGTTCGCGGTGCACTGCACCGTGCCGTACCTGCAGCAGCTGTCCGACGAACAGCGTGGGCAGCCAGCCCTTGTACTGGCCTCCGCGCATGAACACGTCAGCCTCGCACACGCGGCGAGCGGCGGCCAGCGTCAGAGCAGCGGCCAGCTCGGCGGTGGTCTCCGTGAGCACCCCTGCAGGCGGGCGGGGGCCGGGGGGGTGGCGAGGAAACCCGGTGACACGACATAGGCGATGGGGGAGAGACAAACTAGCTGGCGGTTGGTTTTGGGACACCCCGTTTGAGTCCCCCCGCGGGGGCCAGCTGGCTGGAAAGGGACAAAGTTTGGAGTCGAGGGGGGGCTGCTTGGTTTCTTGCTCCGTACGGGGACCGCGCCAGTGGGAGGCTGTGTGGGCTGCGTGCGCGGGTTGAGGTGGTGTGTGCGGAGGAGGGAAGACGGCGGAGGGGCACACGCCAGTACACACAAAGGCGCCTTTCCGGACTGAGCCCAGTTGCGGTTGCCGGGACTGTCGTACTATCCTGGCACCGGCCACCTGGCACTCCATGGCTTCAACACCAGAGGTAGCCCGGCCCCGTCACAAGACGGAGCCCCAGCCGCCGCCGCGCTGAGCCGCGTTCATAATTTGAAAGTTGAAGGATTATAGTATTCCACTTTGATGACTGTTTATTAAAAGTTATCAAGGTTGCATTGCCCCGTCCCAGCTCGGCCACCAGTCAGTTCGGCTCACCCGGGGTGTTGCCGACCGGGATGCCCCGCTTGGTTGCCTCGTCCACCTTCACGTTGTTGTATCCCACAGCGTAGTTGCTGTAGGCCTTGCCGCCCGCTTGGCGCAGCGCCTCGAAGAGCTCGGAGCCCCAGTCCTGATGGGGCAGGCAGCAACGGGGGTGGTTGGGGTGGCGGCGGGCGTTGAGGCCTCGCGAGGGAGGTCCTTGGCAGGAGGGAGTCGAGGGTGTCGGTTGTTTGGACACTATGCGTGCGGTAAGGGGCAAGGTGAAACGAGGCACCGACTTAATGGGAAGCGCAGGGGGTGTGCAGAGGAGAAGCCTAAGCGTCAAGGGGGGGAGTTATGGAGCAGCAAGATGATCCACTCCCGGGAATGCCTGGCGGGTCGAGACATAGGCAGTCTGTTTGATCTGGATCCAGATCAGGGGCAGGATTGCCCAGCGCTGGTGCAGAAGCTTCGGTGTGCGCACGCGAGCCCAGGCGGTCAGCACATGCTCAGGGCCCAGCAGGCAAGTTCCATGCCAGATGCTGTGGGTTTTGTGGCCTTCACAGACCGAGTGATCTTCATACACCGAGTTAAACTGCACTGCTCGGGCCCCGGATCATCCCCGGCGCAAGATCCAGAAGCGCGTGGGGCCCCCGCCCCTGGCCCCATCCTGACATCAAGCCGCTGCAATCACCTCGGTTAGCTGCCCGATTACACCGTCACATTTGGTGCCCATGAGCTGCTTGATAGTAGCGTTGTTGAGGATGATGTCTGGGTGCTTGCACACCTCGACGCGGCAGCCGGCGTTCAGCAGGTACTGGAGCCAGCGATCTCCGGGCAGAGACTTTGTGACAATGACGCGCTTGCTTCCTGACTCGTTGTGGACCTGCAATGGGCGCATGCGGTCGCGTCTGGGCCCGCTGCTACGCAATTCCCTGTGCCTTTCGCGTAAAATTGGCGCACCTCCACGGGAATGCCATTCACATTCGCATTGCTGGCAAAGGCGCGTTGTGTGACACTGAGCTTGGGTTCAAGCTGCCTAGTGACAGTGGAGACTGCAGCTAGCAGCGCGCGTGAAAGCGCCATTCCCACGTCTTATCCCTAACGGTCGAAGGGTAGGCTTAGCACCAAAATCCACAGTGACTCAGATCACTGAATTTCAAGTTGTATTTTCAAGAGAGCGGATCGGCGTCGTTTGCACAAGTCGGCCATGTGGTAGTTGGAAACTGTTGTTGGATGAGTTTAGCACATCCAAGTCAGCGTGAACATAGATAGTAAGTGAACAGACACTTACTTCCACTAATTAACGCTTTGATCTGGCAGACAAATAGCTATACAAAATGTCAGCCGCGACTCAGCAAACACCTCCGGTTGCAGTGTCGCCGAACGCTGGGTTGGTGAAGCTTGCCAAGGACATCTTTGCAGGGACATGCGGTCAGTCGGCGTGGTCGCAAGCAGTCGCATGTAGTAGGCGTTAATTGACTCTCCCTGTCATACGCGGCTGTGTAGGTGGTATCTCTGTGACGCTTGTGGGCCATCCCTTCGACACGCTCAAGGTCCGGCTGCAGACGCAACCTGTGGATAAGCCCATCTATGGTGAGCGCGCGTGATCTGTCAGGGAGTCGCGAGGCGCATGCTGCGAGCAGTCGCGCGCTGTTTGTCTCCTTGTGCACCCCTACAATTTCCCAAAATTTCGAACGAAAGTGTAAAGCCTCTATTGATCCGCATAGTAATTATGTGCGCGCCGTGCCTTAATTTCTGTGTGCAGCGGGTGTGGTGGACTGCGCGCGCAAGACGGTCCAATGGGAGGGCCTTGGCGGCCTGTACAAGGTGAGCGGTACATTCAGTTGGTGGGTTTGCTTGGCGGTCAATGGGCAGAGGTGGTTTGGGTCGCCATTGCGGCTGCGTGTATGCGTAAAAAGTGGAGGGGGAACCGAAGGGGGAAGACACACACAGTTGGCTGTGACGGGCGAGCTGTGCGGTGTGCTTTCAGAGATGTCTGATATGGTTACAGGTACAGTTTTTTCGTAGTGGTTTCGTGGGTTGCCCACTTGCCATGTGCTAGTTGGGTCTTCCTTTGCGTTTACACAACGACCTAGAGCGCAGGCGCGAAGGCATGGACATGCGGCGTGGACATGTTAAAACCTGCTATGCGGATAACGTGGTTATAGCTAGCCTCAGAGCAGTAGCTTCAGTTGCCTGGCAAATGGGCAGCGAGTGGGAACGCAGCGGGTTGTGGCGTTCTTGGTGGTGCGGGTCGAAGCAGTCAGTGCAGCGAGCATCAACCGCCGTCGCGGCCTCCCCCCCAGACTCACTCGCTCGCGCCCCCCCTTAAAGCATTAGTGTGAGCACGCCACCTCAGCCCACCTCGTGGCTACAAGCATCTGCCAGTTCCCGATTGCTGGTCCGCTTGCGTGCTACGCACCCCGCCCCATCCACACGCCCAGATCCTCCCCACCGGTACCCCCCTCACACGCCCCCTCCTCACACTTCAACCCCAGGGCGTATCATCGCCGCTCATGGGCCAGATGTTCTTCCGCGCCTCGCTCTTCGGCTCCTTCGGCGCCTCGAAGCGATGGCTGGGTACCAACTCGGATGGTACGATGAGGGCAACTCACCGCAGGGAGCGCTCTCGCCTTGTTGTCTCGCGCCATAGATCCCTTCCCGCCCGCACTTCTTCGCACCTGGTCGCTTCAGACAGCACCCCCTGTGGTTGGTCTCCCCAGGTACCTCCCGCGCGCTTGAGCGCATCGACTACTACAAGGCGGGTGCTATGACTGGCTTCGTGGCGGCCTTCACGGAGGGCCCCATCGACTTTTACAAGAGTCAGCTGCAGGTGCAGATCATCAGGAGCAAGCAGGACCCCGCATACAAACGTGAGCGGCTCGGCGGGCGAGCCCACATTCAGTATCCGTACTGAGCGATGGTGGGCTGGCGGGCACGGTTGCTTGTGATTGGCATTCGCCTCGATCCGCGGCGAGGGTGGAACTAAGGGCTGGGCTGGGAGGGTTGGCGGAGGCTGAGGCCGCATCGGGGCGCTCTCTATAATGCCTGGTCTGGAGACGTCTGAAGGGAGCATGTCGTGCCGGAAAGGAGGCTATCGCGCCATCCAGGGAATGGAGCTGACATGGGGGACATATGGGCCGGGGTGAGAGAAGGGCCTTCGGGCGAGTCAGTGTTTCACCTAGGATGCGCAGACTGGACACGGGTGAGGGTTCGAGGAAGACCCGTGGATGCCCGAAAAAACCGTTTAGAACAGACGTTTTGAGATGCATGCGGACACGGGTGAGGGGGGATGGCTGGGCGCGGGATGGAGGTCTTACTGCGCGGCGGCTGGCGACGCAATAAGCCGTGGGGGCGCACGATTCGCTGTGAGGTCATGGCGCTGGTACCGATTCGAATGAAACCCTGCAGACGCGTGTGGTGCTAGGAGACGCCGCTAGGACTCATCACTGCATGTTGGGGCGGCCACCCGTTTCGCAGTTGGTTGCAAGTCGGTCATCCCCTCTTCCACGTCCCCGCCGCGCGTGCTCCACTCACGCCGCCGTTGAGGGCATCAGCCCGGCCTACCTGCCGCCGCTGCCTCGTTGCTGACACTACGTGGCTCTACCCGCCCCTGTCGTGATGCCGTACAGCACCGTACACCTCGGTGGTGGATTGCGTGCGGCAGACCATCCGAACGAACGGCTTTCGGGGCCCCTTCCAGGTGCGTGGCTGGCCGGGCTGGTGGGTTGGGGGGAAACCCGGTTGAGGCCGAAACGGGGGTAAAGCCCAGCTGGTGGGTGGGTGCCTGGCTGGGTAGCTGGGCTGGGTGGCGCGAGGAGACCGGTGGTGGGGGTGTGGAGGTTGGCGGCATGGCGCCAATGGGCAGGCGTTTGCGTATGGGCGGGTGGTCGTAGTGCAGAGGCGGAATTGGCGGGGTGGGCTGCTCAGGGCGAGCTTTCCACGCGAGGTCTCGAGGAAGGGACTGGATGGCTTAGATGGAGGTTCATATGAGTGCGGCCGGATGTTGAGGAGCGGCACTCGGACCTTTTTTGGTGCGCTCAGACTGGCATGTCCAGTGTCTCAGCTAGCGCTGGCAGCGTGGGTTCGAACCCTTGCGACAACGTCAATCAGTAAACCTAATTAACGCAACCTGGAGTTACCGCAACCACCGCCAGTTGAAGCACGCGCACCAATCCTATCGAACACCAATCCTGTCGCACACGCTGACAGGGCGCCTCCTGCCCCTACCGTGCTGTCCTCACCCCACATCTCAGGGTTTGGGCCCCACCCTGCTGCGCAACACGCCGGCCAATGCGGTGTACCTGGGTAACTTCGAGGTGCTTAAGCAGGTCATTGCGGCGCAGTCTGGCTGCAAGACAACGGAGCTGTCGGCAGCTGCCATCACGGCGTGCGCGGGTGGGTAGCCGGGAGGACTGTGCGGGGGCGGGGCCGGGTAGAGGTTGGCCGGGTGTCGAACACCAGTCTCCAGTCGTCGGTGGCCTCAGTCGTGAGCTCTTCTGTACATCATTTAAATGACGACCCATCACGCGGCATCGCGCTGCGCCTGTCTGCCTTCTCCTTCTTCCCCTTGTCTCTTTCTGTCGACCCATGGCTTTCCCCTTGTCTCTATCTATCGACTCATGCCTTTCCTCTCAATCCCTCCTCGCGCCATCCGTCCGCATCCGTCCATTCAGGCATCGGCGGCATCACCTACTGGCTGGTCATCTTCCCCGTGGATTGCATCAAGTCGGCTATGCAGACGGACGCTATCGACCCCGCCAACCGGAAGTACAAGGACATCACCTCCACAGCGCGCCAGCTGTGGTCTGAGGGCGGCGTGCGCCGGTTCTACAAGGGCTTCTCGCCCTGCCTCATCCGCGCGGCGCCCGCCAACGGCATCATGCTGCTCACGGTGGACAAGGTGACGACGTTCCTCAGCAAGGAGTGAAGCGGCGGCGGTGGGGGTGATGGTGGCGGGCGGTAGTAGCAGCAGCGGCGGCCACAGCGCAAGGTAGGGTCGCGAGCAGTAGCAGCAGGGAGGACGGTGTGGAACGGCGCTGGAGAGGAAGAGGGAGAGGGAGGAAGAGACGAGGCGGGGAGGAGGGCGAGGGAAGCGAGTTGTGGTGACGAGCGATGGGGGGTGAGGATAAGGGACGACGGAGGCCGCACGCAGACTGTATGGCAAGGGAGACGATCTTGGGCGCTGCGGCTCGCTGGTGCTGATGTGCTAGGTAGGGGGGTCGGCTCGTGGCGCCGGCAGCGGGGAGGCGAACGCAATTGGCAGTCAGGAAGGGGCCGGAGGGTACCAGCAGGCAGCGCCATAGAAGACAGGCAGCGACACACGCACACGACGTCTGCGGTTATGTGTGTGTGTGCCATCGGCAGGCCATGTGAGCAGCGGGCGGGGCTCCTCGAGGTATATACTTTTTGTCGGGGCACGTGCCTGATGGTGACCCGCTCGCTTGACTGCTTGGTGTTCGAGCTAAGGCGGCATGGCTGATGATGGGTGCCGGCTGCTGTGTGCGGCGGCCTACCGTCCCTGATCGTGCATATCCGCAAAACACTAAGGTCCATCCTGTCTGCCAACGTTTTTGTTCGTATTAGCGCTGTATTGCTTGGCAGCAAGCAGCCCTCGTTTCCGCGCCGCATCCATGTCACTCACGGGCAGGGCCGTGAATGCTCCTGGCCGGCGCGCCATGCAGGCGGGCTCCTGTGCTGAGAGGGTTTTGCGGTGTTGGGTTGCACTGCGAGCACGATCCATCGGCTTATTTTTGGTCTTGGGATTTGGGGATGCATGTTGTGCCAGGTACTGTCAGCATACGTTACTCATCGGCTTAAGTTAGTCTTGTGCATAAGGCGTGATTGGGCAGGCAATGCCAGGCGCCTTACTTGGGGTACGGAAGGGCGATTGGCCGTCTGTGTGGCAACCCGACTTGAAGAAAGGGCATGCACTCTGGAGAAGGTGGAGGCAGACAGAGCTGACATGTTCAAGCGGTTTGTGACCGCCATCTATGTGAGCGTGTATTAGTTGGTAGCTTTGCGGTGAAGCGAGACTACTGTGATGAGGTTGCTCCAGGCCAGCCAGCAGGGCCAAACACACATCAGCGTTTTTTCGTAGGCTGATGCAGTTTGAATTTTCAGCTGCGCTGTGTGCGTGGTTAGTGGTTTTTATTGAGCGACAGCTAATAACCCAGGCATAAGCCTATGTGGTGCTTCTTTGTTGTGGCGCAATTCGTTGTCGGATGATGGTGTCAACCCTGGAGCCATCAGGCTCCCATCGCAAGCAAAACAAGTTGCTTACCGGTAGTAAGGTACTGCGGTGCACACCGGGGCCAACAATTGGCACGTTACGTCTTTTGCGCGCGCGCAAGCTGTAAGGAACGCCATCGACCGATGCCGGCGGGTTTGGTTAATGCAAAGAGTTGCGAAGCGAATTAGATAGGGAGCGGAGGACGCTGGCCACATAGGGCTGTCATGTGTGGGTCGTCATGCGAAAGACGGTGGTAGAAGCGGCCTGTGCCAAGCAAGCAGCTCATACACCTCAACGGTCCTTGCATTGGGGCTGAGCAGCTGTTCGGTGCCTGGGAGCAAAGATGCTGTTAGCCTCAACCAGCTTCAAACCACACCCGTGCCTGCATGACCTGCACCAGTTTCACATATGTGGCCACCGAGCCCGATGGTGTTTTCCTGCCTCATCCCTCCTCATCAACGGCTCATCTCGACGGCGAGAATTTCAGGCGATGGCCCCACACACGTAATGTTACTACTACATAATGTTCCTTTGTCGCTGTTGTCGGAAACACCTAATTCCGACTGTGCCCTGCACTTTTGCCATTCCGGAATATTCCTTCAACTTGCGGTCAACTTTTCACGTAGCTAGGGCCCCCAACCACCACCGCAATTTCACGTACCGAGGCCCACATGAAGCAGGTCTTGCAGAAGTTGTTGGCGAAGTCCGCCCAGCCCTTCCTGCCGCACGAACACCGCCTGCACCACTACTGCCCTTCTAAGGCTTGGAGCCCGCTGTAACGAATATTACTACTACTGCCAGGACGGCGGAGTCCAGCTTGAGGCCACCGTGCAGGTTGGTGAAAGAGCACAGCGGTGCCGATGACGCGGGTATCGCCGAAAAGCTCTCGCTGCATAGGCTTGCAAGCGGCAGGGTATATAATTTACGAGTTATTACCGAGATGTAGGGACGTAGCTTAAAGACTGGTATTTTGGAGCACAAAGTTTAAAAATAATTTTATCATAAAGTATTGGCTGATTGGGGCGGCATGTTAAGCGGTGGATGAGGAGGAGCGGCGGCAGGAAGGGGCGGCAGCGAGCAACGAAGCGAACGGAGCAATAATGGGTCCCAAACACGCTCCGCCTAGCGCATATGGTGCCAGTGTGAATGCCCCAAGACCGCCGCTGATTGTGATTCAAGCTGGTCTGCAGAGTGGATGTAGTAGTAACTGTTTTAGTGGTTTCCAGACCAGAAGGCAGAACCATCGGGCACATCGCCTGACACTGAAGGAGACGAAAGGGACAGAAACCGACGTGCACCAGAACAAAGGCAAACCACCGCAACACCAGCCGACAAGTCCGGAGGCAAAACAGCAGCAGCCCCAGGGGGAATTTGCGCTAGAGGCTCCCTTATCAGGAACCGAACCACCAACCAACCTAGCAGACCAGCAACCGACGAATCAGTGGCGCGCCGCAACAATGCAAGCAGCGGAACCGCCCGCCTCTCATTCCCAAAAGCACGAACCCCAAGCAGGGCACAACCCGCGGCCTCCCCTGGCCGCTCCCCAGCCGCCGCATCACACCCACAGGGAGCAGCCGTTACCGGCCGCATATGCGAGTTCCCGAGAAGGGGGATCCCATCCACAGACAGCCGCCACCACCCCTCCTTATGGGAAGGCTCCCACTTCACCCCTGACCAGAGCCGCCGGAACACTTGCCGCAGGGCAGTCAGGGCCGCTGGCGGGACAGGCCCGGTGCCCCCAAGCAAGCGCTTCGCGCACAAACAGCTCATGTGTGGATGTGTGTTAGTTACCCCCTCCCCCACGGGTTTCCCTCGCAACATACGCCCCCCATGGTCGGGGTTCTGGTGTTTTGCCGTACCTCGGTCGAGTGGTTTATTCATCTTCCTGCGTCTCTTTCGGCGTCAGGCGATGCGCCGGATGGCTTTATCTTATGGTCTGGGGCCCACTATGACAGTTATTACAACCCCCATCCCATGGCCAGCCACCTCACAAATTCTCCCGCTTGCGCCCAAAACAAACCGGCCTCGCAAAACGTGCGGGGTCCTTGTTTTCGTCAGCCTAGCACAGCCGCAATAGACGTAGCCGCCAACGGTCGACATCCGACCTCCAACTCTTAGTTTCCTCAACCAAGTTCTCTAGCATGCATCTCCAAACTTCTGCCCCAAACAATTGTTTCATCGTACAAGGGTTTTCCTTGCCACCCTCCGATTGGCGGTAACGTCGAGTAACCGGTGTTTTAGGGTTTTAGGGTGTTTCAGGCAGCAGCGGAGCCCAGCCTCGCCCGGTCGCCCAACACCGTTTCGGGCCTTCCCGGCACCAGCAACGAGTCGCATTAATTGCGTTTAGGGCAGCGGGGTAGGCTGTGGCTCTAAGGCGGAGGCGGAGCCACCGTCTCCTGCGGGGAGCTAGGGCGGAGCGTACCGTCACGCAGAATGCAAGGCAATACAAAAAACACCGTTTCCATTGGTCACAGCGCACGCCATTTATACAGTCATTGCAAGAGGAGATGAAAACGGTAACTGGGTCTTCAATGCGCTGCGTCAATGCGCTGGCAGACAAACTACATTATTGGTTCGAATGACTTTTTCTCTTGGTCATCACTTGCTTTCAGATTCTAGAGTTCTACGTTTTAAGCCGTTCGCGCTCCGCGACACTTCATATCGGACCCTGTCTACCCCCGCCTTCTACCTGGCATATGCACTGTGTACCAACACATTGTACATCGCCATTGCAATGTTTTCGGATTAACCTTTTTAGGCGTTCAGGCTGTTCGCGAGCCCGCAGGTCGTCCCTTTTGCGCGCCTAATCAAACGCGCCTAAGCAAACAGTGGTTACGCATGGTACAACGCCCCATCCATATTGATCTTTGCATGTGTTTTATACATTCGAGCATTGCGTTCGTAGCTTCGGTCTCCTCGGGTTGCATGCGTCAGCTAGCAATGCTCGCAACGCCTGCACCATGTCTGGGCAGGTCTGGGGATGACCGCCCCAATATCGAGATGATTGCCGCCCACCTGCGCGACCCTATCAGCCGAGCAGACGTTGATCTGTGTAGCTAGAAGGAGCACTGCTGGGCAGACACTCATCAACACACGCGTGGGGACTGCGCAAAACCCATTGTTACAGGCTTTGGCGGGAAGCAACGGGACTACGTCATGGGAGAGACGGAACGGGGCAGCGGTCACGTACGAAGGAGGACGAAGGCAGGCAGGGGAAGCGGAGGGAGGTCGAGGGAGGCTGCGGAGGCCACGGTTGCCACAGTAAACCCATGCAGGCTAATGTCGCGTCATTTCACCGTCATCGACAAATTACCGTCCAAACCATCATTAGTCACTAGCATGTTGGTTCTACTTCGGTTGGGTCGTAGTAAGGCTCGTTTTGGGCCCCATGCCGCATCGCGGTACGAGTGCGGTTGTAGGTCGGTCATCCTTTCCCTTACCCTTGGCGGGAACAGAGTGTCGCACAAACAGGCGCGCGGTGGGTGTTTCCAGCCCGCTTATCAGCAGGGCTGTATCTGTTGTCTACCTGGTATAATAGAAACGACGTTCTGTGCAGTAGGTGTGTGTCGTTCGTGGTTGCTTTGGACGAGTTTCGTATGTTGGGTAAGAGTAGGGCCCTATGTGTCGAACTTTCGTCACGTGTGTTGGTGCTATGTAAAGGCCGAAAGCGGGCCATAATTGCCGCTTTTCGGCTCCAGACTGTGCACTGTAAAGTCTTGAGCTAGACAATAAGCCCCGTGCGAGACTCCTGGAATCGCATGAGAACGATCACCCGCAGCACTCTCGCATCATAATCGAATCGCTGCGCTGGAGCCCGCTGAGAGGTAGGGGGTCGCGGCCTTGCTTCTCAACTCGTTCCCAGTAGCGCCTGGCCAGTAGTCTTGTCGGCAGCCGGGGATCTTATCGCCAAAGGCGCACACGGAGTGCCTCTGTGGTAGGTAGCCCGCCTGTTGCCGGTGGACCGCAGGTCAAGCGAGTCATATCCGCTACCGCGGGCAGTCTCGACAGACTTGCTGCCCGTAAATCACCCAAGCCGAAAAAGCGAGTATGTGTCCTGTAGGGGTACGGACTTGCGGACGCGCAAGTCCGTCACGTTTTCGGAATTGTGTCGACGCGCGCACCAACCACGCGGGCATTGAGCTGGGGAACGTATGCCGCTCAGAAGGCCTGTGTGTAGTAAATGGGAGGGTTAGAGGTGATGAACGCGGGGCTCTTACGTTCTTGGGCCCGCAAGGTGGCAGTACGGTGGACCTATTTCTAACTAGTCCTAGTCTGTTTTCTAAGTGTCAGGCTTTATTTGTGTTTGATAATCTGCATAATAGGCTACGTACGCGTGGTACGGGCGGGCGTACGTTCAGTGACCACGGACCGGTTAGTCTACAACTGGGCGTGCGGCTGCAACGGCCGGACGGGGAATTACCTCCACGTCGTCCTCGTAAGCGTCTGGGTTTCAACGTCAGCCAGTGGAGGAAGTATGCAACCTATTTCACTGCAGACGACAGTGCAGTAATGGCAAATCTACAGGAGATTACGCAAGGGTTGGATAATGGCTCTGTTTCTAGCACATGTGCGGTAGATCGTATAGGCGAGATTCTGTACGGAGCTATGAAGCAGGCTTTTGGGGTGGGGCGTGAGTCGCGGCAACCGCGATCGAATCACGCGCCTTGGTGGAATGCGGAATGTGCGCAAAAGCATGCTGCTATGAGTTCTAAGCTAACGGATGCAAAAGGTCAAGGCAGGTGTTCGGGGGTGTGGCAAGCATACAGGGTCGCGAGGCAGGAGTTCAATAGAGCACGCAGGCGCGCAATGGCGGCTTTTGAGCACGAGGAATGGCGCGCATTCATTAACAACTGTCGCGGAGACCCTAAGGCGCTATGGCGCAAGCTTTCGGACGGGTCATCGGAGTCGTGCCCTATTACTGATGCAGACGCGTGGCGAAGTCATTTCCAGGCGCTGCTCAATGAAAGGCAGCGCCCGCCAGATTATGAGCGTGCAACGGATATACTGGGCTTTGTTAATAGAGTAGATAGGCACACGTTACCTTGGTGGCGTGCCTTAGGGGAGGAGGAAGCAGAACTCAGGAGGCGAGCGGCAGATGAGGCGCTCAACACGCCAATTACGGCGGCGGAAGTTGCAGTGGTTTTGGAGAAGCTACCGAATGGCAAGTCGAGCGGTCCTGAGAAAGTGTGCGGCGAGTGCTACCGATACGCTCGGAAGCTTCGCAGTGGCAGCGAGGATCGGAGCCCAGAAATTAACAGGCTTGTCCCGGTTGTGACGGTGCTAATGGAGCATATTCGCGCTACGGGTGATTACCCTGCACAGTTTACTGTGTCGGATCTAGTCCCGGTGTATAAGGGGAATGGGAAGGACATGTTAGAGTGCAGTAATTACAGAGGGATCGCGGTGGGCGGAGTGCTTGCCAAATGTTACGCTTCAGTTCTGGAACGGCGTCTTTCAAAATTCGCCGAATCTGAATTTGCAGCAAGACCGGTCCGACACTGGTGTCAAGCGGGTTTTCGTCGGGGTTTGGGCACACAACATCATCTTTTCGCGCTTCGTCATTTTATAGCTCGTTACGCTAGGCCGGGGCAACACGGGCTTTTAGTCTGCCAGATCGATTTCGAGAAGGCTTTTGATCGTGTGGACCGAAATTTGTTGTGGGCTCGGCTAAGGGAACGGGGTCTTTCTGGGCAAATGCTGTCTGCTATTAGGCGTTGTTATGATAAGGTGCAATTGCGCGTGAAAGTCAACGGGAAGAGAGGTGAGCGGTTTGAATCAGTGCAGGGGGTAAAGCAGGGATGCCCGCTAAGCCCAGCCCAGCCAGACGGTACCAGTCAAAGAGCGCGCAAAATATCTTGGACTGCGATATGGATCAGGTTTTTCGTTCGACTCGTGCCGAATGGAGCTATGCGATGTGGGTCGCAGGGGAGTTTTTGCTTTAATGCGTAAGTTAGAATTAAATCGCGTATGGGCACCCGATCTTATGCTACGCTGTTTTGACGCCCAAATAAGGCCTTTATTATCGTACGGAGGGGAGGTATGGGGACCAGACGCTATTTGGGAAGTTTTAGGAACTAAGGGTAGACAGCGGGTTAGGGAGTGGCAAAGATGGAACCAGCGGGGAGGGTCAGGAGCGACGGGGGAGAATGCGGCGCTGCTTGGCAGATGGGGAAAATGGGTTCGAAGCACAGGTCGTGCGGCAGGTGTATTTGAAAGAGCTCTGGCGGATCCAATGGTCGAGGTACAGAAGATCTTTTTGCGCAGGGTAGTTGGCGCTAGTTTGCCTCCGAACAGGCAACTCTTCGCAGAGTCCTCTCAACTGCCTTTGCATCACTTTTGGGCACAGCAAGTGTTTGGTTTTTGGAAGCGCCTGAGTAAGCAGCCCTCGACGCTCGCACAGGCAGTCTTAGAGGAGGATATTTTTGCATGGTTGGAATCGGATCGCTCGTCAAGCGAGCATGAATATTTCTGGGCTGGTAAGGTGCTGCGGATTCTTGGAGCACTTGGGTACGACTATCGCCAACATGTGAGCGCAACGTTGAGTAATGAGGACAAAGCCAAGGCAATAGCCGCGTTGGAAATCCCGTTTGACAAGGTGCTAGAGGAGTTCAGGCGGCGTTTGCTGCTCGATTGGAACTCGAGTGATATTGATATGGATCCGCGGGTTTTTCCCGAATTTGCAGCAGGAGACAGTGATCGCGGGAAGCCGGGCGTAACAATGTGTCGCTACTCGAATTGGATGGGCGTTGCATATGCCCCCGACGCGCATACAAAGAAGCTCGATCACCTTCGCGCGTGTATGCCTCGGAAGCATCACACGGCGCTGATGCGTTTTCGTCTCGGCTGTTGGGATCTCGACGTAAGTCGTTTTGCACGTCGGCCGCGTAAGCCACGTGTTGAGAGAACGTGCCGAGTGTGCCGCGGGGATATGGTAGAAGACGAGTTTCATGTTCTTATGGAGTGTCCCGTGTATGAGCCCCTCAGACGAGCTGTAGATTTTCCTACTGGACAGGATATGCAAGTGGTGATGACTACGTGGGATCAGGTGAAACTAGGCAACCTTTTGGCTCAGATACAGAGGGCGCGGACAGAGTCATTAAGGGAATAATCCCGATTTTCTAGTATTAGTTCTTGAAGTGCGCCCTTTGACGGATGTCCGTTATGGGGGGACGCATGCTACTGGCGCGAGCCAGTACGACATGTAATAAATCGTAAATCGTAATCGCAAGCCCGTTGCGTTTTTGAGCTCAGTGCTGTTGGTTAAAGTTCATTACAGGTTGGTCACGCCAGCCTTGGTCGCGTCACGCGCGATCGGAAAGCACGGCGAGTCCCGCTCTGCCGGCAATTGGAATAGTTGCGGGATTGGTCACGCCAGCCCCAGGCCGTGTCACGGACGACCTTTCTGTTTCCGATAGATTGGTCACGCAGCTCCGTCTTCGGTAGGATTGGTTACGCCAGTCCGCTGTGTTCGATCATACCGTACATTCATGTTTGTTTTTGTCGTAGCCTGCCTACTGCTCGCGGAGTCGAATCGAGACATGTTCTAAGTAGTTGATCGAGACGCTTCCTTCCTAACGCGTGTTCCGGCCCTTTAATATCCGCTTGCAGTGTTTCATTACTCTGCGCGACAATCCTCGGCTGAATACGCGTCTTGTCACTTACACGCAGAAGACTCAGCTCTCCTGCATCGTGAGCCCAGCGGGTATCACACCGTTCGGGTTCAGCGCCACAAGTTTCCGACTGGGGCATTCTCGCCTCGCGGCAGTTCGCTGGTCCGTGGCTTGCATAGGTCTGGCCCATCGCGCAACACCGGCTCCATTCAGTCGCGTTTCCAGCCATATCGGTGCCGTTGGGCACCGCAAGCAGCGCACACAGCGGGCGCGCCACTAGGGCCGTCCCCAGGATTTTTCGCGAGTGCTCCAGTTTACGGGGTGAGTCACCCTCGGCCGGTAGGGCCAGGGTTTGGCGCTAACGTAGGGTAACGTTGCCCTTGCGACTTCGTAGGGGGAAGGGCCCCCACGGAGATAGACAGCGCGATAGGAATAGCGGTAGAACAGCGCCTTGCCGAGGACTTCCCCAGGCTGGTAGAGCAGCGCCTTGCCGAGGACTTCCCCGGGCTGGTAGAAGCAGAGGTAGAGGAGCGCCTAGCCCGCATAGTGCCCCCTATCGTAGAGCGGGAGGTGCAGCAGCGGGTTGTGCAGGAACTAGAGCGGCGCCTGGATTCGCTATTCAGGCACGTGAGCAGCGAAGCCGTTGAGGTGCAGTTCACCTCTCCTGGCGGCAGGCGGCTAGTTAGGAGGTTAGCATTCGTGGCAAGGGAACTGCGTGAGGGGTACAACGAGGGCTACGCCCCGGTGAGACTCCAGTTAGGCCCCAGGCGCTCCCTGACGCTGTCGGTCGTGTCTGCAGGCTATCCGATAGAGTTGGCAGACATGATGCAGCAGTAGCCTTGCTAAACGTTGCGTTTTACTAACACTTGTGTGCAGCGTGGTTTAGCCTTACTCCTGTAACAACTGACGGTGGATCCCAGCTCCCTGCCTCCTGCTCAAGGCCCAGACGGCCTGCGTAGGAATCCCTCCAGGTCCGGCACCGCCCCAACACTCCGTTCCAACCAGGAGCGGGATCAACGGGAGGTCAGCTCGGCTGTGGCCAGGGGCAGAGGCGTAACAGGTGCAGTACCTGGGGCACGGGGCACCAGTCCTCCATCATTAACAAATAATAATAGCCTAAACGGCCTTCCTCCAGCAGGAGGTCCCGAACAGGAGTTAGTTCGGCGTCCAAACGAACTTCTGGGTCAGGCGGGGCTGTCGTAGAGAAAGGCACGAACCCACCCTCGTGGCAGCAGCTCCTATCTCACCTGCACCAGCCGCGCGGCACACCTAGGCCTGCGGTCAACGCGGAATCGAACCCTAGCGTGTATTCAGACTCCGACGACGATATGGCAGCCTCAAGCAAGTACCCCACCATGGCTGAGTTCAAGCACACCGAGTTGGACCCGTTTCTCACGGCGATGTTGCAGCTTGGGTTAAACGAGCCGGCTAGGAAAGGGGTGCTCACAGTAGAGGGCTTAAAACTGTTCTTGGACGCGCTCCCCGTGCGCGGCTCGGACTTTCGCCGCTGGTATGACGGGGTTAAGGATACGTTAGTAGCGGCGGCGGCGGCCCACCACCAGGTGGCCGTGCCAGGGGCACCAGGACCAGCCGCGGCGGGGCAGCCCGCCCTGACCGCGACACAGTTGTTTGATTATTATGAACACTTGCTTATACAGTACTTCAAAGCCGCGCAACTGGGGGAGTACCAGCGGGAGTTGTCGTCGGCGGTTCAGGGCAACCGCTCGCCAAAGATGTTCAAGGACCAGCTCCTAGAGCTAGAGCGCAAACTCCCGGGGCATGTGGGGAACTTCCAGGTCGCGGAGCGGTTCGTTCAGGGGCTGCACCCCAAATTGCGAGAGGCGGTTCAGAGGCAGTTGACCATGGTCAGTAAGGAGCAGTGGTACGCGCGGTTGAACCAGACCGCATCCGAAGCGGAGGTCGGCTGGAACAACCTCTCAGACGAAGAGCGACAGCCGGTTGAGAAGCCGGCCAAGAAGGGGACGGGGGATAGCGCGCCAACTCCCAAATCCCAGGGCAGGTACTACTGCGCACACCATGGGTACAACATGTCGCACGACACCGCTAGCTGCAACGCCCTCCGCAGCAGCGCGAAAGAGTCGGCACTTGCGACCCTGGGGCTAGACGGGGCCGCGTTCGAGCAGCTTATCGCCCTAGCCACGCAGGCGTTGGGCCAGGTAGATGCGGGGGCACGGGCAGGAGGAGGACCAGTACCGTATCTGGACGGCGGGCCCAGTCGGCCCCAGCGTCCCGGGGGATCCGGCATGGGGGACAGGGGCTGGGAGGGTGGCTCCAGCTCCGGTGGCGGCCGGGGTGGCCCAAGGTGCACGTACTGCGGCGACTCGCGGCACTCCGAGGACCGCTGCTTCATCAAATACCCCGAGCTGGCCCCTCCCGGATACGTAGCCCGCAACGGAGCATTGCAGGCGATGTTTGAGGCAAACAAGGCCAAGCTGGTGGCACACGGAGGCGCGGCTTCACGCGGCAGTCCACCGCGCAACCAACCGGCGCGTGGCGCGGTAGCTGCGGCGATTGCGGCGCTTTCCCAAGTGCACGACGACTTCGCGGAGGACGACCCGCCGAGCGTGGCATCCTTCGCAACCGTCGGCATCACCCATTGCGGCGAGATCAGAGGTGAGCCGGGACGGTCTTCCACTGGGGGGGGGATCGTGCACCACGTCAACTGCATGCTTAAGCGCATAGAAGCGTGCCCTGCCCCTGTGCCAGCAATGGAAGGCGCGCATAGCCAGCCTGAGTGCACGGCGTGCGCCACCACGCGCTCGCAGCCCGTGCCGAAATCTTTCGTGCCCGCACAGCTGAACACCCACACATACCCGCCTCCGCTGCCTCCGGGAAGAGGTGCAGGGCGGTCGGGGCGCTGCCAGCAACTCAGGCGGCCGTCCGACGATGCCTTGCGGAACATGACGTTAGGTGAACTGTTTGCTGTGTTGCAAGGCCCTCTCCCCCCCCTGGGCATGGCTGAACAAGCTGAGCACCCGGCCCTACCCAGCAGTATTGCAGCTACGCAGGAAAGCCACGCTTCACAGCACATCGCCACCTCGACGGGGACGGTTGCGGCAGCCCAGCCGCAAGCTGTGCAGGACCCCGTCGTTGGCGCGGCATTATCTTCCACCTCGCACGCAACTGGCGTGGCCTACTTCAAGGGTAAAGGATTCGAGTACGAGGTGAGTGGGGTCAAGGGCAAAACCCCGCGCACCTTGGCCGAAATGAGCGCAAGCGAGAGGGAGGACGCTTTGCATAAAAACCCGGCGGCCGCCCGCTACCTTAGCGAGCCAAAGGGAATGTATTATTACGAGGAGGGGGCGTGCGTATTGGGCGTGGAGGGACGCCGCGATGCTTCACTGGTCGCGCTGCGCGACTTCGCCGCCACTGTCAACGTCATGCCCGCCAACATTGCTGAGGCCCTCGGCCTCCGCATCGTGCCCACGTCAACGCTCCTGAGCACGTCGCTCGAGCTCAAGGGATCTGTACGGGGAGAGTTGGATCGCAGCGGGGTTAGGTTCGTGCTCCTCCCAGGCACTCCGCACACCAGCGCGCTCCCACTCGCGCAGACCCTAGTCGTGGACGTGGAGCCGGACTTGTTCCAGCTCCTCGTGGGCAATGCGCAGGCGGCTCTGCTTGGCGACGGCATCCATTCTTACCCGTCGCCCAGCCTTCACTTCTACCCAAATCTGGTCGAATCGCCCGAATACATTGTCACAATGCCCATGCGGCCGTTCCCTAACCACTCTTCCTCCTTCAAAGCCGCATGCGCAGTAGCGTGCACCTCCGCCAGCTCTTCTCCATCCGGCCCTGAGCTGGGGGGGGAAGCTGTGCCCGCTAAGCCCGCTCCTGCCAGCCTCATGCATTTTACCCAGCCGACCGCAGGGCCCCCACCAGTGGCGCCCAAGGTACCACAGTCAAGGGCGGATAACGACATGGTGGCGGGCATGGTGGCTCATGCTCTCACTGCTTCTTTCGGTGATCTGGGGGTTGGGCAAGGCATTCGTGCGGTGCGTGGGCGCGTGGGCATGGACCACCAGCGAACAGCTGGTGTCGCGCATGAACGGCGGGGTGCATTCGGCCATGAACCGTGTAGTGAACGATGCACGCGTCGCCACACAGCGGCTGCAACCACTGCCGCCCAAGGAGCCTAAGTTCCGAACGGGCAAGCGCAAGCGTCCGTGGCAGCAGATACCGGTAGGGCGCTTTGCACGATCGGCATCTCCGAGTCGCACCTGGTGGCACTTGGCTTCTTTCGGTCTCGTTGTGTCGCTATTGTTCACTTTTGCCGCAGGCGCCGGCATCATACCAGGGGCCCTGTGGCGGAACGACTTCGCGTTTGTTCCCTCCAACATTATCACCACCGGCGGTGTCATCCTACAGCACTCCGGAGGAGCCGCGTTCCCTCACGCGCCGCTGGACCCGGGCTACGATCCTTGGGCCCCGAGTGACCCATGCGATTGCAGCAGCTGGCGGACGCGAGGGCACGCGGTGGCGGTAACCAGCGTGGGCTCTTTCACGGCAGAGGGCATGTTGGTGGCAACCGCCTACAAGCGCTATGAGAAGGACGCAGATGTTGGGTGGATGTGGGGAAACAGTTATTTGTTTGACGACAGTTCGTTTACTACTCAGGAGACCGTGCGTGACCGAAAAGGGGAAGCGTTCGCGTATAGCATCGTTCTATCAGTCCGTTCGGCAGCAGAAGGCAGGGTTGGAATCTGTTTTCCTTTCACGGGTGCATCGCTGGATCTCGGCGGCGCTGAAGAGGGCGGAAAGTTTTCGTCGTGGCCCGCGTGCCGGTATCTCAAAAAGGCTGATGGATTCAGGAGGGGATGGTTGAAAGCGTTGTAGAAGGAAGGGCGACTGTTGATGCTTCGGTGTCCGCTTGTCAGTGAGGGGGCGTTCCTGTGGCTAATCGTGTTTGCGTCGCCAATAATCAAGCAGTTGGTAGTGAAGAAGCCCGATTTTGTGCAGGACATTTTCTAGCATCGTTGCTGCAGTTCGCGATCTTCCAGCGCACTACCGCCTCTTATGGCGTTGCCCGCTGGGGGGGGGAGTGTTCACCCGTCACATAGTTTGTTAATTGTGCAGCTCTCTCGTGTGACAGCTGTCGCGTCACACCTAGGCCTGCGGTCAACGCGTGTTCACCCGTCACATAGTTTGTTCATTGTGCAGCTCTCTCGTGTGACACTAAATGCGGCATCATCAGGAAGCGACTTGACGAGGCCCGTTGGGGGGCGGACTGGTCTCAAGATGTCTCTCAAGTGCTAATGGCGGCTAGTTGGTTGCTGGTTTCAGCAGCTGATCTGACGAAGCTGTGTGGCCTTGTCAGGCCTTGCTAGCAGTTTTCTTTGTTTTGGAACCTCAACGATTACGATTACGATTTATTACATGTCGTACTGGCTCGCGCCAGTAGCATGCGTCCGTCAAAGGGCGCACTTCTAAAACTAATCCTAGAAAATCGGGATTATTCCCTTAATGACTCTGTTCGCGCCCTCTGTATCTGAGCCAAAAGGTTGCCTAGTTTCACCTGATCCCACGTAGTCATCACCACTTGCATATCCTGTCCAGTAGGAAAATCTACAGCTCGTCTGAGGGGCTCATACACGGGACACTCCATAAGAACATAAAACTCGTCTTCTACCATATCCCCGCGGCACACTCTGCACGTTCTCTCAACGCGTGGCTTACGCGGCCGACGTGCAAAACGACTTATGTCGAGATCCCAACAGCCGAGACGAAAACGCATCAGCGCCGTGTGATGCTTCCGAGGCATACACGCGCGAAGGTGATCGAGCTTCTTTGTATGCGCGTCGGGGGCATATGCAACGCCCATCCAATTCGAGTAGCGACACACTGTTACGCCCGGCTTCCCGCGATCACTGTCTCCTGCTGCAAATTCGGGAAAAACCCGCGGATCCATATCAATAGCACTCGAGTTCCAGTCGAGCAGCAAACGTCGCCTGAACTCCTCTAGTACCTTGTCAAACGGGATTTCCAAAGCGGCCATTGCCTTGGCTTTGTCCACATTACTCAACGTTGCGCTCACATGTTGGCGATAGTCGTACCCAAGTGCTCCAACAATCCGCAGCACCTTACCAGCCCAAAAATATTCATGCTCGCTTGACGAGCGATCCGATTCCAACCATGCAAAAATATCCTCCTCTAAGACTGCCCGTGCGAGCGTCGAGGGCTGCTTACTCAGGCGCTTCCAAAAACCAAACACTTGCTGTGCCCAAAAGTGATGCAAAGGCAGTTGAGAGGTCTCTGAGAAGAGTTGCCTGTTCGGGGGCAAACTAGCGCCAACTACCCTGCGCAGAAAGATCTTCTGTACCTCGACCATTGGATCCGCCAGAGCTCTTTCAAATACACCTGCCGCACGACCTGTGCTTCGAACCCATTTTCCCCATCTGCCAAGGAGCGCCGCATTCTCCCCCGTCGCTCCTGACCCTCCCCGCTGGTTCCATCTTTGCCACTCCCTAACCCGCTGTCTACCCTTAGTTCCTAAAACTTCCCAAATAGCGTCTGTTCCCCATACCTCCGCTCCGTACGATAACAAAGGCCTTATTTGGGCGTCAAAACAGCGTAGCATAAGGTCGGGTGCCCATACGCGATTTAATTCTAACTTACGCATTAAAGCAAAAACTCCCCTGCGACCCACATCGCATAGCTCCATTCGGCACGAGTCGAACGAAAAACCTGATCCATATCGCAGTCCAAGATATTTTGCGCGCTCTTTGACTGGTACCGTCTGGCCCGCATAACGCAACCCTGCTGCATCACTCAAAAGTGTGTCGTAGGACGTTTGCCTACCGGCGAATACCATCAACTCGCATTTACCCACATTCAAATTCATTCCAAATGCATCACAGAATTCCGCTAGCCTATCCAACAGGAATTGCATCCGTTCCCGATTCATAGTCATGAGCGTAAGGTCATCCGCGTACAGCAGCTCCGTGACCCCTTTTCCATGCGCAGTGGGGACGCATCCCCGAGGTTGCCTTCGCTCGTGCTCATCTACGTAATCCGCAAATGATTCGATAAACAACCCGAACAGAACTGGGCTTAGCGGGCATCCCTGCTTTACCCCCTGCACTGATTCAAACCGCTCACCTCTCTTCCCGTTGACTTTCACGCGCAGTTGCACCTTATCATAACATCGCCTAATAGCAGACAGCATTTGCCCAGAAAGTCCCCGTTCCCTTAGCCGTGCCCACAACAAATTTCGGTCCACACGATCAAAAGCCTTCTCGAAATCGATCTGGCAGACTAAAAGCCCGTGTTGCCCCGGCCTAGCGTGACGAGCTATAAAAGATGATGTTGTGTGCCCAAACCCCGACGAAAACCCGCTTGACACCAGTGTCGGACCGGTCCTGCTGCAAGTTCAGATTCGGCGAATTTTGAAAGACGCCGTTCCAGAACTGAAGCGTAACATTTGGCAAGCACTCCGCCCACCGCGATCCCTCTGTAATTACTGCACTCTAACATGTCCTTCCCATTTCGCTTATACACCGGAACTAGATCCGACACCGTAAACTGTGCAGGGTAATCACCCGTAGCGCGAATATGCTCCATTAGCACTGTCAAAACCGAGACAAGCCTGTTAATTTCTGGGCTCCGATCCTCGCTGTCACTGCGAAGCTTCCGAGCGTATCGGTAGCACTCGCCGCACACTTTCTCGGGACCGCTCGACTTGCCATTCGGTAGCTTCTCCAAAACCACTGCAACTTCCGCCGCCGTAATTGGCGTGTTGAGCGCCTCATCTGCCGCTCGCCTCCCGAGTTCAACGGCCTACGAATCCCGTACGGCTGGGCAGAGGGCAACCCGTGTTGAGCAGAGGGCAGAGGCCCTTTACGTCCCTTTTCCAGCCTTTTCCCGCACTGGGCTACAGGGCTTCGGCGGTCCTTGCACGGGGGGCGGAGCAACTGATCGGTTCCCTGGGTGGTCCATGAGACCACAATGCTGTTGGCCTCAACCAGATTCAAACCACACTCGTGCCTACATCGATGACCTGCACCAGTTTCACATATGTGGCCACCTAGTGCAATGGTGTTTTCCTGCCTCGTAATTGTCTCATCCCGACGGCACAAATTTGAGACAATGGCAGCACATACGTAATGTCATTTCTTGGTTGTTATCGAAAATCCCGGTATTAGACTGTACCCAACACTTTTGCCATTTCGCACTTACCCCTCAACTTCCCGTTAACTTTCCACGCACCAGACGCACATGCATACGTGTAAGCGTCCGATGCCTCTATGTATCTTACCTTCAAATACTGGTAGGATGCTGGTAACGACGAGAAAGGGAAGCACAATAAAGGTCGTAAGGCCCGGCGAGCCAATGTTTGCAAGTTTGCTCATAGCCTCATCAAACGACCAGAAAGTATTACATATCATACGTCACATGTATCGCGTGCAGCGCGCATACTTACTTATTTGAAAAATTGCGTTATCCCGCCGTACCGGTATACTGCTAGTAAATTAGCTCACACACGCCGCACAATACCATTTCCTGTATTGGGACTCCAACTTTCGTTATGTCACCATTTAGCGCGACAAGAAAGGTTTACATGTAACGGAGGCACGGGTTGGTCATTGCTTCAAAATGCAGCGCTCAAAGTGCTTCTGGCCCCTGGTTTGTCTCTTACTGTGTAGCAATTCATTCATTGAGCGCGTTGGGGCCTCCGATGGCGAAATGAAGTCATCCAGCAGCGCTCGAAGGTCCGTGCAACAACTTCAGCAGCATGACTCTGGGAGGACGCCTTTATGCGCCGCCATATCAGGACCTACAGCTAGGGCCTTTGTGTCTAAGATCGCAGCTATCGTTCAGCGTGTGCTGCCGGTTTCCACGACAAGCTTCGCGGACACACTTCGCATGCTAAAGTTGTACCCGGTGGTGGCCGATTGGGTCGTATCACGTTGGAGAACCGGTAAGTTCCATTTAATAAATAGTCTCGATGCGACTTGGGCCTAATACCAGCGTTTGGAATATTGCCATCCAGCGTCAATAAATGAATGGATCGGCAGGCTCGCTGCGCGCACCAGATGTCAGCATTAGGAACTTCGCTTGCTATGGATTGCGCGCTGTAGTCAGCGACGGAGTGCGACTTAGTTCGTAGCCATGGATGGCACATCCGAGCAAGGTTGTATGATGTCAACATTTGCGCGAATGCACCAAACAATTCAAATTGCATATGCTGCAAAGCTTGGTTGTTTTGCGGTTCCTCTTTTTGACCGGAAATGGCGGCGGCTTGCATTACCATTGTGTTGGTTAAACTTCTCCCACCGCGTTTATCGTCGTTTGATACCATATCTTTGTAGCTGTTGGAGATCCCATGCAGTTCATTAAGTTAATAGGGTGGCGCGCATCGATCAGCAAACCGTATCTTAATCAAGCACCACGTTCCGTCGCTGGCTACGAGGCGGGCACTCACACGCTGCTAGATGTCGCGCGACGACTGCTTTATAAGATATGCGAGCACACAGTGACTGTACGTGTGATTCCTTGGTTGTTGTAGATATATAGCTTATTTAGGCCCGCTCGCATGCTTTCTGGTGTGCACACGCTCGCTCATTCCAAGGGCGCGCGGGTTAATTGCCCTGCTGGCATCGGGCGCCCAATCTATTTTTGACTAGCGCTACATACATGTTCCCGTTTGGCCATTCCATGTTACAATCACCGGCGTTATTTGACGATCGAAGTAGGGGGCCGAGCGAGTTCCAACAGAGAGGATCCGATCCTTTCCGGAACGAACGGAGACGGACCCTCGCTGATAGAACGTACGCCGCAGCTAGATAGTACGACAGCGACGGAGGGCAATGGGCCATGCGCACACCCAGCAGGGAAGGGAGGGACGGCGCGTGCTGCTGAACAAGAGAACAAGGTAGCCCGCTTGACAGCTAGCGCGCTTATTAACCTGAGCCATGATCGACGTGATGAATAGAAAACACGGACCACGCAGTGGTTATTTGCTGCTGCGTACGTTGCCGGACACTCTCATGCCCAGCCAAGCAAGGACCCTACATACACCCAGTCAGTTTACCCAGCCATATCTACGCAAAATAAGCCCGCATAGCATTATAGTGGGGGGGGAGGCACGTACGCGTACGCAGCTAGCTGGTCGGTGCTTCCGTCAGCGGGTTCTGAATATGTATGTTAACGCGTCCTGCTCGCTACGTACGCGCTGTACATTTGGTGCATCGCGTACATTTGGTGCATGCGTGCGTGCGTGTGCGTGCTTAATGCCATATAATAAATAGACATACATACTACTATACGTACGTCGATATCGATTCCCTATGGCGACGGCAGGAACTCGTGTTTCTCCCGCTGCGTGCTTGGTCGCTTAAGGCACGCACGCGTGTACGTTTGCATCGATCCTTGATTGCGTTGGGTAGCTGTTACGAACCATTACATTACCGTGCGTACGCTTGCTTTAATTGTGTCGTCGGGCGTTAACTATGTATCCAGGGTTCTCGTGGGCGCCTTAGGCAAAAGGACGCCAGCCAGGCGAAGGCATCGATGGTGCTGGCCTCCTAACTAAAAAATCAAGTGAATTTAGGTTCTGATATTGCTTACTTGCTATATAGCAATATATCCCTTTTTCAGTAATACAACAGTAGCAGGTAACCAGCGAGGAACGAACAGTACGCCCCCGCCCGGATCATGCTTTACTTACGTACGGCTCCGTGGTTCCTTCCTCCGACCGGCTTACTTGTCATGGCGTGATTAGGGTTTTGAGCATATGCGCATGCTGTTCCTTCTTCACTTAGCCATTTCATAGGTAGCAAGCAAGTAAGCTTGGGATGGAGGTGCTTACTTTACGTGCGTATTTCGTTTCTACTGTCACTCGCTCGCTGTCACAAACATACACCTGCGTGCGTGCGTGCCGTGTACGCTACGTTCCGGAGGTATGTTACACACACTGTGCATCGTGTCGGCGTCTTCAGTTCCTCGAGCGAATTACAAAAATAATGAACGTCAATGTACGTCAGTTTGACATGTGTGCTGCAGGGTTTATCACAAACATTTACCGAGATGGTTCTGTGGATGGGGTAGCCAACGCCTTGGTAAGGGAGATCATCCTACCAGTCGTGCGCGAGTTCGTTGAGACCCCTACTGGAAGCTTTCTGGCCGACGCACTGCTGGAAAAAACTCCTGGCTTTGATCGGTACGTATCATACGCATGCGATGCGGTGTTATTAATATATAGGTATGCATGTCTATCTGCAGTAAATAAGACACGCTGTGGCGTCGAGCCGTATATATATGATGCGTGGAAAAATGAAATGAACGCGAGCGTCGTATTATCACATAGCAACCATCCTTTGTTGACGTACGTCTGTGGTATTTCATGTTGCTGGGGAGCGGCATTGCGAGGTCGACCCTGCGTGACTTGTAAATTGCTTGGGCCTCGGCGAGCGATCGCCGAACTGCGTCCCACGCACATCCTTTGTGTACTATCTAGCTACATAGCTGCGCAAGCGCAAGCTACTTACGTAGCTAATTGAACTTGTATTACTCATTCATATATACAATAATCGCACTTATATAAAGCATGCTCTTGATTGCGTGCTTACATGCTGCTGCATGCGCAGGGATATCATCGGAGCAATGTTCAACAGCGACATGTCACTGCTGGACTTAAAGGACCAGTATTTGAGCATGGAGACATATAGAGCTCTCCGAGATGCCCTTGGTAGAGAACTATGTGAGTGCGTGCACGCAGTAAGAAACGAGTGCAAGCATCGAAAAACAAAAGCACGTATGTAATGGCTTGGCTGGTGGGTTAAAAGCTTCAAAACACCGACAGTAAAACGCTGACGTACATATGCACGTATGTAGGTGTATCGATTATTGGTGCGTGGCTGGCATCGATCCGTGTTAAGATGGAAACGTGCGGATACCGTCTAGCACGCAACTGCATTTAGAGCGGAAGTACTGTACATAAGCGTGTTTTCCAATATGTTTTGCTACATACATGCATGATAGATCTGCTCGCTGCGTGCCGAACGCATGCGCTGGTATTATTATTATTATTACATTACGCCGGCACTACGCCTGGCATGTTGTTAAGGGGGCGGGGCGGTGAGGGCATCAGTACACCCTATACGCTCGCGCCACCAGTACCAATTCACCTCATATCGCTAAGGCCCACGCCACATTATCGCTGTGGAACACGACCAGTTAGTGCAACTCGCCGGAGGCTGGTGCTCCTGCCACATCCCTAACTCATATTTGTATCAATTTTTGAGATTCAAGCGCTCTCCGGAAACCGGTCTTCCGCCAGCTCCATGTCCAGCATGCCGCCATGCTTGGTGTACTTGATGGTTGAGCCACCCGTAGAACGCACACGCTCCCGTCTCTGGCCTAAGCCCCAACACTTCATACTAGAGTTAGTCCTCCCTAACCACACCGATGGCTATTGGCTGCCCGCACCATCGGGATCGGCGGCAGGATTCGAACCTGCATCTCCTGTGCCGCACCTTGTGGGAATTGAACCTGGGATCTCCCAGGCCACAAGGATTGGATTTTTCGGGCTCTCCCAATTGAGCTACACCGATACGCATGCGCTGGTACACTCGCTGCTGCCGTGCTGCTGCCGTGCTTGCTTGCAGCGTCTGCTGAGAGCCGACTCACCCTCAGCGGAGTCGTAACAGATGGTATCACCGTGTTCCGAGCTTTGGTGCGTGCGGTCGAGCACAGCATGGAGCCAGAGACGAGCGCCCTTCAAGAGGCTATCGGGATAACTCCAAGCGACAAAAGCTTCCTTCAGCCATTCCTGCAAAGGTACTTCAAAAGTAGTCAATTGAAATTATAATGGGCATAGTATAGCGCAACGATAGCTGTGTGCGTACGATTACACAAAATACATGACGACGACGCTACCTTATGTTCATTCCTGACCTCCGTCGTGCATATATACCTTGTTTCGTTCGGGCCCGCCGTGTGCGTCCATACGTACCCTTCCACGGCGGCATGCGTGCGTCGTCCGTTTAACATTCGCGACGAACGAATATGAATGTCCTTACCCACTACTAATAATAATACGTGCACGTACGCGTGCACACATACACGCAACACACCGAGTCTATTTCTTTCGTCACCCGTGCGTAGTACTTCATTTCCTGGTTATGAGCGGGGATAGATGACCATTATGAAGCAAGCACATGTACAATCACACACGTCCGTCCTGCTTACTCGCTGGTTATTAGCTGCCTATTTAGCTACCCTACTTATTAACAGCTCGCCGCTTTAATTCTTTCATCCTCCACCATCTCCTCCTTTAGCCTCTACCATTCCTTGGATTCCACCAAGCGGGACTTGGAGGTCATACTCACCGACTTTGCGGGTATGTATGCATGTACATAAAGATGTTTGCTTGCTTGTTTCTCCTTGATAATATCGATCGATGTACGTACGTATGTGATGTTGGTTCGTTCGTTCATCCAGCGACGGATAATAATGTCCATGTTGGTATTCGTTCCTGCGTGCGTCTTATTAGTTGGTCGTTTTTCTGTTACTATGTGCACATAAGCGGTATAGATATGCTCCGCCGCGTGTAACATATGGGTACACGCGCGGACGATGTCCTAGTTAAAATACCGACATCTACGTCCGCCACCGCTGTTCATCCTCAAAATACCTGAGCTAGAGACGCTTTATTTGTTCATTTCTGCAATAAGCGATTTGTGTACAAGGTTTGATACGGTATCAAAGTAATACCATATGTTGCCTACCCGTATCAAAAAGAGATTCATGTACATGTTCCTTCACTCCTCTTATCGATGTCAGAAAGGACATTCCTTCTCATCATGCATGTGCTTCGGTTGCTTGTTGCTTGCTTGCGTTAACAGTAAATATAGCTGACACTGGCGTTCAACATCATGCATACGTACCTACATAATAATGGCCTACCTGCCGTACGTCTTTATGTTACACGTAATATGCGCCTACGTAGAAGGCGTTCAACATCATGCATATGTACCTACATAATAATGGCCTACCTGCCGTACGTCTTTATGTTACACGTAATATGCGCCTACGTAGAACTAACTACGAAATGCTACCTCGGCTATTAGTTGCCTTTATTTGCTTACTTATCCATGTATGTATGTGCGCATTCACTATGTACTGCCTGCATGCTCGCTGCAGGGCCCTCCATTGTTGCTCCACAAGTCCAACGCCGCTTGCTGCAACAAATGCCGCTGCAAAAACAGCAGCAGTTTCCCGAATTGTCACAAACGCTCCTGACTTACACGTCGGAAGCTTTTTTTTCCGGTCTTGTATGCGGCCATGGCGACATCTTCAAGGCGTTTGCCAGTACGTTTCCCCCAGTACTAGATCAGGTTCTCCGGGAGCTACCTACTATCATCGACTGGGTCGTGCAACAATGGGAACACAACATCGAAACCATGCTCGAAACCGTGTTATGCGCCGGTGACCGGTCGCACCAGTACGAAGCTGTCGAAGCTGCGGCCAAAACACTGGCAGAAATTGCAAACACAGTTGTCGACGCCTTCTTCTCTACTGAAGTTGGGGTGATCTTCTCACAAACGTTGGAAAACCTCGGTTTACTCAGGTACGTTTGAAGCATGTCCATGCGTTCACCCGCCCGCATTCGTTCGCATGCTATCTTTCTCAGCCACCACCACATACGTAGATCGTTGTATGCATCGTACGTAGCTGCATTGGGTCCCTGCGTGTTCATTGTGTTAACGATAGATCTACGCAACTTCAGCCCGAGTTTTTATAAATATTTTTATGAACGAATGTCATGCGCGCATGTATCTTAATGTTCTTCCTAACCAATGACATTGCATTCACGGCGGCTTACTTGCGCGTCCACATATATACCTAGGCTGTTAATCCGCCGGCTGCTCACATACATACGTACAGGCACAGCAGACACATCGATGCAAGCGACAACCAAGATGAAGACTACGACATGAATGCTGAAGACTACGACATGAATGCTGAAGACTACGACATTCGACATGCGTCAGATGGTACCTCCATGTACAGGCACAGCATGCACATCGGTGCAAGCGACGTCCAAGATGGAGTGGACATCATCATGAATGCCGAAGACTACATACGGCATGCATCAAATGATATTTCCATGGCACTTGGCTTCAGATTCAGTGAGTCTCTATTGTAGTAGATAGGAAATCAAACGTGGCTTACTTTGGGAAGTACTTTAGTTCGGGAACTACTATCGTAATGGGATCCTGGCTGGCGTTTATGTGTATGTGATCGAAATATTTGATAATGAAACATCGCTTACGAGCGACATATGTATGTTTTTACCGCTAAGCAATGCGAGTACGCAAAGAATTATTGGCAATATTACATTCCTTCGTTCGTTCATGTTTCGTTGCAAATAAGCAATGAGAAAGCACGTACGTACGTACCTAACCAAGCAATTAAAGATCCTTCAATCTTTAAACGCGGACGGACTGATCTTCTTGCAACAGGGTCATCAATCCAGGACTTCGGGCGGGATGGGCTCATGGTCGTCCAAACTCTGGTGCTTGCTGCCATCCGCTCTGCCGAGTCGCTTGGTATGAGTCACCAGGAAAAACTTTCGTTCCAGGAGTTTTACGGCAGGTAGGTGCGTGCACTTGGAAAAACTTTATTAAGTGGTGCGTCGCCTAGGTTTCCCTTTCAAGTAGGTATGTATACAATGCGTCCACGACTCGGTTTTGGCGATGCATTTAAAATAAAGAAATACAAGCTCGCGTCATATATGCAAACCTGCCCGACGATATATAATAATAATAATAATAATAATAATGAGTACGCTGGCACTAGGCCTAGCATGTATTACGGGGGCGGGGCGGTGAGGGTGTTAGTACACCCTATACGCTCGCGCCACCTGTATGTGGGGTCAAAAAGTTACCCTTAGATATACCGACGATATATACAAGAGCACGCTAGAAGGGCAGTACCGTAGTAGATAGGAAACTGCATAAGCTACCGGCGCCATGCACGCACCGACTGCTGACTGGTAAATACGCATGTACGCATGTGTACTTCAACGGAAACAAATCCCTTTCAATCCCTTCAAGTGTGCGTGGTGCTGTATTCCATTCGTGCAGCATTGTGAGGTTACATGAGGAGTGGCAGAGGTTTTCCAGCTTTCCAGGTACGCAAGGTAGATTCCGATATATGACGACGGATAATCGATGCTTTTACATACCTGGTTTCCTATTATTACTGCTCGCTTTGTTTAACGTGTACGCGGACATTCTACGTACTACACGAACAGGACGGACGTTACTCGAAGAACAGGGACGATCAGCCGGGAGTAAGCGGTTGATGAGTAAGGAGAATAGGGGGAACGGATACCCCGCCCTCATTGCGCTGTCCCCCTTAGTAACACACACTAGATAGGTAGGCTATGGCCGGCGTAATGTAATTATTATTAGTAAACGCCAGAACAGGAAGCGTCCATCCTTCAATTCCTATCTATGAAGGAAACGTAATGATGTGGACGTAAGGGATCCCAGCAGCAATACATGAATATCACTACCATGCCATATAGTATTCCGTCTTCCTACGTAGCTGCTGCTGCCGGCTGTTCGTTTTTATAATTGCAAGGTTGCAACCTTGTGCCGCGGCACGAGGGCGCCATTCGGCTTGTGGATGGGCCTTCGTCTTCATCTGGCAGAGTCGAGATATACCACAACGGTGTCTGGGGCACAGTATGGTACGTTACGTATTACTATGTTTTAAGAAACATTGTTTTCCCCAAAATGAACGCGGTTGTGTGTATGCACCGTGGCGAGGATTTATGAACGGTACGACGGACCCTGTCTTTCGCCGCCGAGCGCTTTCCCTACGTAGGGCAGGCCTGCCGCCGTGGTTTTGGTCTAAATATTTTCTGTTGTGCCCTCGTCACGTACGTGCTGACATTCTCTCGCTCCTCCGCGGCCCCTCGCATATGCTGGTGCCTGGTGTACATCCGTCTCCTCCCCATAGGTGAGATCGACTGTGCATACGACCTTAACAAGCGGGCCTGGGCACCCGCCGATCGCCATGCATGGCGATTGTTCGTCGCCGCGCTTCCGCCGCTGTACAATAATGTTTGAGTACTCAATCCACGCAGTTTAGTTTGTTTTGTTGTAAAAAATACTTACGTCCATGTGTTTATTTTGTGACATGCGTGATTACAATGGTTGCTCTTTACAACTTTGACCGTACCTGGCGAGGGATATGGCCGATGGCTGTCCGGGAACGCACATATTCGTAGAATAAGGAACTACGTAATATAAGCGGCTATGTGGGTTATGCCAATGTCTTAGCAACTTAATTGCATGATAAACTGCAGCACGCACGGCGGCGGGACGCATGAAGGACTACTACTAATGAGACAGTAGTAATGCGGTAAACTTTTGCTCTATATGCTTGTCAGGCACGCGCCCACCCATAATAAATGCCGTTGTCACTATATCCATTTGTTGCAATGCAGTGACGACGGTTTTGGGTTCGAGGAGGCCACGGTTGTGTGCCGCCAGCTTGGATTCGCTTCTGCGTCAAGATTTTACACGCATGGAGGTGGTGCTGCTGGTCCAATTCTCCTGGTGAGTATGTGCACATATGATGCGTGTTATGCAACATCTTTTTCGTCAGAGATGTCACTGCATTTAATCCTCACTGTATGCGTACATATGTCTGTACGTGCTACCAAGCAAGCTACATATATACGCAGCAGGCTACGTAGTGAGTGAGGTCATTATTGTTGTGTTCGCAATTAATTTGCTGTTCGTGACTTAAGTATGTATTCAATATGTGCAGGATAATGTGGAGTGCGGCCCGATGGACCGTAGCCTTGATGCTTGCCGTAGTAGTGGCTGGTACCAACACAATTGCGGGCACTACGAGGATGTGGGAGTCGTCTGTTCAGGTACTGTGCTTAGAACAACGGACCGAATATAAAGGAAAAAAACATGGCTTACATTTGCCATACTATCTACCCTTACTTGCCTATAGCAGCTGCTGCCTGTAGTCGTAATAATGCTGAGGAATATGTACCCCGGATGTATTCCCAAGTACATATTGTACCTTTCGATTAATGAAGGACACGCCGGGATGTACGTATCGGAACGGGGACACCGCTAAACTTTGTAAACATTTAATGTAAATATAGATCGGGTTTAGGTTTACATGCGTTTTAGTATATATGTGGGTATGGAATATGCATGCATGTATGCATATATATGCTCTTCGTACTCCATGCATATCGAGCGATGGTACCTTCCTCCTGATGTCCCCTTCGTTCCCTCATCCATCCCATACTATTTTACCTCCGTCCGTTGCTTTCGCATGCATGGAGCGTACTTGTGTTCAGGTATGGATGGAGACGTCCGGCTAATAAGTGATACGAATGGCGACGGACAGGTGTCACCATCTTCCGGCAGAGTCGAGATATACCATCAGGGAGCCTGGGGCACAGTGTGGTGAGTGGTTATGAGTATATTGACTATTGCTTGCGTTATCGTGTCGCTGCTGCGGCGCCTTACTTATAATCGATGGGCCCGGAGTAGACGGCACACACGCACTAGGCAGGGGCACGCACACTATACCCAGCAGCGTAAATATTTTTGGCTACCGCGTAAATATGCGAGCTCGCAAGATCTCGCTCTTTATTTTTTCACATTAAATATTCAACGCGCTCGCAACCCTCACATCACAAGGCGTGAAGTAAGCTGACAAGCAACATGCTTAGCTATCGATGCCCAATTAGGTAGATAGAACAGCGTTTCCTCTCTGAATACAATGAATGGTTTCCAGGCTAATAAGCAATTATAGTGCCAACGAATGAAGGAAAGATGCAGGCGTTCGAAATGAACGCTTATCGTCGTCAGAGCTACTCCACTAAGGCACGTATGTCCACTATCACACTATCCACACCGACCCTAGTCAGGAATGAACGCGTCCTTACGTGTCCGCGTCCGTTGGATGAAATAACGCCGTTTTCGTCCATTATATCCATTCGTTGCATTGCAGTGATGACGGTTTTGGGTTCGAAGAGGCAGCGGTCGTGTGCCGCCAGCTTGGATTCGCTTTTGCATCAACATTTTACATGCATGGAGGTGGTACTGGTCCAATTCTCCTGGTAAGTACTATTACTACTGGCTGGGCAGTTTATATTAGGCATTTTGTTACACGTTTATGTTTATACGTGCGGCAAAAACACAACGCAAGCCAGCCACATTTCCATTTTAGATATCAACCATGCATGTGCACGTACGTATGATGTATGCGTGTTATATATGCAACATCGGTTTTCGTTGGAGATGTCACTGCGTGCATGTTATCCTCACCGTATGCATGCGTACGTACATACGTGCGTGCGTGTGTATATACATGTACGTGTTACCAAGCTAGCCTGCGAGTAAGGTCATTTTTGTTGTATATATGTATGTGTTCGTTGTTAATTTGCTGTTCGGATGGCTTAACGTGCAGGATAATGTGGAGTGCGGCCCGATGGACCGTAGGCTTGATGCTTGCCATAGTAATGGCTGGTACCAACACAATTGCGAGCACTACGAGGATGTGGGAGTCGCCTGTTCAGGTACTGTGCTCAAAACAACGTACTAATAGATAGGAAAGATCCCTCACGCGGCATTTACCATACGTACTACCTATCCTTGCCTATTGCGACTGCCTGTAATCGGAATTCTGATTAATATGCGTATCGGATGAAGAACACGCCGGTGCACATGTATCAGAACGGGGACACCGCCGCTAAACTCCATATATAGACTTTAAATGGAGACATCCATACGTTTTAGTATGTGAGTACGTATAATATATATGCATGGAGTAATATGCATACGATATACTCTATATCGAGCGATGGTATCTTCCATTATTACTGACTTTCCCTCCCGCCCCTCATCCTATCTCGTTGTACCTCCACGGCATCCGTTGCTTTCGCATGGGTAACCGTGCATACTTTTGTTGAGCAGGTCACGCCGTCCGGCTAGTAAATGGTACGAATGGCGATGGACAGGTTTACGGCAGAGTCGAGATATACCATCAGGGAGGCTGGGGCACAGTGTGGTGAGTGGTTATTGCGTATAAGTATACTAATTGCCGCTGCCGCGGCGCCGTATGGCCGACGGGCCCATCGATCATAGGCCCGGAGTAGACGGCACACGCACTAGGCAGGGGCACGCACACATGCATATAGCGGTTTATATGAGATATCCACGGCAGCATGTGTGAATATGGCTACCGCGTGAATAATGTGTGAGCACGCAAGATCAAGATCTCGCTCGCTCCTTGTCCACATTGAATTCAAGCAATGCACTCGCTCGCAACTCTCACGCACGTCACAATGCGTGAAATAAGCTGACAAGCAACATGCTTAGCTATGCCCAATTAGGTAGATAGATAGGACAGCGTTTCCTCTTCTGAATACAATGAAGGGAAATTAATGCAGGCGTTCAAAATGAATGCTTACCTTCCGAACTACCGTACCCACGTGATATCAACGCTAATAAGTAATTAATTACTCGGAAAAAAGTGCACTTTCGCGCAAATTAAATAAATGCCTTAGCGGCCTGCGCGATGGAAAAAAATAATACCCCGAGAGGCCTGCGCGAATCTGTAAATTAACCCTACCCACTCCTGGAGGAGGACATTGAGTCGTAGAACAGATACCTTCTTCGAGCTACGGTAATGATATTGATATCAGCGGTTCAGAAGTTCGCGAGAGCTGTCGTCTTGATTGCCTATCAGATTTACTTGGGGTAGCGATTGTGCCGCTCATACGGTACAGTATCGTTTGCAGACATTCTAGAATGCATTGCTAGCTTCTGGGAAAGACGCGAGCGTGCGGCTCGCACGAGTTCCGTACGGCGCGAGAGTTTATTTAAACTACATAGACATTCCGCCATTCCCGTCTTCCTACTAGCATGCATGATTCCTTTGCGCGAAACATCATCTTTTACGCTGCGCGAAACTAAAAGATATACCCTACAGCACTGCGCGAACTGAAAAATAATACCTCAAGAGACCTGCGCGAATTAATAATTAATTCGAAATTTTTGCCCTGCGCGGTGATCAGGCACGCGTACGGTACTCCACATGCAGTATGTATGTCCACTATCATACTATCTACTTCGTCGCTTTGGCGTTTCAAATGTCAGCGGCGTTTTGAACGTTAGATAAGCTCATGTGTGTGGTTAAGCTTCACTAGCTCGATGTATATTTTGCCTTTCCAAGCAAGGCAGTGCTTGCATGATATTACTGCCTGTATTATTTGGGATAACATAGCACTAGCTAGCTAGCGGTCCAGGGATCTATCTATCTGCATGTATGTACCACCGACCAGCACCCAATTGTTACGTGTGATTGGCCGCCACATAACATTTACTTACAGTGGTAGTTAGCTCAGTACGTACAATGAATCAGTACGTACAATGAAGGACGGACGACGCAGTAGCAATGCTGTCAATCCGGTGGTGCGGGCATATGTATAGGGGCGGAGTCCGCCCCTCAATTCCCCGCCCCCTTAATACGCGCAAGGCTCCGGCCGGCGTAATAATATTGTTATTATTGTAAAAATGCTGTCAATGTACCGTCCATACCGACCCTAGTCAGGTAGGAACGCGTCCTGCCAGTCAACTACATACGTCGAATGAAAGTATTAATGCCGTTTTCACGTTCGTCCAATTATCCATTTGTATGTTGCCATGCAGTGACGACGATTTTGGGCTCGAGGAGGCAACAGTCGTGTGCCGCCAGCTTGGATTCGCTTCTGCGTCAACATTTTACACGCATGGAGGTGGTACTGGTCCAATTCTCCTGGTGAGTACTACTGGCTTGGCAGTTTATATTAGGCACTTGCACAGTAAATTGCTTGTATGTGCGGCAAAACACACGTAAGCCAGCCACGTTTCCATTACAGATAGCAATCATGCATATGCGTACACGTACGTATGATGCGTGTTATGCAACATACCCATTGTTTTCGTAAGAGATATCACTGCATGTTACCCTCACCGTATGCGTAGGTATATATGTACGTGCTACCAAGCTAGCCTGCGAATTGAGGTCATTTTTGTTGTGTTCGTTGTTGATAATTTGCTGTTCAGATGACTTACATATGTGTTCGTATGTGCAGGATAATGTGGAGTGCGGCCCGATGGACCGTAGCCTTGATGCTTGCCACAGTAGTGGCTGGTACCAACACAATTGCGGGCACTACGAGGATGTGGGAGTCGTCTGTTCAGGTACTGTACTTAGAACAACGGACCGAATAGAAAGGAAAACATGGCTTACATTTGCCATACTATCTACCCTTACTTGCCTATAGCAGCTGCTGCCTGTAATCGTAATAATGCTGAGGAATATGTACCCCGGATGTATTTCCAAGTAAGTACCTTCGTTCTCATGAATAACAACCACGTACAAACGCGTTCACGCATGTATCAAAATTAGGTGAAAACTGACGTCAATAATTAGGTGTGGCTGAAATTAGGTGTAACTAACATGTGTTTCAGGTACACGTATAGCTGTAGGTTATGATGGCTGACCCCCTTCATGCCACCATTGTAGAGTACGTACCGATTACCTGGGTTATTATATATAGACGCATGTGTAAGGAGAAGCGCTTACGTCCAAATACACATGTAGGTAGAACAAATGTTTGGGCGGTACCGTCATAGAATTTGCATTACTGTGATTATGGCAGCATGCACGGCATGCATGTAGGCATACTAAGATGTTCCCCATTTAACTCACCGATTTATTACGTGCAATGAGCATCAGTATTATGGCTTACACGCATGACGTGTGTACATTTCTGCATACTGACGCGATACGATACTGCGATGGTAATGCAGACGATGCAGATGATTATGCAATTGATTGGCCATCAGGACAGCCTTCCGCCGCAGGACCAGCTGCACAACCGGCAGCCGGTAGAGGCCTGCTTTTGGCTTTATCAGCCATTCTCCAGCATTCCGTGCCGGCCTCCCTCGTCAAGCTTTTCGATGCTCTCCATGGCATTGGCCTCTATCCTGACGTGGCCAACTGGTTTACTTCGAAATGGAAAGGCGGTGAGCTGAGGGACGTGCATCTTTCCATAATTGTTCCCCAACGTGTTACGAATGGTAATACTTATTATACTGTGCGTAAGTGCATGCAAAAAAAACGATAGATCGATGTAGCCACGAGCATTGTTAGTTATGTCGATTATTATTGTTGTGAATGGGTACCTGTGATGATGCTAAATAAATGAAAAAATGCTTACGTTCTAAACGCAGCAGCAACTATAGATATGCGGGCGTACCATATATATAGGTATATGTTGTGTCCCCTGTAACCTGGCAAATCTTTCGGTTCATTGATAGCTGATGACAAGGTACACCCTTGCCTCAATCCGTATGTGGTAGTCTTTCTGTTGTGCACATGATAAATACAGCAAACATAAAATAAATATGAACTGCTTCAGCAATACGTACGGTAATGTGATTGTTATGCCCGGGCCCGCCGCCGCCGGTCTTGATTTGTGCATGGTGCACGTTCATTCCCCTAAATGTACGTAAACGGTGTACAGGCTTCATTGCTTACATCTTCACCAAGAAAGGCTCGGAATTGGGCAACGCAGTGGCCAAGGAGGTTATAGTGCCTGTTGTCCGAGAGTTTTTAAAGACTGATACTGGAAGTTTGATGACTGATGTGTTTATTAAAAAATCTACCGGTTTTGAAGGGTAAGATCGATTGCATCGCTCTGCTAAGCATCATCTGTATTATTGTTGGTATTTTAAGCCTTTCACCGTTGCCCTTGTGTCCTATCCGCTTCATCGTCTCCAATCGCTCGCTCGAGCCTACCTCTCCAATTGTGCTTACCTCCGGTCCATTGTGGAACGCAGGGTCCTCGGAAGGTTACTGTCGTCTGAAAAGCTGATGCTCTATGACTGGGCGAACAACTTGAGCTTGGAAAGCCTCCGCACGCTTTTTGAAGCGATCGGCAACGAACTCGGTACGTAGACGTACGGAGTTTGCTTCCATATATCATTCATTTGAACAATACGTTGTGCTGTTTAGTTAACGGCATACATAAGGACAACACGGAGGATTATGTACACCGTCAATCCTTTCTATCTGTCTATTATATAACATACGGTATACCGTCTCTACTGGTAATTTTGTTTTTGTTTCTAACGTCGGGCACGTGCAAACCGTTGCTAAATTCATATTTGCTTTATTTGCTTCGCTGCTGTTGTGCTGCAGGCTCACCTGATAGCCGCCTTACCCTCCGTGGTGTCGCGAAAGATGGAGTCTTGACACTACGCACCTTTACCAGGACAGCTTTACTAAGCGTAAAATCAGAGACGAGCGCTCTCCAGAAAGCTCTTGGTATCACACCGGATGACAGGCGCATGCTGCACCCTTTCCTGGAAAGGTACGTAGCAATGGTGGACGACACGAAATAAAAGCGAACATTGTTTTATTAACGGTCTCAAGTGCATAACTGCTGGTAGGTGCATTCTGATCCATGCGCATACGCTCCTCCAGGAGGACCACGCACCTTGATGTCTGTTTGGGCCTGACCGACGAACGCGTTAGTTCGCATTCCTATATGAGGGTTGCATCAAATAAGTATTAGCGGTGAGCTTCAAGTCCTCACATGACAATGTTTGACGCTTTGATGTAAATGCAGCCTCGACAAGATCCTCGAAGTCACCGAGGAGGCCTTTGGGGGACTTTTCCTTCTCCCTGGTAAGTATACATACATACATTAATGCAGTGTTTACGCCAATTACCACGATGCATAGCTGATCCACTCGCTGTTGCCTCGCCATCTGCGTGCTCCTTTGGCGTTCGTAACGTATCTAAGGGATGTTTGTTGCTGGCTGCACTATTAGTAATGCCTACCACAGACATTTCATGTCGCAACCAGGCTCTGCTTTTGTTCTTCATGGATATTTTTTAAGAAAAGCGCTTACGTTCGAAATCAATAAGAGGTTACGTGTTAGAAAGGTTTTTACGTTGCATCTCTTACACGAGCTTACTTACTTGCGAGAATAGTGTTTATCTTGTGTCGCCCCTTACATTGGATCACTTTGTGAGGACGTCGTTTATCCTGTACCGCAGAATCGGATTTTGCGCCCAGACCCCACATCAATCGTCGCCGCCGGCTTCACCAGCAGTCGCAGCCACAAGGCAGCCCGCATTCCGGGCCGTCGAGGCTGCCACCGCTATCTGAAACCTTCATCGTGGATTTTCTGCGGGGCGACAGGGACATCTACCGCGCTGCTCTTGAGATATTGCCCTCTCTAGACAGGGCTCTTAGGCTTCTGCCCAAAGTGGTCAATTGGATTGCTGATAGCGCTGCTCCGCTCATCGAAACCTTATTGCGGGCCACCGCGGGCGATACTCAACAAGACGCGAGCGTACAAGATGCTGCCGACAAGGTGGCGCCGCTTGCGGATTCAGCTATAAAAGCATTATTCTCGACGGGAGTTGGCAGTGTGTTCGCGGATGTACTGGACGATGTCGGCATACTGAGGTAAGCACCGCATATTATTAACATTCGTACCGAACACCGATCAGGATCCCATTAGCATCCATACCGCCGAGCGTTCTCATTTAGTATGTACAGAGCACCCGTTCGGTACATAAACGTTTTTGTTCGTCCATATTTAGCGCCATGAACGAAAGCGATGCCCCTTTTGGTGTTTTGGGCTAAATGTCAAACATCTACTACAAGCATTTACTTGTCTGTGCTTGCACCATGCGTGCGTACCGCTGTTTTGAAGTGAGCCTATGGATATGTTATCATCGAACATACCGCTGACTCCAACTGCTATGTCTGTCTGCAGACGTGGCGATGTCATACGCGCACAAGACGTTCTGGACGAGGTGGTTGCTTTGACGAGTGGCCCCAACGAGTACCTGGCAGGCCTAGTCGATGGCGCGTCGAGAGTGCTACGCTCTGACCTAGGTGGGTCGCAGGCAGGTTTGATGACCGCTAACTATTGTTGCACCCAACTAGATGTACTACAACTGACCATGTACACGACTAGTGAGTGACGGCTGAGATGCGGTGAAAGACCATCGTGTGCACGATCACTCATTGTGGCTACATAAAAGTTAGGGAGGAAAACATCGCGTCTCGATGGCCATGGGTGTTAAACAAAAAACACGATGTACGTGTCGATAGGAACAGCGCTTGGATACGTTTTTATTTACACGTTATGTACGCCAGTACGAGAGATGCAGAGGGGCGGAATTATACTACCTAGACCGGGCGATGCGGTGAGGGCCTGCTAGTACATACGGCTCCATCCCAGATAAGTTATGAACATGTTCTACTAGTAAGAAGACGAAACCGTGTCCTAAAGCCCGAGAGAACTTAGGACAAGGAAAAAGGCCGTGGACTCACGAGAGCCGGGGCTGAACCCAGAAGGCGCCCCGAAGGGCCCTATGTTGTACTACGAAAACGCAACCATGCAGAGGGGGGATAGTTGTTGTATCCTGGGCACTACGAGGATGTGTCGAGAAGGGACATCCACTTGCAAGTCCTTTTCGTTCAGGCGTAGTACAACACCCTACGTAGGGAAGCATCACAAGGCACAGAGACGCCACCCTATCTGCCCAAATAAACAGCAGTAAAGACGTGAAGGCCACAGCCGACCGGCTCCGCACAGCAAAATGGCATGCAACCCCCGCACGAGACAGCGGAAAAGTGGGGCAACAAAGAGCCCGTACAGGATAAATCAAGGGCCCGCCCGCCCCAGACGGCGGGACGAAAAGGAGAGTGTCGGCAAGTGGCATGAGGACGAACCCAGAACGGCTGCAACCCACCCAGACGTACGTGCCAACCGCCGTGCCTACGTACCGGGCGAAAGGAAGTTATTAGCGCAAGGTGCGTTCCAACAACGCGAGCAGGCCACCACAGCAGATAGCATCCAACATGGACAAAGACCAGGGCTCGCCGGCCTAGCACATGCATCATTAAGGTGTACCCGCTAGCGCTGAGCCTGGAGACACCGCCGACAGAAGAGGAACGGTCCAGAGTACCTGAGAAAATCCGCGCAAAGACGGAGGTGAGAAAGCAGCCGCCGAGAGCGCGCGGACGCTTGATGAGGTTGAGCACCCTGTGTTGAACGATTCGCGAGGGCACGCGACACAGGGCACGCTCCAGGAGGCGAACATGGTCTGGAGCAGCCCAGGATTCCCTGACGAGAATTATTGGGAAAGCATCCACTGAAAGGGGGCGCGAACTGTATGTGGGAAGGCCGCCGGAAGGCAAGCAAGCAATGGAGACGGACGCAAGCCGCTCGATGATGCAGAAGTGGTGGTCCAGGGCCAAGCCACCGGGTTGCCGACGTCAGTGCGATACGAATCCGGGCGGGATGGATAGGGTGCGATATCATTCGAATCCTAAAAGCCACCATCCATGACACCCCTAGACAGCGCCGACGACATCAGCGACGCGACCATGGACCATGCGTCGTCCTCGTGTCAGAGGTCGCGGGGCCCTAGGCAGGCCTCCTCACATTTTATGAGTGTATGGGTGTGTCGATCATGGTTTCCAAGAGTTACTGTAGTAGGTGGATTAGTAAGAGCACTACGGTGCCCCTTTCAGGAGTGTGAATGGAAGCCTCTTATTCACTTATGTTCAGCAAGGCCAAAGCGAGTAATGGACGCTGCTACTGACATCAACTAATGACCCCTGTTGCCGACTGCTGCTGATATTGGCCAAACTAACCTGTCGCAGTTGCCGCAATTCCGGCTGAAGGGTACGTGCGAGATGGCCTAGTGTTGTTTAGGGCACTGGTACAGGCTGTCCTCGGTACTGCCAGACCACACGGCCTCATCGGACACATAGCAAATGCGTTCGACAAGCTGGACATGATAGAGCAGGAGAAGCGCGTGGTCCGAGAGTTCTTAAACAGGTGCGTATGTAAATAGGATTAGGGAGAAACCGTTTTACTTTGGAACCCTGATATTTCACCGATAACTGTCCCTCGCATGTGGTTCTCGCTATGGTCTTTATCACGAGGGGAAATGCTGGGATTGCACGTTAACACTCGTTTTTGTGCGGGTATCTATTGCCGACATGAAAATGGAAAAACATCGCCTACATGACGTACACATCTCCACTTAAGACAGTTTTCCCAGATGCAAGCGCGCTTACCATTCTGGTACCGGGCAAATGTAACGGCTGAACTGCCCGCGCATTTCCCACCGACTACTTGCAGCACTGGCGCAATACAAGGACTTATTGAGCGCGCGTTCTATGCAGCTTACGCCTTTCCAGGTATGCAAGACAGGGAACCCGGATGTGGGTTTGCTGATTGCGGCTACGTACAGTTAAATAAGGCGGGAGCGAATACTGCGATACTGCGGTGGGGCAGCGGAGTGATGGTTGGCATGGAAGGCTTTCCGTCCTCGCCCCCGATACATAGGCTTCCGGTCACCATAAACATACGACCATAACAACGAGCGCCATAATCCGTGCCTTGCAGACGCCGCTCCTTTGGCATATATTTTTGGAAGACAATACGTTTTGGACGATGAACGGAACATGTATACAGCAACGCTCATGGTGACTCAAGCGTTTCGCCGGGCAAAGCTGGAGGGGGGCGGTGTCTGCGCAGCGTTGTTTCCCGAGGGAGGTGTTCGATGGCTGCAGAAGGCGGCAGTGCCCGATGTGTGCACGCAGTGGAGCTACACGGAATACAACAGCAATGTGTTCTCTGTAACGTTCGATTCGTTTCGATTCGCCAGCGGTGGACGCAAGGTGATGAAGGTCTATTGGTACGCTGGTGCAACTGGGAGCGAAATCGCCTCCGCTGCGCTTGAAGTTCAGGTATGATGCACGCCATTGGGACGCTGGGAGAGGTTGAGAATACAAAATAGAAGGCAGGATAAATAACTTCGTGCTATGTTTTGATATGCAGGTCATAGATACTGCTGACTATCAAGATTATTCACCATCACCGGATGATCAAGGCCAAGCTGGGCCGACTCCTCAGGGAGCACCTGGCGCGCCCAACCAACATGGCAAACCTTCGGCGCCCAATCAACAAGGCCAGCCATTTGCACCCAACCAACAAGGCCAGCCTTTGGCGCCTAAACTTCAAGGCCAGCCTTTGGCGCCTAAACTTCAAGGCCAGCCTTTGGCGCCTAAACAGCAAGGCCAGCCTTTGGCGCCTATACAGCAAGGCCAGCCATTTGCACCCAACCAACAAGGCCAGCCTATGGCGCCTAAACAGCAAGGACAGCCTTTGGCGCCTATACAGCAAGGCCAGCCATTTGCACCCAACCAACAAGGCCAGCCTATGGCGCCTAAACAGCAAGGACAGCCTTTGGCGCCTATACAGCAAGGCCAGCCTATGGCACCTATACAGCAAGGCCAGCCATTTGCACCCAACCAACAAGGCCAGCCTATGGCGCCTAAACAGCAAGGACAGCCATTTGCACCCAACCAACAAGGCCAGCCTGCTGCGCCCACCTCATCCAGCCCGCCCCGGCCACCACTGCAGCCGCAGAATGCAAGACCAGCGCCTCCACCGCCTATATCATCGGTTCCACCGCCTCCTCAGGCGTCCCCTCCTCCCCAGCCGAGCGATCCCTGCCCGGCATGCCAGGATTGTATCAACGCCATGGCGAGAGTGTCCGCGCTTGCCCTGTCCTCCAACGCCACTGCCGAACAGCGAGCATCTGCAATATTTACTGCCTGCAAAGCACAATCGTCGGTCTCTTTGGATACATGTAACTCCTTGGTAGCAGCCGTCAGGGCACTTGGCCTCAACATTGCTGCTCGCGCTGGCTTCCTGTGCACGGCCTTCATCAAGCAGTGCCCGGCTACGGGTTGCCAGAACCTGACGGCGGCACGGCTGGATGGGTCTGGCAGCATCACAGGCGCACTGGACCAGTGCACTGCTGAAGGCGTGGCAGGCGGAACACCCACAGCGCTCCCAAGTACGACCATTACGACAGGGAGCTGCCGTACTGATACGGATTGCACGGCCCCCCAGCTGTGTGATTTTGAGGGTCCGCCGCAGAAGGTCTGCGAGTGCAGCTCCGGGCTAGACATTTGCTACAGCTTGGGCCGATGCGCCAGCTACTGCAGTCTAAATAGTACAGTCCTACAGGTTTCACGGCTCAACGCTGGTGCGGTCACCTGTGACAGCACAGGCAACAGCGAATCGGCTCAGGCCTGCCCCTCAGGCCATGCCTGTGTAGCGACTGCCGGATGCCAGCACTGGCAGTGCAATGAAGCCAACCAGACACTGGTGAAGGTGCCGTGCACGTCGCTATGCCAGCCGCAGCAGCTCAACAGTGTACAGGCTCAGCTAGCGGACGACGGAAAGTCAGTCACCGTGACCCTGAGCGCGCGCGCCGTGGCGCTTTCCCTGGAGCCCTGCTCCTCCGTCTTCGATTCCGCCACCATCACCATGCTGGGCGGAAGCGCGGCGCTCTGCAGCGTGCTGGACTCCATCCTAACCATCATCCTAGCTCCGGGCGCAACACTCCTTGTAAGTGCGTCGGATTGGAGATTGTTTTGCGTTTTTGAAAGTAAAACACTGCTAACATGTTATGCGACGACAAACCGGAAAATACTACTCGTTCAAAACGCAAAATGAAGCGATTAGTGGCTACCTTGGCTAGTTTTCTCACGCATAATCCAGAGGCAGCGGAACGCTGGAGAGTTGTTAGGGCTGGTGCGCGACTCCCCAGAGGATCGGATCCCCGTGTTTGGAAGAACGGAGGGGCACCAACTCCGGTGCGCCCGGGATTTGCCCAGACTTATGTACATAACGGTGCAGTGGCATGTTTATGAAATGAACATTACACATCTATGGGGGAGCGTGTGCAGACATTGTGGAGGCCCTGGCGGATATTTGCATGCGAGTGCTGCACCCACCTCGCAGGTGCACATGTGGTTGGACGCGCACGTAGTCCGAACTATACCCGCAGTGGCAGCAATGGGCGAGGAGCGCCTGCTTGATACGTACCTTCCCTCTGCCCATCGCCTGAACGTTTGACATATTAACGTGTTGAACGTTACGGTAATTGATGGCGATCTCATCATCGGTGTATGTGTGTTTATGTTCGTGTGCAGGTCAACCAGAATCTCACGCTGCTGAGCTCTGGATCAGCCCTGGTTGGGCAACTGGACGACACACGATCATTTTCTGGGTCCGTCCAGGTGCGGTTCGTCCACACCGCTTGATGGGTCTTCTCTCTGGATGGCTCCAAACCAACGTGCCAGCAGCACCACGTACGGTACCTGCAATTGCCGTGCCGTGCCAACCCTTACGGTATCGTAGTATCAACCAGCATCACGCCTTGGTATGTAACGCATCTCTTAATAACCTATATATCGTATGTATTAACTCGCTCTGGCGGCCATCTCCTGCTGCTGCAGGTTGCGAGCTGTTCAGCTTGCATGGCGCCCCGCGCTGCCATCACCGGGCCCCCTACTATCGCTCAGCAGTGCCAGGTAGACGGCGCTAATGCGTTGCCTGCAGCCTCGTCGACGACTCCCGATTTCGACGCCAGCGTGTCCTCAGACCCATCTGGCCGACCTCTCACCGGCGTCACGTGGGCATTGCTAGCAGCGCCAGGAGGTGATGCCAGTCGCGCAGCGCTGCAGGCAGCTGTGGATCGGACCAACGCGCTTTCGCCTGCAAGGTGAGGGTAGCGGCGGCTTCTCGTTGTCGAAATTGTCCAGGAATGTCCTCCACGACGCCCACCTGTCGTTGCGTCTGCTCGCCAACAATTGCTGGATTCGTGACGCATAATGTTCAAATGTGTATGTGTGGTCAGAAAGTGCCTTATCGGTACGAACCAATGTGTGATGCAGCCGCGCCGTGGATGCGTTGTCCAGTGGATGGCGATTGCCAAAGGCGCGCCGCGCAGCACTTTAATTTGTGCGTCAGTAAGAATCTAAATGTACATACCTTGTTTTGGCGGTATGAATACTTTGTTTTGGCGAATTGTGCAGTTATTGTGCTTTAAAAAGCCGCGCTCGTTCCTTCTCTATTGCAGTGCACGGCTTCACCTGGCGCTGACGTCTACTGAAGTGTCCGCACTTGCAGACGCGACTGGTTATCGCCTACAGGTAGGGGGAGAGCTGGCCGTTGCGCAACACTACATGTATGTGCATAAACAGACGTTGCCTTCGTGCGTCCTATGTAGCGGTTTCACATCGGTTTCATACACAATGGACGGTGAACGTACTTCGAGCCCTGCCGTGCTCGCGGTTCAGCTGGTCCGTACGTGCCGGTTGGATCCCTGCGCGTACGTGGGATGACGACCATGCCGTGCGTGCCCTTCCGAAACAGGTCACTGTCATCTCCTGGCTAGGCACATCGGATGTCGCCGTGGCCGACTTCACAAAGGCGTCCGCCGTGACGGCACCAGTGATCAAGATTACGGGTCCTGCCGTCCAGACCTTCCAAACCCGCTCTGGAATCAGAGTTTCTGCGGAAGTCGCTACCAAGTGCAAGGGTAAGACAGGCCGCAGCGCAATCTGAGGATATTTCAATGACAGCTGTGCAGCTTGTGTGCTGCTCGTTCACTCCTCTGGAAGGAAAGCGGTGTTGCGTCTGAACAGAGCTGTGGAAAATAAACCAACTGCCACGTTTAACAGGCAAGACGCTGGAATGGAAGTGGGTGGCGCCAGACGGCTCGGCGGCGGCCAGCCTGTTGCCCATTGGAGGCGTGGCCGCGCAGCAGCTCTTCATTCCGGGGCCAGTGGCTGCCGTTCACGGCCAAGACATGACAATGCGGGTCGTTGCCCGGTACTCTGACGGTGCATCAGGTGTGTCCGAGGGAAACTGCTTCTGACGACTCATCCATCCACCAGCATCTGCCAATGGAGTTGTCGATGGCATAGAGTTCAGTGCCTCCATGCGGTTTGTGCTTCAGTCGACCGGTGAGAACGGACGACCGGTGAGAGCGCTGCTTATGCTCACGCACTGAAATGCAGGCGCAGAGTCATTTGCAGAGGTCACCCTGATGGCGCTTGGATCCATGCCCATCGTCCAGCTGTCAGGACCCAGCGGGGATGTGCCGGACAATGAGGCGCTAGTTTTGAACGCCACTGGATCCAGCGACCCGGACTTACCTCCTGCGCTTCAGAGCCTGACGTTCTCGTGGTCCTGCAGGTACGTGACGAGGTCGCCGCCGAATATGTAGTAAATCTCGGGCCACGGATGTATTGATTGTGAGGGCTCTGATCTGCATTATCCCTGAGTGCTCACCGATGCACTTCGGTTCCGATAATGCGAGCCAACTATATAATGTTTATGTATCACTGTTGGGGCTTCGATGTTGTCAGTGCAGTACCATGCCTTTGTTCCCCTTACTTTTGTTCCGTGCTTCGGTGCCAGCCAGTGCCTGGAGCCCAATAGGAAGCCATGCATCTGCCTGCTTTAAGTTCGTTGCCCATTGTGGTGTAAGGAAGAGCAACTAGTGGTTCGCGGTCACAGCATGGCCTGTTGACACCTTCTTTAATCCGCTGACCGGTACCCTATGCTCGCAACCTGCAAAGCTACCGATGGGTGGTACGGCCTAAGAAGTAAACCCATCCATGTGCGAATCGTGATATCCCTTGCAGCCGTGATATCAGCGACTCGGCTCCCTGCTTCACGAGCGTCATCGATGGCGACCAGACCACCACGCCAGGAGTGTGGACCATTCCTGCAGGCCTGCTAGAAAGCGACAAGTGGCACGTCTTCACGGTGACAGTGACCAAGCCCGCTGCCAGCGGGGCGATGCAGCTTCAGCAGACCAGATCGCTCAGGTTTAGGTGCGTACTTGCCATGCACCAACAGACTGACGACCCCGCTCAAAGTCGAGCCGCTTGTCTTATCCAAAACCAGACCGCCACCTTCGCTCAGTAGTGGATCATAAGCGCGCTTCCATTTGTTACCTGGATCTGACACGCCTCCCAACCATTTGGTTTTGCCCCTCGCAGGCCACGATCTGCAGCGGTGGCATTCCCCCGAGGCATCCTGACCCGGAAGTGTAGCGAGATGGGTTGCTTGGGCCCACACAACACGGATCAGGTCCTTACCATTACACTATTGCTAGACGGCAATTCGAGGTATGCCATTATTATGTACCGCGCACGCTGCTGGCTATTGCTCCTGTTGCGGGTTGTACCATCTTTGCTCTCCCTCACCCGCCTGTATGTACGGTGGGATTGCGCTAGCCTCCTGTCTTTATTTACCTATCGTACGTCGCGCCTTGTAGATTATAAAAAGGAACAATACTGTCGCACACAGGTCCGCAAGCGTCGCCTGGAAAAGTGACGAGATTCCAGGGCTGGAGGCCTGGACCGCCGAAAACAGCAATTGGAATGCATCCGACAATAGCAACTCGGAGATAACTGGCAGCTACATGCTGAGGATCCCGGCGGACATGCTTCCCGTCAACCTCCCCAGCATTACGATCACAGCCAACCTGACGTTGAAGGGTGTTTATGGCATTGCCAGTATTACATTACCAGTCAACAGCGCGCCGTTCTGCAGTATGGGCGTTGACTCGCCAGCTGAGTGTGTCCAGGTTCAGGTGGTCAACGACACGGCACCCTACACACTCGTTGTCGTCAGAGCCAATGGATGGGCTGACAGGCAGGATGAACAGATAAAGTACGAGTTTGGAGTACGCGACTCGACAGCTGCAGGCAACCAGATGCGACTGCGCGGGAGCGCTGTGTCGACGAACCTGGTTGGGCTGCGCTCGGGCAACGTGGTCCTCTACGTGTGCGCCATTGATAGCCAGGGTTCCCGCGCCTGCGGCAGCCGCAACATCACCATCAAGCCGCCACCCGCTGACTTCAACGTGTCTCAGGCGCTGGCATCCTTCGACATCACTGCCCTCGGACAGGTATGGCATCAACCCCAGTAGCGAGTAGCGCTAGAAACGAAATGTTAGCGCGTATGTATTGGTGGCGGGTTGGCGCGAAGAAGGGAATATTTTCATCTGGGTTCCGTTCTGACTATTAGAGCCAGATGTGACATTTAAATGTTACCGGTGGCTCCTGTGTAAAACATATATCTGCAGGCTAACGACCGGGACGGCCTCCTCCAAGCTGCCAACCAGATGTCTGCCATCATGTCGGAGCTCTCAACCTCCAACGATGGCACTGCCGATACTGCTTACATTGCACAGCAGAGTGTGGCCATGGTAACAACAATCTTGTACAGCCTCTCCGGCGTGACGGATGTGGAACAGGTACGTGCAGCCACTCGTGCGTATTTGCTCGCGGCCAGAAGCAACAGGTTTGGGTCTGCTTGCCCGCGCTCGCCACTTGAAGTTCCCAGCTTCACCTTTTCGTTCTCTGTCGTGCGGGTCGACATGTCTTTTTTAACACGTATGCTTCTAAACGTGTGCCTGAACATGTATGGTCGCGCCTCGCATGACTGCATGCATGCAGCGATCCGCCCCGTAAGGGTTGCGTCTGCTCACATCCATGCTTGTAAATGCATCATACTGGTAGTTCGCTTGTGGCAAACACGGTCGCCGCCACTGCAGCCCTCACAAGTGCTTGTGCTCTGGTCCCTTCCACAGATCCTGCAAGCGATGTCGCCTCTCAGCTCCCTAGCCGGCAGCGCCGCCAGCCTGCTGCCGGACTCATCCCGGGCTGTCTTTGCGGACGCAGCGGAGATTGCCATAGATGCGCTGCGCACCGGCACCGACGTCGTAAGCGCCAGCTCCCTGAACGACATCTGCCGCCTCTTGGGCGTTTCTCTTCCACAGAACAGCGGAGACACACCATCTGGAGGCATTAACGACGCAGCAAACAGGGAGGCCAGCGCAGATGTTTCGTCTGAGACCACAGCTGCACGCGTGTCGCTTGCTGACTTGACCACCCTTGGGGGTCAGCTGGGTGCCATGCTAGGGCGCCAGGCTATTCCCGGGGGTGGTTACGTCTCTGCCGGTGACCAGGGGATGTACGTGGCCGCAGCGGTGATGCCTGACTCTGCAGCAGTGCTGACCTGGGGACAGGTCATGCTGCAGGCCGGGCCGACTGCAGGCTCAGCCACTTCCACCGGCGGCGCGGCTGCGAAGCTAGCAACGGGCGAGGGCGGAGTATTTCGGCAGCTGCGTGTTGTGGCCGATGAGGCAAAGGGTGGTCGAAGGCTAGCAGCCAGTACTACCATCAGCGATGCAGAAGCACAGCTAACGGTCATCGGTGAAACCGCGGTTAGCGCAGTGGGCTATACCGTCATCCTTCAGTTCGCCCCAGACTCGAATGCAGCCGTGTCGCTAGCGCTCAAGGGCTTGATGGACTCCTCGATGACCGTGCTAGGGGGCTTGAGCACGATTACATGGCAGGCACCGTCGACGGCCACTACGTCTACTGCTTCGGTGCCTGTTCTCGGCGGGGATAGCCACATCCTGCTCAACATTCCCGTTACGGACTACAACACAGACAGGAGTACAGCATGCGTTTTATACGATACAACCACAAGCACTCTAGTGGAGCAGGCCGACGCGTTTGTGTCGTACAACTCCACCACTGGGCGCGTCACTTGCCGGGTTACCGATCTGGGCAGCTTCGTGGTAGTGCAGGGCGCTCTGCTGCAATCACCGCCGCCGCCTTCACCGCCTCCTGAGGAAGTCATAGTCGTAGCATCGCAGCCGCCACCACCTGAGGCCATGCGGACCATGTTCCTCACCCTGACCTTCAGCCTTCCTTCTGGGAAGTTGACATCAAGGGAGCAGCAGGACTCATTCCGCTCGCAGCTGCAGGTGGCCCTCGCCCAGATCTACAAGGTGGGTAGGCCGCAATCACAAGCACCGTCCGGTGATGGATATGCGCAGCATTGCAGTGTACAGGCACGGACTCAGAATTTATTGCTTGGGTGCGGCGCCTAGTGAATCGTGACGTGACATGACGCAAGTGAGGGCCTGCACTGCGTGTTCTCTGCCTCGCAAGCTGCAACATCCCATTGTAAAGACGTGCTGGTGATGGTCTATGGCGCCTTACTGCTCTTCTCCTCCCCCCTTTGCGATGAGCCACAGATTGGATTGGCAAACGTGAAAATTGGCTTCGTCGGAGACTGCGCCGTCGGCGTCAAGTGCTCGCGAAGAGCTCTTGCGGCGAGCGATGGCAGCAGCATCCAAACCCTGGCGGAGATGACCGTGCCTGCTTCTCGGCCCGACGATGGAGGCGCACCAGCCGGCTTCGAGGCAAACCCGCTTTCGCTGCTGCCCAGCGACTTTATCAACCAGTTCGGCATCACGGGCGTCTCTCTTGTGCGTGGCACGACTAACGCCGCTGCAAGCACCCCAGCGCCTGAAGTTGAAACTAAGAAGAAGGTACCAATCGGAGTCATTGTGGGAGCCTCGGTGGGCGGCGCTGTCGCCCTCATCGTCATCATTGCTGTTATCCTGTTGGTAGTCGTGCGGCGCAGAAGCCGCGTCCAAGAGGCCCCCATCGTCAACGAGTCTACTGACGTGCGCCCGGTTTCAGCTGGGCCGGCTGGCAGGGTCAACTCAACTCCTGTGGCTCCAGTCGCTGGTGTGCAACCGGACGGCGGCAATCAGTTACAGTCGCCGGCTGTTGTCATCGTGAGGCCGGCAAGCAGGGGCGCTGCATTTGGAGGGCCTGAAGGTCCTGCTGCGAGTCCCGCAAGGCAGGATAGCGGCAGGGGCGCGTCAGCCTGGACTTAATGGGCGGCGCGTTTACTTTCATGCCTCATGAGGTGAGATATCCTTGACTGGCGTCCCTCTGCTGAGCGAGGTGTAATCGAGTAATGTGTGTAATGTGTGGACATGCACAGTTCACTGCTCGGCGGTCGATCAGCGACGAAATGGCCCAGCGGCAGCTTATCCCGACACCGGCAGGGAAAAACGGTTTTGCTCATCACGACGCTTCAATTCATTACCCATGTGTGGTTCTTTTCACGGCAGAAGGGGCTTGATTCCAGACGATGGTCAGAGCTAAGCAACCGAGCCTCCGGCTGCTGAAAAGCCGCGGCTGTAGGAAGCCATGTTTTGGCTGGACGTTTTGTTGCGATCATGGCGGCAGTGTGTGCTCATGCTGACGTCCAAGCCGGCCCGCACGCCTCATGGTATCGTTGATGATGCGAGTGAGAAGCATTCGCACTGCTAAGCGCCAGGCTTTGTACTTATCTCGCTAAAATGGCTTGCTCTAAAGCGCTTTGGAGCTTCCTGACGATAGGGCGTCACATGCAGGGGTGTGAAGCATATGCAGAGGCCACTATGGGCCCAACCGTTTACGCCTGCGAAGGCTGAATGAGCGGCAAACAACGGTCCGACGAGACGAGGCAGATATGCGATCAGGGATGCGCTGTATTGAAGCGTGTACGTCGGTCGCGTTCTGGCGTTGCCTGGGGCCTGGCATTAATGGTATGAGTTGTTTTAGGTGGATGGACAGCAGTCTGCAGGTCTGCACATGCATGGCGCCTACGGTATCGCATCTTGCGTATTTGTCTTAGCCATCGTGTCTGTCCCTATTTTCGTTTGGGCTTTTTATCACCTAGCTCCCGGAAAGGACCATGCCGCCTTTAGGGATGGTTGCTTCACGTGACCGTCTAGCCCTTTTGCATGCACGAGTTGAGTGAGGGCCCCCCCTTTAGCATCGATCTGTCTGAGCGCCATGCTGTCATGCACTTCACTGAGGTGCATGGCACTGCATTAGCGTACGCATCACCGCGTCATCCGTTCATGCCCTACTCCCGTGAGCCGCCTTTTCTTACATTCATTCGGCGCTCTGAAGCCGTTGCGTCGAACTATTAGCCTTGATTGTGCAAAAAGCTCAGTGTGACGTTTCTTCATGGCGCATTTATGAATGTGGGTGTATACCGTTATGAACTGCTTTTGCGTTCCGAATGCAAGCTATTTTAGAGAGTGCTTGATGGACTCGTTGCCAGGATTGATGTACGTACCGTTATAAGTTGTTGGTTGCTACAGCAAGACTGCTGCGGCGGCAGGTTGTCTAGCCACACAACGATTGACGTCTGATGGTATCGGCCTCTCATTGGTGAAATCTAGCAGTACCGACTATCCTGCAGCAAGGATCTAGTCGATAAAAAGAGAAAGTGGATCATTCATCCGCTGGCATGGCTGCCCGGCCTGTTGGGGACCATTCAACAGGGTCTGGGTGTTTTGCCTCTTCGGAGCCATCGGTTTCCTTTCGTTTCCAGTGCCAGGTGATTCCTGACCCATTGTAACAAGTAGTAATAAGTGGCGCAGGTATGACGGCAGCGTTAGGTTCCTTGCGCACCTTTTCTGTACGATAAAACATTAATGGAGCACGCCAAGGCGAGGAGGCGCTGCACCACCTCCACGACAGCCGGACTAGCCAGCACTCCGAGGACGCCGTCGTCACCATTGGCTGCGTCGGGGGCCCTATGGCCCCATCGGGATGCTGGACACGCTGCTGGAGGTAGGCGCTTACGATTGAGGAGCTGCCCAATCTGCGCCGCCAACATGGGGAGCGCGGACGGATCGAAGATGCCGAGGACGTTGGCCCATAGCTTCGGGGGCGGGGTGAGCCCGCGCGGCCCAGGTTGTTGTAACGGTTACAGTGGCCCAGGTAATCGTGGCGCTACCAGCCGTCACCGCTGCGCTGCCGTACCAAGAGTTCCAGCACTCATCAAAGGACCTATGCCCAGCAGCTGGCGTCCGCGATACGCTACACACGTACGGCATAGCCTGTTCAGCGGCGGAGCAACGACTGCCATCGCCAACGGCGCTAGCTAACCGCACTGCTGTTTCTTCAAAAGCTAGGCTGGAAGAGAGGAATCGGGTTTCGAGCTGAATCAAAGGCTAAAACAAGGCAGGATTGACGCCCAAATAGTTTTGGTATTGCTGGCTGGTTCCAAAATTTATTTAGGCTAACGACCTAGACGACTTGACACGCCCCGTGTTAGTAGTAGTACTTGTTAAATGGCTCTACCTTTTAAGGTCTGGAGCCCACTGTAACGATTACAACAACTTGTTAAAGTGGCAGCAGTAGCTCTACACGTGGCGTCCACGACATGCCAGGACTGCCGTGGGGCGGGGACTGATCTTTACATCAATCCCAGATGTGATCTGGTACGTGCGAACATGTCCTACGAAGGTTGACGGTATCCATATGCGATCAACACGAATGATGGAGAGTGCAGACAGGTGAAAACATGATCATTTCCGTGTCTCATTTATATACACAATACAATAAACACATGCACACATGTGCGCGGTTGCGCCCCATGTCCAGCAGAGGAAAGGGCTAAAGCCACGCTCTAAAACAGCTAGAATACATAAGGGCATTAACGAGTAGTACATGTAACTATGAACGAATTATTTCTATGATTTACGAAGGGAGCAAGTGAGGGCGTCGGCAGCTAGGAAGGGTACACAGCAGCAGTCCGCCGTCGTGTCTACCATCAGGTGCATATCTTCCATCACTCGATAGGGGCAGCAAACCGAAAGGACGTACACGACTGCTTCCTTCGTACACAATACGTCTGCCATGCATACAATCTGTTACCTACCAACCGCAAACCGTGTGGGCAGAGGGGTGACGACAGCGGACACTATCAGTGTCAGGCGATGCGCCCGATGGCTATACTTCTGGTCTGGGGCCCGCTGCAACAGTCTCTACTACTATTATGGTGCTGCATGCAGTATAACCCACGCGCTACAGCCTGGCTAACAGCATGAAAACCCAGTGGAAGGCATGCCGCTGCGAAGTATTTGAAAAAACAAATATGTAAACGCCGTCGCCGTTTACGTTTAGAAGGCCAAAGCTAGGCTAGCCAGCCACCGCTACGTATGTACTACTACTGTAATGTGCATCCTCCTTATCAGGCCGGCGGGCACTCCGGGTACCTTGCGGGGCACGCCCCCGGCGGATTCACCGTTCCCGGGCAGGTCCACCGAACCACGGCCATGCAGCCCTCGTCCTCGTGCGGCAGCACATGGCAGTGGAAGACGCTAACCCTCTCCTCGCACGGCGCTGCTGCTGGGGGATTCTGCGGGTCGGCGCCGTCACCGGGGATGCACTTACACAGGTCTTTGGCGCGGGGCGGAACTGGGTCGGCGAAGTTGGTCGCGAGCCACTGGATGGTCGTCTCGTCACAGACCGTGACGTTTGAGCCGCAAACGCCGCCGCCGCTGCCCTCACTGGGCCAGGAGCAGCCGGTCTGGCAAGTTGGCAGGTACACGCTGTCGGCCCAGTCGCCCACCTGACATCAGCAGCGAGCAGCCGCGGCGAAGTGCGGCGAGCGAGGCGGGGGAAAAATTGTCAGGTAGTTCGACGAGTAGGTAGGTGCCAGCTTTACTTTGCAGACAGCGGAGGCGGATGGGGACCTTCCAAAGGAAGAGGTGCCAATAAGGTACGAGACAGGTTTGCCAGCAAGGCCGTGCGTTTGCGCTAACTTCTCCTCTCGTATGAACGACCCTCGGAACCAGGCCTCCAGAGCAGTGATCTACCTGCTCATCTAGCCTCTCCCTATCTAGCCACTTCCTATCTAGCCACTACTCCCCATCTAGCCACGCCGCACGCGACATGCCTGCCAGGTGTTTGTGACGCTCAACGCGCACTGGGGCAGCTTGGTGAGGCGGACTGGCGTCTCATGCAAGTGGAAGGGATGGAAGGTGATATCCCGGATGTTCCAGATCTGTTGGGTGCCCTGTTCTACAAACGCTGTTGCCTCCGGAAAGAGCTTGTTGTTGACGGAGCAGAACCCGCCTGCAGCCGCAGGCAGTTTGATGTATGGGAGGGTGCACGGGGAGCACGACAGGTACGGGAAGCATTCCTATTTTTTTCGTTGGATTTAGAGGCGATCTCGTTGTAGGAGTGGCTGCTACAGCGGGCCCTAGATTTTCATGCGGCCGCCACGTGCATTCATCGTGTGGAAGGCGATTTCCACGGCCCGACGCAAGGCGAATTTGTGTTCTCAACGTTGGTTCCCTGCCCCGTCTCACCGAAGAACTGGTTCATGAAGGAAAAGCACTGCGTGGGCGCAGGTGGTTTCGGGAATGCCTCGTAGTCCAGGTAGGAGATGCGGTGCAGCCTGTGCAGTGGCGAGCGGGGGGTGTCAACGAAACGGAGGGCAGAGCGGCCGGCTGCGGGCCAGCAACACACGCAACAGCAGTCCTGCCTTTCGGCCCGGAGCCCACTGTAATAAGTACTACGACAGCAGTCACTGCGAATACCGCAGAAGACGTCCTCTTGTGACAGCGAAATGCGTCCTCTAGTAATGAGAGCAGTCGCTGCGAAGGAAGCCCCCAGTCGCTGCGAAGGACGTCCCCTAGTCGCAGCGTGACGGCGATTTGATTGGTGAAACTAGGGGTTGCAGCGACGCTACGCACGTGCACCCCATTCCAATCTTGACGGTATCGGGTACGGCGCCCAGCAACGTATCCAATGAAAACGTATCGCTGATGAAGAGCCAGCCATGCTGGGGGAAAATTCGCGCGCCATTAGCAGCGCTTCCCGAATCCGGGCGTACGTCAAGCCAACGCTGCAATTTCGCTGGCTAGGCCCACACGAACCTGGTCTTGCAGATGTTGTTGGCGAAGTCCGCCTGGCCCTTCTTGCCAGGTGGCAGGGGGCCCACCTGGACCACTGCCAGGACGGCGGCGTCCAACTCGAAGTCGCCGTGCAGGTTGTTGGCGGAGCGCAGGGTTGCGACGTCGTTGGCGGGCGGGTCGCCGAACAGCTCGCAGTGCGTTGCCTTGCAGGCTGCAGGGTGCAGGGTGCGATGTACGCGGCACGAACGGTGAGGGGCGGGGCTGTATCAGGAAAGGCGACAGGACGGGCGAGGCCTCCAAAGGACGAGCGGCAGGGCTCACGCAAAATGCGCGTGAGCAACGCAGGAATGCCGCACAAGTGCGGCAGAACGGCCGCGTCCGGTGCTCAGCGCCGACAAGGCAAAGATGGCGCCGTGGCGGCTAGCTGCTGGCCCCAAGGACGCGTGTAACTTCCTGTCCGCAACCATCGCGCATCACAAAATTGCTGAGCAAGGCTTTCGCACTTATCGTGAAAGGTACGTGCACAGCCGCTGGATGATGAGTTGGGGTGAGATGGCGTTGGCTGGGGGGTTATGCTCACCGTCAGTGTTCGTGTGGAACGGCCCGGCGCCGGAAGCCAGCACGTAGAGGCCCGGTTTGTCACACTTGATGAGCACGTCAGCCCGGTTTGCTGGACCCAAGATGATGTCGCTGGTGTTCACCAGGCTGCCAGCAGGCCGGGAGCGCAGCGGGCGGGGGACTCTGGGGAGTGGTACACCGTCGCGGCCAAGCAGCCAGAATCTGAAAGCAAGGCGCAGGCACGCACAGCGGTTGTCAGCGGACAGTTAGGAGGCGATAGTCCCCGCAAGACCGCCCACATAAATGTCGTACCGCCACACGCGGTCCCAGGTCTCAGCGTACCAGCTGACAAGCATTGGTCTTCTTTGGAGTAGTGTCCATCCGCGTGCGGCAGTGCACGCCCCGGGCCCTTCCCATCCTGCCTGCCTAATTATGGCATTTTGCGCAACCCCCCGACTGCAGGACTCACTTGCAGGAGTCTACAAGCGTCAACGTGCCGTCGTCGTTGACCTGGGACGTTGGATTGCAGGGAACGTGTCGCGCGTGGGTGGTGATCAGGCGCGGCGGGGTATGTAGCGAAGGTAGAGCCATCGGGCATTTCCATTGCTAAGAGACGCTGGAAGTGTGCGGGGGAAACACGCAGATGCATGCGGGCCGCCCACAGTAGTATGCACCGATGCACGCAGATCCCTACACCGTATCGACAGCAATACATTCCCCCATCAGCTTTGAAGCGAGTGGCGTTGGAAAGGGCGCTTGCTGTATGGATCGGGGGCGCTGCACTGGCCTGCGTGCTTACCTGCTGGATGGTGAGGTCCAGCCACTTCATGGTCATCGTGTTCAACAGCTGCCAGCGGGCGTACCTGACGATCCATGACAGCGCCGCATTACGTACGCAATAAATGGAATGCATGTGCGTGTGAGGCCGGGTTCGGTGTCGCACGAATGACTCCACCAAGCACGGGACGGGAAACAAGTATCATGACCACGTTTCAGTTATGGGTGCTACACTGGTAGTTAATTCAGTTCGGGCCACATCTTATTGGATCGTACCCGTAGACCTGCACTCACGTCTGCGCAGTTATTGTGACCGTGGGCTGGAACGCGCCGTTGACGAGGGCCCAGTCGCGGCCAGCGGCGTTGTTGAACAAAGGCCGGCTGTCGCCGTCGATGTTTTCGTACAGCAGCTGGCTGGCCAGGTCCGGGCCACTGGAGAGGCCCAGGAAACTGCAACACCAGGGGGAGTTGAAGCCGAGGGAAAGAGGCGGTGGGAGAGGTGGAGGAGAGGTCTGGACAATACCGCATGACACAAGGGAAGGCGGTGGAATGGGGTTAGCCGGTAGCCGAGCGAATCGCGATGGTCGTGTGCAACAATACATGATGGTCGTGTGCAACAATACATGATGGTCGCGCACAGCGATAGATGCAAGGCGGTTTGGGTAAATACTGGGTGCGTTCATCGTGTCAAATCGGGTCGAGTCGCTATGCCTCAGATCAGGTCGGCGGCGCGGCGGGCCATGTGCGCTTAGTTCCTTGCGGTGCGCCGTCTTAGTTTACCGTCAGCACACTACCTCGGTCGACTGTTTTTTTCTCCTTCCTGCGTCTCTTTCAGTGTCGGGCGCTGCGCCCAACGGCTCTACCTTCTGGTGAGGGGCCAACTGCTACTACCAGGCTCGCGGCCTTCACCGTGTCCCAGCCGACTCACGCGATGCTATCATCGTCGGGAACCATGGAATTGGTTTGGTTCCGGAACCAGATGCCGTAGAACTGCAGGATCGTGCTGTCTTCTAAAGGCATAGTCTGGAGGATCTGCGGCAACAAGAGCGGGACAGATGGCGGGGCGATTGATGGTCATGCGCGATGGCCAAAGTGTGGATTGTGTTGGCGCGTTTGCGCGACGCCGTCCGTTTCGAGCGTCGTGCTATTTAGTCATGCGGGGTCTGCCCGTAGCTCTGGAAGAGGCGCCCCCGTAAACTGAATTGCGAGAGGCCAGGCGAGAGTCGCGTTGCTTGATTCGGATTCTGCCGTGGCGCTTTCCTTCATCCCTCAGTTGTCACATCGATAGTCAGTTGTTTTTCAGTTGTACACATACGGCATCTGCAAACGAGCAAAGCCACACGCTCTAGATTCCTGCGACGGTGATTCCCATGTCCAGCGCATGCCCTAGCCTCCCATGACATGTATTCCCATGACGATAGCATGCCGTTGTCTCCCGCGCACAACTAAGTGGCTAGTTTCTAGATGTGCCGGTTGGCGAGGAGGCGGGAATGAACGTACGTCCTGAAAGCGATCGCACTCCTTCTTGTTCCGTCCTCCGTTAGCGTTGTACAGGTCCCGCAGGCCCCCAGGCAGCGACGACTCGGGCACGATCAGCGGGGCGCCGGACGTGGGAGTTTGAATCCCCACGGAGCCGTGCTGGTGGGGGTGGTACCTGTCGGGCAGCCATTAAAGAAAGCGCGCGATGTGGGAGGAATTGAGCGCCGGAAGCAAGGAACGCAGTCGGGTGAGCGCAACTAGCCGCCATGGGCAGCGTTGTTTTGTTTGCATTATCAGGTGCTGCAAGTGGTACAGGGCCCACGGGAGTGTGCTGTATATACACAAGGGTGGCGCGAGCCGCGTAGCATCCCTAGAAGGCGCATAGCTGATGGGCCTCCGTCCGCAAGCAAAGGCTGCTCCACGTCAGCGGGGCTACTCCTCTTCTCGTTCGTCAAATCGGCGGTCAGCGATACGATCGATGGTCGCCCATTGCCAGCTCCATCTTGGCCAGGAGCCCACCGCAATATCGACTGCCTCTGTGCCAGGCGATGTGCCCGATGGTTCTGCCTCTTGGTCTGGAACCCACTATAACCGTTCCAACAACAACCATACCAACCAACATGACACGCAGCCACCCACGCGAGCACGCACCATCCCATGCCCGGGACCGAGGCCCGCAGCGGGTACGTGTATTTGAGCGTGGCACCAGGGTGCTGCCGTACGCCGTACTGGAAAGTGTCGTTTGTTACGGTGCCGTTTGCGAGGGGGCGATCGATGACATACACGTTGTCGCCCTTGACGGCGCACATCTGCTCGGAGGATATCTCGGGGTCGCAGTAGTATTCAAGCAAGTCGGGATCGGGGCCTGGAAAGCCGGCGGTCGGTTGTCCTGGCTCGCATATGTTTACAATGTCGTTAGCGCCCGGGTCAACCTGTGGGGGTCGCATAGGCCATTGGGGTGAGCACAAACAGATGTGGCCGAGTTCCAATGTATGCAGTTCGTAGTATTATTCGTTGTTTGTAACAGTTACTACTACGAGAAGTAGGCAGTACTACTCGTTACCGTGGGCTCCAGATTTTCTAAAGTAGAATCCCCATCGGGCGCATCGCCTGACACTGAAAGAGGCAAAGGAAGCAGGAAACCCGACGGCTCCCAATAGGCAAACCACCCAGACATGCATGTACTAGGTGAGCACCTCAGACAGCCTCGGCACACACTTGGGGACGTGTCTCTGGCTGGGCTCGTTATCTGAGCACCGGTGATTCCGAACCCAAGCGGGGAGACATGGTGAGCAGCAAGCATCACACCACTTTAGCAATTACTGATACTAATTGGCGCAAGAAGTGGACGAGGGGCAGCGGAGCGGAGGGACAAGAACTCGCGCAGCGCGTGCAGCCGAGGGGTTCAATGCAGGGGGACAGCGCGCATCCTTCGCACGGCATCTAAGCGCGTGCATCTAAGGACTGCACGGCCGGCCGCACCTTGAGACCGTGGGTGTGTAGATTGGTCCACTGGAAGTCCTTGGGGCCGTTGACGATGTCGGGTGGCCCGGGGCAGGAGTGGAACGCCTGGAAGGGCAGCCTGCCAAGGCCGGGAGGTGGAGGTCCAGGTGTTTGGCCCCCCAGTGTTGCCGCCCTATTGTTGACCCCCAATGTTGCGGCACGAGCGAGCAGCTGGCTGCATCGGGCGCTTAAGGCGGTTTTGGAGTGGGCGTGTGCCAGATTAGGCGAAAGTACGGTGGGCAGGGTTTCGCCATATCCTTATTGGTTGTTGAGCTCGTTCTATTGCTTACTGGTTTGTGAGCTCGATGGAAAAATCGCTGCAGATGGAGTCCAGGATGAGCGCGGGCGCCTGCAGCTCGCAGCGGTTGACGCCCGGCACCACGTAGCGAGGCGTGTTGAAAGAGAGGTAGTTCTGGTCGTCCAGCCAAATCTGCGGTGCGGAGGACATGACACACGCGTCCTCGAGAGCGACAGTCGCGGTCGATGCAAGGAAGCTCAGGCAAGGAAGCTCGGGCACTGAGCATACGGTTGCCTTGGCCGGAGGCTCGTGGAAGCATCTCCGAAGTAGCTGGCGTGGCAGGAATTGACATGGCAGTGGAAGCACGTGCTCGTATGGAGCATGCGAGCGAGACAAGTGAGCTCGGCGGCCTCGCCGTCCGGTCGTCGCGACTTACCGACATGTTCACAGCCTCAACCACAACTGACGCGGAGCCGTTGGCCGGAATGTGCAGGCGAGGCACGTATGGCAGCAGCGGAGGTCGGATGGGCACCCGGAGGGGCTCCGGTGCGCTGACGGCGGTGGCGCGCCTCACAACGGCCAGCACCAACAGGGAAACGAGCCCGCGACATATCGCTGAGCCGCGTGGATGCATGGTGGGCTTCTGCGCCTGCTGCTGCTGGTTCCTGATGCTGCTTCGTTGCAGCAGTGACCGGGAAATCGCCAGGTATCTAAAATGGATCTGCGCGAGGGGTTTTATACGTTCTTAACGGGCACAACGGCCGAATCGGAACTGCACCGTCGAGGCAATAGCCAAATCCCACAGCTATCGTAATTATGCGCTTGTTTTCCGATGCCGTAGGTCCAGAGGTGCATCGGTAGGGGCATTGCAGTATGTACAAGCCGCGATGGGAACCCGGCGATGGGCTGCGAGGTGCGGACGTCAGCAGGAGATCCGTCGCGCCGAACGGACCGTTATACAGAGGCATGCGAGGGATGTAGGATGTGAGGCAATCGGTGGCTCCACGCAATTGAACAACCAAAGCCTTTCGTGCGAGGTACATCATCGGCCATTTCGCCCTCGTTTTCGAAGCACCAGTTCAACGGCCCGTGGGTCGAAACCTCTATCGCTGGAATTATTACCTCGAAAAGCGCCAGGAGACAATGCTTGGCGGTCGTGCATAACATGCGCTTCTTCGCCGAGGCGCCGCGGAGTGCGCGAGGGTGCTCCGACAGCGGGTTGGCGGGTACGCGCTGAGGTTGTTACATGTAGAGTGGGAAGAAGGTGGTTTAGGCGGTTTTAAAATTGCTGATTCTTGCGTGTTTTACCATCTCTATGGGCCAGCCCACTCCAAACTTTCCATGCATCCTGCGGGTGGCCAAATGAGTCACACGCGATTTATGTATATCTCGAAACACCGAGGAGCTAGATCACCCAAACCTGGCTCTGGGTGGCAGGCCCGCGGCCCAGGAAAACCGGCGGCCAAATTACTACGGTGTTAAATCCAGCCGTAGACGCATGCACCAGCAGCGCAAGCAGCCAAAAAATTGCAGCCGCGCGGCGGTGCGCGCGCTTCAAAATGCCTCGGAAATGCCTCGGACCGGAACAAAGTAGAGGCTCCCACTCATTTAATGTGCCGCCTCATTCAGCTGCGAAAGCAATGGCGCAGAGCCAACCAGCTACAAACCATCGGCAAGCTGGTCACGTCGAGCCCGTGCCCCAGTTGCTCTCTACTTTTTTTTGTGCATTAACAATAACTCGCCCGCCGCCTCACTGATGTCCTCGCAGCAGGCCCTCGCGGCCCTGCCATCAAAGGCTAACAAACATCGTTGGCCGTTGTTTATTTCGGCGCAAGCAGATCAGCGCAGCATGCTGCGCCCGTACCGACGGGCTTGGCCGGGTGCCTCGGGCGCCGAGCCCCCGGCGCGATGCGGCGTCTCAAAAAGTGCGACGCAAGTCTTGTCGCCACAGGTACCCTACACGCCCACCAACAGCACCGCGACGTGGACCATCTGGTCCCCAGGCCGGACGTACCAGCAAGGTAACACGCCGCCGGACCGCACCTACACAACCCACTTTAACCACCAACCGATGGAAAACGGACACGCAATAATTAAGACCGGCCCCGACGAACGGGGTGGACGCCAGTCCGCAAAGTGGTGCTCTGGGTGGATTCCCGGTTTGAGAGGCAGGAGAAAAAAGGTGCGGCTCGCTGAGTGCCGGGCCGGGGCTGCCGCAATCGCAGCCCCCGGCCTCACTCGTTTCCGAAGACAGGTGGGCGGTAGCTTTAGCCACCCCCCTCAAACCAGGCATAAGTGGCCCTTTATCCGTCAGTACATCACATACTGACGGGGCCGCCATAAGGAAGACGAACAGTCAATCCTTATTTTCTGCGTTATAGCTGCGTCCAACCTCCAGCGCCCATCCACCGGCACACCCCCGTTCACATGGCGGCTTTATTCGGCGAAGAGAATAAAAGCGCCTGCGGCCTAGGAAGGCCGTTCAATGCATGCATGGTACAAAAGCTACGCCAGGGTAATACATGGCCCCATTTGCGCATCCCCCTCAGCACACGACGCACACTTTCCCTCTATTTGTGAAACGAGCAACACCCTGCGCTCGAAGCACCCTCAGGGGTGAGTGCCTACCGGTTGGCTGCTAGGCTCGGGGCCGCATGCGCCCCGCGGCGCGGTTGGCGTACTGGCGCCCTTGGGCAACTGGGGAGGGCGCTCGGAGCCTCACCAGACCGGTGAGGAGACTAGCGGCGCGGGCTGCGCCAAGTGCGGTGGCCTCCGTCATGTGCTTGGACACATCCCACCACATACACAGCGAAGCCCAGCTTGGATTGCGTGGGGGGAAGCAGTCGGAAGGCCCTTAGGAAGCCACACACCTACGGAGTGGCCGCACCTGCGCCGCGTGGCGCTCGCGCAGGTGCTGCAGTGGTCTTGCAAGATGCAACACGCCGTACAGCCTGACCTTCCAAACGGGCCCGTACAAAAGTCCCGGACCCCCCCTAAGCCCCTGCGTCAGGCTTCAGGAACATATTGAGCTTGGTCAATGCTCGGACACCCGCCGAGCACACAAAGGTTTCGACAACGACACCGTTGCCCATCTCGGCGAAAAGGCCACGGCTGGTGTACGGCGAGCCATTCGGCATTGGTTGCGAGTGGGCTCTGGTCAGGCAGCCATGGTCCGTGAGCTGTGTCAAGCCTCGATACGGCGTCAGTACATCACGTACGACCGCGTCAAGTGCAGCATAAATTGCATTTGCAAGGCCGGGAACCTGTGAACCCCCTGGTTGAGCCATCCAGATGGCGCCCCTACCGCAATTCTCTACCGACCAACTCGCAACAGTAACTTGGATTCCGAGCCGTGCTAAGCAGGAAACAGCCACGTGGCAGCAGCACAACAAAGGCCGCACTGTCTTCCCATAAGGAGTAGCACTTAGCAGAATGGACTGGCAGTGTCCGCGACGACGGCAACAAGCCCCTTCTCCTCCACGCAGCGCAATGTGCCACTTTTGGCACAAGTGCCTTTATAAAAACCATTTTCGAGACGCCAGCGAGAACGCCCCTCCCCGAGTGCCTCTTAGCCGTGCCTGTGCGGTGCTGCACTGCCTACGCATCGGGCTCAGCGGCACCCTACTCCCAGTCTTGCATGGCCGACCCGGACCGCCGGCGCTTATGCAGTCCCGGGGCTTGCTGGGCCTCCGGCAGCGGCCGCTCGCCCTGCTGGCAGTGCGCCGCAAAGACCCGCTGTCCAGCCCCCGCCGCCCAGCCCCCGGGGCTGATGCTGGCCATCTCCGCATCCTCGCAGCCCCCGCCGCATGGCGCCACCCACTCGCCACCCTGCTTGACCGCCAACGCCCCCCGCGCACATGCCGTGGGGCCATCGGCGCCCCGGTCGGGACCCATGGGAGCGGCGCACGGGGCGTACATGTGGCGCTCGTCCAAAAGGATCTGCTGCTGATGCTGGTCTGTTTGGAGCGGTCCGTCGTTGCCGTTGTCGCCGTCCTCGCCCTGTGCCTCCTCGCAGCCAACCATGCGGTCGTCGACGTCGGCCTTCCCCACCTCCTGGGGCCGCGGCGCCAGCTGGCCGTCGCCCTCGTCGACACCGCCATCCAACATCTCCGACTCTCCGCCCTGCGGCGTGCGGCCCTCCTCCGGCGAGCCGTCCTCCGTGTCGTTCTCGCCGCCGTCCTCGCACATGGCCTCGTCGTCGTCATCGACGTCGCCGCTAAGGGAGCCGCGTGCGCGCCGACCGTCCGCGTCGACGTCGTCGCCGCCATGGTAGGGATCCGCCTCGTCGCCACCCGACTTCGGGGACCCGCCGGGTGAGCCCTCGTGCTGCAGCCAGACGGATAGGGGACGCCGATACACGGAAGTGAGGAAGTGAGGGAGTCAAGCCAGATACAGCAGGAGAAACTACCTTTGGGTTGGGCGGGGAATGGCAGGTGAGGAGGGCGACGGGAGATGTACGACCGCACGTGCAGCCAAGCACATGAGTTAGGCAGCCTTGGGAGATCACAACCCGCGCGCAACCACACGCGCACGTGCCACATCCCTTCGAAACCACCACCATCGTCCCACAATCGTCCCACAAAGCCGCATACGCGGCGCCCCGTGTCGCCACCGGTTCCCGACTGGGCCAACCTCTTGCAACAGAAGCCCTGATCCCCACAACTCGCCCCAACTCCGGCCCACCTCATCGTCGTCCGTGCGCCTGCTGCCCTTGCCCGCGGCCGCCGCGGCCGCATCCGCCCTTCCCCTCTGCCGCGCTCCGCGCGCTGTCCCCGCTTGGTTGCGGTGGCAGCTCGCTCCCGTGAAAGCCGTGACGTTGAGGTTGACGGTGTTCGACACCACCTCCTCGCTGTCCACATCATCCAGGACCAGACCGTCGGGGCCCTCGCCGTCAGCGAGGTCGCCGACGATGTTGCTCACACCGTCACCCATGCGCCGCCGCGCCAGCAGGAGCTGCATGGCCTGCTCAAACGCAAACGCGGCGGCGCCTCCCTGGAGCATCTGCTGGTGCTGCCACGCCGCCGCCGCCTCCTCGTCCTCCTCGCGGGTCTCCACCGGGGCGCCCCACGCGGCCACCGCAGGGCTCGGGCCGCCGCACCCCGCCGCGCCGACCGCGCCGAATGGCTGCTGCGGCTGCTGCGCGGACGGCGGCTTGTTGGTGCCGCTGCCGTCCTGGTGCTGCGCGGCGCCGCGAGACCGGCGCTGCTGCTGCAGGATGCGCTCCAACATCTGCTGACCCGCGGAGTCTCCAGGGTGGTAGTACACCGCCCCGCCGATCGGCGGCTGCGGCACTGCTTCCGCCTCAGCCCCACCGCTGGCTCCCGGGGCACTAGCGGCGTGATGAACGTAGTGCTGCGGCGGGGGCGGGGGAGCCATGCCGGACGCGCCCGCTGATGTCCGTGGCTCCGCGCCGGCCGCCAGAGTTCCGGATAGCGGGCCGGACATGGGGCCGCAGCCGCTGCTGATGCCGCCGTTCGCAGCGCTGGCGCAGCGGGAGTCTTGCCGAGCCCCATTGGGCCCCCCGGCAGACGCATCGGTGTGGTGCTGCTGCAACGGCTGCGTGCCGGCGTCGCAAAACACGTTGCCGGCACCCGTCACGCCGCCTGTGCCCGCGGACGGGCCCGCCCCAGTGGCGGCCCCAGCGGCGCCGGTGGGGTTGGCTCCGGAGCTGGCGCCCGCGGCCGCGGCGAGGGCGACGGGGTGCGTGGGGGCGCGGTAGGGGTACCTGCCGCTGCTGTCGCTCGGCTGCGACACGACGCATTTGTCCAGGACGGAGCAGGCGTACTGGACGTTGGCGTCGGCGTCCTTGCGGGAGATGATGGGTATGGGGTAGTTGCAGCCCAGCTCCACGTCTGCTGCCGCTAGCACCTGGGACGGGAGGGGGAGGAGGGGACACACGGCGCGGGGGGCGACGGTGTGGGGTTACAGCAGCGTGTTGGTGGTGGGCGGTGTGAAGAATGCGGGCGCGCCAGTGCAGAAAGAGTGTCATTATCATCACCGGTAGTGAGGAAGCCCAGGCCCGACCAACCCAGCGGGCGACCGAAGGACGGGACCGACCGCACCTGCATCGGCGCCTTCCATGGGGAGTGGATGAACTCGGTGGGCATGCGCGACAGCACCGGTAGCCAGCGGCGCACGTACTCGCCGTCGGGATCGAACCTGCGCGCCTCCGACTCCAGGTCCATCATGTAGCTGAAGGGGTGAGCGTCTGGGGGCACGGGAGAGGCGGAAGAGAGAGCAAGAGGGAGGAAGAGGGAGGAAGAGGGAGGAAGAGGGAGGAGGGGCGATAAACAAAAAGTATCTCAAATGTGGGAGCATCCGTTGCTGAATGCCGCATGGCTCAAGACGGGCAAGGTGTTGCGGTTGGGGAGGACCCGGCAGGGAATGCCTGGGGAGGAGGAGTGAAAGCTGGCTGGGGACAGTCAGGTCGGGGGCCGCCTCTGCCAGCCACGAACCATCCATACTTGCTCATGACAAGGAGTTGCTCATGACAAGGAGGAGGAGCGGCCCGGGACAAGCCGTGATATTGCCGGCAGGCGCGCACTACGTACTGCCCAACCGTATGACCTCGAACCCGCTTCCCCCCCTCGTTCCTCGCCGCACCCACCGCTCATGCCCCCGCTGACGTACTGCCAGCCCAGCGCGTCACACTCCAGGTCGGCGTCGATCTGCGCGTCCCAGTAGTGCTTGAGCCCCCACTGCCAGGGCAGCAGCAGGTCCTTGACCAGGAAGGAGGCAGCCACCACCCGGGCACGGTTGTGGCACCAGCCGCTGCTCCAAAGCTGGCGCATGGCGGCATCGACGATGGGGTACCCGGTCTGGCCCTGGCGCCAAGCCTGTGCGGCAGGCCAGGGCACCAACGGGATAACGTCGCGATCACATACCGCCACTGCGTTAAGAACGCAGCCAAACACATGACCAGCAACCAAGCCACAAACACGCGCCCACGGGCAGGGTGCATCACAACAAAAAACACCTCCAAAAGGTGCATCACAACAAACCGCCAACGAAAGGTATGTAGCAAAAGCGTAAGTGGGAGTCGATGAATTGGGACAACGGACACTTGCACGTTCTACCATGTTTCAAGACTCCAGGGGGCCCTAGCCCCGCTGAGCTTCCGTTGCGTGCCATGACATGCTGCCCCGCCGCCGCTCGCCGCACCTTGAACGCGTGCTGGTCGATCCTCCAGGGGCAGGCGCGCAGGTGGCGCAGCAGCGAGCGCTCGTGGATGAATGGGAAGTGGAAGGACAGGTAGCGCGAGTACTCCCGGTAGCCGACCTGGCGGGAGGGCAGGCGAGGGGCGAGGAGGAGGAGGAGGTCAGCGAGGACGGAGGTGCGCCGGTAACGCGGCAGGAGGCAGCCACATGCCGGCCCCTAGTCTGAGAGTGAGACGCAGCTGACATCTGAGGGGCGAGGAGGAGGAGGAGGTCAGCGAGGACGGAGGTGCGCCGGTAACGCGGCAGGAGGCAGCCACATGCCGGCCCCTAGACTGAGAGTGAGACGCAGCTGACATCTGAAGCGCAGATGGAGCCGCATGGTGGAGCCCCATGGTGGCGCCCGTGGAGCCCGTCCTAACTGGCGTTGCTCGTGGCGCGCGAGTGGCCGGCAGGCATCCTGCATGATTGCCGAGACGAGGGAGCCGCGGGGCAGCCCGCACTTCGCTAGGTACTGCAATTGGTCACGATCTACTACAGTGAGTTTATCCACCTAGGCGGGATAGGCTGCTAATCAATTACGTATGCGTATACGTATGCGAATCGTCCCTGTCGGCGGCTTGCCTGTTGCAGGAAGTCGTCGCAGGACTTGGTGCGATCGGCACCGGCGGCCATCCACTCGGCCTGGCATTGCCGAACCTGCGGCGTGCGGTATCGGAGCAAGGGCAGAAGGAGAGGAGCAGGTGGTCAGGGCACAAATCTGGTGGGTGGCCCGGCAAGCAGTTCACAACGGTAGAAGAGGACCACAACATCAACACACAAAGCCGTCGCACGGAAACGAATGTTTCCATGCTAGGTAAACCGTAACCTGCTGCCCTCGACACACACAACACACACACACCTTTGCTGACGATGTAACTTATTGGGTTTATGGACGGGAAGGGTTTTTTTTCCAGGATTTATTGTGCAAGTATCGGCGCTTCCATCCTCACAAGGAAGAAGTTGCCCCGTGCCGCAAGGACATCAGAAAGGGTAGCTGTCGGGTCGATGCCCGCCAAAGCAGCTGTGGCTGAACTTTCGGAAACGGCCGTCGTACACCGTATGGCCAGAGATTTCTAGAAGTCCGCATTTTGAGCGAAGGGGATGGATTCCCCTCACGCCCCTCTTCCCACACCAGGCTGTTGTAAAGAGCGCTTCGGCGGTAGGGTGCTTCGGCTGCCCCCGGCCAGCGTCAAGCCCGGCGAGTTATGTAGCCGACACACAGTTCTTTGCAGGCCCCGACACACCACACAAAACCGTCACTGCGGCGCCGAGCATTATAGAACACCAACCGCCACCAGAACCAAAGTGGCACAGTCTCTTAATCCTTAACCCCGTCCCAGGGAAAACCGCCGCTGCCCCGCTCCGCCCCCCCGCACGCCGCACGTCCCTCCCCCCAGCCCTCACCCTGTAAAAGATGTATCGCACGCTGATGCTGCCGATGTGTATCCACGGCGACAGTCGCGAGGTGGAGTCGCGGTCCACCTTGGCGCGGTCATGTTCGAACATGTGCAGCCGCTCAGCCGCGAAGCTCTCCAGCTCGGCGATCGCGCCGCCCACACCCGGCTTCCACTGTCGCCCGCGCCCAGCGTCCATCGTACGTGGCGTGGCAGGGAGGAAGGTGGGGAAAGGATAGGAGAGGGAAGGAGGAGCCACTGACGGTGAATCGAAGACACTTCGGAGCAAAAATGCGAAACCCACGGACCTAGCGAGAACGGTGGACAGGCAGGCGCCCAGGCAGGAGGCGTTCCGTTCAACACTGAATGGCCCATCCCTCCTACCCGCGGTTACCGTGCGCATGACATCATACGCCGCGCACCTCCCACGACTCTTCGCCTTCCCCCGATATTCCGAAACCCAAGAAGGTCGATGCGACAGGTTCCGTCGCCGCAATTAAATCGCGTCGATAAGCACCTGAGCTTCCCGCGTAGCAAGAGCCGCCGCCGCATCCTGGCCTGGACTGCATAGCGTCCGAACCCCACTTCCCGCACCGTGCTCAGATCCGAGCGCCAGCCTGGGCTTGGGGCTGCAGGCTTACCTTGAACTTGAGCTGGTCGCTGGAAGCCTCCTGATCAGGCGTGAAGAACCAGTCCACCTCAGTAACCGTCAGTGATGACACCGATCCCGGCACGGGCGGCATTGAGTCGGGTGCAGACACCGGAAACGGCGGCGCCACCGGCATGGCGCGGATGCTGGTACAGAGGAGTTGAGAGAAGGGGTTAGGAAGGGAAGAAGGGGAGTGCAAGCAGAGCGCGTGGCAGCTGCGTGCTGACGGAGAAGGGGCGCTGCGGAAGGTGGGGAGGCGATAAGGAGGCGATGGCAAGGAGTGGACGCCGAAACAACTCCCATGGCCTACATACGGTTTGCAGACACGCTCATTCTCGTTTTCACCCATCCCGAATATGCGTAGGTATGTGGACCCTCTTACCAGTTCCAGAAGTCATCGAACGTTGAGTACGGCTGCTTATTGGCGTCCAGCACCTCCCATGGCTCATATAGCATATCGCCGTTGAACGTTCGCTGCGCAACACCAGCAGCGGTAAGACCGCGCTTGCAGTCATGGTCTCGCATCAGGCTGATTGGGTCGTAGAGATGGTTAAAAAATACCGCCTCGGCCCCAACTTCTGCGACGACCTGCAGAAGCGCTGCTGTTGAATCCGTGGAGCGTCTGATGACAAGACGGCTCCCGAGTGCCGCAATCGCCTGTTGGAGATCTACCAGCGAGTGCTTTGTCCACCAACGGCTGCATCTTCCAGGCTGAAATTGTCCTTCCTCCTCGGGCGCCCAAATGAAGACAGGTATCTGCGTTCATGCCAACATAGTAAGGAGCTGCCTATGTCAACTCTTGCCAGCGTCCGCTGTCCCACCCAAGGTTGTGCGCCACCCGACACCTTAAGAATCCCCTGTCGTAAACCTCCCGACACAACCGTGTACACCGCTGGAACGCCTCCATGATGTTTACAATGGTGTCCTAGTTCATACTAGCAAGCATTGCAATACAATTCCAGACGCGCAAGGGTGACAAGGACACCAATTTCGGACGCGCCCAAGCCCGAGCCCAAGCCCTCAGCGGGAGTCCGAACTTATAACTGCATAAAAACACTCTACATCTCTTTGAGGCCATGAGGGGCCTGCGTATTTACGTAATGCTCACCACGTTCGCCGATGCGTTGAGGGCAGCTACAAGGGCTGGGTTGTCGTCCACCCGCAAGTCCCGGCGGAACCAAACGATGGCTGTCTGAAACTCGTGACTTGCTGGATACTGCACGTGCGGCTCCATCCTTTGTCAGAGCTCCTCAAGTTACCCAGCAACTCTACGGAAAAGCCGTCCGGTAGCTGAAACTTGTTTCAGAAACGCTAATACGAGGCTGCTGATTCGAGACGACCGGACGGTCGGAACGGCGGCGGAGCTCAGCCTGCATCCATGTCCGTTGAATGCGAGGAGGAGGCCACTCTGGTAGGGAGCTGTGAGCTATACGAAGTAAAAAGGGCCTTAGGTGCTATCCTGCAAGGTACTTGCTAGCTTCGCGACCCTTGGTGAGGGCCTGGGACACGAATTACAGTCACTGTAAAGTGCACCAGTTGGGAATGAGGTTGATTCAGTAGCAGTTTGTTTGGAAGTAGTTCTGGTTATTGTTGCATACACAGGATGTTGAATGCCAAATCTGTAGTTCCCAAGTTTCTGCAGGAAAATCAACGTTGTACGACACGATGCGCAAGGCGCAGGCAATCAACACCAGTTAAGGCATTATCATGAACCAAATTGTTATTTGGATATGGTAGTCAGTAACTAGGCAGCAACCGCTCTTGTGCGCTACGATTCTCTCGTCCTGCCGAGGTGGCCGGCTGGCCGCAGAGTGTATCCACTGATGGCACTACGACCCATAGAAGCATCAAGGTATATATACATTCCTGGGGCCTCGTCCTAGTAGATTTGTTTCTCCTCTCATGGGGTGGGGCTGGAGGGGGTGTCTGAATATCCAATTCCTGGATTTCCTGCAGGCAAATTCCCTCTCGTGCGTGCCTGCAAGCCCACTGCCTAGCAGCCCCTCCCACGACGCACCTGCGCCGCGGTCCCTCGAGGCTTGCCTGCTGTGCCGCTGTGTGCGCTCAAAGCACGCGCAAGATCCGGCAAGCAACATCAGTTGCAGGGAACCCAAGGACAGGCCTCCTGCTGCCACAGCTTATCCGCCCGCAGCACCAGCAGCCGAAAGAGGATATCTGGCTATTGTACGGCTACACGCGTGGGCCGTGTGGATTCGTACTGCGCTCAGGGCACCGCACCGCACTACTTGGCGTTGTTACCTGCCGTACATCGGCAGGCAAGTGCAGCATGGGCACTGGAGATGAGCGAGGTGGCGCCCCACAAACGCACTCCCAGCGACCCGCCTCTTCCTCAGACGGCGTCACTGCCGTACTGATGGCAGTTAATGATTTGGTGAGGCAGGTAGACGGACAGGCTGTTGCTGCAGTGGCAGTTGGCCATGCGCTAGCAGTGCGCATAAAATGCAACGCGTGCACCGATACCTGTGTTGAGGTGACTGCTTGTAAACGGTCCTACTGGGTGAAAGGGGTTAAGGGTGTGTCACATCCATGTGTGTCGGCGACGAAAGACAAAACATTCTCACGGACGGGTCGGCGGCATGCTCGTAGGTGCCCAGGTATCAAAGTTCAGGCCTTATTAACACCGTACAGGATTTCGCTGCGCACAGCGTTGCACCGATAGCACACCGAACTCTCTCGCAAACTTCTGGATCCACGCCAACCGTCACGTGCCCATCCGTACCCAACCACCGCCGCCCGCAGACCAAGTGGGCCGTGTCTGGGACGGTGTTCGCGGTGCTGCTGGCGCGCCGCGACTTGGCAGTGGCTTGGTGCGTTCTTGGGTCCATCACCGCGTCCTTCCTGAACAAGGTGGGGATGTAAGTTAGGACTAAGTTAGGAGGACTAAGTTCAACATCACGACCGTATGATTCCCTGAGTAGTATCTAATGGCACGTTCAGTTGCATCCTGTCGGCGGATGAGGATCCAGGGAGGGTCGAGGGCGTGCGGTAGCGGCAGTCTCGCAGGAGGGGCTCCCGGTTATTTGTTCCTCCTGCTTCCTGTCAGCTACTTCGCAAGGGAAAAGGTGGGAAGAGACCCAAGGTTCAGACCTCGGGCCTGCTAGGGCTTGGTGTGGTGTAGGCCGCTGCATGACCCGGTCCGTGCTACGCCCAACTGGGGCTGCGCTGTTGTGGCGCCGCTGTTATGCCGCCGCTGAGCTGGGGTGCATATATAGCCCGATCCCCTCACACGTAGCTGACAGCTGCCGCAACCGCCCTGCAGACGCTCAAGTACATCATCAACGAGCAGCGCCCTGCTAGCGCGCGCAAAGCCGACCCGGGGATGCCCTCCTCACACGCCAACAGTGAGCAGCCTCTGACGCGAGCGTTACGATCGTGAAGCTTCTACCTACCGTGCTCGCATCTTTGAGCCATGCACACCAGTCGATGCTGCGCGCCCTTTCGCCCTGCCCCGTCAGGCTTGGCCTTCCTAGGGGCTTATACCGCCCTCACGCTGGCGCAGGGCGCAGCGCCGCTGTCGCCCTCCGGGATCGGCGCCGCCGCTGTCCTGCTATTGAGCATCTTCCTGGTGAGCAGATACCTAGCCAGGTGGAGAGGCACCGGGCATTGCCGCTTTCCTGCGCCGAATCACCACGACCGTCCTTACAGCGCCTTCTATTTCCAGACATGTATGTTCGCCGCCTGGTCCTGCTTCGTCCATTGTACTTTGCTGGTCGCCACCGCCACTGCTCTGAACGAACCCCGCCTCTTCTCTTCCCGTCCCTCGCCGGCACCGCTGCAGACCTGGCTGCGAGTACGACTGGGCTACCACACCGTGCCGCAGGTGCTTGTGGGGTACGGTCTCGGAGCCGCCACCGCCGCGGCTTGGCACCAGCTGGGCACCAGACACATGTTGGAGGCGCTGGCGGCCAGGCCGGAGCAGCGGCTGGCGCTGTACGGCTGTACGGCATTCGCGGTGGCGCTGTTTGCGGTGCGCAACGTGTTTGCGTGGTTCAAGGAGCGAGGGGCCGGCGGCGAGGAGGGGGGCAGGGCGGCGGTGAAGGCAGCGTGAGGCTGTGAAGGAGAGAGCTAAGTGAGCGTGATGCTGCGGCGGCTGGGCATGACAGCGGCTGGCAAAGAGCCGCGCGCGGCCCCCTTAGTATTTATATGCCGCACGTGGGATTTCACGGGAAGCGTGACAATGACAAGCGAACACTTTGAGGACAGGCAAATGTAGAACGTGTATATCTTGGCCATGAGAGGTAAGCACCAGTTGCTTGGCGTGAACGGGGCGAGTGCGCGTCGATGAAGTTGAGCTATGCGCTGTGGCGATGAAAGGACTGCGCTGGAAGCATCCGGCGGTCGCACGGACGTGTGTTCGTGGACGGCAGGGGCAGCAGCTTCTTGCAAGTGAGTGAGGGCGAGTGAGGGGGTTTAAAGAGAATCCGCGAATCCACGGAGCGAGGGGGAGCCGAATAGGCAACCGAAACTGTCGAAACAAATCGTGTCTGCGGCTGCCAGACGAATGGACTCGCCTGCGTTTTTACACGGTTTGCGTTGGCATGTGACAACACTTGAGGGTCCATACTGCTTTGGGACGACGCAGTACGGCAACATGAGTATGCGGGCTCATACTAACTGTTGGGGCCACAACGCATCAGTGAAGGTCGGGTCGTTGTCGCCGTTCGTATGCCTCATCGCTAATTACCGGTATCCTGTTCGAGCGCAAACCGCAGGCCCCGCTTCGCGCGTCGCGGCGCCCAGTGAACAATCGCACCACCCGCGGGCCTTGCCCTGAAGCATCGCCGCGACGAATTGGCCATCACACACCTCGCCCTTCCCTCCTTGCACCCGGGAGGAGACCTTCCCTCGCCAATAGAAGGCCCATACGGCATGCTGCATACACACCAACACATGCACACAAACACACCCGTTCATGTTATTGTTCTTCAAAAGACCACGGTTCTCCTTGCCACCACCACCACCACCACCACCGCCACCGCCATCACAACCACCACCACGGGAAATACCACTACCACGAGTGATATCATAAATCCTGCAGGCGACCGTTCCGCCCATATTTATTAGCTGATATTAATGTGTGCCGCGTGCCGTTCGCAACGCACGACGTAAGGAAGGCCACCTCGTGGTTCCCTATCGAGTATCTCAAGCATGGCAAACGTGTCCTGCGGCCAGCGCCAGCGCAGCGCCTGGGTCGGGGTGGCCTCGCGCCGCCACCGCACCACCACTCCTGCTCCCGCCCCGGTCAGCCAACAAAACAACACGACATAACATCCACAAGCAGCTGCCGTATTTGTACGCGTAGGATGGCAGGTACGACGCAGACACACGTGCCACAGGTCTCTCAACCATTAATAAATGCCAACGACGCCAGGGTGTCAACAGCGTCCCCGCTTGAGGACGCCGCGTTCGTCCATACGTGGTTGATGCGACCATGTCGACCCTGTGGGTTAGGGCGCCTGAAAAAAGCTCATACAGGCTCGGCCACGCGCTAGCTCCGCCCACCTCCTCTTACGTCCCCACAAGGGCCCCATCTCAGGACCAATTAACGCCTGCGTCGCACACCCCCGCCGTGCTGTCTCCCAACTTCCCAACGCCACCAGCCCATGGTTGCATCCTGCCAGACACCGCACATGCATGCCATCCTCCTTGAAAGCATACATCCCGCGGTCCCTCAATTGTCGTGTAACTGGGTCTTCTCGCCAACCCCCAATGCCTCGCGAAAAATGCAGCGCCCCCCACCAGACCCCCAGCAAAAGCCCCCCACCGCTGTTGACACGTCAGACTACCCAATCCGCACTCGCACAGCCCTCCTGCGACACCCGCGCGTCATGCTCGCCCACCGCCACGCTCTCACACAGCCTTGGCGCAGCGCAGTGCTGCACATTGGCCTAAATCGTGTTCCACACCTCCGCATGCCACCACTGCAGCGAGTCCTCGACGTCGGGGCAGCCCGCGGGAGTGGGCAGGCGCCACAGGTTGTCATGGTCCAGCACCCGCAGGGTCACCAGCGCCGGGCCCAAAGCTGCAAGCTGCGACTGCCACAGCAGCAGCTGCGCGCGGGTCGCTGCCCAGTCGGGTAGCCACACGCCGCGAAGGCCAGTCAGAGGAGCCAGGCGCAACACGGCGGCCTGTGAGGGGGGATCAGCAAGGCGGGTCGTGTTTGTGTTTTTGGGGGGAGCCGTGGCTGGGGCATGTTGTACAAGCGCACGGCGGCGGCAGTGGGTAGGGCGGGCGAAGCGGCTCTGCGTGATCGTGCGACCGTGCTCCCTTCCGCTCTCACCTGCAGCGCGGGGCTGAACCGCAAGGACATCTCGAGGTCCAGGCGCGCCCTTGCTTCCTCGCTTGCCACCACATTGGGGTTGAGCGCCAGAGTGCGCAGCGCGGAGAGAGCCGCTAGGCGGCCCACGTCTTCCAGCCGCATGCAGCTGTCCAGAGCCAGGGTGCGCAGAGACTACGAGGCGGTGATTGTGGGGAATGCAGAGGATTGCAAGGAAGGCACGTGTACGCGAGAAAAACCGTATATAACAGACGTTTCGAGATGCATGCTGCCATGGAGAGGGTGGGTTTGCGGGCGGTGGAGGAAGGAGGTCACGCTAGAGGTGGAGGAGAAACCTGTGATCTGGTAAAGGAGGAATAGTCTTTTCATCAGGGGGGAAGTCAGCACGGGAAGGCAGTAGGAAGAGAAGCGGGAGGTGGTACGGCAAGTGGTCGGCAACTGTCGCAGCGCCGTACCTTCATCTGGCACAGCAGCGACACCTCCTCGTCACTCAGCACCAGCCGCTGAGGCATGCGGCGGCCGCCGGTGGCCGTCGCAACACTCGCAGCGGCGCTGGCGACGGTGGAGGCGGCGACGGCAATGACGGCGCCGAGCCCCGGCGGCCCCGCCCCCGGTTGCGGCAGCTCCACCGGCGGTGCCCCAGGGACAGCGCCGTTGCCCACGTCCCCCAACGTCGACAGGGCACTGGACATGATACGGAGGGCCGCGGCGCTGGCACCGAACGAGGTGGTGGCGCGACTGGCACCGCTGCTGCCGCTGGGCCCGGCGGCGGCGGTGGCGGCCGCCGCCGCCGGGGCGCTGCCCCGCCGTACGGCGAAGCAGTGGCGCAGGACGAGCGTCTGAAGGCCGCCGCTGGCGGGTGCCGCCGCCAGCAGCTCTCGAACAAGGCCCGCAAAATCCATCGGCGCCGTCAGCGTGACGTTGGACAGCCAGAGGTGCTGCAGCAGTGGCGGCAGCGCAGGCGCTCGGCGGTGTTGCAGGCGCAGTGTTGGTGCCTGCTGTGCCTGCTGCTGCTGGGCCGTACCGTCGATCTCATGACCCAATTGCAGCCCCGCCGCCGAGGGCTGCTGCAGCTGCTGGGGCTGCGGCTGCGGCTGGCGCTCGGCGGCGGCGATGGGGCACGGATCTGGTTCTGCGTGCGCCAGCATTCGGACCCGGTGTAGGCAGAGCGCACGGAGGTTCCTGATGGGCGCGAGCGGGGACGACAAGGTCAGGTGGAGCTAAGTCAGGTGGAGCAAGGTGGTTCCGCGGTGCAAGTCACGTCGGGGGGTCCGAGCTTCGCGGCAGGTACGGGGTCAAGCGGCGTCAGGCCGTTGGTGAGACGTGCGGGATGCGGGGCGTTGCAAGGAAGACCGGTTTACGCGACGTGGGCAGAGAGACGTGCGGTGGGGGGGCCGCCGTCGGCAGGGGGGTTGGCCCCACGTCACGCCACGTCACGTCACGTGTGCGTTGGCGAGATGTTGACCTGCTGAAGTGCTTACGACAGGTGCTCGTCCCAACCCTAATGCCTCTCACCGACCTTTCCCACAAGGTACCCAAGGTATGCGGTAACGTCGCGTCACCACCCAACCCCCAACCCCACCTCGGCAGCACACCCCAGTGGACCGTCAGGTCGCCGGCGCATAGGGCCCCCGACAGTGCCGTACGGTCCACCGGCGCCAGCAGCGCCATCAGGTTGGGCGCGGCGCCCGCGGCGGCGTCGTTGCCGTTGATGGATGACGCAAGCAGCGTCCCCGCCGCGTCGGCGGCGTACGGCCGCCAAACGCGGCGCGGCTGCCGTGACGCCACCGTCAAGCTCGTGAGCTTGTTGGCGTTGGCGGCTGCGCCGCCGTCGCCGGCGTTGTACGACGTCACTTGGCCGGCTGCGCCGCCGGCTTGCAGGGCCAGAGAGCCCAGGGACCTGTCCTCTATGTGAGGGAACTGGTCGGTGACGTGGAGCGACTCCAGGGAGGGGAGGCTGTGCAGCAGGACGCGGACGGTGCTGCGAAGGGGGGTTCGAGGAAGACCCGTGGGGGGTATGCATGAGGGTGAAGGGGGCGGGGCCGGGGGCGGGAGAGGAATGAGGGTACAAACCGAGGGCGGGGACGCGTAGCAGCCTATGGTACAAGCTAGCCGCCAAAACTTGGTAAAAACAAAACATGACTGTCCTAAAACTTGTGCGCAGGACACGGCTGCGGTCCACCTAGCAGACGGACGACGGGCCGGGCGCGCTGCTGGGGCCAGTCTGGCCTTACAACTTCCAGAAATGGCCCGCTACGTCCAGCCACAATCCTGTGTGGGAATCCCACGAAAACGAGCTTGCCCGCCCGACCTCGCGCCGACTTCCCATCCGGGCACGCACCTGGCCACCGGCAGCGGCACGACGTTGTCGGGGCTCAGGTCCAGGCACAGCTTGCGCAGACGGGTGAGCCGCGTAAGGCCCATCAGGTTGAGCTCCAGCAGCGCGCCTTCGTCGGCTGCGCAGCGCAGCCGACCCGCGGGCCGCGCCGCTCGCGCCGCCTCCACCGCCGCCTCCGGGTCCACGGACGCGGCCGCTACCGCCGCGGCGGCGGCGGCGGCCGCCGCTGCCGTGGCCTCGGCTGCCGCCGCCGGGTCTGCTTCCGTACAGCGACCGCAGCCGGCAGCATCATCGGTTTCGGAGCTAGAGACTCCGGCGGCCGCGCTGGGTCCGGCGGCGGCGCCGCCAGCCGCCGTAACGATGTCCTCGCGGCGGCCGCCACCGCAGCCACTCAAGCGCGCCGCCACGTCAGCGGCAAACAGCACCGCATCGAACGTCTCGGCCAGCTGAGCCCACGACCCGAGCGAGGCCACCGCGGCGGCCTCGTGCTGCGTGCCGCGCAGCGCGCCGGAGCGCAGCGAGCGCAGCACAGCCGTCTGGCCCTCCGCCTCCAGCTTGGCGATCTGCCGCCGCAGCGCCGGCCCATCGGATCGCAGCATGTCGTACAGCGCGGCGAGCAGGGTGGCGGGGTCGTCGCTGCTCGGCGGCAGCGCCGAAGGCGGCGGCGACGTCTGCACGTCTGCAATCCTATCAGCATCCGCAGCAGCAGCTGCGGTGGCACCAAGAGCATCAGTGCTACTGGAGGGGCCTCCGGCGCCGACGGGAACGGTTCCGGGATCGCTGCAGCTAGCTAGGACCTCTTCGCCATCAACGGCCGCTGCTGCGACGACGTCGAGCCCGCGGCGCACCGCTGATGCCGAGACGCCGCAGCTGACGAGCTGCACCATAACGGTTGCCGAGGCTGCGGCTAGGCGCACGCTCGTCGCGCGGCGTCCGAAACCGGTCAGGTCGCTTCCTTCCTTGTTGGCGCTGCTGCTGCTGCCGCCGGCTACAGCTGCCAGCAGCTGCGGGATCTGCTGCTGCAGCTGCAGCCGCTCCGCAGTGACGTTGCTGCTGCTGGTGGTGGTCATTAGGAACGCTGCCACGGCTGCGAGGCACATGGCCATTGCGCCGCTGAGCCTGCCGTACGATACCTCCTGCGGGGCGGCCTCTCGCGCCTCGGCGGCGGTGTCGAGCTCAGCGGGGGCGACGTCGGCGCCAGCAGGCGGCAACGCGGCATCAGCGCCCGACTCAGCATTGGCGTCGGCAGGCGCAGGTGGCTTGGCTGCTGAACCCATCACCGCCGTCGCTGCCGCTACATTGGCACCTTCTGTACGGGCCACCGTCAAGTCAAGTGTGCAGCGCGTGCCTGACAGGGCCGCTGCCGCGGCTGAGGCCCCTGCTTCAGCATCGACGCCTACGCCGTGTGGCGCGTCGGCGGTGTCGGCGGCGGTGGCGTCATTGCCATCAGGACCAGCAGGCGCATGCTGTCGGGTGCTGGTTCCGGAGCCCGTACCCGGGTTCCGGAGCGAGTTCGGGAACTCGCCCACCAAGGTTTGCCGTCCTTCGCCAAGTGGATTCATCCGCTCTATACCTCTTGCCCCTGATCCACTAGCAGCGACGGTTGCACCCCCGGCTGCGGCGGCCTGCCCTTGCTGCTCTGCACCCCAGCCCGGCCCTTCCGGTGCGTCTGGGGGTGAGCGGGCCGTTGCGAGCTCAGCCGGGGGCGTGGAGGCGGCAGCGGGGGCGGCAGACGCCGCGGCGCCCGGGGGAGTCCCCTGACCGGCGCCCAGATCTCCCTCAGCGGTGCGTGTCCCAACGGCGCTAGGACCCGCCCCCGTCACGTCGCTGCGCACTCGCACTTCCTCGCGCCCAAGCAGGTGTGACTCAGCCGCCACTGGCAGCCCCGCCAGCGGCGCCGTGCTGCCTCCAACGCACGACTGCAGCGCAGGCATTCCCTCCCCCTCCACACGCTCCTTGTCCTCCTCCTTTTTTGACGGTGGCGAACCGTCATCCGAGCCGCTGCTGCTGCTACTGCCATCGCCGCTACTCGAGACCACCATCGCCACCGTGCCGCCGCCGCCATCACTGGCTGGCCCCGGTGCAGCTTCAAGCACATCTGCCACGTCCCCAGCGCCACCAGCAGCCGGCACGATTCCATCAGCTGCCAAACCTAAGTTGGCCAACTCGAAGTCCACCACCTCCTCGCCGTTGACGTTCATCGCCATGCCGTCCAAACCCACCATCGCCAGGCCCTCCAGGTCACCATCCACGTCCTCATCTCCCTCGTCCTGCGGCTCGCTGTCGTGGACGAGCCATCCGTCGAGATCGTCGCTGCTGCTGCTGCTGTCGTCGCCGCCGGGCTCGCTGTCGCGGTCGTTAAGGACCAGGACGCCGGAGAAGACAAGCAGCTGCAGGGCGCCGTGGGGTTGGCGAGAAGACCCGGTTACATGACATAGGAAACGGAGGGCGTTAGGTGGGGAGTTGGCGGTTAGGAGGTTGGTGGTTGGGAGGTTGTTGGGCGCGTGGAAACGGGTGCGAGGCGCGGTCGGCAAAACAGGCGCCCTTGGATCCTCAACACCCATCGACCCATGCGACCCGGGTTCCACCCATTTCCGCTCCTTGAATGCCCAGACTGAAGGTTTCCGTACAAGCTTTGGGTTTGGGCTTTCGATTACCGCTGTGCCCTGTGGCCTACACTCGTCTATTAACTAGTTGCCCAAGCGTTGTCCTCTCCTACCTGCTCCAGAGACTCGATCTCCACAATCGCTTCCAGCAGGCGCGGGCTGAGGTCCACATTGTTCAGGAACAGGTCACGCAGGGTGGCACCTGACGCGCGGACGGCCTGCAAGCAACGACAGTAAAACCGGGGGGCCGCGTAGAACCGCGTGTTGGTCGTACGAGGCAACAGGAGGTTTGGGGCGCGTATGTGAGGAGCACTCCTGAACACCTAAACTCCTTTCCTCCGCGTCGCCGCGAGGACCACTCCTCCCTGGCTTGCACCTCCTCCCTTGCGGTGGAGTGAAACCGCGTCGTAGACCGCACCCGCAGGACACACAGCCCCATCCCAACTCCAACCCCAACCCCAGCCTCACCCGCAACGCCGCCGCCAGCCGCGCCGTGCCCGCCAGCGCGTAATCCCCCTGGTCCCCCGCGCCGATGCCGTACCCCGGTGTCATGATGACCTGTAGGTCCAGTACCTCGAGCCGCGACAGCGCGGGCGCGGGCAGGTGCAGCAGCGACAGCAGAGCGGGCGTGGCGGGCAGCTGCAGCTCACGCAGCCGCAGCGAAAGACCCGCGGGCCACCAGGAAGAGCCGTAGCTGCAGCCGGGGGCTGGGGCTGAGCCGCCTGGGCTGGGGTTGGAGGCTGCGACTGGGACGGAAGGGGAGCCGGCGGCTGCGGCCGCGGGCATTGCTGCGGCTGTGGCTGTGGCTGCGGCTGTGGCTGCGGGGGGGCTGGCGGAACCGGCGGCTGCGGCGCCCAGACCCAGCTCCTCTGTGACGCGGCGGGAATGGCGGGTTAGGGGTTGAGATGGCGGCAGGGGTCGGTGGAGTTGATCAAATTTTTATATAATAGTCATATAAATAAGGATCAATAAAAACTACACGTCTGGGTGCGGCTGGTAGGGGCCAGTTTACGGAGGGTGCTGGATGTCAGTCCTCAAGACTCTGTCGGCTTTCGCTTCCACCAGCACCCCAACGTGCCCAGCCCCCTTCCGGCTCGTCCCTGTGCCCGATGCCGCCGCCTCCCTCCCCTACCTCGCACTATCGCCTCCAGCACAGCCTCCAGGTCCGGCTGCGCCCTCCGCACCGGCCAGCTGGCATACGCCTCGTGGTGCACCAGCGACAGCTTCTCCAGCTGCCGGCAGCGCAGCAGCAGCCGCAGAAGGTGGTCGGCGGGGGCCCGACAGGCCATGCAGCAGAGGGACAGGTTCTGCGGCGCGGATTGGGGGGGGAGAAGGAGGGGGCCGCGGTGCACTGGTGGGGGGTATGCGACACCGGGGGGTAAGCTGGCAGCAATGACGAGAGAACCCTGTCGTGGCACCGCCCGCCCGCCACCATCGGCGCACCGGCTGGTACCGGCACTGCTTTCCGGCCCATCATCGACATCTCCCCACATGACCCTACCTCCTTGCCCGAATAAAGGCATTATTCCACACCCCAATTCCCTGCACCGACCCGAGCGCTCCCTCGCTACAATGCCATAAGGGCGCACGCCCACGCCGCCGCTGCAGCCGTGTATTCGCGGATACATTTTTACCCCCCCCCCCGCCGCCGCCGCTTCCCGCTCGCCATACCTTGAGGTTCGTGAAGGCACATAGCGCCAGGGGCAGCCCCGGCCTCAGGGCCCCTCCCTCGCCGCCGCCGATGCCGCGCAGCCCCAGCCCCGCCGTTGCCGACGCCGACGCCGTGCCCAGCTGGTTCCACCCGTCCATCCCGGGGCCAATCGCCGCCGACGCCTCCTCCTCCGCCATCTGTCCCTCCACCGCCGCGTGAAACACCGCGTCGGCGTCCCCGTGACCGCCCACCAACATCGCCATCGCCACTGCCGCGGGGTTAATGGCCTCAGGGCCCTGCTGCGGGTCCAGTAGCGGCGGCGGCGGCGGCGGCAGCGCTGCAGTGTACGGCACCAGCATCCACGGCGGCAGCGGAGGCGCCGGCGCGGTGGGCTGGGCGGCGGAGTTCGTGGTTTCGGAAATCACGGGCCGTTCGAAGGAGCCGTCGGACAGCTCCGCCCACGCGAACTCCAGGTTCTGGTGCAGCCGGGGCGGACGTGAGGGCTCCTAGTTAGGACCGGGGGGCGCTTACATTGGCGAAACAGCGGCAGGAAGACCGGAGACCAGCGGCCGGCGGAGGGAGAGATGCTGCGGCATCAGGCCTGACCACATTGCACGCAACCTACACGGCGGAAGTGATCTAGACCCTCACGGACTACGGCCGTCAGCACGGTCGTCGGTGCAGAGGCGGGGGCCGCTCGCTATTTACCCTCTATACACGCACCGAGTGCGCGCCCTCACAGCCGCCAGCCGCGCCCCCGCCCCCGTCGCGCCCCCGCAGCACGGCCTCACCTGCACCAGCCCGAGTCGATCAGGCGCTATCTCCGTCATCGCGTTGGTCCACCTGCAGGACATTCACGGGGCAGCCGGAGAGGCGTGGGCGGCCGGAGAGGCGTGGGCGGCCGGCCGAGATGGCCCGAGGGACGAAGGGAAGGGGATGAGGTTCTGGGGCCGTTGCGTGAGGGTGTGGCCTTACGGGTCCGGTGTTAGGGGCCACCTGACTCTCCGACACCCAACTGAGCCCCTGATCGCACTGACCCACTGACCCAACTGACCCACTGACCCAACTGACCCACTGACCCAACTGACCCACTGACCCAACTGACCCACTGACCCAACTGACCCACTGACCCAACTGACCCACTGACCCATGCTGCCAATACTGCTCATCAATCCCTGTAGCGCAAGCACCGCATTCCAGGCTTCTGCGCTCGCGCAAGCGAGCGCGCCTAGCCATGGTTCCACCACCCCTTTTTGCTTGCTGGACATCGTGACAACAACGCCAAACTGCCGCCCGTGCGTGACGCGTGGCGGTGTGTTGGCCTCACGTCCTGCCCGGGTCCCACCTGGTGAAGCCGCGGGATGTGAAGAAGGAGCGAGGCGCCTCGCCCATGAGCCACCGCACCCGCAGCCGCTCTATGGACCAGTTGGGGGACACCAGCCGCTCCAGCTCGCGACTGAACCTGCGATGCGGGGTGCGGGTGGAGGTATGGGAGGAAACCTTGATGGGGTGCGGGTGGGGGAGGGGGGGGAGCGGACGGATGGCGGATTATATACTAGAGCGCTGCCGCCTTCAGGACCCCGCTCACCAGCGCCGCGCCAGCCTCTGCATGTCCGGGGAGGCCAGGTATGTGATGGTCAGCTCGCGCAGCTGCGAGTCCGCCACCTCCTGGCCCCCGGAGGAAGACACCGCGTCCGCCACCAGCGGCGCCAGCTCCGCGGGCTGCTCCCAGGACACGCTGTCCCGCAGCTCCACATGGCGCACGCAGGGACAGAGGGACCGCAGCCCGGACAGCGCCGCCTGCGACGGCGGGGGAAGAAAGGAAACGGCGCGGTGCGGGGTGGGTGCGGCCGCGGGCACGGCGGGCACCGATCGTGCCTAACCCCGTCCCTCCTCGATCAGTTCTACTGTATGCGCAGTCCTATGAGGCAAGGGAGGGCAGCCTTGGACTTCATTAGCGGAAGCCCGCTACCAAGGTGGCGCATCCCCCTGTCGAACATGCGCACGCCCCTGTCGTGCACGCTGTCGTACATGCGCATCCCCCTGTCGTGCACGCTGTCGTACGACGCGCATCCCACGGCACCGCGGCACGTATCCTCGTACCTGCACCGCAGGCGGCGGCAGCACCACGTTGTGCAGGATGACTAAGTGCCGGGCCTGCGGGAAGTGCGCGAACAGCCGCCGTAGGGCCGCCTCTCGGGCCGGCGCGGCGGCGCCCGGGCCCTCCAGCGCCGCTTGCCACTGCGGGGGCGGAGCTAGCGCCGCCAGCGGGAGCTGCAGCTGCGGTACGTCGTTGGAGATGGCTGTGCACCAGCTCTGGCACACCAGGCGCATGGCGCCGCGTTGGTGGGGCGGCACGAGCCGGCCGATGCTCTGAAGAGGGCCAGGGCCAGGGTGTGGGTCCGAGGCGCGGTTGAGCGGCAGCGGAGTAAGAGGTATGCGAGGAGTGGGTTGAGGGGTGAGGAGGGCGAGGCTGTCTCCATGCGTTTGGACGGGAAGGGAATTTAGGGTTCAGGGATTTCGGGTTTTAGGGCTGGAAAGAAAATAGGTTCCATAAGGGGGAGACTGCGAACCAGGGCTCAGCGCGACAATACAGATAGGGTCAGGACGCCAAAGGGTCAACACTCCAGGGATACGCCTCGAAGTCGAAGCCCACGGTAGGGTGGCGGCGCAGTTGGTGGCCGGTGTCCCGTGAGTCGAGGCTTTTGGACGCAGCTGGGGAGGTCATGTGATGACCCCGGTAGCAGGTTGGCGCCGAGATGGCAGTGTTATGGACGCAGCTTTTGGCCCCCAGAGGATGTGGCAAATGGCAGGTTAGCATTGGCGAGTGGACGACGGGGGCCAGATGTGCTGGGGGTTTGGGGAGGCGAGGCACTGGCGTTGCGAAAGGGTCATGCCCGTGGCATGAGAAAGAGATGCATATATGCTTAATGAAATCTTGGACTCTATGCAACTGGTTGCGGTGCGTCGGGCGAGTCGGGCCCCTGCACGTACCTGCAGAAGCTCCTGCGGCAATTCGCAAGGGGAATCCGGGCATCCATCTCGAGAGCGATCTTCACCGATCCTGATACCCGCAGGCGTTAATGGGTCTCCGACTGCTTCCAGGCACCGCACTTTGGCGACCTGCCGATCCATGACGACAGTCTCGCTACACACCAAATTGACGCGATTGCCTTAACCTGGTGTTATTTTAAGGATGTCGCAAAGCTTAATATGTGTTCCAATCTTGCCATGTGATAGAGGCGAGCTTTGACGATGGCGTACACAATGTAGGCCAGTATAATCCCTGTCTAGTACAGTATTCTGGCAGATATCTCACCCATCAATACACTTCTAGATGTCAATTTTCCCTCTGCGAGATGAGAACCTTGCCTAGTAGGTCAAGGTCCTTGACCTGAGCCCTTCTGAACTTGGACGGGAGAGGGAAAACATAGTGTTGGAGGCGGCGGCATGAAACGTCTTCGCTATGATGATGGACCGCCTCCTTGGGGAGCGCTTCCGACCGAACTGGTCATGGCAAGTTGGCAAGGGCTTTCTTAAAGTCGCTACGGTTTGTCACGCCCACAGATGGTATTTGTTACATTTACACACGTGGGAAGATAGGCTGACCGTTACTTGTACGCAACACAACTGGCCAGGGCTCATAACCCGAAGAAGTGATGGTCGGATGCGGGCAGTGGTGTCCGCCGTCCGCCAACATGCCCTAGGGCGCCATGGGTTTTCCCATGCCTCACAAAGTTCTGCACATGCTTCTGTCAAGATCCACCTTGCTTCCTCCCCTTCTCGGACTCCTCGACGATCCCACCACCATCACGCACCCACACGACATCCACAGGCACCACTGCCTTTGCTTTCGACACCCTGCTCGACCACCCCGTGTGCTATGCGCGACCCCCCTGATCGCTGTGCGCGCTGCATTTCCAACCACCCATGTATCACAGGACATCTGTTCCTTTTTGTGCTCCCACGACCTGGCGTCCGCGTCACTGACGTGCCGCGCTTGGCGCACCGCCGCGTGCGCACTGGTCACCCACCTCACGCTGCCCCTCAACCACCCGCTACTGGTCGCGGGGCCCGCACGTGGGTGGGAGGAGTGCGTGGCAGCCATGTTCTCCCAGCCGGGCGCCCATCGTCACCGCAGCCAGCCCTTCGCCGCCAACGGCAGCGCCAGCGGCTCTGGCAGGACGGATCCCGGCGGCTGCGCCAACGGAAGCGCTGGCGGCAGCGGTAACAGCGCTGGCGGCAGCGGCAACAGCGCTGCCGCTGACGTGGCACGCCCTGGCATCCTGGAAGGCGCTCCTCCAGGGGCGGATAGTGCCGCCTGCAACTCAGCTGACGGTGGCGACGTCTCCTCCGACCGCTGGGGGCGGCACACCATCAGGGGAGCCGCCGGCGCCGCTGCTGCCGCCGCTGCGGGCACCTCCCGGGGCGCCCTGCACCCCGCGGGCGCCGCCTTTACCCACCTCCACCGCGCTTCGACGGCCCCGGGGCCTCCGATGGCCCCGCTGCCGCGTCTGCGGACTGACTTCCCCATGGTGACCCACATCACGCTGGTGCACAACGCCATGCTGCACCGCTCCCAGGTCCACGCCGCGCTGTCCACAATCCGCGCGCTGTGGCCCACCGTGCGCGGCCTGTCCGTACACGATAGCGTCACGTGGGACCTGCCGCTGGACTACTCGGCGCTGGGGGTGATGACGCACATAACCTCGCTGGTGGGGCCCTGGGGGAGCGGGCGGGGGAGCGGGGCCTGAGCATGAAATGGGTCAAGGAAGTGCAGGGGAGGTGCGCGGGATCGGATGGACTTAGAGCAAACGAGTCCATCTGGGTCGACTTGTATGGGAGTGAGCTAGCAGCAGCGCTTGGCTGTACCCCCAGGCGGCAGCGCTCGCAGTTGCGGGGTATGCAACGTCCTATCGGGATCCACTGATGTTCAGTGTTCTCGCCCCCATCCGTCTCCCCAGGAGCTCCTGTTCCAGGGGCAGGGCGGTATGGACGAGGCGGGGCAGCCGCTGTACCGCGCCTCCATGCCGCACCTGTGCAGGCTGAGCCAGCTCAAGGAGCTGTGCATGAAGTAGGTGGGGGAGGGGGGAATCTTGGATTTTCTGGGGGTTGCGGCAGCTCTTTGCCCCCCGACTGTCTGTGATTGTGGCGAGGGCAGGAGTAGCATGGGTTGCGTCTAAAGAGGTTAGCTGGGGGGTGGAGTTGCCTGGACCCCTTAAAAACCCTTGTCCCTCCTCTCCCTGCCGCCAGGTGGATTATCGGTTACGACGTGGACTCGTTCCTGGACTTTAACGAGGTGAGCTGCAGGGCCAGTGCGCCCTGGGCTGAGGAACACAACAGACAGTGGAGGCTGGCGCTTCTTGGGTCTATCTCCGCAGCGGCTGCGTGAGCTCCCTGGGTGCTAGGGTTTTGGCGCCATGCAGGCTGGTAGTTTACCCCCACCGTTGCAGCCCCGTACGAGCCCTAGGCCGACCGTCCGAACGTGCACGGCCGCTTATCTGTACCGCAGGTGTACGACCTGCTTGCGTCGCTGGTACGGCACGCGCAGCTGCGCAGCTTGCAGTTCGGCGGCGAGAACATCAACGCGGAGGGCGCGCGCCACCTTGCTAGCATTACATCGCTGGAGGTGAGCTGACCCGGGGGACCGTGCTCATCCCGCTCCGCCCTGCCGGCCCTCGCTTCTATCACCTGTATCTCTTCCCCCACCGACCCCCCTCTCCTCGCCCGTCCAACCTCCCACGGCTTGCTCCCAGACGCTCAACCTGGTGTGCGACGCTCGTCCCGCCTCCCCTCTCCATCTGCTGGACCTGCTGACAATGCCGCGCCTCACCCGCCTGGAGCTCATGCACGTGTGCCCTGACCACGCCTGGAACGCCCCTTCCGGACCCGGCGAGCCGGCGGACCCGCTGGCGGAGCTGGCGCGGAGGGCCGGGGGTGAGCGAACTGCACAAGGGGGCCGGGGTCTCACGCAGCAAGCGCGGAAGTGTCACGCATGGTATGCTAGGGCGTCCAGCATCCCGACAGTGGAGGGTCATGGGATCATCAGGGCTAGAGGCTTGTCGCCTGTGCTGCCGAAGCTGGGCGCAATGGCGGGCGTAGCGGCGTTAAGGGAAGGACGTCGGCGCGGCCCTAATGGGTCGCCGGTTGGGTGCGCCCTTGAATCATCCCACTTGGTACTGCTTGGCTCCACCTCCTCTCCTCCCCTCTTCCTGCCGGCATCCTGGGTCCTGGGCTCCTCGCCGTCCGCAGCCCTGGCCGCCAGCCCGCTGCGCTGCCTGGCGCTCAGCCTGTCCCCCGGCTGCCAGGCGCTGGTCTCTCGCGCGCTGCCGCTGCTGCCGCACTTGCAGTCCCTCTCAGTGCGCGTGACGTCGAGCGAGGAGGAGGATGCGCTGTCGACCGCGTTCCGGACCATGCAGGCGGGCCCGCCGCCGCGGGCGCCTTCCCAGGAGCAGCAACAACAGCCTCTGCAACTGCAACCAGCGTTGCTGCCACCTGCCGCCAGCCCTACCGCCGCGGCGGCAGCCGCAGCAGCGACGGCGGCGGCGCTGTCCCTACCGCCGCCGGGTCCGCCGCCGCTGCGCTCGCTGCGGCTCGAGACGGCGGAGCTGGGCGCCGCGTTGATCACTTCGCTCGCGTCCCTGACGGCGCTGACGTCGCTACAGCTCCCCCGCGGCCTACCGTCCGGGGATGTCCTGGAGTACAACCCTGGGCCGGCGGCCGATGCGGCGGCCGACGCGGCGCCGCCGGCGGCGCTGACCAAGTACGGCATGGCGCACCTGTCGGCCCTGGGTCGACTGACGTGCCTGCGGCGGCTGATGGTGCAGCTGGACAGCCCCTCGGACACGGCGCCGGCCTTCGTGGACGGCGGGTAGGTGACGGGGTTTCGAGGAAGACCCGAGTGGGTGACGGGGTTTCGAGGAAGACCCGAGTGGGTGACGGGGTTTCGAGGAAGACCCGAGTGGGTGACGGGATTTCGAGGAAGACCCGAGTAGGTGACGGGGTTTCGAGGAAGACCCGAGTAGGTAAGGGGGTAGGGGGGTTAGCGAGGGCCTTGTTGCGTGGAGTAGCATAAGCACGGAGGACGGCGACGGCTGCGAGAGGGGCGTGATCCAGCATAAGCGCACTGCTGCTGCTGCTGACGAGGGCTTTGCTTTGTGCCCTAGGGAACGGGCTTCGATTCGTGTGTGCAGAAAGGCTCCCTGCGCGGTCCTCCTCCCAGCCTCCTCGTCAGCTTCACGCGCGGAAGCCAGGTGCACCTTCGGTATAGCGCGCATGGGCTGTGCACAGTACCGGTGTGTGCATAGGCTGCTATTGCCAACCTGCGACCATCCCTTCTGTCGCCCCTCCTTCGCGCCCTCCTCCGCCCTCCTGTCGCAGACTGGTTTCGGTACTGACAGGCCTGCCCCACCTCCAGTCGCTGCACCTGTCGACCTGGAACCTTCTTGGAGTGGACCCCTCGGCGGAGGCGCTGGGGACATACCCGGAGCAGCCGCAGGAGGAGCAGCCGCAGCCTCACCGCCACCAGCAGCACCAGCAGCAGGATGGGCATATCGGGGAAGCCGGGGAAAGTAGTAGACTTGACCAGGATGCGGCGTCGGGGGTAGGCGCGTCAGCCGGGGTGGTGTCACAAGCGCTTGAGCCGGCGGCAGCAGGACCATCGACGACGGCGGCAGTGGTGGTGGCGGGTGTAGGTTGTCCAAATGGCGCAGGGCCCGGAACTACCGGCGGCGACGGTGGCGGCGGTGGTGGCGGCAGTGGCGACGGTGGTGGTGGCAGCGACGGCGGCGGCGGTGGTGGCGGCAGCGACGGCGGCGTTGCCGCGTCGCGGCGGCATCGCGCCGCGCTGCCCTGCCTCCCCACGTTGCCGACTTGGGCGTGGCAAGGGCTCCGGTCGCTCAGCCTCACCCACTGGCCATGCGTGTACGGCAAGCTTCGAGAGATCGGCCCGCCGCAGCCCGGGCGATGCTATGCGGTTCGGTGGGACGACCTGCCCAGGTGGGTTTGGGGTGGAGGTGCGCTAGGACTGTGGCGGCTGAGCGGAGCTAGCAGCTGCACTTCTCGCCACGCAGCCGGGCGTGGACTTAGGTCACGAGTCTTCCCGTGCATATGGTTTCCTTATACTTTTCGAGGTTTTCATCACCGATGTCACGAGGTTTTTGGCACCTATGTCACCCACCCATGCCTCCAACCTGAAAACGTTCAGGACGCTTGAGGCGCTGCTGCTAGTGCGGTGCCAGCTGGTGGGCACGAGGCCCCCGTCCAAGCTGCGCCACATGTGGCTGGCAGATTGCATATGCGTCGACAGCGCTCTACCGCAGGTGCGCCGCTGCCGCAGGAAAGGACGCTTTGGGGGAAAGGGTCGAGTCGACTCCCGCACCAAGGATGGGGCTGCTGTTTTTGGACTCACACTGTCCATAGACAACCGCACGAACACCCGTCACGGGCCTGACCCCGCAATGCGGCTGCACATCCCTCCAGCTGACGGCCATCTGGTTTCCTTGACCAACCCTCCTGCCGCGCCTCTCCGCTGGACCGCCACCTTCACCGCCCTCGGTTTGTCGACCGTGGATTCGCGGATTCCCTTGTAAAGAACTCCCGGCCGCTGAGTCCGTGTCACCATCAAACCGGTACCTGCTTCCTTGGGTCCTGATCGCAGGTCCTGGGTAATCTGCCAGGGCTTGAGACACTGGTGCTGCGGTGGCCCAGTAGCCCCGAGGAGCAGGAGCCGCCCAGCGAGGCGGTGGTGCGCAGCCGCGCGCTGCTTATTGCCTCTGTCACTGTCTTGCGGGTAAGTCTGGCAGGCCAGGACAGCGGATACTCTACGTCTCCGCGTCCCTCCCAATCTCATCCCCAGCCCCCTAACCTCAACCGCACTGCCGCAGGGTCTGCGGACGCTGGGGCTGGGTGGCATCCGCTGCCAAGACGTGCCCTCCCTGGCGCCCCTGTCGCTGCTGCGCCATCTGATGCTGGAGCCGCTGCAGCCGCCGCGCCCCGCCGGCGAGGCGGCGTCCGCGCAGCGCGACCTGAGCCTACTGGACCAGCTCATGGCGCTGCCGGCGGGCGCGCTGGCGGGACTACGGACCTTGTGGCTGCCCAACTGGGCTATGCCCATCAAGCAGCTGCTGCAGTGGCAGCAGATGCTGCAGGTGGGTCGGTGGGTCGCGGGAATGGCAGCCGGAGGGCTTTCATTGCCGCTTTAATGTAGGAAGAGGTCTTCGAGGCAGGCTCCGCTCCTTTCGTTGAAAGCTACATAAATGGCATGTAGACGCCAGGGTTCGTGTCCATGCCGTTGGAGTCCTGAAAGCCCCGAAGCCTACTTGTCACCCTCCTACCCTGCCGCTTTGGTCTGGTCGCCCACACCTCCTTTTCGCAGGCCGCCATGCCCCTAGTCGTGCTGCGCGTCACCGAGTACGACGTAGTGTGGACGGTGCCCACGCCCGTCATGCACGTGGCGCAGGTTGAGGCGCCGTCCTCGCTTGGAGGGGGCTCGTCGCCGCTGCAGAGCGTCAGGTCGACGGCGGCCGGGGCGGTGCAGCGGCGGGCGGGGTCCGGGGGCGGCCGCAGCCGCCTGCACGCGGGCACCGGCCTTGACGGTCAGGAGCTTGAGTGGTGGCACATCGGGTGCTGGTCGGTGCAATGATGGTTGCGATAGGTGGCCAGCTTTCCACATGCACACGGGCTGCCAGGGCTCTCCGGTTACCCTTGGTGCCGTTACCGGTACGATCGATTGGGGGCGGAAAAGAGCGCCGGTGAGGAGTACTGGGAGTTGGGGCATGGTGTTGTGATGACTAAGACTGCCGGAGGGCGAGGCGCTGGTTCAGATTCTGCGTGGGTCTGAGAAGGATCTTCAGACCGGAATGGCTCCGTTGGGGTAATTAGTCGTCCGCTGGGATGTTTGGGCCATAGCCACAAGAAGAGATTTTCGCCGAGGGTGGATAGCCAGATCGTACCTAGGCCGCAGGCCCCGGCGGGATCACTGATGATGGCCGGTGGTGGGTCGGGTGGCATGGGAGGGGAGAGGTACCGTATGGTTCGCCTTGGCTCACTCGCGGGGGGAGAAGCTCTTTACGGGACACTGTTGTTCGTAGTAGGGTACTCTTGCGACGACGGTATCATGAGTGCAGCAGTGCACTTGACGCAGGCTTGGGCATCGGACGGTTTCCGGTATTTCAGAGTATTGCTTAGTAGAAGACCGAGCTACGGGTTGGAAAAGAAGACACCATGGCACTCCAAGGTCGGCCCAGCCTGAAGCCCCGACAATAAAGAGCACACCGATTTCGACCAAGCCTTGACATGGTGTATATAGTTGTCCGGTTGGAGATTCATTTTGTCACGTGACGCAGAGCACGCTGCTAGGCTGCGTTGCCTTCGTTGAATTCAGACGAGACGCCAGACAAACCAGCCAGTACCCCCCCTTTACCCCTATGGTAGACGTTGCGTCCTAGATATGGAGGATGGTGCAGGAGACCCGCGGAAGCAAGAAACTCAAAGCGCTCATTACTGTACATGCTGCCATCGCCCTATGCCAAATTGCCTGCCCCGTGTGGCCAAATTTGTAAGTTGTATGGGGCGTGTCGTCGTTTCCGGCGATAACGGAAGGGGGCCGGAGAGTGTTTGATGGTAGCGCACGTTCCGCGTGCTGCAGACGGATGGTGTTCAGGTGCGGTGGAGCTTGATCGATACAGCAGATGAGCACGGTGCCGAGCCGTCGGGTCTATGGCTGCGAGGTGGGAGGCGGAATACCGGCAAATCATCTGCGGAAGGCCGCACTGAGTTGCATAGCTAACGGCCGGCAAGGGCAAAAACATATGCATAAAGCTACGCGAGCTACCGCGCGCGCCAAGATAGTGGGAGGGGCTTGAAACGTTTTAGCATTGTCTCGTCCAGCCTCGTCCTGGTGCGGGATCGTGTACAAATGGATGGGTTTGTTTGCTGAATCGTGCCCTATGAGCCAGCCTCGTCAGAAATATGGCCGATGCCCCGTCCGGAACCTTGTTGGTGCTTAGAAACACCGATTTGAAGCGTGAGGCACAAGGCCTCATGGATGCATTCAGAGCTTAGCCGCCGAAGCCGTACAGTGTGCGGCCCTGGCGCTTGAGGGCATACACCACATCCATAGCGGTGACGGTCTTACGACGCGCGTGCTCAGTGTAAGTGACTGAGTCGCGAATGACATTTTCCAGGAAGGTCTTGAGGACGGTGCGTGTCTCCTCATAGATGAGACCGCTGATACGCTTTACACCACCGCGTCGAGCCAATCGGCGGATAGCTGGTTTAGTTATTCCCTGAATATTATCGCGGAGTACTTTACGGTGACGCTTGGCACCACCCTTGCCGAGGCCCTTCCCGCCCTTGCCACGACCAGACATATTGGTTCAAAGTTTAGACTGGTGATGGCGGTTTGCGACCAGAGGAAAGAGTACACTTTCGTATGAAAAAAAGCTAGCTGGAGACAGTGGCAAATGTACCCAATGTACGCGATGGCAGCGGACTAGGAATGGAGCAGTGTCAGCGGGCAATTTCTCAGGGAGTCAACGGTCCCGTACAACTGCCTCACGAACCATATATAGTCGCGCAGGGCGCCTTGCGCCTAAGTACAACAACAACGCAACCAGAACTCATCAAAATGGCACGCACTAAGCAGACTGCTCGCAAGTCCACCGGCGGCAAGGCGCCCCGTAAGCAGTTGGCCACCAAGGCCGCTCGTAAGACCCCCGCCACTGGTGGTGTCAAGAAGCCGCATCGCTACAGGCCTGGCACAGGTGCGTCTAGCAGAATCGCCTCAATCTGTGTCCCTCATTGGTGTTTACGAGTATTTTATTGCCCTCTTTAAATTGTCCAACCCCGCCTTTGACACTCCATACTGCCTCCCACCGCCCCTGACGCTTCGTACTGTCTTCCGCTGCCTTTGACTTCGTATGCTCTATGCCCCCGCCCTACACTTACTTGCAGTCGCTCTGCGTGAGATCCGCAAATACCAGAAAAGTACGGAGCTACTCATTCGCAAGCTCCCTTTCCAGCGACTGGTTCGTGAGATTGCTCAGGACTTCAAGACCGACCTGCGCTTCCAGAGCCAGGCCGTACTTGCCCTTCAGGAGGCCGCTGAGGCCTACCTGGTGGGTCTGTTTGAGGACACCAACTTGTGCGCTATCCACGCCAAGCGTGTGACAATCATGCCCAAGGACATCCAGCTGGCGCGCCGCATCCGTGGAGAGCGTGCGTAACCGCCACGGCTCCTTGATCCCTCTACACACGTCGTTTCGACAAAAAACCCGGTGTTTTTCAACACCACCATCGTGGGCGCTTTACGGCACAATAACGGTGATCGATCAATTGGCACCCGTTCCACTGTTTCATGAAACTCACTAGCGCATCCCTGGCATGTGGAGGTGCGCTAGGGGCACATGTCTTATTACGATCGGGGCAGCATTGTCCCCACGGCTTATTCACCTCAGGCTAACAGAGTGTACGCTTCCCTTCGTGGCGCCGGGAATGCGATAATAGGCACCTGCATCGGCTCAGTCACCACACGCCCGTATCCAGGCGCAGTCACCACACGCCCTCACCCCTAGCCGTACTCATGCAACACAAGGGTAGGATCGTAGGGATCTTAACATTGTAATAATGGCCAATGCCAAAACACCATGATCGTGTAAATGTGCTGTAAAGAATCCTACCTAAATGTGCTGTAAAGAATGCTACCTAAATGCCATATAGCATGGACAGTTTCACTGATCCTTTAACACAAAGCACATAAAAAACAGACATATTACACCGAATAGTAGTGCAGGATAGCAGAAACGCGCGAATCCAGCAGATAGCCCGTTACCCGACGGCCAAGCAACGACAGCCAACGACGGCCAACTCAAGACTCGGAGCCCCAAGCCCAAACCAATGGATAATAGCTGGGTAGAAAGCCAATAATTATGATCATGAACATGCGATGCCCGTGCTTTCAATAATTGAACGGAACAGCTGGAGCGACAGCCCATGTTGAGAGAAGGGACTGGAGCGAAAGCGGAAGCGCCATGGATACACTTTATGCCTTCGCATATGCGCCTCCAAGTGGCAAGGTATTTGTAGCATCGGGCAAAGTCGCTTCCTCGTGCCGGGTCTTCTCATGGTGGATGCACCGTTTCGGCCACGCAGCTTGCGAGGCGCCTGGAGCAAATGGCAAACCTTGGCGGATTTGAGGCATCACCTATCCGCATCGTTTCCGTGACCTCCTCTCTCCTGCTGCTGGATGCAAGTTTTGGCCAGAATTTCTTGAAAGTGTGTGACGATGGCCGGACTGTGCGCGTCGCTCATGGTGGACAGGAAGTGCCAGCATACCATAGTGTTGATAACCATGCCACATACATGTTTCCGCGTGCCGTCGAGGGCAGCGCGCCAGGTGCAGCTCTTCCACTTGCTGAGGTATGTGGGGCGGGATGTACACACTACACGAACTTCCGGCCACCATACGCCTGGGGAGCATCCTCAACCCCCAGACCGCACTGTGCACCTGGACCTGCCTCCACCCTTGCCGTATCTCGCCCCTCCTCACCCTGCCCCTCGCCGTCTACCCCCTTGCCACCACCGCGGTCAGGCGCCCTTAAGGACGTGGCTCTCAGATGGCTTCCATACCAGCATCATATGCCTGGACCTTTCAGCAAACACCCACTCGGGCTCATCGACAGCGGACCTCATACCGGCTCCCAGGAGCCGCCTTACGCACATTGACTCCGCGCCAGTCCCTCAACCAGCTGACCTGTCCGCAGCCAGCGCCTTCTTGCCTTCCAGCTTGGAGACCATGCTAGGCCTCGAGCGAGGCAGCGTGCTGATGGAGTGCCTGCACGCCGCCTTCGCCCGACTACCTGAGCCGGATGGCCTGGCGCTGTGGTGCTATGAGTTGCGGGAGGCCAGCGACAGGAGCGCCCAGGGCGGTGGCCGCAAGGCCGGCGGCACTGGCGCCGGCGCCGATGCCTATGGCCGGGCCCGGAGCGGCGACGCGCTGTTGGGGGGTGAGGACTGCGACTGGCGCAACCTGCTGGCAGAGGCGTCAGCGGAGGTGGAGATGGAGGCGGTGGGGGCGCCTCGGGATGATCCTTTGGTGCTGCCTCGCAGCAGCCGTGCGAGTGGTGGAGGCGGAGGAAGGACCCCGTTAGCCTCCGGCGGCAGGGTGCAACCCGCGGCAGCAAAGCAACCCGCCGCCGGCGCCGCCGGTGCCGCTGACGGTCCCTTTCGGGCGGTCACTATCGGGGAGGCGGTGGCGGCCTTGCACGCGTCCTTCTCTCGAAGCAGCCTTTGGCGGCGGAGGGACCACAGCCATACAGGACAGGTGCCAGCGGCGGCGGCCGCGTCCGGGGAGCAGGCGGGCGAGGAGCGGTGGCACGCGCCGCTGCTGGAGCCGGTGGCCTCGCCCGGCGGGGTCCCTTCCGCGCAGATCTTCGTACGTCTAGGGGTGAGGCCGCCGACGCAGCCAGAGCAGCGGCAGCACCCTCACCAGCAGCAGAAGCCTCGAGGCACCGGGCCGCCCTCCGGAGCAAATGGCCGTCCTGGCGGCGTCGAGGGGCTCTGGAACACTCTGGACCTGGTCTTCGTCGGCTGCGGTCAGACACATTTCCCCTCCGATGACGCAACCAGGGGTCCCGCCCAGCAGCGAGGCGGCAACGATGCCAGCAGCAGCAGCAGCTTCCCGGGGAGCTCGCCGCTGGACCGTACGAGTGCCTTGCTGGCCGAGCTTTTGGCGCGACAAGAGGAGGACGCAGGTGCGGTGTGCCCCCTGCGACTCGACCGCCACGTGCTCCGCATGCTAGCTCGAAAGTGTCAGTGCGAAATTTCGGTGGTACGGTAATCGTAATTTGGACATGCATTGCTGGCTTGGCCATGCCGCCATGATGCTGACCTGCCCATTGCCTCTGAGAAGAGCCAAGCTCCCACCTTCGGCCGGCCCCGCACTGCGACCGCCCGCAGGCACTCCTCGGCCCCTGGACAGCACCAGCCGCAGCCACGGCAACGCGCTGTGTCGCCGCCTGGCGCCCCTGCTGGCCGGCAACGCGGCACCGCACTTGCTGATGGCCCTCCCCTCGTGCCTGCCGTCGTCCGGCCACCCAGCGCACCTGGCGCGAGCGCTGCAGCCGCTGCAGCTCCTGTCCACCGCGCAGGGCATTCGGGTGCGTGAGGGTAAGGCGCCGCACACACCCTTTGTCCGTAGCACCTGGGATTGAAGGCGGCGGTATCTGGTCGTGCTGGATTCGTAAGCAGTGCCGGGCTGGTGACGGCGCTGGTGATGGTGACGGTGACAGTGATGGTGATGGTGACAGTGATGGTGATGGTGACAGTGATGGTGATGGTGATGGTGACAGTGATGGTGATGGTGATGGTGACAGTGATGGTGATGGTGATGGTGACAGTGATGGTGATGGTGATGGTGACAGTGATGGTGATGGTGATGGTGACAGTGATGGTGATGGTGATGGTGATGGTGACAGTGATGGTGATGGTGATGGTGACAGTGATGGTGATGGTGGTCCAAGGATCATGGTCGTGAGCCATGTCATCGGGTTGCGCGGCACCAACGGTATGACCCGCATTACCAAACCCAAATTTCCGCCCGCCACACCCCTCAACGCCAACTCACACAGACCGTCATATCGAAAAACGAGCCGCCGCCTCCCCTGTACGACGCTGGCGGCGGCAGCTTAACTGGTGGCTTGGCTGCGCGGGCGGACCCAGCCTCCCGGGACAGCGACATGCAGCTGGCGGCGCTGCTGCTGCGGCGTCACAGGCAGGAGCTGGAAGCTGCCGCCGAGGCCTACCTGCAGGCGGCCGCGCAAGCAGCCGCAATAGCCGTTGTCGCGGTTGAATCGCGCGCTGCGCCGGCTTCTGACGGAGACGTATTTGGCAGGGTTGCAGCGGCCGCCAAAGGAGACGGGCGGGCGCATGACGCGGCGCAGTATGGATTCGGAGCGGCGGCGCCCACCGCGTCCGCGGGTGCAGTGCAGCCCCCTTCAGGAGCAGCTGTGGCCGCTTCCGGGGGTACGGGGCGCTCTTTCGAGGGCGATCCCTGGGGTTCTGCGGCGTGCGGCGCTGGCGGGGGTTCCGCTGGCGGCGACCAACGCCAACCGCTCGCTGAGCCGCCGCCCCTGCAGCGCACCAACCCCGGCGACGACTTCGCTCGCGATCCCAGCTTTCCTGCTGCTGCGCGTCCGCGTGCAGCAGCAGCCAGGGCTGAGGATGCCGCTGCCATGCCTGGGGCAGCAGCAGCGGCTGCGGCTGTGGTCACCTCGCCTGCAGCGACGTCGTCGCGGGACAGTGGGGCGGAGCTGGACAGGCCCGGCATCGTGGTGGGTGGGCTGGCGAAGCTTCAGCGGAGGCTGGAGGCCCTGCAGCGCGCCAGGATCCTCCGGGAAGCGGCCACATCGCCGGTGTCCCGGCAGCCCTGCTCAGGCGCCGCCGCAGCGGGCAGATCCCCTTCGACCGGAGCCCAGGGTTCGACCGGTGGAGGCGGCAGCCGTGGCAGCGATAGCAGCCGCCGGCCCGGCTCGGGCATGTTGGAGCTCCCGAGGAGCGCCGGCAGCGGCAGCGGCGTTGATAGCTGCAGCAGCAGCCTCCGCAGCGAGGGGGCCACGGCACGGCGCGGACGGACCGACTTCAACCGCATTCTTGGCGCCTCTGAGTACGAGTCTGGCTCAGCCGCCGTTCCTGCGACGGGCGCTGACGCCCGGCATGTGATGCAGGGGTCCACGCGGCACGCCGACCACCAGCGCCGCAACCAGGGGCACCAACCGGCATCACCCTCCCAGCGAGCGGCGGCGACGCCGGCGGCGCGCAGCCAAGGCGGTTCGTCGCCGGCGTTGCCCGCGGCGGGGGGCTCAGGGGTGGTGCCGGATGCAGCGGCGGCAGCAGAACGCCTGCGCCAGCTGCGGGTGCAGTTCGACCGGCTGTATCAAGGGCTGGTGCCGGAGGGGCTGCCGGAGCGGGTCGGAGTCGCCGCCACAGGACTGGCGGGGCTACAGCCGCAGCGCACGGACAATGATTTGGAGCCATCGGCCGTGGTTTCGGAGCCCGGTCAGCAGCCGCGAGACGGCATCGCGGGGGCGACAGCCCACATCACCGCAGCGGCGGACCCCACTGCCGCTGCATCCGCAGCCCGGTATTCAGCTGCCCCGCGCGCCGTGAAGGGCGCCGTCGCCGAGCCGACCACCGACGTCTTAGCGCCAGCCACCGCGGGTGCAGGCATGCACAACGGTACAAACCGCTCCCTTCGTTCCTCCATGGATGCGTTGCTTGACTGCCTGCCCCAGCGCTCCAGGGTGGGGCAGCCGTCGCACGGCGCCAAGGTGGCGGCGCCAGCTGGCGGGGCCTCCCGCGGGCAAATTCCGACCCTCGAAGCTCGCGGCCGTGCTGAGCCCAAGGCACCCCCCCGCGGGTCAATGGACACGGCAACCGCTGAGACGTTGGTTGGTGGCGGCCCAGGCCTGCGGGCGGCGGTCTTAGCGGCTCAAGGGGCGCGTGGGGCGGCCGCAGCCGCTGGCTCCTCTGGGCGCCATGACTGCAACGTCTCCTGGGCAGCTCTTCCCCACCAAGGCCCGGCGGCTGGCCTGTACGGCACCCTCCTGGCCGGCTATGCCGTGCGGGACGAGCAGGCGGCGGCCAGGGCCTTCAGCAACAGCAGCGGCGGCGGCGGCAGCGCCGGCGGCGGCGGCAGGGCTCCTGGTGGCGCCTGGCGGGATGCGCTGGTCGGCCTCGAGTGCCTTGGAGAGGCTAGCGTGTCAGACTGGCGGCAACAACCTTCCTGGAACCGTAACCAAGTGGAGGGCGGCTGCAGCGACAGCGCCGCTGCGGGCGGCAGTGGCCGCGGCAGCGAGGGTGGCGCGGGCCACGGGCGCCAGCGCAGTCCGTCTGGCCTTGAAAGCTTGCTGGACAGCAGCAGCGGCGGTGACGAGGCGCCGCAGGGCTACGCCTCGCTGCATGCGGCGCCCGCTGGCGGCAGTGAGGCCGATGGCGACAGCTTGGACGCGGGGATGGCGGTGCCTGTGGCCACGGCGGAAGATGGCGTGGGCGGATTTGAACCCTCGCCCTACGGCGAAAACGAGGCCGCGGCTGTGGGTCTGGAAGGCGGCGCTACGTGGAGCGCGGACGAGGCCGCGGCTGAGCGTTGGCCGTGGGCGGGCGGAGGTGATGGCGACGGCGGCATCGGTATCGGCAGCGGCAGCGGCGGCGAAGGGGGGTCGCGACCCGAGACCGGCACCAGCGGTGGCGGTGGTGACGGCCTCAGCAGCGGCTGCGGTGCTTCCCTTGGCTCCTGGAACCGCCGCTCGCCAGGCGACCTCGGCGCCGCCGCTGCCACCGCTGACCTCATCACCGCCGCCGCCAGCCGCCGGGCTGATGCCGCCACCGCCGCGGCCGCGGCGGCCGCCGCCGCCGCCATCGCATCCGCTGCTTCGCACTCATGGACAGCAAGCTCTGCAGCATCAGTCGCAAGCCCGTTGCCTCGCACCCACCAAGACGATGACGACGACGCAGCTCCCAAAGAGGCGAACAGCGAGGAATACACCGCCTCCCGTGGCGGCAGCCACGGACCACCGGGCGACAGCACTGATTACGGAGGCAACAGCGGCGCAGCCGCTGCACGGGCCGATGCCGGTTTCGGAGCCGAGGACGATGCGGGGTCGGCCTCAGCGGCTCCCAACAGCAACAGCAACAACAACCCGCTTCGCCGCCAGAACAAGGCGTTGCTGGGGGTGCTGGAGCGCGCGGCGGCGGGCAGTGAGGTGTTGCACGGCCGGCTGTACGAGCTGCAGCTGGAGGCGATGGAGCTGCGGGGAGTCATGGAGCTGAGGCAGGTGGAGCAGCAGGCGGAGGTGGCGCGACTGCAGCGGCACCTGCGGAAGGTCGCGGCGGCAGCCGCGGTGGTGGAGGATGCAAACGCCGCTGTGGAGCTGGGCCTGCCGCCGACCGGCGGCGGCGGTGCGGAGCCCGGATGGGGGCCTGGGGCGGCGGCCGCGGCGCAGGAGGCGCTGGTGGCGGCGTACGAGGAGCAGATCGACGGTCTCCAGCGGCAGGCACGGCGGGGGGGGGCCACGGCGGGGGCTACAAAGGGAGAAATGGGAGTCAAGGGAGAAATGGGAGTGGCGCCGCCGGGTAGTACGCATTCTACCGTCGGCAGGCCAGTGCCGCGGGCCGGTAACCTCTGCAACCCGCTGTTCCTCTTAGGTTAACCCCATCCATCCTTGGGGATGTCGGATACGATCTGCCCCGCATCGCATATGCCCCGCGTCACATTGCCCTGACTCGATGCTGCACGTGTATGATCTCGCCCTCCGCCTGGTTGTAACGAGTCCCGGCACCTTCCCTGCCGCGCCTCGTTCCGCTGCGCGAGCAGGTGACCGACCTGGTCGCGGGCCAGAGCGACCTGGCGCTGCAGTGCGCCCAGCAGGAGCTGGCAGCCCTGGCCCTAGACGCAGTACGCAGCCGCCGCCGCCAGGAGCGCCGAGCCAGGGCGCCGATGCAGGACTCCGCCGCTGCCGCCGCTGCCAATCGCCTTCCGAGCCAGCAGCGCAAGTTGGAACAAGGCCCGTCGCGGCCACAGCAGCAACAACACCGCCGCGGCGGCGGCGGCGGCGCCCAGGCGGCAGATCCCAGGCGACGGCGCCACAGCTGCGGACCTAACCTTGGTGGCATCCTGCCGCGGTCACCTGTTCGAGGCCTAGGCGCGCGGGGTGGACTCAGCAGCAGCGGGGACACTGGAAGCAGCAGCGGCAGTGGCGACGAGGGGAGCGGGCAACGGGATGGGAGGTGGCTGATGCCGCTGCCAACGGAGGCGGATGTGCTGCGGGCCGTGGGGTACCGGGCCGCAGCGGGTGCTGCTCCTGATGCCAGCGGCGGTAAGGCGTGGCAGCGGTGTCGGCAGGAGATGGGGTCGCTGCGCGCGGCCCTGCGGCAGTCTAATCGGCGGGAGGAGGAGCTGAGGGCGGCGCTGGCGGCGACGCAGCAGCAGCAGCGCGCAGCGCTGTTGGCCGCGCGTCTGGCGGCGAGGGAGGGTGTGAGGCGGCGCTGGCTGGAGCAGCAGGTGCGCCGTCCGGGCCATTACATGCCGGATATCATCCTAAGCAGGCATCACAGTTCGAGTGGTCGCGTCAGAGGTGCTCCTGTTGCTGCTGCGAGCGCCCTTTGGCGCCCGCAAATTGAAAGACGGCCAAGTGGTGGCACCACCGTAATGCCCAGCGCATGCCTGCCCATGTCCCATCCATCGTCGCCGCCGCCCCTGTCGCAAAGGGCCGGACACGCGAGCGCCGCGTACGCTGAGTACGCCTCCCAATCCTCCCTGTGCCCCCCCTGGCGGCTGTCCGCAGGCTGCCTCCCTGTCCGCCCAGCTGGCGGCCGCACACGACACAGCCGCGGCCGCCTCGGCTACGCGCGACACAGCCCACCGGGACGTCATGAGGCTGCGTACCGAGAACCAGGTGCTGGCAGCGCAACTGGATGACATGAGGCGCCTGGCGGAATCGTACGCGCAGCTGGCGGGTCGGGCCTACGAGTGGACGTGAGCGTCTGCGCAGCTACGGTATCGGTGGAGATCTCCGTGCTGGTAGCGCATTCACAAATGCACCACCGCGGCAGCCGCAATGACGCCGGCAATCGTACATTGGTACATACAGAGCATGGTCGTAACAGTAGCAGATTGTTCAAGGATTGCAGGCGGGCGCAGTGGAGACCATGCGGGCTCGGGAATTGAGTGCGAGGGCTGCGGTTCTGGCGGGCAGTCTTCTTGGCCTGCTGGTGGGGTGCTTTACGTAGCAACCCTGATGTTGTGCTTGTGCGCATTGATACTGACAGAAAGTACTTGGACCCGTGCATTTCAACATGGCACGACTTGGACAGAGCCATAAAAAGGCCATTTGACAGAACCAAGCTAATGTTTGGCCAAATCCGGTGGCAATATGTATTAATATGACAACCTTCGATGTTGAATTTGTTGTGTAGAGGCTGCAGCAAGGTTGTAATGGTGGTTTCCCTCCAATCGCGCAATGTTTGAAGGAAATAGCTGTCCTTGGCATACACCGCTTGAAATGCAGGCACCGAGGCGCTGGAGGCCTAAATTCTGCGTCAGGTCGATAAGGCCACTGGCAAGGCAAAGCTGCGAGTTACAGAGTCTTTGGCGGTCGCTTCGCTTGCGGATCTAAACAGACGGCAAATAGCTTGCAACACCGAACCAATCTTCACCTTCTTCATCATCACTCCAAGATACAACCATTTGGGTGTTTTCCTTATCACATTTAGGGTGTCTAGCACCACCGGTTGCTCAATGAGCGCCTCATCGACAGCCCAAACAGCAACTAACAACTCCCCGACGCCTGCAGGCCGATGGGCTCGGCGCCAGAATGCTGGCCAACCAGAAATTCATGGCATTGATGCGGTGGCATCATAGCGGATCCGCTGCTCCCTACCAGGATTGCGATGCCAATCTGAAGAAGCGGTTTAGGAACATAGCCCTTTCGAATCGTTCGACTCCACTTAACCAACGAACGTACATTCTGCGGGATCTATCCAACCTGTTCCTCATTACGATCCCAATTTCAAGCCGGTGACGAAGTTGCTCGCGCGCGCTTTGCTCTTGGGAAACACGTCGGCATGGCGACGGCCAAGGCGATGCCAATCACATGAAGCTGAACATCTTGCTGTCCTCGTCGTACGCGACGTCCGGCAGGTAGTTGCCCTTGGACAGCTCGACATCATGGTTTGTGGACATCCAGCTAACATAGCCTCCTAGGGCGGCCATGGACACGGAAACGCCTCGCGACTCCATGATGCGCTGCGTGAAGGAGAACAAGGAGCCGGTGATGGCGTGAGTTTTGGCACATTGGCGACGAGGAGAAGTGACGGGAGAAACGTGTTCCGCGCAACTCAAAGCATTCAGTTTTATCTGGGCTCGGCCAACAGCCGCGCAGCTATGCGCACACCGGCAGGTGATGGCCCGGCTGGGAACCCCCACATCAAACCCAGCTAGACACAGACGAGAGGAGCAGTAGGGCGGGAGCACTACGTACCTTGAGCTCGGCAATCTCCACCAGCTCATCGCGGCCCCGTTCCTCCAGCATCGCTCCGATCTCAGTTACTATCGCGGTCTTGGCCTCGGCTGTCAGGGACTCCAAGGTTGAGAAGGTCTGTTTCGGTGCGGAAGAGGGAGCGAAAGTCATGTACGCCATTATAAACCTCTGGTACGACAATCAAACGCCTGGTACAAGTGACCAGTGCACACTGCGCACCTCGCTGCCAGATGCCGCTTCGGCTGCCGCTGCCATCGCCTCCTCATGGCCATCCGGCACCGACTGTATTCCGGCTGCCGCCAGCGTGTTGGCCACCTCACCCACGAGGCCGCTGCGGGGGGCGCGGCGGCGGGCGGTGGCGGCCGCCGTTGCGCCATCCGCATCCGCCTGTCCGCTGGGCCCGGCACCATCGTCATCGTCACGTCCACGCTTGTTGGCGCGGCGCGTGCGAGGAGCCCTGCGTGAAGTGCGGGTGGGCTTTTAGAGGGCAGACGTCTAGGGAGAGGCCCACCGTCTACAAGCTCCATCCCATGTTCCGCAGCCTCAACTGACATACAATCAAGACTAGGCTCCACAACCACATCCGGGTGATGAACTCACGCCGGTTCCGCCGCTTCCGTGCCATATGCGCCCGTGCCCTGCGCAGCCGCCGTGCCCGCGTCCGGCATCTCCTCGTCGCCATCCGCCTGCTCCGGCGCGTCGTCATCGCCGCCATCCTCGTCGGCACCCTCGGCAGCGGCGCGGCGAGCAGCGCGGTTGGCCTTGTTTGTGTGGTCGTCCTCACCCACGATCTCCCGCCGCATCACGTGGTCCATGAGAGCGCAGGCGACGGCGACGTCGCGGCGGCTGATCACGTCGCCCAGGCGGACCTTGCAGTGCGCCGTGGCCATGCGGATGATGGTCTCCAGGCAACGCGGGGTGACAGGGAAGTTGCGCTGGGTGGCAGGTAGCGCGCGGAGCGAGACGTAGTAGTCGACGATGCGCTTGACTGCGCTCTCCTCCATCGCCAAGGGCGGCGCGCCACCGGGGCCGCCCTTGGCGGCGGCCTGGGCTGCGGCGCGCGCGTATTTCCGCTTAGCGAAGATTAGGTACTTGCGCAGGAAATCGGTGGTGAGGACCTGTGTCGTAGGCGCCACAAGAGGGCAACGGAGGGACGGGAGGTGTCAGCTTCGGACCTGGAAGCTGGTGGAGGGAGCAAACCCTTTGAACACGAGCTAATGTGTGTCATTTGAGCCGATGCGGTGCTCATGTGCAGTGATGCTGAGAATAATGTTCATGATAGGAAAGAGCCTAGTGTAACGCAACGTGTCCTATGGCTGAAGAACTCTTTAGGAAGCGTCACCTGCTGGTCCGTCTCGGCTGCTGCGCCGTGCAGGCGGCTGTCGATCTTGAGCCACATCTTAAGGTCGTCCGGGTCCTGCTCCAGAGACAGCCGCCGGTCGTGGATGGTCTCCTGCAGACAGGCGCCGCGGCCGTCGTCGCCCGGGGGGCGGTACTGGTGCTGCCGCAGCACGTGCAGCGCAACCTGCGGAAGTGAGGCAGGAAGTGATGTGTGCGTCTGGTGTTGGCGGTGTGGTGGGAAACACGCTGGCGGAGGCCTGGTTGAGGTGAGCCAGGCGGCTCGGTCCTCAACGCAATGGCTGAAACCCGGACGTGTCGTGTCACGTAGTGACCATACGAGGGAAGGAGCAAGGAAGAGTCATAGACATGCAGGCGCGTCGCGCCTCTTAGAGGCACCATGCGGTTGTGGAAGAAGAGAGAGGGCTACAGACCATCAAGCCGCACACCTGGCGGTCGCGCTCGTCGTTCATGGTGTCGAGCACCACGAAGAGCATATCGAAACGCGAGAGCAGCGAGTCGGGCAGGTTGACGTTGCGAGTGACGCTGATATGCCTGTCGTACGAGCCGTATAGGGGGTTGGCCGCCGCCAGCACCGAGCAGCGGGCGTTCAACGAGCAATGGATACCGGCCTTGGCGATGGTCACGGTCTGCTGCTCCATCACCTAGAGGGGAAGACAGGGTGCAGGCCCGTGGACGGGTCGACGGGTTGGTGGTGTGCGCTGGTGCATGCGATCTGGGAATGGGATCTAGGAACGTGATGTGTGGCGGCCATGGCCCGAGAGGAAGAAACACCGTCATGAGGCATTGCGAGGTTGCCGCCCCTTCACGGATTCCTCCCCTGTCCCATGTCGTACCTCGTGGATGGCCACCCGGTCCTGGTCGCTCATCTTGTCGAACTCGTCGATGCACACAACGCCGCGGTCCGCAAGGACCATGGCGCCAGCCTCCAGACGCTTCTCGCCTGCGGGTCAAATGGGTGGGTGCGCATTGGACGAGATGGTATGGTCTGAGCTCCGTTGGATGACCGCCGGTTTGGATGGTAAACGCGGGGCTCATTACGCAGGACACGTACGGCAACATGCTCGATGGCAACACCTAACCCAACACGTGTACGCTCCGCATTTGCATTCCCGTCGCACCCCCCTATTCAATGTCCGCCCCCCGGCCCGTCTACCAACCTGTCTCTCCGTCCGTGGTAACCGCGGCCGTGAGACCCACACCCGAGGAGCCGCGGCCCGTGGTAGACACCGCGTGCGGCGCGATGTTCATGACGGCACGCAGCAGCTGGCTCTTGGCCACACCGGGGTCGCCCACCTGGGGCAACGAGATCAGCACGACGTGGTTGGAACCATACCGGAGCTCGTATGGTCGGAGCCAGCTGGGCGACCCCCGGACAGCACCCGCCCATGGCCTAGGGAGGCCGCCCCACCCATATTCGAAGCAAAGGCACCAGGTGCTTTCTGTCATCAGCAAATCACCGACCCACCATCAGTGCGTTGATGTCACCACGCAGGTGGGTGCCGTTCTCCAACGTCTTCTCCAGCCCGCCGAACAGCATCAGAGCCAGGCCTGCACCGCGGGCGAACGACGGATGAGGGGCAATGGTGGGTGTGGCGTGAGGGTAACGCGAGGTGTGACTTGAGGGCTAGGGATGCGTGGCGAAGTTCCTTCTTGTTAAAGAACCCACTGTCGACGCACCCTTCTTGATGATGTCGTGGCCGAAGATGGAAGGCGCCAGGGAAGCCCCAAGCAGGTCCAGCACGCGGTCCCGCTGCGCCAGGCGCTTGATCTCGCGCGCGTCCGCCATTGTGACCTTGGTCTGGCTGTCCTTGTTGAGCTTCTGCACCGAGATGCCCACCATTACAGCCTGTAGGGGCGGAGGATGAGGTGAGGGAAGGGCGGAGGGTGAAGGGAACATGACAGAGAAGCGATCGGCATGCACGCGCGGACAGCGGCACAACGGACGAGTGGCCTCAAGTAGGCTAAAACGGTGGGTCCTGCCGGAGTTGCTCCGCTGGAAGGCCAGTAACGTGCCCAGTCCCACATTTTCCAATGTCCGGCCTGCATTACACGCGCGCTTGGTACCCGGTCCTCTAGCCGTGCCCCACTCTTAAGCGCCATGACCCGCCAACATCGGCTAACAAATTGGAGACAGTACCCTGAGCCAAGCTCATTCTCCTGGCCGGTCCACCACTTTCATCGCAAGGCAGCCATGCCCTATGACGTCCTGACAGCAGAGTACCTGCTTCCTTCCCAGGCATCAGCCTCCGTGTCACCACCAGTTCCCAGCTTCCATGGATCAGACCCCTATCCCAGCCACCTACCTTGTGAACGAAATACTATTTCTTCCTATGTTGTCGACCCACGGGTTTCCTTTCCCAACCTACCTTGTACACGGCCGTGACGTTGCCCGCCTGCCTGCCCGCCAGCGGCTTGTAAAGGCCCACGATGGCAACCCGATCGCCGGGCTTCGCGGAGTCCACCAGGTCGCCCTCCAGGACGATCTCGGTGGAGTGGGGCAGCTGGCCGGGGGGCGCTGTCTCAGGCAGCTCCTGAATTTGCAGGGTCTGCGGGCGGCAGGGAGCAGGGGGCGCGACGAGGGCGAGGTGCGGGGAGGAGGGCGTGAGCGACAGAACAGCGCGGAGGATTGGGGCGGGGTGGTGACGAGGGCGGCGTGCTGGTGGGGTTCGTGTCCAGGGTGAGGGGCACGTTGGGTTCGTGTCCAGGACTGGGACCCACGCTGGCGAAACTTTTAACCCTGCGACGGTGGCAGTCAACCTTACAAACACGCGACCACGCCTCCCCAAGACTCTGGTGCGTGAGAAGGGGGAACGCGTACCGTATCTCACCTGGTTGTCTATGTACTTGCAAAGGCCGAACTCGGTGGTCAGGGGGTTGCCGGAAGTGTCGAACTGGGGGTACGTGGTCGAGGTGGGGGCGCCACGGAGCGATGTAACGTCACGGTACTGCTGTGTCGTGTACTCGCGGGTAGCCTCCGAGTAGTGCACCGAGCTGACCAGCTTGGGGCGGACGAGCGAGCATTTTGTGACGATGCCAAAGACGCAGACAAGCTGGTTGAGAAAGGTAGATGTGAGCTGTCGCGGCGACACCTCGTGCTTGCCGAAATCTCCCTTCAGGCCGATTGTGATATGCATGTTGCCTGTCTCTTCGAGCACTCGCAGCAGCACCGGGTCAACGCCGCTCTTGACGAAGTTTTGCAGAGCATCCTCGAAAGCAGGCAAGCACTCGAGGGGCTTCTCCAGCAGCTGTAGCAGGAGCGGCTCATCATACTTGCGCAGATGGTGCTCAGCCACCATAAGACGTCGCGACTTAATCCGGTAGGCCTTGCCGTCGCCCTCGACAGGGTCATACAACTCCTCCAATGCACGTGCATAGCTCCATGAGCCCTGTCCTGGCGTTACGAAATCATACTCGAAGAAATCGGCAAAGCGGCGAGTGAGCTGCACACGAACTTCGGAGTAGTCTTCCATTCTGGTAGCTGGTCAAGTCTGCAAACTCGTAACGTCAAAGTCGTATGTCTATAAGACCCGTAAGCATGTGACACGTATTTAACTTGGTCAAATTGAGAACAAAAGGGCTCCGGGTTGGTCGGTCTTTTATCAACGTCTGCGCGCCAAATTCCAAAATGCCGTACCACAGGGCGATTTCGTCGGCTCCCAAGAATGCGCACGATTGCATTTTGCCTTTCAGTCGCTATTTTAATTACTTGTAATTGAATGTTTATGTTGGTAGCACACAATACCCAAAGGTTAAATCCAATCGTTTGGTCGCGGCTCGTGCGTAACCGCCAAAACTAGCATGCAAACACACAATTCTTGCACAACTATGTCTGGATCATCCAGAGTGTTGCCTCCTCACATGGTAACAGACGCCTGAAGGTAGTTACGGCCTGCCGCTCCGGAACCGACCCAAGCTAACCTGCGGGAGTGCAGATCATGGCAAGGCAAATTCTATAATACTGGTTTTTTGCTGAAACAAGATAGTCACCACCAGCACCCAAATCCGCGTGTACTCGCCAGTCGCCACCTGGTATCAAGAGGGCCCTGTAGGCCGGCGGTCCTGGAGCATGCGCGCCCCTGGCATGGCTCTGCATGGCTCTCGACTGCTGGATAGGATATCGGTAACGTGTCCGAAGGGGTGGAGTTATTCGAAGCAATCATCGCCCCTCAACCCTGAGGGCGGCAGCCACTGCCATCCTCGTGTGTTCGCTACTACCACTGCTGTGCTGACCTTATCAATGCGCCCCGGCTGCTGTCACAATGCTGTTCGCACCAGTGCTCAATTACCATCGCCTCATTCCCATGCCACCAGCGAAGGCGGCTCGTACTCCCAGGCAGCATCCACAGCATCCAGCGTCACTCAAACATGATGCACAATGCAGTATGAGATGAGAATGCGTGCTCCTACTGGAACTTAAGCTCCTCTCGGGCCTGCTCGGGCTCCGTACCGTAGCCGGACTAAGTGATGAAGAAGGAGCTCTTGCGGATTGCCGTTTCCGCCGCTTTCCGCACTAGCGGAAATCGCGGAAAATGCAGACGCTTCCCGAGCCGTGCAGGACCACACACGCTATTTGCACACGCCACGTCAATGAATATATGCGTGATTCACTTCGTTTCGAAGGCTCGTGGTGAGCTACGCTTGATGAGGAATCTGCCTAGATTTGTTTTTGGAAAGGTGGACCCATGGGACAGCGCAGTTCATCGGCTCACCACAGCTAGCTGTCCACTTACAAAGGACTACAAAGCTCGCAAGGTAACCATAACCATGTTCAGGAAGGCTAGGATTACATTTGCGTGCAGGTGATTGCTTTAGTGATATGACAGCTGTCTTGGCCTTGGAGCACGCGGGCGGCTAGGTGGTTGTAGATAGATCGCGCCCAGTGGAAGGCGGATGTGAAGGCGCGGATGAGGGCTCTTGTGTCATGCGTTGTACATGTTTAGGCTCCTTCTGTCGCTTTTGCAAACATCAACGGGACCTTCGCTGCCAGCATCACCGCACACAATTGTGACAGGCGCTAGGCGACGACCCAGCTTGCAGTGATAGCGCCAGACAAACTCAGCCACAGCCTCGGTCATGACCGAGCAACACAGCGGCATGAAGCGTGCCAGCCTGAGCTGCTGCGCATACGCGGTTGCAATCGTCCTAGCGCTCGCCTCGCCGTCGGCCGTGTATTGCATTCCCCCAGGTATGATCTTGCGCCGCACCTCAAGGCCGTGCCCGTCTGATCACGTCTGGAACCCACTGTAACCGTTACAACAACAACGTGCCGAAGCCAAAAGTGGCGGCGGCGAAACCTGACAGGCATCGATTCCCAGCTCCCTAGGTGTCGCTGTTAGGCTGTGCTCGGTCGTAGCTAAGCAATCAAGCGTTTCGCTCTTGCCACCCCGCAGCCAACAAGCCAGCCAACCCGCCACTGGCAATCCCCTGCGGCTGCTCCGACGTCGACCCACGCGACTCCTTCTTGAGGGCGAGGTTGTGTCGCAAGGATGGGCTGCGCCTTCGCACGGAGATACTTCCGCGTCCATTCGGGGCCGCCTTACGTAACGCACACATGCCTACCAGGATCCGCTTTGGAACACCCTTTGGAACCCATTTCGCAGTCCCTTTTGGTCCCATTGCGCTTCCACGTACCCTCTGGGACCGCATCGCCATCACACGCCACAATGATGAGCCTGACCTGAATGCCTGGCTGACCCCACGCCATCACGCCATGCGCCCTTTCCCTTCCTTGCTCACTTACTTTCTCTTTCCTGCTCCTCCGTCCCTTGCTTCAGGGTGGAGTTCTCGTGCTTTGACCAGGCGCGCTTCGGCTCCTGCAGCCAGGCCTTCATGCGGGAAACACCCGAGGAGTTGCCCGAAGGTGCAACGAACCTAAAACCTATATGCCCCCACCTTGCCCTCAGTGCTGAACGCCCCAAACATTACAGCCCGCAATGCAACCCGCCGGCACCCTAAATACTCACCGCGGCCCACTCCTTTGCCTTCACTGCCCCACCATGCGCAGGCTACTGCCAAATCAGCTGCGGGCGCTGCTCCTGCTGCTCCTCCCTGGACGCGGTGCTGGAGTACAAGGGCCTCGAGATGTTCAGGTGATGATGCTACCTGGCGCCTACCGGTATCGACCGGGGGCCTACAGGGGGGCCGGGTCTCAAGAGAATTAGGGGCCAGCCTGAGCCGAATAAGGTTAGGTAGGTCGTCCACTTGGCACGTCGCACGTGGGTCGCCCACCAAGGGATGACGGCGCACGTGTCAAATCACGTACGGTACATGACATGGTGTACGCGGGGCGGTACATGAGCTGACGCCTGGTGTGACTCCTGCTTCGAGATACTATGCGCGTGGCTGCTGGTCGTGTATGTCAGGTGGATGCTCAGCTTCTCGGACGAGGGCGCCAAGACCAAGATGCCGGGGTACATGGTGACGCTGCTCGCACCCACAGACGGCGCCGTGTGGAGCGCGCTGAACAGGCTCGGTGGGTGGTTTGCGCGGGTGGAATCGTACAGTAAGGAAAGGGCTAGATGGGCAGTTGCGGCGCGAGCGAGGCGCGAGCTGGGCGGCGCGGACCACTAGGACCGAAATTGAGGACGCATGCAACGAAAGTCGCGATGCAGCAACCATACTGATAATGAAGGGCCCACGTGGGCTGACCAAGGGGGCTTACGCAGGGAACCCATGGGCGCACTCGCTTCAGCGCCGCGCTCGCGTGTGCTTTGCGCCGCGCAGGCTTCAGCACCAAAGAAGCTGTGGAGCGCGACGGTAACGCGAAAAACATCATCGCCGACCTCGGGCGTTACCACGTGCTCACACCGGTGGAACCCCTCAAGGTAAATACGAGGCGGCCAGCAGCGAGAACGTGGATGGCACACGGCTGAGCCGCTTGTCGGTCCCTTCCCGCCCAGCAAGTAAAGAGAGCGACCTATTAGGTCAATCCAAGGCTGCGGCCGGTTGCGGCCGCCATACGCGGCCCTCTCACACGCAACCCCGTCGCTCTGGCCCCCAGGCTACCTGGACGACGCCCTTCATGCTGTCTGACGTCAGCATGTGGACGGCCGTGTCCGGCAGCAAATCCATGGTGACAGGCAAGCAGGAGGACGGCGGCAAGGTCCGGGTGTCTAGCCCGAAAGCCTCGGCTGCCATCATCGACCGTGACCTGTACGCATGCAAGGTGGGCAGGGTGCGGCCCGACAGGAGGCTCCACTAGCGCTGTGGAAGGATCGGGGTGGCGGTTCAACCAGGCTCGTGAACGGAAGTTCCGTACAGTATGGTTGGGCGGGAGCCGGAATAAGTACACGGAGTGGCGCATCCAAGTCTAAACGTAGTAAGCTCGGCGACGGATTCTTTTACTCTCCGTGCTTGATGCCACCTCACAGCGCCGCAGTCTTCGTCTCCCTTCATCCCTTGCCCTTGCTCGTCTGAGACTGAACGGACGGCCGATTCGTCTGGCGAGAGCCTATGTGGCCCCAGTGGCCTCCAAGCCCGTGGTGCCCACAGAACCAAGCATCGCTGTCGTCCCGTTCTGCTGCTCGCAGGGCTTCGTGCAAGTGCTGGACGCAGTGCTGGTCCCGTGGTCTATGAACGGCTACAAGTGATGGCGCAGAGCGTCCAACGTCGTGCGCGGTTTGTGATCCGGCACATTGCTCCGCCGGGGCACCTTCGCAGACAAGCCGCTGGCCCTGTTGCTTTTCCACCGGAAGCGAGGCCTGTAGAGCGTAGCTAGTGGGGCGCCCGCCGGACACATCTGATGACGACCGAGTGGGAGGGTAGCGCCGTTCGTGTCGGACTCGATGTACTGTAACATCGAACTAAGGCCCCCACTGGGTTACTACTGCATCTATGAATCGTAATGTGGCATCATGGCGGTCAGACGCTCCGGATATGAAGCTCATGTAACACACGGCGGCGGACAGGCCTGAACAGCTTGCTTCCATGAAAGGAGCTATCCTTGGGGTCTTGGCCGGTGTGTACAGGCCATGAGGTCCTGACATTCGTTGCGTCCAAGCTTACATTATCTCGTCCAAGATCGTTGGCGCTGGCAATCGGGTTCAATGGACATTCAGGCCCATCCACGCCAAATGCATAATTGTTTGAAACCGAGATCCGAGATGTCTGAAACCGAGTACCGTACATGCTCGACAAAATAGTAATAGTTAAGTTGGCAAGTGGCCTCAGGATGGCCCAATTTGCGTGTCCCCCTGCATCCCCAAGATCGCAATACATGGTTCCGTCAGTCCATCGGCATTAGTGTGAGCACTCAATGTCGGGGAGGGGGGTGAGGTCCGAATAGAGGCATTACAACTATAAGCTGCTGGAAATTGAATACGGTACATGAGATGCCGCTCAATACCAGACACAGTGCGCAGTGCTGTCAGTGGACAAGCTCAGTCAGCCAGCCGCGCCATACCTGCCAGATAAGCTGCGACACAGGTGCCGTCGACGCGGCTGCACAAGACCGCGCGACGTTCTGTCAGTCGCGGCACCTAGGCTCTCCTCAACACGCTACAATGCGGCTGTTCACAAGCGGGCCGGCATCATTAAAACGTCTCCCTAATCGCAAAATAACTCTGGTGCCTCTTTTCTTCCGCCGCAGGGGCCAATTCCGCGCCAAGAGCATCGAAAATTTGGATTCCGCTACCGGTTTCAGAGCCATACAGCATAATTCTGGAGCTTCGGAATTTCATCACGTGCATCACCCTTCCCTTGGGGCAGGCAATCTGCACGCTGCTGCTACTATAGTCTGGGGAAGAGTAGCCAAACAGGCCACCCTGTAATGGCTTCAAGCCGTTGGATCAGCAGGCAGATGCCCGCCCAACCAGGCCCAACAAAGCAGCCTCGGTCCAAACTCCAGTGGACGCGCACGCCTCACGCCCGTGCGGCGTCTAACGACCTTGGAAAGGGTTTCCCAGCTTGACGACCCAATATCACTATGAAGCACAGGAAGATTCACGGCTTCATGCACGGCACAAACCGTACTATTTGTCATACCAGAGCAAACCTTAATAACTATCGTACAAACCGTGCAGCCCATACGGTTGCTACACCACGAGCTGATCTGCACCGTTGTTACTGCCCACGGGCGCCCAAGTCATGTTGCTGCCACTCTCGCATCCGCGTCCCCTCTCTGGTGGCCTCCGGCCCCACCAGCGATGGCAGCCGCGTGCGGCTGGGCCCCAGCCGCCAACTGCGTCGTAGTGCCGTTAACGCCCCGGGCCTGGCTACTGTCGCTATCACGCCCCCTGCTGCTGGACTTGGCGCTCACCTCCGCGCCAAAGATGGGGCAGCTTACGTCGTCTCCGTCGGCCCTCTGTCTCCGGAGCATCATCCAGGCCCTGAAATCCTCCTCAGCCCGGACGACCTCCTCCCATTCCGCGCGCGCGACCCGGTGGTGCACCCACAGAGACCAGACGTGTGCAAACGTAAGCACCAAGCCAGAGCCGGCCACCATCCCGATGAAGACGTACAACTGACACAGTGCGGGTGTAGGCCGGGCGGGGAATGACGGTTCAGTTGCGCGCACCATGCGGTTTCGCGGCAGCTTAAAACACGGCCAAAAATCAACGGACGGAGCCGGGGGAGGAGGCTAGGTTGCGAGCAGCTAAAGGCAACAGACTCAAGCGATGAAGAACGGAGGCGCGCGTACACCACAAAATGAAGGGGATCTGTGCACGTATCTACAGAGCATTAGTACGATATCACGCATGGCCAATTTACCATGACGGAGTAGTTGTAGGTGAGGGCGACTTCCAGGATAAGCGCCAGCATCGTGAAGAAGCACTGCGCCACGAAGAAGGGCTCGTTCAGCCGCCGGTCGATCCAGCTGGCTTGGCGCAGGTAGCGAATGACGCTCGTGGTCTGCTGGCCGCAGCGGCTGATGTGGCTGGTGAACGTAGCGGCTGCGGCAAGGGCGCATTAGAAACGGGCGCATGTTCTTGTCACGTCAATAGCAGCGGGGTTATGGGAGCGGATGGCTACGGGTGCGGGCCTCATCTCCTGCTTTCAGGCACGCAGTGCGTCGGTCGCCCATATTGGAACCTCCCTCCGCTTCCGTCAGCTTTTTTCCGCACTCGCACTCCGGCCGTGCTGTAACCTAAGCACCCTGATCCTGGCACTCGATACCACTCCTGGCATATCGCCGTTCTACGGGCGGCACCTTGTTCGTTGGGCACATCCGCAATTCCGTGTTGCTGCTGACGTCAGCACCTACGACACCACCCGATTCGCCTTATCCCCCGTGTGGCTTCTACTTCACTACGCCGCCCAACCCGCGAAGGCCATACACGCTTCCGGCGCACTTGCCGGACAGCATGACGCAGAACGCCAGCACCACGGACGTCATCTGGCAGAAGAAGTACGTCTGGAAGAGAGCCGTTCTGTCATCCTGCTGAGCCGCTGTGGACACGGCACCATAATTGAATGTTAGGAGCAGCGCCGCAATCACCTGCAGGCGCAGGGAGGCGGGAGGTGACGGGTGACGAGTGGCGGGCCAGGTTAGGGTACGCAAGTGATTTCAGGCGTGCGCGAGAATCTCTCCTGGCCTGCACTCTCCTCGCAACCCAAACGACCACACCGGCCATGTGCCTCGTGGGGTAACGGCCAACCACGTACGGCGGCAACAAGACGCCTCCCACCCACCATCAGCATCCATCAGCATGGAGAGACTCCCAGCATCCCACGCACGAGTCGCCCTCTGTGCATCAGCCTCCTCGAATGCCACGTCAAGGTAGCGGCCAGCAGCCGCCGCACCACCCACCAGCAACCGCCACCCCACCCGCCAACCACTTCACGACTTTCCTTGCTCCTGGCGTATGGAGTCGTACTACGTTGCCTTGTTGGATCCGCGAACACAACTCCTATCCGTATGGACGGGGTTCGCCCAATCGGCAACTTCAACGTCTCATCACGCGGCTCTCTGCAACCCGGTCACGCGCACCCCATATTTGGTACGCTCGATCCGCACTCGCCGCTTTGTTGGTGACGGTTGTAATTGACGCCGTGGTCACGCCGGAGGGGCCGTTTCGAATTGCGTTGACGACGAACTCGCTCGGCGCTGCCCCGTGCTCGTCGCGGAGTGTTGGGCCTCCGTCTATAGCGTTGTCATATACTCGCCACTGAACTGATGCAGGGCATTGCCATAGGAGTGATCGCTCCGGGAAGGCAACGTGGTCATGGCGGTGGTCTGTGAAAGCGACGCTGGGACGTCTCATTAGGTTGAGAAAATTAGCGTTACTAGGTTGCATCGTCTCCCAGCCATCGTCTCCTAGCCTTCTGGTCTTACAGAATTAATGCATATGACATTTTTTAGTAGTTCCATACGCACTACCGCTTTGTTTAGGAATGGGGGAAGCCGGCTGGAAGCAATTTGTTCCAGAAACTAGTCTGCGGTTTACAAACGCTGCCGCTAGCATGGCAATTATAACATTTACGTTTCCGTCATACGCAGCGTTCCAGTCCTGTCCTTCGACATAGGCTTAGCGCACAGCGCGAGCAAAACCCCTACATAAGCAAACGTGAAGTTAAACATCATCGCTCGATTGGTCAGCTCGGCCATACGTGGCGTTCGCCGTTCCCCTTGCTGCCGTACCACTTTCGAAGACGAAGGCGAGGGACGAAGCAGCCCAACGCCCCGCTCTGCCAGGCAACGAGCTTCTCAACGAGAGTAAGAATACCGGTATCAGGGCTGCTGCCTCAGCGCCGGCCCTGGCCTCATCATCAATCAGCCTGCGTTTAGAGGGTTGGTGGTGTGCGGCAGCAACAATGTGTGAATCCGGAATTGGAAGGTGCTCTTCCCGGGCTCTCAGTTCTGCAGAAATCAATGTTACAGACCTCGCCGAGAACAACGCCTGCAGTTGCCTCGTGCGCCACACACGCCAAACTGGCACGCCCGGTTACCGGTGCTCACGGCAGCCGATCTTACCCGGGGCCCATGCGAACACGACTGCCTACCTCAGCCCCCATCGCTGGCCGAAAGGTGAGTCAAAAGAATGCAAGCCCAATTGCTTGTACAGTGCGAATCGCGAACTAACTAGGCCCCCCCATTGCGTCTCATCTCAGGACAAACACGGTAGCGATAACGGCCGCCACTTAGACGCCCGTCGCGGGACTGATACACGTTTAGCACCCGCGCGGCAGTGCGACACCAGTGCTCGCACCACGGTTTCAATCCCCGGCACAGCACCACGTGGTGGCCGCAGCATCCGGCTTATTCTACTTCATTCGAAAGCCACTGCCACCCAGCGCGCTGGTTTGACCAGCAACGTCTGCCGTGCCAGAAGACAAAAAAGAAATGCGGCATTACGACGTTAGGAAGCCACGCGCCCAACAGCACCAACACCACAGTCTTATTCTACTTCCAACGAAGCCTAACACGCCAACGAATAGCACCAGGTGGGCGCCCCTGCATACCCCCCTCAAAGGACGCGGTGGTCCCGCTAAATAAGTTACCATTACCTTTTACCACCACGGTCCGAACCTACATGGTCACCATACATCGCCGTATACACCATATATAAAATAAACCGCCCTTACGTCTTTAGCGTTTATTCGTTCCGAACTTCTCAACGGATTCGGTGGCGACGACGCGCGATGCATGTTCAATGCCACCCCATGAAACCAGGGTGGCCGTCCATGCACCCCGTGTGACGACCTCAGGTCGCCGTTGCAGGAAACTACAGCAACGGCAACCGAAACAGTTGAAGAAACAGTTGTCACGGCAGCACGAGAAAGGAACGAGTACATATCTTGGGAGTCAGCCAGCAACATGCAGTACCGCAGGTGCCCGTCATTCAGCAACACGCGCCTTTTCAATTGTCCCTATCCAACAACAACAAATGCACCGCCGGCACTCCTAAGACCTATTCCGACGACGACAACGAGCCGCAGGCCCTGCAGGCGAGCGGCGGCCGCTCCTTCCCTCAGGCTTGCGTGATGAAAGAGGTCCGTGGGACATAACAACCGCCCGGACGAAGCAAACCGAACGACGCAAACCCAGACCATCAGACGCCAACACACCGCATAATTATTGGATTGGGACGCTCGGCCCAAAGCCTAAACAGTGCAATAGCAGACACCCAGTGGGCCCTTGGTGAATGCGCCTTCGGCTTTACTACGATTAGATGTACATGACCCGTTCACCCTCCGTACGGTAATAAATGTATCAATGAAAGGATGCAGGAGTACATGTGGGTAAGAAGTTGTTTCTTGTAGGGGTCACTTTAGACTGCGAAGTATCCATATGCCAGGTGGCAAAACTGGCGCGCTAGGCCAAGATGTAAGGCCCCCCACGGCTTTCAGCTATCCATAAAGGGGTGGCGTACGCGCCGCGTACAACCCCCATGCACGTCACCTGCCCGACCAAGACAAACGCCCCACGTCGCAGATGACCGAGGCCCACACACTGATTCCGGTGTGCACTTTATAATGCCGCTCGAAGAACCACCGGAAAGCAGACTCTCGAGCCTGCCGTACCGCCCGCCCACATCGCCTTTGGCAAGCACACATCTCAGCCGTGGCTCGCTCGTCCCAGCCCCTGCTCGTCCATCACCAGCCCTCCGCCCTGCTCGTCCGGAGAGGACATGCTGGAGGCGCATGGCCGACGATGCTGCTGCTTGCTGGGTTTATGCCGGCTACACGTGGCATTGCGGCATTATCCGGTGTCCGATCCGACAGGGCCAGCTCTCCGGAAAGAACACGATGCCGGACCCGACCGAATGGACCGATGCGTGCGAGGTGGGTCAGCGACCCCGCAGCATGCTGCTGCTGCCGTTATTGCTGTACGTGCCGCCACCGCCTCCGCTGCTATACATGCCTTCGCCGCTGCCAAACATGTTGAAGCTGCTGACACCTGCTATACGCGCTGCTGAAACCGCAAACTGCCACATTTTCCACTGCAACTGCTGCTGCGGTACATGACAGCGCCCCGCCCGCTCAGCGCACCGCGGGCCAGGTGGTGGATGTAGCGGACGTGCCGGGCATATGCCCCCAGCGTAGCGCCCTCGCCTGCGGGCAGGGGGGCTCGGCCTCCCCTGGGGCCGCTGGGGACCTCATGGGGGACGTGTGCCTGCCGGTGGCCACCGCATCTTCCAGCATCTTCGTCATGGGGGGACAGCGGTCGGTGGAGAGGCGTCGCTTGCTGGGTGAGCCGCGCGGGTGCACATGCCAGAAGGACAACGACGCGCGAGGGGACAACGTTTCATTGGAGGCGTTGGGAGAAGCCTCGCCTCCAAAAGGATACCCGCCGCCGCTGTTGCTGAGTCGCCCTCGACTAGGTGCGGCGGCACCATCTGGCAGCCTGTCGCGCGCCGTCGCGGCGCCGCCAGCGGCAGCGCTGGGGCTCTGAAGGCCGTCGGGGGACGCCCGAACGCAGGAGGCGTCTGCAGAGTCGCGCGCCGAAACCAACTGCGGCGCCAAGCCGTCCAGGCCGACCGGCGCCTGACATGTGGGGTTTTGCCCGGTGGCCACAAAGTGCACAAAGCCCGCGCCCACCTGCTCTTCAACGCAGAGGCCCTCGTCGGCCGAGCCGGCCCCTGCGGCCCACGGCTTCAAGCTGACCTCTATGTGGGTGCTACAGGTGGTGGCAGTTTCAGCAGGACTCCGAGGCGCCCGCAATTGAGACGTAGTGGAACTCTCCCGGCTGCACCCACCATTCCGTGCGGCGGCATCAGCCTGGCGCTGGGCGCCAAACCCAGTCGCCGGCGCCAGAGTGCTCTGCCAGCTGCTACTGCCGCCACTGCAGCCCGGTGCCACGCCGTCAGGCGCGGTCCAGGTGTCCGCCGCCGGTGCAGGTCCGCTGATCGCCTCCCCAGCGAACAACGACGAGGTGCCCACACCTCGCGATGATGTCGTCAGCACGTCGGGCATTGTGCGAGCGATGCGGCAGCTGCTGCTGCCGGGCGCCGTGGAGGCCCCCTGGGAGGAGGACATGTGCTTTGAGGAGGACTGCTGCTTGGTAACCCTCGGCGCCACCAGCTTCGTCTTCCAGGTGGTGCTTCGCAGCAGGTGCGCTAGCGCCCATATCTCGTCATCCGATACCGTGTCAGTGGACCTGCGCATCGTTAGCGTGGCTGGGTCGCCCAGTCCTGCCGGACCCGGCATCAAATCCGCGTCGCGCCGTCCGAAGACCATCGCCGCCGCCGCCGCAGCGGCGTCCGCCATGGCCGTGTTCGCGGTCCTACCGGCCGCGATCTTCGTTGGCTCCTGTGTTTCGGTGCTGCTGGTGCAACCCGAGCTGTAGCCGCTGTGCAGGTATTGCGCGCTGCCCATCGCCGCATCCGATGCGGTGCCACTCGCGGCTGTTGCCGCCGCCGGCCCCCTCACCATACCGCCCGTGCTCGCCTGCTGCTGCTCTACCCGTTGTACTGCGGCCAGCACCGGGTGGTCGGCCCCAACAAGGGAGCTGTAGTCCTCGGGCGAGTCGGCTCCGAAGCACTCAGCAAGAGGGTTGATCCCCTTGCGCCGCGGTTTGTGGCCCATGTCAGAAAGGAGCTGCGGATGCGTTGGAAGGACACGGGTTCGCGTGGCAGTCAGTTACGGAGCCCTTCAAGTCCGGACGCGGGCGCAGCAGCGCACAACGAGCGTGGTGGTGTGGCCATGCCCTCCCTCCCGTCCCGCCGCCCGTCCCACCTGGTCGTAGTACTTCATGCCGTACATCATCACCACCGCGCCACGGCTCCGTTGGGCCGGCATGACCTCCCGCCGCCACCTTTGCTGCGCTCGGACGTCCGCCGCCATGTCGGAGGCAGAGGGCAGGCGCACGCGGCCGGCCAGCAGGTTGGCCAGCCACAGCGCCTGCAGGCCGTGGGTGAGGATGTTGCTGTAGGTGCTCACCTGTGGCAGGGGGGCGGATCACGGAGGGGGGATAGGTGCAGTTGGGAGTTGGGGGCGGGCGAGGGTCGGGTCGGTCACAGGGATGCAGTGCAGGTACCGGAGCAAGTGGCGGAAGTCTGCGGCGGCAGGAGGACGTGTGGTACTCGATGGAGCCGGCGACGAGAGAGGCGCCGCTTGGCGGCGCCTCACTGCACGCAGGCAACTGAACGGGTACCACCTGAGACGGGGAGACCGCCAATGCTGGCCGGTGCGTCACTGAGCTTTACATGCAGCTGGCGCCGGCTTTACATGCAGCTGGCGCCGGCTTTACATGCAGCGTTCGTTAGGACACCCCAGTGCTTCTTGACGTGCGGGCAAGGACCGGGGTGCGAGGTACTCGTCCACCCACCTCCCTTCGATATTTTCCTCCCGCATATATTATTCCCACGCACCTCACTGCCGATAAACGCCAGGTGCGGTACGGCAGGCGGCAGGCAGTTGCGGTACAGATACAGGCCGTCCTTCTGCAGGCCGAGCCGTGCGCGCATCTCGCCGTCGAAGTATTCGTACGACTTCATGTAGCCGGTGCAGTACAGGATGACGTCCGCGGCGCGGAAGGTGCCGTCCTGCGTGACCGTGACGGTGGAAGCGTGAGGACACCATACCGCGTAAGGCCCTCGCCGCGTGGGAAATGGTGGCGTCTCAAGGAACGCGGCGACGGCGACGCAACAAACCACCTGACGACCGAGCACCTTAACAGCTGGGGTACCTACGGGGGCAGCTGCGTACCCTGCTGTACACCTGGGCCCAACGGCCCAACGGCCGTACCAACGGCCGCGTAACCTCCCTCCCGAGCCTACAGCTTTCCGGTGTCAGTTAAGCCACGGGACCACCACCCAACTCAGTGTATTGTGTTCCTAATTGGGAGGGAAAGCTCCAAGGTCACCATAGCCCCCAGCCCCGCTGCCGGACCGCCCATGCCCAGCCCCAGTCCCGGCTCCTCCGGCTGCCCGGTCCACCGGGCCCCCCAGCATCAGACCCACACCTGGAGGATAACGCCATTGCGCACGAGGCGGGTGATCTCCCCTGCGACAAAGGGCCGGCCGGCAGGCGGGTCAAGCAGCGCGCCTCATTTGGCCGGCAAGGGCCCCACTCGTGGGAGGCAGGGCACGACGGCTCCTGGCCCACCATCACGGAGCCACCTCGGGAGGGGGCTTTGAATCCCGGCTGGGTGTTGGAGAAACCACTGGGTTGCTAGGCAGTGCTGGCCCGCCAGCTACACCACGCCTCACCCCTCGCGCCGCACCACTCACCCTTGATGGTGGTCAGCGTTTCGCATCGCATCAGCTCGTCGCTGCTGTCGTCCAGGATCTGGCCGCCGTAGAAGAGATCGTCGGGTAGGCCCACGTGCGGCCGTTGGAACTTGCTGCTCGACAGTTTGAACTTCCGGGAAATGACGCCCTGCGCGAGTAAGGGGTGATCATCAGGGCACCGGCATGCAGGCAGCCAAAAGCAGGTATCAGTGCATCGATGTGTTGAGTTTAGGGTTTTTTGGTTTTTGGTTTTAGTGCATACACATGGACGAGGCCATCTTGGGCTTCCGCGTGGACAAGAACACCACCGTGCAAGGCGACACCCCTTTTTCCCTCCATTTCTGATCAGCAATCGCGCCGTACCTCCAGCCCCAGCCAGAACAACCGCTTCAACGGTTTCGTCATGGAGTGTACGGCCTTATCGACGCGCCCAGCCGTGTAGTACGGCGGCAGCATGCCCGCCGTGCCACGGTTGAAGAGCAGGCGGCGGATGGGAATGCCCAGGATGCTCCGGGGCACGGGCCAGTGCGCCTGGCGGTAGAGCATGGTGACGGAGGAGGCGCAGCGACTGGACACCAGGCCGCACACACAGTCCATCGCCGTCTTGCCCGCGCCCACGATCACCACGCGGCGCCCCTTCGCCACAGACATGTCTGAAAAGTCCTGAGCGTGGATTTGGGTCCCAACAAAGGTTTCGGCGCCCTGCAAAATGCGGCAGGTAGAGGCGGTGGGGTGGTGTTTGATGGGAAGTGCTGGGTGGAGCCATCAGGGGAGTAGACCGGGATGCTCGGAGTGGGCGGCACGGCATGGCGGTAACACTGTATTTGCACTACTTTCAGTATGCATGAACAGGAACATAATGACAGCACACGTCCCAGGAAGAAGGAGCACACATACGTTCAACATGCGCACGCATGTACCTTATACTCCGGGATGAACGGGTGGCTGTACAGTCCGCAGCAGATAACGGTGTAGTCGACCCGCATCTGCGCGATGCGATATCCGGGGTTTGCGGAGTTACGATAGGTAGTGGGCAAAGGGGTTCCTCGTAAGAGTGATAAAATGGACAGCGAGAACCGATGGGACGCAAGAGGACGCAAGAGGATCGCAAGAGGATCGCCGGGATCAGCGTCATCAGGACATGCCCGGGCCACAATGACCAGGAACACGCGCGGCTTGCAGCTGGTGCAAAGAGTATATGCCGCCGTCGCAGTAGGTACTCGCCTCCCCGGATCGCAACAGTGCGTATGCATGATCGTGTTGTAACCGAAAATGTTTTTAGCCCCCCAGGGTTGCGCGCTGTATTTGATCGTGCACGGCAGGTTTCAGCCTCAGTACGACACCTTCACGGGCTGAGAAAATCACCTATCCATATTATTTCCTTTCCCTTCTCCAAGCCACGCACCATTCCAGAGCCCGGGTCGCAGCGTCTACCCCGCCAGGCTGCCACGTCATCCCCGCCAGACTGCCACGTCACCCCCACCAAGCTGCCACGTCAAGCCATACCTTGTAGAACTTCTCCTGCACAGAATCACAGAACAGGACCTCCCACTCCCGCGCCTCGGCGCACCATCGGAGGCGTAGCAACTTGCAGTTGAGCCGGATGTGTTCCATGAGCCCAAACTTTGCGGCGTACGCCTTCACATAGGTTTGCACTTGCTGTCCGGATGGGTACTCCTGCTTGGGCTGTAGCTCCTTGGGCCAGAGGAACTCGGGAAACTGGTACTGCCGCCATGGGACTACTCGGGCGGGAGGGCAAGGCCGCTATCAACTAGGGCGTTTTGAACGAGCTGGAAAGGGCAAAATGCGCGTTTTTTGCAAGCTGCTCCCTTGTTTGGTCTCGATTAATTACCCTGTGTCTGGTAACAGGAGCCCCATGCGTCGGCGCTGGGTCAAAGACCGAGCAGCCTTCTCGTAGAAGCCGCGACTCTCCGCACCACTCGCTCTCCCTCATATTATCGCCGAAACCATGTGTGTTATGCCCTTTAAACTTGTCTTATACTGTTTATCACGCTCAACTTACTTTGCAATCCGTAGCCGTCATAGTTTCGTTTCCAAATGCCACCGATGTCTGCACTCGCTTCCAGGACAAGGACCTGGTTCGACGTCACTTAGGTAAGTGAATAATACAAGTATCATGCTGGCATATTATCAGCGGAGAGAAGCCGAGCTATGGCCCAGGCGCCCAGCTGTTGAGTACCTGCACCCCAAGACGGAGGAGTTGACGCGCCGTCGAAAGCCCCGCCACGCCGGCGCCGACAACTAGTGCCCTTCGTAGACATCCAGGTTCAGGTAACAGCGGAAGGTGTTGATGCTGACACGCGGGCGGCGTCCCCTCGGAGTTCATCGCTCCGCAACTTATGTTCTCTTTCGCAGCCTGCAATTTAACATCCAGCTCGCGCTATCTTAGCTACAATATGCATGCTGTATTAAAGCGAAAGTGAGGCAACCTGCCGCCTGTATCCTAACCGTGCAGAGTGAAGCTCCGAGGTCCATACATACTTATGGCTCTACGAAGAAGACAAAAACAGCATGTATGTCATTGGCGGAATTATGTCCAGAGAAAACAACCCTGCTGGTGGTTGGGTCTTGGGTGCAAAGGCGTTACGACATTACTGTGCCGTAAACGCACGCGTGCCGCAAGTGCAATTAGGGGAATAGCCCCAACCCTCCAACTAGTCTTTGCATGGGTGCGAAAAATATGATTTTAAGGCCGTGAAACTGAACACCACGAGTCCACGACGCGCGACTGGCGCCGCAGACGCCGTCCTGCTCCGGCGTCAGAACCATATATAGAGCCGCCTGGACTGCCTGCGTATTCAGAAATTTATTGATTTCTTAAGAAAAATCCAATTGCTTACTACCTTCCGGACGCTTACGAGGAGTGCAAGGTATTGTACGAGCGATATTTTAGGCTACTTCAGGAGCTCACAGAGCACCATAGCATGGCATCGTTCATTTTCGATGGCATATGTCAATATGGAAAGGGACTGCTGCAGATTTCGCATATCCATTACGTCAACAAGCTTTTCTCACGCCGTCAGAGCCCACCCTTCCGCTTAGATCAATTGTACACAAGCAGAGCTGTTGGCAGAGACGCACAATGCCGGGTCCGGTCGGGTACTCACGAGTATGCACGTGATGTTACGTTACATCAAATTGCACGGATCATCCCTAGTCCTTCCCGTGGCTAAGCGTGTGACCTGGTTGTACCGCATTTTCCTGCTATAGCTTATCAGCCCATGCCGGAACCAGCCTCTCTTGAACCGCAGGATGTAATTCTGCCTGTCTGCGTGGTGACCTGTGGTATTATCTTACCTGTTGATGCATTCGTGGCACCTTTTGAAGCAAGGACAGGCAAAGACTTTGTGAGGGCATAATTATAATCGTACGGCCTGCGCACTGCCTGCGTCACTGTCCTAATCCTACCTAACGTGCCCACTGACGAATGGCACTCCCGTTCCGTGTCGGCCCGTGCGCTCGCGGTGACTCGCGGTCGCCCGCCCACCCTAGCGGCATGCTTCTCATGGCGACGGCACGCGACGGCCGTCAAGTTGCCGCTTTTGGCTATTGCTGTCGTGATCGTCAGCGACAAGCACATTTACCGTCACCCACCGTTACTAGTGGCGCACCACTGGTTGCGCCTGCCAAAGACTTAAGGGTTGGATAATTCCTTGTTTGGCGAGGTGATGGATTCCCTTTACAGAGCGGTTATGTTTCTGTTCATAATTAGGGTACGGTGTAATACTTTCAGAGGCGGGCCATGGGCGATAGATGCGCAGGTGTAACGACATGCAGACGCGGCGCCGCAAGGGACCTGCAAATGTTCGCAAGACAGCGTCGATTGGACAGGGAAATAAACCTTATTTTCGCCATTTGCCGGTGTTCGTGTAGTGTCGTGTCTCCGACAAAAGAGTCGTTAGAAGTCACGGCAGGAGTCGGCACAACCCAAATCGATGCCCAGGAATTACAAGCATTCGGAACCACGAGGATCAGAGGATGCTTGAAGGTAAACTTGTTGCGCTCTTGCGAGTGCATCGCATGAACGGGCTGAAGGCCCTAGGCGGCGTCCGCCAACGACTTTTATCATGGTGATCCTAATACCGGTAATGAGGCACAGTTTGAACCTTCCTGAAAAGATAGGGCGCGCTCACGTCCACGGACACGATCGGGCCCTTGTGCCTGCCCGGGATCGGGTCCACGATATGGCAGCGGACTCGGGGTGGACGGTTGGAAGTGATGAGGCGCTCCAAGAGGCTCAGACGCCACCTTCCCTCATCGACAGGACTCACACGACGGCGCAAGCACAGGCTCGGCAACCGAGGCCGGAGACAGTGTTTTCCTGGATCCGTCCAGTCCCGACATCCGTCCGAGCTGTGCAGCAGGACCACTCATGTCCACACAGGCCCCTAAGAACGTGGAGACCTTGCCGGGCAGCCAACACCTCGCACCCACGCACCGCACACAGACGTGCCACATCCTAACCCACTTCCTCGACTGCTTAGGCTTCCCTAAGCCGTGTCCTGGTCGCTTCCGCCGCTGCCAGGCTCCTCTCCCGCAGCAGGCGGCTCCGATACCACCGCCACCGACGCCGGTGTTGCTGCTGCCGGCTCTTCTGGCTCCGCAGCTGCCGCTGCTGCAGGCGCCCCTGCTGCAGGTGCAGCTGCTGCAGGTGCAGGCGCCTTACACACGCCCTTGTGCTGGGGCCAGTTCCCCACCTGGCAAGCCTTCGAGCAGTAGCGCACCCCGCGGCACTTACTACACAACTGGAACAGCGGCCCGCCAGCAGGTGGCGTGGCACCGCAAGCGCCGCATTGCCCGGCCGCTGGTGCCCCCGCCCCCGCGCCGGGGGCGGTAACAGCGCCACCGCTGCCTGCTTCACCACATGCCGCGGCTTCCACGGCCGGGGGCTTCTTCAGCTCCTGAGGCCCCTCCTGGGGCGACTGCGGCGGCCGCCGGGGCGGCTGCGGTGGGGGCAGCTTGGCCTGATCAGCCATGCGGACCAGGTTCATCATGGCATGGCCCCAGTTGATGATGTCCTGCACCTGACCCTTCAGCCACGAGTGCGCGATGCGCGCATCCACGCCCTCGCCGACCTGCGGGCGCGCGATGGGGGCAGGCGACCGGGCGGCGGCGGCTGGGCACAGTCTTCAGGAGGGCGGGGGTCCGGCTGGCTGCCTACGCAGCCCGGCGGCCTTACAAGACCTACCCGGTTCCAACAGCCTTACGTTTAGCATCTATTCTCCAACGGGTGGCCATACTACCCCACCCTCGCCCATTCCCCGCTAGTAGCCTAGACAGCTCGCCGTCCCGCCCGACCAACCGACTTCCTTTCTGTGCCGGCTCACGGGTTTCCCCTGAACACGCCCAGCCAGCACCCACCGTCATGACGGGCAGGTCCCGCTCCGCCTGCTCGCCGGTGAACCTCACGCCCCAGTCCTCCAGCTGCACACCAATGGCGGGGGCCACCGTCTCCACGTGTCCGGCGAAGGCGCGGAAGAAGAGGCCGTAGTCACCGGGGTACGGCGTCGTGAAGCCGTCGGGCCCGGTTCCGGAGCCGGTGGGGCCCGGCGGCTCGCTGACGGCGTTGCGCAGGGCCCTCATCGTGTCCACGTATCCGTCTGCGGCACGTGGTTTCGGAGCAGGGCGTCGAATGGGGGCACGTGGTTCGGAGCAGGGCGTCGAATGGGGGCACGTACCTTACCGCTTCTGCTGCGCTGGATGTGCGATGACTGGAGCTGCTGCGCTGACACGCGGACGGCGTCCCCGACCCACCAACCCTACTACTCGCAAGAGCGCCCATAAGCTATCGCGGCGGCCTGCATGTTTGTATGCCATGCCGCACCCCCGTCACCTGCGGGTGCCAACCTACTCACCCGTCCGCCCACCAATTGTTTTCACATCCTCCTGTGACGGCACGTGTTTCCTCGCTAGGAACACACCCGAGAACCCAAACCCACCCGTGAACATGCTGAAGTTGTGGCGGATGACGAAGCCGCACGCCTCCACCACGTCCTCCTCGTTTTTCCCCATCACGATGGTGGGCAGCCCCAGCAGAAAGAGCAGGTTCCGTATGGCACCCTCCAACTGGTCGAGCAGCCTGGGGTGCCGCACAGGGCGGCCGGGGGCATAATGCGGAGTTCCCCGAGGACAGCGCGGCAGCCAGCTGCTTAACAAAAGGACAGCGAAGGTTGCTAAGACGCCGCACCGCAACAACTTGTAGCTCGGCTCCGAAGCCGCACACGCAAGACGACACCTAGTCCCGGATCCCCAGGGTTCCCCAGGGTAGGATCCAGGCCTGGTAGCCTTAGCCCTCGGTTCCCACCGCTTCCTCACGTCCACATTCTATTCGCCCATGCGCTGCTCCCCGTTTACCTCCTTAAAGGCACGCGACCAGGCGCCAGATCTGCGTATTTCCCCTCCGACCGCGGGGGCACCGCCGCCGGCGCCTCCGGCCCCTCCGCCTCGATGCGCCTCCGCAGCTCCGCCAGCCCATCCACCATCCCGTCCAGAGGCTCCCGCAGCGCCGTCATCGTACCGGGCCGGAGCAGCCATGCGCGCTGCGGCGCGAGACCCGCGGCCGACAGCTCAATGCCCCGGATGCCCAGACCAGCCAGGTTGGCCACAAAGCTGATCGCCTGCGCTGCCAGCGCCAGACGCTCCTCGTACAGGTCACTAGCGCCCTCGGATGCCGTGGCTGACGTCGCCTCAGAACCCGTAGCTGCGGCCGGGGCTGTGCCGGACGTCCGAAGGTCCTCCAACGCCGCCATCCGGGCGACCGCTGCCGCCGCGCCGGCGGCGGACGCCGCCTCTCCCTCCGGCAGCGACTCCGCTGCCGCCAATGTGCCTCCGCCGCGCCCCGTGGCCACTGCCGCGATGAGCATGAGGCGACCGGCCATGTCTATCCGCTGCAGCAGCTCCCGGAAGGCCCTGCAGTGCGCCGAGGCTGCTCGGGTGAGCTCCCAGCACGTCTGGATGCAGCGCTGCGCTGTGCCTAGCCCCGCTGGGCTAAGCAGCACGTCGGGGTTGAGGGACAGGAAGGTCAGCTGCGAGACGAGCAGCTCGGCCACCTCCGGCCTGGACGCCACGGTCTCCAGGTTCCCCGCCGCTGTGCCTGCCAGAAGTGTGATGGTGCAAAGCACCAGCACCACGGCCTGGCTGAGGTGCTTTGACATGTCGCCAACCCTGGTTTGGTTATGGTTGTGGGTGACGGTCACGTAGCGCGGGGGGGGGAGGAAGACTCAGGGCCGAGGCTCTTGTGGTGCGAGCTGGGTCTTGGGAGGTTACGGGAAATGAGGGCTAGGACTGTCAGGCGATGTTGTGTCTAAGTGTCATAATCTAGGTGCTGGGAGGACGAGCGAGGGGATTGCATTTGTCTATTTGTGACCAGGGGCAAACGAGCCCTGGAGCGGGGGTGCAAGGGGTTTCACACACAGCGGGGCCGCCTATCGCCGCCATCCAGCCGCTGGGTGATTTGCAGCACAGGCAAAACATGTACAGCGATGAGCTCGTCGCCTTTGCAACTGCCCGGGCCCGACTACCGGTAGGTAAACGTTGACCGACGCCACAGCGACAGGTCGTTCATAATCCATACCGCGCAGCGCCCATCCCACCAACCCCAAACGTCCGAAGGAGAACGTATCTCACTTCTGGTGCAGGCGGACCAGCGAGCTCAGGAACTGGTGTTCGTCAAGCACGGCCGCCAGTCGGCGGTCGCTGCCCACAAGCACATCATGGACTGCAAGGAGCTGCCGATATGAGAGTGGGCTCTCAGGATCGAGTCCAGCTATGCTCGTGCTGAGCGGAGAAACAGCCAATGCGGTGAAGAGCTTTTGGGACCCGGGCGCCTGGCTGGGATGCTCATCGAGGACGGCCTGCACCTGTGCGATCACAGGCTGCACCAACGCTGCACGCTCGTCTAGCGTGTTTGCATCGGAAGCGGCGGCCAACAGCGCTTTCCATCCCGGCGGGCCGTTGTCAACCTTCGATCCCTTTGCTACCATTGCCTGTATACCACTCCTGCGAGTTCGTTCTTGGACCAATTGGACCAGATCTGACCGCCGATCTACAGTTGTAATCAGTACTTGTAGAGAAGTCCTGTTGCCGCGTGTGGTCTGCTGTGATATACTTTTGGACTGCAAAGAGCCAAAGGTTGCAGCAATAGTGATGAGTGCGTACAGCGAAGCCTATGATAATGTTCAAATATGTGTACGTGTTATGCTGTTGTGGGTACGCGCGCCTGATCTACGATTCTACGGCACCTCCCAAGTTCGGACGTTCGGCTGGATCGATTTCGACATCCAAGGCATCCCAGAAACCTTGCGAAGCCTAACGACGTTCTTACCATGTGTAAAAGTGAGCTTGGGGAAAAGAGTCGGAACTGCAGATTAAATTCAGTTCAGGTCGCAGGTGCTGCACGAGAGAAACACAACGTCTCACCGATTGAGGGATATGTGTGGCGAACTCGCCGGAGCGTACTGTAGAGACGTTCAGTGCAGAGGCAGATTGTGTTTCAGAACTGGCAATTCGCCAGGAAAGACAGCAACCGACAGACAAACCGACTCCTATGCCAAACCGCTATGGGACAGCAGGCCGGGAACGGGAGACATGCCCCGCAGCTCAGTTTCGTCTGTCACTAACAGCACCTGTTGCACTCCTCGGTCTGCCGTTCAATGCTGTTCCTAAGCGTGTCTTTTCGACCTGGCCTTCCCCGACCACCCTGACCCATGGATCCGAATGCTGCTGAGGCGGCAAACGCGGTCGGGTCATCGGTGTACCGTGGCGGCGCTCGACATCCAACCCTTATGGCACGCGTCGCTCACGCGTGGGGTCCCGGAGTTTAAGAGTTGAGAAGCTCATCGTGGTGAACGCCCCAAGTCGACCCAAGCGACGTCCGGGAAAGTAGCCCAGCGCAGCACAGCCAGCGGCCTGGGCACATTTCTACCGGCCGGCACACGCAGCCGGCAGCTACGTCGAACACATTTACAATCGCAAGACACTGTGTGTACCGGTGGGTCGCGGTGAAGCCATGAGGCATGAACTAGCACGGCTCCATCGCTATGAAACGATGTGTAAGCTGAATCTTCCACCAGTATAATTCCCGGTTGCACGGACGCATTAAGATGCACTGTAGAGTTGCGTCGTTTTAAGCCATTGTGGCCTTCGCCTTAGGCGTCCGTCACGCCAAAATGGCATTGGAGCCTTCTTGCATTCCATAGTGCTGCGCTGCTCCGGTGACAAGTGGCCGCGGGTATTGGCCATCGTTATGGCCAATAGACAGGCCGACAAATCACACACATGTTATGAGACAAATCTGAAACGAAGTGTTATTCGCGAGGGATAGGCTCAAATACACGGGGAGAACGATTAGTTATGATAAGTAAGTGCCTCGAACGTCCACAATATACCAATAGGTGTAATACTTGGAGCCGCGTGCCTACTCATATAATGTATGTACAAAAATTGTGTAAATATTGTTTTCAGTAAACGTTTGTATTTTGTTGCGGCGACATCCGGCCTCCCCTGGAGTGGGGCACCCCGTCCTTAACATTTCCCTCTCTCTGCAGTCGTCCTCTTCCGGCCCTGCAAAAAAGCGGGCCATCTCTGCTCTACAAACCCTCCAACCGCTTTCTTTTCGCGGGCCTAGGAGCCCTTTTGGTGAGCCCGCCACTTGGTTTAATTGCCCCCCGCGCCGTCTCACGCACCAAGGGTCCCGCGCGCAGAGCAAACTGGCCAACATGGATGCTGCTGTTCCGCCGGAACAGAGGACTGGTTTCGATGACCGCGCCTTCGATACGAAGATGCAGTCCTTGTAAGTGCCGCCGCCCCTACTGCAGAAGGATGCCAGGCCGCCTTCTCGTTCTGACGCCGCTATTTCTTCATACGCAGCCTGGCCAACAACCAGGATCAGTTCTACACTGACTGGGAGGAGAGCTTTGAGAGCTTCGACCAGATGAACCTGCACGAGAACCTGCTGCGCGGCATCTATGCCTACGGTGGGTGCCACCCGCGTGGCCGCAGCAGCATAATTCCTTTGCAAATTCAGCTTATGGAGCTTATACGCGGGGTCCTTTGGACATTCGAGGCTTGGCTTGGCCCCTGGACAACCGGACGAAGCTGTGGACGGACGTGGGAGCAGCCCATGATGCATGGCGGGGCATTTAAGCAAACGGTGCATGATCACAGGCCTGGAGCCTCACTGGATTAGGGGCTTGGGTTGACACCGCGCCTTTTGCCGTTGCCATCGGACTGAACTCCACAGCACTTCTGCCATCGTCTGCATTTGTTGGCACAGTAGCAGCTACAACGGTTAACCTCCTCAGAAAACTTGCTGCCCGCCGGAATGGGGTGGGGAGGCGTCCCATGAACACTGGGAACGGGCAACTTGAAAAGGCGGGAAGACAGCACCGGCGGGAAGGCCGCTGGAGCATTAGGCTGGCGTAGTGTGTGCCAGGGGCGCACCTGTAGAGAAGCAGCAATCTGCAACCTGGTGTGCATAGGTTAATCATCCTTTATTCCTATGCCGCTCACACCATCGGTGCGTCACAGTGATAACCCTTTCCCCTCCCAGGTTTCGAGAAGCCCTCGGCCATTCAGTCGAAGGGTATTGTCCCGTTCACCAAGGGCCTGGATGTGATCCAGCAGGCCCAGTCCGGCACGGGCAAGACGGCCACCTTCTGCGCCGGCATTCTCAACAACCTGGACTACAACCTGAACGAGTGCCAGGCGCTGGTGCTGGCCCCAACCCGTGAGCTGGCGCAGCAGATCGAGAAGGTCATGCGCGCCCTGGGCGACTTCCTGCAGGTCAAGTGCCACGCCTGCGTGGGTGGCACCAGTGTGCGTGAGGATGCCCGCATCCTGGGCGCGGGCGTGCAGGTCGTGGTGGGTACCCCCGGCCGCGTGTTCGACATGCTCCGCCGCCGCTACCTCCGCGCGGACAACATCAAGATGTTCGTGCTGGATGAGGCCGATGAGATGCTTTCGCGCGGTTTCAAGGACCAGATCTACGACATCTTCCAGCTGCTGCCGCCCAAGCTGCAGGTGGGCATTTTTTGCCGGCCGTTGCATGTCATACACGTCTCTGTTGCATGGGGCTTGAAGTAAGCCATGAAACATGCATGTCTGTTGGGGTAGGAAAGGAAGGGGACTGCCGGATGAAACGTGAAGGCGTGAAACAGCGCTGCCAAGCTGATTGACACGTGGTTATGTGGGTGCTGGAGGGTGCCACTGCCACGGCTGGAGCAGCGGCCCTGGCGACAGGAGTAGCGGCGCAGGCGGAAGCAGCTGTCGAGCGGAGGACGAAGCGTGGCAGCTGCGGATGGGTTTCCATCGGCGGTGCCTGAAGGTCCACCTGCGGCGTCAGGTCACAGTCATAGCAGCTCTTTCAGCAAGAGCTGCAACCACGAGACTGGGCAGCAGAGGCGAGCCGGAGACGCGCGCAGCAGCCTCACCGCGCAACGCGGCGCAGCTCCAGCGCTGCGCCTTTCTGTTGACATAACGAGGCCATCGGCATTGTCGGCAGTAGCCAAATGTCGACCGGCATCCACTTCTTCGCGCAATACTGGCGTTTTGACAGCATTGGCATCGTGTCCATGTCGCGCAGAAGATAAAACAGTAGCATCAGCTTTTAGCGAAGCCTGCTGTCGCTGGTGTCTAAATAAAAAGCTACACAAACGCACAGAATAGGCGTCCATAAGTACTGCAATGCACCTCCCGTGCCCGGGTTCGTGCTGGAATGCATACCGAATGGGTTGTTTTACCGACGGCGAATGGTTGGTCCCATCTGCAGGTGGGCGTTTTCTCGGCTACCCTGCCCCCTGAGGCGCTGGAGATCACCCGCAAGTTCATGAACAAGCCCGTGAGCACCTGGGCGGGGGGGCATCTGGGGCGGTTGCGATGCTGTCACTGTCCATATAGCGAGGGACCAGGCGTTGCGCAAAAAACGTCGTGTCGAGATGTGCGCTGAGGACATGTTGACAATCCGTTGCAGTTCCTTGAGAAGCCCCTTGCCTTCGGCTCCCCGCTAACAGCCGTACCTATCACGTATTACTTATGTCACATCCTCCCCCGGCGGCCAACGGAAATGTTAGGTGCGCATTCTGGTCAAGCGCGATGAGCTGACCCTGGAGGGTATCAAGCAGTTCTACGTCAATGTGGACAAGGAGGAGTGGAAGCTGGACACTCTGTGTGACCTGTACGAGACACTGGCCATCACCCAGTCCGTCATCTTCGCCAACACTCGCCGCAAGGTGGGAAGTCAGGCGGGCGGCGCCCTGATGCAGGGCTTCACCTCGATCTCACTTTCGGCTGACATATCCTCCGAAGTGTGGTGTCGTTGCTGTTTGCATGGCATGCTGATGTTCATCTGCCGGCGCGGAGCCGGGATATGTGTCGGTCGCCGTCCATCATGGATAGCATGGTAGCCCTTTGTTCCGCCTTGGCTGTTGGCGTCCATGCGCCGGCCCAGGGAATGCCATACACCCACCTTTCCAGCGCCGCTTCGGCAAACTAGCCGGGGAGCATGCTAGTGTCCGTTACGGCTTCGTCAGTCGTTTGTGCTGCAGTTGGCTGCCTTATAAAGCGAGCCAATGGAAAGTCGTCACAGCGGATACCAACTGACAGCAGTGTACGTTCGGAGATACGTAAACGATTGCGTTCCGTCTTTACATTTGCCATCGGTCAGCGACGAGGACTGAGGACTTCTGTAATGACGTGCCGTGTCCGATTGTGTCGTAGCACCCATGGTCTCAGAGCCATGTTCCTCCCTTCATAGCGGCTCGCATCGCATAACATCCTGGCTCCCTGTTTTCGCCACAGGTGGACTGGCTGACGGAGAAGATGCGCGAGCGCGACCACACCGTGTCGGCCACCCACGGTGACATGGACCAGAACACCCGCGACGTGATCATGCGCGAGTTCCGCTCGGGCTCGTCCCGCGTGCTGATCACCACGGACCTGCTGGCCCGCGGTATCGACGTCCAGCAGGTGTCGCTGGTGATCAACTACGACCTGCCGACGCAGCCGGAGAACTACCTGCACCGCATTGGTCGCTCGGGCCGCTTCGGCCGCAAGGGTGTGGCGATCAACTTCGTCACCAAGGTGAGGGTTAAGGTTTTCCGTCGTTCAGGGGCGAAAGGGTTGCGAGGGACGGGATATAGGCCAGGGTGGTTAGGGTTGGCACTTCAAGGGATGAGCTGCACATATGTGAACGATCAATGAACGACAGAGGCGTTGGCTGTCGTACGGGTGCTTCAGGGTGGATTGGTTTGGTTTGTAACCGACTCTTTGACGTGTTCTCGTTGCCCACCCAGGACGACGAGCGCATGCTCCAGGACATCCAGCGGTTTTACAACACCGTGGTTGAGGAGCTGCCCTCGAACGTCGCCGACCTCATCTAATCGCCTTTATGCGCTTGCTTTAAGGCCACGGACTCTTAAGCAAAGCCTGCAGGATGCATCTGGCCCGGAGCGAGCGCGCCGCCGCGCTGCTGCCCCGTTGCTGTTGTGCCGTCTGAGCTTCGAAGTGCTGCACACTGTAGTGCTACGCGCCTTCGCTGGGAGAAGGGTGCCTGAGTCCGTGTCGAGACGAGCGGCTTGCGGATGCAGGAGAGAGTTTGCCGTTAGTTAGGCGGCATGATTTGTGCGACCGCTATACCCTTGTGCCGCTACATCGTTTTCCCATGGCCCAACTGCTACCCGCTGACCGTGTTGCGTTCATGTAAGGACCACCGTCCCACCATCCCGGCTCGCATCTCACATATTTTCGGCAATGGTATCAAATCTGAAACAGTCCATACACAATGCACTAGGGCAAATACAAGCTTGTTACAGAGACAGTCTCCATCCAGAAGCAGCATGCTGCTTTTTCCTGGCCGCACAGTTTACCGGAAGAACACTAAACGATCGGCCGTCGTAGAGTAGTGTCAGTCGCACACGGGCTGAAGCATCAAGCAGGGTTGAGGGAACAATCGCAATAGATAGAGTTGCGACAGGCCTCAAGAGCTAGGACAATTTACGGTCAGTACAGTGTGTGTCATGGCATGCACGACGGAGGTTGCTATGGTCGCTAACGCGTCCTCACCCCCACCCATGAGCTCCAGCTCGTCCCAGCACGTCCGTCAGGGTCCGTCCATGGCACTTCCTGCAGACGACTGCGAGCATCTGCAGGTCCCCGCACACCCGTGCCACCTTGCGATGTAAATGCCATGGCAACATGCCGCTCCTCAAAATACGGGCGTCGAGTGCTACGTATATGTCTTACGTCCAGCCCTATCCATCGTCATCGCGAACGTGCCCCCGCATGCACAGCATACACTGCATGATTGCCGTATTTCATGTCCTTCGCTTGGTTCGCGAACCAAACCTTCTTTCCATTCCGCATTTAGAGTTGATACGTAGACATCAACATTAGTGTTGGCACGTAAGATTGACAGCGTCCTGCAAGCAGAAAGTTTATTTGAATTCGATCCGCCGGGTGTGAGGCCGTGCCAGCTTAGCTTCAACATACGGAAAACTCTCCTTCGATAGCGAATGTCCGAGCCTGCGTTGCCTTGGGCCAATGGGGCCGATGAGGCGGTGGAGAAGGGCGAAGCGCAGCCCAGCGACAAGGAGGCAAATGAAGTAATTGAAAACGACAACGAAAAATCGCTTACGCTAGATGCGGCCGGCATAGCCTGTGGTGGACGTGTCGAGGTAGGGCCTAGTTCAATTTCTTGCACAGGCTCTCAGTTTCGCCCATTTCGGCCTTGCACTATAACTCTTCGCGGATGACGCATATTTGCAGGTTAAATGGCAAGTCGAACAGGACGAGGGCGAGGCTTATTCGCGGGTATGTGCTGTGTCTCTGGCATCGGAGGGCGTCGAGTTCGGCGCCCGCTCTGCCTTTACGACGTTGGCTTACTCGCAGTGGTGGGGTGCTACCGTCGTGGGGCCCAGCACACAGCAAGATGCGGAGCGCCCCGGTGCGCCTGTGTACGAGCTAGCGTAAGTGCTGGACAGCCTCCGCAGCCAGCATCCATCGGTGTGCCCCTAACGCCGGGCTGCCCTCCTGCACCCACTCATAACTTAATCCGGCGACCCAAATCCCGATATGGCAGGTACGACGCCCATGACAACTTCGAGCAGGAGCACAGCCACGTAATCTTTACCTCCGAACGTGAGTGTGCTTGACATGAGACCGCGATTTTATGGCAATTAAAGCCCGTCCCTCAAGCGCGCTGGGCGCCTTTGCCTCGGGCCCTCCGTCCTCACCAACCCTGATTTGCGCTTTTGCTGCGCTGCTGCTGACACGTTGAACGCGGCAGATACACTACACCAGCTGGACCAGGCGGAGCAGCTGACGTGGCGACGGGAAGGCGACGAATGGGAGGATGACGAGGACGAGGTGCGGCATCCTACTAGTGCCCGCCTGAAGGAGGCAGGCGCACATGGCTTTGTTTGGCTGCACATGGAGCCACAGCTAGGATCGTGTAGCTCGCGAATACAGCACGATGCTCCTGTCACATTCGCGCTCGAAAGATATACGAATGAACGATTTGTAGCTGGTGGCCACAACCGAGGACGGGCCACGCCGTTGGTCCATCGGCTGCTCTGGGCAGGTCTTCGCATTCATCGCGCCCTTTGCCCCAGGATAAGGCCCTCCTGAGCACGGCCGCTCCCTGGCACTGTCTGGCGCAGGAGGACGCGGCGGGGGGCGACGAGGCGGCCGACGGCGAGGCGGTGGTCACGATGGACGACCTCAAGCAAATGGTGCAGCACGAGAAGTGGGTGGCGGTGGGGGGAGGGCGACGATTGGCACGTGGTTTGTGATGTGGTACTGGCGGCACCCATGTCCGCCGATTGATTGCATAGTTGCAGCCCATTCCAGACAGGGCTGTTGAGCCCGGATTGGAATCTGCTCGGCATGGGGTGCAGGGAGCGCCGCACCGCACCCCAAACCACAGCCGCTAGGTGCCAGTCCACAGCGTCCTCATTCGCTTTCGTGGTCGGCGGATGTTTGCTCGGTTAGGTCCGAAAGTTATCAAGGGCAGTGGCGCCGCACCGGCCAGTACCCAGGCGCATGAGTGGCCCCAAGGCTGTGAGAGCCTTCTGGTTGGCGTTGCCGCCATACATGCGTGGCCGTAGTCGCGCTGTCCTGCTGGCCACAATCAGCATCCGGCCGACATGTGCGAACGGCTGTTGCTGCGTCCGCATGACTATGCGAGTAGGTCTGGTGATCCTGATTCTGACGACCCCCTGTCGTATCCCTGTCCGTACAGGGAGTTGCTGGGCGGCAAAACCCTAGAAGAGGCTGAGTGCGAGGTGCTGGGGTCGTTGGAGCCAAGCAGGCGCATCGCGGTGGCCGCCGGCTTCCGGGACTTTGCCGACAACCTAATGTGGGTGTGCGGCTGCGCGCTGGTTGTGGGGCGGTTGTGGCTGGGGGGCATTGGCGGGAGGGCTTGTCAACGCGTTGTAGGCAACTGCTCCTTCAAGTACCAGCCCACAGTTCCTCACACCTTTCGCTGTCATCTGTCTGCCCGTCGACCATGCGCCTCGCCCCTATATTTGCTGAGAGAAGGCGATGCCAGGCCTCCATTGATGTATTTGCCGACGGAAGGCGATGCCAGGCCTCCATTGACATTGTACGCTGCCACGCTGCCGTATCTTCCGTTTGGGGACGTGTCACAAAACTGTGCAGAGTTTAGCGTGGCTAACTTTTGCCGCCCTCCCACTCCTCACAGGTCCTTCCTCCACGCGAAGGTGGCGGCGAGCGAGGGCGGTGAGGTGACGGTGACAGAGGAGCACGTGCGTGCGTTCATGGAGACGATGAACAAGAAGCCCCGCACCCGCTAAGGGATAAGTGCAGCGCAGCGGCACGGAGTGCTGTCGCTTTAAGGAGACAAAATGGCCCGTGCTTTGTGTTGAGACGTGGTGACTATGGGCCGGCGGAATCAGATTTGGCGGGCGCGGGAATGTACACGGATTTGGGGGCTGTGGTAACGAGTTCAATGCACAAGGCGCGGCTACAAGGCGCCGCGAGAGACAGACTGGATGATGCCTGGTGGCCATGACAAAACACGTTACCTTTCCACAATAGGTGTTGGTCTTGAAGTCAGGACGCGGATCGCTTCGCGAGTTACCTAGGCGCGTCGGCAAACGGTGGCCGTAACCACATGGATGTAGAACGTACCGTCTTTTGGGACTCAATTGGTGATGTTGGCGCTGCATTGTGCATGGTTGACCTTCGCAGTTTCAATGCCGACAGGTTATGTCTAGGTTGTCAGTCGCCGTATGTCGAGGCATTCCGAGTATGATTAAAAATGTTGCAGCGGTTGCAGAAGCCAATCTAGAAGTGGCACGCAGGATCCTAACCATTTTCCGAGTAAGTACACATTGCAGCTCGCATTACGGTGAGCCTAGCCCCTGAACTACCGATGAGGCCGCAACCCGTGAGCGCCATGACCAGCCTCAACACGTAGGGCCTTGACGGCACCTGCGAGCACCCAAGAGCCTCAGACCGTCGGGAACCGCCTCAGACGGCTCAAGCCTTCGTAATGCCCTGTTCCGAGCCGCCCTCTCAGCCGATCGTCCAACTGCCTGATCTCCTCGTCCTAGAAGCGGTTGGGAGCGGTTCTCGGATAGCCCAACTCCACAGAGATCCACACGGCCTGCTGCGACCCAGCAGCGTCACAGCAACTTCGTCGTGACATCTATCTCTTCGAGACGCTGGCACGGACCCAATTAGCACCACGTCAGGTGACCGATCAGCAGCTTCTAGTAGTAGCTGTTCAAGTGAGCTCCAGACCATAAGGTATAGCCATCGGCGTAGCGTTTTGTGTTTTACGGTTGCCAAGGCTGAGCCACGCAGCCACCCCGCCACGGCCCCAAGGAACAGAACCACGCTGAGGCGCGACTCCGGTTCCGGCCCACTACCGGCCCAAGTACGCGTCTGCTCCGCGCAAGTTGCCTGCATACGAGGATTTGCTCCTGCCAGGACTGTGTCGCGACAGTCGCTAGTCCTCGCGCCTGGCCGACAGCAGCTGCTAGCTGGCAAGTGGCGCCGTTGATCGGTCCGCGTCGTCGCTAGCCTCTTCCAGCGGGTACGGCCTTTCCTTTGCTCCGATGGCGGCATCCCGCTTCGAAGAAGAGGAGCCGGTGCTCAAAGAGTGCGGTGAGCGCGGGCCGCCAGCCTGCGCTTGGTCGGTTCAGCATATTCCACCTCTCCCTGCCTCGCTCCCAGACCAAACCTAGTTCATCTCTTGTTGCAACCTCCCTCGCTCCCTCACTCCTTGACCTCCCTCACGCTCCACCAGCCAACTGCGGCGCCTCGGAGGAGCTCCTGCGCTGCAGCCGCTGCCGTGCGGAATGGTTCTGCTCACTTGCATGCCACAAGGTACAACACAATGCCCGGCGCCTTATGCGACATCGGCCTGTCGGCTCACGCAGCAGCATACATGCATGGTTGCCACGGTAGAGCTGTGCGGGACAGTCGGCTAGGGCCGGCGGAAGGTGCCGCACCTGCGCCGCGCCACCGCAACCACCATCGCCCTTGCCGTCTACTGCGCCAGGCAACAGGTCCTCGAGACACCTAACTCAGCAACCCATACGGTACCATGCTGTCACCAGGCGTACTGGCCCTTCCACCGGCAGAGCTGCAAACGGAATGAGTTCGCAGATACCGTCGAGGACGGAGACCCTCGGTTCGCCTCGTGGTTGCGGCGCCACGGCAAGCAGGCCGTGCTGGGCGACGGTAGGCGGGCTCGCGGGTGGTGGGTCAATGGGGCAGGGCATTACTGGCGACGTAGATACACGACCCACACTGGAGCCCAGTGTAACAATTACAACGACGACCCACACGGCCCACGCTGCCACCTCCTTGAAGGTCAAGGAAGTCCAGGAGGAGTTGTGAGCTCGATCCCACTACACTTCACCTTAAAGCCTTCGCGGACAGGATGCAACAGCGGAAGCACCCGAGTCGGTGTTCGGACTTGCTGGCTCGGTCGTTGACGGCCTACGCTATTACGATACTCGTTGGACTGCCGCGCCGTACCGTGGTTCGGGGCTGACGCACGCCGGGGCATACACGACGTGACGTGGCGATGAACGAACGTACGGGGCCCAACGGCGCCCCGCCGCAGGCGAGGTGGAGCGGCTGGAGAGAGCTGGCCGGGCGGTCAGTGGGCCGAGCCGCGAGGACGTCATGCAATCCATGTACGGCAGGCTGGATCCAAAACCCGAAGGTACCGGACCCGGGTAGCTGCACTAACGGACCCCCCGGGTGGCGTTCCTGTTTGTTGTCGCTGGTGCTATGCGGAACCAGTCGGCGGATTCAGCGTGTAGATGCCGACACTCGGGAGTGCGCCACTGTTCAGGGCTGGCGTACACTGGAGCCTCGTGTCCTAGGAAGGCGTTTAACTTGCCGGTCGGCGGCTGGGTGCTTTGGTAATCGGGAACACGTCCATTCTTTTGCGCCGGCGCAGAGCCCAAGTACAGCTCGGACGAACGGAGGCGAGTGCAGGAGCGCGAGCGGGAGGAGGCGCTCCAGGTGAGTCACGTGCCGCCCTCCCTGGACCCGCTGGTGCACGGTGGCACCACCCGGGGATTCCGTGTGTTCCGATGCCATGCAAGGGGCGATGGCATCGCCGCGATGCTGGTTCAGGCCTCATGAGAGAGGGAGCATCACCACAACCAACCGGCGGCGCGGTTCGTGATGCTCTGTGGCCGGTCGCGTCACACGGCCTGTTGCCACGGAACAGCACGGACTGGATGCGGCACCATTTCGCGCGGCACCACGGCGCCATCCCACGGCGTCCCTCGCCCACGCACCCGCTGCATCCACAGGCCCGCCTGATGAGCCGCCAGGACCAGGCGTGGTCAGCCATCATCATCCAGCCGGGTATGGGCATGGAGTGCGCCAGGTATGTGCCAATCAGGTCGGAGTAGGTGGTTCCGCCTTCCACGTGTTGCCTTCCATGGATGTTCCAGGTACAAGTGGCTCCAGAACCAGTCCCACGTGTACATCTACGTGCGGCTGACGGCGGCCGTCCCTGCCAACCGTCTGCGTGTGGATCTGGGCCCGATGTCGCTGTCAGTGGCGCTGGGAGCCGGGGAGCAGCCGCTTCTGGCGGGCAAGCTTTACGGCGCCATCAAGGCTGAGCACAGCACGTGGTTCGCCGGTGAGACCAGGTCGCTATTTGGGACTGAGGTGCGAGGCACTGCTCACTAGTATGGCTGCCGGAAACCAGGCATGGGAGTATCACGCGCACGAGCTTTCCGAGGTCCTAACTCGCGCCCTCCCATCACCCAAACAAACCCCCACCAGACGACGGCTTGCTGCACGTGCAGCTGCTGAAGGTGTGTCGCCGCGGCCACTACCCCCCGGGGACCACCAACGCTGACACCTGGTGGCGCTCGCTGTGGGCGCACTGCCCGCCGCAGGAGACCATGGAGAGGGAACATCCGCCTACCCGCTACTACTGGTGGGTCGGCGGGTCGGTTGGTCGGTTGTTCGGTTGTTCGGTTGTTCGGTTGTTCGGTTGGTCGGTTGGTCGGTAGGTCGGTGGGTTGGTAGGTCAGCCATTGCGCCACCCACATGGATTGCGTAGCAGCCGCGTTGGTGTCTGTGGGTCGGCCATTGCGCCATCCGTAAGTGCATAAACGCGGCGCATGGTGAGGCGCACCTGCCCAGCTGGGTCGTCGGATGGGGTGTCTCCCCTTTCCTCCTCCTCCTCCGCAGCCAGCTAGCCGGTCTCTAGTACCTAGCCCGCCAGCAGCAAGACGGGTGACTCCAGGCTCCCCTGACTGCTCATTGGCACTCCGGCGTGCACGACGCAGGTCTGACTATGAGGAGGCGGACCTGCCGCCGCAGCTGCCGGCAGCGCCGCGAGCTGCCAAGAAGCAGCCGGCAGGCGGCACGGCCCAGCCCCGCCGGCTGCGGGAGGCCACCGTGGGATCCCCGTCCCGCAGCTCCCAGCAGGAGCCTTGATGACCGCCGTGCGCAAGGACACGGCGACGAGCCCTGACCATACGTGCAAAGGTGTTCTTTTGAGGGGGGAAGCACAGGGCAAGATTACGGTTGAGGGAATGCGATTTGCGGACCGAGCGGCCACGCGGCGGGTTGGGTCGGCCACGTACGCGTGGGATACCGGAATAGTGTGAAGGGCAGCTCGTGTGCCGTTAAATATGGTGAGAGAGATGCGTATAATGCAAGCAATAGCTAGGCATGGGTACGAATGTGCGTTTGGAGTCATTGACGGTGTACGGATGGCGCTGGTTGTGCAGGTGGAGTCTTGGCGTTTGAGAACCCGGCCATGAATCCAAACATGCCAGTGGTGCAGATTGGTTCGAGGCGTCGTCCCGTTGTCCAAACCAAGGAATCATCCAGCCTTTAGTACTTTTCTCCGTTATACATAGGCTAAGATCTGCTGTTGCAATAGCGGTCTGCGGACCATCAAAGCGGTGGATAATTGGTATGCGTTACATGTTATCACAAATACGAGGTGCTGGCTCCGCAGACGTACGGCAGCCGCCGTCCTCCCGATCAGCGAACATCCTGACACACACATTATGAGCACGCAGCCTCCTGCGATTAAGCAACCAGCAGCCACTCTGCAGAAGCGCACAAGGCACTCAACCCGCTCGCGTGAAGCCTGCGTGTAGTCTTAACACTTAATTATGTCAAAAATGTCGAAACGTAAAAAGATGGCACCGGGACACATGACACCGTGCTGCTCGTCCACACCTGCACACCACCGAGGCATGCTCTATAGGACAAAAAGCTGAAGATGAGGGAGGGAGAGAGAAAAAGGGCCTCAGCCCGTGTACGTGCGGTCTCACCTTGTCCAGCGACCACTTTGCGGAGAATTGCCCCTCGGGAACAAGAGAAAGATCACCGCGGCCACAGCACCACAGAAACGTGGGGGCAGCGTAATTACGCACTACTCCGCCCTACCATCCTGCAAGATAAATATGAATGCCGTGATGGCGGGCTTATCCGCAGTCCTGCTTGACTGACGCTACTAAGGGGTATACAGCTAGCACCCCTGGCAGCCGACTCGATTGGGGCGCGAAGAAGCTCACAAAGGATAAGGACTTCCAGTTCCTGGGGAAATTAACTCCAGGCAGGGGAAAGCCGTTAAGGAAAAGGACGATAGGTCGCGTGAGGGACAGTGTCCCGGGGCATAAGGGCGCTCCACAAATCGTGAAAACGCATGCATTAAAAAGTCCCATTTGACAACCACGTACCAGTCGTTAAAAAGGAAGATGTGTCCCTACTTAACCGTCACACCCAGTACCCAGCCGCATCCAGCTGCAGAGGACTGCCGCAACCACTTGCAGCCCAAACGATACCTAATACATCAATTATCACGCGAGAGGCCTAATCACTTGCAACCACCTGCAGCCATGACGAGGCACGCGCGGCCACCTGCAACCACTTTTAGCCATGTGCGGCCACCTGCAACCACCTTCCTGCAACCATATCCGGCCACCTGCAACCATTGCAGCCATGTACGGCCACCTGCAACCACCTGCAACCGTGTACGGCCATCTGCAACCATTTACGGCCATCTGCACCCACCTGAGCCGCCTGCAATTAATCCAGAAGCCTATTTAAAACCCTAAAGCCACGTGCGGCGCCTGAGGCAACCTGCAACCACCTGCCAACCACTTGCAACATATGAACACCTGCAACCACCTGTAGACGCCTGCGTATACCTGCAACGACCTGCACCCGCCAGCAATCACTGGCCAGCAGCAACCTGCAATATCCTGCTTGGTAGCTTTGGCGTTATCACGTCATCGTGCTTCCGTGTGATCGAGGGTCGCGTGTTCAGCACAACAGCCCCAAACCAAACCCACCTTCATGCCAGGCGGACCTGCACAACAGCATCACCGCTCCTAAACCCTAAACCCTACCCTTCGGATGGCGAAACGCAGGCTAAATCTGACCAACAATCGTGCCTCCTAGAAGTTCTGTAACGAAAGCTCTGAATTTGAATAACTAATTCCGCAGCTCGATGGCCAGCAACGGAATCCTGGCTCACATAGCGCTACCGTTTCGGCTGGTCCGATTGCTGCCGCCAGGCCCACCGTAAGGCGTGTCGCGTGGCCGCATCCACTGACCGTCAGCCACCGCCGCCGCCGCCGGCGGGGTCGCGAAGGGGCTGGCGCCACCGACGCCCAAGCCAGCCCTGCTGCCGCCAGGGGCACCTCCGCTGACCCTCTCATAGCCATCGCCAGGATTGATGCCCGGTGCCGGTCCCATCCGTCGAGGAGAGGGACGAATAGCCGGCAGCACACTGACATCCGCCGCCGGCGGCCGCGGTGCCGGTGGCTGCACCATCGTTGGAAAAGCAGCCGTGCTACCTGCGGCGGACCACGCCTGTGGATGCACAGCCAGCCGGAACGACCCAGCAGCGCCGCCGTCGACGCTACCAGCGCCGTACACGCCACCCAAGCCACCACCGGCCGCGGCACCGGCACCGGTGCCGCCGCTGGTTCCGGCGCTGGTTCCGGCGCTGCCAGCGGAGGGCCCGTCATGATTCTGGCGCGAGCTCTGGGTGCGCACTGGTGCGTAGCGCGGGCCGCCTTCCTCCATCTCCGGCAGCGGTGCTGCCTGACTGGTGGTCCGGGAGATGGCGACCTCAGCGGCTGCCATCGCGACGCCGCGCCATTCCTCGGAGGGAGGCAACCGCGTCCGGGAGGCCTTGGCGGGGAACTGAGGGAGACCGGGACTGCCGCCTCGTGCCGCGGGGCCGGGTGTTGGTTGCGGCAGCGGGGTGCTGCCGCCGCCCATGCTGCCGCCGGTGCCCTGGCGGACGACCACGGGCGGGGTGCTGCTGCTCCAGGAGAGATCCCGGGAGGGAGGCAGCTGAAGCATGGCGCCGCCGCCGCTGCCGCCTCGTCCGCCGCCGCCGCTGACGCTTGCGCGCCCGCCGCCGGCGGCAGCGTGCGAGACGCTAGACGGCTGCCGCTGCAGCGGCGGCCGCGGCGACATCGCTGGCGGCTGCGGAGCCGAGGCAGAGCCTGACGCCTGAGGTGCCGGGACCCCGGCAGGGCCGGCAGCGCTGCTCGCGGGTGCGGCAACGAGCGCGTGGGTGCCGGATGGTGGGGAGTCGGCGGCCGTGGCGCCGCTGTGGGCGCCTGTTCCCGTGAACATGAAGACGGGGGTGGCGCAGCCGCCGGAACGGAAGCGTGGGCTCACCCAGCCTTGCAACACCGACGGCGAGCTCGACGGCAGCGGAGCGGCGCCTTCGCCAGGCGTACGACGGCCGCCGCCGCCACCGCCACGGCTCAGCGGCGGCGTGATCACCATCATGTTGCTGGGGAGGCGACGACGGAGAGCCGCCGCGGCGGCGGCCGCCAGGCCGCCGCCGCCGCCACCGCCGCCGCCGGAGGCGGCGCCGGCCGCCGTCGGGTCGTCGTCGCCGGCGTACGGCCGGGCCGCCTGGGTGTGACTGTACCTGTCGTTGAACTGGACGAGCGTCTGCACCTTGTCGACCATCACCAGACCGATCTCGCCGATGAAGCAGATCACGATCAGCACCGCCGACAGTGCCGTACCAAGTGCGCCGTCGGCGTGGCGGTACGCGGAGTTGGAGAGGGAGCGCGCGATCATGGTTTTGGGCAGCCACACCACCCACACGCACACGAGCAGGCTGGCGACCTGGTAGTTGGCGTACAGCGTGATAAGCACGCCGGAGAACCTGTAGGTTACGCGGGTTACAGCAGGAAGGTTGGCATGGTGGTGGTTGAGCAGGGTCGGCAGCGCAGCGTGTTGCGGGAGGTGGTAGGGATGGATGGAGTAACCCAAAACGCGTCGCACAAGCCCACATCATTAACCCGCCCAGCCACCCACCTCAGCCCCTTCTTCTCTATGAAGAGGCACAGCAGCGCCAGCGCCACCACCGACACCAGCGCCACCACCTGCACGATGCCCTTGGCCCACCGCCAGCCCACTGCCAGCCCAGACGTCAGGTAGGCCTTGCGCGTCGCGGCGAGCAGCGCCAGCAACGCCCACGTGGCGCCGCTGCCGCCAAGCACCCAGAGCATGTCGGGCACGGCGGGCGTGTCGAAGCGCGCGCCGGTGACCGCGACGATGGTGGACAGTATGGCAATGGCGGCACGGGGTAGTACGACGGCGGCGGTGCTCCAGAACCGGTACCTAGGTATCTGCGCGCCCGCGTCGTCTCGCAGCCCCGCCAGCTGGGAGGAGTTCCACTCGGTCCAGTTCTCCCCCACTCCTCGCGCCGCGCTGCCGGCCAGCCACGACCTGAACTCCCGCGTGTCGCGCATCACCTGCGGGTTCCGACGCCCCCAGGAAGAGGGCGTGGGTTCCAGGGTTTCAAGGGTGTTGGCAACAGCAGCCCAGCGAAGCCGCTACCGGTACCAGCAGGCCATGGCCTGGATAAGTTGGCTCCTAGTAGCCCTGGGTTCTGGGACCCTGGTGGATGGTCAGCGCCTACATTAATTCCGCGGTTCAAACAACTTGGCGGACGACATTTGCGGCTGCTAGGTACCACCAGCTGGGCGATCAGAGCGCTGAAACGGTTACTGAACCACCGACCACCCTGCCATCGACCACCCTACCCAACTACCGACCACCCTACCCAACCATCGACCACCCTACCCAACTACCGACCACCCAACCCTATCATCGGCCACGCAACCATCGACCCGCCTTACCTGGTTGAGGCGGAAGAAGAACGGCGTGAACCAGAACGGCCCCGCCAGCAGCGCCGCTGCGACCAGCAGGGGGCTCCACAGCGCGGCGGCGGGGATGGGCATCGCGTTGCCTCCGTTGTTGCCCACCACCAGGATGAGCACCACCATGACCAGGAGATCTGCCCCCAGGTACAAGTGGCTGCGGCCGTAGTTGGCGTACACCTGGATGTACGGATCAGTTAGTCAGTGTGCCTGGTCCGATCAGCTGGTTGTCAAGATGCAAAACACCTGCAGGATCCGCTAGGCTGCTAGGGCCCGCCCTGCCCAGGAAGAGGCTTGTGAAGCCAGGCCCCTTCCTAGCCGCCAGCGCCCACAACCCCGCCCTCGTCCCTCATGACCCCCCCCTCGTCCCACCTGCGTAAACGTCTTGCGGCGGAGGCTGAACCCGCGACCTGTGGCGACGTAGCCGGCGCCGCCGAACAGCACCGCCCTGCCCAGGTGGAAGGCGCTCGTGACGGCCCTACAAGACAGCGGCAGGCAGGGGCCGGGGCGGGGGCAGCAGCAGCGGCAGCAGCAGCAGTGAGGAAAGGCACGTCGTCACCCAGGCCTCCACTGCAGCAGCCGGGCCCTCCTGAAGCAGCGCCGGCCGCCTGCCCTGTAGCACTACCAGTAACCCAAGAGATGTGAGGGACGAGAAGGGGGAAAGGGGACGGGGCACGGTTGCGCGGCCGGCCGGGGTTCACATTTCAACGCACCTGAAGATGTGGAACAAGAGGCCTCCCGCCACGAACTGGCGCGCCAGGGTGGCCAATGCTGTAGCCATCCCCGCCTCCAGCCACAGGTTGAAAATGTATCCAATCAGTGGCAAGGTGCCCAGCTGCAGGATCTGGATCGCGCCCATGGCGCTGGCCAGGCTGCAGCGGGCGGGGCAGCGGCGGGAGGAGGGAGGGAGCCAGAGCCGGGGATAAGGCGGGATGACAGATATGCAGTTACGCACCCATACCTTCAAAACATATCCGGTATTCGGGCTTGCAAGGCCACCGGGGCCGCCGTGAGCACATAACGCGCTGTAAAGCTTCTCCCAGCACGTCCACTCAGTCAACCACCTCGCCCCTCACCTGCCGGCCGTCTTGCCCACGCCGCCCAGCAGCAGCAGCAGCTGCACCCACACGCCCAGCCGGATGGTCAGCACCGTCAGCCAGGTGTTGATGAAGTGCCCCGGCACGGTAAAGTAGAGCGACATGGAGCGGAAGAAGTCGGTGTTGCAGCCCAGGAAGCGCAGGTCGCGACTCATCAGCTGCTCGGCGCAGCCCTTAGAGATCTGCGGGCGGCAGGTGGCCAGGAGGGAAGAGTCAGCATGCGCGAGGGCGGGTTTCGGAGGCCGAGTTTGTGGGCGGTGTGGGCAGCGGATGCCGTGCTACTGGTGCAGCGGGTCAGCAGTGCGGTGCCCCTGTGCGGATGTCAGGGCAGGCGGCCGACCCACCTTGCCCTCGAAGCCCAGGATGGAGTCGAGGCCCATGTCGCGGCCCTTGCCGACGCTGATGTAGGAAACGTACTTGGACAGCCCGCCACGCTTCAGCGCGTTGTAGCCGCCGAACACATCCTGCGGGGGACGTGCGGGGGGGAAAAGAGGGTGAGCGCGGCGGGACGGAGAGGGGAACGGGCGCGCGCGCGTCTGAGAGGACGCAGAACGAAGCGAGGGGAGGAGAACACGCAAAACCTGCCGCAGATAGACGGGGGGCCCCGCTCGCATGCATCACGTACGCAGCAGCACGTGACGTGCGCCCCCCTGACGTGCACCACATGAAACAACTCGCAGAGCATGGCGACATGAGATACGGAAAGAAGAAGACCCACCTCCGACACGTGCTGTACGGCGTTGGCCTTGCTGACGCCGCCACGTGTCATGGAAAACAGCCGGTTCCAGAGGTCGGGGTGGCCGTAGTGCGCGCGTACGGCACTCGGGTAAGCCATGACACGCTGTATCTGGGTCCTGTGGGGAGCACCCGGAGCGGGGGCCATAGGGCGTTGGATGTGGTTTGGGTACAGTAGCGGCGTATCCGCAAGTGAGAGGCCGAGCAGCCCGAGGCCAAGCAGCTGGGTCGGAGCGGAGCGGGCAGCAGCAGCAGGCGGTGACGACCCGAGAACCAAGTACGCACCCGAAGGCCCTCTCCGTGGCAGCTGCCAGGTCGGCCAGCAGCCCACACCTGAGGGGGAGAGGGGAGGAGCGGAGCAGAGTAGGGTGTCAGGATCAAATTGGTGATAAATACAAAATGCTTGGCGTAAAACATAATTAGGTCGTACAGCTATTATATTTGAGAACCCGCAAATGCGATGCTCATGTCCTACTAGCTACAACGGGAGATGATACGTTGGAGCAGGCAGGTAGACAGGCCGGCTTCCCACGTCACAAGCGTCGTACCGGTACGAGAAGATCCACTCCGGGTAGCCCAGCACTGCCACGTGCTGGTTCTGCGGCGAGGGACCCAGCGGCTCGAACTCCCGAGTGGCGTTACGCAGCTTGAAGGCCTGAAGGGGCAGCGCATGGCGAAAGGGAAACAGGAGCGGTGGTGGCGCACCTAGCGGAAAGGTGAGGCTGCTAAAGCAAGCCCATCATGCTGGGGAAGGAACACACGCAGCGCCTCCCCAGCCCCATCCCTGACCTCCCAGCCCCGGCCCTGACCTCCCAGCCCCGGCCCTGACCTCCCAGCCCCGGCCCTGACCTCCCAGCCCCGGCCCTGGCCTCCCAGCCCCGGCCCCAGGTGCCGCACCTGCGCCAGGGAATTGTCCTGGTTCATGTCGATGGTCTGGAGGAGGACCCCCGGGCAGTACGGCACGGCGCAGTTCTGGTTCTCCGGCTTGCCCTCGCCCAGGATCACCCCCACGCCGCTGGCATGTCGGTCGTAGTAGTTGACGGGCAGCTGCTGCCTGCAGGGGGCGACGAGGGGTGAGGGAGAGATGAGGAGGGTTTTGAGGTTTTATACGCTGCTTATAAGTCAAAGCAACCCCTCCCTTGAAAACCTGAAGCCCCAAACCCCTGGGAACCCTAATTTGTGTCGGTTCATCATCAAGTATGATAAGCTGAAGCTAGGCAAGCAAGCGCGATGAAACAGGTGTTATGCTTGTTCCGGGCCCGCACCTGAACAGCACCTCAAGCTCGGAGGCCTGCAGGTGCTTGAGCTGGTGGCGCCGCCGCCACACCCGCAGCATGCTCCCCGCGTCGTCGTCGTCGTCACCAGAGCCCTCACCGCCGTCATCGCTGTTGTTGTCATCCTGGTAGCTATATCCATCCATCCAGCTGGCGGTGGGCGTCACCGACGGCGGCGCCGCCACGCCGACGGCAGCGCCGGCGTCCTTGCCGGCGCCGTACGGCGCCGTGGTGGCGGGCGAGGCGATGTTGGAAACATTGACGATGATGTCCTTCTCCGATACGGCGATCTGGCGGCGGCTCTCCACCTCCCGCTCCAGGGGAACCGCGCGGACCAGCACGCTGGCTTGGTGTACGACACGGTACGTGAAGTCTGGCGCCTTGAAGAGCGTGAGGGGGTCTCCATCCTGAAGGATGGTGCACGGCAGGGGGGAGGGCGTCGCTCAGAAGCCAGACTGTTTCATCACACCGCACGCATACCCACACATAACCAGTTCTCCCGTTTTTTCGGATGAGGCCTCCAGCTATGGCAGCTCAACGAACGACCTTCAGCTATGGCAGCTCAGCGCGCTCCGCGTCGTCGTACATGATCGTACACACCTCCCATTCGCGCCTTAGCGTTACATCAACACAGGTAGGCATCCCCAGCGGGCGCCCTCACCCACCTGCTCCAGGTACGCCACTCGCATGGCTGTGTAGCGAGTAGCCAGCAGCGCAATGCCGTGAGCCCGCCAGCGGTCCGGCAGAGAGAGGGAGGCGGCAGCCTTGGCGAACACCTGGCTCGATACCACAAGGCTGTACTTGCGCTCCAGGAGGGGGCCCAGGGCCGGGATGACGTCAACCAACTGCGCAACCAGCTCCTCAACGGACAGGCTGGCGTCCTGCACCGTGTACGGCAGTCCCCCACCGCGAGTGTACGGCAGTGCGTCAGTACGACGACAGCACGAGGCACCAGGGTGCGGCTGTGATATTCCCGTCCGGCACGCTGCTGATCTCCCTCCCTGGACTCGGTGGTAACGCATTCGCAAAATAAACTACCGGTAGCCGTCGTACCCAACCGCCACCCGCCCAGCCGCACCCGCATGATTCCTTGCACCATCATCCGCTGCACGCCGCTCAGCTTAAGCCGCCCGTCACCACACCCGCCGCCGCCGCCGCGCTGCTGCTGCTTCTGCGGCAGGCGGGTGCGGCCACGCAAGCTGCCGCCGCCCGCCCCGCCGCCGCCAGGTCCCCCCTGCTGCGCCATTGCGTCCTGCACCGCCTGCATCGCCAGTGCCGTACGGTACATGCACATGCCGTCCACTGTGCGCGCGAGCACCTGGCCCCGGAAAGAGGCCCAAAGCAGCAGCTGCGCGCGGTGCTCGTACAACCTGCCGTACGGCAGGAAATCCTCCTGCACGCGGGCGGAAGGAAGCGGATGCGCGTTACATGCGGGTCGCACGGAGGTGTTTGCGGCAGTCAGACCTCAAGAGGTACGTGGCAGCCGACAGCGCCTCACCAGAACGTACGGCGGGTCATCTTTGGCCAGCGGGACGAGTGTACGGCACCTCTCCAGCAGGTTGCGGAACTCGTTGGGGAACTCCGAAACCAAGTACTGCAGCAGCTCGCTGGGGGCGCCCTCGTCGCTGCGGGTGCAGGCACCGCAGGTGAGGGAATGAGGACATGTGTATTGGCGCGGCATGCATGGGGAGCTGCACGCCTAGATAGGCGCGAGGGCGGGGTTGTAGGGGGAAGTCGTGGATCTGAAACTATGGCGTTATCCGGATCGGGTACTGGAGGCGCTGTCGTCGTACGCCACTCACTTTTTGAACAGCACCTCGTCATCCGGCAAGCTGCCCTCCAGGGGGGGTGCGCCTGTGCGCTCCAACACCCGCCGCGCGTCCGCGCTGTTCAGGGCGTACATGACTGTCTCCTGCGCGTCGAATCGGGTTGGGTTGTAACGGTTTGGGTCGGGTTGGGTCGTGTCGGGTCGTGTCGGGTCGTGTCGTAACGTAGAAAACCAAACCGTTGCGGTAGTTGGGCTGCCAAATCTTGAACCCTTCCCCCGCCCCGCTCCTCCCCCTCCTCCTCCCAGCCCAGAGCACACTCGCCTGGTAGTGCGGTATGAGGGTGGACACCGACCGCATGGCGTCGACGCGAGGCGCCGTGGGCAGGTCGGGGTTCACCAGGCCCGAGCAAAACTCCGCCAGCAAGGCCACCGCCTCCGAGTTGGCGGGCGCCGTTCCCTCGTCGGTGGGGCGCAGGATGGCGAGCAGCCACGACGATACCTGTACGACGGTGTACGACAGGCCATCGTACGGTGGGCGCGGGGGCGTCACCACATGGGGCTATGCATTGACAGGACGGGTTGGCCTCTCAGTTGAGATGAAACCACGTGATGTGATGCAACCGCGTGATGTGATGGAATCCGGCGCCATGCGCTGACTTGACGAGTGTTTACGGTGTGGTGGGTGGCGGCGGCGGCACGGCATGTCGTACCTTGGCGAAGTCCTCGTACGACGGCATGTGCTCCGCGCCCCACAGCGTCGAGCTGCGGCCGGCGTCCACCAGCGAACAGAACCCCCGGTGCAGCAGCGCCTTAACGGCGGGCTGGTGGTAGTGCTGCCGCACCACCACGCGGTTCATGATCAGGGAAACGCTCCAGGGAAGGTCGTGCATCTGCGTCATGCAGCGCGCCGCGCCGTGCAGCGCCATGCACAACTTATCGATGGCACGACCCCGGCTGGCAGCCGCGGTGGGGGAGATGGCGGGGGAGGCGTTGCCGGCGCCACCAGGCGAGGTGTCCTTGTACGCCTTCATGCGGAGAGTTGAGGGAGCGCGTCGGGGATACTAACGTCACGGGGGTGCGCGCCGAGTGAAGTGAAATGGGTTTTCCCGCACTTAAAGGGCGGACTGCACCATGCTGGCTGGCGTAACGCGCCGTATACTGACCGTTGCGTGGAGGGCAGCAGCGCAAACCATGCATGCATCATCAACACAAACGCACGCGGCCTCTCGAATCCCTTCCCTTGCAGCTGCCAGCTCGCCTACCTTGCCCGCCTCCACCAGTGCCCGCACCAGCGCCACCAGCGCCCCCAGCAGCTCCCTCCGCGCCACCAGGCGGCGGTGCGAGGAGGCGCGGGGCGGCATGCCAGCAAACTTGTCCGGATGGAAGTTGTCTTTGTGAAGATCCGGGCAGGAGGCCACGGCAGCGGCGGCGGCGGCCGGGGTGGCGGTGGCGGAGGAGCAAGACGAGGGGGAGGAGCCGTCGTGGGAGGCAGGGGAGGCGGGGCCGGGGCTGAGGTGGCCCTTCAGGCCCAGGCTGGCGGACACCTGTGGGCGAATTGAGGGAGGGAGGGATTGGGAACGGTCTAGGAGCTGCATTGGTAAGGTTAAGGGAAGGGCTTTAGGGGGAGGTAAGGGCAGGGAAGGGCGCCTTTCAGCAGCGAGCGACCCTCACCGACCCACCCACCTGCTCCGACCTCGGCACCGCCCCCACCGCCACCAGCAAGTGCAGCAGGTAGAGGTAGGCTTCCTGCAGCACCTCGAGCTGCTCGGCTGTGGGCGCGGCGCCGCTGATGACCATGTGCGGGATTTGGGCTGCGGGGGGGAGCGGGGCGGCGGGAGGCAGGGGGCGGAGAGGGTTACGGCGGGCGGGGCCGAGTGTATTGGGATCGTGGAAGGTTGAGAGACACAACGAGAAGGGCAGGCGCCGCAACCAGCACCGGCGAGCGGATGCAAACAGGCCGTGTGTGGCGCAAGAGAGGTTGCGACGTCATGCGCCGTACCCAGCCACTCACCCACATACACGGCGATCGGCGGCAGGTAGGTCTCCCGCTGGAAGCGCGCATCGGAACCAACCGACTGACGAACTGCAGCAGGCCGGGAGGGGGTGCGGGGCCGCGGGGGTGAGGGGGTGAGAGGACGCGGGACACAACAGACTAGTGGGCTGAGTCCGAGCGTCCTCACCCCACGGCCAGAGGTTGCGTAAAGATACCTATGCCAGCCGCTGCCCCAGCCGCTGCCCCAGCCCCAGGCGGTTGCTTCACTTCATGAGATCTACTCGCCTTCCCACGCTATCCCCAGCCCCAGCCCCCATCCGCTCGCGTACACGGGTCTTCCTCGCAGCCCCCATTCGCTCACCCTGGCTGTCGGCCACCCCCGCCGCCGTCCCCGCCGTGCCACCCCTGCGCCACGTTGCCATCATGGATGCGGGGCTCAGCGACACCACACTGAACGACAGCGCCGCCACCTCCCGATCCGACAGCAGGTCGCGACCCCGCATGGAGCGAACCACCGCATTCCAAAACGGCGCCGTGATGGCCAGCGTCTCCTGCAGGCGGAATGGAAGAGACCCGCGGGTCGGTTTGGTTTCACATCGGAGGCGAGGTTGCACACGAAAAGGGAGCGACGTCGAGTTCCGATGGCTGCCTTTCACACGCATGCGGCGGGTTAAGGTTGAGATTGAGGTTGAGGAAAGATACCGGTATGTTACTTTCAAATGGGCCGAGGGAAGCCATGAACAACAGGGGACCCGAGGGGCGGAGGCAGTGGGACGTGGTGGGACGGAACTAAGGTAAGTAGGGCCTGGCCCTGGCCCCTCGGGGGCTACCCGCTGCACCCACCTCCCGCTGCACCCAGCTCTTAGGCTGGTCCTTCACGGGGCGCGGCAGGCAGCGAGCCCACCGCAGCACCCACACGACGCAGGTGTACGGCAGCAGCAGCACCGCACCCACGGCCCAGACGACGGCGAGGACCGCGCGCAGCGCCAGAGAGCGGCCCTCTGGGGCGCGCGTCTCCTCCCTGGAGAGGCCGCATCAGGGCGGAAGAGGGCAGAAGAGGGCAGATAGGCGAGGCGGGGGAGATGCGGTGAGGTCTTGCTTGTGGTGGAGGATGAGGAGCCGGGCGATAGCGGTTGGTACGACCGTACGATACTCACGGCATGAGCAGCTTGGCCCGCATTGCGACCTGCACGCGGTGGAAGCCGACTCGGATGTGGTGCCAGTGGCGGATGGAGCCGATACCCTGGTAGACCCCCTGCAGCGCCCCCCACACGGCGCCTGCCACCGAGTACGATACCCCGGTGCTGACGAGGCTCAGCAGGAAAAGCACGATGACCTGCACCGCGGGCGGGGAAAAGGGGGGAGGGTAAGGGAGGATCATCAGGTCGGCGGTTCGACCCAATGCCACCTGCCCCTGATCCACAACCACACCGCCCGCCGCAAACTCCCAAACACGATACCGCTATTGGCGCCAGCTATTACGGCCGGGGGAAGGTAGCCGGCGCCTGGGACGGCTGAAGCTGGTTTACGGTACGACACCCGCCCGTACCTGCGCCGCGGCCATACACGGATCCAGATCCACAGTGAAGTGTCGGGACCAACCCACGGGCCACCAGGACCAGGCGATGTCGAAGGACCAGGCCAGCTTATCGGTGGCCAGGATCTCCCGGAGGCGCGGACCCGCGGGTCGCACCAGGATGTAGTAGTCGATCACGAACTTGAGCGCAAGGGCGCAGCCCCACAGCCCGGTGTTGCCCAGCACGTACTTGAGGCCGGTGCGGAGGAAGGTGGAGGGGTTGTACATGAGGGAGGAAGAGGAGGAGGCGGAGGCGGTGCCGCCGCCAGGCATGAGCCGCAACAGGATGTCGTACACGTGGCCGCGCGCAAAGCCGCCCGTGTTGAGTTGCCTGTGCGCATCGGTGGGTCGGTGGGTCAGCGAGCATGGGTACTGGATGGCTACATGCGACGCAACAGCACGACTGCGTTGTGAGCGCTCCCTCACGAATGGGTAACGGTCTTCTTGGAAGTGCCCAGCAGCCCAGAGCCTACAGGCGACGTCGCGCACAGACACTGACCTGTACAGCATCTCGTACAACAGGACAGTTCCGCCGTACGCTACGGCAATCCACCAATAGCAGGAGCGCTCCCAGAGCAGCGGATAGCACTGCAGGGAGGGGGGAGGCAGGCGGCAGCCCGGACGGCGACAAAGTGGATGGGATGGGATCAGGAGAACAGGGCCGCCCCTCGGCGCGGCTGGAGCCCGTCGCCAAGGAAATACGGCGCGCGGTGTCGTACCTGGTATCCGTACAAGCTGTGATCCGGCCACACTATGAAGGCGATGTAGAGTCCGGCGGCCAGAGCTCCCCAGCACAGCCCCAACAGCCACAGGTGTGAGAACCACCACAGCGTGCCGTACAGAATGGCGGGCGCAGAGGGGCCGCCGTTGCGCCGCGGCCGGCCTGCGTGGACCCGGCCCCCCGGGCGGCAAGTAGGGGTTGGCGGAACGCGGCGGGACCTTCATCTTCACCTCATCCTCCCACCGGCGGATGCCGCAACTGGATTGCCTTTTTCTTGTACGACGGCCAAGGACACGGGCGTCGACAGCATCACCCCCCCCGCGACAGTCACTCCTGCTCAGCACTGTGCCGCCCGCGGTCTATCACAAGGGATTTGCGCTTTTACACTTTTTGAGCACAAAAATAAAAGCTGAATCGCTGGACTTACCTTGGAAAGAGGCGTAGAACGGAATTACCGCCCCGCCCCGCTTCATTCTGGGCCCGGCCGACAGCACCGCCTGGGGGTCCGGGCACATCCGCGTGTAGGCACCGAACGTCAGCCATCCCTGGCACTCTAAACGACCCTAACAGAGCCCTCGTCCCACGGCCCCCCCACCACCACCCCGTATAACACCCACTGTAAGGCGTGTATGGCAGCACCTCCCCCTTGCATGAGTGCTGCAGCGCGCGCCGCACCCACCTGCATCGTCCACAGTAGGCAGTTGGTGCCCCAGTGCAGAGCCGCCGCGGAGGCCACCCAGTGCATTATCGTGTCGCGGCTGGACCAGGTCTGCGTGAGTGGAGGAGGAGCAGGGGGAGAAGGCGGAGGGTGGAGGAAGAGCGGTCAGGGGAGAATGGGGAGGGAGGGGAAGGAGGGGGAGTGGGAGGGGCACATTCAGGGGCGCGGAATGCAGGGTGAGGGACTTGAGAACACAGGACCAAGGGCACAGGCTTCAGACCACCCCAACCACCCCAACCGCCAGCCGCATCCGCCACCCTCAACCCCCACTCACCCAGACGCACAGCAGGTAGAACCAGCACAGCTGGAACTGGTGCACGCGCGCGAAGGCCAGCAGCGGCATCGCCAGGCTACGGTGCTCCACGAACGTCTTCCGCAGCACGTGCCGAGCCCACCAGTCGGCCGCGGCGTTGCTGCGCCGCAAGGAGCCCAGCTCAGCGGCAGCGCCCGGGGCCACGGCATATGCAGCAGCTGCGGCCTGCGGGGCAGCAGCCGCGACGGGCGAGCGGGCGGGGGGTGAGCATGCTGCCGTCGAGTGGAGAGGGTCACGATGATGCGGCAAGGTGTGTTGCCGGTAACCCACCCACTGCAGGGCCCGCGCCACCCGCAAATGGAGCTCCTCCGCACATACATCGAACAGTTAGGGCAATGGCAGCCTCCCTGGAGGGCAAATGGCGGCGCGTTGTCCCGGGGACCGGACTGCTCGTCCCCTCCGTACCTGGGCCGCCTGCTCAACCGTCGGGTTGGGAGCCTCCTCGTCCCCGCTGACGCCCTCGTCGCTGCCATCCTCATCATCGCCGCTGCTGCCGGCGCGAGCCCTACTGGGGCACTGCCCAGACAAGCCCCCGGCATCAGAGGCCCCCACCGCCGCCGCTGCCGCCGCTCCGCCGCCGCCGCCTCCGTGCAGCAGGCGCAGCAGCTGGTGGCGGTAATGCGCCATGTCCCCCTGCCACGGAATGCGCGCTATCCCGGATGGGGGCAGGTCGCCTGTGACGGGGATGGTGACGAATAGGGTGGGGGAACAGGCAGGTAGACTGGGCCGCGTATCGACCGGTGGACAGAACGCATCCTGGGTTCCTGGCGTCTCAAACCGACCGGGCGAAAAACATCACACGCCCGCGAGCACCCGAGGCGGTACGGCACGCTCACCTAGGGCCAGCAGGCGTGACCAGTACAGCTCCTCATCGTTCAGGGCGGCGCGCGGCATGATCTGCTGCCGGGCCTGCTGCTGCTGCTGCTGCTGCTGCTGCGGCGGCGGCGGCTGTCGCTCCGATACCGCCCCTCGCGCCGCTGGTGCCGTGTGCGATGCCGCCGCCTGGCCGTCCCGTCTGGCTCCGGAAGAGCCGGCAGCAACGATCGAGGCGGTGGTGGTCGCCCAGGGCAGCGCCGCTAGCGCCGCCGCCACGACCCGTGGGTGCGCCATGGACTCGGAGACGTCGTCGTAGCCGATGCGCACCGCGGCCTCAAGGCCCTGCCTCCGTGCCTGGCCCAATTCAAAAACCTGCTCCGAGAGGAAGAGGAAGAGCGGCTGGACGACCTGGGGTTCGGCCGGGCACACGGGGGGCAGGCCAGGCAAGGAGTGAGTGAGTGGGTAAGGCAGGGAGGGCGGGAGGGAGGGAGGGAGTGGGTGAGGGAGGGAGGGCAGGACGCAGGCCAGGCAAGGAGTGAGTGGGTGAGGGAGGGAGGGCAGGGCGCAGGGGCACCGCCGAGGGGTGATGTTCGGGAGGCAATGGTGATGTCGGGATGGGAAAGGGGCGTGGCGCGGGCGGCGGACGGCCCTCACCCCCGTCAGGAATGGAGTGCTGCTGCCGCCACCAGCGCGTTTCCGGTCGCCGCCGTCAGGAGTGCCGCCGCCGCCGCTGCCGCTGCTGCCGCCGTCACCGCCGTCGGTCGAAAGAACCGCCGCCACCGCCGTTTCATTCGGGCAGAAGCGCAACAGCAGCTCCCGATAGCCCTCAGCTGCCGTCCGTGGATCCCAACCCGGCGACGTCGGGCTGCTGCCCATGGAGGTCAGATGCCTCGCCGCCACGGCTGGCGCCGCCGCCGCCGCCGCCGCAACCACAGGCGTGGTGAAGCCCGAGGCCGCGCCCGAAGCCGCACCCGGCATTGCAAACACGCTGCCGGGCCGCGGTGCGTTGATGGCGCCGGGGCTCAGAGACGGCGGCATAGGGAGCGAGGGCGAGTCGGGGAGGACGCCTTCGCGGTATCGCAGCGAGCCAAGGGTCCCCGCAGCGACGGCGAGACGTGAGGAGCGAGGCGTGACCGGCCGGGCGCCGCTGTCCGCCTTGGGGTCATCACGCGGGCTGCCAGTGCACGACCCCGAGCTGGAGCAAACCCCGCCGCCAGCGGCGCCAACCGCCTTGTCGTACGAGCTGTACGGCAAGGAGACGGAGCCGTCCGCCAGCACCGTGATGCGCAGCGCGGAGCGGCTCCTGCCGCCGGCGGCGGCGGCAGCGGTGGCGGCGGCGGCGGCGTCCGCGACGGCCGCCGCCGCCGCCTCACCGTACATTTCAGCGACCGATGCGTCGTCGAGCTGCCCCCCTCGGGACCTCCTCGAGCCGGGGAGTCGGAGAGTCGCCTCCTCCAACAGCCCGCCGCCGCCGCTGCCGCCGTCGCCGCCGTCGCTGCCGCCGCGGGACCTAGCCCGCCGATACTTCGCATGTAGCAGTTGTACGGCGCGCGTCAGGCCGGGCCCCAGCGCCGCGAGCCACGGCTGCTTGGGCAGCTCCGCGAGAGCCTTTTGATGGAGCCGCAGGTGGCTGAGCACCTGGGGGACGCAGCGGGGGACCAGGAGGTCAGGGCCTTATGCCGGACAGCAAGTAACCGGCTGCTGGGCAGGCGCTTCCGCGTGCTGCTACCGGTGCCCCGGCGTGTACTACGGTATAGCCCGCGTCCGGTGGCCACAGTGGCATGGTGCCTTACCTGCTTCGCTTGCATGCTCCGCTGAGCGCAAAAGAAGATGAACCAGAGCATCTCGGGCGTGTGGCGCAGGTTGGCTGCTTCGCTGTACACCAGCCAGTACAGCGACAGGTCCTGGACGTGCACGGCATTACGGAGCGGGGCGCACGGTTGGGGGGGCCCCGAGCGGCGGGGCGGAGAGTAAGGGGCTTTCGCAAAGCTAAGTTGACGGCCCTGGCCCCTCGGAAACCCATGGTAGAGAGCCCTGCGACGGCTACGCTCCGAACACGGAAAGGTGCCCCTCAGCGCAGAGCTCCTTGCGGTGCGGGACCGAGACGGATGGGTAGCTAAGGATGCATGGCGGCGATGGCAGGTGAAGCTGGGCAACCCAAGCAAGCATACGGGACCACCCGTCGACTCCCAGTCGCAATTCCGTTCGGCCGACCCACCGCCAGCTCCAGGTTGAGAGACTCAGCGTTTGGCTGGGGATGTGCAGGCCGGCTGGAAGGCCGCAGCTTTGCTGCTTTGAGCCATGTGATGTACGGCTGGAAAATTGTGCCGTGCAGCTCCCGTACGGCGCACGCCAGACCCGCAAGCGATGGTGCAGTCTCGGCTGCGGCTGTAGCGACAGGGTAATGGGTCGTGGCAGAGCGCACATGCGAGATGAAAGGGCAGGAGTGGCGTTGCGGCCGGCCTCCGGGTGCAGAGGGGCTACAGGAGCAGGTCACCCGTGGCTGCTGATGCGCCTCGCGGTAAAATGACACCGCGGTATTGACCGTTCTGAGGATTGGTTGCCATCACTATTTTTAATGGGTAACCACGTTGGCTATTTGTATGTATAGTCTCACCGGTAACAGTGGTTCGGCTGGCCACATCGCGCAGAGCCTCAGTTAATGTGTGTGTTGCGATAAACGTGGTAGAAGGATACCACTGCACGCCCTCTGGTGCCTGCGGTAGCATGCAGCAGCTAATGAAGAGAATGGCGGCTTGACGCTGGCCGCTTGAGCTGCCAGTCAACGGCGGCCTATGCCGACACGGTGGATTATACATGGCGAATTATACACAACGGCTTTCCAGAGGTGGAGAGGTTTAGGGATTTTGGAGGACGGACGACCATTTTCCTGTGCGCTCCACCTCCCTTACCTTCCGCGAAGCAAACGTCTGGAAACCGAACTGCAGCCCTAGACTCAAGCAATACTGCATTCACAGAAGTAACATGTTCATCAGTCGCCTAGCCAGGCTGTGTTGCGCACGCGCGTGTGCGCTAGCGGACGCGGTTGCTGAGCTGCAACCGTCGAGGCAACGGTACAGAAGCAGCGCGGAGACGCCGCTGAAGAATTGCCCCAGTTTATCCCTCAAGCACAAATACATCTCCGTGCACGCACCGTCATAACCGTGTCCTCCCATCCATCCTCCGTGCCATCAGCCGAACTCGGCATGATCATCGGCTTTGCGGAACTGCCAATATACTACACGGTAATTATTGCAAATAGATACCCATAAGTGCGCAATGATATACCATACCTAGTGGCAAGAGTTAAGGACTTATGAAAGATACGTAGACATTGCTGCATTGTCAGGACGCAATACTTTTCTGTACGTATGCTGTCACCAGCGCAAACTGTATGTCCGTAGACCATAGAGTTTCCATTAGGTTCCTCGTTTGACAGTTGCCACACCTGGCTTCTGAGCGACTGGACGACTGGATTGGATCTTGGTTCCGGCAAGGATAGCTGCCTAGAAGGTGGACGGGTCCGCAATGGTAGCCTGAAACTACTCGTAGACGCCATGTCCATGCCCGTCATGAAACACTCGCGGTTTATTTCTGCGGGTGACTCGCAGCGACGACAGCGCGTCCTCTGCCCCATGGACGTCACTTACGGACGCGCGACCCTGTGCAAGCGCAGCTGCAGTGGCTTCCCCGATGGCTGCCATGGCTGCTAAGACCTGTGTAAGGTTTTCGGCCAGGCCAGCCAGCCAAACAACATAACAGGAATGTCTTCCTTACCCCCAAAACACCACCGTCCCTGAAGGACAATCACACCGGCAATTGAGGCAACAGCCGGTCAATTTCAGGCGCAGAGCGGTCAACGTAGTGGGTCGCAGCTAGGGCTCCGCGAGCAACTGCCTCCAGCACAAGTGATACCTCCCTTCCAACAGCCCGTGGCTGCACCTTACTTTCCTCCTCTGTATCTTTGCCAAAACTGAAACGCCATACTACAACATCATGGCGACTGCGGGGAAAGAAGGGGCACAAGACGACTGCGGCCACGCTAACACGCGAATCGCCTCTAGGCTTCCCTTATGCGGAATGACGCGGACGAAAACCGCAACCTCGTGCTTCGAACGCTTCACGTCATCCGCTGCCCGGAGGCCGCGCATTGAGCCTGTTTCAGTGCCATAGCACATAGGCAGCGGGCATGGAATCAAGCAAGCTAGGAGGTAACAACAAGGAACTTTGCAGGCAGCGGGCTTGGAAGGAGGCAAGCTAGGAGGTAACAATAAGGAACTTTGCAGGCAGCGGGCTTGGAAGGAAGCAAGCTAGGAGGTGACAATAAGGAACTGACCAGGCGCGTTGGGCGCTAATCGGAGCGTTAGGGTTTTACAAAGCAACTGCGTGTGCACCGTGAGCCACTGGATAGCAGGTCGCTCCTCAGCAAAGTGTATGGAAGAGGCAGGCAGGCAGGCCGGAGCCAGTCGGAGTGCAGCGCGTGGAAGCGTTTTGTCTGCCAAACCGACACCAGAACCGTGGTTTACCATGGGCTCCCCAATCACGGCGGAAACCTTGCGGTGGGAGGGTGCTCAGCGGGGCTGCTCTCAGTGCAGGGCATGTGACCCCTACGTACTATCCGTTACTGGGCTCCAGACACTATAATGGTTGGTAGAACCATCGGCCCACGTGCTGTGCAGCGTCAATAACCAGTATGTGGCCATGTGCAGGGGAACCATCAGCGCAACCCCCCCCTGTGTATTGGTGCTTGCTGTTTCCTCTGGGCTCTCGGTTGTGACTTGTGAGGCTCTGGGTGGTTTGCCTTACGGAACCGTCGGTTTTCCTTGCTTTCCTTGTCTCTTTCAGTGTCAGGTGATGCGCCCGATGGCTCTACCTTTTAAGGTCTGGAGCCCATTATAACAAGTACAACAGTATCGCATGGGACAAATGAAGTTCGATATCGCTTATCCATTTCATCCCGGTAGGGGCAACTGCGTGGAAACATACGTTGTCCGTGTCCGCGCAATTCGTATACGTTGTCCATGCCCACGCAATTTCAAAGCGGTGCCCTTCTTACCAAGTTGTGATAGGCATCCTTCCGCGGTCGTACGCAAACCCTCATACCAATTCATTCCGCAGTCAGCTTGGCGATGGGAACGCGAGTGCCATTAGGCGAGTGCTTCTAGCCGGCGGCCGCCTCCGGGGAAAGCTTGCGAGGCACTCTTAAAGTAAAACCCGTTACATTCCCGACCTTAAGACTCCCGACCCATGGAGCATTCCCGTGAATAGTTCACACAATCGGCGGTTTCCGTTTCGTTCCACTGACGAGCTCCGCCACCTCGGGGGCTACGGAAGCCATCGCGAACGTCGCAGCTCGAGCAACCTTTAAGGGCCGACATGTCCGCGCCCTGGGCAGCGGTAGCGACAACTCATCAGCGTACACATTATTCGACCAATGGAACTGCCCGACTAACCTTCTTAGGCACAGAAAAGGAACACAACCATCAGCGGGTCAAAGCATCATGGGGAACATTACTTTCCTACAGCCCCGTCGCACCTTTTGGTGAAGCAAGCTAATCCAACGACAAATAGCGCACAAGCACACACATTGAGGCGCGAAGTGGCCGCGCGACCTTTGAAAGCTCTTTTGCAACGCAGGCGCCCACATCACTCATCATCCTCGGAAGGCGGACGAGTTCGGCACCCCAAGAATAACTAAGCAAGTTGGGAATTGAAGGCCACCGCATCACCCCATAGCAAGTGCGGGCGAGCCATGCATGGCAAATCAACAAAGCTGACCGGGCACTATGCGCAGCCGGGGCATGAGTACAGGGTAGCGGAAGTAACAATCGCGGAACCCAGCTAGCCACCCCCATTCAACAAGCGGAGAATTCTCTGTCGGCAATGTTTGGCCGGGCCGCGCAAACTACGGTGCCCACCTCGCCGGTCGCCCCCATATAGAGGTCTGACTACTTACGACCGGCAAAACGAAGGTCAAGCGGCCCCCGCCCCGGCCCCGGCATGAGTTGGATACCGCGACCTTCCACCTTAAAACGGTGCAGGCGTATCAGCGCTTCGCGCGGAGCTCTCGAGGAGCCAGGTCGAACTCTTCCACCGTGCTGGAACACCTTCATCAGTGCAAAGCGTGGGACCGTGGCGCCGGCGAAAAATACATGACGACAAAGTTCATGGAGAAGCTGTGGCCACAGCTACACGTCGCAGACCCTGCAACGTGCCCCCATGGCAGCCACGTCCTTACTCAATCGAGGCTCCAGGGGGCGCCCAGGGTAGCACGCGACACACACCGCCCCGCCGATCACCCTTCCGACGGGAAGCACCAAGTTCATCTGCTTCCCACCTCCTCCCACACTTCGCCGAGGGCTCCACGTAATGAACCTCTTTCATAAAAGGTCCAGCCGCCGCAGCGCAACAAGTTTCAGCCAGCCCAACCATGCCTGCGAGAGCAAATACGCCTCTGGGCCCGCCTCTTCATAAGCCCGGGGCAAGTACATAATACTTCAAGGCAGCGCAGACTCGCCGCCGCGTGAAATTGGCCGCCCTGGGTAAGATATTGTTTGAAACCACTCGCATAGACCCCCAAGCATGCACGATCAGTGCCGCTACAAACCTTTTCAACCCCACGCACAAGCACCGCTTGCTCCCACACGGCGATGGTGCCACGCCGCGAAACGCCGCTTTTCAAATAAACACCACACTTCCAAAAACCCCGAAACACGTGTCCGTCCTGTCCGAATCGTGAAGTACTGAAAAGACGGCACCAATCCGGCCGTTCGATCCGATTGCTCGCTACCCGTCCGCACCTCCTCAAGTCCAAGTATCCGAGTCCCGCTGCTGGCGTCATGGCGCACCTCCATTTACTTCCATCATCAACCCATCTGAGGTAGCAAGTACCGGCCACCCGCGGCGACCATCGCGTCCTGATGCAGCTGCGCAGGAGGTACCGGCGCCCAGCGCACGATTGTGAACCTCAAAAACACCGACTCCCAACCCAGGGTGCTTGTGGTGTCCACGGTGACAAACTTTGGCAGCAGGATAATGTCAATACCCTTGGCCTTGAGCCGCGCGCGCGCCGAAACCACGGCCGTCATCGCCACGTGCATGGCCTTGCCGCCTGCCGTGATGAGCACCGCGCCACTTCGCTCGCTGACCAGCTTGGAAATAATGTTCGACACCACGTTGGGCCGGCTGTGCGCCGTGACCTTGACCGGCAGGTTGCCGGCATCATGCAGCTCGTGCAGCTGAGGCACCTTGAACACGTCAAATGCCAGTTCGCAGCGCTCGTCCGTCAGCGCCTCCTCATCCAGCAGCTCGAAAGAGTCCAGCGGATTGTGACCCTTGCCGCCACCGCCGCCGCCGCCGAAGGAAAGGCCGGCCGCGGCCATAAGGCCCCCGTGCAGCCCCAGGTGCAAGCCAGCGCCGCCCGGCCCTTTGGCCGCGGCCATCATGCTGTTCACGTGGTGGTGATGATGGCTGACTCCCATGCCCGCGGCCGCGGACAGCGCTGCCGCGGACTTTTTCTGTGGCGCCAGGTAGTGGTGCAGATCGAGCAGGTCCAGCCGGCGGTCGAGGTGGCGGAGGTAGGGCTGAAAGCCGACTTCGTTGCCCATGCCCTCGTTGCAAACGTAGCCGCGCGCCACCGCAATGGCCTTGACCGCCACCGAAATTACCGTGGTGAACGACTCGGTCTTTTTCTCCGTGTACACGGGGCAGCACTGACCCTGGTTCGAGACTCGGCCGAGCACCTTGGCGATGGCGCCGGCTGCGTTCTTGATCGCGGTATCCTCCGTCACGATAACATAGTCCGCCTTGCGGGCACGCTGCTGCTTGGAGCCGCCCGCCGCCGCCGCTGCAGCGGCGACCGCGCCCATCGAGCCCACTGCCGACGCCGCGCTATGGCCGTACGGCATCTGCCCGGGCCCCACGCCATGCGGTTTTTGAGCAAATGCCGCCATGCCGCCCTGCATGTGTCCAGACGACATGACGCCCTGCCCTAGACCCGCCCCGCCGTGGACGTGCATCTGCTTGTGCTGCTGCATGCCAGCCGCCGCCAGGCCCTGTGCGTGCGCCACCATGACGGACTCGCCCGCAGAGGTCATGTAGGTTGTGGGCGGCTTTGGCGAGTCAATTTGGTGCTGGAAGCAAGGCAGCGGCGGCGTGATCGGTGTGAGCTTGAGCAGGAAGTAATTTTTGGGACCCGACGCGTCCGCCGTGTAGTCCACCTGCAGGCGTCGACAGGAGAGAGCGGGCAGCGACATGCAGAGGGGAGCCGGGTGTGCTTCGGAGCGGAATTTGTGATGAAGCATCCGGCCTAATGAAGCAAGCCATATCAGAAAAGCTCTTCAGCCAGAGTTTTCTATCCAAAGGTCTTCGCAGAGCGGCACCCGACCAACCGCCGCCAGATGCCGCTGTTAATGACACCAACGCAGCAGGCCAAACTAGGTGGGAGTATGCGCCCACGCGCCGCACGTGGCATATCGGTTCGGGATAGCACTTCAGCCCTGCTTGCCGCATTCCCCCTCGCCTGACCGCAAGTAAAGACAGGCACACAACCTAGGCTACCAAGGCCACCCGAGTATAAACAAATCAGGATTAATGTCCATTGACCCACCGCTCTGTGACAAAAACCCACCGTGGACAACAGCAAAAGCACGTCGCGTCCGTTGTTGGCCAGGTTGATGCGCATGATCGAAAGCGCCTGCAGCGCAACCTTAGAAGCATCTGCCGTGAAGATAACTTCCAGCTGCTGCGTCCCAGTCTGGAGCATGTTGAATAACGAAATGCCCGCCACCAGCGGGTTACTGGTTGCATCCACTTTAAGAACGGACCCACGAGACTTCTCCTGATTGAGTGAGCATTTGTAGATAAGGAGTCCGATGCCCTCCGCCGCATCCGTAACCAGGAACGGCACGAAGCCGAGGTCGAAGCGCGCCACGGCCTGCTGGTTGATTTTGCGCGCGGCCAGAACGACTCGCAAGGCCTGAGTAAGCACAGCCACGCTTGTCGAGCCCGCCTGGTCCAGCTGCGTATTGAGAACAAAGGATGAATGCGCCGACTGGGAAAAAGTAAAGTTTACGAGGCCAGCGGCCTGCATCGAATCAGTAACCTGCAACAAGAATGCAAGAAAGCCAGGGTTAGAAGCGGAGCCACATTATTCCGAGTATGTCACGTAGCAGAGATGGTTAGGGCACCTGCGTCACGACGATTTGCGTGGGAAGGCTTGCTAGCTGCTGCATCACAGTGGGCTGCTGCTGCATGCTGGGCGAAGAACCTGCTCCTGCCTGCACAAGCTGGTCCAGAGCAAGGCTTGGCAGCAGTTCCTCGGGTTGTGACGAAGACGAGCCTCCGCCGTCAACCTCGCCAAGGAGCATCTGCTGCAATAGTAATTGTGCTCCACTGTTCTCCTCCAGCACGTGTGCAGTGGCTTCACTACGTGGTCGGTCGGCATTTTCCAGCAGGTGTTGTTGCAGCTGCTGCTGTTGTTGTTGCTGCTGCTGTTGTTGATGGGTCAGTTGTGTCAGGGCCTCAACCAGCGCGTTGGCGCTCATCTGTGGCTGGGCGGACGTTGAATGCCGGGAGGGCGGAGGTACCAAGGCACAAATGAGCAACCTCAGACCACGCGCACTAACTAGTATATGATACAAAACGCAACTTGCAGTGCAATACGGAAATCATTGCGCCCAGCGCCAGTCCCGGGTGAGGGTGCCGACCGTGCGATAAGTGCGGCACGACCAAAAAGGGCAGGCCTAAAGAACTGCAGACCAAGTCCCATAAGCTGTTAACAAATTCCTATTTGCTATCGGAAACGTCATGGCTCACCTCTATGCGCCGCCGCCTGGCCCTGAGTCCCCAAAACTTAAGACAAAACCAATGGGGAGAGAAGTTGATGGGAAGCGTGAATACTATGGCATATGTGTGTATATCAAAAGATTTTAAAGTTTCTGAAGTTGCGGCTGAGTCGCATTTTTACTTCTCTCGGCCGTGTACGCCATTGGAAGGGTTTCCCGGTGCGACGTTCAGGCAAACAATTGGGTTGGTTATAAAATTTATTATTTAATCCTATCATTATTTATGACCGCGTTGCAGCGGGAGTGCTTGTATTGCCTTGATCGAGTCGGTGTGTACCAGGCATGTCGTGCCCGTAAACAACAACAACATGGCAAATTTATTTTAATGAACAAACACGGTTTCTGAAAGGATCTACACGAAGGATGGACCGTGGTTATTTGCAGGTTTCTGCCGCTTTTGACCGACATTCCAGGAGCCACGACAAACCGTCAAATGCGGACAACTTGACTTCTATAACATGACACGAGGGCTGAAGATGAGATGCTGCACAAATACCCTTTACGCCTGTTCGTATGAGCCGCATTCCGGGCATACGGGTTGCGGCCACCCCTCGGCCCGTTGGCCTGGCGGCTATCGCTTTGAAATAATCTCTACTATAAACATTACACATTATAAAAGCTCTGCAGTTCTGGTCTTGGTATCAGCGAAGAAAGTGCGGAGTCGCAAGGGTGACTGTTGTCGTGTTAGACCGCAAAGCGCCTGACAGTACGATTCCAGGAGTTGGCTGTCGTGGAAGGAAAGCCGTAAGGACAGTAAGCCGTAAGCATTACACGTCGCGTTCAGGTGCCATCTACAAGATAATTATTTGCCGCGGCGCACCAAACTCGCTCAAGTCGTCGCTTTGTGCAACGTGTTCAAAAACGATTACCCTTGTGCAAGCACAGCAGTGGTGGAGCACGCGCTGCACGCCTATGCACGCCTGCAGACGCGCACAACAAGGGGCAGCAGTTGGTTGGCTAGGGGGAAGGAGAGGGGCAGGCTGACCCCCTGGGCTGTCTGGCCCTAGTACTCTTTAAGGTTCACTATTCACACAGGTACACTGACTTTTGATCACGGACTGATGCAAACTGACCACCTAGTCGCTACAACCGCTCCTGGTGGTGCTGGTGGGCAATCCAACTCGACTGTCACGCTCACTGATTCCCGCGACATCCGCGCAGTGGCTTTTTTACAACATTGTTTTACATTGGCGAACCCAGGACAAGAAGAGGGGCCCCTGACCGTGGCCTTACCATACGAGAGGCGGGGCTGGCTGTTGACGTCCAGACCGGTGGCCGTGGACAGCATACTGTGTGCGTCCAGCTGCGGGGTCATCGCCAGGGGAGGACGGAGGCCTCTTGGGGCCTGAAGGCGGCAACACGGGAGGCGGGACAGTGAGGAGTGGGGATAGCGATGGCGACGTACGAATAGCCATCGCTAGCAGCCAGCAGACGCCCCAAAAGGCACAGGGGAAACAGGAACATCCACGAGGGTTCGAGGAAGACCCGTGGAATACCCACGAGGGCGGGGCCCTTGCAAAAAAAGAAGAACCCAGGCACCCAAGGCCCGCCGCAGGAAATGCGGCGGGACCAGACAGCCCGGACCCACGGGCTAGGGACAGAACCCCCCAGCGGCCCAGGGCACCACCCACACGCAAAAAGCGCGCACCTGAAAGGCCGGCCAGCAAAGGGAACTTAAGCATGATTGGGCGGTCCCAATCAACTAAGGTCAAGAGGACGGGGAAACCGCACAAACGGGCAGGCGGGCGCCCAGGTGCACCCACCAACAGAAAGGCTATGCGGAGCAAATTGCGCTGGAGGAAGTTGTTGTAATCGTTACAGTGGGCTCCAGACCTGAAAAGGTAGAGCCATCGGGCGCATCGCCTGACACTGAAAAAGACAAGGAAAGCAGAGAAAACCGACGGTTCCGAAAGACAAACCACCCAGAGCCTCACAACCGAGAGCCCAGAGGAAACAGCAAGCACCAATACACAGGGGGAGGTTGCGCTGATGGCTCCCCTGCACATGGCCCATGCATCCCAAGCAGACCCCCGAATGGAGAGACAGCAGCACGCCTCGGCAACACAATCGGATAACTCCCCCCCCAAGATCCCGAAAACGTCCCACACCCGAAACAGGCCGATGCCCATAGCGAGACGGGAAGAAACAATGGTACTTAATACCATCAACCAGTTGAGGTCAACACCAACAGCAGTCTCTAGAAAAAGGCAGACCGGCAACACGCCCGAATGACTGAGCCGTGGCGCAACCTTCGCCTGCAAGTGTAAAAACAGGAAGTGTAAAAACAGCCCCCGCCCCCGAAGGCACCAGACAGGAGGAAAGCGGCCCACGGAGAGCACCAGACAGGAGCCATTCCGGACCCCAGGGCAGCCAGGGTTCAGCCAGCACACCACAAGCGACCCCCAACCACATTGGAGGAACGGGTGGGTGGCCCCGACAGCATTCCACCCGGCCCGCGGCCCGTGCAGCTAAGCAGTCAACTGCGCGCGATGGCACGGCACCGTCGACCGGCTTGAAACAGCCCGGAGCGTGCACAGCTACATATCCGCTGTCGTATCACCTTTACGCAAGGAGGGCCCACCACGATGGTCGGTGTACTGCTTATAGGGGGGCCATTTAGGCTACTTCCGCCTAGGTGGTTGATGCCACTATTTGTTCTCTAGCCCCTTGGTCGGGGTTTTTGGTGGTTTGCCATATCTCGGTCAGCCAGCTTGTTCTTCTTCCTGAGTCCCTTTCAGTGTCAGGCGATGCGCCCGATGGCTCTACCTTCTGGTCTGGGGCACACTGTAAGAGTTACTACTACACATGACGTGTGTGAGGCTAACACACGTGCTGAAGCTAACACACGCGCTGAGGCTAACCGTTTACCAGGTAAGCGAGCTGCAACCGGTTTCCCATTCGCACCCATCGCTCATCCTGGCCCTCATTTCCTGTCTGCAACCCCTTGCATCCCCACCGATTTCAGTTTATGGCCATGTCAGCCTCGTCAACCGATCGACACTTAAGGCCGACACTTGTCTCCTCCGTCCAGCTCCGTCTCCCTCAGCGTCAGGCGATGTGCCCGATGGTTCTACCTCTTGGTTTGGAACCCACTGTAACCGTTACAACAACTTGAGGCGAGAAGAATGAACCGAGAAGGGGGCATGGTTACAGGGACCCACTGGAAAGTTTAAGCGGGCCATTGCAAGTGTGTGGGCGTCTAGAGTATACCCGCCAGCTCGGCTGACGGCACGTCAACCCCGTGAATACCACGTGACGGCACGTCAACCCCGTGAATAGGGCCATCGTCCGGGCGCATACATGCCCAAAGATGCATGCGGACGCTGCCTGACGGGAGGCCCTGATAGTTCAGAAAGCAACATCCGGGCTTCGCAGGAACTCGGAATTGGGTTATGCCCACGTACAAGCTGTGAACCTGCCTGCCGGGTAACGTTGAGGACAGCTCACCAGCCCTGGAGGACAGGGAATGGTGTCAGGTTGGGCCTCCGTTTATGCTCATCGACTTGTGAAACCATGGTATCAAGGGGATTGGACCGCCAAAGCCATCAAAGCATTATTCCTCGGGAGTTGCCGGGTTATGAGCACATATCCATCCTAATTGCCATCTGGTCCGAGCCCTTGAGAGGTTTCCCCGCAATCCCGGTGGGCCCGACGCCAGGGTTCAGATTTGCAGATTCGCACAGACAAGGGAGGTAACCATTCATCAATCGTCCCCGTAGAAGCTGGTCAGCCTTTAGCGGGCCTGATGGCCTTAACAAGCGCACGGTGATCCTAAATGGCCTTCGGTGCAAGTTTAGCCTTCCTGGGCCATGAATTCTTTGGCATGGCAAGCTTGTGCATAAATTACATGAGGGGTATCATCGAGGATTGAGTTTGGCGAGGTACATATGGCTTTCAAAGGACGACTGTCACGCAGTCCAGTCATGTGCCCTGTTAAGGCAGCGCGCCTGGGCCACGTGGCACCGCTGTCATGGCCACAGCCGCAGCAGTGTATCGCTTGGCCGGCGTCGCCTCAGGCACGTCCCCGGTGCTGGTAGTGCTCGTACTCCACGCAGCGGAAGCAGCTGCCGCGCCGCTCCCCATGAGGGCAGGGTGCAGCACTGGGCCTTGCGAACGATACGGCTGCGGACCGTTGCTGCCGCCAGCGCGCGTGTTTCGTTGATCCGTGTCCACGCCGGCCGTCGCCTTCCTTTCACCCTCGCTTTGAGCGACCCACTGCTGGGATTGAGGCCTGTGGAAGCGTGTTTTGACGAGGCAGAGCGTTGCTGCTGTACGTCCGTCCGCGAACATTACCATATATAACCACGAACATACGAACCAGCTAATCCAACGTGCGCGATTACAGGATGAGCACCCGCAAGGAAAAGGATAAGCTTCCCGCCATGCGGATGTCCATGCCATGCCACCACGGAATATAAGGCAAGCTTCCGGCAAACGTACCGTCGATTCGTTTCTTGGGTTGATTGCGATGCCGATGCTCGCAACCCGGCCCGCCTGCGGTGTGTAAGGCAGAGGCAAGACGAAAACTTACGCGAGGAGAGAGCCATGCATGAAACAGGGCGACTCAGCAGCGTTGAAAGCTACCGTATGCCGTAAATCGCCTAGCCGTCACTCACGTGGCGAGACCCACACCCCAGTGCTCCTGATCCTCGTGTTGCTGCAGTTGTTGCTGCGGTAGATAGTCCTCCGGCTCATGGTCCGAGAACCTGACACTCTTCACGCTGCTGGGCTTGTGCGGCTGCACCCCCGTCCCATTGCTCTGCGAACCGTTGGCGTACATGCTAGATCCAGGGCTGGAAGACAACGAGCTAGCGCGCGCGTGCGTGAGGACGCCACTGCTACTGCCGTCTGCTGCTGCCATGGCCTCCTGGCTGCCTTGGACCAACCCGTGAAAGGAAACCCTGGGCCGTACCGATGCCACCAGAGACACATCAGCTGCTGGGGCTGTGGTTACCGGGCCGCCCTTGCTTCCAGGCAGCTGTTCGGCACCCACATGCCTAGCGCTCCTCTCGGGTTGGGCACCGGGCGCAGATGTAGGGCCGCCTGTAATGCTGTCAGCCCTGCTGCCCAAGGCTAGGTCGCGGCCCGCAAACATCTCGCCGACACCTGGTCCGCCAGCTCCGCCGGGACGAGCGTCCAGCAGCACCAAAGCCGGGTGCGTTGGCGAACGTGGTGACCTAGATGCAGTGGAGCGCGTAGGGCTCGGCGGTACCGATACCTGCTGGTGATGCTGCGTCGACGTCATTTGGGGCGCCCCTAGCGTGCCGTCGGAGGACGCCCATCGCTCAATGGCTGCAGCTGCACTGCCACTCAGCGGGGCTCCTGTGGGGTAGAACGACGCGCCCGAGTACGCACCCATGGAGAGGGGGTCCCTGCCCATGACCGTGCCGGCAGTAGCTCCCGCTGCATGCGGCGCCGCGGCATGGGCCGCAAACGTGCCTGTGCTAGGTGCGGTGGTGGTCGGCCCCGACGCGGTCATCCGGGAACTCTGGCCAGCACTGCCAGCACCTGATGTGCCGGCGGCAGTCGCAGGCCGCGGGTCTGGACTGGAAGGCGGAGAGGCGCGCGACGCGGGGTTGCTTTGTCGAGGGGCGGAGCCGGAGAAGGCCGGGTGCACGGGCGACCCAGACGGCCCTGCCCGCGCCTCCTGCATAGCGCCGCTGCCCTTGACGATACTGAATATCCCTGCTGCAGGGTCGCTGCGTTCGTTGCGGGCGTGCATGCTGGAGGATGTGCCGCCTGAGGCTGCTGCTGCGGAGCCCCCGCCTTGCGAGGCGCCCACTGGCCTTGAAGGTCCGGTGCGCATGCTGAAGGTGGGGCGACCCCCGGCACCGCTGTCGCCGCTTCGGTGGGACACCGACCGCGTGTGGAAGACGTCATCGTCCCTACTCAAGGCTGGGCGAACGACCTGCAGGACAGGCAGCGCGGCAGGCGCGACCGAGTCGTTACCAGGGCGGTCAGGACCAGAGGTTGGGAGCAGCTGGCGAGGACGAGCAGGTTTGGCATTTGTAGTGGTATGGGTGATTAGTAGCCCGTCGGATGACTCGCATGCCACAATCAGCGGGATGTGACCGCGAGCAGCGTTCTGTACTATTTCAGGGAAATCGCGTGAGAGGGCCCGTGTAATGCGACTGCCAACAAGACTGTAAGATGTTGGGTACGGTAATGCAAGCGCGTTAGCCTACAGTGGTGCGAGTCGCAGCGCCTCAGCGAAGGACAGGTTGCCCAGTGGATGACGTGTATCGCCAGGGGCCAAGGTGCGTCGACCGCCGCAACACTTCACGGTAAGGATACGTGATGCCGACGGGTGCCTGGTTCCCATACTCCTGTGAGACACCGACGTGGTCGACGGGGCCTTGCGCGCCCCTACGCGCCGCCCACAACCACCTGCTGGAGCCGGTGTCCCCCTACACCCACACCACACGCACACCGGCACGCAGTCCAACGCACCTGGGTGCTGGGCCCCGGGCTGGGCGCTTGAGCACGCGTTTGTTCAAGCAGCCCCGAGGGAGCAGCGGGAGTCCCGCCGCTGCCGCCATGCCCCACGTGTTGAGGCTGCCCGCCCCACGAGCCACGCTGCTCGATAGGCTGCGGCCCCGGCGACGCTCCTGACCCAACCACCGCAGGCGCCGTTTGCCAATGCACCTGCAGCTGCTGCTGCAGCTGGTGCAGCAGTGCCTGGTGTGGAGCTGGGGCCGTGCCGCCCCCGCGCGCCTCCTGCTGTGCAACCATGCGGCCCGGGAAGAAAAAGTCGCTGTCATCGCTGCTTGCGGAGCTGGCCATATCCGCCAGCCATACGTCCCCGCCCTCGTGCAGACTGCCCCGGCGACCAAGGGTGTCTGTTCCACCCTGGTCAGCGCGCGAACGAGGAAACGCGCCCGCGCTGCCGTCATCGGGGCCCTCTCCACGGTCATAGCTCGCCGCCTGTCCCATGCTGATGGCGCCATCCCTACCTTCTCCCGGCGGCCGTGGCCCTGCGGACATGGTCCGTATGGTCACAGCGGCTGCCCCGGGGAGTCGGCCGCTGGTTGCCGAGGGCACCTGGGACACCTCACGCGGCGACCCCGGCTCCGTGGACAGCGCCACAGAGCTGGGTGGGCTGCTCACCACCGTGGACGCGCCCTCCACGGACGCCCCACGCCCATGCATCTCGCCAGCAGCGTCGTCGCGGGTCGCTGACACCCTGCGCAGCTGCGCAGGGCCCTGATCGTCAGCTGCGCGGCCGGCGGCGACGGCGACGCGGGCTTGGCCGTACGGTGGCATGGCAACGGCGTCGTGGTTGGCAAGCTGCAGGGTTGGCTCCGGAAACAACATGGGCTCCGAAGCGGGCGATTCCCCCGCTGCGCTTCCGGAGTGTGGTGCCACATGGTACTGCGCAGGAGGCCACGACGGCATGGGGCGCTGGTATTGCTGGTCACCTCCGCCGGACCCCAAGCCGAAAGCCAGCTCTGAGTAGCCCAGCACTCCGGCGGCCAAGGCGCCACGCCGAGCCATCCCGCCCGCGTAGGGGCTGCTCCCCGCCGCCGCCCCATCCGCAAGCGGCTTCGGCCCGGCGCCCGCGTATTGTCCCGCGCCCGCCCGCGCCGGTGCATGGGTCGCATGTGATGGCTGCAGCTGCAGCGAGGAGCTAGCATCCGCAATCCCGCCGCTGGATGACGCCCGGTTGGGCTCAGTGCCGGCCCCCGAAGCAGCCCACTCCGCGCGCCCTGCGTGCGCGGCTCCGTAGGCAGGGGCCGGTGCTTCCGTGCCGGTGCGTTCCTTCTGCCCACCAACTTGCAGCAGGCCAGACACGCGGAGGTTAAGCGGCACCGGCTGGTCTCCTGCGCCGCCGTCAACCTGCGCCAAAGAGGGCCATGTAGCGAAACTTCGTACCGGCCGGATATTTTTTGAACGGAGGTTTGGCGTAGTAGGTGGACAATGGCGTATCGTCGTGATGAATGACCCTCAGCTGTTGCTGGAATACAGGGCGTGTTGTGGGAGACGTGCAGTATCCCTGTGCGTTATGCGACACAGCCAGGCCCACTTTGCTCAACACATGAAGGCATAACTCCGTTCACCACGTGCCCCCTCTCCTTCCGCAACTGTCGCTGCGCCCACCTTTGCCATGGCCGCCATGAGCTGCCACTCCACCTCCTCCTTTCGCGCCATCAGCTGACGGTTGACGCCCGCCTGCGTATCCAGCTGTCGCTGCAGCGCGGCCGCCTGAGTCGCCTGGTGGGACAGTGACCTCTCGAGCTCCTCCAGTCGCTCCTCCAGGCCACCGACGCGACTTAGAGCTGCCTGCTCGCTCACCTGCCACCATACCCGCAGCGTGGGGTTGGATCCAGAGTGGGGTTGGATCCAGTGTAGGGTTGGATCCAGTAAGAGCTGAGCGAGGCCGTGCGCAAAGAGGGTCGATGCGGCAATGCGCCGGCAAAGGCGCACTGAGACCCACTCACCCATCGCTCCGTGCACTCCTGCCTCATGGCCCTGACCGACTCCTGCAGCACGCGGTTCTCAGCTGCAAGGTCGTCCAGCCGTTGCCGCAATTCGCTGGCGGTCGCTTGCGCCGCAGCATTCAGCTCATCCGCCCTGTGGCACAATCCCAAGTGACAGGTAACCGTTTGGGCCCATAGTGCAAACCCTGGACTGGGACTCGTAGCTTGCAAAGCACCCCGTAGGGATCGGTACCCCTCGCGCTTTTTGCAATGTTACATTAATACGCACCGCACCGCACACAGCCCGTTTCCGCGAGTTGATTACAAAGCGGTGCAGTTTTGCGCATGCGGGTGACGGGTGGCAACTGCCCAACGACGGCCACCGTGTGCCCCACCGCTGTTTAGATTCCAGGGCTGACCCCAGGCGCTCCTGAAGCTCATCGCCGCTGCGGCGCACGGAATCCAGCTGCTCTTCAAGTTCCGCTCGCTGCGCCTGCATAGCCTGCGGGGTTCGAGGAGGCCATCCGGTAGCAGTTGCCCAATGTCAGCACTGGACACGACGAAGAGTGCAGGTACAGCGGTTATCCCGTAGCAGTGGGCGGATAAGATGCCAAGCCCAGACATACCTGCACTTGGCCTGCATGCTCCGCTTCCTGCCGCTCAATTTGCGTCTCCAGCTCCTGCGATCGCTGCAGCGCCTGTCGTACGCGTTCCTCCACGCCAGCCCGCACCTGCAGGCAACCAAGGCGTGATGTTACCATTACATAGGCTGCCTCCGATGCTGTCCCTCCTCACTCTCGCTCTGCATGCGAGTACGCAGTGTCCGATGCAAATCACTGCATTTGCTCCAGGCTGTCCACTCCCGCCTCCCACCTGGTCGAACCAAGGCCCACGCTGCTTTTCTGCCGCCAGCCGCAGCTGCGAACGCTCCTGGTTCGACGCCGCCAGATCCGCCTCAGCCTTTTTGAGCTGCATCAGGAAGACGAGGTTGTCCGCGGTGAGCTTGGCCACCACCTGGAAGTGCAGAGAAGGTTGCGGCAGCGCTCAGCCAGGCCTCTGGCAGCGCAGCAGTTTGCCGTGTAACTAACTTTTTTTGCACATCCCACCACGTTTACGTGACCAGCCGTTCTGACCGAGTACCGGCATGCCGGCGCTAATAACCCGCCGCAAATCAAACACATGTTTCCCTTCCGTTAATCGTCGACCATCGTGCGTGCCTGCTGGTGCCGCTCTGCGAGCCCCTGCGCCTTAGTGGCGTCCGCCTTGGCTTCGTCAAAAGCCGCCGTCGCAGCCAATGCACGCTCGTCCGCGTGGGCTGCTGATTGCCTGAGCTGCTCCAGGCTTTGCTGCGTAACAGAAGTGCTTGATTGCAACTCATCCACAGTGAACTGCAGTGTCTCCAGCTCCTCTTCCCTGGGGGCCAGGAAGCGCAAGCGCACATACCCAGTCACGCTTTGGAACACATAGGTTATCGGTAACGGCAGGGTGCAAGACAACCTATGCAGGGGTCTGCAGGTGCCCTACAGACCCTGACCAGGCGTACGCATCGACATTGACCACTCGGGAAATGACGATCGGCGCGGTTGGAACTGAACTGTTTCATACCCCCAGATGCAGCACCAACACTCCAATACCAGCCAACATCCCAGGCTGAAGTCAGTGCGAGCTCACCTATGCTTGAGACTACTTTGGACCTCCTTGATGACGGTCTCTTGCTGCGCTGTCCGAGCCCGCAGTGACTCGGCGTCGCGCACGGCCGCCAGTCGCTGCGCTTCGACGACGCGCAGCCGCTCGCTGGTGGTATGTAGCTCTTCCGTAGTGCTCTCGATCTGTTCCATCAGCTCCTGATGGCTGCCAGGATGATAATGCAAGGATAAGTGCCCGACAGTGACGAATAGCGGAGTCCGCTAGCCAGCTTGAGCTTCGGCCGGATTGCTTACCTCTTTGAAGCAAACATCATGGATCGCTGCCATGTTTGCGATGCCGCTTGTAGCGCCTTAAGGTGCTCCAGGAGCGTCTGCGCAGACGTCGACAGCCATGACAGCTGGTCGTCGATTTTACTTTAGCACAACAAATACCTGAATTTCAATTTGACCTTGCTTCAAGCCTTGGACCGACCGAAGTGCGAGCCGTTTCTTTGTAATTGCCGAAACTGCCTGCGAGTCAACGCGCGGGTGTCATATGCCAATGCACCAGAAGATATCCATATGGCTGTACATATGTCACGCAATTGTGCAGCGCCCTACCTTGTCATCGCTGGGTGTAAATGCTTGCAGGGCAAGGCCCAAGGTCTCGGCGAGCCCATGGACAGTTCCGAACAGCTCCGCCCAAACATCGTGGTGCCGGTCCTCGTGAGACGAGGGTCCTTCACTTCTATTCCCGGCACTGCTAGCAGACTGAGCCGGTTGTTCCTGCTGAGTGCTCATTTTGTTTTGTCGAGCTGCATTTGCACGCGGGCTTTGCAACGTGTAGATTGATGGAAATACGGATACAGGTCTATCTGAACTGGGCCCCAGTCCGTATGACTTGACTGCTGTACTGAGCCTCAGGGTGCGCATGGGGCATGGTAACGACATGGCATCCGTACAATTTCTACTCGGTGAGCAATGTCACAGAGCTAATCGTATTGACATGCGAAGATACATCTTACAGTATAATAGGTGACCGAGGGGTCGTCAATGAGCACAACACAGCGAAACTCATCGTCACCCACGTCACCCGATATTCAGCCATCCTGAGGCCTCCTGACCCTCCCTGACGACGACACCTCGTAAGGGCCCCATTTCGCCCGCGGCATACCCGCCGCCTATCATGTATGGACTACGCCATCTTGGCTGACTGATACTTTTTGGGCACGGTGTACTCGCGAAGTCCCCGAAGCTGATCTAACTCATCCTTCCTCGGGAACTGGGACAGGTGTGAAAAACAGGGGAGAACATGAAGTGCTTCGTTGAGACGTGTTTGGGCAATGGTGGGTGGATCCCATAGGTTCCTGGCGCCTGTTGTGAGGCGTCTGGGGCTGCCTGAAGGTACACAAGACAGTTTTTTTCCTTTTGCACAAGCGGCGTAGTTCAAGTGGTGAGAACAGCCCTTTGCCAATGAGAGGTCGTAAGATCGTTCCTGGCTTGGGCAGATGTGGGTCCGGGTCCCACCGTCATCCCCGGACTTTGACGGGGAGTTTGTGATTACAGGCTTGCGGCTAACTAGCCTGATTTGTGGAGTTGTGGTCACAGTTGATGTGCCGGATTCGCATGGTTGGCAAATGTCGGTTTAAAGAGCTGAACCCTTGACATCCTTGGTGAGGTTTGGGTGAATGGATACAGATCATCCCCCCCCTTCGGGGTAGTGGGCGCAGTGGCTGGCCGAGCTGGTGTCGGCACACTGTAACATACACACAAGACAGCCTAAGCTCCGGACAAAAGACCCTGCGTGCTAGTGTCCTCCGGGACACTGTAAAGCTAACACCGTTAGGAATGCCTCTCTAAGGCACCAATCGGCAATCGGTACGGGCTTGCCGGTATGTTAGTCATGCAAACGTGCCACGGTATGGCGGCAAACCGGTCTTTTTAAGAGTATCGGGTGCAACTTGGCAACATACTCCTCGTGTAGTTAGCATAGGGGACTGTGAACGTGGCTCGCCGTGTTTACGTGCGATAAAGTCCCCAACTGTGAGGCGCTGGGTCGGCCGATCAGGCCACGGAAACAATGCATAGTCGCTGAAGTCCTTGATACATGACGGCATCCTCAGTCATGTGTATATCGAGTAATTTCTGTTTGTGGTGCGATGAGACCTGCCATTGCGCTGTGGATTCCTGCCGTACATGGTATGCGTGACATGATATCCGCCGATTAGCACTTTACGAGCCGATTACAAGCTGTTATTACTACGTGCATGGGGTTGTGGCCCGCACATTTCGAGGCTTCCAGCTCTATTTGCCCGTATTTCACGTCCTGGCTGCACAAAGGGACTTCGCGTAGATTTCTTTTACACAAGGTGTTTTTTGTCATTTTTGTGTTTATACCTCATTCACTGGGCCACGAGGAGGCAGACGACTTCTGAGGGGCTGCGGGTCACGTCATTAGCGGCGACCCCTCTCTTTGAGCCCTGGACGCGCGATAATTGAGGAATTCTGCGAATGCTAAGGTTAGTGATGTACCAATGGATTGCCATATGGCGGCCTGGCCTGCACATGCGTGTGTTCTGCGTAAGTCATGCAACCGCGATACCAATTCCATTCTGGATACGCAGGCCCGCATTTCATGCTGATCCTTCCCGATGAAGCCCTGTGGGGGCATCGGTGGCGGGGGACCGAGGCCCCCCGCCAACTCTCCTGGCCAGCTACCGTCCGGTCTCCTATCCTGGGTGAAACGTGTACTCTTCTGTGGAACATCCACAAATCACAATGACCAGCATCAATCATTGGATGTCGCGTCTGCACCGTGCGCGCAGTGTCAGCCTTCCAGAAAGTCAGGAGCCGGCATTGTGGACGGCGCCGCACCTGCTTCGCCCGATGCAGTGGACATCAACACCAGCCTTCTGCTGACAATTCGTGGAGGGGCTGAAGGGCAGGAGGAGGATGCAACCGTGTCCTGCATTGACACCCAGGTCCTGGACGCAAACGCAGCCAAGGCAGAGCAACCGCCAGTCCTTATCACGACTCTCACATTTGCGGTTTCGCCCGGTAGCGTGGCATCCCAGCGGCTGAGCCCTACAAATTTGGAGGTGGACACCACGGGTATCCTGCCAAGCGCTGCAGTCGCCACCATCTACCACTACAGCCACAGCAGCTACGCAATCACCGCGCCCATTTTCCCCCCGCCGAACGGCACTTCAGCGCCGCAGGCGGTGCCAGCTGTCCACTCCGGAACCTACATCGACCTGCCCTCGGTCAGCAATAGCCCCGCGCCGCTCTCCCCGTTGCTCCTCGCTCCGTCCGGACGTGCCCTGCGCGCGCCGCCGTTGCCGCATGCCACAGGCGTCAGCAGTAGCAGAGCTGGGCCGGACGTTGCGGCGCACGCCGCGGAGACGTCTGCTGAAGGCCTGGTGCTGGGAATTTCTCCCGCAATATCGGTGGATCCTGCCGGAATTCGCAGCCTGCAGCTCTCGCGCGGGATGCCCACCCCTACCGCCACCACGCCGCAGCCTTTCGGCCTGGCCTCTACTAACTCGCTCACAGACTGGTCCAAACAGCAAGACCAGTCCGCGTCTGCCCCCCTGCAGCCGCTCCCGTCCTGTTGGACGCCTCCGCATCCGTCGGCCCCGTTGCTCTCTTACGTTCCCCAACGCGAGTCAACCGGGTCCACGAACCTCTTATCATTCCCGCAACACCCACAGCAACAGCAAGAACAACAGCAGGAACAAGAACAGCAGCAGCAACAACAAGAACAGCAGCAACAACAACAACCACCACCTGCGCGCCAGGAGCATCCCGTGCAGCCTTCCCGGTTCCCCCGTGTTGTCAGCGCTATGGCCGCGGCTGCGTCCTTTCCCAACGTGACCGCTGCCTCGGGTCCTGCTGGCACGAACCCCGGGGCCACGTCACCGTTCCCGGGCGCTGCTGCCCCCAGCGGCCAGGTGGCGTCGGGGCGAGACAGCATCACAGGCCTTGGCGCCAGCCTGAGTGGGATACTGACGTACGGCTATACCAATGGATCCGGCTGCGGGTACTTGGATCCGACCAGCCTCCTCACAGAAGAGCGCGGCAAGAGTGTAAACCTGTTGAGCCGTGCGTCGGACGGCCTGTCGCCGCGGCCGTCCAGTTTCCAGTACGGCGCCGGCACCTCAGCCAGCAACACGGGCGGAGTCGGCATGTCGTACACCGCGACGCCGCCGTCGCCGCCGCGGAGTAGTGTGGGGTTCATGCCGTCACGCGTATCGCTCTCCGGCGCCGGAAGCGTGCTGAGCCTGCCGATCGAGACCAGCTCTCTGTGCGACGTCACTGTGCCGAGGACGGGTAGGTCGCCATAGGACACCGGACACGGAGTTTGCACAGGGACTTCGCCAACACAGTTATGCAGTCATTGTATGATGGGCCCGCATGGGGGACAGCATGGGCAGGGACACGGTGTTCTGGATTGGGTCGGGACCAAGGAGCGAAAGAAGGCATGGTCGTGGGTCGGGCGTAAACCGGTGTGGTGGGGAATCTCGGGGAATCTCGCATGCCAGCACAGGAGGAAGGTGCAGCAGATGTGTGGCGGAGTGGCGTGGAAACGCGTGTAGCAGGGCGGTGCTGTGCGGTGTGGTGTTACGGAGGGAGGGGCGCGCATGATTTATTTCCAGGTGAGGCGAGGAAGGGAGACGCTGCTACTCTTGGGTCCGCTCGTCAGCTTGGCTGCGCGCCTGCCCCCCCTTTCGTCTGCAGGCTTGGTGGCGGAGCAAACGGCTCTTGAGATGGGCATGTTGGCGCCGGCGCTGGACCTGTGGGCGGCGGGCGCGCACGTTTCGCCCACGGTCCGCATTGCTCAGGGAGCGTACGGCGTAGTGTACCGCGGTAGGTATGACCCGATGGGGTAATAACACGACAGATCTGCCCTCCCGCCCACCCACGACTTGTCCCCGTATTTGCTTGCCTTGCGATCCCAGCCCCACCTGGTGCCGGGGCCGGGTATCGAACTCAGGTCGTGGCCCAACGCCCAACGCGTCGGTGCCGCAGGTCTGTGGCATGGCTGCACTTGCGCCGTAAAGGTGATGCTTGCGGCCAGCACCGAGAACCTGAGCTCGCAGTTGACGGAGGTCTTTGTGTGCAAGGCGCTGTCCTGCCATCCAAACATAGTGCAGACGTTTGACTGCAACGTGTGGCGCATCACTGCGGAGACCCTGCAGGCGGTGCACATGTTCTGCGACGGCGGCGGCGGCGGCAGCACGCACAGCGGTCTCGCCGGCGGGGGCGGAGGCATGTTTGGCGGCAGCACGCTCAGTGGTGTGGTGGGCGGCGGCGGCGGAATGTTTGGCGGAGGCACGCCGCTGACGACGGGCGGGACCGCCGTGCCAACAACTCCCGACAGCCCCCATGCCACAGCTGCTATGCTGCGATCTGCGGCGTCGGGCTGGCTCGGCATCTTCCCCAGCCCGGGCCCCAGTGCTGCCCCCAGCTATACGGGCGGCATGAGCGTCTCCAGCAACGCAGGGCCCTATGGCGTGGGCGTGCCGGGAGTCACGGGGGCGTCGGTGGCCGCCAGCGCCGACATGCCCGGCACGCTGGCGAGCAGCGGCGGCGCCGGGGCTGGGCTGGAGACGGGTACGAATGGCCTCGCGGCGGCGCTGATTTCCACTTTCACCGCCGCCACCAGCTCCATGCCAGTCTCAGCGAGCGACGCCCCGCCCCGAAACACGTCCGGAGGGGGCGTGTTCGAGTCGTGGAGCATCACACAGGGCCGTCCCTTCAGCCTACAGGCGGTAACGGCATCGGGCAGCCCTTCTACGCCGGACGGCCCCAAGGCGCAAGCCGGGCTGTGGCCTGGGCAGCTAGCCACCAGCAGCGGGAACATGGACCCCGCGGCGGCGGCGGCGGCGGCGCTGGCGAGCGGCAGCAGCGGCGGCGGCGCGGCGGCCCCGCCGCCGCCGTACAGCCGGCTGTTGCAACAGCAGCAGTTGCCCGTACGGCAGCGCAGCTTGCGTGACGTGCCGTACCCGCCGGCGCCGTTGTTGGGGTCGTCTTCGTTCGCACAGGCGCCCTCCCTGGCCCGCATGTTGGGTCCGGTGAGCGAGGAGCGGGTGTCGGATGTTGCGTCGGGGCCGCACCCCAGCCCGCCCCGATCACAGCTCACAGCGCCGCCGAGTGGATCTCTGAGCTACAACCATATGGACAACTGTCCGGCGGAGGACACGGGCCCCCAGCCTGCGGACATCGCCCTGCAGCTGCTGCGCTCGGGCGACGACCGAGGCCTCCTGACTCACATCATGCAGCCTCAGACGCCCCAGCAGCACTTGCACGTGCACGTGTTCACGGAACGCCAGCAGCAGCAAGACTCGCCACCGTCTGCGCAGCAGCGGCCTCCGGAGCCGCAGCAGCAACCGCCAAACGACCGACGACAGCTTGCGGCTGATGGGGGTGAGCCGCAGCGGGGTCAGGGCGTGGATGAGCCGGCGGCGCAGGGAGGGCTTGAGTTGGGGCGGGGCGTGGTTGGCTCGGCGCCGCCGCTTGCGTTGGGGACCGAGTCTCATGACGGCACCAGCAGCGCCCGCGTGATCAGCGACGGCACCATAACGGTATTGCGCCCGCAGCCGCTGATGACCATCGATGGCGGCGGCGGCGGCGCCGCCGCCGCTGCCGCCGGCGCCGCCAGCGATTCCTGCGCCAGCACTCCCCGCGGCGACATGTCTGCCTCCGGCGCCGCCGCCGGCAAGCGTTCTTACGAGCCCCACGCCCCCGTCACCGCCACTGCCACCGCATACAACGGCTTCGCCTGCGCCTCCGGGCCGGCCGGGGTCCCCTCGTACGGCGGCGCAGCCTCGTGTTTCCCCAGCAGCAGCACCAGCCGCGCCTTCATCGACGGCCGCTGGCCCTCGCCGGACGTCTCCTCCCGCGCCCCCAGCCCTGCGCCGGCCGCAAGCCGCGGCCACAGCCGCAACCACCCCGCTGTGCAGGGGCTCGTGGGCGGCGGCGGCGGCACGACCAGCTTCCCTCTCAGCACCACCAACATGGCCCTGTCCATTGGAATGGGGTTGGGGCTCTGCAGCTCGCCCATCAGCTCCGGCGTGCTGCCGGCGCCCCTGCAGCCAGGCAGTGTCAGCGGGACCAGCAGGCAGCTGTCGGACCTAGCGATAGTGATGTCGATGACGGGGGCGAGCACCGGCCCGGGGCCGCTGCAGGCGAGGAGCGCGGTGTCTACGGGGGATGAGGGTGACGCGGTGGCGGCGCTGTCGGGCGCGCGCAACCTGGCTCAGGTGGGCGGCGGGGGTGCTGGGTGGACTCGCAGGGAATGGGGTGACTGGGTGTGCCGCCGCAGCGCAGCGCAGCGCAGCGCAGCGCAGCGCAGCGCAGCGCAGCGCAGCGCAGCGCAGCGCAGCGCAGCGCAGCGCAGCGCAGCGCAGCGCAGTGCAGCGCAGCGCAGCATGTGGTGGTGGCCCACGAGTTGGCGGCGGGAGCGGCTAGCGGGTTGGCAGGGCTGGCTGCCGCCACGGGACGTGCCCTTCACAGCAACCGCAACCGCGACCTAGGGCCATCGCTCCTGCCACTCCTGCCCCTCCTGCCACTCCTGCCCCTCCTGCCACTTCTGCCCCTCCTGCTGCTGACCACTCCTGCCACCCAGGTGCTGCACCAACTCGGGGCCCGCGATGGGCAGCTGGCGGTGCTGGTGGTGATGGAAGAGTGCGACCGGGGCTCGCTGCAGCAGCTGCTCAGCAAGGCGGCGGCCGCCAACGCCAGCGACCCCGGCCCCGCACTCGCCAACGGCCGCCGGCACCACCCACACCACCCACACCATCCGCACCATCAGCCGGGGGCCCACCAGGGGGGCCACCTCGGGGGCCACGTGCAGGGGGCGGGCCCCGATAGCGCCGCCAACCTGCGGGCCGATCAGGGTGCCGGCGCCTGGCGCAGCTTGTACGCGCCCTTCTCGGGGGGCGGCCGCTACAGCACGCACGCGGCTCTGCGGGCGCTGGTGCTCACGTCCAAGGAGGTCGCGCTGGTGAGGCGAGGGCCGGATGAAGCGTGGGGCCCATTGGGGCGGGCGGGGAATGAGGGGGGTGAGGAGGGAGCGGGTAGTGCCACACTGGGGCGGCGGGGGGCCTGGATTGGCGGGGGCGTGGGTGGCGGGAGGGGTGCGGCGAAGGCTCAGGAGTCGGGCTAGGAGCCGTTCTGAGCTGACGGTCTCCGCTCACCATGCCGGTGGCAGCAGCAGCAAAACCCATGGCGATCAGACATCAAGGTGCCGTACTGCACTGCCGGCCGCCAAGCCGGTTGCTGTGTTGGCTGAGCTGGCAGTCGCCGCGATGGCCAGCTCCCGCGGGTCGTGGCCGTTGCAAATCTGCCGGTTGGGTAAATTGAAAAAACGGTTGTGGGTTGGCGTTTGCAAGGGGTTTGGCAGCCATGTCGCAAGCCAGAGTGAATGTCGAGGAGCAGCTCGCAGATTAGCCTCTGACAGCGGTGCGGTACAGCGCCCTCCTCCACCTGCCTTGGAGCCGCCCACCATGGCGGTTGGTGGCGGTTGGTGGCGGTTGATGGTATTGCCGCCGTCTACCCTCTCTCTCTCCTTCGTGCTTGGACAGGGCATGGCGTTCCTGCATGTCAACAACATCATCCACGGAGGTGGGTGCTATGACAGTCATATGGCGATCTGTGTAATCGATGACGCGTCTGCCGTACTGCTAGGGGCCGCTCGTCACGTCGCCTCGTCCTGCAGTGCCTTCCCGCTCACCTCCCTCGCCATCGGTGCCGTGCCGAAGCTACAGACCTAACCTGATCATGCGTACGGTAACTCCACGTAATCCGTGCCTCAACCCCGAATCCTCCTGGTTCCCCTCACCCCTCCCCGCCGGGCATCAACTCCTGTTCACCTGCGCGCGCTCCTGTACGGCACCCTCACCTGCTGGCGCCCTGCAGATCTGAAGCCGGGTAGGTGTGGGGCTGGTCGCTGGGTGGCGCCTCCAGCTCCGCAGCTAGCTCCACTGCCAGCTCCTGGGGCGATGGAAGTGCCGCAGATGACTTGCCGGGGGCGATGTAGCGCCACCGTTGCGGCGTATGCCTTACTCTGCCTCTGCACCATACGTTCGCACCCTAGACCGAAATGTGATCTGGGCGGCGGTTGCTGTGTTGAGTTGCTGCGGGAAGTTGCTGGGCGTGGCCCAACGACCCTCCTCCACTTCTTCTTGGCCGCCTTCACAGGAAATGTGCTGCTCAAGAGCAGCCGCCAAGATCAGCGCGGATTCATCGTGAAGATCAGCGACTTTGGGCTGAGCCGCGTGCTCCACACCATCGGCCCAGCCCCCGCCCTGTACACGAGCGATGCCATGGGCAGCACCGGCAGCTGCACCGAAGGGGGCGAAGGCACGGGCGGCGCGCACGGCGGCGCCCTGGACGGCACGGTGCCGTACTTGGCTCCGGAGCTGATCAATAACAACCAGCGGTCCAAGGCCAGCGACGTGTGGGCCTTTGGTGCGTTAGGCCGCGGGCTCATGATTGGGTTCACAGTCAGGGTGGCGTTGTACTGTTGTGTAGTTTGGGCCGGCGGCATCCAGGTGTGGGGTGCGGTGGTTTCGGAGCGCTTCACAAGGCCCGGATCGCTACGCGGAGGTGCGTGCGCGAAAATGAACCCGGCGGAAGGGATGGCGGAGGTGCGAGGAACGCGCGGCGTGGGGCAGGCTTCCCTTCCCTGGAGCAATTTCATTGAAAGGCGACGGGAGGAGGATACCGATGCCGCGGAGCAGCTGCTCGGCTCCATTAGTTGACCATCACAACCCATCGCCACATCGTTACCTCCTTGTCTTTCGCCGGGCGCCGAACCCTGTTGCACGTCGCCGACTCCACTGCCCCGCCCCCTCCCCCCCGCCCAAACTAGGTGTCCGCCAACCATGCGCCAACTATCCTGTCCTTGTCGCGTCAACGGTTTTTGTGCCACTCCCCGCCCTGCCTGCCCCACTCGGTACAGGCGTGCTGCTCTGGCAGCTGGTCACCGGTAGCCGGCCGTACGAGGGCCTACTGCATGTGCAGGTGAGGAACGGGCGGCGGAGGGGCGGACGGCGGCGGCCAGCGGCAGTGGGCCCCTGCGCAATGCACTGCTGAATGCATTGCTGTATGCAGTGCCGCGTTCACCACCACCACCACCAGCACGCCCAGCTCGCCGCAACACGGCCCTCAGCCTCCACCCGTGCACCCGTGTTCACTGCCACCACCTTCGGACGCGGTTCGTTAACCCTATGGCTCCCGCGCGCTTCCCCTACCCCAAGTGCCCAACGCTCAACACCAGCAAACTCCCTCCGCCCTCCTCCGCCCAGATCATGGCGGCGGTCTGCTCCGGCGAGCAGCTGCTGACGTGGCCGCAGGACGCGAACCCTGCGCTGGTGCATCTGGGCCGAGGCTGCCTGGCGTACAACCCGCGGGAGCGGCCTAGCTTCGCACAGGTACGGCGACGGCTGGCCCCCCTGACATTCCCATGTCTAGTCAACGGTTCTTTTATATAACCCCCCCCCCGACACGGCCCCTCCCAGAGGGTGATTGGGCCTTATGGGTCGCACGCTGGACACTGCACCGCCATGGCGCTTGGATGACTCGTCCCGCTCATTCGTGTGCTTGGTATTAAGGAAAGGGTGGGGGGCCATTGTCACCCATCACTCGCTGCGCGCGCGCGTTCCTGCGCTGATCTCGCGTGCCCTGCCGCCGTCGCCGCCGCCATCACCCCGGCCGTTGCCCCGCGCAGATCGTCCGTCGGCTGCAGGCCATGGAAAACGAAATGCGGAGTGAGGGCATCAGATAGCGGCTGCGGCCCGCCGCAGGCGGTAGCGGCTGCGCCCAGCTGGCACGGTGACGCTTGGCGCGTGAGCCGTGGCGGTAGAGAGCGGCCTTTGTACGCCGGCAGCAGCTAAGAGGCTGTCCAAGGCTTCGCCAGCAGGGCTGGTGCTGCAGGGCCTCGGGCAGCGCGAATGTCACGAGCGGTGTGGAAGACGGCAGTGATGGACCCCTGCCGTGGGATGGGCCCCTGCCGTGGGATGGGCCCCTGCCGTGGGATGGGCCCCTGCCGTGGGGGGGCGGGAGCGACGCGGAGTGCATGTATAAGAGAGAGGAAGGGAGAGGGAGATCATGCGAGACCGCTAACTAACCAGCCATGTATTGCTAAGTGGTGGGGAGGTGGGAGCGGCGACGCAAGACGAACAACGCAAAGGCGGTGCCGTACTCCCGTACTCAATGTCCGTACGGCCATACGTGCTCCGGGGAGGCCTGGATGCGAGCCGCCCTGCCCGCGTTTTCGCGTTTTCCGCTGCGATACGACACTTCGGAAGAGCAGTGCTGGTCGCTCACGCTGTGGGGGCAGGGCCAGCTGTGATGGCGGGGAGCTGTGCGGCGTGGGCACACCCCTCTGCACGCCTCATCACTGGGGCACGACTCGTGTGATGCGTTCTCGGTGCGGTGATCCGGAATCGAAGGCGCGCCCGCTTGAAGATTTACCCGGTGGTGTCGCTCCCGTTGATGCGTCCGGTCTGGAACTCCCAGGCAGGACCGGTTGCTGCTTGGGGAGGTTGCGGCCACGGCGATGACGGCGGGGGTGGTGATGATGACGTTAATGCGGTGATGATGCGGTGATGGCACGCAGCAAACTGTGGCGATGGTGGCGGGCGGATTTACCGGCGGTGGCGTTGAGGAGGAGGCGGCGCGGGCTGCGGCGGCGGGAGCAGCATGCGGATCGGTGGATTTGGCGTTTCGGGTCGGCCGTCAGGAGTCGTTTGCGTGCACCGGCAGGTGCGATTTCGTCTGAGAGTCATCTGCGTGAGTCATTTGTGAGTCATCTGCAGCATACCTTACGCCCGGCGGGGAGGGAGCCTCCTCCTGCGCCCGAGGTGGGCGGGTCAGCGGACCAATTCGATGTCTCGATGCTTTGGAGGGCAGGCAGGGAGGGAGGGAGGAGGCGAGGAACCTCGGCTGCCCCGGGCGAGAGGCTGCAGGGTCACGAGCAGCATGCGCAGGGGATTTTTCTTCTCCTTCCGCGCCTGGAATAGTGGAATTGTTTGTTGATGATGGATGCTTAGGTCCTGGAGGTGTACCGTATTCGAACACGGACGAAGACTACCGAGTTTTTGCTGAGTACGGTTGTTAGAGCTGGAGGTCCTTAGCGACATGAGCGTAGAATCGTCGGCCACTTGGGCGGAAGGTCAAAGAAGCTAAGTAAAGAAACGAACAAACAAACAAACGGAGGGCGCGGAGCGTCATCAGCAAGCACGTGTTCGGGCGCGTCCGTGAATCTGGAGCAACAGGTCAGAGCAGGTGCGGAAGATCTCTCAGGGGAAGGTGGTTGATAGTTGCAGAATGGTACTGATGTGTTGTACGGGTGTTCGCACAGGCCTTTCCCGTGAGGTTTCCGCCTGTTTTACATCGCGCGCGCTGCGCACGCCCGGCCGCCGCAGCACTGTGCTGAAGGCATGCCGTAATGCCTCAAGCTTGGTTTTCATGGTTATTCACTTTGCGTTTATCAAGTTACTACTACTATCACTTTCTGCTGCCAAGGGCGCATGTTCGCGGCGCAACACGGTGGGGTCTGTTAGTCTGTGTCAGTCTGGTCGCTTCGGCAAATGCTCGCTGTCGGTAGGCTTGCGGTGAGAGCGGTTTTGCTGCGCGGTGTTGCGAACGTTGTCACACCGCCGTGGACTATCGCGATCGACCCAGAGTCCGTCCTTTTTCTCTTTCGTTCGTGGAAATTGCGTAGGTTTTGGAACATCCTCTCCATTGTCTTGCGGTGGTGCCAGCGGTTGCGTGCTGAGCCTGCTGCGCTCCCAATGTTCCTACTAATTGGTTGTAGTTGACGGGCCAATGCAAGTAGCGGTGGGCGCTCGCTCGGTAGCGAAGTCGTTAGGAGCGCCGCGTTGTGTATGTTTGCACGCATCTGCTCGAGGACAGCAATCAGCGAATGCTTTACAATATAGCCAGAGTGAATCTTTGGTTGTGAAGTCTCATGACATCAACCATCATCCGTCCGGATCTGCAGCACCGTGTATGAAAAAACCGGTGTTGTCAACTAGTTGTCACGCGACTGCGCATCGTAACCACGGGAATGCGCATTTTGGTACACGCGCACGTTGTTGTGGTGGACTTCTTGTGAATTGTAAATGTGAAGGCTGGCCTCCTTGTAAATTTAAGGGCTGGCCCTCCCGATAAGAAGGGATGAGGACTGCTCAGGGCAGGGTTGGGCGGCCAGTTGCAGCGACCTGCTGCAGCCATCCCCTCAACCGCGACCGCCGGCCGGCGGGAGCCGACAGGCTTCCGTGCACCTCGCTCTGGCTCGACCTCATGCTGGCTGGCAGCCCACGCAGCAGGCCGTATGCCGAGTGCACTCTTGATTGCTTGCTTTACAGCCCCATGTGGCTCACGGCAGCTCGCAATGCCATTCTGACGAGGCGAAGGGCAGAGCAGCTCGCGAAGCTAATAAATCCGTACGACCCTGCACTTAAAACTTTGTCCTTACTACCGTGGCCGTATGCATGGGCGGACCGGGCTAAACCCCACGAGAACATCACGGCCCGCAATATGTATGGTATGCGACTCCTGCCGCGCCATTTTACCGCACATCGAACAAACGACGTGCGTAAGTCGGACTAGGCCGTGGGTAACCGCCAATGTAGTCATCAGGTCAAGGGCAAATTGTACCACATACAGCCGCGGGGAGAAAGTCGCTACACGGATGGCAGCACCCGGATGGAAAGCAGACTCCTGTCGCGCCGCCAACACAACTGGTGAAAAACGAGTGGCGATGAAGATGCCCATTTGGGGCAATCTTATTCGGCAACGAGCATGAATACGGCACCCATAAATTCCTGCACATGCATTTGGGTTTCAAACCTAACAGCCCCAACTAGATACCACACCCCAACTGCCCGTATGCACCGTATGCCCTACACGGTCCCGTACACAGCAGCGGGTTAGATCAAGGTGACCAACCCTAGCCTAGTCCGCTGCTCTGCACGGTCCCATGTCCTACTTGCGGTACCATACACGTACATACCGTATGCAAAGTTCGCCAGTACACAGTTTTCTCCGAGGCAAAACGATAGCTAGGCAGGGGAGCTGCGAAGCCCCAAGACCCATCAATACACACATATAACATCAATCCCGTTTATGTACACCGACGCAAGGTGAATCCCCTCTACGGGTTAAAGTCCTTGGCCTTGCAGCCGCGGTCCTTCCGCCATTCGTGTAAAGCAGACGCTCTGGCAGCAGCCCGATGAAGAGAGCCCAGACAGCTGGACGTTGCGCCTCCGGCCCTTCCCCTTCCCCCCTCCGCATCCCCCCTCGCTCCCTCCCTGCGCACAACCACCACTCCCACTCCCTCCCTGCTGCCGTCCCCACCAGTCCTCCCTACAGCCCGTGCGCCTGCCGCAACAACGCCCTTGCGGGACCTGACCCGTTCCCAGATCCACCACCACCATTACCAACAACAACTACATTACCACCAGCACCTGCTTCGGTTGTTGCTGCTGCCGCTAGACGCCTGACGGTGGACCCGGCTGCAGCTGGCGGCTTGCCGCTGCACTCTTCTGGCCGGCCACTGAAGCGACACAGCCGCACCTCCGCCACCATGTCAGCCACGTTGGTGGCGCTCCTAGGGGTGTTGACCGCCACCGCCAGCAGGCGCCAGGGGTACTGGCTGCTGCCCGCCTGGCTGGCCGGCGGCCATTGCTGCCCCGCGGTGATGTTGCCAACCAGCAGGGTGTCGTTGCGGGCAGCCAGCGTCAGATCTCCCGTGTACGAGTGAATCTGCAGAGGGGTAAAAAAAACAGACAACCAGGGTCAGACCCTGGAGGCGATCAGCTGCTACGGAGAAAGTCCAAATGGTGTCACCGTACGATCATAATTAGGGCCGGTTTAGGGCCGTACGGTTGCAACGTAAGTAAAAAGACCGGGTCCGTCAGCGCCCACAAATTCGTCTTGCAGCATGAGGAACCAGGAAGCAAATCGGTCACACGGACAGGGTGCTTGCCGCACTTACGTGGACCTTTCCGTCCAACCCCGCCGGCATGCCCGCCTCCATCTGCCGAGCCAGTCGGTAGCTGAGGTAGAGGTAGCCCTCGCGCAGCACCGGGTCAGACAGCCAGGTGACCGCGACGGATACGAAGTTGGTATCGGTCAGGAA